>OZ025290.1:202153261-203484283 GCA_964019185.1 Maratus speculifer | reverse complement strand
CGAACGACCGCATCTACACTGTAAAAAAAAAATTCAAGAGGTTACTAAAATTTTTTTAGTAAATTTGTATTCCACAGAATTTTTTAGTAACCATTACAAACTTTTTTTTTGCAAGTGAAACAAGCATTTCTTTTGTAAACTGAACAAAAGAAATTTTTTAATTTTTTAGTGAGCCACCAAGCAAATTTTAGTAATAGCTCCAAAATTATTTTTAATAACAATTACGTGCGTCAGAAGGGCAGGAGCTTCCTTCGAGCTGCATCCAGATTCTGAAGCGATAGATTTTCGGCAAAAACGCAATAGATGGCAGCACCAAACATTGCGACCAGCTCTAACAGGAAATTCATAACCCCTTTATTATAGGGTACTTACACTACATACATTCGGGGCGTACTTGCCGCTGTCCAGTATTGAACCCGGGACCTTTTAGCCTGGAGTCCGTTACTATAACCACTATGCTACCTAGGCCACGCCAAGAGAGTTTTACTAATAACTATTAAAAATATAAAACTATTAACTCTATTCGTTGCTAACTTTTTTCTAGTAATTCTTACAGATTTTCTAGTAACTGACTAAGATTACTAAACATTTTTTAGTAATTACAAAGATTACTAAAGTTTTTTTAGTAGATCGACCCTTTTTTTTTAAAGTGTATGTCACGCTTATTGTTAGTCTCTACTTTCTAACATTACTTACATTACTTATTCAAAACTTTTGGAGCAAATGCGCTTCTTCTTCGCTGAAACCTTCTGGTAAACAAGTCAAAGAAACTAATTGGCAGGAAACTTTTGGCCGCCACTGTATATGCAAGAATAATACTTTTTGAAGGACGGCATGTTAACGTAGTGAAATCATTTTTGAAATAAGCTTGCATCGTTTCAAAGGAATATACATTTTTGCTTGATGTGTAATTTTTAACTCTGAATAACTAGTTCTTTTGCAATTGCTTATGATATTGATATATACTGATAAGATGCTATGTGTATAGCACTTAGTTTTAAATTTTAATATATCTTAATGTTGTTTTAGCGTTTTTAAAATAGTCTAATTATTTCTTTTTATAATGACCATTTAGTCCGTTATGGATGAAAATAAGGTCGTGTATGCGATAAAAGTAAAAATATTAATAATATTTATCTTGTTTGTTTCTTAATAGCTGTATTTAATAATTTACAGAGACACCGTTTATTCACCAAATAACGGAATATCCAGATTAAGTGGAAATGAAAAACCAGTAGTAAGTAACATTTTTAATTAGAACTTAAATGTTTAATTCTAAAAAGTTATTGTAAAAAAAAAATTCTCTATGTATTACATCTATGTCTTCTAGAGAAAAGTAACTAATGGGTCTGATGCTGTAATTGAGTCTAATGGAACCTTTATCAATTTTTTAGACTAGCCGAAGAAGACAGTTTTTTAACCTATGCAGTAGTTTTCAGAACTACAGTTAATGTATCTCCTTTAAATCATAATTTAAAATTTCTGTTTGTGAAATATGTACCAAATAATATTTTGCACTAATTTTGAATATTTATAAATTACCCTTGTTAAAGTTATTTGTAATTTATCTTTGAAATGTGGCATCACATAAGTTCGCTAATGTATGTAACTATAGAAACGCAAATCGTCTGTGTTTTTTTGGTTGTTGTTTTGTTTTGTTTGGAGAGCAAGCAACGCTTCGCTATGTCTTAAAATAAAGTATGTTACAGTCTACTAAAGCATGTGAGTTTATTAATTACGTTAATACGCATCGCCGCAACATATATCTGGTCGCGTCAGCCGGAAAGTATATATTTTTTTCTTCACATCGAAAAGAAAAGTTCGAAAATAATGAACTGTTTTCGTCATTGAATTTTATTAGAACATTATTGCACAAGCTGGCCTGATGAAAGAAGAAAGAAAGAAAATCGTCTGCCCACAGCAATCAATCAAGGTATGAAAAATGTATTATTCTTTCTTCTGTTATAATAAGTTTTTGAACATGGAAAATATTGACTAATTAAAAAAGAAGCGTGCAACATTACGCACTTCAATTACGAAATTAATTAGTAAATTAGAAGCATTAATAAAAGATAAAAATATTGATATTGATAGTTATTTAAGATTTCAGAACAATTAAAGGACAGAGAAAACTCTAAAAAACCTAAATAAAGAAATATAATCTGGTATTAGTTTAGAAAAAGAATATGAAATTGATATTAACGCTAGCGAAGAATACCAGGAAAAAATTATAAACGCCAAATTTCAAATTAAAAAGCAACTTAAAAATTTAGAACAAAGTAAAGTTTCCAATGAAATTCAACCAAATTCTACTCAAATAAACAACGCGATAAATATTAAATTACCCGATATATCCCTTCCGAAATTCTCCGGAAAACCAGATGAATGGGGTCTATTTAAATTACAATTTAACAACTTAATAACTTCAAATGAGCAACTATCAGATGCGCAAAAGTTGCATTATTTATCAGCAGCATTAATAAGTGATGCAAGAGCTTTGACTAGCACAGAAGACACTTTTTCATATTTATTTCAAGCATTAAAAGACAGATGCGAAAGTAATAGAGTAGTAACAGAAATACACATCAATTCACTCTTAAACGCAGATAAACTTACACAGCCTTCCGCTAAAGATCTTCGAAATCTAGTCGATAATGTAAAAAAAAAGCATTCGCGCCTTGAAGATTTTGAATTATAATAGAAATAATCTTTCAGATGTTTTAATATTGAACACCATTCTCCAAAAGTTAGATAGAGATACTCGAAAAAATTATGAAATGACAATAAGTTCAAAAGAAGTTCCGAAGTTAGATGAATTACTTTTATTTTTAGAAAAACGATCTCAATATTTGGAAAATATATTTATACAGTCACGTCTGTTAAACCTTTCAGTAAGGATCAGAAACGTTCATTTAATTCTAAGTCATTGACTTTGTTATCAGAAGGTCCACACATTTGTTCAATGTGTAAAGGCAATCGCATTTTAATGAGATGTTCCCAATTCTTAAATTTACCTGCAAAAAAAGGTTTAATATTGTTAAAATGAAAAAATTATGCTTCAACTGTCTATCATCAGTTCATAACATTAGCCAGTGCAAAAGTTCAAGCACGTGCAGAAAATGCAACAAACGTCATCACACATTGATCCACCTGGACGCGGCGAGGAAAATATTGATACTAATCAGTCTATAGCAATTCAAGATGAAAATACTATTAGAAGTAATTTATCGCCAACCGCAAAAGCATTTACTCCTCATAGTTACACATATAATCAGATGTCTGTTACCTACCGCTTTGGGTGAAAATACACATTCATTTGATAACACGCATTCAACTATTAACAATAATGTAATAAGTCTTCTTATAGTAAACAAGTACTGCTTTCAACTGCGATAATATATGTACAAAATGCTAGACGAGAATTTGTTCCTCTTAGAGCATTGTTAGATTCAAGATCACAAAATAACTTTTTAACGAAGGAATGTTCTGAGTTATTGTTCTTGAAAGGAAGGAAAATAAACTCATCAGTTTCAGGGCTAAATGGTTCAGTTATGAATATAAAGGAAAGTATTATAACAACCATAGCAAATAAAAACAGGAGTTTTAATGAAACATTGCAGTTTTTTGTTGTTCCTAAAATTACGCGCACAACACCAGCTACATATCTAAACACTAGCAGCCTTCGCCCGCTACGCTGGTCAGTTTCTCTAAGTCAAACGAAGCGTCAAACGAAGTATATTTAAATAAAAATTCTTAATATGTAATCAAATACCCACAATTTTTATCTGATTTCTGTAATCCAATTTTCAAGATTTTTGGTTCGGTAGATTTTTTTGTGCTGTGATTAATACGAAATCAATAACACAATAACAACAAAAGCCGATTTTTAAGGAATTTTTTAAAAGTTCGTTTTTTTTACCCCCTCGCCTCCTTAGGGGCAGAATTTTGGAAAATGCCTTCTTAGCGGCACTCGATGTTATAAGATTTTTTTTTTTTTTTTTTTTCCCAATTTTTAAGATTTTGGGTTCGTTAGATTTTTTTGTGCTGTGATTAATACGAAATCCAGACTTTCTTTTATATATATAGAAAAGGATTGAAAATTTCAGGTTTTTGCGCCGAATACATCGCCAAATTATGAAAATGTAAAATAACTCACGAACTACTGAATTAAAAAAAAATTGCTTAGTACCATTCGATTCAGCATGAAAAAGTACACTAAAATATGTTATCAGTTGAAAAATAACTACAAAAGCCGATTTTTAAGGAATTTTTTAAAAGATCGTTCTTTTTTTACCCTCCTTAGGGGTAGAATTATCAAAAATCCCTTCTTAGCGCCACTCGATGCTATAAGAAGTATTTTTACCCCAATTTTCAAGATTTTTGGTTCGGTAAAATTTTTTTTCTGTGATTAATACGAAATCCAGACTTTCTTTTATATATGTAGATAAGGATTGAAAATTTCAGGTATCTGCGCCGAAGACTTCGCCAATTTAGGAAAATTTGAAGTATTGGATTTAAAAGAATTTGCTTAGTACCATTCGATCAGCATGAAAAAATACACTAAAATATGTTATCAGTTGAAAAATATCTAAAAATTCCGATTTTTAAGTAATTTTTTAAAAGTTCGTTGTTTATTTTATCCCCCTTAGGGGTGGAATTTTCGAAAATCCCTTCCTAGCGGCACTCGATGCTATAAGAAGTATTTTTACCCAATTATCAAGATTTTTGGTTCGGTAGATTTTTTTGTGCTGTGATTAATACGAAATCCAGACTTTCTTTTATATATATAGATTATGTCTATTAAGCATTTACAAACTTTTCAGTTAGCTGATCCACAATTTGATAAACCAGGTCCAATACAATGTTTTATTATCAAACGAAGTATTTTTTAAATTAATCGGACAAAATAAAATAAATATGCAAAATTTGGTTTTTCAAGAAACTGTTTTTGGCTATGGTGCCAGTGGTTCTACGTCTATTCCGCAACAAACTTTTAATAATTATTGTGGTCTTATTCGATCTGTGGATGATTTATCCAACACTATGCAAAAATTTTGGGAAATTGAAGCGGTCCATGATAAAAACCCAATAAAAAATAAAGAAGAGCAATATTGTGAGGAATATTTCTTGCGTACACATACTAGAAGAGAAGATGGTAGGTATATTGTGGAAATGCCAATTAAATCTGGTGGGCTTGCATGTTTAGGAGAATCAAAGAAAAACGCACTTAAACGATTAAATCACCTACTTAAGCGATCTGCGCACAATCCAGCCATGAAACTGTTATACGAAGAATTTATTAACGAATATAACGATTTGGGACACTTAGAAGAAATCTTGCTGGAAAATAAGCCCGAATTTTCATATTATTTGCTGCATCATGGGGTATAGAAACCCGAGAAACCTAGCACGAAATTAAGGGTTGTCTTCGATGCTAGTGCAGCTAGTACCAGTGGTGTTTGTTTAAATGATATTTTATTAAACGGAGGATTGGTCCAAGATGAGGTCTTCGATATCATTTGTCAATTTCGAACTCATAAATACGTAAGATGTATCGCCAAATATTAATTTCGGAAAATCAGAGAGATTTGGTTCGAATTTTGTGGAAAACTGATGAAGAAGAACCAGTCAAAATATTTAAGTTAAAGACGATTACATACGGTACATCGAATGCACCTTATCCTGCCACGCGGACTCTGAATCAGCTTGCAATTGATGAAAAAGACAATTTTCCACTAGCATCACGTGTAGTTCTTCAAGATTTCTACGTGGACGACGTATTAACAGGAGCTAACACTTTAAATAAGGCTCAACAAGTGCAAGCACAATTAATCGCATTGCTTGAACGTGGTGGCATGAAGTTGCACCGATGGTGTGCTAATCACCCCGAACTCTTGAAAATCGCAACTAGCAGTCATGAGTATACATTCAATGATCGTAATGCGGACCAGAGCATTAAAACTCTAGGATTGTTAAGGAATCCAGTTCGTGACTGCTTTTCGTTTAATTCATAAGTTAAGGAACCAGTTGTATACTAAAAAAAAAACTGTTTTATCCGACATAGCGCGTATCTACGATCCATTGGGATTACTCGGTCCTGGAATAGCTAAGGCTAAGATTTTCATACAAAGACTCTGGCTGTTAAAGCTAGATTGGAACGATCCACTTTCAGATGACATTAAAGATGAATGGCGACGCTTTATCAGAACGCTTCAGAATATAAACAATTGAAAAATCAGTCGTTTTGTTTTAAACGAAGGACATTCGGAAGTTGAACTGCACGGCTTCTCCGACGCATCCGAGCTCGCATATTGAGCAGCCATTTATCTATGCTGTTTCACAACATTTAATACATCTTTAATTTTACTGTACAGCAAGTCTAGAGTTGCACCATTGAAACCTTTGACAATCCCACGATTGGAATTGTCCGCAGCTGCCTTATTGTCTCAACTCGTATCCAAGATAGTGAATGTACTAAAGTTGAACATCAGTAAAATAATATTATGGTGTGATTCAACCATCGTCTTAGCGTGGATTCAGACTCCTCCTCATCTGCTTAAAACTTTTGTGGCCAACAGAGTTTACAAAATTCAAGAGCTGACCCAGACTTTTCAATGGAGACATGTACACTCAGAGGACAATCCAGCGGACCTTGTGTCTCGAGGTCTAACCTTCGACAAATTAATTGATTGTAAACTTTGGTGGCATGGCCCTCTCTTCTTAAGAAAAAGAGACATTGAATCAGATCGGAACATTGATTTAGAACAAGTCAAAAACAATAGTGACTTTTCAGCAGAATTAAAATTGAAAAACAGTACAGCATTAATAAGTTTAAATTCTAGTGAATTTGTAAATGAAATTTTAAGTATAAGTAACAATTATACTAAAATATTGCGTGTTTTAAGTTATATTTTCAGGTTCTTAGATAACACAAGAAAATTAGCTGAAAAAAGAAAGGGACACGTAAGTATAGAAGAATTATTAGAAATATTTTTAATTCGGGAAATTCAAAAAGTTGAATTTAAGGCAGAATATACTGCATTGTTAGAAGGTAAGCAAATTTCTAAGAAAAGTAAATTGCGATTGTTAAATCCTTTTTAGATGCAGATAATGTGCTAAGAGTAGGAGGGCGTTTAGATAATGCAGACCTAAGGTTTGCTCAAAAACATCAATATATTCTGCCAGCTAAAGATAAATTGTGTAGCCTAATTGCAATTTACTATCATAAAAAATATCTTCATATAGGTGCACAAGCATTGTTATGCTACTTGAGGCAAAAATTCTGGCCGCTTCGGGGATGTAATTTAGCTAGAAAAATAAGGCATGAGTATGTAACTTGTAGTAAAAGCAACCCCATAACCATACAACAAATCATGGGTTCCCTATCCAGAGAGAAAGTACGTCCTAGCGCACCATTTAATTACGTGGGAACAGATTTTGGTGGCCCTTTTTTCATAGAATATAAGGGACAGAGAAAGGGAATTCTTAATAAGGTGTATTTGGCAATCTTTGTTTGCTTTGTAACTAAAGCAGTGCATCTCGAACTAGTGTCATAATTGACTACAGATGCATTCATTGCCACCTTAAAAAGGTTCATTGCTAGGCGCGGAAGGTGCGCAGTAATCTTTTCAGATAATGCAAAAAATTTTGTTGGTGCTAACGCCGAGTTACAGAGACTCCATAATTTCCTAAGACATCCTGAGGAGAAGTTAACGAATTATTTGTCAGAAGAGAATATTATTTGGAAATTTATTTCACCCAGAGCATCTAATTTTGGCGGGTTGTGGGAGGCAGGAAAAAAAATCGGTAAAATATCATCTAAAGCGAACGGTAGGTAATGCAAGGCTAACGTTCGAAGAGTTTTTAACTGTAATTGCTCAAATAGAGTCTATATTAAATTCACGGCCAATCACTCCATTGTCTTCAGGCGTGAATGACTTGGAGGCCTTAACACCAGGCCATTTCTTAATCGGAAGGCCTATGACAGCCATCGTTGAACCAGAATTAATTAATGTTAACGAAAATAGACTATCTAGATGGCATAGAATTTCAAAATACATTCAATTGATATGGAATCGTTGGAATAAAGAGTATTTAAATACGCTCCAACAACGCTCCAAGTGGCAATTTGAAAAAAATAATGTTAACATAGGAACCCTAGTGTTGATAAAGGAAGATGAACCCCCTACAAATAAATACTTACTAGGACGCATTATAAATATTTTCCCAGGTGCAGATGATAAGATTAGGGTTGTAGAAGTAAAAACCGCTAAGGGAATACTTAAAAGAAGTATCTCAAAAATTGCGTTATTGCCACAACTAGTTTCAGAAAATTAATTGCGAAATGTAAAAACAAAAGGTTTTGTTATGTATTTTTCTTTTTTGTTTTCCTGTTGTTGTATGTTCAAAATTGTATTTTTCATTTTTAAAAGAAAATTGTTAACTTGTATCATATTACTTATGCATTTGTAACGTTAATATTTTGTACTGTATAATTTATTGAAGTTGACACTTCAATGTTACGGGGTATGTTAGAGTTATTTGTAATTTATCTTTGAAATGTGGCATCACATAAGTTCGCTAATGTATGTAATTATAGAAACGCAAATCGTCTGTGTTTTTTTTTTTTTTGTTGTTGTTTTGTTTTGCTTGGAGAGCAAGCAACGCTTCGCTATGTCTTAAAATAAAGTATGTTACAGTCTACTAAAGCATGTGAGTTTATTAATTACGTTAATACGCATCGCTGCAACAAACCTCTTTTTTCGCATTTTTTCTTAGGTAATTATTTTCTCTTTTGGAAAAAAACTTTTAAAGTAGTTTTTAATTACGTTTTAACTATTAACCAATGATCTACAATAGTAACACATTTCATATTTATTGAAATGTTTATATTGGACATGAAGTTGGCCGCAACTAGGAATCACATCAAAGAAAGTTACGTATTCAATAGCGGTCCAGTTTTGAAATCTAAGAATTATTTTAAGCGCTATTTAATCTTGAACTCAAAAAGTCTGATACTTTTCTACTTAAATATACTTAAACTCTAATACTTTACTACTTAAATTTCTGATGTATTTTATCTTAAAAAGTCTTACAAATGTTTCAAAAATTTACATTTTTAAGCTGAAAACACTTTATTATTGATTTTTCCATTCCTGAAACGATACGAAACACTGATAAAAATTACCACTAATTGGACATATAAGCTGCACAGGAATATCGAACGGCACTCCGAAAAATGAAATCGAAATATGAAATTGAGTTTAACATATAAAAACATATCAAAGGCTTGGAAATTTACTAACATGATCACAAAGTGTGCTGTAGAAGTGAGTCATAAAAGCGCTTTATGTGGTTCTGAAAAATGAAAAGATATGATTTTTAAGGATCAAGGACTTTCAGCAAGAGCATCAGCAATGAATTCCGGGTGGGAGTTGGAACTCCCCCCCTTCCCCCCCCCCCCCCCCCAAAGAGCAATGAGGTGTCCATCCTGGAAGATTTAAGATTTTGTGTTTTTAATGGTCAAAAGGTGCAATTTTCCCCTCCGGTATTCTATAATGTCCCCTCCCCCGGGACCATGTAAATTCTTCCCAGAGAAAACTGCCTGAGTTCAACACCGAAGAGCTATCTCAAAACAGCCGAAAATATCTCAAGGTGTAACATTAAATTTTTTTTTATTGCTAGATAATTACGGAGTAAAGGAATTTCAGGGAAATGCTCCAAAACTGTCCAAAAGGGCATAAACAGTAATATATATGTATAAAATTAGCATCAGGAAAACAATTTTTGTGAATTTACAAGCGATCCTCCTAAAAGCGGAAGTAGAAAAGTCCTTTGTGCAGAATAGCCAATAGTTCTAAGGCTGCGTTTAGAAATATAAAATGCTCTTTTATATTTTAATGCAAAACACCTTTCTTATCAAACCCTATTTGTGAGTTTAAACAAATGGACGAGGGATTCAGCTATGAAAAGAACGTAAAAAGATTAGATCGAACTTGAAGGAAACTCTTCTCTCTTGCAGAGGTCCGTCAGTTTTTTTAAACCATAAAAAAAAAAAAAAAAAAAAAAAACCGCGTGATTAAAAAAAAAAAATCCACAGACATTGAAAATAGTTGAGTGATACCTCAATTTGGGGGTTAAAATGTTGAGGTACAAAAACAGAAAGTCCCAGTGATGTATGAATAAAAAACACCAACAAAATTGCCAGTTTTGGGCGAAATGTCAGATTTTTGAAAGTTAAGATATGAAAGATTATCTTTTTTTGAAAAAAATGAACGGTCTTGTTTGTTGGTGTTACAATTGACATGATCTGCCCATAGTACTTGAAATATTTTTAAAACGGGAGCTGGGTGAAAAGGCAGGTAGCAGTTCTAATGTTGAATCATGATTTGGATTGCATTTGGATTTTGGTATAATGTAAAAGTTATTTTTTCCCAATCTTATACTATAATGCAAGCAAAAACTGTGTGTGTGTGTAAATTTTATCTCAAAAACGACTCTAACGATTTTCGCAAAAATTTAGATTTTACCATTTTCGGCCACGAGAAGACCATTGAGCTAGGTCACATGTTCGAGAAAATTCGATTATTGGGTCATAATGGGTCAAGATCAAGCTATTTATATCTAGAGAACGGCTGGATCGATTTTAAGGAAATTTTCTATCCAATCGTTTTTTGGCACAACAAAACTATTGGGATGGGTCACATGTTCGAAAAATTTCGATTAGTGGGTCATTTTTGGGTCATTATGGGTCAAGTCATTTTTATCTAAAAAACGGCTCTAACGATTTTGACCAAATTTTATACTGTATCGTTTTGGATTACAAGAAGACCATTGGGTTAGGTAACATGTTCGAGAAAATTCGGTTAGTGGGTCATTTTTGGGGTCATTGTGGGTCATGCTATTTTTATCTAGAGATTTTCTCACGCAATTTTGACTAAAAATTGCATTCTATGGTTTTCGGGCACGAGAAAAACATTGGGCTAGGTTACATGTTCGAGAAAAAATTTTAATGGGTCATATTGGGTCATTAAGAGTCTGGGTCAAGCTATTTATATTTAAAGAACGGCGTGATGGATTATAACGAAATTTTGTATGTAACAGTTTTTTGACATGAGAAAACTAATGGGCTAAATCACATGTTTGAGAGATTTCGACTATCAGGGTCATTTGTGGGTCATGATGGGTCATAATGTGTCATGGTCAAGCTATATCTAAAGAACAGGTGGATCGATTTTAACGAAATTTTGTATGCAATATTTTTTTGGCACGATAAAATCATTGGACTAGGTTACATGTTCGAAAAATTTCGATTAATGGGTCATTTTGGGTCATTAAGAGACTGGGTCAAGCTATTTATATTTAAAGAACGGCGTGATGGATTATAACGAAATTTTGTATGTAACAGTTTTTTGACATGAGAAAACTAATGGGCTAAATCACATGTTTGAGAGATTTCGACTATGAGGGTCATTTGTGGGTCATTATGGGTCATAATGGGTCATGGTCAAGCTATATCTAAAGAACAGGTGGATCGATTTTAACGAAATTTTGTATGCAACATTTTTGACACGATAAAATCATTGGACTAGGTTACATGTTCGAAAAATTTCGATTAATGGGTCTTTTGGATCATAAAGGGTCTGGGTCAAGCTATATATAATTAAAGAACGGCAGGATCAATTTTAACGAAATTCTGTATGTAACGAAATTCTTTAAGTCACATATTCGAGAGCTTTCGATTATAAGGGTCATTTGTGGGTCTTAATGGGTCAAGGTCAAGCTATATCTAAAGAATGGTGGGTCGATTTTAACGAAATTTTGTATACAACATATTTTTGGCATGAGAAAATCATTGGGGTAGGTCACATGTTCAAGAAATTTCGATTAGTGGGCCACATTTGGGTCATTCTAATTTTATCTAGACAACGTTTCGCGCAATTTTGACTAAATTTTGTATTTTATCGTTTTCGGGCACAAGAAAATCATTGGCTTATGATAGATTTTAGAGAATATTCGATCAATGGGTCTTTTTGGATCATAAGGGGTCAGGGTCAAACTAACTATATCTAAAAAATGGCTCAATCGATTTTATCTAAATTTTGTATCTAATGTTTTTCGACATGCTAAAACTAATGAGCTAGGCCACACGTTCGAGAGATTTCGATTATAAGGGTCATTTGCTGGTCATGATGGGTCATGCTAATTTTATATAGAAAATGGTACTCACCATTTTGACTATACTTTGTATTATATCGTTTTTGTGCAAGAGAAAACCATTTGGTTTGAACACATGCTCGCGAAAATTCGATTAGTGGGTCATTTTGGATCTTAATGAGCTAGGGTCATTCTAATTATATATAACAATGACTCAATCAATTTTACCTAAATTTTGAAACAAAACGTTTTTTGTCACGAGAAGACTATTGTTCTGAGTCGCATGTTAAACAAAATTATATTAGTGGGTCATTTCGCTTCATTGCTGAATGCTGCCAAGCTAATTTTACCTAAAAAATGGCTTAAACGATTTTGATTCAATTTTATATTCTACTGTTTTTGATTACCTGAAGACGATTGAGCTATGTCACATGCTTGATAAAATTTGATTAGTAGCTCATTTTGGGTAATACGGGTCAGGGTCACGAGAATATGGCAACAGCCAATAACTTGGTGATATTTGACAAAATATTGGCGACATATGGCCAAAAAATCGACTATAAAAATTACGAAAACCAAAACACGTATTTTAGCCAAATGAAAGCATGCCTTCAAATTTGGCTATATCTAGCAAAAAATATTGTCTTTCAGAATGTAAAGAATTTTTTTATTCATTCTTAAGAGGATTCGAGATGCATGGTTAAACCAGTCAAAATCGAGCTAAAAGAGTGATTTAGATCGATGTCCTTTCGTTGTAAATTTTAAAATAAAGTGAAATTTATAAACATGCGCATAAAAACATAGCTTTCATATTGATTGTTTTTCTAAATAATACTAATATAAACATGTTTTACAGTAATAATACAGAGTTAATGATACAGTGAAAATACTATACCGAGTTGAACACAAAGTTAATTTTGACCGAGCTAAGCTCGGTCTCCCCTGCTAGTGATCATTTAGCTACCAAGGTCCACTTGAAGATAACTCATTGGCTTTGCTCTGGTAATTTCTAGAGCTTTCTGGATGTTTCAGTCGGATATTGCAACCTTTCACACGGGAAATAGCATTTAAGAATGATGCCTGAATAAAGGGTGTGCATGTAGTTCCATGGTCATCTGACTCTACTGATTTAAACCTACTGGAAAACTTGTGAAGCGTAATGATTTAGAACAGTTTATTCAAATGGAAAACTTCAGTTTCCGTTATGTAAAAAATTATAGTTTCAGTTACATTTCGTTATAAAACATAAATATTTTTGCTATTTTCATCATTCATGAGCCTTTATAAATTTATCTTATAGCGTTTTTTTAATTTTCTATACTTGAAAAACTGGGTGTTCATATCATTATGAAACGCAGTGCATTAGATTTGAATAAGTCCATAAGCGTCATTGCTAAAATTAAGCCATTTTAAATTTTTTTTTTCAACATGCTTTTTGTTATACCTGTTATGATGCGTACTAAACGGCGCCGTCGGCGCCAACCACATGTTGTTTAGCCGCGAACGTCGATTCAGCAGTTCGATGCTAGCCGCAATGTAAGACGGTCGGATAGTGGATCCAGGAATAAAGATATTATAATCTCGATGCATCCAGACCTGGTGATCATTTAACATCTCCATACCCCCTTAGAAATGTTACAGTGGCGACGAGTAACACCAGTAACGATGTCTTTTATAGAAAAAAATATGTTTTAACGTAATTTTGAAGAAAAAGCAACAGCGGCGGATATCCGCGTGTTTGTGCTAAGCGCCGATCGGCGGACCGGCATTACGGCGTTAGCGAAGTAGGCTTAATCGGCGACCGGTGATCTCAGAGTTGTCTTATTTACGTTCCAGCATGACTTCTTTTGGCTGCATTAGTAAATTTAATCCTGTGGTCGAAATCTGGAGCGAATACGCCTAAAGATTGGAAGAATTCTTCATTGCAAACGCCATAGAAGATGGTAATAGGAAACGTGCTGTTATCTTTACGGTGGTTGGACCTACCATTTACGGACTACTTCGGAACCTACTATTGCCGGCTGCACCCACATCTAAGACGTTAATAGAATTAATCGGCATCCTCAACGGACATTATGATCCCGTGCCTTCGGAAATCGTGGAGCGGTTCAAGTTCAACAGCCGCGTGTGGCACGCGGTTGAGTCAGTGGCCAATTATATCGCGGAGCTTCGAAAATTAGCGAAGTATTGCAACTACAGAGAATCTTTGGATATGATGCTCAGAAATCGGATCGTTTGTGGTATACAAGACGAAGGGATACAGGGAAAATTGTTGTCATAAAACAAATTAACCCTTTTGCGAGCATCGGAAATTGTCGTTTCAATGGAAGCAGCTGCAAGGGATGCTGTTGATCTGAAGATAGCTGCCGTTCCTGAAGTAAAAAAATTACAAGTTACGGCGCAACGGCCGCGAAAAAACGAGATCGTTAAATCGGCGTCCACTTCAAATAACGGCCGTACAGGGAAGCAATGTTATCGTTGTGGCGATTTCAAACACCATGCTTCAGACTGTAAACATAAAAATACCACTTGTCATAGCTGTAAAAAAACAGGGCACCTATCAAAGGTATGTTTATCAAAGAATAAAGGAGATTACAAACCAAAAGTTAACTTAGTAGCATAATCTAAGGAAGATTTAAGCTGTAAAGAGTACACTATGTTTAATTTAAGAAACAACAAGGAAGATTACCCCCCACTTAAAATTACATGTAAGGTCCAGGACCAGTCTGTCTTGGAAATTGATTCTGGGATTCCATTTTCCATAATGCCTGTAAAACTGTTTGATAAAATTAAAAAATTCTGCCCTCCTTTGGAGAAAACCAATTTTAAGCTCCAATCTTACACCAACGATGCCATTAGTATTTTGAGAGTTACAAATGTGAATGTGGTGTTCCAAGCAAAAACAGAGATTTTACCCCTGCTGGTGCTTTCTCAGGGAAACATTAATTTAGCTGGGCGAAACTGGATTGTTCCACTAAGCCTAATGAATGCATTTGATGCTAACATGAACCACGCTTTACATAATGTAAGGACTGAGCAGCTCAAGCTAGATGGACTTTTAAAAAACTTCCAGAATGTTTTTTCGCCAGATTGGGGTTAGTGGAAGGAATTAAAGTTCATCTTACGTCTAAGAAGAGTGAACTCCCAGAATTTTTCAAGGCTCGTCCTGTACCATATGCATACAAAGAAAAAAATCGACAACGAAATAGAGCGTCTCCTTGACATGGCATTTTAGAGCCAGTTAAGACCTCTGATTGGGCATCTCCTATTGTTCGTGTACTGAAGCAAGATGGCAGGATCAGAATATGTGGCGACTTTAAATTAACAGTCAACAAGGCAACAGAATTAGAACAGTACCCTGCCCCTAATATCGAAGATTTTTTTGCGGAAATGTCTGGTGGTACGGCATTCACTAAATTAGACCTGCGGAATGCATATTGTCAATTAGAACTTGATGAAGAGTCAAGACGCCTGGTAGTTATAAAAACGCACAGAGGTCTTTTCCGGTATACTCGTCTTGCTTTTGGCATTGCTTCCGCCCCTGCTATTTTTCAACGAGAAATTGACAAGATTTTACAAGGGATAAAAGAAACATCTAAATACTTGGATGACCTTCTAGTGACTGGTAAAACTGAAGCGGAACATCTACAAAACTTGCAAGAAGTCAGCCTTCTGCAAACAGGAGGTGTAAAATTACATCCAGAAAAATGTGAATTTCTCAGACCATCTGTAGAATATCTAGGTCATCATCTAGACAAAGATGGGTTGTATCCAGTTGAATCGAAGGTCAAGGCGATTACGGATGCTCTGGAACCAACAAATGTAGACGAGCTACTTTCATTTATTGGCTTGATAACGTATTATGCGAAATTTTTACCGAACATGTCAACATTGCTAGCACCCTTATACAAGTTGTTGGAAAACAAGCTGCCATGGAGGTGGGGTTCATCTCAACAAGAAGCTTTTAAAAAAGCTAAAGATGTCCTGCGGATCTCATCCTTACTAGTGCATTTTGACCAAGACAAGGAAGTGATTCTGGCTTGTGACGCAAATCCTTATGGTCTTGGTGCTGTTCTGTCACATAAAACTCCAGATGTGATAGACCAATCGCTTTTGCTTCTCGCTCCCTGACGAAAGCAGAGAAAAATTACAGTCACATTGAGAAGGAGACTTTGGCCTTAGTGTTCGGAGTGACTCGATTCCGAAACTATCTCTTGGGACGTAAATTTACATTACTTTACGTAAATTTACGTAAATTCTTTACGTAAATTTACATAAAGACCATCGGCCTTTAGTAGCTTTATTATCGGAAGAGAAACCAGTTCCGTCGGTTGCTGCAGCCCGTATCCAGCGATGGGCATTGACTTTATCTGCCTACGTTTACAAGATAGAGTACCGAACAGGGAAGTTGCACGGAAATGCTGTTGTTTGTAGCAGATTTCCACTGAAATTTGAAATGGCGGATCCTCCAGCACCTGTCGAGTCTGTTTTGCTTATCCGATAGTTAAATGATAGCCCGCTGACAGCACATCTAATTCAAAGGGAGACAGACAAGTGACCTGCACTGAGCCGTCTATGATCTCATATTCAAAATGGTTGGCTAAAGAAAGAGGCAGAAAATTTACAAGTCTTTTGGCATATCTGATATGAACTGTCAGTTGAGGAAAACATCATTCTCAGAGATCCCCATGTTTTTGTTGCAGGAAAGTTTCGTCAATTTGTTTTGGATGAACTTCACAGTGCTCATCAAGGTATTTCTGAAATTAAATATCTGGCTCGTTTTCATGTCTGGTGGCCTGGTATTGATCGGGACTTAGAAACAAAATTTTGAAACTGCCTTGACTGTCAAGAAAATGCTGCAGCCCCTCCTTCGACACAAATCCCTTGGCTCATACCTGAAAAACCTTGGAAAAGAATCCATATCGACCATGCAGGCCCTGTAGATACAATTGACTATTAATTGTCGATGATACCAAAACAAAATGGCTTGAAGTGATCCCAGTGACCAACACCACCGCATCTTCAACTATAATAACTCTGCATAATCTTTTTGCAGCTTCGGCTTACCAGAGAACATAGTAAGTGATAATGGACCTGGCTTCCGTAGTGACGAATTAATAAATTTCTTGAAAAAAAATGGCATTACGTCAATTAAAATCGCACCGTCCGAATTCAAACGGTTTGGCTGAAAGAGCAGTGCGTACACTAAAATCTGTTTTGAAGAAAGCTAAGGAAGGTACTTTCACTGAAAGACTGACCAGATTTCGTCTGAATTTTCGAAATACCCCATCAAAGGCAACGGGTATATCGCCAGTTGTGGCAATGTTCGGACGACCTCTTCGCATGCGTTTCGAACTTATCCGCATTGCTAAAGCTCAAACATCTGAGAGGGGAGATACCCATAATAGCAAATTTACAGAAGGCACTCCAGTCTGGGTGCTCTCTTTTACCCGGGGCCCATCTTGGGTTGCTGTAAAAGTTACATGTACAGTGGGGAATGCAATGTGCAAAATCAAGACAACTTGGGATATTTGGACACGGCACATTGACCAAATTCGCTACAGACAAGAGGACACGCTATAGGAAATTCCTCTTGCTCCAGACTATCAACTTCTTCTTCTCCAGGATCAGATGTGTCAGCCTAAAGGTGTAGTAGAGTTACCAGCTGATCAGGCGACAGACACCTTTCTACACTGCCTCTGCAGGTAAGCGTCCTAGATCACAGTTCTCAGGCAGACTCTCCGGCACTATCGCCGCAAGCAGTTTTGCAGAATCCAGGAGCGCCACTTCTTACACGTTCCACTCGTCCAAAAGCAAAACCGGCACGTTTGCAATATTAGACTTTTGAATTATGTAAAGGACTTTATTTTTTATTGTATTGTGCATGTCTAACAACTTGAGTATTTCCTTTAAGGAAGAGAATGTTATATCTGTTATGATGTGCACTAGATGGCGTCATCGGCGCCAGCCAAATGTTGTTTAGCTGCAAACGTCGATTCGGCTTATCGATGCTAGCCGCGATGTAAGACGGTCGGATCGTGGATCCAGGAATAAAGATATTATAATCTCGATGCATCCAGCCCTAGTGATCATTTAGCATTTCCAAACACCCTTAGAAATGCTACACTTTTAAATGGAAAAGATAAGAGTGACATAAATGTCAAAATATATTTAATCTTCATTTAAAGTATTAACTCGGAAATTCTTGAGCTATATTATTTTAAAAATAAGTGGACAATTTATTTAAAGATTACAATTTCTCAAGATTATTTTAGTGAAATATTTTGAGTATATGAACATATTTAACTTTTGTAATTCTAGCATTAAAATCAGTTAAGGAGTAAACTAAATTTTAATTTGCAGCTAGAAGCAATGGCAAAGAGAGAAGATCCAAATAATCTCACATATCGCCAGTAAGTTATATTTTTGATTTTCGTTACTATCTATTTGATATTAAAAACAACAGAAGACTTTACAGCTACAACAAAAAATTACTTTTGTTATAAAAATTAGATAATTAAATATTATTTAAAATATGAATCTTAAATACAGTTATTCAGTAATGGAAATTGTGTACAGGTCTTGCACATTTCTAATACTGTGGTACCCCTTCTCTTGGGTATCCCTTTTTTTTTTGTCTTACTAGGGAACTGCAAGAAGTGTAAGTCACCGATTTGGACGAAAGTGGTATCGTTGGAAAGATCTTATCGAAAGCAGTAAAAAACTCAATAGAACTACCCGTCGCAAATGACTCGTTTTCGAGATATCCGGCAATTTATGTCTTAAAGCTAGTGCACACTTAATGGGGGACCGCAAAAAAATTTAATCTCTATTTTAAAGAAAATGGTATCGTTAAAAATATATTATCATGAGTGAGAAAAAACTCAATAGAACTACCCGTCGGAAATGAGCCGTTTTTGAGATATCTGATAATTTATATCACGTAGCTTGTGCATACTGTCTTAGAACACACTTAATGGGGGACCGCAATAAAATTGTTTTCTTGATTTTGATGAAATTGTTGTCATTGCAAAGATAACATTGTAAGAAGTAAAAAACTCAATGGAACTATCCATCTGAAATGAGCCATTTTCGAGATATCCGACAATTTATGTCACTTAATGCAGTTTCCCAGCAATGTGCATTAGCAATGTGACACAAATTGTCGGATATATCGAAAACATTTCATTTCCGACGGTGAGTTTTTTAATCCTCACGATGATATCTTCTCAACGATACCACCTTTTTTAAAACCGAGACTAAAATTTTTTGCGGTCCCCCATTAAGTGTGCACTAGCTAGAAGACATAAATTATCGGATATCTCGAAAACGAATCATTTGCGACTGGTAGTTTCATTTAGTTTTTTACAGCTCACGATGAGATCTTTCCGACGATACTACTTTCGTCAAAATCGGTGATTTACACTTCTTGCAGTTCCCTAGTTTGTCAATCACAGATTTTCTCGTTAAATAAGAGAAAGAAAATTATTCATAAAACTTCTGCTAAGTTGGGAAAAGCGTATTACACTGTATATAATTCCTATTCCTGAGTTATTTTTATTCTCCTTTCTCTATTCTTCCTCAAAAAAAAAAAAAAAAAATAAATAAATAAATAAATAAATAAAAATAAATAAATAAATGTCCAAAATAACTAGTGAAAATCAGCTTAATTGAAACTTTTTAGCTCACACTATCAAAGTATGTGCCCGCAGGTTCTGTATGTATGTACGTAATCTGTGGCGCCAACTTTTGAAAAATATTGGGTTGACTCAAAGATATTGGGTGGGCTAAAAATATTTCTGGGAAATGGTGCGACAGTTTATTTTTCTTTGAAGGGTTGGCATATGGTGAAGGATGATAATTTTAAGTCACGCTATCATGTTCTAATAAATTTTATTAAGTTATATTCTCATGCATTTTTCCTGATAAAGACATTGATATTTATTGCAATGTCATGTTATCATGAACATGACTACAAATTAAAATAGCAGAAATTTAAACATGGAGCAAAACATTTCAGTCATTTGGCATTTATGGGTGTAAATCGGAGAATTAAAACACATGGCCATTGGCAAAATAAATTTTATTACAAGGACAAAAATGAATACTAAAATAATAACGAAATAAATAACTGAAATAATGAAAAATGGATACTCTGTTAGTCAAAATTATTGGAAGGGCTCGAGCCCCACGGGCCCATATAAGTTGGCGCCACTGTACGTAATGGGATAACACTTGATAGAAATAGCCAATTTGCTTAAAATCTTGTTTATAGGTTCATTCTGATAAGGCTCTTCTATGATTAGTTTTGGATTGTCACTGATTAAGTATAAAAAAGGGAACGACTGCTACCTCTTAATTTAGATAAAATGCGTTTTTCTTGCAGAATTATCCGATTTGCTTCAAATTTGGTGTACCAGTCTAATCAGATAAAGCGCTTCGCTGATTAGATTTGGAGTTCATTAATTAAGTGTAAAGAGGGGGGGGGGGATGTGAGTGAACTAACTTTCCTTGTCATTTGTAAGGTGGCGAGTATTAGTTAAAGATATAATCAATATAGATGATAAATACCAGTATTTTGTTAAAGATAAATTCAGTTTATATAATCTCTTTATATTATTTGAAGTATTTTCTGTAAGAAATTACTGGTAGTTTTTTCCTTTCTTGACAGTGTTTTTCCCGTTTTTCCCTGACCGCTCACCACCTTGCTTTAATTTAGTTTTTTTTTTCCCGAAGGACGTTATTCTTTGAGATAAGAGCATAATACATAATTAGTGTAAATACCCTATTAATATTCAATGTGAATGATTATTTTTCTTAGTTCACTTTCACAAAAGTCGACCAATATTTTCTACACACAAAAATCTAAAAATTTCAAAACTTGGTAAATATAAATATGTTTTCCAAATTATCTGTGAGTTTCTGAATTTTGGTTTAATGCGACATCAAAAATCTAATTTTTCTTCTAATTTTTTAGGATTTTGGTGCACGTCAGAGTCTTCTATTCAACTTTGGAGCACAAGATTTATAGACATATTCCTAAGTATAATGTAAGTCACCATTCTTCATAAAGAATAATTATATATGGATGTTGAGCCTAATAATATCTTTTGAATTTTATTTTCTTAAAGCTGATATTAATTGTATTCATTTAAAAATCAACTGTTAAAAAAAAGCAAAAAAAAAAATCTTTATGAAATTATGCTGTTAGAAATCTACAGGGTGCTTCAAATTAATTAGAACAAATATTTAGCGGATATGAACACTTTTAGACAGTCAAAAATCACTATGCAATGTATGACCATTACGCAAGAGGTAAGCATAAAAAGCGATTCTGACCTCTGATAAACGACATATTTATCTTATTTATAACCAAGGAACTATTATTATAACAAAATCTTTTTATTCTAAAAAATTAAAATAAATTAAATAAATAAATAAAATAAAATAAAATAAAATAAAATAACACGCTGTCACCCCCGTTGATAATGCATTTTATGTGACCGGAGATCTTCCTTCATTAATATTAAGAGAGCTATTACATTTAAAAAAAAATGAAAATCGGGGATATTAAAGAAAAATGTTTGATAAACATGCTAAGGCAGACAGTTTTAAAATTGAATAATTACTTAAAGAGATATTTAATGTTAAAGGAGATCAAGATCATTCCATCAAAAAAGTTTTAGGGGTAGAAACTATACATAGGAATTTAGACATGTTTAGATCATTTTATACATTAGAAGTTTCAATTGTTGTGCAGACTATATTTATTTATTTTTTAATTTTACTCCTTTTTTTGAGGATTTATTTCCATTTTAAATTGAAATTTTCATCATTTCGAACGATATTTTGTACATATATTTTAGAAAGATGTATTATTTTAAATTGTTTCCATCGTAAAAAAAGCCCAAGGAATAATATTTCCTTCATATTAAAAATATATTTACACGTAAATATTAAAAAGAAAAAAAAATTAAATTAAATTTTACTAAGCGTTATATATTAAAAACAGGAAAGTATTGAAAATTACGGCATAAATCTATACTTACTCATGAATGTTAAAAGGGAAAGAAAATCGTAAAATAATTATTTATATGCTTTAAAAGTCGTAAATGGAGGAAATTACATCATATTTAAAATAGCCAAACCACATTTCCTAACAGTTAAAAATTATTTACACGTACATGGGAGATTTATTTCTTATTTCAAAATAGATTTCTTTAAACTATTGTTGCCAGTTCTAAGACAGCGTAAATAATATTTATTTTTTAACCCTCTAAGCGTTTGTCCCGTAATATTCCATACACTAAGCTCCAGGTTTCACTGCAATATAAGCAATGTTTAAGATATTATAATTCTATAAATTTAATGAATTTTTAAAGTATTGAAGAATGATTAAGACTCTCAAGGATTGCATTTATACTCCTAAATAAGATTTTTTATGTAATATTGAAAGAATCATATTTTATTTGTATTTAAAACAAAATGCAGAGAAAACAACATTACAATATTACCCATTTGCAAGACGCTTGGAGGGTTTTAACTATAAAAATATTTTCGTGTGAATATTACCCCCCCCCCCCCCCACAAAAAAGAGGAAAATTTCGTCAGATTTCAAGCGTTATATTTAAAATCGTTCATTTAAAATTATTTCCTTATAGCATTGATAAAAAATACAGGAAATAGGACTTTGTTGACGTAGTTCATTTTATATTAGATAACTTTGAAATGATTAAGCAATCTTACTTAATCAATTGCGAAAGCGGACATTATCGGCAATTGATTTAGCCTTAAATCGCTTCCACGAAAAAAAAAAAAAGAATTAAAACCCGGTTACAGGGTGATCGTCTCTGTTTATGTTTGATCGTAATTCAATATTCCGTAAACATTTTACAATTTTTGAAATTAACTGATTTTTAGAGTGAAAACGGTGGTTTGACGAACGTAGGATTAATCTACGTATATTAATAAAATAACAAATCGCTCGGTGTGTGTGTGTGTGTGTGTGTGTGTGTGTCTGCGATGGCTAGAAAAATCTACTGAATTTACAAGGTTCAAAATTTTTATGAGAATAGCCCAATATCTCTTTTGATGCACCTGAAGCTCAGAATTTTAATATTTTGATTAATTTCAGATATATTAATTTCGAAAAGGAACTCACTATCATCAAAACTATGCCTTGTTTATCCTTTTCTTCTCAACGCTGATTTTCGGTTGGTTGGTTCATGCAGAGTCGCTTATAAAAAACACGATTCTTTTTTGCGCTTGCTTTCGTTTGGTCGGTTGTATAAAACATTCACAAAAATAATTTAAAAAACCGAGGCAGAAAAAATAAACGAATTTGAGTACTTAATCTTTCAATTTTAGTACTTAATCGTGTTTTTTTTACCTAAACTTTAAATTTTAGCACGGAGTTCAAATACTTGCTTAGAAAACGTATTTAATAATAATGAAAGTTTAAGAGAATGAATTAGTTCAAATGACGTCAGAACCTAGCAACGAACTTCACAACCTGGAATTCATGTTGTTCGTCTTTCTGTTGTTCCTTAACTCTGATTGGTTGAGCAGTAATACATGAGTAATTGAAACTGATCTATAAAAATAGCAAGACATTTGGTTTTTAAATATTAATTAAAAGATCAGAAAAGATCTTACTGATTCTTCTACCACTAAAAATTAGAAATTGGGCAAAAATAATTCTTTACATTCGAATGTTTTCTGTTGCTGTTGCGAATAGCGATATTTTAAATATAATTTAAATTCTCATTTTCGATAATATTAATGATATAATTTCTTTTAGTATCAGAAGTGTTTTTTTTCAACAAAGTTTTCAACAAAGTGTTACTTTTCAACAAAGTTTAAAAGTACTTATGCATTCGGTTTGTCTGTCCGCCTGTCCACACCCTAATTTCTGTAAATATACTCGAATTTTTATGCAATTGACAAATCTTATTTAGGGTTATGAAATTGCATATGGAATACGTACGAATATTGATTCATTGACAGAGACACTCAAAAGAAATAGATTACATTATGGTATCTGTGGAAAATGTGTTTGGAGAGTATTTTAATGAGTATTTTAACGCTACTTCAAATGTACTGAAACGGATATAAATTCCCTGCTTTCACTAATATTAAATTAAATAGACAAATCATAGCAATTTTTAATAATTTACAGGGACACACAAAAGAAATCAGGTACAATACTATTTTTGCGTAATAATTGCTGGAGAGTATGTTTTAAAATTCGATTTACACTTTTAAATTTACTTAGTTTTTTGCATACAACTCTTTATATATAATTTCTACATCTCATATTTATTTACCTCTCAAAATTATTTGCATACTATTCTTCTTATTGGAGGAAATTGCTGAAGGGAAATTTCCTGCAATATATGTACTACTTAAATGAATTAATTTTTGAAATACAGGTTGTTAATATGTACAAATCTCTTCTATATCATATACAGAGTTGCTAAAAAATTCGGATAATTTTCCGAAAGTAAATAGAATCCGCTGACATTCGTTTTTGAAATGCTTTGTGTATTAAATAAATTGTAAACGGAAAATAAATTTTTTTCTGATGTTTCTAAAGAAATATTGGGTGACTTAGAAGGGGTAATCGAAGATTTTTACTTTGTGATTATAATAAATTTTCGTAGTTTAAGAAACATCTGTCTTTTTAGCACTTATCGAGAAAGTTGAAAATTACTTATGCATTCCGTTTGTCTGTCCGTCTATCCTCGCTCTAATTCCTGTAAATATACTCGGATTTTCATGCATTTGATAAAGGTTATTTAAGGTCACTAAAGCATGCTTGGTATTCCATATCAAGCATGTATGACAAATGATTCATTTACAGGGATATTCAAAAGAGTTTGATTAGAGTATATGGAGAAAAATTGTTTGGGGAGTATTTTAATGACATTACGTAATTTCTAATCTATTCAAACTAATATAAATCAATGAATTTAACCACGGTTACGTTAAAACAGAGCATTTATCGCATTTTTTATTAATTTAAAGGGACACACGAAAGAAATGTTTACAGTATTCTTTTTCCTTAATAATTAATGGAGAGTGCGTTTTAAAATTCGGTATGCGCCTTTAAATGTAATTAGTTTTTTCCATATTATCCTTTACATATAAGTTCTATACATCATATACAGAGCAGCACAAAAATATTTGCATACCATTCTCCTTATTAGAGGATATTGCTGAAGGGGATTTTTCAACTGAAATATGTGTATCCCTTAAATGAATTAAATTTTTGAAAGCATGTTATTAATAGATATCAATCTATCTGTCATATACAGGGCTGCTAAAATTTCCGGATCATTTTCCGAATGTAGATGGGAACAGCTGAAATTCTGTTTTGAAATGCTTAATATATTTTCATATGGTGAAATGGAATGTAATTTTTTAATTTTTTAAACGGTGCAGTTTTTTACATTATTCTGAATGTGTTGGATAGTGTTTCATAATCTGTGCTTGATGCATTATTTTTTATTTTTAAAGATATTTTTAAACACATTTTATCATTGCTCAATTTTTTTCTTTTTAATTACTAAAAATTGTTCCGAGTTTAACGCACACCTGCCATACAGTGCTACAGGCAAGGGGAATTTGTGCAGGATATTCGTACAGAACATATTTCATCCTTAATTTATAAGAAGTGGTTATTTCCGAACAATAATTTTACTAAATTTCTTAAATTCTTATTGGATATTCTCACCCTCTCGACTAATATATCTATACGAATAAGTTTAATACTGGAGTTTCCTTCGGATATATGTTTGTTTAGGTATTGATGAGCTAATGGAGATGAAAAGTAGAACTAACATATTTTACAGAGCATATTTCACAGCTTACATTCTACTTGATAAATTATGCAGCAACTAGCCGTGTAGGAGGTTGTTATTGATTAATATTGGTCTCTTAAATGAGTGGTGGTTATCATTATTTCCGAATAGAAATTTCAATAAATTTCTTAAATTGCTATTTGTATCCCTACCCCGTTGCGTAATATAATTACGGAAAGAATGATAATCGGAGTATCGTTCGGATTTAGGTTTGTTTACGAAAAACTGCTCATTCTGGTGATGTAAAGTGGAAATCATGCATTGCACGCCTGTTCTACCCAACCGCAAGTGGCGATGATCCGTGTCAGATTTTCGTACAAAGCATACTGCGCCCCGTAGCGGCGAAAAGTGGATCTGGAGTACTTTGTAGCACGTACGCGGTTGGAATTGTTAGTTTATAGTTATTATTAATTTTAGAATTTGGCTACGATTAGATAACGGTTAGGTTACATTTGGGACACGGTTAGGTTGCAATTATATTATGATTAGTCTTAGGTTAGATTTAAGTTTCGGTTACATTATAGTTAGGTTATAATTAAGTTACAGTTAGGTTAAGGTAAATTGCAGTTAGGTTACTATCATATTACGGATATATTACGATAACGTGACTCTTAGGTTACATTTATGATATATCTAAGTTATTGTTAGGTTCAAGTTAAGTTGCAGTAAAATTACAGATAGGTTACGATTATAGTAAAATTAAGTTACGGTTAGGATTTTATCCACAGGGTGAACATTACACATGTTTTGATTAAAGTATACTTTATTTTGTACTATGGTTCTGAAACTACATTACTATATACTAACCATTTACCTAATCATTGCTTATCGATTTTAATCATGGTATAATCGGAACTACGAGTGTATATTTTTTTTAAATCAAACTATTTCACTTAGGATTTCGATGTGAAAAAAATAAAAAGTTACGTGACTGAACAGTGATATTTACGGATAAAAATGAACATTTTAACGCGAAAATCAAGCAATTGTTAAACACATATTTCCTCCCCCGTTTCACATGGAAGTCATTTTGAATATTTGTTACTCTAAAAATTAGTTGTTTATATTTTTGACAGATTTTTCTCACATTCAGTAGTCACGTATTTCGAGTTACAGATAAAATCACAAATTTCATGTTCGTTTAATATTATTACCATGGACCCGGGCAACGCCGGGCGGGTCAGCTAGTATTTAATAAAATTATTGAAACAAAAAACATGATTTATATATTTTTAAAAGTACCGCAGAAAATATCCTCATTTGGCATAAAATTTTACATAGACTTTAATAAAAACTTACCCAAATGATGTACAAATATCTTATAATAAGTTTTTTTTATATAAACATTATTTAGTAAAATTTGCTTTTGTGTGTTACATTTTAAAACACAAACAGGAACATCACAAGGTTCACAATAATCTCGAATTAAACTCTGATTCTAGATATTTCCATACACTTCTGTTTGGTGCTTCTATTTTTTTTCCCTAAGAAATTTCATACATAATATCTGAAAAAAATCGTGAACACATATAATAGCTACTTTTAAAGCTCAGAGAGTTAGATTTGACCCCGAAGATTATTTAACGTTTATTTAAAAATATAAATGCTGATTTCTTAATTATTCGCATTTTCTTATCATTTAACTAATATCATTTTCTTCAGATTTCCTTCATGTAAATTTGCTGCTAAACTTAGATTATTTGGTTTTTTGTTTCTTAAACTCTAAGAACGTTAATAAAGTAACGAAATTCTATTTTAATCTTAAATAAGACAAATTAAAATAATGTATTATAGGAGTTTACTCAGTATATTGTTATTATTTTTTTTTCAGACGATGGAACTTTTCAGCTACTTGGGCGGTTACAGCGGTGTTTGGCTTGGATTTTCCCTTCTTACTGTTTATGAACTTATTGAAATCCTTTTCTCAACGATATTATTTTGTTTTCGCAAGCTGGTTTACCAAAAGCAGAACAAAAGAATTGCTGGAACAGTTTTGAATTCAAGAAAAAATCCTAGAATTTATAAAAAGAAAAGATACTTTTGATGATCTAAATTAGATTTGAGGATTAAAAATAAAAAAAAATGCTAAAAGTACCAAAAAAAAAAAAAATCGAAGATTTTTTTTCTAAAAAAAAAAGTCTTAAGGGGGCTGGTTACTCAGGTTCCGGATTTTACTCACTAATGTATAGTGTATGGGTGCTTGTTGCATTCATATATTTAAAATATCTCCTCAGGAAATTAATTTTTTTAACTTCATTTTTCTGTGCACTCTTCTTCAAGAATGTCTCTTTTTCCCCTAGTTCTCACAATATTTAAAAATTATGTTTAATTTTATATGCAGTATTAAAATCGTCTTCACATTTCATCAGCTTTTAAAACATAAAGTATTAAATTAATCATAGATTTTAGAAATATTTTGAGAACTAAGAAAAAAAAGAGACATCCTGAAAGAAGGAAATACAGAAAAAATAATTAAAATATTAATTTTTCCAAGAGATATATTAAATATACGAATGCTCAAACGCCCACAGACTTAAAATTTGCGGAAGGGAATGAACTTTATCCATGTGACATCAGCTGCGGATAAACAAAAATAAAATACCAATAGGCGCAAAGAACATTTTAACGCTGCTCCCTCTTCGTCCAATAAAAAGTCTTTTTCAGAGGATTTTTCCCCGCAGAGGTGTGGCTGTTGTCATTCGTGGGTAAAGTCTAGTCGAAAGTGACCAGCATCCTTAAAATTATGGAGGACAATTCCGAAGCTGAGTGAACAGCTCCCTTGAGTGACTTAACAGACAGGCGAACGCTTGAAGTGCTAATCCTAGTAGTACACTGAGAAAAAAAAAGGAGAAAAAAATCTGTAATCCTACAGATGTAAAGTTGCGGAAATCTGTATGGTTACTAATATTTTATCTGTACATTGTACAAGAAAAAAATGTAAATCTACAAAATTAATTTTTGTAAAGTTACATAAATCTGTAACTTTACAAACGACTCAACTAAAATGACTGTTATCTTACTAAAATTTTATCTGTAACCTCGGTTGCAGTTACATGAAATTTTTTTGGAATCCCAGTTTCCTAAAAAATTCTTAATAACCTTACAGATTTTTTGATTTTCACTGCAAATCTCTATCTGTTATTATGAATTTTTGCTATTGCCGTTACATAAAAAGTTCTAGGAATCCCAGTTTCCTAGAAAACATTTGAGTAACTTTACAGATTTTTTTTAATAGTGTAATAGTTCTAACAAGTTGGAAATTGTACATCAAACTTGGCAGATGAGGTGCTTCTGCTTTTCTTTATTCGCTCTCTTTGAAAATTTATTCTTTTGGACTTTCAGCGTTTATTTTTAATCCTCATTTCTGGAGCAAAATTTGTTTCTGTTTTTAAAAATTTTGCAATAATGTTTTCTATAATCTGTATATAAAAAGAATACAATCTGAATTTTGAAAACTGTTTAATGATCTTAAGATTCCAGTGAAAACACTATGTATTTTCTATATTAATGAACGAATACGTCACATGCTGTTAATATATACAGGGTGTTTCACAAAGGACCCCTAACTTTAAAAATTTATAATTCGGAAACGGTGACATATAGAAACATGAAACCAGCGGTGTGTTTATTAAAAAAATCGTAAGAATCTTATACATAAATCAGAAAATTTAGTTAAAAATAGCGCTTATATATGGCGCTGAGAGCGATAAACGCTCTGTTGAGGCTGATATTGACTTCACATAGCACTCATACGAATTAAGGAGTTTTATGCGGAATGGATCTTGTTCGAAAATGCCCTTTTGCTTTTACGACCCGATTTTGAATTCAATCCATATAATTTCGATTTTGTTCGCGTTAGTATAATAAAAGACAAAAATAGTGTCTCCATAGGAACGACTCCTTCAAAATTGAAATGCGAAAAACAACAACATTCGAAATACCGTCTTTTATATACGTTGTTGTCTCTTGCATTTTAATTTTAAAAGAGTCGTTCCTATGGAAAGACTAGTCTATTATTGTGCTAACGCCAACAACATCAAAATTATATGGATTGAATTTAAAATCAGGTCGTAAAAGCAAAAATGCATTTTTGAACAAGACCCACTCCGCATAAAACTCGTTAATTCGCACCAGTGCTAAATGACGTCAATATCAGCCTCAACCAACAGAACGCCTATCGCTCTCAGCGCCACCTGTGAGCGCTATTTTTAACTAAATTTTCTGATTTATGTGTTAGATTCTTACGATTTGTTTAATAAACGCACCATGTTTGTATCTATCACCGTTTCCGAGTCATAGATTTTTTAAGATAGGGATCCTTTGTGAAACACTCTGTATATATATATATATACCCTATATATATAAAATCATAATGAAACGGTTTTATGAAACGACTGATTAAAAGAAAGATGTTGTTGGATTTTGTTGGAAAGAAAGATTTTGTTTTACGGCGACTTCTCCAAAAATACTAAATGATGGCAATCAAATTATTTCATTTTTGTGAAAAAAGTAGAAAATGATAACGATAGGAATTACTAAATTTCTTTTTTTTCTATTTTTTTTTTTTTTTTTTTTTTTTTTTTTTTTTACAAATTGAAATCGAAATAACATTTATTTCAATCAATAGTGAAGACAATTTTATGATTAAATTATATATTTCAAAAACATCTGACAAAACAAAATCTTGTTTTTAATTATTCGATTTCCAAGTATCAATTTATGTCAGAAAACAAAAACAACAGCAACAAAAATTGTCTGTCATTTTAATCGCAGAAATAAATTCCATTGATTTTAAAATAATGAAGGAAAGAGATAGATAGAGATGCAGTATGCCGTAAAAGTGAATTACAATATGATGCACGATATCCCTCAAATTTAAATGCCCTCTATAGGCCTAATCATAACTGGGACTGAATTCTTTGAGATCATCCGTGTTTTTTTCTCTAAATAAAAATAATCTGCTAGTATTTAAGCATTTTAAAGTAGCATTTCATTGTATTACAATTAAAAATAGTATTATTAAAAGTTTTCTTTTTTGCGAAATCACGTGTTTGTGTTTGGGCCGAATGGGCGGATTTTAGGGTAACCTTTTTTCGGTGTCACCCCAGCCACTATACTCCATCTCTTTTCCTTAATATCCTTTTTCCTTTTCCATAAAAATAATAGTTCCACCGCAACTTTTTTGAGTTTTTTTTCTTTTGTTCAGTTGACAATAGCGCATAAAATCGAAATGGTTTAAATTTCTAAACATTTTTTATTCCTATACTAGAAATATTTTGAATCATCATCGAAATGTTGTCTTTTATGTAAAATCTAAAGAAAAAGGAAAAGGGAAACCAATAGGCATTGTTACTTATAGATATCGTTTTGTTACTTTTTATTTATACCCGTATTCCCGCAAGATACGAAAGCAATTTGCGGAGAATTGTGACGTCATGTAGAATCATTCTTTCGTATCCCAACTCTTATGTATTTTTGCATCTGGTAAAAAGGGCTATTTCATAAAAATAATTTATAAAAGCACGTAAGATAAATGAATGTATGGAATAATAGCGGATAGTATCCCTGTGACGTCACAATTGGTAAAATAATGATTTTGATAGGCTCGAACCAAAAGAAAGAATAGTGCCCATTTCTTTATGAATTATTAACTGGAAATAAATGCTAGACTACTGATATTCTGTTATATATAAACGAATTTTCCTTTTATCTTCTGTATGCAGTAAGTTCAATAAACAGTTTTCGTGTGACGTCACAATTCGTAAAATGGCGATTTTTTATAGCCTCGAATCGAATAGACTAATACGATCCAGTACGATGCAACAAGTTCAATAAACAGTATTCAAGTGACGTCACAACTCGTAAAATGGCGATTTTTTTTATAGTTTTGAACCAAATGGATTCATACGGATTAATACATTCATTGCTCAACTGTATCTAAGGAGGATAAAATTTCTTGCTTGGTTTTCTCTCGAATTTTGAAGAAAAAATGTCATTAATAATGCGAAGATAACATCATTGGCAATCAAAAGTTTTATTGGACCTGTAATAGAAGTATCATTAAAATTTGAAACAAATTATTGGCAACGATATCTTAACCTTTACATGGGGACTCGGACAGGGCAACATCTGTCCGAGCCCCTGGGTAAAGTTAAACAGAACTGTTCTTTTTAAGTGGATTTGCAAATGTGTAACTGATTTTAATTATCAATTTCCAAAGCAGCCACCAGCTGTTACGACAGCGGCGTATGAAACCATGGTAACCGAAAAATACCCCTTTCAAGATTGAATGGTGACCCGACTTCATAAAAAACAAACAAAAAAAAAAAAAAAAAAAAAAAAAAAACAGTGTTCGTGACAATTTTTCGCAATTTAGTAATTTTTTTAAAAGAAAATACAAATTACCATGTTTTAAAACTTTGAACGGGGTTGGCGGGCGTAGATCGCTGGGGCCAGAGCCCCCTGGTGTATATATATCTGTAAAGCTACTAAACGTTTTCTAGAAATTTGGAATTCCTGGAAATTTTTATGTAACGGTAATAACAAAAAATCCTGTAACAGAATCGGTTACATGAATTTTTGCTGTTATGGTTACACTAAGAGTTTTAGATTTATCGATTTAATAGAAAAAGTTTAGTGATTTTACAGATTTTTTTTTTTTTTTTTTTACATTGTGGTAATGCTCAATAACAGATCAGTTTCATGTCGATCTGATTATATTTATGAGGTATAGAGTATGAACAGACCCCAGACCGACAAACCAAAGTCATAAATACTTTTCATCTATTTTGGGGATGTGTTAAAAATTAAAAAGAGAGAACGCTTAGAAAGTAAGATAATTGGAGTAAAAAAGAAATTTATTTATCAAGTGTGGCATCGATAATATGACATACGTTAGTCACCGACAGATTTTAGTTTTAAAATATAGGTAAAAATAATAACAAAAATAATTAAAAACAAAATAGTAAATATTAATGTAATATCTAGAACACCAGACCTGAAACAATAAAATACTGTAATTTGCTTTATGATACTTTGTTTCTTTCCTTTCTTCCATGCTAAAAAACATACATAGAACTTTGGAAAATTTTAGCATCTGTGGGCATTTCCAAAACAATGTTACCATTTTTCGTATTTTATTTTTTACATAAAATAGATAATGGATTTTTTTTTCTTTTGATAGTATTAAACCTAGTTTTTAACTTTCGTTTATCTTTACAAGGAATAAAAATAATAATGTTTAGTTAAACTGATGGCATTGAGCTCACAGGTTATGCACACTAATTGTATATATTACAGTCTTATTTTTTCAAGGAATATGCCCTTCTAAAAACAAATGAAGGAAGAGAGTAGTTCTCCTATTTCCTCTCTTTATATTTTATCATTGAACCCTCAAAACTAATCATGGATACTCTCCAGATAATTCTGCATAAAAACCAACCTATGTAATTTAAAAGGAGTTATCTCCTTTTAAATTACCGAGTTATCTCCCTTTCCCCCATTTATACTTAATTATTAAACTCCCAAAACTATTCAGAGATTCGCCTTAACAAATAGAACCCATATCCAAATTTAAAGCAAATCGGATAATTCTGCATAAATGCTCATTTATATAATTGAAAAGGGATTATTCACCGTTCTTCCTTTATATTTAAACATTAAATGTCCAAAACTATTCAGAGATTCGTCTTATCAGAGAGAAGCTATATCCAACATTTAAAGCAAATCGAATAATTCTACATAAATACCCATTTTTATAATTCAAGAGTGGTTATCCCTTGTTCTTTTCTTTATGCTTAATCATTAAACCTCCAAAACTATTCAGAGATTAGCCTTATCAAAAGAACCAATATCCAAATTTAAAGTAAGTCGGATAATTCTACATGCAAATCCATTTAACAAATTTAAGGGGGGATAATCGACCGTTCCCACCATTTATACTTAAAAAAAAGAAGCTTAAAACTAATAAGGGAAGCGTCTTATCCGAATGAAACTATATCCAAAAATTGAAGCAAATCGGTTAATTATGCATGAAAAACCATTTACCTAAATTAAGAGGGTACCCCTCTTTCTTAACACCTTTATACTTATTCAATCAATCCCGAAAGGAAATCAGGGAAGCACCTGATCAATGAACACCCAAAACTGATCATAGAGACTCCTCATCGGCATTATCTTTTATCTAAAACTGAATGAAAACTGATAAATCTGCATGAAAAACACATTTATCTAAATTAAGGGGGTGGGGGGGGGGTTGTCCCTCCGCCTCCTCTTATACTTATCGAATGAACTCCCAAAATTATCAGTTGACCCTTTTCGGCGCACTACTCTTTAAAGTTGGAATTTAAAGAAAAAAAAATTAGGCAATCTATTTAGACCTAGTGGAGTACACAGGTATTGTTTTGAAAAGATTGCACTAATTATTTTAATTATACAGCTATTGACGCAGTGGTAACCTCCCATAAGTAAACCATTGATAAGCACAGTGAGAAGAGCATTACTGTGAAGCGCGTATTACAGTAAAACATTTTACCTATTATTTAAAAACAGTAGAGTTTGATCTCTGTGGTGCTGCCATCTACAACTCATAAGAAAGATTTAAAGTAGCCATTGGAGTAGTTTTTGAAATATTCATGGAGTTTTTGTGTCTCTAAACAGGGGGAACTTTAGGTGTTGCCGACCCGGCAACACTGCGCGTTAAAGGGTTAAGCACCTGATCAAAATGAACCTATATCTAAAATTTGAAGCAAATCTTTAAATTCCGGGTGAAAAACCCATTTGCCTAAATTAGGGAAGAATTTCTCCCATTTCTCCTTTTTACTTAACCAATGAACACCCAATACTAATCATGGAATTGTCCCCATCACAATGATCTTATGTCCAAAATTTGAATGAAATTTGATAATTCTGCATGAAAAATCCAATTACATAAATTAAGGAGGGGAGAGGTTAGCCTCCCATTCCCCCCCCCTTATACTTATCACATGAACACCCAAAACCAATCATGGAGACGTCTCATCAGAGTGATTCTATGTGTAAAATTTGAATGAAATATGATAATTTTGCATGAAAAACCATTTTTATAAATTAAGGGGAGAGGTATTAGCCCCCATTACACCCCCTCCCTCTTATACTCATCGAATGAGCTCCCAAAAGTAATCAGGTAAGTGCCTTATCAGAACAAACCTATATCGAAAATTTCAAGTAACTCCTATATTTTTATCTTGAGTTATCGCGTTACATGCACACATACATACAGAAAGGGTGGTCACATAAGCTCTCAGGCTTTGATAACCTGTGAGCAAAAAAAGCATTAGATTCCTTAAAGATTTTGACTTCCGGGTTTCGTTGGATTTATAGATTTTAGAAAATCCTGAATACGATTCGATGTTATTTAGAAAAATGTCTGTCTGCGAGTCTATGTGTAACAAAAATTTTGTGGACGCTCTATCTCAAGATAGAGTGCACGGAATTTCACAAAAATTTACATTCAGTTAGACCTTGATATAAACTGGAGCTGATTAGTTTTTGGTGTATACCGCCCAACAAGTGGTGCTGGTATGCTAAATTAACCATGATTTCTACAATAGTTCTAAACTCAAAAACTAATGAACGATTTTCAAAAAATTTCAGATTCAGTTAATCCTTGATATAGTTTAGTGCTGATTACTTTTTGGTTTAAATCACTGTGGCGCTGTTATGCAGCATTAATCACAGTTATCGCAATAGCTGTATTTAAAGAATTAATGCACAAATATTAACCAAACTTCAGATTCAGTTAGTCCTTGATATAGATTAGAGCTGACTAGATTTTTGTGTAAATCGACCTACAGGTGGTGTTTCTACTCTGCATTTTTCACGATTCCGGAATAGTTGTATCTTAAAAACTACTAAAAAAAAAAAATCTGTAAAATTATTAAACTTTTTCAAGGAAACTGGGATTCCTAGAATTTTTTTATGTTATTCGAACAGCAAAAATTCATGTAACCGATTCTGTTACATGAATATTTGCTATTACCATTGCATAAAAATTTCTAGGAATCCCAGTTTCCAAGCTAAAGCTTAGTAACTTTATAGATTATTTTTTAAAGTATAACGTATGGACTTTCATCAAATTTTAGATTTAGGTTTATTCCTGATAAAAATTTGCCCTGATTAGTTTTGGTGTACATCGCTCAGCAGGGCGTTAATAAATAGAATTTAAAGATTTCCTGAATAGTGCTATCTAAGAAACTACACTGTAAAAAAAAAGTTACTGAGATTTTTCTACACTGTAAAAAAAAATCTGGAAACCTACGAAACTAGTTTTTGTAAAGCTACAGAAATCTACAAGCTTACTAAAATTTTATATGTAGCCTGGTATTATTTTTACCACTCGCATTGTACAAATACATGAAATATCTTAGCTTCACCTGTCAGCCAATCAGAAAGGGCTTCAGTGGTGACGTAAGGACTATTCACGCAGCCACAGAGCCGATTAATGCATCCATCTTGAATCTGGTATCGATAAAAATATTTCTAGTTAGTAAGTAAATTTTTAGCCTATATGATTTAAATTTTATTATATAATGTTTGATTTTTAGTTATTAGCAAGCTAATCTTCCTAATTATTCGTTAAATCTGTGTTTATTACAAGTAAAATATTTCTAATGTTTTATACAATAAATCAAATTTACCTGCTCTTTTTCTGAATTTCATTTCTCTTTTTTGCCCCCTTTTCCGCAGTACCAAAATTTAAAGTGTTTAAAACTTACTTTTTTATAAAAAAAAATATCATTATTCTATTTGTATTTTAGCGAATAAATTCCATTAAACATTCGTTAAATCGCATTCATTTCATTAAAACTTCACATGAATTTCACCCTTAAAATTTTGTTCCCGAACATTCTTCACACAGTAACAGTACTCAATATTTAAAACTCTTTAAAACAGCTTAAATTAAAATAACATAAAATACAATATGTGTTCTATGCGTTATTTTATTGTCATAATAAATTATCAATTAAGGCATTTCTTCCCCCCCCCCCCAAAATATCATTTCCCCGTTCATCCACACTCCTTGCGAAACTTTAAGAACAGAGAAAAAGTCTTTAAAATTCTTTATAGCCCAGTGGTGGAGGAGGGGAAAAAAGCAGAAATCGGAATTAGTTAATGGAAAGCTGGAAATTATTTAAATTCATTTAGTTTAGGTCTAGAATGAATGTATTAAGTGTTCCCCTCTTACTATGTGCGCGTTAAAAAATGGGTACAAATTTTATAATTGAAAAACACGATTTTATTGATTTACCATAAAATATCTAACAAAAAATAAACTTATCAAAAACATTGTTAATGCAAATGTTTTAGAATTTAAAATTCTGAATAAAATGACAACCGATATTTAACATTTTTGTTGAATTTTCACAATTCAACAATTGGATTCAACTATTAGATTCAAGTATTGCCTAAATCACTAAACAAAAGCTTTCAGCGCGAACAAACGAGGTTATCAGTTTATACGTGATTGTTATTATGTAAATGTAATTTTTAGTTATTGATGCATTATTTAGGATGGATATATTGAGAATTGTGGTTTAACCTCTTGATTGCGGGTTATAGACCAGAAATTATGTATGAAAGAAAGGAAGAAATCTGATTTAACTACGAGAAAACCAGAAATTGTTGTAATTTCCATCGACATAGAATAGAAATGAATCTACTATGTTTCTTTCTTTTGCTAGATGAGCTACAAACAAATTAACTTAAAGTACATCCTTTTATAATTTTTAGAATACTTCAAAAATGACTCGTAAATGATAGCAAATATTGTTTATTATTTCCAATATGAAATGGGTGTAGCTCTTAATATAATGTATATAGAGTGAACAACAGTACGTGTCTATTAGAATTAAGGAAATTGAAATTAAAGTGCAAGGATGGGAGAGGGGGGGGGGGGCGGTAGAGCGACAAATGAGTGTGCATAAGACTTTTCCCTAGAGAAGTTCAAAGTCAACAAATAGCGCGATTTTAATCTTTATATTTTGTGTTAAGGACAAAGATCGCTCTAATTAAATGATTTTCGACTAGTATACAAGAATCTTCATTTAAATTCATAAAAGTTAAAAACCTTAGGAATATTGAAAAAAAATTAGTTTTTAAGTAAAAAATCTTTCATTTAAACCAATGATTTAAGTCTGGGGGTGTGAGTTGAGAAATAAAATGCAAAACATCTATCATTCATGCACCATTTTCTCAATAACTACTAAATTATAATTCTCAAAATGTGCAAAATAAAATCCTTACATAGTTACAAAAACATCGTGAAGGCCTCAACAATTTAAAAAATATACACGTATGTGGGTGATTCTACGTTAAGAGGTAATTTGTACGGCAATCTGTTTAAAACAGATTTTTTATTCTATATGTTGCTATTTTTTGCAATAAATCGCATCATCTTAATATACTTTATTAAATAACATTACGATTGAATGCCTAATTTAAACACATTTTTCTGAAATTTCTTACAAAGTCTAAAAAGTCCCCTTCCCTGGCATGTCCCCTTGTCGGTTTTAATTTAACTTTCAAACAATACCTATATTTTTTCCGCCAGATGCTTAGCTAAAGTATGTTTAATTGGAATTTAAATAATTATACTTACGTATTATAAAATAAAAAATAAAATATTTTTGTTAATTTCAAATAATTTTTAAAATTAACTTTTGTCCCGCTTTTTTTGTGTCTCTCCCCTGTCAAATTTTGTTCCGCTGAAACAAATATAAATTCAACGATGGCTATATTGGAAGTAGTGCTTAAGGACATCTATTGGCTTGAAGTTAGCAATACTAAACGCGCAAGCCATTTAAGCGTCGCCATTTTTAGTTGTTGCGACGCGACCGTGTTTTGTAGTGGTTTCGCACAGTGATCGTATATCTCCCCTGGTAAGTCATAAAACTTATAATATTCATTTAATTCAATTGCATTTACTGCCCTAATTAAACAATACGGTAATAATTAAAGTGAAATACACAATTAACCGAAAAACTAATTCAATCAGTTAAAATGTTTGAATTTACACGAATATGTCTCTCCCCTGCCGTATTTCCCCTGGCACGATAACTGCCAGGGGAGCGAGTCACTGACTAAAAAAAGTTATAAAATATGTATAAAGTGACTTGCCCTTATATGAAAAAGTAAATAAACGGGACAAAAATCATAATTTAAAGGTTTTTGATCAAACTCAAACTTTTCTTTTTGGCCGAATTCTCCATGTTTTTGAACCTCTTATCGTAGAATCACCCATGTAACAAATTCAGACAGAGCGGATGGATAACTTGATCTCTCCTAGCGTTTAGAGATTAAGATAAAATTTTGAAATACAATTGAGACAAAAATATGTTTTTTATTGCGAACTTCAAACTCTAAGAAATTTGTATTCACAATGGTTTCTATAGACTTAGTTGTTTTGGAATATTGTTAAATAATTTTTAATAAAGTATATATTTTCACTATATGTACATATTTTCTAACATTCATCTGGTACGTGGGTAAAAAGTCAGCACATTAATTCTAGATCTAAACTGAAGGGATCAAAACAATTTCACGTTTTTCCCTAATTATTTTAAGATAAACCTCTTGACCACTGCGGTTAAACATTGAAATAGAATTGTGCCATTAATGTTCAGCAAAAATAGTAAATGTAAGTGTTCATTTTACTCAGAATTTTAAGCTTTACAACACTTATATTAACAGTGTTTTTGTAGTTAGTTCTTTTGAGATATTATTGTGGCATTAAACTGTAAATCTAATATATTTCTAACTCTCCGCTAGTATGAGAATAAAACTTACTATATTCATTGTAGATCTAAACTGAAGAAATTAAACCTATTTCCTACTTTCCCTTAATATCGAATTCTACCATAAAATCACTGGGCTATTAGTACTTCGTAAATTTTCATTAATGTAAATAAGTCATCTAATACTCTCCCTTTTTAAAAAGAGAAATAAATTGCTATTTTTTTTTGCCCCCTCAACATATAAAATTTAAAACCTTAAGTCATTCTTTAAAAAAAAATCTGATCCACTCCTTTATTATAAGAATAAATAATAGGTGTAATCCATAAAATCCAAATAAAAATCACCCCCCCCCTCTCGCCTTACAAGCATACAATATTTAGTCTTTTACCCTAATTAATTTTCATTTTTTTCGCTAATTGTAAGTCTTCAATAAGTTATATTATCAATCGTTTGAAATATCCCCTTCCCTTCCTTCAATAATAAAAGAAAATATGGTTATCTTTGTCTCCATTCTTACTCGTTGAATTAAAAATCTTTAAAACTCTATTTCTCTTCCTGCTGTATTTGTCACTTTAATATGATAGCAGTTAACACCTGAAATCTTCCCTAAATCCCTTAACCCAAGATTTTGTTATTTAATAAGGGAGAGTGGGGTGGAATGGTACAGTACATTTTTCTTTTTATATTCCATTAATAAACATTTCATCAGTCACGTATTCCATTAAGCAAAAGCATCCCCAATCTTCAGTTGAATAAAATAGCTGATTTTGCATTCTTGCAATTGCAAAAAGGAAAAGAATATTTTAAGAATCAAAAGTAAATATACTATATATTTTTATGCTTTCTGCTATTAATGACTTGTTTATGTAAATATGCAGTTGTTTCTCTATTTATAGAACATTATACTGCTAATCATCCATAATTTAAACTATGTCCAAAATCAGCATTTATATCTATACAAGAAGTTTAACATAAAGTACAGGGAGGAATGGGACATACCAGCAAAGGAAGGAATGGGACACTTCCAATTCACTCTTTTTTTTTTCTCTTAATTACAGTTTCGTTAATTATAAAAACGTTTCTGAAAATTGTTTCTCCCATAATTTCTTTTATATTCCGATAATTTCAGAGCTTTAAGTGAGTAGTTCAATTGCATGCCTGTTAAATTTGTTTTATTTATATTATTTTAATTACTCATAGAGGAAGTTTTTATTTTTATGTAAAATTAGCCGTAAAAAAGGATGAAATCTTTATGTTGTTTTAAGAACATATTAATCTTTGGGTTTGAACAAATATAATGTTATCATTTCAGGAGGGAGGGGGTTTGTCTTTTGATATAAATATCATTTCTGATCATCAATTGTTTCTCTTTTTATTTGTAACATGGTCTTTAGTACAAAGTAGTACGTTATTTTTATAGCCTGTTACATATTTTTTTTAAATACAAAGTTATTAAAATCGCTAAATTATTATAAAATTATTTAACTCTAAAATATAGTATACTCTAGCGTTTAAAATTCTTATTTTTTTTCATATGTGTATGCATATATAATCACAGTTCGAGAAACAGTATAAAGTGTATTTGAAATTAAGCCTGTGCTTACTAATAAATAAAGAGAAAGAATGTTGTCTTCGTCTTGTTGATATAAATTTCTATGTGCTCCCCACCCCTCTTCGTTCGGTGAAAGTACAATAAATCTTTATTACTGTTGAATGCATTATGTAACAAAAAGGTATCATGAGATTCATTTAAATAGTATTGCTTTTAATTGTTATGTGATATAAAGTTTTTTCATATGAAAAATGATATTTTATCAACGTCTCATCATTCGATCATAAACGTGTGCGGAAAATAAATGAAACAAGTTTTGTATGTCTTTTCAAGCAAAATAAGTTATAGGAATCAAAATTTTCTACACTTTGATACCGATATCATTAATGGGGGGGGGGGGAGGAGTTGAAGGATGATAACGTATGAATCAGGAGGGAGGGGATCCAAAATAAAAAAAAAATTGATAAAATTATACTTGCACACCCCTTTCGTATAAGAGCTCTACGCGATACTGAATAATTAAAAAAAAATTTCATGCTTCAAAATTGTTTTTAAAACCATAGACAATCGGTAAGGGGCTATGCAACTATAATTGTAGTTATATTGCATAAAATCAAGTGTACGAATTTATTCAAAACGTACGTAATATGAATTGTACAGTGAAATACACAGAAAAAGAGAGACTTAACAATTTTCTCTCTTTGAATTTTTTTGGTTTTAAAAAACATAAGATATATGTAGCTTGGGTGAAAAAAATATTAATATTTAGTGGAAAAGGGCTGGTAAGATTTTTATCGCGATAAAACTCTCAGATTTTAACAAATTTTTGTCAATTTTCACACATTTTATTTTGTAAAAAATATTTCTAATTGTCGGAATGTTTCGAAATTTTCGTAGGTAATGCAAGTATGGTCTATTGAAGTGCTCTAAAAGTATGTTTAAATACGGAAGTTTAGTTACATTTATATGAAGACAAGTACATATATTTAATAAACATATGCTTTCCTTGTGGTGTGAAGTGATCTGCCTTCGCCAATGTATTGTTAATATTCAAGTATGTTACAATGTATGTTAAAATTCAATTAATGTTCATACATGTAAACATAAGAGGTATTTAATATGGTTTTACGTAATTTTTATAAAATGTTAATATATAGTGGATAGCAGTGTGAAATAGTGGGATGAATGGGACAGTAGGTTTTTCTCTTTATGTAATATTCTAAACATTTCATCAATCGCACGCTAGATGAAGCATTGGTAGCCAAACTTTAGTTGAAAAAAATAGTTGGTCTGTATAAGCTTACAATTGTATAAAAGATCATTTCAAGACTCAAAAGTAAATTTACTTTTTATGCTTTCTGTATATTGATGATTTGTTATTCATAGGTGTAATAGTTTCATTATTTATGGAACATTATACTGTATATTATTAGTTATTTAAAACAAGTCTAAAAGCAGCGCTTTTGTTTATACAAGAAGTTTAACAGAAAAAAAGAAAGTGGGGAGGAATGGGACTTGCCAGTAAAGGGAGGAATGGGATATGCCTTTCTTTTTTTTATGAGATGCATGTAAATTGGTAACATGCAAATATATTTAGAGGGTAATATATTAATTATAACATTGATAGTATATTCATTTACTTCAAAATGTAAATAATTTGAATTGACGATTTTTTAATGTTATCTATGACTAACAATACCGAATTTCCATTTACGTTATGAAAATCTTGGAATTTTATATTGTGCCACATACATTATATCAATCTATAATCTTTATTAGATTATATATCTAGCCGAAACTTGATTATTTGTGCCTTATAGCTTTATTTTACTGCAATTCGATATATCTCTAAGTGGTGAGTTATGGGGCACATTTTAAAACTTACAATTTCTTTAATTATAAAATACCTTTTGAATGTTTTGTTTCTATATTGTTCAAGCACATTAAAAGGTGTTTCACCTTGCACTCTATAAATTGAAATTTTTGTTTTAAAGTTAAACAAAGTTGATTTTCTAAGTTTTGTAAAAAGTGTCGCACCCCACCGCAATTTTCTCTATAATAACAAAAATGATTAATAAAGTACCCAGATTCCTTAATAAATGGGCCTGTCAAATGATGGATGTTTGCATATATTCGAAGATTAAGCTTTTATATTACAATGCATGCCTATTGGTATTATTTATTGGGTAAGAAGGCGTATTGTATTTCAGCATTATTTATTTATATAGACTTGCCGTCAAAGGACAATGACAACATACAATGCTGATGATTATTTTAAATCCACATCTTCAACATTATGGATGTCTTCAGGAAATCATTTTAAAAACAGTTGAGAAGTTTTATAGATACATATTTAGCATTTATAAAGCATATTCAATATTTTTTATGTGTTACAATTCCACCTATCAATGGATTTTTGTATTTTTATTTCATAAGTTAGAAGAATGTCAAGCCTTTTTAAAACGACCTTTTCAATATGGTTTTGCGAGTTAATTTTAGATGAAATTAGTAATTAATAATGAGAACAATTTACGATTTATTGATGCTATGTCAGTAAATGGAAACACTTCAGATGAGAAAATCCTATGACTGTATATGTGATTTTAACTTTGCCAAAATGCCGATCATCAGCTTGAATTTAAAATGCGTGGTTTTTCTTCATCTAGTTATTATTTTAAATACTTGTAACATTCAATACGAAGATGAATATTGGCTTTTCTATAATATTATATTCATTATAAATTTTACTAAATTTTTCTTTCTTTTTTATGTTAACATCTTACTTATTATTTTAGATGCATGATGAAACTGAAGTTCAATTTAAAAACAATGCTAGCTCCTTGATGACGAAAGTAGAGGAAAAAGAAGCACTATCTTTCAATGAGAAAAATTTTGCGAACCTCATTCTGCAGCTCTGAAATTTTCCAATTATTTTATTGCAATATATCTTTAATATTCATTTTATGATACTATCTCCAAAAATAATTTTTTAAAAGTATGCAATTCATAGGTATTTGTCTAAATACTAATTATGTAGTATTTGCAAAATGTGAGTCATATTAAAAAGATAAAAATGTTTTTTTATTGTAATGAATTAAATAAATAGTTATTTAATAAAATTTATTCATGTTTCATTGTATTTTGTTATTTAATTATATTGCATTAATTGGTAGTATAGATATGCATAGTACATTTATATCAAAAACGACAGCTCCATAATATTTTCCAAATCAATATGTATTTCTTTTTATTTCCATTCTAGTTTTTTACTTTCAGAAAGATTGCTTAGTAAACTCTGATTATAATATTGATAAACATAAAAAGTGCGAGACCTGTCCACAATTACTCTTGATAAGTCAAAGATTCATTTTTGTGTACATATGTTAAGGTGTGAATATTATCTCTCCTATATGTAAATATTTTAGTTAAAGATTCTAATTCCAGAGCAATATTAACCACAGACGAATTCTACTAAATTGATACATATTCGACTCATTCTTTCGGATCTTTAAGCCAGTTTAGAGTTTAAAATTTGTGATCTATCAATAATTAAATTTTTCCTCTTTGATATTTTAATTTGAAACAAAACTCTCAAGCAAATAAAGTATAATGTATTAAACAAATATATGTAATGTATTGTAATATATTGTAAGGTATAACAAAAATGTGTAATGTATTAAACGTAGATGGTTAAAGAAATTTGTTAGGAATAAGTCGAGGTAAAAGACAATAAAAAATTAAAGGGAAAAAGATTCTAGCAATTGTAAGAATTGTACGACATATCCACCTGAAATAAGAATAAGGTTTAAAAAAAAAACTTAAATGTGATATTCAGATAAAGGCATTAATTTTATTGCAGAACTCTTATGTTTTGAACCATTGAATTAGTTATTATATAGTGTTTCACATATATGTAACAGAAGACACATGTTAATGAAATTCATATGACCATAGAACTGAACAAAACATCTTAAATACAAGACTACTATATTTTCATTTCTAGCATTCTAGTTTAAAAGCATATTCGCATAGAATAAACGGACAATGTTTTTTCATAATATACTGGTTTTCTAATCATGTATTGGATTAGGTGAGGCTCAGCGCTTTATATGTATAAATTAAGCACTGTGCTTCATCTAAAATCATATTTCTTTTAGGCATATTTTAAAACTCAGTTATGGTAATTTATTTACATTACTCTATCTATTTACTTTTTTTTAGTTTAACTAAAGACCGTAAGATCGGCTTCAGCTTATCTGCTCATTTAGTGATATTGTTATAATGCTGATATAATATAAAAAATGATTTTGCACCTATTTAAATATCTACATTGAAACTTCAGTGAGTTTTCTCATGCGTAACATTTATGTCAATTGCTGTGGTGATATTGAAACACATGTTAGGCCATATTGCTTATTTTACATCGAAATATTTTGATACATGAGAAAAATTCCACTCTGGATATTTAAAACTGTAAAAATTCAACTTCATATTGAAAGAATACTATAATAACTCCGATTAATTTAAGTATTAGAATAAAAAACAATTACGTAAAATCTTTTTGGAATACTGCTGTAAAAAATATAGTAATAACATTGCAAACAATGTGTGCAGTTACAAATACATGTTGATAGGTGCAATATTTTAAATACAATACAAAAAAAAAAAAAAAATCATTGACAAATTTGCTGTATTAACACTTATACAGTTGCAAAGAACTTTCTGGCGAGAATACAAAATGTGCCTTAAATACAATACAAAAAAAATTGGTTATTTTTCTAACGATATCTCATTAAAGTTACATTTTTTTTATAAAGTACATAAAAGGTTTAAGGTGCAAGCATAAAAAACCCATAGTAAATGTGCCATAAAGTCCCTTGCAAATGTACAGCAAATTCTCAATAAATATACTACAAAATGTTTTGTAAGAATACTAAAAATAATTAGAATACTCACAAAACAATGTATAGAAAACTCACTAAAAATTCATAAATACGTTTATTAAATAATTCTCAGTAAATTTACCAATATATATATAGTGATCAGTCTAAAATATCGCTAGTAAGCTTACTAAATAATGTTTAGTACATTTATATAAAATGATATGAGAACCTCCTTTACAAATCATTAGTAAATTTACTAAATAATCAGTAGTAAGTTTACAAAACATTCTTTAGAAAACTCCCTAACAAATCGTTACTGCATATACAACATAATCATTGGTAAATTTACGAAACATTCCTTACTAAACTCCCTGAATAATTTATAGTAATTTTACTAAATAATATTTAGAAAATTTACAGACTATTCTTTAGGAAACTCACTAAAAAATCGTTAGTATGTTTAATAAATAATATTTAGAAAATTTACAGACTATTCTTTAGGAAACTCACTAAAAAATCGTTAGTATGTTTACTAAACAATATTTAGTAACATTAACTAAAACAACTTTTGTAATTGTACATGATTTTCTTCTGTTGCGGTTACATGAAAAGTCCTAGGCATCCCAGTTTCCTAGAAAAATCTTAGTAACCTTACAGATTTTTTTTTACAGTGTAGTAGATTTGTATTCCAAGAACTTTTCATGTAACGGTAATAGCAAAAACTCATGCATCCTTCCTCGGTTACATGAAATTTGCTGTTGTTGTTTTATTTATAATAACTATATTAAATTATCTTTTAATATGATATGCTAATTTTACCTCTCTTTGAATTACCTAATTATTATTTTAACCCTTTCGACTCGGGCGTTTGTTAAACAAATTTTATTAGTTGACACAATTTTTTTTTTTTAAAGTTTCTTTCAAGTACACAATTTCAACAAGTCGAAAATTGTGCACGTCAGACGTAAAAAATAGGGTGCGTTTTTACTCTAACGAAGTATTTAAAATATACAATACTTTAGATACAATGCAGTATCCGAAATCTTTTTGTGTTCCTGTAAATACTATCTGCTTTCTGTTATACAGGAATTAACTTCTAGTAAATCTCAGCAATGTATATCCATTTCATAAAATGTGAAATAGTTTACTAAGGTACCCTGGGGTAATAACGCCACGTTAAGGTTCTACCAATTTTTACGGCTCAGATTTAGATTGTATTTTTCAAACAAATATAGGATCTGATACAGCAACTCATTGACTATCTATATAAAATAAAATAATTTAACAGATATGTATTCATAAAATGTAATGGCGTTTTTTCTTGACCAATGCTATTTGGCGTTAATACCCACCTATATGGGTAATAACGCCATGCAAACAAAACTATGAAATAAGATGGAATAATTGCATGTAGATAGCCCAATTCTAAAAATACAAACTGTACAAACTTAGAAATTGACAAATTGCTTTCTAAGCTATTGAAAATGTTCAATTTTTTATGAAAGTGTAAGAAAAATAAAGGTGTGGTGTGGGAGGAGGGGATGAGGCAAAAGAATATCAGACCGTGAGCTTCTTTTTGATAAAAAAGGACCGCTTAAATAGAAATATGAGAAACATTGGACAGTTTTAACTGTGTTTATTTGAATCAGTATTTAGGATGTAGCTCGGCAACTGTAGGGAATCAACCGGGGTACTAAAGTCAAGGATTGGCGTTATTACCCCAGTATAGTTATTGCGCAGTACATTTTAAATTACAAATTATCTCGAGAAGATATCCAAAATCTTCAACAACATTTTAAAAGTACATGAAATGCACTACAAATTTATGTAATTAACAAAGTATTTCCGGATAAAAAGATAGTCTTCACATCACAAAACGTATCTCGCAAATTTTAGATCAAGCGTTAATTTTAGTTGTTTGTAAAAACAATAAGCCCTAAAAATGAAACAAATTAACTTGAAGCTGTTTTTTGCGATTTATATGACTCAAAACTCTTCTGCGCAGAGCAAATGGGTGTCATTTACCTGATTATTTCATAATTATGCAAAATATAAGCACTTGGCGTTATTACCCCGCCTGGCGTTATTACCCCAGGGTACCTTATAATTAAAACCCACTCCAAAAAATGTTTAATCCTATATCATTTTGTGTGGCTTTGTATATTAATAAAAAATATTAGTCGCACCACCGATTGTACATAATGTGTATTTTAGCATCTATTTCTTCGATGCATATGAATTTTATTAAGTTCGAAAGAGTGTAACATCATTAAAATGCACTTAAAACTATTTTTCCCATTGACCATAATGTAATGGAATACTTTTGATTGTCCCTGTAATTAAACTATACATCAGATTTTCATAAAATTTGAAATGACTCGACAAAATTATGTAATAATTATGTATGTTAAATTTCAAATGTTTCGGTTGGGTAGTTTTTGCGTTATTACATGCGGAAGACGGACGGATTGAACGATGACTATAAGTGCTACGTATTTACATAATTACGAACGCACCTAAAAATGCTCTAATTAAACAAGGCAAATTTTATTTCCTTTTATTATTTGTGCCAAATACAAATTTTGTGAAAGAAAGACAATGTCCAGTCAGAATAGACTCAGAAAAGATTAAAAATGGGGTAAGACAATTTTTTTTACTTTATGATTTTAATCTGTTACACTGGAATTGCCCTTTGATTTTAGTTTTACAATGATTCAAATGGCAATATAATAATTTTGACTATCCAGAACATATTATATGCGAACAATGATTTCCAACTCGTAAGTGTTTTATCCTAACAACGATTTTAAGATACTAATAATAATACTAACAAATGCTATCTCCATTAATAAAAGAAAAAAAAAAAAAAAAAGAAAAAAAGTGTAAAATAGCGTGACCAGTGCAGTCAATGAGGGCTTTTATCAAGAAACACGTGCAGAAACTTAAATGCACCTAGATTGATGGTACTATGTTTTATGAAATATGGATTCAGCAAAATGGTTTCATTGCGTGCAAAGAAAGAACCGGTATCTTAGTTTTCAGAAACATTTTCTTCTATTGAATGTTTCTTTCACCTAAAAGCTTTTCAAAATGATCGAAAACAATTAATGAATTCAGTAAAATTTTCAGGTAGAAGTAATTTTATATCAGTTCTTTATTTACATAATCAGGCGTCTTGGAAATTGATATACTTAACAAGGAAAAAAAAGGGTAGATGTTAAAAGATATCCCCTTTTAGCATTAATATTTAGAAGTTTGTCGTAATCAGTAATCTTTAAAAAATGCTTGTGTGTGGTAGCTAAGAATTAAAAAAAAAAAAATTCTTAAAGATTAATAGAAATTAAATTATTGATATTTGTAAGTAAAGTTTCAATTATATTATAACTGAAAATTGTATTTTTCATCATTGATAAAAAATATATATATAACATTGATAAAAAATAAATATATATAACATATATATATATAGTGTTGAATTTGTGAAATTTTCCTATGTGTTAAATTATGCATTGAAATTAAGTAAAAGTAATACGATAGTAACATACAAACGAAAAATTATTTTAATTCTTCCAAAGGCATATGAATTGTGTTATTAAAATGTTGAAACGACTCAATGTCCCCTGAATTCAATTAGAAATTGATTAGAAAGTAAGTAAATAACTTTTCCCATGTGTATTGTAAAAGCACAATTTTATTAGAAAATTCTGGTGCAATTTGGCATTACAGGATTTTAACTAAACAAAATAAATACTTCTCACTGCCTTAAAAAGGGATAAGAAAATAAGAGCACTCATACAACCACAGTGCTTTTCTAAAAGACTTTGCATTGTTCTTTATATATAATTGAGAACATCGGAAGCCAAGGGATTACAAGTGACAAAAATTCGATTTGGAGTAAATTGAGTTTAAAGACGTTTGAATATCAATATTATTTGACTGAACTGAAATAGGAAAGTGCCGCTTATATCATTGTTGTCTTCGTATTCTGATTTCAGTAACTGTGAAAAAAAAGTAGATTACAATTTTCTTTAAATTTACATTTAATTAATATTGATTATTATTCGGCAAAAGTGGTTGATCCCTAGAACGAAGCACTTAATTTAAAAATCACTTATATTTGATTACATGAAAAGAAAGAAACATATTTGGAGGTCTTCTATACCACTTAGTTCATTTTGTTTTTCAATTTTGTCACTCATACCCCTTGGCGTCTGGGTCCTCAATTATTGAAATAATTTCTAGAAAAAAACATGTGAAAAATATGTAAAATAAATGCTCTTATACACTGTAAAAAAAAGTCTGTGAAGGTACTAAACATTTTCTAGGAAACTGGGATTCCAAGAACTTTTCCTGTAATGGTAACAAAAAAAATTCAAGTTTTAGAATCGATTACATGAATTTTTTCCTGTTATCGTTACATGAAAAGTTCTTGGAATCCCAGTTTCCTAGAAAATGTTTAGTACCTTTACAGAATTTTTTTTGCAGTGTACTTAAAAGGAGTGTTTTGATAGAAGTGATTTCTGTTCCTACAGACTATCTTGGTGTTACTGTTAGCGTTTATACTTTGATTTTCAAGTTAAAAATCTAACCAGCATATTCGCCATGTATGCTAATGATGCCTGTAAAATCCGTTATTGTGCAGCGTCCTCCACTTTAAATACACTAAAAATAGAAAAAAAAATCTGCAATTCTACAGATTAAAATTATAGAAATCTGTATACTTACTAAAATTTTATCTGTTCACTGTAGGAAAAAAAAAGATGTATGTCTTCAAAACTAATTTTTGTAAAGATACAGAAATCTGTATACTTACTAAAATTTTATCTGTTCACTGTAGAAAAAAAAAGATGTATGTCTACAAAACTAATTTTTGTAAAGATACAGAAATCTGTATACTTACTAAAATTTTATCTGTTCACTGTAGAAAAAAAAAGATGTATGTCTTCAAAACTAATTTTTGTAAAGATACAGAAATCTGTATACTTACTAAATTTTTATCTGTTCACTGTAGAAAAAAAAAGATGTATGTCTACAAAACTAATTTTTGTAAAGATACAGAAATCTGTGTACTTACTAAAATTTTATCTGTTCACTGTAGAAAAAAAAAGATGTATGTCTTCAAAACTAATTTTTGTAAAGATACAGAAATCTGTATACTTACTAAATTTTTATCTGTTCACTGTAGAAAAAAAAAGATGTATGTCTACAAAACTAATTTTTGTAAAGATACAGAAATCTGTATACTTACTAAAATTTTATCTGTTCACTGTAGAAAAAAAAAGATGTATGTCTTCAAAACTAATTTTTGTAAAGATACAGAAATCTGTATACTTACTAAAATTTTATCTGTTCACTGTAGAAAAAAAAAAAGATGTATGTCTTCAAAACTAATTTTTGTAAAGATACAGAAATCTGTATACTTACTAAAATTTTATCTGTTCACTGTAGAAAAAAAAAGATGTATGTCTTCAAAACTAATTTTTGTAAAGATACAGAAATCTGTATACTTACTAAAATTTTATCTGTTCACTGTAGAAAAAAAAAGATGTATGTCTACAAAACTAATTTTTGTAAAGATACAGAAATCTGTATCTTTACAAAAGAATCTGCTAAAATCACAGCAATCTTACAGAAAGTTCGGGTTGCAGTTACATAAATAAGTTCTTGGTATCCTAGTTTCCTAAAAAATTCTCCGTAACCTTACAGATTTTTTTTATTTACGGTGCAAATGTGTATCTGTTATATGGAGTTTTGTTGCTGTCGTTACGGAAAAAATTCTGGGAATCCCAATTATCAAGAAACACTTTAGGAATTAAAAAGATTATTAATAATATTATTATTTATAGTGTATGAATAATACCTCTGGAAGTTCTTTGCTAGATAAAGGTTTCGTCATCTGATGAAGCTTTTAAATTACGAGATCATCTTGAGTAGCAATGTATATTTGGCAAACAAACCAATATAAATGTTAAGAACCGGCATAATAAAGTTCACAACTAAGCAGTTGGGCAGTACCGAAAGAAGATAATATAGGCACTCGTCAGCTTTATTACCAATATGCGGCGATCAGGTAAACACTCACCTCGATATCAGGTATCAAATTTGTTGAGTTGGGAGCTAGTCGGTAGGTAGTAGCCTGATCATCGGTTAGAAAGAAAAAAAAATCAAACTATTAGATAGATTTTCATATTAATTTTATACTTAGTGTAAAATTAACTTATTTTTAACGGAAGAATATGTTTACTGTGTTTTTAAGGTTATTTTAGTTTGAAAATAGCTTATAAAAACGCCATATTGTTTGAAAAACCACAGCATAACAAGAATCGACAACTCTTTTAGCAGTTAATATTTTATTAATATTAATAATTGTCGTAGATTTTAAATTTCAAACAGAAACTAATCATCTACAATTACAGAAATAATTTCAATACTGGTGGCAATACCAGTATTTCCTCCATTACTTTTTTATATTATACATGTTTTAGTATTTTTGAATACTTTTTTTATACATTGCTTAATGAATAAATATTGCTCATTTTCAGTCGAGTTGAATGTAAATGATGTGGCATACTATATGATAAAAAGTTAATTAAATCCAATTGATTTTTTAAATCATCAGATTTTAAAATATTCACCTTTTATATAAACATTTTAATAACAATTTTAATTTTTCTTAAGAAAGGTGTTATAGTAAAAATAAAATACATTGACATGTTTCGGAACCGTCAAATAAATTGTCCGAGAAATATTTTGAAATTTTGTTTTATTTATATTATGACTATGGAACTTATCTGACGGTTCCGAAACATGTCAATGTATTTTATTTTTACTATAACACATTTCTTAAGAAAAATTAAAATTGTTATTAAGATGTGACGTTTACCGCAGCATCTGACATAACTTTTGTTCAAAATGTATAATTTTAAATTCTAAAGCAAAAAAAAAAAAAAAAAAAAAAAGAGAATCATAATTTTTTTTTTATAGCTTTATTGATTCATTGCCATATTTTAAAAGATTGTTGTGTTATTTCTCTTCGCGCATAAGATTTTTATCACATAACGGGGAATTGAATGTAATTTTTGTAATAAAATCGTGAAATTATTATTGTAATAAGATAGAGATATTTTCAATGGTTTATTTATTTTGAATAACATCATATTCTTTTTAAATAAATTTAATTCAGCTGCATTCCTCTTTTATAGTTGCATTTGCATTATATTTTAATAATATTTTAAAACCATTACTATGAATTAAACATTTATAAAAATAAATTAAATTATATTTAATGGAAGTTTTAATGCAGAAAATGTCTCTAAACAAAATTTGCAAATTTCCAGAAAAAAAATAATTAAATTGTTATATTGCAATCAGTAATATCAATCAATCATTTTTATGCAAATAACATCAATCATTTCGTAGATAAAGACATTATTCTTTATAGATTTATGTTCTCGGAAAAACCAAACTATTTTCCTTAAGTAAATTAAGAAGATGAAAAATAAATTTAACACTTTTACAATATCGCAATAACTGATATGGTGGCTCCATATGTTATTCATTCTTTATATTTTTTGAAATAACACAGTGTAACAAAAATAGATTATTCTTTTATCAATTAATATTTTTCCGACTTTAATAACACTCGTACACACTGTAAAACATTTGTGTAACGTTACTCCATAAAACTGGTGGCAGCCTTGCTGCCTCCAGTTTGGTGGAGTATTTTAACCGATATAATCGGTGTAACATTGCAATGTTACACCAGTAATGCATGTTTTTATTACACTATTATGTAAGGGAAAAATTACTCAATGAAGTGTAAATCGTAGCTGCCACCAATTTTATGGAGTAACGTTACCACAAATGTTTTACAGTGCACTTCAAATTCGCTACTTTTAATTTACTAATTATCTACAATTACAGAAGGAATTTCAATAAAAGGGTGACAATACCAGTATTTCCTTCATTATTTTGCTGTATTATAAACATTTTAGCGTTTTTGAATCCTTTTTTATATATTGCTTAGTGATTCTTGAATAAATATTGCTCTTTTTAACTCCAAAGCAAGCGATGTGATATAATTTCATTACAGCAAATATATTTGTATGTAAATATCATTACATAATAGCTGGCATAAATTTTGCATAAAATATATAATTTTCAATCCTAAAACCAAGTCTGACGCGTGAAATTATTATATTTATTTATTTGTATTTCATTTTATAAAATAATGATGCTAAAAAAATCGTAATTTTTTCGAATAGATTTATCGATTCATTGCCGTATCATTTTAAAAGGCTGATGTGTTGTTTCTCTTGTTGCTAAAGATTTTTTTTTTTTTTCACAATAAGGGCATTGAATGCAATTTTTTTGATAAAATCGTGAAATAAGTATTGTAATAAAACACAACTAATTTCAATGTTTGATATATGTTAAATAACTTGATTTATTTTTTTAAACAAATGTAATTCAGCCATATTGTTACTTTTATAATAATATCTATATTAATATTCTAATAATTTTTAAAAACATTACTATGAATTAAAAACTTATTCAAATAAATGAAATTGTATCTAAGGTTTCTGAATGAAAATTTGATGCAGGAAATGTCTCTCAACTTTTACAAAACTACAAATTTTGGATCTGCTTTAAGTAAAAGCAAATTATTATATCTTTATTTTGCAATCAATAATATCAATCAATAATTTTCTTGTGAACAACACCAATCATCTCGTAGTTGAAAACATTATTCTTTATACGTTTATGTTCTAAAATAACAAACTATTTTCCATAAGCAAATTAAAAAGATGGAAAATAAATTTAATGCTTTCATATTGTCTCAGTAGCTGATACGATTGGGTCATATGTTTATAAAAAAGACGAATATATATAATAAATGACTGCAAAAGATGGATAAAAGCGTAACATAAATAGAAGAAATACCATGGTTTATATATATAATATATGGATAAAAATAGCAATTAACGATTTGTGCTAATGTGAACATTAACATTGGATTTATTCCATTTTTTTACACAAAAAAATCATACCAAAAAGGTTTGTACATTGAAAATTTGGAAAAACGTGTAATGAGAGCGAATGTGAGAATAATAGTCATAATGGACAATTAATTCATTGTCTACGAGTATTTAATAGGATTACATTCTAATAACTATCGTTAATCTTTCATGTTACATTATTCATTAGCTTAGTAGTTTCTGAATTCATGTTTACATTATAACTGAACAATTTATTGCAATTACATTATTTCTTCTCATCCATTTATTAGTCATAGCAAACTTGCTGCATAAATATGGATCCTGATTTAATTTTTTGTTTTTAAAATGTGATTGTCTAAATAAAAGCAACTTTACGATTCGATATAAAATTGTACACTGTATATACTCGTCTATAAGTCGAAGAATTTTAGACAAAATTTGTGAGTTGAAAATAGGTTTTTTACTTATACATAAGGTAGTTAAAAAAAAATCTTCACTGGTAATTGATGAATGAGCAAGTCTTTTACGTACTCTCTTAAAAGGAAAAAGCTAAAATAACTCAAGTTGAGCTGAAATCCACTCTTTTCCCATGCTGAAAGGAACCTTCTCAAGAAGAGCTGAAACAACTCAAGTGAATGAGTTGTTTTTAATCAACTCATGATTGAGTGATCTCTATTTTACTCATACTTGAGTGAAATCAAATCAATAAAGGTTAAATCCAGTAGTACTTGAGTGATTTGTAATCAAGTCATACTTGAGTGAAATGAAGTCATTTAAGACTGAATCTCGTAGCACTTGAGTGATTTGTAACCAAATCATACTTGAGTGAAATGAAGTCTTTAGGGTTAAATTGAGCAGCACTTGAGTTAGCTGCAGCCAACTCGTATTTGAGTGAAGTGAAATAATTTAAGGCAAATCCAGTAGCACTTGAGCGATTTGTTATCAATTCAAGTTGGAGTGAAATGTTGTCATTTTTGATTTAATCCAGTAGCACTTGGGCGATTTGTAACCAATTCTTACATGAATGAAATCAACTCATTTAAGAGTTGATCCAAAACTCCTTGAATTTGTAGAATTGAATAAATTCACTCTTAAGAAAAGCAAAATTGCTTAAAATTACAAAAATCTTCAAGTGATTTCTAAATCGTTTAAATAAAATCACATCATTTAAAACTAAATTCAGTAATCCTCGATTAATTTTTATCAATGAAATTCAATATAACATGGAATTATTGCCACATTTTCAAGTGTTGCAATTAAATTCTCATTTCGGATTTAAATTTCTGTTTATTGAAATTACAAGGGTATATATATATATATATATATATATAGAGAGAGAGAGAGAGAGAGAGAGAGATTGAAAAACTGTAACATGGATTCTCCAATATTTCTTCCAAGTCTTTAATTAACAAGACTTAAAACATTCTAATTTACATGACTGAAAGTTCTCTAATGAATCATAAAAACATTTTTTTCTTTCTAATTCAATGAAACTGTTTCCTATGTCAATTTAGGGGAAAAGGCAATTGAACCGTTATACAAAATTAAATAGAGCTTATATGAATTTTTTATTATTCTGTCAAATCAGAAATTTTTAACATCAGTATTTTGTTTTGTTAAATTTAAAAGTACATATATTCATTAAATTAAAAATACTGGTGATCTCAAAAGTGTAAATTTGAAAACACTTATTCATGCAAACTGCCTAAATTTACATAACTGTACAACAGCACCCGAACAACATTAAACAGAATATCAGCTTCTGATGCTGTGGTACTAATGGGATTTTTCCTTTCTTTTCTTGGGCAATTTCAAGTTTACATATTTTCCAATGATACTTATAGCTTCAGATATGCTTATATACAATTTTAATTTTTTCATTAGCTTCTGATTTAATTGTAAATAACAATTATTTTTTTAATAAAAATTTATGATTTCGATCAAATAAACCAATCTTAGGCATCTTACTAAAAAAAATATTGAAAAAATAAACTTGATATCAGCCCAACGACTCAACTTCAGCACCACAATGTCAGAAGCTGATTGTTCCCCTTAAGAGTTCAGATAATCCTATGCAGAAGTCATTTTCAATTATCTTGTTTGGATTTTAAAATATTTACCTTTTTTTTGGGGGGGGGGGCATAGAATATTTGAGGATGATCTGTAAGTGGGTTAGTTTTTACTTTTGCAATTTTGGTTAGTTTTTTTTTTTAAATATTAATACGAGTTTCAGAACCAGTTTTGAAAAAGAAAGTATTAAAAAACAAAACCTTTAAAAAAATATCCCCCCCACACACACGGCCAGCGCAGTGTTTAAATAAATGAAATTGAAAATATTTTAAATGAATAAACATCAACCCATGATACCTTGTTGTAATTATTCCTAGATTTAAATCTCAATCAAAATCTTATATTTCTTAAACTGACTAAATTTAAAAAAAATATTTTAATTGTTTAGTTTGAAATCTGAAATGGCTTTGAAATCTTAGATAAAATAATTGTTACCCATAGCATTTATATAAGCACATTGCAATTGAGAAATGTGGAGGAATGCCATTAAAAAACTTGTATAGCTAAAATTTTGATTATGGACAATTATTTTATAGTATGAAGAACCTTCCACAAAATATTGTAGTACAAAAGTTAAATGCAGAAATAACTGAGAAATGGATTTATTGGCCATGTGCAATTATTCTTTATATCATTTACAACATTTGTTAAAACTTGAATTTATATTCAAGAATAACTTATTTCTTCTTAATTAATCTTTTAATTTTTGATTTTATTCAATGTTTCTTAAATCAACTAACTTTTAAATAAATATAAAAGCATAAGACTGCAGCATTTTATGTCAAAAGTTAGATCCAAATGGGCAATTTAGAATGTTGCAAGAAAGGAAAAAAACTAATTTTATTTAACAACAAAAACATTTTATTTAGCAAGAACAAAATAAACCTAACATTAATTGATAACAATTCTTTCCAACATCAGATAAACAAGTTTCAATAACATCTTTAACAGGACCTTTATAAATATAACAGTCCATTTGCATTAAACATTAAATACATAAAGAGCATATTGTAATCTGTCCACTGGTTTGTCCAACTTTTAAAACCTTAGGAAAAATAGACACTTTGTTGAGGATCCTTGAGATTAAATAAGATTGTTGAATTTGACTCCTCACAGTAGAATTTTACTCCTCCATGAAATCACCATCTTCCTGTGTTAAAAGAAAATATTGAAATTAAGTTAAATAGCAATAAATATAATGTTAAGGAATGATTATGAACATATTAAAATATTTTGCAGCTTTCAGATTAAATGTTTTATAAAATTTCCCATCCATAGTCTAAACAAAAAATGAACCATACACTAAAAATTTTAGCTTTATAAATATTACACTACTGAAAATTCAGCCAATCATGAATAAAATGGAAATAGAATAAATAAATCCTGTGCGATTACACTTATCCGCTTGTTTAAATCATGGTGTTACTTCTGATACAATCTTAAAATAAATCACCATTTTAAAAACAAATTTAAAATGAAAGTTCTTAAAGCAACATTATAAAATATTGCTGAAAATTCACCTTTGTTGATACTTTCAAAATGTATCAGCGCTGGCAAATACCCAACCAATACAAGTTTTTGTGGATTTTTAGTTGTTTTTCTATATATTTGCATATTTATATAATACAAGATAGAACCTACAACAATTAGACCAGGGTTGGCACGGTTTAAACCAATTGGTTTTAACTATGGTTTAAACCAATTGGTTTTAACTATGGTTTAAACAACTGTTTACTCCTTTTGGTTTAAACAATGGTTTAGTTTAAACCAACTGGTTTTTTTCTAAAAAAAAAAATTGTTTTTTATTAGAAGAAATTTAATGACATTTTCTCTTTTTCTTAATAATTTATGTATGTCAGATTATTGAATTGAAATCACTTCTATTTTTAACACTTTATATCAGCAATAAGCATTGGATGTAGCAGGTTTAGATCATTTTTTGGGTATAGGATTAAAATCAGTCTGCATTGGTGAATATATTTATTTCTCTTTAGAAAAAGCTTCGAACATGTGAATTGATCTAATATAAAGTAGATTAAAAATATTCAATATTTAATAGAAAATATCTTAATTTTTTGAAAACTGTAGATTATTTAATGCACTAACATAATACAATCTATAGGATTTCAAGCTGTAAAAGAAATCCCCAATCTTAATTGAGGAGGTTATCTTAAGCATTAAAATCAAAATATGAAGTCGAATAAGAGAGTTTTCAAAGATTGGACGCTACTTATAGCATTTTAATAATAGTGATCCCCCCCCCCCTGTTAGTTATCTGCTGAATCTATGACCAAAAATGTTGACTTAAAATTGTCATTCAAGAAACAAAATGTCAAGAGGTATTTGAAATTTATTATTTGGATAGCTATGGAGAAGAATATTTTATTTATCAGACTACTTTCAAATGTTTATTATTAGTAATTAAAAGATTAGTTATAAAGATTTTCAGAGTATCAATGCTTCACTGTATACAGCACTTTATTCTTAGAACATAAGACAGTTTGCTAATACTGTTTAAATTAAATTTTAATTTCTTTTATTTTTTACATAAATTCATTGTAAATATTTAATTTAAATCATTTTAAAATGAAGTTACAGTTTATAATCCAATGTCTATTATTATCAATATATATGCATGTATATGTAATAAGAAAGGATGCTAAAAAACCCGGTTTAAACCAAAAAAAAAAAAAAAAAACTTTTTTAGTTTTTTATGAAAAAAAAAAAACTGGTTTTTTTCCCAACTCTGCAATTAGACTATAAAAAGAAGTTTTAAAATGTCTTCATTAATATTCTTTCTTTCAAATTCCTTTTTTCTGAAACACATCTATTGTTAAGCTAATTTTTATGTAAAATGGAGAAAATGTTTTTCAATATTATGGCAGTTTGCAGAGGAAACCAGATTTTAATACTTGAAAGTTTGCTGTTAATTTCAGATTTCTTTCTTTAACTCAGAATCACCTCTAGAAAGTTTTCACTCAATAACCGAGAGAAAAAATGTCAATTCTTTAATCGTTCATTTAAAAAGATTGCAAAAATCAATTTGTAGTGAGAAAAACTCGTACAATTCCCAAAAAACATTTTTGATAAGCTAAATTTCGTTGCAGAACATTCCACAGTATTCTGCTTTGGGGATTGCGATAAACAGCCAACAGAACTTAAGGACAAATGCCCTTTTTTCAATCTCTCATATTACATTACATGCACTTCTACCTTTCATTTTTCTGAATCAGACTTTATTGAAAAGAGGATTTACCATCACATATAGATTATAAGATTAAAGATATGATTTATAATTATATGATTATAAGATTTAAGATATATATTACAAAATATTAAAACAGAATTTCCCTTTCAAATGTTAAAAAAAATCACTGCAAACTGCAGAAAAATTCTAAACAAGCGCATAAACATACACTAAAATTTCGAATGAAATAAACTTTAAAATTTCAGCATTTAACATGCATTTTTTAACACAAAGTTTATTTTTAATTTGTTAAATTAATCTGCAAAGCCTAAAATAATCGACAGCATCCGCTTCAGTGCTACTGTTTCTGCTACCAGCCCTGGCTGGAAAAAAAAGGGAGGGGGGATGGGGATTGTACCTGCCTTTCCAGCAATGTGCTGCCCTTACAATATTTTAAAGTTTTAAAAACTTGTTTTTTGCCGCAGTGCTTCTTCCAAAAAATACTGTACCAGCAAATAACTTCTAACAAACTTATGTTCCAGTTGAAAAATAGATTGCATAGCTTCTCAAGAGTTTGCAACATGCACCAAACCGATTCTCTGCCCAGGGTCTTGATTTATTTATTTTTAATAAAAAGTTTTGTAAAAGAAAAAAAATCAAAATTGTCTGCAAACTTTGAAAATTTTCTGTGAGCAGCATTCTAATGTTCTTCTATATCATCTGACAATGGAGGAGAGGCAATTGTGCGGAATACTCAAGATTTTACTCAATCAATGTTTGACAAAGCTAATTACATAGTTTATGTTACGTATTTAAAAAATCACAAAATACCCCCTTTTTTTGTACATTTACTTTTAAGTGAAGTGTGAGGGGGTGGGAGGTGTCAAAATCCATGTTTGTCCCAGGCACAAAAGAGGCTAGTTTCAGCACTAACTATGCGGATATGAAGTTTCCACACCTCAATAGGAAAACGAAACAGTCAGTTAAGGCCCCTGGTCCTCGCTCGAGGAAACGCTCGCGATCTAATGCTATTCCTATGGAGAAGCATTTTTCTAATAACTCTTTCGCATTTTCACATTTTCAAATATTTTTTTTTTTTTTTTTTTTTTTTGCACTGGATAGTTGAGGTGCATGCCGACAGAGCACCTTTTTTACTTTTTCGATTTTGGTTGCAGATATTTTTTTAAAAAGCACTTTCAGTTTCAAAACCGGTTTTGAGAGGGAAACTAACTTTGTAAAAAATATCTGCAACCAAAATCGAAAAAGTAAAAAAGGCATGCACCTCAGCTATTTTATGCAAAAAAAAAAAAAAAAAAAAAAAAAAAAAATCAAAAATGTCAAAATTCGAAAGAGTTATTAGAAAAATGCTTCCCCATAGGAATAGCATTAGCTCGCGAGCGTTTCCTCGAGCGAGGACAGTGGCCTTAAGATGTCCAATCAGAAATTAGAATTATAATAAAGAACCCTGATTTCTTTGAAGGGGGTGGATTTCTTTAAAGAGGGTGGTTTTAAATATACGTGAACAGGAAGCGAATGAAAAAAATAAGATGACTGTCACATACAAACATAATTATTAATAAAATAAATAAAATTAAAACCACTTACATTTCTTAGGTTTTCACTAGAACCGACCTTGTTGACGGCAATGTATCACTTATAGGAGCACCTCAGTCAGATTCTGGAACACTTTTTATTCAAATCTACACAATAAGTAATCAGTAGAACTTGTTATTAGCCAGGCTTACTTGATTATTCTGTAAAAAATGCAGTATTATACATACAGGGTGTTTCAAAAAATATATATACTATTTACTAATAATTGGTATATACTTTTCCTTTCCTTTTTTATATATATTTTTTCAAATAATTCTTTTTTTTTTCAGAAACAGGAAAATTTATATAACAGACAGAGGGAAAAAAGTTACCAGTCTTGCAAAACAACAATGTTGGTGGTTCGACTGAGTTTTTGGTGGTCTTATACCAGCAGTCCACTAAGAATTTTGAACGCTGTATACAGTCGCAGGGGAAAAGAGTAAACACTCCTAACTCTACAGTAAGAATCGTAAAAGAAAGTTACTAGTATCAAACAATAGGAAATTAACTATTTTTAAATAATGTACATAAATTTTTTAGTAATCCAACCTGCAAATCAAAACCAGTCCAAAATTTGTCTTTTAATGGCAACACCCAATTTTCACAAGATATAATCTTGGTTCAAACTATGCCTAAAAAGGAAATGTCATTTGGATAATAAGTTTTTGAATCAAACATTTAAAACTTTGAGCTTCTGATGTTAATTTATATTTTCATATTGCTATAATTATCTACTGAAATTATAATTGTGAATATTTTTTGTGTGGTTATAGTACTAATACTAATATCAAAACATAAATGTATTATTGAAAAAAAATATGATATGAATTGCACAACCTACAATTTTATTGATTAATTTATATTTATTATGTCCTGCCTTATGTAAATCCAAAACTTCAATTTTTTCTTTCAAATAGTTTTTAAAGTTACTCTTAAAAAGTACAAAATGCTGGTTTAAAGGTCCACCTATGATAATCTAAAAAGCACAATTTGAATTTTTTTTTTTTTTTTTTTACTCATGTTATTAAAGCATTTGGGCTGGGATTACAGTGCCTCACTTAAGATAAATTTAGAATGCAAAGAAAGCTTAAAACTAAATTCAGTGCCTCGTGATCACACATCAACATAAATACTTCCTACATTTATGTGCTGTGCAAATTATCAAAAGAGATCATGATATTGCTAAGGGGCGGTGCATCTTAACATTACCAATTTAGGGGAAGACAATGATATCACAAGACATTTCTGAAAGGAAAGGGATTTGCTTCGATAATTATTTTAGATTTACCAAACTTTTTTTTTTCAGTAACATTTTATAATATCTAAATAGTCTTACATTTATTACGATTATATTTTTTGTGAAAATACTATTATTGAAGTCATTAAAAATTTATAAAATCATTTTATTCCAAAATTTGAAATTCTCCCACCGTTTCACATTCACCTGCAATATAATTCATTGTTAAAGAAATCAGGAACATAATATTTGGGAAATGATACTTGTATTTACCAGTATAGAAAGAAAAAATATACATTTGTCTACGTTTTGTTAATAAATCCTCATTTAAACCTACCTGAAAGCAAGTGCAAGAAAACAATATTACTTTTAAAGCAATTTTTACGTAACAATGTAGTTAAATACTTTTAAATATTAAACAAATTATAATAATACAGACCATGCATGCAATAATTTTGCTCAATAGCAATGTAAAGCATTGCCAAACAAAACAGTAACAAAGTACACACATGTTCAAACGTTAAGAATGCAAGAGTCTTAGAAATGTGTTTATATACACACTATAATTTTTTTCCTTATATGCAGCAACATGTAGATCAAAATACAAGAGGACTTTGTTTTTCGTGTTTATATAGGGTTTTTAATCCCTTAACAATATTAGCAAAATTGAGAAATAGGAGTACACTAAAAAATAAGCACTTCTAACCAGCCTGAACATCTATAAACCAGTGTGTTTTCACTAAGACACTGAATAATTTAAATTCAGTATTTTGATAAATTTCTATAAATACAGATGTAATAATTGCATAACTTAATTCTTCAAAACTTTTATACTACAAGACTGTTAAATGAACTAAGTATTTACATTATAAGACAATTTTTACTTCGCTTGATACACCATTTTATTTCAAGGTTGTTATCTACGGTACGTATGAGTATTAACATTAATTGTTTATTAAAAAAAGAGAAGATAAATCTATTAAAAGGATAGCATAATGTAAATAAAATACTTTCATAGTACTTACTTCGTAAAATATCGGCTTCTTTAGCAAATAATCTTGAGGAAACCACGAACTTTTAAGATGCATCGAAAATCAGCTTCACGGAGCATCAGCGTGCAGTGCATTCGGAAATCCTCCATCTTGTATTTTGCAAAATCAGGTCGACAGCAGCGCCAGCGGTGGGTGAAAATAACGCGGGAATGATCTGTTTTCTTCTCCAGTTGACTTGCTTAGTTTCCGATCTCAATGAGTGCATTAGAAATAGAAGAAAGCAAGTCAAGAAGAGTGGACCACTTAAAAATCAACTCATTCACGATCCAGTAAATTAGAACTCTTTCTTGAGCAGCCAAATCCACTCTTTCGTTTTAAGAGAGTAATCACATATGGGTATGGATTGGAGAAAGAAATAACAGCGGACAATAATCATTTCAATGTGATTGACAGAAAAAAAAGAATGTTCAACAATAATGTCCCTGTAATTGTTCTGCATCCATTTTTTTCTTGGGATAGAATTCTCTTCAATACAAGGGTCTTCCTCCTCTCAACATTTAAATCTCCTTTTTAAGAAGAGTTCAACTTGAGCATTCTTCTAGACATCTCTCATAAAAGCCATACAATGCAAAGAAGTACTACATTTTAGCAATCCAAGAAGTTGTTTAACATTGTAAATAAGGCTTGAATGCATTTTTGAAAGAATATTTTCTTCTTAATTATCATTGAATTCATCTTAATAGGTTTCACAAATAAGTTCTACGGTTTTATATAATTATACAGTTTTAAAAAGTTGAAAAAAGACGATTATATACATATAAAAAAAGTCCGATTAAAATTATATTAGAAACAAAAGTCCGATTAGAAATTTAAAAAAAAAAATGTTTATTAATTTAATGAAAATTTTCATTATTTTTTTTATCCTCGATTACAAATCCTTTTTTAACATACTAGCAGGAACGGGGGTCGATTTATACACGAAAAACCTTTTGGAGCTGCTGTGAAACTTCCTGTAATGACCCAATGTGCTGTACAGGGGGTGTATCAATGTGCCCCAAGTATCAATGTACCCCAGTTCCCCCTACTGGTATTTTTAATAGTGAAAATATTGTTTCATTTAATCAAGCAACTTTGCACTTTAACCCTTTGAGGTGCAAGCAGTCTCTGTAAAATTGAATTCTCATTTGAATAATCGAAACACTTTATTTTAAAATAAGATAAAGTTTTTCATTCAATATTTTCTCTCCAAAGACAGAAATTTTAAACTAAATATGAAATTTAGTTTAAAATTTCTGTTGCGAATATTGTTTAAATTATTGAAGTGCGGTCTTCAAGAAGTTAAAAGAACATTTTCTTTAAGAAAAGACAGGTACGCGAAAATCCGTACTTGGCAATTCTGTCATTGCTAAGGGACAAAAAAATTAGTCTATAAATAAAAACGGAATTTAAATACAGTAAAACCTCCATAACGGACACTCCCAAATAGCGGACACCTCTATTTAACGGACAGTTTACCGATCCCCACTCCCAAAATCTACACTTTTGTATGTTTAACCTCTGAATAACGGACATTCCGAATAGCGGACAGTAATTTTTGCGATAAAGTGTGAGAATTTGTTTTTTAACGAAGGAAAAAAATGTAAAAAACTTCTAAATTTGTCGAAATTTTGTGATCACGGATAAATATAGAGAGTGGGCCTGGTCCCACCCGGGCCTTCCCCCCCCCCACTCCAGTATTAAATTCAGGGGATGGTTCGAGGGACATTACCTCCCGGAGCATCACAATGCCCCCCCCCCTCACTCCCCTCCGGAAGGTTTGAGATTTTATGCTTTTAAGAAGTAGCAAAATACAGTCAGCAGTGACACCTTTTTATTTTTTATTTAAAAAAAAGATGATTTAGGAAAATTAAAACTATTGACATGGTTAAAACTTCACACGGAAAAAAAAATTGCAATCTTTAAATGCTAAAGAAAACTTTTTAAATACATTTTTTTTTTTTCGTATGAATGTAATAAACAGTGTAAAAAGCAATGTACCATTTTATTTCAATTTTATATTGTTTAAAAAATAATTTTAATTTCTGATTAATCATATATTAGAATTTTAGAACATATAAAAGTCAATTAATGGAACTTTAAGCATTTCTTATTAATTTTTAAACCTCCGAGGTTTTTCCCAATAGCGGACACCTCCGAAAAGCGGACAGTTTCCGAACTCCCGAGGTGTCCGTTATTTGGAGGTTTTACTGTATTAACTAACAAAATATTTTAATTAGCAAAAGTATATTTTCTAAGTATTCTTTCCAAGTTGAATAATTTATTGAGAAAGCTTGAACACAAAGAAGTTGCAATGGAGTTAAAAAAAAATATTATTACTTTTCATAGTTTTTAGCCAGTTTTATTTCATTGAATTTACATTTTATTCTCTTTAAAGGATGAGGTAAGTTTATTTACATCTCACAATCATCCTGTTTTAATGTGTTGAAATTTATAAGGTATGTAAAAATCTAAAATTTTCTAAAGCAGTTTCTTATGCAGATTCTCTCAAGTTGTTCAAATTTGAGAAAAAAAAAAAGAAAAGAAAAAACTTGCATTTACAAGGAGACTTTTCATCATTTTACTTTGGAGATTTTTCATCGGTTGGCAGTGGAATGCAATTTCAAAAAATACTTTTTTGTCACTTACACATTAAAGAAAAAAAAGTTTAATGTTAAATTTGTTTAGATAAATTTAATTTAAATAACTTTACTTTTGTCAGTTTAAATTTGTTTAAAGTATAATTTTGTTATAGTAATATTTAAATGTACTATTTACATTCAAAGTTAAACATCAAAATTTCCGATTTAAAACGAAATTCATAATTTAAATTAAAATTATTTCAAGCTCAAAATCCAGTTTAGCATTGTCGATTCAATTTTGTTGCCATGGAAACCTCTGGCTTTTATTTTTGAATGCGCTTAAATGTATGAAAATAATTTTTCTTAATATCAATTTTTTATGTATGAAAATATATTTTGCAGTGATAAATTAAATAACTACCAGCAATATATACATATGTAATGCAATATATATATATATATATATATATACATATATGTACATAATATATTAAACTGTTTCATTGTTTAAGTTCATTAAATACCATTTACACGCATTCTAAAAACCCATCAAATTCCAGTTGCTTTAAAATCCTTTGTTTTTGGAGAGGAAAAGTGCTGCTCGCCAAATCGCGTGAGGCTTTCGTCTTTTCACGCCAAATATTCGAAATTATTTCATTTTTTACATACTTTTTACCGTAATTCCGCCGCTAGTGTTGAGTGACCCTTTATTACATACATAAATAGTTTAATTAGTATTTTTTTTTTAATTCTGAGTATGCCCAGTATGGAGACCTTCCTTGTTAGATAATAGCAACAACAACAAAAAACTAGAAAGATCCTTTGTAGAAAATGTGTACAATTGTAGTTTTATTTGCAAATGACTGTTAGTCTATTATTGACTGTAGGAAATGCCATAAAATCGAAATAGTTAATAATTATTTGTCTCATAAGAAATATATATTAAGCTGTGTCAATATTTGGTCAATATTATTTAAGTATTGGCATAATATGTATATTAAAATCTGCAAAATTGTCGTTTGGTGTTGACACCACAAAAATATGGGCAAAATAGAGCCAATATTGCAGAAAAATTTAAATATATCGCAAGTAACTACATATTTATAAAAAAGATGTATAATTAATTTGACAGAATTAGACTTTAAAGCTGTAATTTACTATTTATTTTTATGCATTTTTCAAACTTATAAACTAGTTATAATATATCTAATTCCAGGTTTAGAAATGCAAAATCCAAGGCACCATGCTTCTAAACATTTCAGCAAGAACAAAATTTCTTCTCTTAACTTTATTGCTAGTGATAAAACTCATGATGTATGCGCTTGTCCGTGTTACATGAATGGACTAAACAATGGTTTGCCCTTTCATACAACTCTTCAACGTCCTTATAATAATAAGTATATAAACCATATTCCCAGCAGTTCAGAAAAAACAAATTACAACATATCAGTTTTTAGGTTCTTCATCACGTCTTTAGCTAAATCTTCAATAAATGGTATAAGCAACAGTACTGCTACTGGAAATATGATTGGAAGATTAATTTGGATCATTGTATTCATTGGATGTTTGAGTGGTTTTTTATACCAGGCATCCCGTTTCTACCGCTTGTACAAAACTAATCCCACTGTGGTTCAGATTGAAGTTGAAAATGATGGAGAAGTTGATTTTCCTGCTGTAACAGTTTGTAACACTAACAGGTAAGTCCAAGGTAAGTCTCATTTTGCACTATAAAAGTTTATAGACTGCTGTGAAAACGAGAAAGCAAATTATTTAATTATAAATTCAGTCAATGAACCTGAAAAAAAAAGAGATTGACATAATTAGCTATAACATGAAACATGCATTATGTTATTAGACATATGAGATTTCAATATTAAAATTTCTTATATCGTAATAATAATAATATATGTTCTACAATGAAAAGGAAAGAACTCATAAATAATTATTTTGCTTATAAGACGCTACTCTATTCATAAAACGTTTAAAATACACTAAAAGTTGATATGTTTCAATTCTTTTTCATCGTATCATCTTCAGAATATAAATAGATAAATTATACAAACACAATGAATGTTAAAAACTGGAATAAATAATTATTGAACTCAAATTAAGTATATCATGCCCTCTCTATTTTAGAAATTGTCCGAGTCCTGTCTATGTAACTATCCAGCAAACAGTCCAAACATTCAATCCATACACTCGGTATGCGGAAAGATAACGAATTGTTACAAACATGTGAACTTTTTAAATAAATTTCAATGGACTCTCTTCTGATTATCTTTAAATAAAAATTAAATCTGTAAATTAATCTACTCTCGTTAAAAAGTATGCTAATGTTCTCTTTTTCATTCAGCTTGGATAAAGCAGTTTTCTTCCTGTTATATTTTACGAGGTGGAACCCGTCGAATTTCGACTATAGAAAATGTTTAAGAAGGAACTGTTTCATTGATTTATAATAAAGCTGCAAAATTAGTTACCGTAAAAAATGCATCTTATATTGATTAGTCTAACTCTCAAAAAATATTTTTTAAGCTAAAATTAACAAGATACTTTTTCTATAAACCTTAGTTGTCGAAATTATTAAAATTAAACCTTAATCGCATATGTAATCAATAAAATATAATAAAGATAAGTTATTATGATGAATTTATCTGTATCCTTTGGAAAGTAAATTTGCAATAAACTAAAGACATTTAATTAGTAAATGAAAATGAAATAGAAAGCTGAAATTCACCTGATTTTATAACAGACGATTTTTTTTTTTAAATAGTATATTAATTTCAATTTTTTATTTTCAATTTTAAGGGAAAAAGGCGTATTTCTGTTGCCATCATTACAAACTTCGTACTAAAACTACAAAAATAAATAATATTATAAAAATAAATTGAGATACTGCTTTCAAACAAATGGCATTTAGAAGTACATGTTTTTCTTTATACGACGGTGTAAAAATTGAAAATGTGTGATGTTTAGAAGTATAAAATTTGTACTAACGAAAATTGCAAAATCGAAATCTCTGAGGAAAGTGTTGCCATTCGCAAAAATGACGTATGCATTACACACAGATACGTTTGGCCTTTAAAATATAGATAGATATCTATTATATGTTATTCATTGATAAAAATTCTTATACAAAGCTTTATTTGGTTCTTTTTAAATCCCTGTTTATCTTAATGGTCTTAATTTTTTGTAGGTCTGGTTCGATAAAAATAAAAAAGCATGGTATCTAATTATTAAACAAGTTGAAAATTGCACGTGAAGCGTAGCAAATGAGGTGCGTTCGTACGATAACGGAGTTAAAAAAATATTCAGATCTTGCTGTTATAGTAGCTAGTACTTCGGATACAGTATAGTGTTCGAAATCTTCTTTGCGTTCCTGTAAATATACAGGAAGAAGCTTGCAGTAAATCTCAGTAACGTATATCATATTTATAAAATGTGAAATAGTTTAATATAATTAAAACATGCCCCAAACAATTTTCCCCGTATAGCCGTATGCAGTGGAATACTTTTGTGTGGCCCTGTTATTTAATAATAAATATTCTTTGCATCACAGATTATACAGAATGTATATTTTAGTTATATATAATATTTCATAGTTTAATGTCAATTCTATTATATTCGAAAGAATTTAACACCATTAAAATGCATTTGAAACTGTTTTATTCATTAGCCGTAATGTAACGCAATAATTTTGATTGTCCCTGAAATTGATCTATGCATCCGATCTTCATAAAATTTGAAATGACTCGGCAAAATTACATAATTATATATTTTAAATTTCAAACGATTCGGTTGGGTAGCTTTTGCGCTGTTACATGCGGACAGACGGACAGACAGACGGACGGACGGACATACGGACGGGCAGACAAACGGACAGACGGACGGTCTGAACGACAACTATAGGTGCTACGTATTTACATAATTACGAACGCACCTAAAAAGAAAATAAAAAAAATTAAAGAGTATTTTTATGCTACAGCATTTAATGAATGAAACGTTGCAGTTACGAATATTTTAGGCACACCAATAGATGTCATACAAACTTTATAGTTTTCTGACAGATATAATATTGAATTTTTTTTTTTCAAAATTTTAAGCATTTCCAACAATTATTTTAGCTAGTTTTTTAGACATATTACTTTTATGCAAAAGCACTTATAGTGTAAAAATCTTATTTATTTGTCTTTTTTTAGATTAAACCAAATACTCTAAAAATCTAGAGTACAAGCAGTTTGCAAAACTTTAAACTCTTCAAATGCTATTTCTTGTCTAAAAATAAATTTTGATCTGCAGATACATTCTTATTTCTATTATAATAGGCAATATACATTTTTATTTCTACTTATAGCATTATTTAATGCATAGAATATTTTCTTTTTAAAATTTGAAATTATAGACAGTAGAGCGCCGATTATCCCTAACGATCGGGACTGAGGCCTATCCAGTTAATGAAAAATCCGGTTAATTGAACAATTTAAATAATGACTACGGAAATGTTTTTAGGTAACTTACCCGGTAATTCTCCGTCAACCTCAACCTCGCATTTTGAGTTGAACTCTCCGTTGAAAGCGAAATCGAATTCTTCGTTAACTCAACCTGCCGAAATTCGAGGCGTTTTCCAACCTGGAGTTGACGAACTCAACCAAGCTAAAATCCCAGGTTAGTGATCCGCGCATGCCTACTAGAATGAAAGATGGCCGTCGTTTTTAACAGAGCGTTGATGCGCCTTTTTCTAAAACAATGCTGTTTATGATTATTAATAAAGCGAAGCGTTTATTATGAAAGTTGCTATTATAACAGAATGTGTCAATTAAATTTTTCGCAAAATTTCATAAATGTGTGTGTCGAAAACGAAGTTTGCAATTTTAAGGATTTTATTTGGTGGCGCTCTCTAAAGAATCCAAATAGAAATATGTTAACATCAATATAATTATATGAATCAAAATTCTCTATCTCTCTTTAAATAATAACAATAATAATGAGGTAAAAAAAGAAGTTTTATTTCTGTTGTACCGCAGTACTTTTTATATTTGTTTAAAGTATGAAATTTCTACCAAATTCCATACATGTGGTCAGTTATTACTAATAGATAAATGCATTTTTTTGTTAATTATATGTTTGGTAAGTTTGAAATAATTACTTTTGCTTATAATAAATAAATAAATTTGTTAGTTTGATCAGATAACTTTCTATTAAATTTATATTAAAGAAATATATATACATATATATATTTAATGAAATAAATGCTTTTTTTAAGAATTTCACTGCAGCGCAAAATTTTGTTTTGTAAACGAAAACCACCATTCGAAATATATTTATAAGAATTTTTTACTTAAAAAATAAACATGATAAGTATGCATTTTCAATACTTCACAAGAACGAAATTAAAATTTTAATTTCGTTCTTGGAATTTAAAAAAAAAAAAAAAAAAAAAGATAAAGATTGTACTAGGCCACACTGTAAAAAAAAAATTCAAGAGGTTACTAAAAATTTCTTAGTAAATTTGTATTCCACGGAATTTTTTAGTAACCATTACAAACTTTTTTTTTGCAAATGAAACAAGCATTTCTTTTGTAAACTGAACAAAAGAATTTTTCGTATAACTAACTTAAAAATTTTTAGTATGAGCCACCAAGCAAATTTTAGTAATAGCTTCAAAATTATTTTTAATAACCATTACGTGCGCGACGGAAGGCAGGAGCTTCCTTCGAGCTGCATCCAGACTTCTGAAGCGGAAGATTTTCGGCAAAACCGCAATAGATGACAGCACCAAACATTCCTACTCGCGCCGACGGGATTTTCATAATCACTTTATTAAAGGGAAACTACATACATTCGGGGCGTATTTGGCGGTGGCAAGTTTCGAACCCGGGACCTTTTAGCCTGGAGTCCGTTACTATAATCACTATGCTATCAAGGCCACACCAACTGACTTTTAGTAAGAGCTATTAAAAATATAAAACTATTAACCCTATTCTTTGCTAACTTTTTTCTAGTAATTCTTACAGATTTTCTTGTAACCGACTAAGATTACTAAAAATTTTTTAGTAATTACAAGGATCACTAAAGTTTTTTTAGTAGATCGACACTTTTTTTTTACAGTGCAGGACAGAACTCATAGCGGCAACTACCAGGTCATGTGATTCCTATGGTCAATCCGTTAACTAGTTTTTAACCCAGGTCGAGTAACCCAAGGTTGAATAATCGCGGCTCCGAAATTACTGATGAATTCGAAACATTAACTGGCGGTTAAATTTGCCAACCTAGAGGTTCTCAATTGAGAGTTGAAACGCGGGTTAAAGGTTGGCCGTGACTTTACCGGTTAGTTTCACCCTTTTTCCAGGCTTAAGAGCCACACTAGTCATTAATAAAGACTCGGATGATAATGTTAAGTCTATGTGGGCGTTATTTTCAAATATATCGCTCAAGTTTTAATATGTTAACATGTTTTTGATTTTTTTTTTTTTTTTTTTTTTTTTTTTTTTTTTTTTTTTTTTTTTTTTTTGCATAATATACACTATAAAAAAATTCATGAGGTTACTAAAAAATTTTTAGTAAATTTGTATTCCACAGAATTTTTTAGTAACCATTCCAAACTTTTTTTTTTTTTCAAGTGAAACAAACATTTTTTTTGTAAACTGAACAAAAGAATTTTTTGTATAACTAACTTAAAACTTTTTAGTATGAGCCACCAAGCAAATTTTAGTAACAGCTCCAAAATTATTTTTAGTAACCATTACTCACAGATACTTAGTAGCTATTCCAAACGCAATTTTAGCAAGTGAAATAAACATTTATTTTGTAAACTGTATAAATGAATTTTTCGTATAAAAAACTTAAAACATTTTAGCGAGAACCACCAAACGAGTTTTATCGTTGACGTGTGACCGCAGGGCAGGAGCTTCCTTTTAACTGCATCCCTGATTAAGATTAAAAATTTTTTTTTTTAGTAATTGCAAAGATCACTAAAATTTTTTTAGTAGATCGACCCTTTTTTTACAGTGTAGCTGAAGACGATCTACAACCGGGCTAGTTTTTTCTTTTTCGATTTTTGGTTTCAGATTTCTTTTTTTTAATTACATTAAATTTCGGAACCAGTTGGAACCCGCACAGAAATCGAAACTATCATAATATATATATATATATAAAATACAACCAATGCTCTTTCAATATAGCATTCAGCGTCAAAATAATATTCATCAAAATTTTTTAAAAAGTAGCAAGGAAGTTTTGGAGTCAAGGAGTATTTGATGATTGCTGAAAAACATATGCGAATGAGAGAATGATTGCAGCATATGTTCTTCAGGGTAAAGATTCTACACAGACTAATTTGTCGATCCGATCGAGCATTTCTTTCAAGTTTCCAGATAATTGTTACTTATGTGAAGAAGGTAATCCCGATGACGTCAACTAAGGAAAAAGTCTTACGCAGGGAAAAATTTGATTAACAAAGGTATGAAGTTAGAAACTCAAATTATACTTTTTCAATGCTGCAGTAAAACGTGGGCATGAATGGTTTCAGAAAATAATTGAACATATTCAGCACGAGCTGGTAGCTGCAGATGCATGGTATCATAGTTTTTTGTCGCGTAAAATTATATCAATCTGTAATAAGTGGAAAGAAAAGAGGGCGTCGACCCGAAACATCCGTTCAGGAAGCCAATGACAAAAACAAGAGCCGCTTCATTTCACTGCTTAAAACAGAATTTCAAAATAACCGTATTCAAGAAATCACGTTGACAGGGCAGAAGAAGAAGCTAATGTCATGATAGTTACTTAAGCCATTTCAAAAGCTGAATCTTTTGAAAGCGTCATAATTGTCGGAGAAGATATTGACCGTGATTATGACGAGCTTGGGCTATAAGCACAAAAATCTGTTTTTCCAAAAGCTATAGAAAAGTAATATTGAAGCCAAGTGGTTTTCAACCATGACATAATACAATTACAGCAATAATCAGCGAATGCGATACAACATCCGCTCTTTTTGGGCAAGGAAAGTCAAAGTTTTGTAACACTTTGAAAAAAACATGATCAGATTGAAGAAATAACCTGCATGTTCAATAAACCAGATTCTATCCGCCAAGAAATAATTAAGGCTTCAGAAAAGATCATTATTGCACGATACAATAGATGCAGAGATACCAAACAGAAATTGAACACCTTCAGGTTCCAGTTATTTGCTAAATCTGCCACAAAAAGCAATGTTCATCTTGCAAGACTATCGCCAACGCAAGGGGCTGACCCAGCATCATTTTCTAAGAAGTTATTATCAGGTACAAGTTTGGCTGGGAAACAACATCCCTGTTGAAGAATGGGGGTGGGTTCACAAGTCTGGTGGTCTCTTTCAGCCAGTTCAAATGTGTCAAGACCCAGCACTTGAATCCTTGCTCCATATTGTGTCATATAGCTGTAAAAAAGGATGCCTCAAAGAATGTTCCTTTCAAAAATCAGGACTCAAATGTTCGACAATTTATAAAAACTGTAACGGGATCAACTGCGAAAATGTTGAAGACATTATTTATCCAGAAGAAGATGATGTAAAAATGTCACCACAAGTATTTTTTATGTATATTCAGTTAAATACCCAATATTGATGTTTTCCACTTATGCTCTAAATACAAAAAAAAGTTACAATGTTCTTAATATTTTTACAGTGATACCGTTATAATTAATCATGATTGTTATCATACAAATACCTATAATATAAATAAGTTACATTAAAGAAGATAAAATAATGAAAAATTGTGTCAATTTTTTCTTTTTCCGATTTTTCCACAAATTTAGAAAAAAAAGGTCATTTTTAGAAAGCTGTAAGTTCGCTTGATAATGGATTTAGAAAAACGCCTTAATTACAAAATTTATAGAGAATTTAATGCTTTTTATTTTTGTAATTGAGTATGGTACACAAAAATTTCATAATTTTTGAGTTATGGGCAAAAAACTGAAAAAAATCCGAAAATTTCGTGGTTTTATAGCTCCACAAAATTTAGCCTCGAGATATTTTGTTGGAAAACCACTAATTCTTGTTACTAGCATCCCCATAAACAATTTAAAAACATAAAATCTTCTAGCAGGATTTTTGCATCTATTTATGACAATTTGACTGGCCTAAAGTGTGAACATAAAAGAACTTTATCGATGTATCAATCCGCAGCCGACGGACGGTCCGTTTAACCAAGCGAAAAAAAAATGTGAAATACAGTTATTTGAAGGTATGTGCTCAAGGTTATTGTGGTGAACAAGAACAATGGAAACTGCTCGGTTACGATGAAAAAAAAAAAAAAAATTTAACATGTACATTTTTCATTCAAAAAAGCTTAACGCATTGGAAAGCCATAAATAATGTTTAAAAAGTGCATATAGCAGGAAAAATTGTGACGCGGTACATATGCAAAAAAAGTCATACACAATAGCAATAGAGACAAAAGAAGCAGAAAAGGTTTTAGTAAAATTACAAGTTTTGTTACAATATTGATTGTTTGATTACAAGTTTAGTTACCATGTTGGTTTTCAAAGGTTTTCTTACAAACTATGATTTGCTTATGAGGTTACATGACTGATGTTTGTGCTTCTCATTTTCTGTTATTAGGGGGAGGAATTTTCAGAAAGCCTTACCAGCCAATGATTTATTTTACTAGCCAGTAAGGTACAATACACAGAGTTGAAAATTGTTACTACAAAATGTATGCGGCTGCAAAAATAATTAACTACCATTACTATACAATATATTTTAATATATAAATATGTATATGCATAATTTTATAAAAGAAATATATTAGATAAAAGTTGAGAATTGGATAGAACTTAGCATCATGTTTACATCACGGTAATTTAGAAAGTTGCAATATATAAATAAATAGTGAAAATGTAAGTTTTGCATATTACTACAGTCTGAAGTTTGCCGAACTTCCTAAAACCTCTCTTGTCCCGTCCCAAAATCCAATCGCCAATGGCGAGTAAAATGATATGTCCCCCCCTCACACACACAACCTATAACAACAACAAACCGTTACTACTGGCTGTTTACAATGCTGGTATTTTGTACGTATCCGGCATCTTTTCTAATTTTAAATGTTTAATGCCACACAATTCAACCGCCCTTTTTGGTTTTTGAATGCACTGAACATTTTGGAATTAAAACAAAATGGATGTTGTCATTCGAAATGTTTGAAATATTTTCATTAAAACCACAAATGTGTAGCTTTAATTGTTCATATTCGCTACCGTCTCGATTGCATATAAGACATGCCTTTCAAACATTGCATTGCCACATACCTTCAAACTGCATACTAACATTTCTTTTCGGCTGGTTGAATGGAGCGGACATTAAGCTTTCATGTATCAGTAAACGTTCTTCATGACTACCCCATATTTCTATGATGTTATTAATGACAATGAATGTACTTAAGTATATTCCTCGATATAGATTTTTTAACATACGCAATTCTTTTTCTTTCAGAATCCGAAGAAGTGCATTTTGCAGTCATTTTAAAGAAAAATGTGAAAAGGGAATAAAAGCATTAGTAAGACATTTTAAAATTACAGTGTTAAATAATACGGTATAGATAATATTGAACTACCAGGTATTTTAATGTAAATCACGTGCATAAAACAATATTAGTTTACTAAAAGCCTCTAAAAGAACAATTGTCGATGTTGACTATCTTAATTTTAAAAAGCTTATAGTCTTTTCAAAACTTATACAATGAATTAATCTTTCATTTAATCGTAAGTAACACTGTTAATTTTTAAAACAGCTAACACAAACCAAAATTACTTCTTAAAATATCTAAATCATTTTAACAACCAAATTCTCAATGATTAAACTAATGTGGTTCAGTGTATGTAATCACTGTTTACTGGAGATCATAGTTTTTTTTCTTTTTACAAACTAAAATTTATCACAGTAGCCAAGTAAAGCTAGATAACCAGGAGGCTGGCCGCCTGATTATCTAGGCGTGACTTGTTTTGACTGTGGTGTCTTATGGCCATGGTAAATTTTGGCCGCGCAAAACACGCCAACTATTTCAGCGAAATCCTCACCATGTAGCAACCAAACAACTACTTGGCGAAATTGCATAGGGTGGGATTCAGATAGATTTTGTACTGTTCGCGAAACGAGACAGCAAATTTTCTGAGTGGTCAATTTTGCTTCCCTAACAGCTTAAAATTTATCTGGATGTTATCCATTGCATCCATTGGATCTGGATCCATTATCTTATTAAAACGCACAATTTGTTAAATTCAGTCAACGTGCATGTACTGAAGTATGCTTCATTGATTTTTGCGTTTATCTTTAACTTATTCAAACATGAGAGCTATATTTCTTTCGTGACTTTATTCTTTCGACTTTAGAATTCTAAAATTCTTAACTTTGCTTTGTCACTAAGTTATGGTATATTGGGTTCTTCGGAAAGGGATTTCTTTTTTTCTGTCCGAAATTTATGGTCATATTTTTAATCAACCAATTTTATTCAAAATCATACTAGCATTTTATATTTTTTAAGCTGAAATTTCAAGGTTTATTTATATATATAAAAAATTATTTGATCATTCTAGTCCGGGAGCCGACCGTCGATTTTCCTGTGTATCGAGTACAAGGACCGGACATACATCAAAATGTAGGTTTCAATGTACACATTAACCCATTAACGCCCAGCGTCCTCGTTTGAGGACGGTTACAAAAACAGCAAGAAATCGGTTTTCCACCAGTAAAGAGGAAGATAAATATATACCTTGTTTCACGAGACAGAATCCTCGATAAATTTAGATAAAAGTTAATTTGATTTTAAAAGTGGTGGGAAATACAAAATTTTGATTTTAGCGAAGAAAATAATTCGGGCGTTAATGGGTTAAGAATATCACTGGCTGCCAGGTCCTATCCTGCCGGAACCCAAGGCAGCCGCTCTTTTATGACGTCAATTTTGAGTGTTTGCCTATATATCGAGTACAAGGACCGGAGATACATCAAAACGTAGGTCTCAATGTGCACATTAAGAATATCGCTGGCTGCCACATACATCAAAATGTAGGTCTCAATGTGCACATTGTAAATATCATTGGCTACCAGGTCCAACCATGTAGGAACCCGGTGGCAGCCGCACATTTATGTCGTCAATTTTGAGTGTTTGCCTATGTATCGAGTACAAGGACCGGACTTACATCAAAATGTAGGTCTCAATGTGCACATTAAGACTATCCCTGCTGCCAGGTCCTATCCTGCCGGAACCCGGTGGCAGCCGCACATTTTGACATCAATTTTGAGTGTTCGTCTATGTATCGTGTACAAGGACAGGACATACATCAAAATGTAGGTCTCAATGTGCACATTATAAATATCACTGGTTGACAGAACCTATCCTGCCGGAACCCGGTGGCAGCCGCACTTTTAAGACGTCAATTTTGAGTGTTTGCCTATGTATCTAGTACAAGGACCGGACATACATCAAAATGTAGGTCTCAATGTGCACATTATAAATATCACTGGCTGACAGGTCCTATCCTGCCGGAACCCGGTGGCAGTGGCACTTTTAAGACGTCAATTTTGAGTGTTTGCCTATGTATCGAGTACAAGGACCGGGGATACATCAAAATGTAGGTCTCAATGTGCACATTATAAATATCACTGGCTGCCAGGTCCAACCATGTAGGAACCCGGTGGCAGCCGCACATTTATGACGTCAATTTTGAGTGTTTACCTATGTATCGAGTACAAGGACCGGACATACATCGAAATGTAGGTCTCAATATACACATTAAGAATATCACTGGCTGCCACATACATCAAAATGTAGGTTTCAATGTGCATATTAATAATATCACTGTCTGCCAGTTCCGTTACATAGATAAACACTCAAAATTGACGAAAAAATGAGTCTGCCACCTGGTTCCGGCAGAATTGGACATGGCAGACCACGATATTATTATTGTTCCCTTTTAAACCTTCATATTTATTTATATATGGTCTTTAAATTCGATATATAGGTAGATATTCAAAATTGATGTCATAAAAGTGTTGCTGCCACCTGATTCCGGTAAAATTAGACAAAGTAGACTCGTATATTATTATTAATATGCATTTTCAAACCTACATTTTTATGTATGTCCGGACCTTGAATTCGATACATAGGTAGACACTCAAAATTGACGTCATAAAAGTGCGGCTGCCACCGGGTTCCGGCAGGATAGGACCTGGCAGCCAGTAATATTCTTTTTGATGTATGTCCGGTCCTTGTACTCGATACATAGTCAAACACACAAAATTGACGTCATAAAAGTGCGGCTGCCACCGGGTTCCGGCAGGATAGGACCTGGAGGCCAATGATATTCTTAATGTTCACATTGAGACCTACATTTTGATGTATGTCTGGTCCTTGTACTCGATACATAGGCAAACACTCAACATTGACGTCTTTAATATGCGGCTGCCACCGGGTTCCTACATGATTGGACCTGGCAGCCAGTGATATTCTTAATGTGCACATTCAGAACTACATTTTGATGTATGTCCGATCCTTGTACTCGATACATAGGCAAACACTCAAAATTGACGTCATAAAAGTGCGGCTGCCACCGGGTTTCGGCAGGATAGGACCTGGCAGCCAGTGATATTCTTAATGTGCACATTGAAATCTACATTTTGATGTATGTGGCAGCCAGTGATATTCTTAATGTGCGCATTTAAACCTTCATTTTAATGTATGCCCGGTCCTTGTACTCGATACATAGGCAAACACTCAAAATTGACATCATAAAAGTGCGGCTGCCACTGGGTTCCGGCAGGATAGGATCTGGCAGCCAGTGATATTCTTAATGTGCACATTGAAATATACATTTTGATGTATATGGCAGCCAGTGATATTCTTAATTTGCACATTGAGACCTACATTTTGATGTATGTCCGGTGCTTGTACTCGATACATAGGCAAACACTCAAAATTGACGTCTTTAAAGTGCGGCTGCCACCGGGTTCCTACATCTTTGGACCTGACAGCCAGTGATATTTATAATGTGCACATTGAGACCTACATTTTAATGTACGTCCGGTCCTTGTGCTCGATACATAGGCAAACACTCAAAATTGACGTCATAAAAGTGCGGCTGCCACCGGGTTTCGGCAGGATAGGACCTGGCAGCCAGTGATATTCTTAATGTGCACATTGAAATCTACATTTTGATGTATGTGTCAGCCAGTGATATTCTTAATGTGCACATTGAGACCTACATTTTGATGTATGTCCGGACCCTGTACTCGATACACAGGTAAACTTTCAAAATTGACGTCATAAAAGTGCGGCTGCCTTGGGTTCCAGCAGGATAGGACCTAGCAGCCAGTGATATTCTCAATGTGCACATTGAAACCTACATTTTGATGTATGTCCGGTCCTTGTACTCGATACATAGGAAAATCGACGGTCGGCTCCCGGACTAATCAGAGTGTCTACTCTGAAGGATATCCAGTTCCAAATTCCGAAACTTTAGCCATATAGTTCCAATCACAAAAATGTATTAAACGATGTACAGTCCCTGGCCAAATTATTAGACGCACTCCCTTTTCCTTGTGTCGAATCATATTACTAGTTTCATAGAAATATTACTGTGTGAATAACTGCAATTAATTATGTACATCATTTGTAGGATTATAATAAATAAAAAACATGCCTACGACTTTAAAACTCTTTCTTTTTACAAATTAAATGAAAAATGGCTGAAATTGCAAAATTTATAACTTGAAGCTAAACAAAAATATCAATATTTTTTGGAGTCTCTTTTGGCGGCTATCAGTGCCTCTATTCTTCGCGGCATGCTGTTAATACAAAATTGAAGTTTCTTGTATGCGTGTGTGACGATTCCAGATAATGGATAATATTTTCTATGAGCTGGTTTTTGTTTGTTATGACTTCTTAGTCAATTCTCCAGACCAATATAAAGAGGTTTTTAAAATCGATTTATTCTAAAGCTAAAATGATGGTTTCCAATGGAAGAACCATTTGTATTTTTGCAAGGTAAAGCTTTTTCGTTACATAGCACGATCCGTCAAGGTCTACTTTCAATATAAATATCCCTGTGTTGAACTGCTCTCTGTAATTCGTCAGACATAAATACCATTGAAAATGTTTGGGAGCTCATGAAGAAAATCCTGGACAAAGAGCTCATAACAAGCAAAACACAGCTCATAGAAAAACTTATTCTTGTCTGGAAACATCACTCACACATGCAAGAAACATTTCAATTTTAAACTAACAGCATGCCATGAAGAATAGTGGCATTGATTGCCGCCAAAGGGGCCTCCAAAAATATTGACATTTTTTTGAATTTCATGTTTTAAGTTTTACAATTTTAGCAATTGTTAATTTAATTTACAAAAATAAATAATTTTAAAGTCATTGGCATGCTTTTTATTTATTATAATCCTACTGATAATGTATATAATCAATTGTAACTATTAGCATAGTAATATCTCAATGAAACTTGTAATATGATTCGACACAAGAAAATATGAGTGCGTCTAATAATTTGGCCAGGGACTGTAAATGAGTATTTTAATAGAGATTTGGATCAATAAAGCAGTTTTTGAAAAAGTATAAAATGAAAATCTTTATACAGTCTTCCGCTTCTATAAGTTATTTTCAGTAGAATCATCCGATAACATTAAAAGGTAAAATGAAGAAAAAAAAAACGAAATATTTTTTTATATTTCAAATTGACCGAGCTGCTGAATAGCTGCTTAAAGTTGAAACGTTATTTTTTTGTGAGAAATACGGTTTATTCGCAAATTAACTAGAAATATAAATAGGCATTAGATATAAAAAGGAATAAATTTGAGAGTAAAATTTACATTATTATATGAATTTTAAATCAACGAGAAAGAGTCTGAAAATAAGTTTTCCCTGTCGACTGTGGGCAGATCTGTGTATGAATGACAAAACACATAATGAAACGTTAAAAATAAGACGCATCTTTACTTTTCGACATAAATGTCAAGTGTGATGAAACATTTGCCATACTCTTCTATAGGCTTCAACAAGATCCTCAGGAAAAAATCAGGGCTCTGCATACGAAAGAAACGTTGAACCGCTTGTGTGATTTCGGCATTGCTTTCGTCTGTAGTGGCCGCGCGCATCCGTACAGGTCTCGGTTTGTTCAACACATTGACTTTCTAATATAACCAACATTATAATATTGGTTGCACTATCTCCACATCTTTTGTTTCGACATCACATCTGGCCCATAGACTTCCACAGAGGGGCATCAAGAATTGTTGGACAGACCGAAATCCGGACGAGCATGTGTGGTCACTATATTCGAAAGCAATGCTTGACTACAGCTTTGGAAGCAGTGCCGAAATCACAAAACTGGTTCATCGCTTCTTTCGCATGCAGAGCCTTGATTTTTTTCCTGGAGGGCTTTTTGAAGATTATAAAAGGGTATAGCAAATGTCTCATCTCATTTAGCATTTATGTAGAAAAGTAAAGTTACGTCTTATCTTTAGTGATTCATTATATGTTTTGTGTTCTCTGTCCACAGTCATCAGGGGAAACTTTTTTTTTCAGATTCTCCCTCATATTTTCATTCTGATATATTGATGAAAATGTGCAACTTCCACTAAAAATATGAGTTAAAAAATAACAGAATCTTTTTAAATGACATAATGTAAAGCAACAGTCGCAACATTTATCAAAATCATGCATATTTTAAAAAGATTATAGATTATCTAATCAAAAATTTAATTAATAAGAAATAAAGTTATCTTAAAACTTGCTCGAAGTGACTTCCTTCGGATGCAACATTGATATGCACACGCGAGATAGATCCCTCTCATACTTTAACACTTTGTGTACGAATCCTCGAACCATGGCTGATCTATGTTCATATGTGGGAAATTCTTGTAAGTCATGCACAAATTTTGGGTACTACTTTAATATTTTGCGTACGATCTCTTGAACCATGACCTAAATCATCTATGTTCAGATGTGGAAAATTATTTTAAGTCATGCAGTTCAAAGTTTGAAAATTCCGTCAATTTTAATATTAGATGAATGAACTTTTTGTCTGCCTTACTTGTTAGTGTAATACGAAATTTTTACTAAATATCACTTATACGACCGGGGAGTGTATCAAAATTTAAATCTCGTAACTTTTTAAGAAATGTTTTTACTGAGCAAAAGTAATCTTCTATCTTCTATAATAATAAAGAGAGAAGGATGTTTGTCTGTCAGCGCTGTTCTGAAGAGACTGCTGCACGTAGAGTTACAAAATTTGGAGGGAAGGTATTTTTTTACATGTAGTTTTGAACCTCGAAGCCCGATTTTCGATTTTTTGTTTAGATTTTTTTAAATAATTTTTAGGCGATTTTTAGCGTTATTTTTGCGGTTTTATCCCACTAGTGAAAGGAATATGGTTTCATTCTTTTAACCCAAAATAGCAATTTTTTTCACTTTTCAACAAAGTTTCTTCGGAATTTGTACAGCGATTTTTGAATTTTTAACGAATTTTTAATGCGATTTTTAGTGTTTTTTCTCATTTTGCAGTAATTTTTTGAGATTGATAAAAAGAAAATCGTTTTAAACTTTTAGCGTAACGCCCTAAATTTTGTGTTTATTACGATTTTAAGATTTTAACGATTTTTAATGCGATTTCCAATGCGATTTTTAACGTTTTTTAAAGATTTTTGCGTTTATCATCTATTTTTTTCATATTTGTTCTATCAAAAAATTGAGCTGATGAGAATGCAATAAGTAGTATTTTTTGTGAAATCTACTTTTGTGTGTCAAAAATTTAGGTATCACTATTTTCAAATAGCAATTTCATAAACTATCTTAATTTCTTGGTTAAGACCACTACCCCCTCGAATTATATATCACCTGATAGGTTATTTAACAGAGTATAGTTTTGATAAAGTTTTTGAAGAATAGACTGCTCTACCTGGTGGTGGAAAATGGAACTAATAGAACGCTATTTTTTTAAATCTATAATAATGAAGAGACAAGTTTGTGTGTGTGTCAGCGCTGTTCTGTAAAGTGTGCTGTACGTAGAGTTACAAAATGTGGAGGGAAGGTACTTTTATACATGTAATTTTGCACCTCGAAAGCCGATTTTCAATTTTTTGATTAGATTTTTTTAAATTTTTTTAGGCGATTTTTAGCGGTTTTTTTTGCAGTTTTATCCCATTAGTGAAAGAAATACGGTTTCATTCTTTTAACCCAATATAGCAATTTTTTCTCTCTTTTCAGCAAAGTTTATTCGGAATTTGTACAGCGATTTTTTAATTTTTAACGAATTTTTAATGAGATTTTTTAGTGTTTTTTCTCATTTTGCGTTTTTTTTTTTTTTTTTTTTTTTTTTTTTTTTTTTTTTTTTTTTGAGATTGATAAAAAGAAAACCGTTTCAAACTTTTAGCCCTAAATTTTGTATTTGTTACGAATTTTAGATTTTAACGTTTTTTAATGCGATTTTCAATGTGATTTTTATCGCTTTTTCAAGATTTTTTGCGTTTAGCATCTATTTTTTTCATAGTTGTTCTATCAAAATCTTGAGCTGTTGAGAATGCAATAAGTAGTTTTTTTTTTTTTTTTTTTTTTTTTTTTTTTGAGAAATTTACCTAAAATGTCAAAAATTTAGTTACCACTATTTTCGAATAGCAATTTCATAAAATATCTTAAATTCTTGCTTAAGACCGCTACTGCCTCGAGTAATATATTACTTGATAAGTTGTTTAACAGAGTGTCGTTTTGATAAAGTTTTTGAAGAATAGAGTGCACTAGCTGGTGGTGAAAAATTGAACTAACAGAACGCTATTTTGTTAAAACTTGAAAATATAACAATGTGATTTATTTTAAATTTTAAAATGGTTTATAATACATGATAAAAAATATAAACAAAGAATGGTGTGACACATTTCAGGGTGCGTGAAAGGAGGGGCGCGAACAAAATTAGGAAATGTAATAAGGAGATCTGTTTAACACTTTAAGGTAGTTTATAACGCATGTTAAAATTTTTAAAGTACTGGCGATGCTCTGGAGAGACCGCTGCACGAAGTTATGTATGAAATTTTTCATCTTAAAGGCCGATTTTCAGTTTTTTAAATTTAATTCATATGCGAATTTTAGTGGGTTTCGAGGCGATTTTTCCACATTAGCGAAAAGGAAAGCGGTTTCATTCTTTCAACATAAATTAGTGAATTTTGTTCTCTTTTCAGTATAATTTATTTGGATTCCGTGCAACGATGTTTGGATTTTTAGTGAATTATTTAATGTAAATTTTGCCGCTATTATTCGACATTAGTAAAAGGAATTTTGCTTAAAACTTTCAGGCTGATGTATTAAATTTTAGATGTTAAGATTTATGAATTTCAGCTAATTTTAATGCGATTTTTCGAGATTTTTTGCGTTTGATGTCGGATTTTCGTCATTCATGAGATATTTCCAATTACAACGTTTTACCCTATTAGAGTAAATTTTGACCCCTGTGATTTTTTAATGTTAGTGATTTTTAATGCATTTTTCAATGGAATTTTTAGATATTTTTCGAGTTTTATGGTGATTTTTTTTATATTCGGAAGTAAAAATTATTTCAAACTTTTAATCTAATATAATTTTAGAGATTTTTAACGCGATTTTTCAAGAATTGTTGTGTTCCGTGTCGATTTTTTATGATCTATAAAGGATTTCCTTTTACTACGTGAACGTGAATATCCTGTCGACCAATTTCGCCAAATTATATCAATCGTGAAACAAGCTAAATTATGCAAATAGATGTAATTTTTATGTTAAATAATGAAAGAAGAGATAATTTAGAAAAACTTTAATACAAATACATATAAAAATAAGAAGTAAAAACCACTTGATGACGTAACAAACATATGTAACATGTTTAATGTCAAGTGAATATGGAATTTACGATCCGCCATTATTGTAGTTTAATCTTATGGTTTGACCCAGATAGTTTCTTGGTCAACCGGATAATCAAATAGTTCAGATTTACGATTAGAATGTTTTATCCGTTTGATGAAATTCTGATTACTGCGATTTAAAAAATAACTAGCGATATTTAGTGCATTTTTCAATGCGTTTTTAATGAACTTTTTTATGCGATTTAGTACTATTTTTTTCGATCCCCACCACAGTGGTGTTTTAACAATTAAAAACTTATTTTGGTTTCAAACTTTTAGCCCAATATAGTAAATTTCACCATTTACCTTTTTTTAATTTTGTCGATTTTCAATGTGATTTTTGATACATTTTGTTTTCTGCGTCGATTTTTTTGTAATTCATGTAAAAAAGAATGGTTCGGTTTTTTTAATCTCACGGCTATTTTTTGAAATTTCAAAAAGGAAATTAATTTCAAACATTTACACTTCATTTGCGAATTTTGAAATTTAGTGATTTTTTAATGCAATTTTTAGCAATGTTTTCGTTATTTCTCACGCTTTGCGCCGATTTTTTCATTCGTATTTAAGAAATAGTTCAGATTACACTATTTTACTCTATTTATGTAAATGTTGTCCCCCGCTATTTTAAAATTTGAAACGATTTGTAATGAATTTTTGAATACAATTTTTAGATGTTCTCGAGTCCACGGCTATTTTTTCAAAATTGGAAAAGCAATTTTTAAATAATTTGTAGCTTAATATAGTAAATTTTGACATCAATGATTCAGATTTTTTGTGTATTTTCATAAAATGTTTAGCAAGTTTTGTGTCGATATTTTTTAACTAATGAAAGAGTTCAGATTTCAATGTTTTGTCCCATTATGGTAAATTATGTCCGCAGGAATTTAATATAAATGTTTATCTTACTATGGCATATTTTGTCAGGATTTTTGAATTTTACTGATTTTTAATCTGTTTTATAGTGATTTTTCAAGTTCTGTGACAGTTGTTGACATCGGTAAAAGAATTTCGGTTTCTAACTTTTAGCATAAATAGTACAATTTGTTCTCCACGCTTTTATGAATTTTGCCAATTTCTAATGCGATATTCAATGTAATTTTTAGTTAGTTTGGGGGATTTTAGGTGTTCCGTGTTGACTTTTCCTTATTCATGAACGATTTCCGACTACAGTATTTTCGACTGAATATTAAATTTTTACAGCCATGACTTTTAAATATTCAGCGATTTTTAATATAGTTTTCGATACGATTTTTAGCCATTTTTTTAAGTTCCTTGGCGTATTTCTGCCATTCAGAAACCAATTTTGATATCAAGCATTTTGTTTAATGTAGTTATGTTTCGAATGCAATGTTTTATCTCTTAATATGATTTTGGCGTTCCATGCCTACATTTTGTAATTTATGAATGATTTCGATCATAACCCCCTCCCCCGCCCTGCCTTAATATTATTTTTTTAAGCATTGACTTCCAAATATTTAGCTATTTTTAATGCAATTTTCAATGTAATTTTTAGCCATTCTTCAAGTTCTGTGGCGATTTTTTTACATCCGGAAATCGATTTCGATTTCAAACTTTTTGGTTAATATGGTTAATTTCTTGATTGCAATATTTTATATTATAACAGTGAATTTTTACCCTAGGGATTTTTTAATGTTTTACGACTTTCATTACAATTTTCAATGCAATTTTTGGGCTTTCTCAGTCTTTTTTTTTTTTTAAACATTTTTCAAAGGAATTCGATTTTAAATTTTTAGACTAATAAGAGTTTGGTTTCAAACTTTTATTCTTTACCGTAGTTGTTTTCTCCCTTATTTTGATCTACAACAATTTTTAATGCAGTATGCTTTTTTTTTTTTTTTTTTTTTTTTTTTTTTTTTTTTTTTCAGTTCACGGCGATTTTTTTCAGATACGGAAAAGGAATTCGGGTTTTAATTTCTTCGCTAATATAATAAATTTTCTCCTGTGCGATTAAAGATTTTTATTGCAATTTTTTAGCAGTTTTTTTCGTATTTCAATGCTTTTTACATTATCAAATCAATTAGATTCAAAACATTTATCCAAGTAGAGGAAATTTTGAGTTCCGTGATTTTTGAAAATGTTGCCATTTTTAAAGCGATGTTTACGTTTCTTCGCGACCCGCTTCGATTTTTTAGAGGCTCAATTTTTGGCCGAATTTATTAAATTCTGATCTCTTTTCTTCAAAGTTTATTCGAATTTTGAAACACAATTTTTGAATTTTGTTTTATATTTTTATGAGATTTTTAATGTTTTTTGCGATTTGTAAGATTTTTCCACATTAGTAAAAATAATCCAACTTCAATTTTCTAGCCCATCTCTTTTCAACGAAGTTTAGATGAAATTCGTGCAGCATTTTTTTAATTTTTTGGAGTTGTTATTAGCATCCGATGCTATTTCTTTCAGACAAGCTAAAAATGTCGTGTCATCAGCCCTGAATTTTCTAGTCAACCGATTTTGATAATTATTTTTTTAAATGAAAGCTATTTATTTGTAGTTGTGCCCATTTTAATTATTTTTTAATTTATTTTCATTTTTATATTTTATTTTTAATTTTAAAAGCTTTTTCATGACATTTCTTCAAAATGGTGGCAACACAGTTTAGCTTTTCTCTCGATAATAAAAATTTATTTTCTAAAATGATTGCGCATAATTATGCACAAAAAAATATATATTTACTGAGAAATAATATTAATAATGTAAATAAAATAACAGAAAATAATTTATGATAAAAATTAATGTCTAAATCAAAATAAGAGAAATTTCAAATGAGGAAAATTATGTCATTCAGCAACCAGATAAAAGGGAATTACAATATTATTATGGAGGCCTTTTTCATAAACAGTAACTTTTAAAGAACATTTGAAGAGAAAATGACGTCACTATTTAAAACATTGTATTTTTACTCATAACGATATTAGGTACTACTCTGTTATCCCGTCGACCAATTTCGCCAAATTATACAAATCGTCACATTAATAGCCAAACTATACATATTGACATAATTTTTATTTTAAATAACGAAAAAATAAATAATTAGTAGAATATTAATAAAAATATTAATAAAAATCACTTAATGACATTTTAAACACATGAATCGTATTTAATGTCATTGAATGTGACATTCACGATCATCCATTATTGGCATTTAATCTTATAGTTTGGCGATAATTTTTTGGTCGATGGGATAACCTAGTAGTACCCGATATTATTATTTTTTCTTTTTTTTAAAATAAAGCTTTTTTCTGTGAGTGCATATAAAATAAAATTTCTGGATTTCGCCGTCACTCATATTACAATTTTAACTGTAGATGTGCGAATATATGAATGCAAAATTGTAACTGGCAAATTTGACATTTACTTTGTAAATATATTTATTATATATTGATTCAATAATGTAATTACTTTTGCTTTTTTTTAAACCAAATCGATCGGGTCTTTTAAACATTTCATTCGTCGAATTCGACGGGATTCCATTCGTTTTATTGTTAAATTGCTTTTCCTTTTACTCAGAGTCTATAAAAAAGCATTTAAACTAAAGAAAAAATCCGTTTTTGATGAATCTAGTCAATGAAGAAGTAGCACGTCAAATTGTATCTCTTTATTATTCCGCAATTTCAATGTCTCAGAGAGAAATCGCTATTCAATTGGGTATTTCACGCCGTTCTGTTTGCTATTATATTGATAAACACAAGAAAAATGAAGTTGGTTCATTGCAATCTAAACGGGGTCGCCCTTCTAGAAAACTTCTATCGATGTTTTTTTCTAATCGGAGGCGAAACTGAATTCTGCAATGGTAGAATCTACATTCATCTTGTTACGATTTTTAAAGTTTTTTCGGAATTCTTGCTATTTTTTGATGAACCCGTTCAACGCCGAGCAGAACATTAGTTTTAAAATAATTCTTTACTTCATTTAACACAGTTTTGTAATTGGAACTACATGTCTATGAATTACGGTTTAGAAATTAGCCATTGAACACCGTTGAGAGTGTTCACTCTGTAGTCAGTTTTTTTACTTCTTTCCAAGTGCATTAAAATAGAAAAGAAAGAGAGGCTTTTTTTTGAAATTTTCTTTTGTATCAACAAATAATACTGTTTATTACAGAAAACATTACATAAATGTATGAAAAAAACACTACCAGAATACTTGTACGGAAACTTGTCTGCAGAGTTTTTTTGGTCAGTTAAAGCTTAAAAAATAGAAATAAATAAAAGCATTGATTTTAAACAAAAAAATAGTATAATGAAATCACGATGGAAAAGCAAAATAAGCTAAAATGGTCAGTTAATAATTCAAAATAGCATTTATATAGAATTAAAAAAACTATCATTCATTTTCACGAAAATATAATATCGAAGGGACTTTCTAAAAACTTTTCAAAAATGTCAATATGCGATTTTTTTCAGACAGAAGAGGAAATAAACGAACAGATTTATCAACTTTTATTGAAGAAAAAGGGAGATTTGAAAAAGGACCTTGGTCACATGAAGACTATGTTAACCAGTTGTGAATTCATCGGTACCCCCTCTGTTGAGGGAAAAGATTGTATGGAGTAAGTTACTTTTAAAGGAAGAAATTCTTACACTTTACTTATTGCTATAACTGAAATATGTACAGACAATGAAAAAAAAAAAGAAAAGAACATTTCACACATTTTAATTTCCAGCTTCTCACATAAAAAAAAATCGTTGCCTTTTCGGTCTTCAGGCACAAGTAGATTACGATGTTTAGTACTAATTTCACCAACAAAATGTAAATCAAGATTACAAGCTAACCCAATTTAACAATATTATCTACCTACTTTTGACCGAGTTTATAATTTCATTATTCTGTGAGAGCTAATTTTAACAGTATCACGTTAACATATATATATATATATATATATATATATATATATATATACACACACCCGTCTCTTTTAAAAATTAATTTTGCTGTAAGAGTAGATTCTGAAAACGCTTGTAATATAAACGTTGTGGATAAGATTAAAAAGATTTATAAAAATTTAATGGGTTTGATATCTTCAGAATTAAGAATGAAAAGATCTTTTTCAAACATCATCAAAAAATATTAAATGTGCTAGGCCTTTCCAAAGACCTAGTGGATTTATAAAATTTTTATGGAATTTTAAGAAAATCTTTTCCTTCTTCCCGTTTCACATCAGTTTCGCTTATATTCTTTTTATCTTGAAAATTGACGAATATATCATTTTTTTTTCCTTAACCTTATTTTTCTCGCCCCTTGAGACCAATTTTAATGATATCAAAAATACGTCATACGTAAAGTTTTGACCCTTTTTCTAGAAGTAATAATAAATTTAAACTGATTTAATATCTGTTACAATTAATAAGTTATTGTGTTTTTTTGTGTTGACAAAACCCCTCCCTACATCTACCCCTTTGGACATATTTTTTTCCTTTAATGAACATGACCGAGATTTTCCGGTCAGTTCCATATAAAAATATTAATAAGAATCGTTAGACAATGAAAAGCACGCAATCAACTTACGTTTACTTGGCGCTTAAATTTACACTTCGTTTATGAAATCTAATTTTTATTTACATTTTTTGCCAAAATTTGAAAATTAATTGCGCATACTCATTTCACACTTAGTTCATACTCGTTTTTGAAACCACATTCTCAAAAATCAACACATGATGTTTTATTTTCGAGTGTACGCATGTTTTCAGAAATGGGTTAATACATGTCTCAAACTTGAGTAATTTTGATTCGCAGTCATTTTGACCATACGACATTCTCAGATTTCAGAAAAATCAGATCTGCTCGGTTTCGAACATGTCATTTTTAGAGCATACGCGCAACATTTTTAAATATAAATCGATTTCTACATACTTCAAAAATGCGAATTCAAAATTCATTTTACAAAGTGGTTTGTGAGTTATGCTTAAAAACGATTCTTATTACAATCTATTATATGTTACTTTAAGATTATGAGTTCCTATCTTTAAATTTTCATAATTCTTAAATTATGTGACCAAATGGTTTGCCATTTTTTTTTATCCCAAGGCAGAATTTACCCCCAAAAATGATGTCAGAATTGGATAGCCGCATTGGAAAACAAGGAATTTGATACAAATTCACTATGAAGTCAATTGCTTCAGATTTGTTTTATAACATAACTTCAAAAAACAAATTCAAATGGCAGTTTTTTTTATCTGATAATATGAAGAATAAAATCTATGGAATGTACTATTTTTTCTTCTGATTTCGCTGATTGTATATAACTTTTAATGCACCGTTTAAAATTCAATAAAACACTACGAGAAATTATCCTAAAACTCCGAGTGTGTAAACAGAATAGTAAGGGCTGTATATTTCCGCGAATATTTTTCTTTCCCGAAACTCCAAAGGAGCCGTCAACAAATTAGAAAAAAAAGTACCTTTTGGATAACACTGTAAAAACTAAATTAACAAAAGCGTTTAAATTGTTGAGTCTGATTGGCTTATTGTAATAAACTGTGTCCATTGTTATGAGGATACGATGTATATTCGTAGAGAAAATACGGTTTTTATAAAAAGAGTCCAAAATTTTGCCAAGTGTTTTGCTTATAATTTGTAAAATTCCTCATATATAAAAAATGTTCTTTTCACAAAATATCACAAACAATAGTATACACAATACCCTACAGCCAGAATTGAAAAATATATAAAATATGTATGAAAAAGTAACAGGTTTACTAAATAATATTTCCTTGAGCATGCGCGAATGCAATCAAATGATAGTGTGCATTAGAGGTCTTAACGGGCCGAAATTTCCAAGCCAAGGCCCGGCCCGAAAGAAAGAAATATTAGCCCGACCCGGCGCGGCCCGAAAGTTAAAATTTCGGCTCGAGCCCGGCCCGGCCCGAACGAAAAAAATAATGGCCCAACCCGGCCCGGCCGAAAGTTAAAATTTCGGCCCGAGCGCAGCCCGGTCCGGAAAAAAAGTTTAAAATTCGGCTCGAACCCGGCCCGGCTCGAGTGAATTTCTACAGAACATTGATCTTTAATCTTATGGAAGAGTTCTGACCAAAAAAAATTATATTAGTCTTTTTTTTTTCATGTTTATAATCTCCATTTATGCAGAAGTGCAGCAGGCTGCGATATTTATGCTTTTAAATGAATCTTTGTTTGTTGTATGTAAATTTTTCAGTTATCACTAGTATTATTAATCCATATTCCCTGTAATGGAGACAAAAAAATCGAAAAAGCGGCATATGGTAAAATTTCCAAAGACGAAATCGCTTTGGAACGAAAAAAAAATGCATTCTCTTTTTAACAGATGTAAATGTTTAATATATTTTTTTCTCCCGTATTGTTGTATTCATTTTGCATGGATTAACATTTTAAAAGAAACTTTCAGTTTTCAGATTAAAAAAAAAATTCCGTCATAATCATTTTTTTTTCTGTGTGTGTTTAATTATATTTTAAAACGCCTAGTATACGATTTTTTAAAAGGAATAAATTCTAATGTTTAATTGTAGAATAATGACGGATTAAAAGTATATACTTTTTTTGCAGAAATTTTTGGACAAAGCCAAATATTACTGATTTATAAAAAGTCGAGAAAAGGATTCTCATATAGGAAGATTCAATGGAAACTGATTATTTTGGTCCATGAAAACTAGGAAGAATGGAATCAGTCTCGGCTTCGTACGGAAAAAAAAAGTTAGGCCCGGCCCGATACTCCAGCAAAAAAATTAAGGCCCGAGCCCAGCCCGGCCCGAAAAAATTACTGACTAGGCCCGGCCCGAGTCTTCAGAAGTAAGGCCCGAGCCCGGGCCGGCCCGAATGCCATTATTGGAAATCGGCCCGAGCCCAGCCCGCGGGTCGGGCCGGGCTCGAGCTTCGGTTAGAGGCCCGGCCCGTGCAGACCTCTAGTGTGCATAACATATTGGCCCGCACTTCATAAACGAGCCAATGAAGGATTTTGTTTCTTTGTTTTGCCTGCTTTCTGTGACGTTTTCATGACGCGTGTCAAGGCTTTCTCAAATATCTAGGGAGCGTTGCTTTCGCTCGGCGGTCAGGAGGTTAAGATTTTGAAAAATACCCACAATTTAAATTCTAGACCCAGCAGAAAAAAATTCCTTCGCGTGACATTAACATAAATAACTATGTATGGTAACTAATAAGTTGTTGAAATGTCAACTATACGTTAAAAATAACAAAAATCATACATTAGCATAGTTACATCATACTATTAAAAATCTGCAGCATTTTCTGCATAGGATTATTTTGAAACACGATTATTCAATCGGTAAATTAATTATAACAGATGTAATTTTTCCATTTTTCATTTATGGGTGAAAACAGTCCGGGCCAGGATTCGAACCAGGGGTGTATTGACTGAAGCCGCCAATGCTCTACCAACTGAGCTATCACGGACACGAACACTGGAGGAATATTTCACCCAATTAACCCCAATGATCACTTTATCTGGTCTAATACTCTGGATCAGCTCAACAGAATAAATCGCTGCATACGAAATTACATTGGATTAATCCAACGTAATTTCGTGTGCAGCAATTTTCTGCAGTTCCATATATTGACCTTCGACTTATTCTGTTGAGCTGATCCAGACTATCAGACGAGATAAAGTGATCGTTGAGGTTAATTGGGTGAAATAGTCCTCCAGTGTTCGTGTCCGTGATAGCTCAGTTGGTAGAGCATTGGCGGCTTCAGCCAATACATCCCTGGTTCGAATCCTGGACCGGACTCAAAAATGAAAAATGGAAAAATTACATCTGTTATTTTCTTCATAGTCACTCCAGCGTTTTTATAGAATATCTCTGTTCTGACCTATAAGAATGCTTCATAATTTGGCCCAGTAACCGCTTTCTATAGAAGCACTGAAGTGACTGCACAGCAAAAGCTATCGATTTTTTAAGAGTCCACACTAGTCACCCCAAAAGACCCAAATGATAATGTTAAGTCTGTAGAGGCGTTATTTTCAAATATCTCGATCAAATTTAATATTTTTACATGATTTTTTTTCTTTTTTTGTATAAGATAGCTGAGGAAAATCGACAACCGGACTAATTTTTGTTTTTTCCTTCTGTGCTTCAGATTTTACTCAAAAAAGTACTTTAAATTTCGGAACCGGCTGGAACCGGTTCTGAAATGAAAACTATCATAATATAAAAAAGTATATAACCAAAAGGTAATGGTAAAAACTAGCCTGGTTGCAGATCGTCCTCAGCTATCCTATGCAAAAATATTAAAATTTGAGCTCGATATTTGAAAATAACGACCCCATAGACTTAAAATTATCATCCGGCTGTTTTTGAGTGACTCGAGTAGCATCTTAACAGTGCAAATAGTCCAGTCAATCTAGTATTCTCTCTAGAAAGTTTTGCAGAAGTTTTTTTTTCATTTTTCCTTTATGTTTTTCGAAGTGCTGAACAGAATTCAACAGTTTCCAACTTTGCCACCTTATATCTCATCGGCTTAAACTTGTTTGGAAAAATCATTGCATGAAATTAAACTAGAGATAATGCCCTACAATTTTTACATGAAATATTTTATTCTAAGATGAATGCTTTTGACAATACGAGTAAAAAGAGATTTGGAGATATGTTTAAATTCCATCGGAGGGTGACAACGCGATGCAATCATTATGCATTCATTTCAAACATCAATTTGAAGTTTTTCAGTTAATTTTAGTTGCATTCCTAATGTACAGGGTGTATCTAAACTACTGGGCAAAACTTTAAGGGGTGATAGTACACATCAAGACAAATAGTATTAAATGGGAAACCAAACGTCTTCCGAAGGAGATAGGCGCCATTGATGTTTACGATCCAAAATTTGAAATGATTATAAAAAACAGAAAAATTGGTCGATTCGTTTGCGGTTTTCACGAAAACTATTCTTTATGTCAGTATTGTCTTGAAAATAAATTATAAAGATACGTTTAAAAAAATGCCGATAGAGGGTGCTTTAGACTTTGAAGTAACGAACAACTATTTTTTACCGTTATTTTTTGCATAACATAAATTTTTTGAAGTTTAGACATAAACTTAAATTTTCAGCTCAAAATCTGTGGTTAAGAAGCGCAAACTGAACTGTGTTCGACGGGAGCGGGTAGGTTCAAATTTCAAATGATTATAAAAAACATAATAATTGATCAATTGATTTGCGGTTTTCACTAAAATTATTCTTTATGTCAGTATTGTCTTGAAAATAAATTATACAGATAAATTTCCAAAAAATGTAGATAGAGGGAGCTTTAGACTTTGGAGTAACGTACAACTATTTTTTACCGTTATTTTTTTCGTCTCATTAAATTTTTTTAGAAGCTTAGACATAAACTTAAATTTTGAGTTGAAAATCTGAATCATTAAGAGTGGATAAGTAGTGCAAACTAAACTGTGTTCAATGGGGGTAAGGAAGTTCAAATTTCAAATGATTATAAAAAACGGTAAAATTGGTCGATTCGTTTGCAGTTTTCTCTAAAACCATTCTTTATGTCAGTATTTCCTTGAAAATAAATTTTAGAGATAAATTTCAAAAAATTCCGTTAGACGGCGCCTTAAACTTTAGAGTAACCAACAACAATTTTTAACTGTTATTTTTTGTATCTAATTAAATGCTTGCAAAAGATTAGACTTAAAATTTGAGCTCAAATTCTGAATCGTTGGAAAGGATTAAGAAGTACAAACTGAACTGTGTTCAAGGGTTGAAATTTACCCTGCCCACCCTACGAACACAGTTCAATTTTTCGCTACTTAATTACTCACTTAAGCTGCTTAATTACTTCACATATCACAGAATCGTTTTAAAATACATAATTTATAATTAAATGCACGCTGCACATACATTAAGGCAAATGCATATCCAACCGACGAGACATCTAAAAACAAACTGAGAGCTGAACTTCCAATCTCAACACGAGCCAAAAAAGCCTTGAAAGACAAGAAGGGGGAGGGAATTTCCGTAATATCATGTGTTTGGTGCCACGTAAGTTTTTCAAGCACCACTAACCTACTGTTTTTAACTATACAAAAACATTACATTAAACATTTTCGACTTCCGATGATGGAAATTGAATATGTCGCTAAAATCCTTTTTATTCGTGTTGCCAAAAGGGTTCATCTTAGGAAAAATCTTTGTGTATGAAAAATACAGGACATTTTTCTTTAGTTTAATTTGGTGTAATAATTATTTCAAAAAAGTTTAACCTCCCATGAAATACAACGAAAATCCCCCCAAAACCCGATTTTTTCAAAATTTTTCTCATATAATGTTTTAAGCCAATTAGATACGAGATGACAAAGTTGAAAATCGTGTTCAGGAGCTCCAAAAACATAAAGGAACAAAGTGAAAAAAACTTCTCCGAAAATTTCGAGACAGAAACATTTTTTGGTTTAATTTTTCTGCACTAAAAAGCAGACGAAAGGGTACATCTCCGTGTTGACTACCGTAAGTTGAATGGAGTTGAAGCAGATGAAATTTTATACATTGCCTCGAATACATAACTTGTTGCATGAAGCTTAGAACACAGCTATCATATTAGCAATCGATTTAAAATCTGGTTGCCATCAGGTAAATATTAATGCACCAGACAGGGATAGTATTGTTTTCATTTGTCCTTTTGTCCTTTCCACTTCTTCATAATGCCATTAGTGTTGACCAATTACCTTAGCTATCTTTGAGAGCTTCATTGATCGCTCTCGAAGTAGTCTGGAGAAAATTATAATGCTTTACACTCTACATGATACTTGCGTTTTGAAAAACATTTAGCTGATTTGAAGGCATTTTTTCAACAGACTCTTTGAATTTAAATTCCGTTCAAATCTAGAAATGTGTAATTTTGCTTGTTCTCTTGTAAAATATTTAGGACATTAGATTTCAAAATCCGGATCTGAAGTCGATTCCGGCAAACTGAAGCAATCCAAAAGATAGCTGCCACCTGAGCTTTCAAGCAAGATATCATACTTAAAATCTTTCTCCTGGCAACCGGCGGTTCATGCCCATTTTTTCGGTGTTGCAAGGCTCTTTAGTAAATTGACCAAGAAGAATATATCGCGGAAGTAAAAATTTAAAAAAAGCTGCATTCAAAATATTGAAGCAGTTATTGACAAGTCATCCTATATTAAATCAGAATGGTGCTATAACGCCACATATATTAGGAACAGATAACAATGGCCTTTGGTGACGTACTTCTTCAAGAATACAAAAAGAAAGAGCACCCAATAGAATATGGAAATCGTTTGTTGAATGCCACTTAAAGAAATTATTCCACACCTGAACGTGAAGCACTTGCAGTAGTTTGGGCAAATTTCGTGAATACACCGAACAGCATGAGATAACTGTTGCACTGCGAACCAAACATAGAAATGATTAATGAATTTAAAGTCTGATCGTGAAACCATGATATGTGTTGTGAATAATGATAAATTTGTGAAAGAAATAATCCTTTATCTAAAAAATGGCTTTTTTCCCTAAACAACTAAAATACGCCAAGACACACGAAATTAGTATGCTGAAAAATCGAAAAAAAAAGACTTTAGTATCCTCCTGGTGATCATGCATGGATATGCAGTCTTGCTCCATTCCGTTAGCAAGACTGGTCACAAAAGAACCACCAAATTTTTCCCGCGACGTACTGATGTAATGCTTACTTAGCACTCACCTACTTGCTATGAAATTGAGAGTTTACTTTCACCTGAAATCTCCTTAAGAACTTATCATATTTTCCTAAAATTTTCTGACAATGCTATAAACTAACCAGTTACTCCGCTCAGAAAATGTCATAGACCAAAAAAAAAATGTTGCTGATCCCTTGCTTAGACGCCTAAGAAACCAGAGGAGGATAATATAACAGACAAAAAAAAATTTCGTCAGGTGGCAGCACCAATCAGTAACTACTTACTTTTGCTATATAGGAAAACGATCATTGCAGCAACTGAGAGTTACAAAGTTGGCTCATGCGTATTTGAGTTCTGGTTCGTCGTCTGCTCGAAAATCGAGATCGAATCTAAACAATGCTGTAGTTTATAATTGGATAGATTTCCCTCTTTGGCAATCGTTTCTGAAGCATGGTTAGTAGCATGCAAGATTCGAGATCTTTCTATGTGAGTTCGAATCCTGTTCGCACCTATTTTCCGGAACGAAAATCTATTTCTTTGTTAAAAATAACTGATTAGGCATTGAAATAACTATAAATAAATTAAAATAACAACAAAAAAAATTGTGGTCAAAACATATAAATATTTGTAATTCTATTTATATTTTGTTATTTCTTATTTATTTATTTATTTATTTTTAATTTATTTTTTTCACTTTTCATTAGATATTTAAGCATGCAAAATTTCGTAGTTAAAAAATTACTTATACGCGACAAAATGTACATTTAATTATTATTATTATTATTATTTTGTAAATTTCAATTGCCATACACATTTTTTCAATCGCGGTTCGAAAATGATTGATGAAAATTTTCATTCCAAAAAATAAGACCGATAGACACAACATAAATACTTTGCTTTCCTTGATTTACAAGCAAACGACAAACCAGTGTTCAAATACCCATGCGCCAACTTTGTAACTCTCATTGGCTGTAAAGACCGGGCTCTCTGCCATTTACGTGTTCTCCCAGTTTTGTGCGACAGAGTACGTCTGTAGTTCGAATAAAATGATTGGCATGCAGTTCAAAAAATTATGGTATCTCCAGGAAGTATTTCTTCTCCCATTAACAAAATTGCAAATTTTAATTCTCGTAATAAGTATAGAGTCTGTTTATCTATAGAGGTACAGTCTATTAATTATCAAACTGTGAAGTTTAGTAATGAATTTTAGAAGGGAAACTATTGAGAATAAATGATTTATTTAAAAAATTCGAGAACTTTGAACAATGCATATTATTTCTAAATAGTATAACAAACATTGTTAATAGCGGTAGAATTTTTTTTTTCATTTTTTTTTATTATTCATGCTGATTTAATTTGTAAAAATGTATTTTGTAATTCTTATTATTAATGTAAGAAAACAAATTAAATTTTTGCTACAAAATTTGTTATTCCTCAGCATATGGGAATATTTTTATGACCCTGATTATGGAAACTGTTATACATTTACTTCTAAAACTAAGAATGGTCAGATTTTGCAAGCAAGAAAAGTGGACTTCTGGCAAGAAGAAAATGGTAATAAGAGACATTTTTTTCTTATACTGTTATTTTTAAAATATTGTATATTAAAATGATTACAGCATTATAATGATAAATGACTATTAAATTGTGATATGTATGAGGACCCCCGAAGCTAAGGGGTATAACTGACAAATTTAAAAAAATGAACTAAATGCATAGACGACTTGGAAATAAGTTTATTTCTTTTCAGGTTATAAGAGATTAATTATGCGCTGCCTTTTAGAAAACAATCACTTTTGCCGAATAACAATTACTATTGATTAATCTTAAATTTGACTGAAATTGTACTCTATTTTTCACATTTATTGAAATACGAGATCAAAGACCGCACTAAATCAAGAAGTAGTTTCCTATTTCAATTCAAACAGTTATTATTGATAGTTAAATTTAACGTCAATTATTATCTTTGAGCTGAATTTACTCCAAATCGATTTTTTGTCACTTGTCATCGATTTTTTGTCACGATACTTTATAACATCAAATACACTTTGTGCTATTGAATTGACTAAGCATTGCATTACAGAAGGAGGTATTTCATACCACGCTTTGTCAATTGCAGTTTTTAAGTCATTTGCACACATATATTGCTTTCCATTTTCATATATTTTACAAGGTAAGATCCCTCATATGCTCTCCATGGATTCAAATCTAGACTATGTGCTGGCCAGTCTAATAGTGTGCTATTGTTTTGCCTAAACCATGTTTTCGTTAATGTTGTGACATGGATGAAAGTCCCATCTTGTTGGAAAACACAGTCCTATCCTAATAGGAAATCCATAATTGATAATAAATTGGTACATAAAATAGCTTGATAATCCTCTGATTTCATTTTTCTGCCCATAAATTCTAGACATGTTTGGCCGTTGAAAGAAAACGCTTTCCAAGTCATTACGGATCCCCGCCTTGTTGCCTGCTAAACCAGTTCTTTTGTTCTTTTCTTAGATCACGACAGTAAAATTTATAACCATCAGGGCTGTCCATTTTTCTTGATCACTGAAGATGACAGAAATCCATTTTTGACCGTATGACATATGCTTTCTCGCCCACTTTAGATGTGCATCTTTATGTCTCTGCTAAGCAATGCTTTCTTTCATTCTTCTGTAAACAATATTTGTTGAAGCTTTAATTCTTCTGTGTGCAGTACTTTTAGAAATTCTGAAAATTGATGCAATTTCATGCACAGATAAGTTATCAACTGAAGCCAGTTTTTAATAATAATCTATCATCACATAACATCGTTTTTTTTTTTTTTTTTTTTTTTTTTTTTTTTTTTTTTTTTTTTTTTTTTAAGGTTTTTCAACACTCTTTCTGGTATTCCATGTTCCACCTGTTCTCAAAACTCTATAAATACTGCTTAAGGATATCTTTATTCTTTTCAATATTTGTACAGGCTTTTGTCCTTGCACTTTCAAATGTAAAATCTTAATAATTTCATCTTTAGAAATTTCTTTAGAATGTAGCACTTTTACCAGAAAATGCAGAGAGTATCCTTTCCGAATCACAAACATAACAGTACATTGAACTCATTTCATTCCACAAAATTTCAATAAATTACTATACTAAAATATAGCAGTCAAAATTTGAATTAAAGGAAAAAAATATTCTGCATTTATAGAAGCAGTCGAAAATAAAAATATTTTATTTGTAAGCAAAAATGTAAAAGAAAACATGTAATTTTGCATTGTGTCTAATCTTTTGGGACAGTATATTTTTATATAATTCAATGTATATTTTACAATTTCAAGCTTTTTATCATAATTTATCTGTGTATATATATCACCAAAACTGCTTTTATTTGTTACCTACCACTGGAATTTTAATTGTACTTTATTACTTTTTATATTAATGCAAATTTTATTGATTGTCTAAACTTTTGGGACAAGGTGTAAAAACTATTAAAACTGACCTAATCAATGATGTAACAAGTTACATTATTATAGACCGGGTGGTGGCAGCCCTGATTGATTGATTGATTGATTTTTGACGTCCGATTATCTGCGCTAGGGATATAGGACCAGGGGGGAATGCCCTTCGTGGGGGGTCTTTCTAAGGGAACCTAACCCGTATTTACGCAAGGTTCGAAGAAAACCACGAAAACTCCGAACGGTTAGGCCGACAGCCGCGATTGGGTTCGAACCCAGCACCTGCCGTCTACCAGTTGAGAGGTCCGAACCTCTCGGCCACTGGTGGGGCCAGGTGGCAGCCCTGATAATCAGTTACAGAAATATTTTGCAGTTTATCACTTATAATGGGGTGTATTTCTTAAAAGCACATTTATTTATAATTAAAGCAATTATTTATAATTAAGTTTTAAAGATGTTAAAAGGTTATGCTGTCATAGGACACAGACCTGTGAAAGTACAAGTCTTGCCTTGATTATAGTGATTCATTACAAATTAACCGTTTGTATAATAGACCGGGAGGAGGCAGCACAGACAATCACCTCGTCGAGTTCATGGATGAAAATCTAGGATTAGTTAAATCTTGATTTGGATGTTAAAACTCAACTAGTCTGCCAAGTCATATCTTGGTGGAAAGCACCTGAAAAAACGAATTTTAACGGTTGACTCGTAGGTTTACCTTTTTTTTTTTTTTTTTGTTTTTTTTTTTTTTTTTGCATCTAAACATATTAAAACATGGAGAACTGGGAACAGGAAAGTACAATGATAAACCTACGAAAAAACTGCTAAAATTGGGCTTTCAGGCGTTTTCCCACCAAGATATGACTTGGCATACCGATTGCATTTTAATATGCGAATAATATGAATATGCCTAGTTTTATCTTTAATATTTTTTTAATTTCTTTTCTTTTTTTAAAATTAAATTATGAAATTTTATCAAAATAACTAGATTTCATTTTATTTCTTTGTATAAATCATTTTGCTTCAAAATTTTTTTCACAAAATATGAAGGAAATATTATAAAATACCCAAATTAAAATGGCTCTAAGAATGCTGAGTAATCTAGATAATGCAATATAATATATTCAAATCCAATCATTAATTACTAAAAACGCAATTTTTAATTTTAGAACTGACACTAGTAATGGATGTAGAGCCAGAAGAATTTATGGAAGAAAAACGGAGTCCTGGTTTAATAATGGTAATTCATGATGAAAAAGTTCTACCAGACATACACACCGAAGGTCTGCTTTTGAATGCCGGACTTTCGTATTCTATATCCGTCTCTAATGTAATGAATGACCGATACTTTTTCGCTCTGTTTCTGAATTTAAGACGTTGAGTGCCTAGTCTATTTTGTCTAACATTCCATTTAAGAGCCTACACTAGTCATTCAAAAAGACCCGGCTGATAATGTTAAGTCTGTGTAGGCGTTATTTTCAAATATCACGCTCAAATTTTACTATTTCTATTTATTTATTTATTGCATATGATGTTGAGGACAGCTAGTTGATGTTGAGCACAGACTTAACATTATCTTCCGGGTCTTTTCCAGTGACTCCAGTGGCATTACTGTCAGTTACCGGTGACTGACGCGGCCTGAGTAAAAAGTTCAGTGTCAGCCACCGGTGTCTGACGTGGCACTCAATGTTAATTGTGGACGCGAATTTGAAAAGTCGCCTTAAAAAAGGAAAAAAAAAATGTGTTTTCTCTATTTACCTATTCTGTTACTAAATTTGAAAAGAAAAAAAAAAGAATCAACAATAAAATTAGTTTTATCGAGTATTTCTGGCATTGCAAAATGTCGACTTACTTTCATAACTGGCCTTTATATAAGGTGTCTTGACGTAATAATGCCAGGGTGGGTAATAACATCAAATGCTAATATTATGCGTAATTATGAAGGAATCCAGGAAATGATATTTACGGATTCTGCGCAGAATTGCTTTGAATCATCTGAATCACAAACAACCGCTAATTAATTTTCTACACTTGTAGACCTTATCGCGGGAAGAGGCACGTAAGAATCAATGCTCTTTATACTATTTGAGAGAGGTTCTGTAATCTGAAGAATATATATTTATTAAAAAGTAATTTGTTTATTATATAAATTTGTAGTGTATTTATTTCATGTACATTCATAATCTTGTGCAGGATTTTGGATGTGTTCGCGAGGTAGTTTGTAGTTTAAAGTATGCTGCACAATAGGGTGGGCCGAAAAAAACTTGTTTTCGATTTTCGATTATGGCGGGTGCGGAAAAGTGGCCACTGGTCGTACTCAGTTCATGTAAAAAATTTGAGATTTTTTGGACATTCCCTTACCCTGCCGCAAACGGCATGAAGTTTTGCAAAAATGCCCATTTTTGAACTTTTTTCGAAAAAAATTAAAAAATGTTAAATTAAATTTATTTTGGTTGTATTTACTTGAAAAGGCATATTTAATGTACCAAATGTTTAAATAAGATCTGATCATGCATTATTTAATATCTATGTGTATTATAACTTAGGCTATTTTTTTAAAGTTTTCGCGTGTAACAGGCAAAAGTTGTATTTGTTTGAATCGATCGTTAGTTTCTACATTATTTATGTCCCTTGGTCTTCTTTATATTTTTTCTATGTATCAAACGTCATATATTTGGGGAACAGACAGCAGTATACTTCAAAAACAAATCTGGAAGGTGAGAAAGTGGTGAAGCAGGACTCTAAGCGAGCGCAATGAATCATCGTAATACTCAGAGATTGAAGGACGAAATAGTTGAGAGCCAAAATGCGATAAAGGATTCTTATTAGTTATCCTTGCTCAGTTACCTGCAACATTTGTTCAGTGTTAACGTGAAACCCTTTTATAAAGATATACAGTGCTTTTTGGATCGTTTAATGTGCCATTATAGTGTTTTGTGCGTTTTATTACGGCGAGCTTAGAAATGGCAAGTATAAAGGGCCATGACAGTGCAAAGATACGCGATAGCGTGAAAAGTAACTTTTTGGGGGCATCATGCATATTGAAATTGAATCCTGCTTCACCACTTTCTCACCTTCCAGATATGTTTTTGAAGTATAATGCTGTCTGTTCCCCAAATATATAACGTTTGACACATAGAAAAAATATAAAGACCAAGGGACATAAATAATATAGAAACTAACGATCGATTCAAACAAATACAACTTTTGCCTATTATACGCGAAAAAGCTATAAAAAATAGCCTAAGTTATAATACACATAGATATTAAATAATGCATGATCAGTTCTTATTTAAACATTTGGTACATTAAATATGCCTTTTCAAGTAAATACAACCAAAATAAATTTAACATTTTTTAATTTTTTTTAGAAAAAAGTTCAAAAATGAGCATTTTTGCAAAACTTCAAGCCGTTTGCGGCAGGGTAAATAAAGGTCTAAAAAATCTCAATTTTTTTGTATGAATTGAGTGCCACCAGTGGCACTCACTTTTCCTCACCCGCAATAATCGAAAATCGAAAAAAAGTTTTTTTCGGCCCACCCTACTGCACAATAAGTATTACCGTCTCAAAAATATGCGTTAAAATATTTAATTGCTATAAAGGACGTCAAATAGTAATAAAAACATTAAAAGATCTTAATAGTTTTTACATGTTTCGATTGAATTTACTCAATCATCATCAGAAAAACAAAATACAAATAAACACAAAGATGGAAAATGACAATAAACTATTACAAGAGAAAAAAAAATCATTTGTAATAGTTTATTGTCATTTTACATCTTTGTGTTTATTTGTATTTTGTTTTTCTGATGATGATTGAGTAAATTCAATCGAAACATGTAAAAACTATTAAGATCTTTTAATGTTTTTATTACTATTTGACGTCCTTTAAAGCAATTAAATATTTTAACGCATATTTTTGAAATGTTTTTAATGGACGTATAAGATAACTTCTATTTATAATTAAGTATTACCGGGTTAATAATGCCATCCATAGGCATTATTACTATGGTAAATTCTTTTCTTTGCTAGAACTACATCCGAAGAGCATTTATTTTAATTTTATGCAAGATAGAGCATCATATTCAATGTTAAAAACCAAAAAGGATACAGAGAAATTTATATTTCCTAAGAGCTAACTTTTTCAGCACAATAAAATAATCAAACGATTATTACGGCATCCTGATAATGTAATTAATGGTAAGGAAGAGGAATTTGCCAATTTCTAGGGCTGTAGAGTTTGTATATTTAGAATTATACAATTTACATGCCATTATTCATCTTATTTTATAGTTTTGTTTGGAAGGCGTCATTATCCATATAAGTGGGTAATTTCGAAAAATAGCAATGATCAAGAAATCTCGCTACTAAATTTTATGAATACCTATTGGTTAAAATATTTTTTTTTTGTAAACGTAGTCAGTAAATTGCTGCATCAAATCTTATATTTGTTTGAAAAAAAAATCTAAAACAAAGTCATGCAAATTAGTAGAACCTTTATGTGATGTTATTACCTCCAGTACACCGTACTAGGAATTTACGAAAGATTTTACTTAAAAAACTTAGTCTACCAAAATTTTCTCCTGGATAAGGCGAGTTTTAAAATTCGCGACTTAAATTTAGCACGTTGACCGCCACAGACTGTGACGAAGTGGATTTGTTTGGGAACATTTACAAAGCGCTTTCTCGTGCATATAGAGTCAGTTCATAATTCCAATCGCGCCAACATTTGTTCATTTTTTAAAAAGTATTACTTTTTTGTATTTTTATTTCAAAAATAGGAAATATTAGTTATTTTTGCAAGTTAAGCGCCGAACTAAAGTTTCTAAACATGACTGAAAAATACGGAGATCTTTTTTTTAATTACGTGATAATAAATAATCACTAGCCAAACCAATAGCCATTGCAATAATAAATTTTCGTTAATGAAAATATTGATATCACATGCAATTTAGTAGTACTACGTCCCTGGCATAAATATTTCCGTTTAGTGTAAATATATCTGGCATAAATATTTCCCGCCTTCGCAGTCATTGTGTTAAACACACTAAAAGAAATTGAAAATTATGAAAGATAGTACAAGTTGCATGGGCTATAGAAGTACTTTAAACTTTTTATTTACCGATAAACTAAAAAAAATTGAAATCATTTTTTGAATAAAATGGCTACCACTGTTATGGTATTTAAAAAAACTCACACAGTAACGAGAATTATATCGAATAAAAACCTTTCTAAAAGTTCAAAAGAAATCAATAATAAAACACTCTCGGTGTAGCAGTAATGATAATGTTATTAAGAATTAAGGAAATTTATTTTGAGATTTCGCTACACAATTGAAAATCTTCAGCGAATTATCTAGCGATTAAATCCTTTCTTGTATATATAAAACGGATATATAAAGGCAATTTATTTCTTTTCGGACCTACGCTGTTAAAAATGTGTAGCAAATTGACCAGTCATTCAGTGGATAACGGTTACTTAACCGTAATTTAAATCCATGCTGACCATAATATGGTCAACAATATGGTCCTAATACTTTCAGAATATGATCAAGTAATTATTATTTTTAAAAACGATGGAATGACTAAACAGTCTGCACTCGGTTTTTAACAGTGTTTGAGAATTCTTTAAATTATGGTCCAGTAACCGTTGTATATATAAAAATAGCTAAATTACTGGACAGTTTATCGCAGAATTTAAACAGTTACACATGCATAATAAAAAAAAAAAAAAAACGAAAACTGAATACATTAATTCTATAAATCGCTTTTGCCAGTCTTATTTTTAGCTATGTATTATTATTTAAACAAATATATTTTTACAAATTAAGTGCAAGTTAATATTGTAACTTACACTGCAAAAAATTAGCCGCAAACTCTCTGTTTATTCGACGGTTACTTAATCATAATTTGAAACTTTATCATTGATCAGAATAAAGACACGTGATTGTTATGTGACCTTTTCCTATAAAAACGGATGAGTGACAGATGAATTTCTTTCATATTTCACAAAATACACTTTAGAAAATTTCACCAAACTATTAAAGCACTCCACTATTTTCATAGAAAACGGGTAATTTAACATTTTTCTGACTTTAATCTGATCAGGAGTCAAATAAGCTTAAGAGTCAAGTAATCCTTTTCTTTAAAAACGATCAAATGGGCAGTATGCACTGTTTAAAAATGTGCAGTTATTTAAAACTGCTATTTAAATTACAGTAATAAGTACTTAAAACAGTTACTTAATCATAATTTTAATTAGTCTTGATAGTAAAATAGTCAGTACTCTCAACAGTGTACTCGGAGCCCGAATAAGTAATCCAGCCCTCTCACAGTCTTGCAAAAGGGCAAAATTGTAATGTTGTTTTCTCTGTATTTAGTTTTAAATGTTAAAAAAAGTTGAATTATTGAACATTATATAAAAAAACTTGGTCACGATTATAAATGTAAACCTCGAGAGTATTGATCATTGTACAACGAATTAAAAATCCACAAAATCATCAGATTTATATTACTTTAAATATTGCTTGTATTGTAATGAAACCTGGAACGTAATGTAAGTATTAACACAGCCTTGTCAGTGAGGGGCCAGGGATCAAACTCCAGGCCCTTTTCAGGGTCCATTTCTAACCAAAATAAAAACTAGGAGATTTTTTGGGTAGTATTTGGAAATTTTTCCGAGTGCTATAAAAAAAATTCTCACAAAATTTAGGTTTACTTGCATTTTCTTTTTTCATGGTATAATAGCTTAAACATCTCTTCCTCCTTAATTATCCTTCTTAATTATGTTTATTAACAAAAATACGTCCAGACTCATTTTGAATCCCCGTCTGCAGGACACAAGGACATGGCCTGGTATTTAAGCTTGTGCGCAGTAATCAGAGTCTGGGTGTACTTTAAGATTGAAAGATTTTAATCATATACTTTTTTACATTTTTTTTCCTATTTCAGTCAACTGTCGTTCTTCTTCCTCTTCCATACAAAACTAATTGTACAGATTATTTAATTCTTCCATGGAGAGGCATGCAGTATCGTCGGCTAACATCTCGAGTAAGTATTAAACTAGTCGTTGGGGGCCACCGTAATACTTACCCATCATGGGTATGAATAATATAATATATGAAAATAAAACATGTGTAAACTATTTATACAATGCATTGTAATTTCATAAAAAAATTTAAACGTATATTTAAATATTTTTAACATACATAGTAATGCTCTATTAATGAATTGTTGATGAACCTATTTCGACAAATTATATAAAACGCCAAACTACTCAAGTGGTACCGAATTGCGTAAAAAAACCATCCTTATAGCTCCAAAAATAATAATAAACTAACAGTTAACTAACAGTTAACTAACATATTAACTAACAGTTTACTGCGTCGGATTAAGCGTCTCATTTCCAATTAAAATATATCTCAGAATTGAAATTAGACTGAAATACAAGGTCATGAAAAATCGAAGAATGTGGAAAACATGATTACAAATATCTCGGTAACTAATAATCCGATCGACTTCGTTTGTTATGCAAAATTTGTGCTATTTTATTGTCTTTTACGTTCATTCTTTAAAATAAAAAAAATTGAAAAATTTTATATACATTTCATCAGAACGAATTTTTCGAGAATTCGAAAAAATAATTCCACATAATCGAGGTTACTGATATTCAATAGACTTCGTTCTATTCTTACATATTTAGTACATAGAAAATATCAAGTCTCTATCTCAATTTGTTCGGGAGATAGAGCGTTTACAGACAGACAGACAGACACACAGACGGAAGGCATTTTTTTCTTCTAAAAACATGCCTTTCGGAATCTACAGTATCTAAAACGTGTAAATCTGCCAAAATATTTCTTTTCGGTTTTCAAAACGATTGCAAGACTTACCCTATGCTACGTATGATGGGTAAATAAAATGAAGCATGTTACAAAAACTTTTTTTAATAAAAAATGTCATTTAGTAGACCGAGAGGCTGCAGTATAGAAATCACCTTATCGAGTTCAGGCTGAAATTCTAAAATTAGTTGAAATTAGATTCGCACATTAAAACGCAATCGGTTTGCCAAGGCATACCTTGTTGGAAAACCCCTGAAAACATAATTTTATTGGTTGAATCGTAGGTTTAACAATGTGTTTTCCTGCTCTCAGTTTTCCGTGTTTTCATACCTTTGGTGCAGGAAGATACAATGGTAAACATACCAGTCAGCTGCTAAAGTCGCGTTTTCAGGTGTTTTCCATCAATATATGACTTGGCAGACTGATTGTTTTTTAATATGCGAATTGAACTTTAACTAATTTTGGAAATGAACTCGATGTGATGATTGACAGTGTTACCGCCACCTGGTCTATAAATAAATTCAGATTTTTCTTCTTTTTAATGTTGTTTAAGACGGTTTTGTTTGTAAAATATCAAAACCATGTTTTTTTTTTTTTTTTTTTTTTTTTTTTTTTTTTTTTTTTTTTTTGTAGCAATTTTTGCCTGGAATAGAAAAGAAGATTTTAGCTCTGGGTTTTGCATGTTATTTGTTATTATTTCAAGACCATTTCAAAAAAAATTTAATAAAAACTGATAATGTAGCTCGAATTGCTTGGGTAGAAACTCTAATGTGCGCTCCTAGCACTTCAAATTGAACGAGATCCGATAGATTACCAAAGTGGTTTACAATTAATTTGCAACTAATTCGAATTAAATTAAAATCAATGTACTATTAAATAGAAAAATCACTTTTCCTAATTTGTTAATATTTTCGTAAAAGTATTAAAAAAAAAAACCCTGTAAAATCTACATTTCTTTAAGTACATCCATTAAAAATAATAACTTTAAAAAAAATCTTAATATTTTATTGTGTATTATTCTTTATTGCACTGTTTTATTCAACTCAGTCTGATTTTTGTCTATAAAAAGGGAATTTTGTAATAGATTGTTAATCCTTTTTCTGATATACTAGAATTATAAAAATTACGTTCACTGATATGGTTCTGATGACGATGCAACATTTTTTTACTTTTTCAACTTTATTATAAATTGATATATTCATTCTAAGGCATTTTTTCGTTAGTCCGCAGCAGCGATAATCAATCGCTAACTATTCTCTGTAACTTGTACAGTTGTAAAATAATTGACACAACAATAATTTTAATTATCCGGCAATAAACACTTGCTAGAAAAGGCTATTGTTGCTATGAAACTGCAACATTGAAACATTTTAAGATTCAAAAGTAGATAATCTTATATTATAATGCTAGCAAAAATTGTGTGTGTGTGTAAATTTTATCTCAATAAAGGCTCTAATGATTTTCGAAAAAATTTCGGATTTTACCATTTTCGGGCACGATAAGACCATTGGGCTAGGTCACATGTTCGAGAAAATTCGATTATTGGGTCATAATGGGTCATCATCAAGTTATTTATATCTAGGGAACGGCTGGATCGATTTTAAGGAAATTTTGTATCCAGTCTTTTTTTGGCACGCGAAAACTATTGGGTTGGGTCACATGTTCGAAAAATTTCGATTAGTGGGTCATTTTTGGGTCATTAAGGGTCAAGCCATTTTTATCTAAAAAACGGCTCTAACGATTTTGACCAAATTTTATATTTTATCGTTTTGGATTACAAGAAAACCATTCGGTTAGGTAACATGTTCGAGAAAATTCGGTTAGTGGGTCATTTTTGGGGTCATTGTGGGTCATGCTATTTTTATCTAGAGATTTTCTCACGCAATTTTGCGAAAAAAATTGCATTCTATGGTTTTCAGACACGAGAAAAACATTGGGTTAAGTTACATGTTCGAGAAAAAATTTTAATGGGTCATATTGAGTCATTAAGGGTCTGGGTCAAGCTATTTATATTTAAGGAGCGGCAGAATCAATTTCATCGAAATTTTGCCTGTAACAGTTTTTGACACGAGAAAGCTAATGGGCTAAGTCACACGACCGAGAAATTTCGATTATCAGAGTCATTTGTGGGTCATGATGGGTCATAATGGATCATGGTCAAGCTATATCTAAAGAACAGGTGGATCGATTTTAACGAAATTTTGTATACAACATTTTTTTGGCCCGAGAAAACTATTGGGCTAGATCACATGTTCGAGAAATTTCGATTAATGGGTCATAAAAGGTCTGGGTCAAACTATTTATATTTAAAGAACGGCAGGATCGCATTTAACGAAATTTTATATATAACAGTTTGTTGACACGAAAAAACTAATAGGCTAAGTTACATGTTCGACAGATTTCGATTATGAGGGTCATTTGTGGGTCATGATGGGTCATAATTTGTCATGATGAAGCCATATCTAAAGAACGGATGGATCAATTTTAGCGAAATTTTGTATACAACATTTTTTTTGGCACGAGAAAACTATTGGGCTAGGTCACATGTTCGAGAAACTTTGATTAATGGGTCATAAAGGGTCATAAATGGTCTGGATCAAGCTATTAATATTTAAAGAATGGTAGGATTGATTTTAACGAAATATTGTATGTGGCCGTTTTTTCACGCAAGAAAACTAATGGGCTAAGTCACGTGTTCGAGAGATTTCGATTATAAGGGTCATTTGTGGGTTATGATGAGTCATGCTAATTATATCTAGAAAATGTCTCTCACCATTTTGACTATACTTTGTATTATCTCGTTTTCGGAAAAGAGAAAGCCATTGGGCTAGGGCACATACGCACGAAAATTCGATTAGTTTTTCATTTTGGGTTCTAATGGATCAGGGTCATTCCAATTATAAATAACAACGACTCAATCAATTTTACCTAAATTTTGTAATGAAACGTTGTTTGTCATGAGAAGACTATTGGGCTGAGTCGCATGTTAAAAAAAAAATATATATTAGCGGGTCATTTTGGCTTCATTGCCGAATGCTGTCAAGCTAATTTTACCTAAGAAATGGCTTAAACTATTATGATTCAATTTTATATTCTACTGTTTTTGATTACCTGAAAACCATTGATCTAAATCCCATGTTTAATCATATTTGATTAGCGGGTCATTTTGAGTAAAACGGATCAGGGTTACGGGAATATGGCAACAGTCAATAAGTTGGCGATATTTGAGAAAATATATTGGCGACAATTGGCCGAAATATCGACTATTGAAATTACGAAAGCCGAAACACGTATTTAGCGCAAAATAAAAGAATGTCACCAAATTTGCTATATCTGTCAAAATATATTGTCTTTCAGAATGTTAAAATTTTTTTTATACATTCTTAATAGGATTCGAAATGCATGGTCAAACCGATCAGAATCGAGCTAAAAAAGTGATTTGAATTAATAACCTTCCGTTGTAAATTTTAAAATAATGTAAAATTTATGAACATGTGCATACATACATAGTTTTATTGTTGATTTTTTTTAGTAAATGATACTATTATAAATAACATGTATTATGGTAATAATACAGATAAACTGATACAGTTATATGGAGTTGAACACAAAGTTAATTATGACCGAGCTTAGAAATCTAAATCTGCTAGTAAATTTTAAATGAAAAAGTTAAATGTGTAATATTTAAAAAAAAATTATCAATTAATAGTTTAATATTTACTAATTTGCTATTCTATGTTAAGAAATCAATTTAGAAATCCCAAAAGAGTAATTTAAAAAATGTTTTTTCTTTCCTCAGTGATCTAGGTATCTATTTCAATATGTTATAAATAATGTAATATAATTACATTTAAAACTACTTTTTCCATAAACCGTAATGTCACGGAATTCTTTTTAGTGGTCATTATGAACTGAAAATGCTTTTGTTTTCAATATCGAACATATCATGGAAAATTCCAATAGCATGAATCCATTTTGGGGCAATGGGACTATATATACCCGAGTTAGAGCACAGACAGACAAACCGAATTCATAAATACTTTCCTAAATTTTATAGTGCTAAAAATAGAAATGTGATTTTCAAGATTAATATTGATGTATAAATGTTGTTATATTAATGTATAAGTTTATAAAATATGTTTTTCTTTTTTTAAACTATTTTTTTATATTTATTATGTTACAGTTAAAATTAAAGTTATAAAGTTTTGGTACCATTGTTCACAATTTTTTTTTCAGATGTGTACTGTTGGATGCTCTCAGTATTATCAGTTTCAAAGATGTCAATTTATAACAAAAAATCTAAGCTTATTTTATGAAACTTTGCCTTACGATAAAGACGATAATTCAGGTAAATATGTATCTAGGAATTTTATTTACCATATATTCTCTAAATTTAGGTTTTATAAGTATTTTTTCTTGAATGACAAATTGCTTCAACTACAGTTTTGAGAAGAAGAGCAACCCATTTATGTCTGACATTTTGTTTGGGACTGTGCAAATATAACGTTATCAACTTTCTGGTAATTTTGGAACTCCTCCTCCCCTTTAGATATGATATCGTTATCAAAGTGTGATTTTTTTTCTAGAATTTATTTCTTTGATTTGAAATGATATCCAAATCTACACTTATTACACTTATTTTTCGCATACTTTTATAGTTCATATGAAGAGAAGTCAATATAATATCACTTTGCATGTGAATATATATATATATATATATATATCAAATAACACTTAAAAAAATAGTTACTATTTAAAAGTATTTTATAATAGCTTTTTGCTACATAATGTATTCAACAGTAATAAATTTCTGTTGCACTTGCCCCGATAGAGGAGGAAAAAGATAGAGGGGCAAATAGAAATTTTTTATCAACAAAACAAGTTAAAAACATTCCTTCTCTTTCTCTTTTATTCATTAGTAAACATAAGCTTCATTTCAGATATACTCCCCACGTGGTTTCTCGAACTGTGATTATATATGCATAAATATATGCTGAAGAATAGGAAGATCAAACATTGGGATATTTCGTATTTTAGAATTAAATAATTTTACAATAATTTGGTAATTTTAATAGTAATTTTGCATTTTCATAAAAATATATAACAGGCTAAAAATATAACATGCTACTTGGTACCAAAGACCGTTACAAAAAAAAAAAAAAAAAAAAAAAAAAAAAAAAAAAAGAGAGAGAGAAAATTTTGATTGAATTAATAGTGATATCGATATCAAAAAACAAACCCCCCTTCCCCTAGAGATATCTTACAATATCATATACCAGACACCCCTCCCCACTAAAATAATAATGTTATATTTGCATAGCTCCTTTTCTCTTAAATTCAATTTAAATTGCTAAAAAAGAACTGTAATTATACTAGAAAAAATTACACTAAATTTGTTTGTATTTATTTTATAATGTATAAACGTCTTACATACAGGAATGCATATAATATTTATAATAGTATGATATGCTTAATTACATGTTTTGTCCAGATTAATTCAAAATAGGTTTTTAAATTTCATATTAGAATATTATAATTAGTGGTTTAACGACTGGAAGTATACTTTTATTTATTTTCAAACACTAATGAAATTATAAGAATTCATATTAATAAACTAAAAATAATCGTATTTGAGGCTTAAAAACAATTTATTTTATATTCGTCTTGAAAAGGATTTTACATAAAAACTCTCCTCTAAATGGTTGACAAAAATTCATATGTACAAATTCGTACCAACTGTCCTATATTTGGGACGTTACAGACATATAAAAGGTAGACTAGAACACATAATAAGACGATTTTTAAAAATATGTATTTCAAAGAACTCTACAAACTAAGCTTATAACTTGTTTATTTGGATCTTTCATAGTAAAGGCACAACTGAACAACAACAACAAAAGAAAAAGCATAAAAATAGAATGAAAAATCTATGAACATTGGGAAAAACATCTTCATTTAAGCAAATAAATATAAATCCTGTGCTTTTATCTCTCAGTAACAGGTAAAGGCTAAATAATTAATCTGCATAAATAATTATTTTATGCAGATTTTATGTTACAGGGAAATGAAATGTAAATTTATTAAAATTAGGAGCCTCATATTTATGGGACTCTAGTCATGAACGTGTCAAAATTTTATTTTTATGTAGATATTTACTTATAATATTTTTTTTGTATATGTTTACGAGATATCGATATTGGAAACTGACCAAGCTATTGGATATTACCTATTGACTATTCGATACTGACCGAATATATCGTATTTGGTCAGTATTATCTCTCATGTAAATATTTCCAAACCATAACATAACCATTCCATACAGCCAATATAGCCAAATATTGGGTATATTGGCTTCATATTACAGAAAGGTATCGCTCGAATTTTGCTGAATAATTGGAAGTATTTAAACACTTCATTGTTCGAGAATACCTCCTGACTTTATTTAAGAAATACACTAATATTAAGATAAGATATACCTAATAATGGCTTAGTGTTATTTTATTACTAGGGTGTATCTAAAACCTTATTAAATGTGCTATACTACTCAAAATGCTCACTGATATGCGTTCTAGACAAGATTAACTCCTGAACAACGGTTACGTATAACACGTAAACTGCGGTGGTTTCAATCACAACCTGCTTTCAATTTGAATTATCTTTACTTTCTTGTAAACTTGGTAGTGGTAGGTTGTTATGCTCACTATTCTCATTATATCGATTTTATCAGTTAAAATAAAAAAAACTTATTTAATCAGTCTATTAAAGTTTTTTTTTTTTTTTTTTTTTTTTTCACCACACAACATACTTTACTTGATCTAGTTTAGATAGAATAGAAAAGCAGTCGATGATAAATATTTTAAAAAAGAGGTCGTTTTTTAAATCATTTTCATAGGTATATATTTTATTTCTTTCGAAAAATGTTGTATGAAATATTTTCGACGGTAAAAGGCTTTCAATTTACAGAGAGGATCATAATACATTTAAATACATTGCTTTTATAAAAATTGTAATACTTCCATGAGAGTATTTTTGGTTAATTAATTTGATTATTTTTGTAAATATTTTACAAAAAAATATATAAATAAGGTTATATTTAATCAGTTTTAATGAAAAAGGCACTTGTAAATTTCATATTATTATTATTTAAAAATTCCAGCATATCTTCAGACATTAAAGAATACAAGTATTGATGTGAAGCCATTTCTTGATAAATAATTCACTATATAAAGAGTTAAGGTAGCTTTAAGAGAGACGAAATCCGATAAAAACAGTTGTTATTGATGTATCTTTATATTGGGAATTACTGAAGCGATTTCCATATATTTTTATAATTACCTATGTATTGCTCAAAGTCTGGACCAGTCTGATCAACTAAAATTTCGAGAAAAATGCTTTCCGACATTTTTACAAATTTTTGTCAAACTGTTTCATTGCATATTTTCTGGAAATGGCACCTTTCTGCGACAATGTCGCCGAGTCATTGCATTTTTCCCACATGGCGCCTTACCTGTTTGCCATATGATTTCTCAAATGCTTGGTTTAGTGATAAAATAAGGACGCACGCGCATCCTTATTTCTCTAAAACATATACAGTCGGCTCTCGTTAATTCGAACTCGTCGGGACCACAAGAAATGTTCGAATTATGCAAAATATGAAATGAAAAGATGCTTAATATGGTATACTACTACAAAGGAATTAATGTTATAATGTTTTTTTAAATTTATTTCGTCTGTTATCATTAGAATATGACTTAATAGTAAATTAGAATGTATAAATACATAAACTAATTAAAATATGAGAAACAAGCACAACGGAAGAAAAATTTGAAGCATCACTGATGGACAGACGGGTTACGAAGAAAGTGGATATCAAATGCATGGGATTATATGCATACGCGTTCGGAACAATGTTCACAAAAATCAAAGAAAGAAAGTTATTCAAATGATCTGAAATTCGTGAGAAAGAAGAGAAAACTGAAAAATCGGAATCCTCTTTTGTTCGAATTAAACAAAGTCAAGAGAAAATGTGTTCGAATAAATGAAATTTTTTAACGTTGTTCTGTTATTGGAAATTTTGGAACTTCATGTTTAGTTCGAATTAAGCAAAGTTTGGATTTATCCGATTCGAATTAACGAAAGCCGACTGTATTTTTATTCTATTACAATATTCATACTTTGAATTTAGAGAAACTGAAGTGTGCGCAAGAGGAAGAAAGCGGAACTGTGAATTATTGTAGATCCATTTGTGGATTGCCCTGCAGGTGAGTATTTCAAAAAGTTCTCTAATTACTTACTAAATGAGTGAATAATATCTATCTTCTAATATTAGTTAATTTCTTAACTAATGTAAAATAAAGTGGGACAAAACCGCATACCTTAACACTGCTGTCTTTGTGAAGATAATTGATTGTAACTTTTCGTAATACTCTACGTTTATCCTTGTACCATATTTCTTTTTAAATATATGATTAGTTCATTACATTTTTATTAATGAATGATTAATTATAAAAGTCGAATCATCACTAAGAAATTAAACTATTTAAATTATAATTCTAATATTTTATTAATATTTAAAGACAAAATAATAATTATTATCTTCAATCGAGTTTGAGAAATCGCTTAAAAGAGATTACTTCTTTATCAGTTTTAAAAAATCATTATGTTGTTCGATAGTTTTAACTAACTTTTTCTTCAACACTGTTCATGAGCTCTTTTTCATGAGCTTTATTTTTTTCCAATTTTTTTTTCACAAAAATATATTAAATTTTAACCTCATCACTAAAAAAGTGGTTATAAAAAATTCAAAAATTATTATCCTTGTACCATATATCTTTTAAAATATATGATTAGTTCATTATATTTTTATCAATAAATGATTAGTTATAAAAAAAATCGAATCATCACTAAGAAATTAAACTAATGCTATTTAAATTATAACTATAATATTTTAATAATATTTAAAGACAAAATAACAATTACAATCGAGTCTCTATATAACGAAATCCACTGTTCCAGTAAAAAATTCGTTATATAGAGAAATTTGTTGAATAGAGAAAGCCGTTCAAATTTTTGTTTAATGTGCAAATCTTGAACAAGTATTATTTTTTATACGTTTAATTAAAAATTTGAAGTGTTTAACTATAAATATTAACGTAATATCCTATTTCTTAATCTCATTGCTCCGGGAGTGAATGTTCCCCCAAGCCATCCTCTGAAATCAACACTGACTTCAATTACCACATTGATCCAGCTTTTATATGTGTAACAATTAAATTGACACTGTTTCTCGAGGGATGTTAAAAGATGTGTGGGAGGGAATCTGGTGGAATGAATTCGTTGTGCTTAAAGAACAAGGAGATTCAAGGTAGAGAAGCAATATAAAAAACTCAGCCTTGAACGATAAATCAAAAATAAGTGATGGAAATTTGATTCCATGTGATTTTGAAGCTATTTTAAAACTGAATAATAAAGAACACCTTATTACAAAATTCGTTAAATGGAGATAGATGTTTCTCAATATAGAGACTGTTTTTAAAGCAATCATGAAAAAAGGGGACCGTTCCTGCTAAAAATTCGTTATATAGAGAAATTCAATGTATGGGTTTTCGTTATAGAGAGACTCGACTGTATTATCTTTAACAGAATTTGAGAAATCGCAGAAAAGGGATTACCTCTTTATCAGTTTTAAAAAATCATTATCTTGTTCATATAGTTTTAATTACCTTTTCCTTCAACATTGTTCATGAGCTCTTCATTTATTCTTTTCCAATTTCTTTTTTTCTACAAAAAAAAGTATTAAATTTTAACATCAATATAATCAGGGTCTCAAAACAAGTCATAAAATTCATCTATAAATGCTAGCAACTTTAATAACTTTAACTAAACATCTATCGAAACAGGTTTTTAAGACTGAAATCAAAATAGAAATTAAATATTCAAAATCTTCCAATTTTTGGCTAAAAACGAAAACGAAAATATCTAAAACTTTTTTTAAGTAGTTAATATATAAATAAATATACAGAATCATTAACTAATTACACGTGTAATTAAAGGTGTGATCGAATTTGGCTCTCTCTGCCTCTGACCAAAACTATTTTTTCATACGAAATAAAATGCAATTGACTCGTCTACAACACAGAATGATTTTCTAACTACACGAATTTCATATGCATAAAAAATGTTTTAGATATACATATCTTGATTTATCCTTTACAATAATTTTTACTAGAACTTTCTCAATGAGCGTTCGAAACACTTCTATACTTTCAAACTAAATATATATTACTTTTGAGACTGCAACTTTTGATGAGCAGAGGTTTAGTCCTTTATGCATTGTTTGTTTTATAATTTGCACTCATGCCTCGAGTGACTCTTGATTGATACAAAGCTCATAGCAAAAAATGAATAGATCTCATTTTAGCCGATGCATCTCAAATCAATAAGTAATGCTTAAAATTTTCGAAAAAAAAAAAAAATGAAATCTTTGGAAGATAGATTCGATCGAATTTCGGTCCCTCAAATTTTTTACAGGATCATCGCCGAAAATGAATTTTTGGCGAAACTCGAATTTTGGGATGAAAACGAAAACAAAATTTCTTTTTTATCTCTAACATCAAATTTTCCTATCTATCTATCTATTTCCGTTCTTTCCCATTTTATCAACGAACATAATAGCGATTACGATCTCGGAATGATATATTTTGATGTCTAAAATTCCAAACTGAGTCAAAAACTTTACCGATTTATTTTATTTTTATTTATTTATTTATTTATTTATTTTACAGTGTACTTCCTCAATAGCTGAAACAACATTTTCGAAACTTTGAAGTCCTCTTTCTCAAAATGGCGATATTATGCATAAAGCACAGGATATCTCAAAAACTTCTCAATATTTTTTATCATAGAATTTTTGAAATATAGGTTTCATATTAGTCTGTCGGTCCCAAAATTTCCTTTTTATTATTCAAAATAATATTTTTTAGATGATTATACTGTTGAAATTTTCAAAATTTTGTTTTAGCTAAATATAACTTTATATAAAAAATGTAAGCATACATTAAATACAACAATTTATAGATTCAAGGCAATTATTACAGTCTGAAGTACAAATAGACACCAAAATTTTCATTCACAATTGTAAAAAAATGTAAGTAACGTTACTAAACTTTTTCTAAGAAATTGGGATTTCAAGAACTATTTATGCAACGGTAACAGCAAAAATTCACGTAACTTAACGTTCGGTTACATGAATTTTTGCTGTTACCGAACATAAAAATTTGCAAGAATTCTAATTTCCAAGAAAAATATTAGTAACTTTACTTTTTTTTTTTTTTTTTTTTTTTTTTTTTACATTGTAGTTGCAAAATTTATTTAGAAATTCCGCGCGTAAGTTGTCATACCAATTTTATAGCTCGAGAAATGCCTGATGTTTGAAGCCCCCTATAAATAATAATTCGGCATCTTGTAGTTTTTTAAATATATGAAATGAAAGAAACATACTTATATCTTTCCTCCATCTGAAGCTTCCATCTTAAAATAATATATATTTTAAGATATCAAATGGGGTAAATAGTATTTTTTTTTTTCAATTTTAAAAGTCTTGCGAGCCTTAATTCAAACTGTATTTAATTTTATTTATATGATTTCCAGAGACACTATTTATTTGCCGACTGTTTCTGCTTCAAAACTGAATGGAAATGAACTAGTAAGTATTTATCTGTTTATATTTAAAGTGTTTTAAAATAACGAATTTGAAAACAATTGTTAAGTATTCTTTTCTCTGTCGAAAAGAAGAATATTTCTTATTCCTAGATCAATGAACCAAAGCTCTAATGCGATTCAAATGCAACACATCAAACAGGGTGATCCAGTCAGTAGTTGTTCAAGGTCAGTGCTATGGGGGTTTTATTATATTTCCCTCCGTTTCAGTTTTAGACATAAAGTAACATGATTACTATAACCCTTAATGAATGTCCTGCAATGGACAAGAATGAGTTTGGTACAATAACAAACAGTATGAAAACATCAAAATTCATAGGAAAATCATAAATAAACGTACTAAAAATACTTTCAGCTGTATTAAATTTATTTATAAATTATGTATTAAAATATCTTAAAATACCAAAAACGTTTTCAACCCTTACACGGCCGTCATCAACAGGGATTCAAATGTTGTTATTATTTTTGTTTGCGCTTATACGAGTGTGGAAGAAATTATGTTATTTTTGCTTGCACTTACTCGTACATTTATTCTAATGACGTACAAAATTAAATTACAGTAATTTATTCTAGGCAATTCTCGAAAAAGCTTAAACAAAAATAACAACATCTGAATCCCTGCTGGTGACGGTCATGTAATGGTTGAAAACGCTTTGGGTATTTAACCTAATCTCATAACTGCAATTCCGGTTTTTTTTCCAAAATTTTCAGATATGACATATGGGAATATGAGATTGACATTAAGAATGGTAATTCACCGGTCTAACTTACATTTGATAGAAAGCGCGAGCTCATGAATTTATTGTAAAAAAATTGATTTAGTATCTGTTTCTTTTTTTAAGATAAGACTAACAAGAGAACCGCTTTTGGTGTTGTTCACCCCTAGCATTGAGATTTGATACATTTTAGAGCTCTATATTAGAAAGTTTTATTATCGAAAAAAAAAAAAAAAATCTGATAAAGTCATATTTTTTGGTTTTGAAGCAGCATAACTTTCTGAAAATGCTACCATCGAGGCCACTTATCAGACTATTAACCTAGTTTTCTTTTTAACTATTTGGAAAATAGTTGTTGTACTTAGTAGAGAATTGGAAAATCTGAAGTATATCTGAATCTTTTTATTGGTTGAATTCCGCAACTTACTCAATTTTATTCGTTTTCTCATTGGTTTATGTTTAATATACAAAAATTGATTACTTCTGTTTTGTATTTTATTCGCTTTCTGATTGATCCATCTTTAATGTCCAAAAATGGAATACTTCTGTTGACACAATGACAAAAAAAGTAATAAAAACTTTTAAAAAATTAATAATTTCAAAACAAATTGTGATAAAGATTTCAAACAAATTTCATTAAAAACAGCATTTATTTTCTCTACACAATGGTGTAACAATTTAAAATGTACGATGTTTAGAAGTTAAAAAATTTGCAGTTCCGAAAATTGTAAAACTGAAATTTCATTTAAAATTTGTTTAAGATGGTTCCAGGACTATTAATGTTTAATCCCTGTCGTACATAATATGAGACGATCAGAAGTCAGTCTGATTAACTCCATCCAATAAAAATACACATTTTAAACAGTCAAAATTGTATGTCTATAAACTACTGTTTTTTTTTTTTTTTTTTTTTTTTTTTTTTTTTTTTTTTTTTAATCATTGGTGTAGGAATATTAATGTTTAATGCATGGCGTACGTAATATGTGACTCTTTATGATGATCATAAAAATGAAGTTTATTATTATTATTAATTTAAATATAGAATTTATTTATAAGTCTTTAAAATTTTAGTCTTTGAAAATATCATTTTCCATATAGTCGTTGTAATTTGTTAAATTACATTTTTTTTTTTTTTGAAAAACATTTAAAAATATAAATTAGTTATTAATAAATATAAAATATTGGAAAAAGTTTTAAAATTTCTTCCGAAATCTACGAATTTAGTTTTTGCAAAATTGCGACATTATACTCGCCTTTTTTAGCAGGGAAAAAAAATTGGCGTATTTTCAAAAGTAAAGTCCTCCGGCAACTCTAACTGAATGTCATAGCCCCAAAATAACGCAAGCGAAATGTTGGTAGCTCCATATCTGTCGAATTAACTCGTATTTGGCGCGAAATAAACAAATTGAAATCCAATAATAAAGAATTAAAAGTATAAAAAAAAATATAATAAAATATGATTTTAGCAGAGAATTTTTTATCGATTCTCTAACTTTTATGTATAGGGCTAAAAAATGCACCAAATCCGGATGAAGAAAGAAAAGCTAATATTATTTAAACTATCTTTTAGAATTCCTAAATTGATTTCTCTAAGTATAGTCATGAGTTAATTTGTTAATACAGTGGACTCTCTCTATTCTGAACACTCATGGGACCGAGCAAAAATGTTCAGATTATGGGGGAGTTCATAATAGAGGGAGATTGGATCGTTGGATTATTACTACTATTGTGTGGGATGACCGACCCAGTGGTTGATCAAATAATGTCAGTACTACAGGATTTTTATTATACTTCCTTTCTTTTAAGTTTTATAAGTAAACTAACATGATTGCTACAATCATTAATGAATATCCTATCATATACAAAAATTAAATATGCGGAAATTAAATAGCAATAAAGATATAAGCAAACAGTTTCTTTAATTGCCATTTTCCCAGTGGTTGATCAAGAGAAAGAAGTCAATCGAAAATCTAAAAATTAATCTTAACATTCTCCTTGGGCTGAGATTAATAATAATTCTTACAAAAATATTAGTTGAAATAAGAAAATTGAAGTGGATTATTTTAACTTATCTGAAATTAATCAAAATCTATATGTTTATAATTTCTAGTTTTAAAAAAATCATAAAATGGCTTCTCTTATAGCAGGCAAATGACAACAAGTGCTCTAAGCCTTTAACTGAAGATTTTATCTGAAATATTAAAACCAATCGCAACTTCAAATACATGCTTAAAATCTAGCAGTGATCTTCTGTGTTTATTTTTTAGAGTCCGTTTAATCCTTTTTTATTCTTCTGCATCAATTTCTTCGAATTTTCATGATGGACGAGTTTGAATTCAGATTGCAAACACATGTTCAGTTTACAGAGATGTGGAATAGACATGGGGACCAAATGTAGCGTTCATAATAGTGAGGTGTTCAGATCAGAGAGTGTTCAGAATACAGAGAGTTTATCCTTTGTTAAGTCTATAGAGTTTCGCCGGGACCGTCGGAATGCGTTCATAATACCGGGGTGTTCAGATTAGACAGTGTTCAGATAGAGAGAGTCCACTGTACATTCTAATTTCTTCTTAATGATAAATTTTCGTTTTTTAGTGTTTAAAATTGAATAGTTGCAGTTTTATAGCCTTTTTTTCCTATATCAGAGAGTATAATTTGGTACATAATTAAATGCAATGTTTTTGTAACTTATAGAAAATTGCATTTTTAAGCATATTTGGCGATTTAAGGAGGCTGTCCTATTTCTGTGACAGGTAGGGAGGGAAACGAATTATTATTATTTTCAATAAAGTAATGATGCAATTCATCTGCTGAAATTCTATTCTAATTCATTTTGAGTAAATAATAAAAATTATTATAAAGTACAGATAATACCAAATTGTTTGTAGGTGCATACATATAATGTAAAACTATCTTAAATACATCAAAATACCTTAAAAATCCATTAAAATCACAATAGGTTTTGAGATAAACTCACATGGTTATCGGCAGTGGTTATTTACATGTTGTTAATTCCCTTTGCGCTTATTCGTCAAAGATAAACCAATGTAATTTAAGGTTATGAAAAGAGGATTTATTTGGCACCGGTGAGATTTGAACCAGGAACCTAATGATCTGAAAGTGAGAACGTTAGCGTCGAGCAAAAGGCCAAGCCAGTTACTGTAACTTCTTCAGACCCGAAGGCTAAATTATGCACTTTTTAAAAAATTTCAGTTATGGATTTATCTTAATAAACTGATAACTAAGAAATACTAAAGAGCAAATTAAAAAAAAATTGTAAATAAAATTTGATGATACATGGAGACTCAAAAAATACATATTTTTACAATTTCTTAGGATTTTTTAAGTTTATTTTACTTTTTTACATTGCAAAAACATTTTAAAACATAAAATAATTGTATATGTGTAATATTTTTTTATTATTATTAATGAACTCTACAAATGATATCCTAGCGCACAGTAAAATTATTTATATTTTTCATTTTTGTACATTTCGTAAATTTCTGCTGCGATCCATTTTTTCTAGAACACGTAGTTCGCTGAAAAAGCAATATAAGAACAAAATGTCGGGTTTTTTTTTTTTTTTTTTCAGTTCTGCTATCTGTTAGGTTCCATTCACACCAATTTCTCTCTTTTTTAAAAAAATTATTTATGTACATATTACAAATTTAAATTTTTTTTCGCCGAAATTAACCTTTATACTATATTAATTTCCTTATAACAATATTTCGTACTTAGTTCAACTTATTAAATTAAAATCTTGTTTCTAGATCTAATCTATTAATCTTTATGGAAACGATATAAATTCTCAACTCGCCTTAAAAAACATTTATTCCAGTATGTGTAAATTTAAAAGATGGCTCTAAATTAAAAATATTCTTAATTAAACTTTATTTCTTAATATTCCAAATGAAACTCATTTTTTCTATGCTTTTATCAACCTTTTTAATAAAGTCTTATTAAATTTATTCCAAAACCACACCTTTCAAAAAATATCATTATTTTATTTTATCTATTTATTTATTTTCCCTCTTTCAACATTCGATATGTGTGCATAACAATAAATTCATTCCTTTTCTTTTTCTCTTAAAATTAATCGTCTGCAAAATTATATCGTTTGCACGGATATTTGAAAATTCTGAGTCGATTATAAATTGGTTAAATAATATATTTTTTAAAACTAAAATTATCGTCTGTGGAATATAGTCTCGGCTCTGGGCATGAGTTATGTTTACATAAAAGAATGATGGTTCGAGAGTAAAGAATGTTCTAGAATTTTCTTTTTAGATTTAAGAGAGGAAGCCTTCAGGTGGTAAGAGAGATTCTTGGGTTTTCTCTTTCATGAGTACGGCTGGTTGAAGTAAATGATGGAATATTTTTTTTGGATATTTCTGTTAAAGATCGTTTGCAAAAGAAGCATGGAATTGGCGTCGCGTCGGTGGGATTCGAACCATGGATCTTATAATCAGAAGGCAAGAACGTTAGCGTCGAGCAAAAGTTTAAGCTTGTTAATCACTTTATACTGATCAAGTAAGATGAGATCGCTACAGGTGTTATGTAAGATCAGCTGAGAGGAAAGGGTAGTAATTTTTTTACAAAACAAGCCTTTAGCTACTATATCTAGCTATTCTTCCCAAACTCCATGGGTGTCATATGATAACGCACCTTTACAAACTATGTCTTTATTGGAAATCATTTCGAGAGATTCTCTTACAATGGTTTCCTGGTAATTGCTTGTAAGAAAGATAATTTTGTGTTTATTAAAACGAGGTGGAACCCGTCGAAATTCTACGAAAGAAAATCTTTAAGAAAGAACTGTTTAATTGATTTAAAATAAATCTACAAAATTAGTTACAGTAAAAAATACATCTTATATTGGTCAGTTTAACTCTCAAACAAATATTATTTTAAGCTAAACTTAGCAAAATACAACAAAACTCAATTATCCAAATTGTTAAGCAAAAAAATTAATTTTCATATGATTGTTTTAGAATTAAGTTATGAAAATATTAAAATGTTGTATTGTGATCGGAAACATACCCAAAAACATATATATTTTTAAGTTATCGCATATAAGAAAACTGGTTACAAAAAATAAAATATATGGAAAAAGATGTACACATACAAAACTAATTTATGCAAAAGCTACAGAAATCTGTTTCTAAACAGTAAGCTTTCTAAAATATTATCTGTGCACTGGAAAAAAAAAAGTGTGCAAAACTAGTTTTTAAAAATCTACAAAAGTCTGTATGCTTACTAAAATTTTATCGGTATCCGAGATATCCTGAGATAATAACATAATTTTGTTGCTGTTGCAATTACATAAAAAGTTTTAGGCATCTCAGTTTCCTGGAAAATCTATATTATAAAGGCCAAATGTATCTGTGCGTAACGCATACGTCATTTTGTGAATGGCAACACTTTTGCATGCAATTCGGTTTTGCAATTTTCGGTGCTACAAATTTTATACTTCTAAATATCGCAAATTTTCAATTTTTACATTGTCGTATTTTTTAAAAAAATGTACTTTTAAATGCAATTTGTTTGAAAGCTGTATCTCAATTTATTTATGAGTTATTATTTTTTTTATAGTTTTTAGTACGAAGTTTGTAATTGTGGCAACAAAAATACGCCATTTTCTCTTAAAATTGATAAAAACTGAAATAAAAATATCATGTCAAAAGAAATCGTCTGATACAAAATCAGATGAATTTTAGTTTTATTGCGTTTTTATTCATCAATTAAATACATTTTTAGTTTATTGCAAACTTGATTTACAAAGGATACAACAAAACATTCTCTTCACAAAAATGCATTTTAAATAATATTCGAGTGACTTCGCCACATTTACTCAGTTCCTATCAGAAAGCTAAACGATAGTAATTTTATTTATCCGTGTGTATATAATAATATTTTCCAAATTTGGAAAGAAAAAATGAAAATTGAATGATTTCTGATTAAACATGTAGCTATTATAAATAAAGAAGTGAAGATTTGTGAATCATCCGATTTGTTTTGCCGAGTGTCTTGAATATTGTTTTTGCTGCGTTTGTGTAATATTCCGTCTTAATGACGTCATGTGCATACTTTTCCATAAATATTGTTTAAAACTGGATTCGTAAAAATGAAATGCTTTTTGCGGATCCAAGTAACGTTTTTTTTATATAAAAAAACGCAAGTGGTTTTAAAACGATCAAATTGAAATACTATGAGAAGTGCGTATGGAAATTTTGAGACGATGAAAATAATGTCGGATTTAGATTTCACATGGGAATTCTATGATCATGTTCATTAGGAATAATTTTTTTTCATTCGCTTTATACCAAACATAAGAGCCTCAACTGATAATTTCATTATAATAACTGACCATTGTTATACTCTATTGATTACATATGCGATTAAATTTTAATTTTAATAATTTGGACAACTGAGTTTTATAGAAAGAGTTTTTTTTTTCTTTTTGTTTGCTTAGCTTAAAATAATACACTATATTGCCATTGATTATTGGACACTTACGATTTTAGACATTTTACTAAATATCTAGAAAAATACATGAGGAATCATTTCGAAACTCTTAATGTATAAATATAATAGTATACGTCATACATCTCCGTGAAGATTTTTTACCGAAACGCCATAGGGGACCGTCAACAAATTGAAAAAGAATGAATATCTTTTGAATAACCCTGTAAAAACTAATGTAGCAAAAGCGCTCAAACTCTAGATTATGATTGAATGCCTTATTGCAATACACTGTGCTCATTTTTATGCAAATAGCATGCACACTCGCAGAGTAATTAAGGTTTTTAAAAAAATGGTCCCAAATTTTTCCAAGTTTTTCCATTATAATTTTCAGAGTTCTTAATATAAAATAATATTTTTTTCAGAAAATATGACAAACAACATTGCACACAGTACCCTGTAATCAGAATTAAAAAATAATGAAAATTGTATGAAAAATGAGTAGGTTTACTATATAATTTTTTACTGCGCATGCGTCAAAGATATAAAAATTTCATTTGCATATTATGTTAGCTAAATGTATAGAGCAACTTTTGTAAAAGTCTCAAAATCATAGCTTGAAAATTCTGAAAGTAATCGTCTATAGAAAAAGTACAAAATCCGTTGTTTTCAAAATGAAGCAAAAAAATGAGGGATTTTATCCAAATGCAGTAGTACATCCCATATTGTGTATTCTATATTGACACTAATCAATGAATATATGGATACAACCCCTCTTGTTTTTGCTTCATTTTGAGAATAACGGATTTTCGACTTATTCAATTGACGATTATTGTCAGAATTTTCAAGTTATGATTTTGTGACTTTCACAAAAGTTGCTCTATACATTTAGCTAACATAATATGCAAATGAAATTTTGATATCGTTGACGCATGCGCAGTAAAAAATTATTTAGTAAACCAACTCATTTTTTTATACAATTTTCATTATTTTTTAATTCTGATTACAGGGTACTGTGTGCAATGTTGTTTGTCATATTTTCTGAAAAAAATAATATTTTATATTAAGAGCTCTGAAAATTATAAGGAAAAAACTTGGAAAAATTTGGGATCATTTTTATAAAAACCTTAATTACTCTGCGAGTATGCATGCTATTTGCATAAAAATGAACAAGGCTTAATATAATAAGGCATTCAATCACAATCTAGAGTTTGAGCGCTTTTGCTACATTAGTTTTGACAGGGTTTTTCAAAAGATATTCATTCTTTTTTAATTTGTTGACGGTCCCCTTTGGAGCTTCGGGAAAAAATCTTCACGGAGATGTATGACTTATACTATTATATTTATACACTTAGAGTTTTGAGATGATTCCTCATGTATTTTTCTAGATATTTAGTAAAATGTCTAAAATCGCAAGTGTCCCATAATCAATGGCAATATAGTGTATTTGTTTGAGAGTTAGACTGACGAATCTAAGATGCAAGTTTTAATGTAGCTAATGTGATGGGTTTATTATAAATCAATGAAACAGTTCCTTCCTAAATATTGTCTTTCGTCGAAATTCGACGGGTTCCGCCTCGTTCTTAGTAAGAGCGCAATTTTTTTTTTTTTTTTTTTTTTTTTTTTTTTTTTTTTTTTTTGCAGTATAAACGTGAATTTGTTACATGCTCTTTTATTGTTGCAATTACATAAAACATTCTAGTCATCTTAGTATTCTAGCATATTCTTAGTAACCTCACAATTTCTTTTTATACTGTAGATTGCGAAATTACATCTTTATTTTCAAAAATGCAACTTGAGTTAAATAAAAGAGTATACGGAGAAGTTCATCCAATATTTAGTCGCTTCAATAATATTGCGTAGTACCGGAAGATCCAAAAGTCAGGAAGAACTTTAAAAATGATTAATTCGAAAACGAATCAAGAAACAAAAAATACGGTTTGTACCAAACGGATAAAAAGAAACCGGATTTTGTGTGGCAATGGAAAACAATAGTTCTGTTGGCAACCATCAGAGGGCGCTATAGTGTTTTGTTGCACCAAAAGGTGATTTCCTAATGAAAAAATGTTGACAACTTACAAGTTGACTTAGTTACATTTAATCAGTGCTGCAGTAAATGTTCAATGTGATGTCCAGCTATCAGAAGTACATCTGTGAGACGAGGCACCACACTGTTCACAGCATTTAGTAGCATTTCTTGCGTTATAGTCCGGGAGCCGACCGTCGATTTACCTATGTATCGAGTACAAGGACCGGACATACATCAAAATGTAGGTCTCAATGTGCAAATTAAGAATATCACTGGCTGCCAGGTCCTATCCTGCCGGAACGCAAGGCAGCCGCACTTTTATGACGTCAATTTTGAGTGTTTACCTATGTATCGAGTACAAGGACCAGACATACATCAAAACGTAGGTCTCAATGTGCATATTAAGAATATAACTGGCTGCCACATACATCAAAATGTAGGTTTCAATGTGCACATTAAGAATATCACTGGCTGCCAGGTCCTATCCTGTCGGAACCCGGTGGCAGCCGCACTTTTATGACGTCAAGTTTGAGTGTCTGCCTATGTATCGAGTACAACGACCCGACATACATCAAAATGTAGGTCTCAATGTGCACATTAAGAATATCACTGGCAGCCACGTCCTATACTGCCGGAACCCGGTGGCAGCCGCGCATATATGACGTCAACTTTGAATGTTAACCTATGTATCGAGTACAAGGACCGGACATACATCAAAATGTAGGTCTCAATGTGCACATTAAGAATATCAGTGGCTGCCAGGTCCTATCCTGACGGAACCCGGTGGCAGCCGCACTTTTATGACGTCAATTTTGTGTGCTTACCTATGTATCGAGTACAAGGCCAAGACATGCATCAAAATGTAGGTTTTAATGTGCACATTAAGAATATCACTGGCTGCCACATACATCAAAATGTAGGTCTCACTGTGCACATTAAGAATATCACTGGCTGCCAGGTCCTATCCTGCCGGAACCCGGTGGCAGCCGCACTTTTATGACGTCAATTTTGTGTGCTTTTATGTATCGAGTACAAGGCCAAAACAATGTGCACATTAAGAATATCACTGGCTGCCACATACATCAAAATGTAGGTCTCAGTGTGCACATTAAGAATATAACTGGCTGCCACATACATCAAAATGTAGGTCTCAATATGCACAATAAGAATATCACTGGCTGTCTGGTCCTATCCTGCCGGATCATGGTGGCAGCCGCATTTTTATGACGCCAATTTTGAGTGTCTACTCGATACATAGGTACATCGACGGTCGGCTCCCGGACTATTATGGCAGACACATTTTGGTGGTGGCATCTTTCAGTGCTGCTGGTGATGCCGGTTGATCACGGCACATTTTTTACTACAAGAATCTCCGTAGCCAAAAGTCAGAGTGTAAAACCCGTCTGTGTGACTTCCTCGAAAAAAAATGAACCAATTATGAAATCAGCAGTGATGGCACACTAGACTGTCACATTTGCATGTTGCAAGCGTACCTCAACCAATTCCAACAGAACTATTTTTTTCGTAACCACACATAACCCGATTTATTTTCGATCCGTTTGGTGTAAACCGTATCTTTGTATCTTGATTCGTTTTCGAATTATTCATTTTTAAAGTTCGTACTGACTTTTGGATCACCCGGTATATATCGTTAATAAATAATACAAAATATTTTTTTTAACTTTTTTTTTGTGAATAGACTACTTTGAATGTCAATCTGAAAAATTTTACATAGAATATGAAACATCACTTTAAAATATCAAATTACTTATAGTATGCTACAAGTGATATATAAAAATAAAAATGGCAAAAAATACCTTTTAATTTTATTTGTTTCGTGTGCTCTAACGGCAACTTTTTCAAAAACAAAACCGATTTAAAAAATTTATCGCTAAAATAGCTTCAAATTAGAAATTGTAAACAGAAAAGCAAAAATCACGTGAACATAAGCATAGAGAAATAAATTGGAAAATTAAAATGAATAAAAGTTTTGTGAACGTGAAATATTACATATTACTGTTTTAAAATCCTTTCCCGTTTCCTTCCAAATTTTAGAGTTCAATGCAGGCAAATTCATTGCGAATATTCTATTTCTATTGATAATTTTTGACATATAATTTTCTTTTATCGGTTTTGTTTTTGAAAAAGTTGCCGTTAGAGCACACAAAACATGTAAAATTAAGAGGTATTTCTGCCATTTTTATTTTAATGTATCACTTGTAGCATACTATATGAAATTTAAAATTTTACATATTGAAAATAAGTTTTATAAATGACAAAAGTTCATCATAAAAAAAAGAATGTATTTAAAAAATGACTGAGGAAGTACGGTGAAAACTCATTTTGTTCTATTTTTACTTTTATTTAGTCTTCCGAACTTCAACATCGGGAAGGCCACTACAATATGACGATATTTGAGTAAGTGAGTTAGTACTGCAGTTTATTTTTTGTATCAATCATTATTAATTTTCAAAAAGAAGCAAAAATGAATGAAAAACTAATACACTGCTTGACAATTGCTAAAGGACAACTAATTTTTGCAATATAACGTTCCTGAAAGCCGAGAGAGTAGTGAGGTACGTCCCGTTATCTGCGTAAAATGCAATGCTCGAAAGCTCTTTATTCGTTCAAAAATTCATGCAGTAAAGTTGTTGGCGAAAATAGCGCAGTAGTTTATTAAACTTATTTATTTGAAATATCACGTGTTTCGGAAATAATGAAGTGCAAAATATCTGCAAAACATCATTTGAGTGCTTGCGATCGTAGACGAGCAGTTGCGCAGCTTGAAGCAGGTCAATGTGTCACTAATGTAACCAAAATCATGGGAGTGTAAAAAAATGTTACCTCGCAATTACAAAACGCAGCTGAAAATGGAAATATTATGCGAAATTTTGTTGTTGGTCGAAAAAAGAATATCACTCCTCAAGAGAATCCCTAATAGCAAAATGAAATAGAATAGACTTTACGATGTGACGCCAAAGTAAACATATACAAAGTAAACACCAATGAGCGTGCATAATCATTTTAACGCTGCTTCCTCTTCGTCCAATAAACAGACTTTTTTGAAGGATACATGTCTACAGAAGCGTGGCTTTGGCCATTCGTGGGTAAAGTCCATTCTCACTCATAGTCAGATGCTGCGGACCGCAGCGGTACACGTGTATTTTCCAAAACCATTTCTATGTGATAGTGTAGTTTGTATGCATGGAAGCGTGTTCAGTGCATCCCACTTGAACCAGTTATCGTTGAGAAAGATTGTATTGGTATAAGGAACGTATTGGTTGGGGACACCAGCACTGATACAGAGTGATGCTCTTCTGCGAATCCCGCTTAATTGTGACACAAATAATTCAGATGAACAGTTAATGTGGATATAGAGGAGAACACTTTAAGCTCATGAAATTAATTGATATGGCGTAGGCGTGGTGGTGTGTGCAGACATTATGCACTGTGGCAGAAAATCGCTTCACATCTTTGAGCGAGGTTCTTGACCTTTACATTACAGCTGTACACGTTAAAAAAAACTGTAAAGTTATTCAACTTTTCTAGGAAACTGGGATTCCTAGAGCTTTTTAAGTAACGGTAACAGCTAGAATCCCAATTTCCTTGAAAAAGTTTAGTAACTTTACAGATTTGTTTTACAATGTATTGCAGAGAGATCATTCTGGATCATGTTCGTTTTTTTAGGATTGCGGTAGGTATGAATTTTCTGTTTACGACAACAATATGCGCCTAAACAGTATTACTGTAGTACGGATCCACTAGGAAGGGAAACTATTGAACACATGGAATGGGCTGCTTGTTTTCCAAATTTAAATCCTATTGAGCATGCCTGGGATGTTCTTGACAGACGAGTTTCTGAAAGAACTCATCCGGTCTGAACCGTACAAGAACTGGAAAATGTTCTGAAAAAATATTGGTAAATATCCCTCAGGATTTTTCAATACTTTAGAAAGCAGTTAGAATAACAGGAGCAAAATTTGCACTAGTTTTCAATGAGGACATATAGCTAGAGTTGTAAAAAGTCGGTTTATTCCCGGGTTTATTTCCAATAGACCAGGTTTATTCCCAGGTTTATTCCCAAAAAACCGAATTATTCCAAAAAATCCCGGGTTTTTTCCAGGTTTATTCCTAAAAACCCGGTTTATTCCCGGGTTTAAACCGGGTTTTTTCTAACCTTTGCAACGCTACATATAGCTTACTGATACTGACATCTCTCATTCTTTATCTAGAAAGAACCTTTTTTTTGTGAAGCCAAAAATTTTCAAGGATCACAATCATATATTTTTTTAAGATTTAAGGTACCCTGGGGTAATAACGCCACGTTAAGGTTCTACCAATTTTCACGGCTCAGTTTTAGTTTGTATTTTTCAAACAAATATATGATTTGATACAGCAACTCATTGACTATCTATATAAAAAAAAAAATTTAACAGATATGAATACATAAAATGTAATGGCGTGATTTCTTGACCAATGCTATTTGGCGTTATTACCCACCTATATGGGTAATAACACCATGCAAACAAAACTATGAAATAAGTTGGAATAATTGCATGTAGATTGCCCAATTCTAAAAATACAAACTCTCAGCTCTAGAAATTGACAAATTGTATCCTAAGCTATTGAAAATGTTCAATTTTTTGTGAAAGTGTAAGAAAAATAGAGGTGTGGTGGTGGGGGGGGAGGATGAGGCAAAAGAATATCAGACCGTGAGCTTCTTTTTGCTTAAAAAGGACCGCTTAAATAGAATTATTAGATATATTGCACAGTTTTAACTGTGTTTATTTGAATCAGTATTTAGGATGTAGCTCGGTCACTGCAGGGAATCAACCGGGGTAAAAATTGCAAGGATTGGCGTTATTACCCTGTTATAGTTATTGCGCTGTACATTTTAAATTACAAATTATCTCGAGAAGATATCCAAAATCTTCAACAACATTTTGAAAGTCCATAAAATGTACTACAAATTTATGTAATTAACAAAGTATTTCCGGATAAAAAAAATAGTCTTCACATCACAAAACGTATCTCGCAAATTTTAGATCAAGCGTTATTTTTAGTTGCTTGTAAAAACAATAACACCTAAAAATGAAACAAATCGACTTGAAGCTGTTTTTTGCGATTTATATGACTCAAAACCCTTCTGCGCAGAGCACATGGGTGTCATTTACCAGATTATTTCATAATTATGCAAAATATTAGCATTTGGCGTTATTACCCCGTCTGGCGTTATTACCCCAGGGTACCTTATTTGTTTTCTATAAAATGCATTCTGTACCATTTTGCATGATAAATACAATACTTCACCTCTATTTTATATATGCTCAATTTCATTTTCTTAATCATGGCCTCTGATTATTTATTTCAAAAATGTATCTGATCTTTAGCAATTGTCAAGCAATGTACATATGAGAGATGCTATCTGAATACCTTTCTTCATTTTTTCAGCGATATCATTACTGCAAAAATCTTTTATTCCACTTTGGAGCACAAGATCTACAAGCACATGCCTAAGTACGATGTAAGATCTTTTTCTTTCATTGACTTTTATTGCAAAATTTTTGTTACTAATACGGGAGTATACTTAAAAAGATGTAAATTCACAAAACTACATTTTGTAAAAGCTTCAGAAATCTGGATGTTCACTAAAATTTCATGTGTACACTACACAGAAAAAAAGATTTAAAGCTACAGAAACTTAAAGTTTATCGGTAACCCGATATAAATTAATGAAATTTTTTTTTTGTTGCAGTTTCATAAAAAGTTCTAGGCATCCCAGGTTTTTGAAAAATTCTCAGTAACTTACAGATTATTTGTTTTACAGTGCAAATGTGAATCTGTTATCTGAATTTCTTTTCTGGGAGTTACATAAAAAGTTCTAGGTATCTTAGTGTTGTGTCGATATATTTGAAGAAAGCAGTAGACTGTATAATCACTTTTAACATTATTTAATAACACATTTCACAAATAAAATCCGCTGAGGGAACACAATGCACATATCGTCGAGATTCACAAACTCAACATAAAGTAAACATAAAAGAACAATAATATCCTTGCGCAGAGGGAAAAACACATATTATCCCTACGCAGAGGGAAAAGCACTGGGATAAAAAGCAGACGATTTTTTAAATTAAACATACTCCCGGCCTTGAAAGCCGAAAGGGTTTCAAAAATTTACTCTAAGGGTAATTTACACAATTTACTTATTGGCCTTTTTAATTCACTATTTTCAGTTTTCAGGGTAACTACACGAATCTTTTTATCAGATCCAGGATGAGTTTTGATCACTCTAGCTAATTTCCACTGTAAAGGGGAGAGACCTTCATTTTTTATTATAACTAAATCACCTATTTTAATATTAGGCTCTTCTTTAAACCATTTTACTCTCTGTTGTAGGGTCGAAAGGTACTCATTGCTCCATCTTTTCCAAAAGTGTTGTATTTTCTGTACTAATTGCCACCTGGTCAATCTTGATGCAGGTACCTCTGAAATATCTACTTCTGGTGTTGAAGTAAGAGGAGCACCAATTAAAAAATGACCAGGGGTTAAGGCCTGTAAATCATTAGGATCTGAACTTAAAGGACAAAGGGGTCTAGAATTTAAACATGCTTCGATTTGAGCTAAGAGAGTTGAAAGTTCTTCAAATGTCAAAACTGAATTGCCAACGGTTCTTTTTAAATGGAATTTCATCGATTTAACGCCAGCCTCCCAAAGTCCTCCAAAGTGAGGGGCTGAGGGTGGGTTGAAATGCCAATTTATTTCATCCGAACTTAAGTATTTTGTCACTTCTTCATTATGCTGAGAAGAAGCCACAAATTTATACAATTCTTTCAACTCCTTGCTCGCACCGACAAAATTTTTGGCACAATCCCTTACAATTTCTTTTGGTTTTCCTCGTCTGGATATAAATCGCTTTAGACAAGCTAAAAAAGCCTGAGTAGATAAATCAGTCACTAATTCAATGTGAATTGCATGAGTAGAAAAACATATAAATAATGAAATATAACACTTAAAAGATTTTGAACCTCTACCTTTTTTAAATTTGCACAATATAGGTCCTGCATAGTCAATTCCTGAAATAAGGAACGGACGGGTACGTTGCACTCTAGTTGAAGGTAAATCAGCCATGATTTGTTTAGCTGTAGAAGCAGAAGCACGAGCACAGATTACACAATTCCTTACGAACTTTCTTACAGCACTTCGTCCACTTAAAATCCAAAATTTCTGTCTGATAACACACAATAATAGCTGAGGGGCAGCATGAAAATGAGATAAGTGAAAATATCTGATAATCAACACTGTCACTGGATGATTTTTTGGTAACAATATTGGATGAATTTTTTCTTGTGTGAGATTTGAATGACGAAGACGTCCTCCAACTCTGAGTATTCCTTCTTTATCAAGGAATAGAGAAAGATTAATCAGTTTGCTGTTGCGAGGTAAACACTTGCCAGAAGTCATACATTTAATGTCATCAGGAAATGATGACTCTTGCACTTGTTTAATTATCACCTTTAAGGCACTCTGAATTTCTGAATGTGTAAGAAAGCCGAAGTTTCTTTTTGAAACAGGTAAACGAGAATTCGTAAGAAATCTCAAACACCAAGCAATAATACGTTTTAGCTTAGTAAATGATGATATATTTGAAAGAATAGGCATTTCCACACTTAATTGGGCTGTAGAACAAAAATAATTTTTCCTTTGTTCTAATAAAGCTTCGTCACAGAAAACACTCCCTAATTGTGATTTTGGAGAAGTGAAAGATGGATCACTGAGCCAACTGGGGCCATTCCACCACAGATCATGCAATGATAATTCCGAGGGTGATAGACCTCTTGATGCACAATCTGCTGGATTCTCCTTTCCCTTTATATGATGCCAGCACTCAGACGGAACAAGTTGCTGTATTTCAGAAACACGATTCGCAACAAAAGTTTGCCATCTTCTTGATTCGGTTGATAGCCAAGAAAGAACTATTGTTGAATCCGTCCAACAATTAATTTTAGAGATGTTCAAACACAATGAATCTAGAACAGTTTTTACCAAACGGGCTGACAGCAGGGCGGCACTCAATTCTAATTTAGGTAAAGTTATTGTTTTTAAAGGTGCAACTCTTATTTTTGCTGCTAATATTCTAACTGATACAGCTGAATCATTTGATAAGGATCTTAAGTAAACAACTGCACCATATGCCACTAAGGAAGCGTCACTAAATGAATGAATTTCAAATGTGTTAGCTGAAGGAATAATTGCTAAACGAGGCACAGTAATTGATGTTAAACATCCGAGTTCGTCCCGAATTTTTATCCACCAATTTTTAATTAGAAGTGGAACAGGATCGTCCCATGCCAGATTACTTCTCCATAATTCCTGAAGTAGAATTTTTGCAGAAATTATAAAGGGGGAGATCCAACCAAGTGGATCAAAAAATTTTGCTATATCTGACAATATGGATCTCTTTGTGACTTCTTTGGTTCTATGGTGACACTAATTTTAAAGACATCGCGATTTGAATCCCATTTTAATCCTAACACCTTTATTGAGTTATCGTTTTCAATTGATAAATCTGATTTAGACTGAATTAAATTTTCAGGAATGTTTTTTAGTACACTAATGTCATTCGAGGTCCACTTGCGTAACTCAAATCCGCCTCTTTTCATTAATTCTTGTAACTCTGATATTAATTTTATAGCTTCTTCGGGAGATGATGCACCTGTAAGTAAGTCGTCTACGTAAAAATCACGTAATACAACATTTGACGCTAATGGAAAATTTAATTTTTCATCCAACGCTAATTTCTGTAGAACTTTAGTAGCTAAATATAGGCTAGACGTTAGTCCGTATGTAACTGTAGTAAGACGATAATCACTTATATCGTCGGAAAATTTATCCTTCCAGAGAATTCTTTGAAAATTTTGATCTTCAGGAAATATTTTAATTTGACGAAACATTTTTGCAATGTCAGCATTAATAGCTATAGCGTGTGTGCGGAATCTTAACAAAATAAAAAATAACTCTTGTTGAACTCTAGGACCTACAATTAAATTTTCATTAAGAGAAACATTATTTGTAGTTTTTGCGCTACCGTCAAACACAACTCTAAGACGGGTTGTTGTACTAGATTCCTCGATTACTGGATGATGTGGCAGATAATAAATTTCATTAACGGGTTTTTGAATTTCACTCTTTGGTATTTTCTCCATGTGTCCCATTTCAAGATATTCATTCATAAATATACAATAATTTTCATACAAATCGGGCTCTCTATTAAATCGTTTTTCTAAATTTAGAAATCTTTTCATAGCTAACAATTTTGATTCCCCTAATTCTTTACATTGCTTTTTAAATGGCAAACGCACAATATATCTTCCATTAGTATCGCGTGAATGAGTTGTATAAAAAATCTCCTCACAATATTTTTCTTCATTCGTGTATATTTCTTTTGAGGGGATGTTTTCTAACTCCCAGAACCTTTTTACATAATCTGTTTCAACATTTGCAAAATTAACTATAATATTTGGTTTATTTTCTGAAAATGTATCACTATCCCCTGCTATTAACCACCCATAATCTGAATTTACTGCAAAAGGAAGTCCTGGTTGTCCAAATATTTTTTCTCCTCTAATTATAGATAATGATAATGACACGCCAAATAATAAGTCTATTGGTCCCGGTTCATTCCACTTAGGGTCAGCTAGTGTTATGTTCTTTAGATGACTGAATGCATTAATATCATATGATACAACTGGTTGATTACTCGTTATCTTTTTCAAAATATAAAAAGTACCTAATCGTGTGTTTTGTTTATTAAAATGTGGAGAAAATTCCAATCTTACAACGCCACGTGTCTCTTCGGAGTATCCCATTCCCAAGCATTTAATCTGTAAATTAGCAGAATTTCTTTTTATACCTAATAATTGTATTGCACGCTCACTTATAAAATTGTTAGTACTTCCGACATCTATTATACACCTCAATAATTTATTGCCTCCATAATTATCTTTCACATTAATTAGCGCAGTTGCAAGTATGCCAAATGATTTTGAGTTTATTTCCCCAAGACTTGAATTTATGGACAAATTTGTATTATTAGATGTTTCAAGAGCAGTCTCACTAGTATGATACGAGGACTGAGGCGTTACTTGGTTTTTTATATCTGGATAGTTAGTTTCTCGTCTTTCATAGTGTAATAAGCTATTATGACTCTTCAAATTACATCTTGAACAAACTCTTTTTGACTGACAATTGTTTAATTTATGATCAGCAGATAAACATGCAAAACAAAGATTTTTATTTTTTACAAATTGCACTCTTTCACGAATAGATAATTTTAGAAACTCACTACATTTAGGTATTTTATGACTAGGTGAAGAACAATATTTACACTCACTATTGTTAAGAGAAACATTCATCGCAGTTAATTTAGGATAACTGTTTTTCTTATAAACACTATTTCCTTTAGCAGATTGCAATGAACGAGCATAATCTTTCAGAAAATTTATTAATTGATCTAACGTTGGAAGTTCGTCATTTTTTAACTGTCGTTCCCACCACAGTTTAACATTAGAGTCAAGTTTTTGCAAAAGTAAATAAATCAACAAAGTTTCTGAAAAGCCACTTACCTTCTGATCCAAGATTTCGAAAGATCGAACACATTCATTCGTTATATCCACTAAATTAAATATTGCTGCCGGTGAATCGCCTTGCACGAATGGAAAATTTAATAATCTTCTTATATGAGACTATATTAATTCCCTTTTATTTGAAAACCGTTCCGTTAATAATTGCCATGCTACATTGTATTTCGAATCTTCAATAGGTATTGATTTTATAATTTTTAACGCGTCTCCATGACACGATAATTTTAAATATTGCAGTTTCTGAGCAGGCGATAAATTAGCATTTTCGTGTATACTTGCTGTAAACAAATCTTTGAAGCTTAACCATTCATGAATATTTCCACTGAAAGATGGTAAAGAAAGTTTAGGCAATTTCATTTCACTCATCTCCTTTTTTGGATTGTCCGTATTTATTTTTCTAGCATTAATTTCACGTTCAATTTTTACCGTTAATTCATCTAAGATGTCTTGTTGTTCATCCTTCTCTTCTATAAATAAATCAATGTCTTTTTCTTCACATGCATAAAAAATCGATTTAAATAAATTCTTTAACTCTTCATCTAATTTTTGAATTTCTTTTTTAAATAACTGAATTTGTTCTAAATCACACACACTCAAATCAGTTTTGAAGAATTTATTTTTCACTCTTGTAATTGAAGATTTTAAAACTTTTTTATCAGTCAATATTTTCTTATCCATTTTTTTCTTGCGTTATTCTATTTGGCACAATTCCAATTAGCTCATTTTACTTTAGAATGAATTTCACTCTATTAACTTTTTACTTAAATTTCGCAATACTCCGGCTGCGATGCCAACCAAAATGTTGTGTCGATATATTTGAAGAAAGCAGTAGACTGTATAATCACTTTTCACATTATTTAATAACACATTTCACAAATAAAATCCGCTGAGGGAACACAATGCACATATCGTCGAGATTCACAAACTCAACATAAAGTAAACATAAAAGAACAATAATATCCTTGCGCAGAGGGAAAAACACATATTATCCCTACGCAGAGGGAAAAGCACTGGGATAAAAAGCAGACGATTTTTAAAATTAAACACTTAGTTTCTTAGAAAACTCTGAGTAACCTTAGAGGGGTTTTTTTTCACAGTATGGAATACCAGGTCTTGATTGGTAATATTTGAAACGTAAAGTCGATATTTAACCAATACTGGCATTTTATAGTGAATAATTGCAATGATTACAATATTTGCACAATTTTGGTCATCAAGATAGTCAGCATAGGCTTTGTTGGTTTGTAATTGGGGCAATTTATGACGAACATATATTTGTGGTTGTTTAAAAACATAAACAGATTTAAAGCAGTATTTATTTGTTTTAATGGTTGTTTTAAAGCGCATATGACTTTAAATTATAGACCGGGAGGCGGCAGCACTGATAATAACCTCATGGAGTTCAGGGATAAAAATCTAGAATTAGTTGAATCTCCATTCACATATTAAAATGAAATCGGTCTGCCAAGTCATATCTTGGTGGAATACATCTAAAAATCCAATTTTAGCAATTGCCTAATAAGTGTATCTTTATTTTTTCACTCTCCTAAGCCTTCATGTTTTTTATTCTTTTGAGTGCACGAAAGCACAATGGTAAATCTAGGAGCCAACTATTAAAAGAGGGGGTTTTTGGCATTTTACAAGAAGATATGACTTGGCAAACCGATTGCATTTTAATATGTTTATCGAGATTTAATTAATCCTTGATTTTTATCTGTCAACTCGACGAGGGGATTTTTTGAGCTTCCACCTCCCGGTCTTTTATTGTCTATAACATAGTATATATAAATTCTTCTTTATTTATTTTTATCTATTTATTCTTTTTTTGAAATTTAGACGATGGAGCTATTCAGTTTCTTGGGAGGCTACAGTGGTGTATGGCTGGGTTTTTCTCTCCTAACAGTCTATGAACTTTTGGAAATTATTATATCAACAACCCTGTTCTTTTTCCAAAAAGGACTTTACCATCTACAACGCAAGAGAATACTCGGAGAAATTACAGATTCGAAAAAGTGCGGTAAAACTACAGCGAAGACAATCAGAAAGAAGAAGCGTTTCAGTTGATGAAAGTTTATAATATGTTTTTTATTTAATAAATAATCAGATTTCTCATTAAATAAAGATTTGTAAAAAGTTTTATGTAAATTAGTTATCTTTCATTTTCTAAATAATAATAAGAAAAATAATAATATAAAACTTGAAATTTCTAATATACAGACGGCCACAAAGAAAGAAAAAAGAGTAACACTTCAATGATTTTAATCACAAATTTTACATAGTCAAAATTCATATAAAAAACTCAAATAAACGTACTAAAAATACTTTCAAGTGAATACATATAATATAAATTTATTTAAAATACATTAAAATATTTTAAAATACCCAAAACGTTTTCAACCATTACACGGCCGTCATCAATGGGTATTCAAATGTTGTCAGAGGCCCAGAAAAGGGAGGGGTTTTGGGGTTAAAACCTCTCCCAGAGCTAAGAAAGATTGATATAATTGCCGCTTATATGAATCAAAACCAAACTCAATATTTCAATGTTTTTGCATATTTCGGTATTCACCACTTTGATGAATCAAATTTCGTTCAACAAAATGATTCAATTAAATGGCGAAAATTCTACTTAAAAATGTGAAAGTGATATTACATGCATTACTTAAGTGAAAATTGGTTAGTTGAACTAAGTCACTTTTCCGAGACGTCTTATGCTAAAAAAATAGTGATTTTCTGCTACACAGATGCTTTATGAGTTTAAGTATTATACAGAGGGGTCATTTTCTTAATTGCACTTCTGTCTTTGTCCCATGTTCAAAATTAGATAATAGACTATCTAATTATTCAGAAAAAAAGAAAGTAATTAAAAACATATCTAGAAAATAGTGGCACGGATGATAAAAATGTTGGTACTTTGAGACCGCCTTTCAAAGCGCATTTGGCACAATGGAATAAACTTTATACAAGATCTTTACTTTAAGCAAGGCTAATCATTGGGGTAAGTAAACCTTTTCTTTCCGACTTAATTCAATTACTAAAGATAAATATTAAAAAAGTATTTAATATAATAATTCCAAGACATTAAAAGTCAGTAATTTTGAGACAACAATCGCTTATGATTTAATAAGGATTTCATTTACAAGGAAAACTTTTTCGATTAGAAATTATTTGAATGATCTTACCCCCTAGGCTTTTATTTTTAAAAATGAATTTAAAGTTTCTACTTTGTTAAACATATTTTTCTTTTAAATTACTTTAAAATAATGTGCTATTACATGAAATACAATTGACAAGTGACTTTTCGTGAGAATCTCTGCAATCTTCTTTCAGAATATGATTGGTTCTTTGCCAAGTTTAAACTTTGTACAAAGTCTTTGTTTTAATTTAAAAAATATTCAACGACTTTCATTCCAAAAGAACTAAATTTTAGCGTGTGCCATAGTTACACCTACGAGAAAATATAATCTTTGAACAGTTCTGATTAAAAAAAACCTGCTTCTTTATAATATTAGTACAGATACGGGTTCAATTCGAACTTGGATATTTTTAGAGAACTTTAACAATAATAAAGATATTTTAACGAAAGTTTCAACAAATTTATATTGCTTAAGGAAAAATTCGATGTCATGTAAAATCCCGATTTTAGTGGTTGACACGCTGGTTTATTATTATCTTTTCCTGGCTTTTATGTTTTCTAATTTTAATATTTCAAATGTTGTTTAAATGAAACATGACCAATGTAACTACGGAAAAAATGCATTATGATTTTATTCATTAAAAGTACTGGTTCTATTAACCGGCGATTCAAATAACCAATAAACACCTTTATCAGGAACTCAACTCTTCCCTAGAACTGAATTCTGGCTGCGCCACTGAATGTTGTTATATTTGTTTGCGTTTTTTCGAGAATTGTCTAGAATAAATTATTGTAATTTAATTTTGTACGTCAATAGAAACAAGTGTACGAATAAACGCAACCAAAAATAACGTAATTTCTTCTAAACAATTTTCAAATAAGCGCAAACAAAAATAATAACAACATTTGAATGCCTACTGATAACGGCCGTGTACTGGTTCAAAACTTTTTGGTATTTTAAGATATTCTGATGTATAATGTATAAATAAATTTATAATATATCAATGCAGCTGAGAATATTTTTAGTACTCTTGCTTGTGCTTTTTATATGAATTTTGATTATTTAACTCAATTTGAATTTTGCACTAGAACTTTAATTTTTCCTTCAAAAATTGACATAGAAAAAAATATAGTCACTCAACTGAAAACTATGTCGTTTTTCCATATATCTTAAGAAAACAAGCTTAACCCTTTGCGGCGCAGTGGTTTAGTAGATAAACCACTTAATTTTAATTCCCAAACGCCACATTCGCACCGGAATTTTGTTTAAAAAAATTACGGTTTATTGAATGCGTGAAATACAGCGCTTTCTTATTTACAAATAAAGTTGTTTTCAAATTCCGGTGTCAGCCATTAATTTCAAAACTTAAGGAATGAATTTGCCCTGCGCCGCAAAGGGTTAAGTACCATCTCCATCTATTACTGTACCAAACTCATTTTTGCCGATTATAGGACATTCATTAAGGGTTATAGCAATCATTTTACTTTACTTCTAAAACTTAAAAGGAGGGAAATATAATAAAATGCCGAAGCACTGACCTCATTTGATCAACTATTGACTGAATCACCCTATTTGATGTGTTGCATTTGAATCGCATGAGATCATTCAAATCTTTTGAAGAAAATGAAATCTGTTTTTATTATAAATTTAGAAGACGATTAATGAATTAGTTTTATTAAATAACATATTTAAAATAATAATAAAAATTTACATTTTAAGCTAAAAGTTTTTCCAGTGAAAATGCATGTATTCTATAACTTTATTTGCCAAAAGCGTTTTTTTCTTTCAAGAATTGGTTTTCTAATGTCAAAGATGACAGAAATGAAGTCATTTGAGCAAATTTATACAAAAAGTACTTCCTTTTAGCAAATTTATTCAAAAGCATTTAATATATACGAATTAAAATTAATAATTAAGAAACATAATTTCTCTAACTATAATATATATATACATTATATATTATGTCATTGTGAAAAGTTTTAATCTTAAGAAAATACTTGGAAATCTATTTTTCTACTTTAAATTAAATTAAAAAAGCTACGAAGGTTGTCTCTTTTGTCAATGTAATTTATCTTAATGTTTCCGTCGACAGGTGATGTTTTGTTTTATAAAGTAAAAGGATTATGGAAGCTTGAATATATGAAAATATTGTATTTCATAAAAAACTCTTGAAAAATACAATACTATCACAATATTATTTCCCCATCATTTTAAATATATTATTGCGGGAAAGCATCATCTCTATCCACTAGGTCATGCGTAGTATGTTCTATGACTTGCAAACGCTACTCTCTAATAAAGACTTTTTACAGACCGGCTGAATGCGCGAGACGTGACTAATGAACCAATAACCGAAATGAACTGATGCGATGAAGGAAAAGAAAAACGAACGTGATGCTGTGATTGTGAGAAAAGGAGGAGAGAACTTTTTAAGACGATACAATGACAATGTAGGACGGACCTAGAACTATATCTTTTTTAGTTTTGACCAGAGAGCAAGTAAATTCTGTTATGGTGATGTTTAAGATAATGATGTATTAACCAGTAAATAGTCCTTTATATAAATAACATTTCCTATAAATGGTCGTCAATGTAATTTAAAGTATGAATGTGTCAACTACACTCTAAAAAATAACGCGTAAATTTACACACAAAAACAGGAATATCGATGATATAAAAATGATTTGTTTATATGCGTAAATCGGTTTGTAAATTGCGAAAATATACGTCTAATGTGTAAATTTCAAAATACTTATTTAAGTGTGTAATTTGATGATGATTCTAAATGTGTAAAAGTTATCTAATAACTCTTGAAATACACTCTTAAATGTGTAAATTACACAGGAATACCATATTTTTGTGTAAAATTCTTACATATATATATGTGTGTGTATGTAATATTATATTTTTGCATACATTTTTTAGTAATATGCATTATGCATATATTTTTATTAAAATACAAAGCACGCAAATTTGGTTGTAGTATTCTTTTATTACACATATTTCTGCATAATATACAAAACACACATTTTTGTGAAATATTTAAAATAACACAGATTTTTGTGTTATATTTGTACATAATTACAACTGTAACAGCTTGTATTGTTTTCCATATTTAAAGGATCTTTTTCTTCGTGAATATTTCTACATATTTTCCTCACATACTGAAAATTCCATTTCTTTAACTGCATTTTTTAATTGATACAAAACATTGCTAATTTTCCCTTGCTGCGGTGTTCAGAGAAAAAAAAAATCTATAACTTTTAAGAAATTTGTATTAAGTCATTTCAAACTTAATATTTTTTTATCAAATTACACAATGTTTAAGAATAACATTAGTAATTTACAGATTTCAATTAAAAATGCTTGTGTACGGGAGGTAATACTACTACTGTTCGAATTTTCATTTGGTTGTAGTGGCCTTTGGGTATGCGACAACATCAAAGTTGCAGTTACGATTTTGCCAACTTAATAGTTAAACTTAAATATACAGCAGCTGACAAGAAATGTTTTAGACGATATGTTTTTCTATCCTTACTTTTAAAATAAGCAAAATTTCTTAATGATGTAAATTGGTGTCATATCAACAAAACACAAGAATGGTAGTAATCCATGTTAAGAGATGGCGCAACGATACTGTGATTTATTTTTAAGGCTTTAGCATGCGCGCCGATAAAAATATCGAAGATGTACGAATGACTTGACATGATGAGCTGCATTTGAGCGGCTGCTGTAAATAAATGTAAATAAACTATATGGAACTATAGTTATGCTTCCCTGGTGGAATCATGCTACTCATAAGAGCCCATGGATTTAATACTGGCAACGTGATGGGATAACTTACACATAATATATTGAAGAGAAAATTATTTCAACTAAAAAAGAGATCATTTTATTGGGGCGTTAAGAAGAGGTTCCCTGGTTCCCTGGACGATTTATGTCGAAAAAATAGACTTTTACTTCAGTGCTAATAAAATTAAAAATGAAGAGATGAAAAAAATATTTAGCTAAACTCAATCGGAACTACGATGTTTACTATATTACGAGATATTATTATTCCAGAGACGCTAAAAGAGATAAAATATGAAGATCTTTTTAAAAAAAGCAAAGGAACAATTTTCGCCGTGCCCAAGTGAAATTGTTGAAAGATTCAAATTTCAAAAACAACTTAGAAAGCAAGGGGAAATCATAGCTGAGTTTGTAAGAGAACATCGGAGAGTATCGAATTCTGTAATTTTGGAAATACGTTAATTGACCGTCTGCGTCACCAACTGATATTTGGAATACAAGATGAAAAAATTCAACGAAAGCTGCTTCATTCGAAAAACTTAACACATTCGCTGCGTCCCGAGCCCCCGTCCTTCCCGAAGGTCCTCCCGTCTCAATAAATTTGAAAAAGGATGCAAAACCAGTTTTTCTTAAGTCTCGACCTGTTCCTTTTGCTTTGAAGAAATCTACTGATTTGGAATTGGAACGATTAACATAAGAGGGTACTTTGAAACCTGTTGATCATTCAGAATGGGCTAGTCTTATAGTAATTGTTTCAAAACCAAATGGTACTATTAAAATTTGTGGTGATTATAGATCAACAGTAAATTCAAATATTGATAACGATAACTATCCTCTTCCTAAAATGGAAGAATTATTCTCTAAATTGTCTGCTGGAAAATTCTTTACTGTTTTTGATTTAAAAGATGCTTATTTGCAACAACCTGTAGATAATCAAAGCAGTAAAGTTTTAACTATAAAGATTTATTCAATGTTTTAAGATTAGCTTTTAGCGTAAAGTGTGCTCCTGGAATGTTCCAAAGAAAAATAGAGACTATATTAAAAAAATATGAGTATGTTGGTGTATTTTTAGATGATGTAATCATAAGTGCTAGGAATGAATCAGAACATTCTGAAAAAGTTGAAAGCTTTCTGAAATGCTTTTCTGAACATGGTATAAGATTATATAAGGAAAAAATAAAATTTATGGCTTCGGAAGTTTGCTTTTTAGGACAAAATTTCTCAAGAAGGAACTGAACCTATTTCGGAAAAAAGTTAATGCTATTTTGAATGCACCTATTCCAAATAATGTGTCACAGTTCCGTTCATTTTTAGGCTTAATTTTTTGTTATAGAAACTTCCTACCTAATACTTCATAAGTTTTAGAACTTTTACATAGATTATTAGATAATAATGTTAAATGGACATGGTCAGAAAAGCGTGAAAAAGCATTTCAAAAAGTTAAACAAATATTATGTACATCGCCTGTTTTAGAATTATATGATGTTAACAAAGATATAGTTTTGAATTGTGATGTTTCTGAATATGGTATAGGTTGTGTTTTAAGTCCTATTCTTGAGGGTAAAGAAAAACCCATAGCTTTTGCTTCTAGAACTTTAAATAAAACTGAAATAAATTATGCAATGATAGATAAAGAGGCTTTATCTGTAATATTTGGTGTTACTAAATTTCACCAATATTTAGCTGGTAAACATTTTAAAATTATAACAGATCATAAACTTTTATTTAGATTGTTTGATCCTGTTAGAAAGGTACCTGATACATTATCACATAAAATACTGAGATGGTCGCTAATGTTAGCGGGATATGATTACACAACTGAGTATCGCGAAGGTAAAAATAATAAAAATGCGGACGTATTAATTAGATTACCTCTCTCAGTAACTGTAACTATAGTAAGTAATACAGCTGAAATAATGTTTGTTTCAAATAATAATGACTGGCCTGTTACTTCTAAAAGTATTGCAACGTGGACAACTGAAAATCCTGTAACTAAACAAATTTTAGAGTGGGCACTACATGGATGGCTGCGAAAGGTTAAAGCAGAGGAATATCAACCTTATTTTCGTAGAAGGGAAGAAATTTCCTGTTTAGAATAATTGTTTATTATGGGAGCATAGAGTAATTGTGCCAGAGGAAGGTAGGGAATATATATTGAAATTGTTGCATTTTGTTCATCAAAGTATATCTAGCATGAAAGCTAAAACTAGAGGGGCGGTTTGATGGCCAAATATGGATAAAGAAATAGAACAAATGGTAAATTCATTTAGCAGATGCCAGATATGTGCGAGAGATAAACCCAAAATGAAACCCTTGGAATGGAAGTCTGGATTATCCTGGGAAAGGATTCACATGGATTATGCAGGACCTTTTGAAGGGAACATTTTTTTAATAGAAGTTGATTCTTATACTAAATGGTTAGAAGTAGAAGTAGTGCCCAGGACTACTAACAGTAGAAATACTATTAGAGTATTAAGAATTTTTGTTACATTTGGATTAACAGTAGAGTTGATCAGTGATAATGGATTCGCGTTCACAAGTGATGAATTTGAGGAATTTCTTAAAAATAAGGGAATTAAGCATATACCTATTCCACCATATCATCCGCCGTGTAACGGCCAGGCAAAAAGATATGTGCAAATGGTGAAAAATTGTCTTAGAAAACTAGATAAAAATGACATAACATTATCAATTTCACAACATTTGTTAGAAAATCGTTTAATTCCTCATTCCGTGACTGGTAAAACTCCTGCTGAATTAATGTATTTAAGCCCAGTTCGAACAGCCCTTCACTTGGTATTACCATCAAAACCTAAAATACAGCAACCCCTGCACAAATAGATATAAGTTCATGAATTAGTTTTTGTTAAAATTTTTGGAAAGGGGTAGAAAAGGGTAAAAGGAAAAATTAGGAAATTATTAGGAAGTAGATGGGATTTAGTAAATACATGTGACGGAATAATTTGTAAGCGTCACGTAAATCAGTTGAGACATAACGAAGAGATAAGTTACGAAAAATCTGAAAGAATTGAAGAAAAAAACCACAATGACAAACAAATGTCAAAACAGTTGAAAATATGGTATATTATGGTAAAAATTACAACGATGATGATACGTATAAAAGGGGTTATAAAACTCGCTTTTCTGGGATGAACGGAAAAATAAAAGAACAAATTGATGAGAATATGATGGAACCAAACAAATCTCAGCCTTCACATGACATTGTAACAGGTACAGTTGTGAGTAATAAAAATAATGTTATGACAGATATATCTGTGAAGGACACTGTGACTAAAAATAATGATGAGGACTCAAAGAAAAGTGTTCCAGTTCGAAGAACAATAAAGCAAGATTGCCTGTAGTTCGTTTGAACTATGAGGGGAGGGGTGTCATATCCTCGAAACTCGAGAATAGTAGTAATCTGTGTTAAGAAATGGCGCAACGATACCGTGATTTGTTTTGTAAATCCTTAGCATGCGGACCGATAAAAATATCGGAGATATACGAATGACTTGACAAGATGAGCTGCATTTGAGCGGCCGCTGTAAATTAAAGCATAGCACGGCAGTGCTATGCTTTATTTATTGCCAGTGTGACTCCGTAATGTTATTTCAATACGGAATTTAACATTGAACGAGTTATTTACTAGACATTTTCCCACATTTTGTACGCGCTTCCACAAATTTTCTTTAAAGGATTTAATTGTTTAAAAAATAATTCCCTCCAATCAAAAAATATACAGAGGTCAATGGACAATTTCCTGTAGCAGTTAATCATTTTTATGTGATAAATAAAAAATAAAATTGATTTTTTTTTTGGTAAGAATTAAAAATGGTATATTTACGTACTAGCGTCTAGACCCCGCCCCAAACAACGGCTCTTATCACAAATAAACCCAAGAAATTCCCCATGCTGCCGATAATTTCCCTTTTTTAAACGGAAAATATGGTTTCTTGTCGTTTTTTGACTATACTACAAATAAATAAATAAACAAACAAACAAACAGACAGACAGAGATATAAACAAACAGACAGAAAAACAAACAAACCGACAAAAAGACAAACAAATAAACCGACAAACAAACAAACAGACGTAAAAACAAACAGGCATAAAAACAAACAGGCGTAAAAACAAACAAACAGAATAACAGACAAACAAACAAACAGAAAAAAATAAACCGACAAACAAACAAACAAACCGACAAACGAACGAACAAACAAACAAACCAAACAACAAACAGACAGACGAACAAACAGACAGACAGACAAACAAACAAACCGACAGACACATAAACAAACAAATCAACAAACAAACAGATAGACAAACAAACAACAGACATACAAACAAACAAACAAACAGAAGGACAGACAGACAAACATCACTGGACAGACAAACATCACTGAGAAGAAATTTTAAAAAATTTCTTCCCAGTGGAAGATTTCCCCAGGGAAGAAATTTTAAAAAATTTCTTCGTCTTATACGTTCGAAAAAAATCAAAATAAATTTAGGTGAATAAAAATTTTCAAAAATAATAGTATTTGAGAATAATAGTTTTTCATCTTTGGTATGTAATGATACTAGTAAATCTGCAAAACTGGGTCTTCAAACATAGCAATTTTTTAAGGCTAAACCGCAGAATTGTCAACTACTTGGTGTAAGACTTTTCGGCACTGCAATAAATTCACCAATTCTATCAACCTAAATATTCAAATCCAATGTAAACAAGTATAAACGATAATGTTTACAAATATATTTTTTTAATTCCCGATTTGTGATTTTTTTAAACCGTGCCTAAATTTGTAATTTTACAAATAATTAATCATTGGATAAAATCAATTTTAAATCAACGGTACTACTTGGTTATCCTGTCTACCAAAAAACTATCGCCCAAACTATAAGATTAAATGCCAGTAATGGATGATCGTGAATGTCACATTCAATGACATTAAATACCTATACGTATTTAGAGATGTCATCAAATGATTTTATTTCCACTTTTTACTAGTGTTTTACCCATTTATTTGTACTTTTGTTATAAAAAAATGACAATATGTATAATTTGGCTATTAGTTTGGCGACTTATATAATTTGGCGGAATTGGTTGACGCGATAACCAAGTACCGAAATAACTTTTATTAAATTCATTATTCCGATGATTTTAATATGATAAAACACTACACGATTTAATTTTTAAAATATCGCAAAGAGTTTCTGTTGAAAAATATCTGTTTTTTTATACTTTAAGTTAATATTTTTATGGTACTACTAGGTTATCCCGTCGACCAAAAAATTATCGCCAAACTATAAAATTAAATGCCAATAATGGATGATCGTTAATGTCACATTCCATAACATTAAATAAGATTCACGTGTTTAAGATGTCATTAAGTGATTTTTATTACGACTTTTTATTAATAGTCTACTAATTATTTGGTTTTTCGTTATTTAAATTACAAATTATGTCAACATGTATAATTTGGCTATTAGTTTGGCGATTTGTAGAATTTGGCAAAATTGGTCAACGGGATAATAAAGTAGTACCATTTTTATAAAACTCTTTTGATTCACTATCTCTATGAGTTAATAAAATTTAAGCACAACTGGAATATTCATAATGAGTCACCTTTATGCACAGATGTCTAATACTTACCATGTTGGCGCAATTTTTTTCTGACGCCAATTTGGCGAAAATTTAGTTTTCAAATACATATCACATATGTATTTTTAAATTATTTTCTAATATTTAAAAAGGGAAATAGTGATTAAAAAAAATTTAATAATAAGTATAGAACAAAACGATCTACATAATTTTTTAAATAAAAGTAATAGAAAATAAACAATTTATTAGTAAATAAACAAAGATAGCCAGGTTAGCATGTGAGGTATATAATATCCATTTTGTTCCAATCGCGCCAATGTGTTGCATATATGATATCTATCCCCAACTTTTCTACGCTGAACCCTGCCCAGAGCTCCGATAGCGGTTTGAAGTTCTGTCGAAGTTAAATTTCAATTTTGGGCAGAATTTTAATTCAAACAATGATTAATTTATCAAGAAGCTTCTAACAAGGAAGGTCTCCATACGGGCATACTCAGAAAAATCTGAAAAAATTACAGAATGTTCTTCTCATATAGTTGTATATGTTTATAAAAAAAATTTCGGCGGAACCTCCTTATAACGTCCGTAAAAAAATAATAAAAAATTCGTTTATTTGGCGATTTATCTCCGGTTGGCGAAAAAACGAAATTTTGAAAAATACGCTTTTACGCTTCGAATACTTTTTAAAGAAAAAACTTTCTACGTTTAATTTATTTAAATAAGTTTAGTTTGAGTAATTTTAGTTTTGCATTTTTACTTTACTTTAAGTGTAATTTTGTCATATACGTTTATATGTACTTATAACAAAATGAAATTAATATATTTTATCATTTAAAACACAATTTAAATTGATTAAAATTGTTCCAAATTGAAAAATACACTGTTAAAAATCTTCTGCATTTTGTTGCAACGCACTCCCTTGCTTGTATAGAAAACGGTTACTTGGCCGTGAAATGGAGCTTTCTCATTGGTTGGAATAGAGATGTTATATACAAGCGGTGGCGTGCGTTGCAACAAAATGCAGCAGATTTTTAACAGTGTATGACACGGTCAATTCACAGTGCTATGGAGCATTCTCATTGGTCAGAAGAGAGATATTCTATAAAAGTAGTGGAGTGACGTTGCAGTAAATGCTGCAGATTTTTAACAGTGAAGTCAATTAAAATCAATTTTCAGATTCGTTAAAATCGTCTGCTTTTGGCGAGGAAATGCACTGCTCGCCAAATCCCGCGTCGATTTCAGCTTTTCGCGCCAATTATTCCAAACTATTTTATTTTTTTACATATCTAATAATGTAATTCCGCCGCTAATTTTCACTGATTCTTTATTACCTACATGAGTAGTTTAATTCGTATTTTTTTTTAAAAATTCTGAGTATGCCCCCAATGGAGACCTTCCTTGTAAATGAAGAAATACAGAAAATAAATAAATATGACGTAATACAAAAAGTAAAAAAATAAATACATTTTATTGATACTATGTTTTGAGGTATTGTTGGAGGAATATTATATTGTCTAGAGCTGAATGTCTAGAACTATACTTCTGACGCAATGTATCAATGCTGATTGTTAAGCATAAATATCAGTTTCTTGCAGAAGAGATTTTTCTGCCAAATTTGACTTCATGATTCATAAGAAAAGAATTCGTGAAAGAAAAAAGTGACATCTGATTTTTGCGTAATTCCATCGTAAAAAGTGAAATTGATTTTAAGAATTAAAAAGCACACATTTATCACGTCATATTGGAAATGAAACAGAGATTTTGAAATATTTGGTATCAAGACAGGAAGCATGTACAGAATTCAGTTCTAGATGTAAAAAAAAGTTAATGATTTGGAAATGGATCAATGAAAATCTGTGCAAAACCCAATGGAGAAATGAAAATCTACGTAGATACCGCGGAGATAGATAAATAGAGTATTTAATTGGGGGTGGTTTTGGAGTCTAGGTATCATGATCGGTATAGATCTGGAAAAATAAATCAGAAATTCCTACGTAGAGGAGAACGTAATAGTTAGTATTTCATCAAATAAAATTTTGTTCAAAAATCTAATTTAATTTTGAGGCCCTTTCACAGTTTTGCAGAATTGCTAAATTGTAACTAAAGTGCTTCAACACTAGCTCATCCTGCTTGCACGTATGAAGCCAACATGATGTTTAATCTTGAACTAGTTATACACTCAAATTTTTTAACGCCATATTCTTTTTTAGCATAAAATGGAGCTATTGCAGCAATTTAATAAGAAACATGGAACTTACAATGTGAATATGCACTAATATATTTTTTTGATTCCGAGGAAGAGAGAGAAAAATATGAGCACCTCAGACGTTCTCTTGAGCGTACCCCCCCCCCCTCCCCATAGTTCACTTCTAGCTATGTCCCTGGGTAAATTACATCAGTAATTGTGATACGATACCACATAAAGGAAGTCCTGATGATGGTACCCTCAGTTCATTTTGAAATGAGCTCATCTGAATGTAGTAGTTATTAAAAAACTTGAGATATTAAACAAAAACATAATTTTCAGAACAAATTAAAAAAACAAAATTTATTTCCTGCTCTATTTAAGCCCGAGAAGGGACAGATATTAAGATATTTGATTTGTTTATTTCTACATTTAGTATTAAATTTTTGTATCAGATAATTTAAATTATGTGAACATTAAAAAAATAACAAGTTGGAAATTGCACGTGAAGCGTAGCAAATGAGGTGCGTTCGTACGATAACGAAGTTTTAAAAATATTCAGATCTTGATGATATAGTACTTTGATATAGTACAGTGGTCGAAATCTTTATGTTCCTGTAAATATGCAGGAAGTAAATTTATTATACTTCATTAACGTATATCTTATTCAAAAAATTCGAAGTAGTTTAATATAATTAAAACACGCCCCAAACAATGTTTTCCCGTATAACATGATTTAGTGTAATACATTTGTGTGGCCCTGTAATTTAATAATGAATATTCTTTGCATCACAGATTGTACAGAATGTATATTTTAGTACATACTTCAAAGATTCATGCTAATTCTATTATGTTCAAATGAGTTTAACACCATTAAAATGCATTTGAAAATTTTTTTCGCATTGATCGTAATGTAACGGAATGCTTTTGATTGTCCCTGTAATTGATCTATGCATTCGATTTTCATAACATTTGAAATGACTCGACAAAATTGTGTAATAAATATACGATTTAAATTTCAAACGATTAAAATGCATTTGAAACTTTTTTCCCCATTGACCGTAATGTAACGGAATACTTTTGATTGTCCCTGTAATTGATCTATGCATTCGATTTTCATAACATTTGAAATGACTCGACAAAATTATCTAATAAATATACGATTTAAATTTCAAACGATTAAAATGCATTTGAAACTTTTTTCCCATTGACTGTAATGTAACGGAATACTTTTGATTGTCCCTGTAATTGATCTATGCATTCGATTTTCATAACATTTGAAATGACTCGACAAAATTATGTAATAAATATATGATTTAAATTTCAAACGATTAAAATGCATTTGAAACTTTTTTCCCCATTGTCTGTAATGTAACGGAATCCTTTTGATTGTCCCTGTAATTGATCTATCCATCCGATTTTCATAAAAATTGAAATGACTCGACAAAATTATGTAATAATTATGTATTTTAAATTTCAAACGATTCGGTTGGGTAGTTTTTGAGTTGTTATATGCGGACAGACGGACGGACAGACAGACGGACAGACGGACAGACAGACGGACGGACTGAGCGACAACAATAGGTGCTACGTATTTACATAATTACGAACGCACCTAAAAATGAAATTCAAACAATATGATACTTAAAAACCCTAAATCTTAGAATCCGTTCAAACGAAATCGAAATAAATCTTAGACTTTCTTCCAAACTTAACTTGGAAATATTTGTTTTGCAGATTTTGTATAATGCTTACGGTAGGTATAGATAAAAAGAATAGACAGGTCTAAAAAGCAAATGTTCAGAAAAAGTCTAAGATTTATTTCGATTTGGTTTGAACGGATTCTAAGATTTAGGGTTTTTAAATATCATATTGTTTGAATTTCATTTTTATTTTTTTAATGTTCACATAATTTAAATTATCTGATACAAAAATTTAATACTAAATGTAGAAATAAACAAATCAAATATCTTAATATCTGTCCCTTCTCGGGCTTAAATAGAGCAGGAAATAAATTTTGTTTTTTTAATTTGTTCTGCAAATTATGTTTTTGTTTAATAAACTATATTGAATATAGTTATGCTTTCCTGATGGAATACTAATAAGAGCCCATGGATTAATTTAATAATTGGTAATTTATAACAACTTGAAACATCAGCAAAGTGCAACATTAGTGCAATAAAGACACATGCATGATTTTTTTAATTGAAAATCTGCAAAATTATTTAAAGGGAAAGTTTTGAGACGATTCAGTTTCTCTAAACTTTTATTAAAATTAAGCATCTTAATCTTACGAAATTCAGAAACATTTAATATTCAATTGCATATCGTTTTGCTTTGAGGAAAGTGGCACATCGTCTGGACATGGAAATAACAAGAGTTTCTAAGGTGGACCTAAGGTTTTTCACATTTTTCGATTGGAGATACTGAAGAAGTTCTGCCTATGAAGAATGATTCCGTTTCCCGACTTTTCTCATGATCAATTTGAAAAGATGTTTCAATGGGATTGAGTTTTGGTTATCGAGGCTCTGCTCGGCAAGTCCAAAATTTTTATTTTCTTAGTTGTAGAACAATTTGATACCATTTTGAAGGTGTACTAGAGATCATTATCTTATTGAATCATTCATACATTCATTAAGAAACGTTTTACAGTCATATAATCTTCTAAAATGTTTTTTTGGATATTTTCACCCATAATCCTATCGATGTGTGCGATATGGGCAAAATTGCTATGATGGAAAGCTCCCCAGACCATTACTGATCCATTTTCCGTGCTATTGAATGTTGGTACCAGGGATTCATTCTGGAACCTTTAGGAGTAAGAATATAATGTCGACCATCATTTTCAAACAGATTGAATTTTGATTCATCGCTCCAACTAAATCTTCTTTTAATCTTCGGTTGCCCATATTCCGCACTCCTCAGCATATTTAATTCGGATTTTTCTGTTTTTTGCCCCGATGAGAGTTTATTTTTTAGGGACACGTGTGCACAATTCAGCAGTATCAAGATGATGTTTTACACTGTCCATTCAAACTGTGAATCCGTGTTAAGTGGCATTCTCCTTACATGTTTCAGTAGAAATTCTTGTTTGGATCAGCGACTGACTTTCTTTAATTCAACGCATCTTGACATTAAATTGTTTTTATTTTTGCTCCTAATCTTGGAAAATAAGTGCACCATTATCATACTTCGAATTCTTTAATATGTGACTAACAGTTGAATTTCAAATTCCCATCTTGCTGGAGAGCAGAACATAACATTTCCCCTCCGCTTCTTTGATAATTAAAAGACGAATGGCGAAAGGCGTATTTTCCTTGTCTTCATACTGAAATTGATACAGATACAACATCAAGATTTTCATGTACGATATAGAATTCGACACAAATGACATATACGCACCACTGGCATGACTGCAACAAAATGGCGACTTTATGCCTCATTTAGTTACCCGACTGTTGTTATTTATTTATTAATAAACTGCTTATTTACTTTTATTTTCTTTTTTTTAAGGATCTAAATAGTTTTGTTCCATAATTGTTAACTAAACTTTTTTATTTATTATTATTTACTTTGTAAAATAATAGAAAATATTTAAATATATATATATGTAACTAATATTTGAAAACGAATTTTCCGCCGAATTAGCGTCAGAAAAAAAAATCACGCTAATGTGGTGCGTATATGACATCTGTGCCTAGAATTCTAATGCTTTAAGGATTAAGCAAGTGAATTTCTCATGCAGCAATTGAGGTGCCGGGTTGTTTCGTGCTTTAAGTATGAAGCATCGTATATTCTAAAACATTCTAAAAACATGATTACATAAAGCTACTAAATTGCATACATGCGCAAAGTTATCGAAAGTATAAAGTCATTTCCATACAGCTCGTGCAGAAAGTAAAAAGTCCTTCCGACCAGTACCGGGAGGAAGAGGTAGTTTTCATATTCCTTACTTTTCTTTAACAGAATTAAGTTATATTATTCAACTATACAAAGCTCAAATTAGTGGAACACGGTAATAGAAGATTCAATACTAAATATCAATGGGAATTTCGAGAAATTCATCAAATTCATACTAGCTGGCTTTATTTAAAGCATATTCGATTTAAGGAAGTGTCATTTTAAAATAAAGTGATGGGTGAAATAAACCAGTGAGGATCCAGATGGTGATAATCCAGATGATGATCCGCGATGATCCAGATCTAAGGCAGTCTTGTGCACATGTTCACTCACATCGAAATCGGTTGATATATGTGAGTTCTGTCGCAGGCAAATAGAATTTTCAAAATGTCCCCCCAATTTAACAATTCAAACTGCTATGCATAAGCGTATTTTTATGATAAAGACAAAAATAAAAAAAATTCATTAACCCTTTTATTAAAATCAAACACTTCGGAAAAAACCTTTATCCTACTTTTATTTTATTTTATTTCATTTTATTTTTTTGGTACAGTATTATAAATTTAAATTTAAAAAAATTAAATGGCCGTCATTTTGAGACAAGATGGCGGATGAAGTTGACCTACGAACTCGGTCAAGACATTGCATTGTTCTATGTACACACCAAGTTATATCCAAATCGGTTCATAAATGTGCATATTATCGCGTGGTAAAAATCAGATCATTTAAAAATTTCAGCCACACTAGAAATTCAAAGTGCTAAAACTGAACCATTGTTTAAGATATAGATAAAATAAAAAATGCTCCGAATTCATTGTATCAAGGTCAAACACATAAGAAAAGAGTCTTTTTCACTTTCTAATTTTTTGTACCTCCCAGCACCCTTCTAGCTAAGGCCCCGGGGAGAAGTCTTTGATACCAAGAAGATTATTCCAGTTTTACAAAATTTATTGATCAATTGTTCGGATACGCGAAAATTCAATGAACAGTGCATTTTTTTAAAGTCAAGGATCTGCAGTACTGAGAAAAGAGAGAAAATGTATGCTACACGTCAGTTTTTATTTAATTTCTCTTGATTATGTTCATTATTAATATTATTATTATCATTAAACATTTTTCCTATGGCTAACATATTAAAAAAAAAAAAAAAATTATATCTCCATTTTATGTGTATTTTATAAAGCAAACTTCATGGATTTAAGATTACTTCTATTTAACAAATTATGTTCATTTTGGTGTGCTTATGAATCTTCTTTAAATGGAATTTTCACTGTTGTACATTATACATTGTTGATTATTCATTTAAACAAAGAAAATCACGTGGTAGAGCCTTTTTTAACTACAGTTGCTGCGTCACCACTTAAAATAATTTTTAAAAGAGTCCCTGACCATTCCAAAAGTCCAGTAAATAATTTTAATTAAAAATAAGCTAAATAAAAGTTTATTTTCATCATGTGTATTAAAGAAATAGTAGTAAGTAAAATAATTTATACATACGATAGAGATAAAAACTTTGAAAAAATTCTTTTCATATTATATTAAAATAAAGTACTAATGTTGAAATCCGGAAAAAAGTAAAAGCGTCAATGGTATATAAATAAATTCGCCAAAACTTTATTACTTACTGATTCCATTGTGACTATTTTCCCTTTTCACTATATTCATAATCTTTTTACATATTTATGAAAAGATTTGCTTTAGAAATTTTTTATTAATGGTGTTTAGATATAGAGATAAATGTGCATGCAGGCCTAAAACTGTTAAAGATATATTTGTCGCCAGACTCAGAACTTGATAAATTTTCTTTTGTGTGTCATTTCTGCCATGCTTTTAAGTACTTTATGCCTTATCTTTTCACACCAGCTTATTAAATATTGAAAGCATGTAAGAGTTTTTTTTTTATCATATTTGTTAAAGAAATACTATGGTAAATAAATTACACATGCGAGAAAAATAAAAATATAAAAAAAATATATATTATACATAACAATGAAATATTATATTAACTATTAAATCCAAAAAATATAAAAGCGTCAATTACACATTTAAAAAAATCAGAGGAAACTTAATAACTTACTGATTCCATTGTGACTATTTTTCATTTTTCATTTTTTTTTCATATGTATACATGAAAAGATTTCTATTTCTTTTTTAATTAGTTTTAGGAGCTTTTAATTAATGGTGTTTTGATATTAAGATAAAATGTGCATGTAGGCCAAATACTGTTTAAGATTATTTACTGACAGATTCAGAACTTGATGCAATTTCTTTTGTGCTTCATTTCTGCCACGCTGTTTTTAAATAGTAATTTACACCTTATCATTTCAAATCAACTTATTTACTTGTTGAAAGTAAATAAGAATTTTTTTTATCATGTTTGTTAAAGAAATACTATGGTAAATAAATTGCGCATACAAGAAAAATAAAAGTGGTTAAAAAAATTTCATGTACTGCTAAAATAATGTATTAACTATTAAAATCCAGAAAAATGCGTCAACATCATATAAGGAAATTAGAAAAAACTTTATAATTTACCGATTCCATTATGGCTATTTTTCCTTCTTCATTTTTTTTTAATCCTTCATATGTATGCAAGAAAAGATTTCTATATATTTTTTCCTTTTTTCAGCTTTAGAAGCTTTTTATTAATGGTGCTTAGATATTAAGATAAAATGTGCCTACCGAGCTAAAATCGTTAAAGATTTATTTATTGACAGATGCACAAGTTGACGCACTTTCCTTCTATGCGTGATTTTTTCCATAAGCTAGAAAATATAGTCAATAGCACTCAACGACTAATTTTTTGCTTGTCACTCACTTTTTCCATTCTTTACCCTGTGTAAGTTCCAATATCATTAAAATTCATAGCTCATTTACCATAAATCACACAATGTAAAAGCAATAATTTTGCTTCCTAATAAATACAAAAGAAAATAAATCAGCACACACACGCATTATTCTATGAAACACTTGTTTTATGTCTAGCGAAAACTGAACTGGGACAAAAGTTCATAAAATTTTAATGCCAATAATTTATTTTTTATTACCTAAAAATTGCCCGAGAGCTTTTCTTGGATTGAATTTAAATAGAAAGCTCAATTTGTAAGTATGAAGTTTTGTTGTTGTTGTTGTTTGATTGTTTGTTTGTTAATTTGAAAATGTTTTTCAAAATTCACACACTTCAGTTATAAAAATATAGAAATTGTGAAAAAAATTTCTTGTTTAAATTTTTTTCCTGTGCTATATTGTCAGTTCTGAGTAGGAATTAACTTTATGTTAAATTTGTAATTTTAAAAAAATCATGGTTTTAATTATTGAAAATATAATAAATGTTTCATTTATGAAAATATAGAAATTGTGAAAAATAATTTATTGTTTACATTTTTTTTCTTGCATCTGCTATATTAATATTTCAGCTCCTAATACGAATTAAATTTATGTTAATTTGTATTTTTTTTAATCTCATCGTTTTAATTATGAAAATATAATTAATGGGAAACACTAACTTCGATATTAATTTTTTTTTCGAATATGCAATATAATCAGCTAAGAATATGAATTTATTTTATGATACAGCAGCAATCCTTAATTTACAAATTTCTCACATTTTGACTTTCGAATGTGCTTTAGCAAATACCTTTGTGACTTAATTTTTAAATAGCTTTAATTGATAGTTAATTTTAATTTTTTAATGGCATATTAAATAACATACATTTGTTGTCACATTTTTGCTAGCTGTCTGCTGTAAGGAAAACCATTTTCTGACTTTTTTTTAAATTAGAAAATATAAACGATTAGTTTTTGTAAATATAACTAATAAGAATGTATTTATTATAATACAACACATTGCTCAGTGGTGCACAAAACAAGAATTTTAATATACATTTGTACAATTAAAATAAAATAAAACTATCAACGTTTCGCGCCGTCTTCTGCGGGCGTCTTCAGGAAAATATGATAACGGAAGGACTAAGTTTGCATCTTGATCGAGAGATAATATTTCTAATAAATTAAAATCTAAACGAATCAAAAGTTTAAAAATGTTGCCACTTACACGTGAGTAAAAAATAAAATATTGCAACGAAATAAAAATTTTAAGATTTTATGATGTTATGCCATATTTTTGGTATATTGTAGGATAAATTATCATTACATGGTTTATTTTCTCGTGCAGTAATTTTGATAGATTCTCTTATTTTACCTTAAACTGGGTTATTGCACGGAACTATTATTTTGGCCTCATCAAAGTTAATACGGCAACCCTTGTTCGCCAAGTAGAAGCGAGAAAGAGCAGTATTATGTTTATATTGTTTAATATCTCTGCGATGCTCTTTGATTCTAATTAAAAGTTGCCGCGTAGTCATGCCGATGTAGACTTTTTTAACATCATTAGATAAAGGGATGGGGATTTCATAAATACCAGATTTTTGATCTATTGATGTTAAGTGATTAGTTTTTGATTAGCTGGAGACAATTGCGGTTAGTTAATTTATAGTTAATTTAGGTAATTTATTGCCATCTTGTTTATTTCATCTAACGTTTTTATGAGAATTATTATTAATTATAGCCAAAGGTTAATGTTTTAAAGATTAATATTTAAATTTTAGACGCATTTCTTTCTCCTGATTAATCAGTGGGAAAATGGCAATTAAAAACACTGTTTATCAATAATTTTGGTTTTATTTAATTTCAAAAGATATTGTTTTTATCCATTATAGGACATTCATTAAAGCAATTATGTTAGTTTACTTCTAAAACTTAAAAGGAATAAAATATAGTAAAAACCCAGTTGCACTGACTTTATTTTATCAAATACTGGTTATAGCATCAATTTCAAAAATTCGTATCGAAAGTATACAGATACCATAAAGGGCTATATAAATATATCGTTATCATTTCAGGGGGGGGGTCTAGCATATGATATAGTAAGATATCCTGTACAAAATAGCATATATGCACAAAGTACATGATATCTGATATGAACAAAATGCATCATATATGTACAAAATAGCATGATATCTTTTATTAGTCTGTTATCTATTTTATGGGAATACAAAGCTATTAAAATCACTAAATTATTATAAAATTATTTAATTCTAAAATATGGGATACCACAACGTTTGACATTCCTATTATTCTTCATATTTGTATACATATATAATCACGGTTCGAGAGACCATATGTGAAGTATATTTGAAATGAAGCTTGTGCTTACTTATAAATAAAAGAGAAAGAAAAGGAATGTTGTTCACTTCTTTTTGTTGACTAGTATTTCTATCTGCCTCCCCCCGCCTCCATTCGGGGCAGATACAACAGGAAGCATTATGTAAAAAAGCTATTACAAAAAACTTTTAAATAACATTTATTTCTTTAAAGTGTTATTTGATATAAAGCTTTTTCATGTGCAAAGTGACATTTATTGACTTCCCTTCATTCAAATCATAAAAATATGTAAAAAATAAATGTAACCAGTTTTGTATAATGCTTCGAAAAAAAAAAAAAATTCTAAAAGTAAAAAAAAAAAAAAAAAAAAAAAAAAAAAAAAAAAAAAAAAAAAAAAAAAAAATTACATTTTGATAGCGATATCATTACCGGAGCGGAGGGGAGGGGGTTGAGGGATGTTAACTTATGATATAGGAACGGGGTGGGGAGGTCTCCAAAATTACCAAAAAGGTGATACTGTTACATTTGCACAGCTCCTAATGTTCAAGACATCGCTTAAAGCATACTACTCGTTAGATAATATAACCATTTTTTCAACTAAATAACCCAGCACAATCGAAACTGCTTTTGTGCACTTTTTTAAAGATTTCTAAAGTAATCTACCTAAAAATAAACATACATTTCAAAAAAAGTATTTTCTTAATAAATGTCATGACTGTGACCGTCATTAATTTTATCTCTGACAACTTATTCTACAGAAAATTTAAAAACACTACTGTACTAAATATTGGATTTTCTTTTAAATCTATGTAAATAAATGAAATCTATACAAAAGAATTTAGGATAAGTTTACATTTAAACAGAAACAATTTTTTCGAAAATACGCTGTACAAAAAATAAATAAATAACAGTCTGTAATTCTACAGATGTGAAATTACCGAAATCTGTATGCTTACTAAAATTTTATGTACACTGTACAAAAAAAGATCTAATCCCACAAAACTAGTTTTTGTAAAGCTAAAAGAATCAATAGCTTTACTAAAGAATCGTCTAAAATTGCTGTAATCTTATTAAAGATTTATGTGTAACCCGGGTCGCAATTGCAAAAAAAAAGAAAAAAAAAAAAAAATCTTGGTATCCCAGTTTCTCAAAAAATTCTTATTAACCTTACAGATTTTTTGATTTATAATCCAAACATGTGTCTGTTATACAGGAGTTTTTTTGTGTATCTTGTTATACCGTTGCATAAAAAGTTCTAAGAGTGCCAGTTTTCTAGAAAAAAAAAATTAGTAAGTTTACAGATTTTTTTTTCAGTTCTACAAATAGTTTTTCCAAAAAAAAGGAAAAACAAGTAAGAAAAATCATGCGTTAAGCATAGATTATGAAGCACTTTCAAACACTACATGAAATCTTGAACAAAACTTCGTTAACTGGAGAAATAAAGGTATATAGCCAAATATGTATTCCAATACTTTTGAACAGCCATGTATTTGATCTGTCAGTTGATATACATATTATATAATGGGAAAATTTAATTTAGCAAAAAAAAAAAAAAAAACTGAAGTTTATTTTTGAGCAATTTGTACTAATAAAAAGGAAACATGCTTGAAAACTTTTGTTCAGCCCTGTAGTTTATTTTGTACCTTAATTACACGAAGTAAGAAGCTAAAATTCATTTTAAACCAAAACACTCTTAAAACAACTGACATCACTTTGTTATAAATATCATTCATAGGTGTCCATGTACACAATTCTTTGCGGGGCCCTGTATATCATTTTATCTATATTCTACAAACATTTCTTTGTAAATTGAATGCAGTCCAGCGTAAAAATGTATACCTTATTTAAGAACCACCTTTACGTAATTTACGCTCATATTCAGCAACGTTGGCGAGCTCTTTTGGATAGCCCTGTATATCAACTATAACATTTATACACACCCTTATAATGTACAAAGATTTATTGAAACTTGAATGCGTATATCATAATTAAAATGTATTACATCCATCCATCAGTCATCATCGGAAACAAATACAGTCCATCGGAAGACTTCATTTTCAATAGGGTTCGTGCTAGGGTAAATGTCAATAACATACAAAAATTTCAGGACAATTCGAGTATATTTATAGGTGTTAGAGCGTGGACAGACAGACAGACAAACCGAATGCATAAGCATTTTCCAAACAATGCAAAAACACTTTTCAAACTTTTGGAAAGTGTTATAAACGTTAAAATTCATTTGCAACGATTTCTTCTCATGGGCCGTAATGTAACGGAAAACTTTTGACTGTCCCTGTAAATAAACTAATCATAGTAGAAACTTCATTTTCAATAGGAAGTGCTAAAAAAACAACCAACATTCTAAATAACATAAGCATGTAAACGTTTAAGAGGTTTGTACGAGCTTTTCGTATGAAGTGGCATAAAATTATCCATAAAAAATGTGGTATAAAATGATTAACCTGTAAAACGATCCTCCTATGTTTTCTTTTAAACAGGTCGCGCTATTTGCAGGATTAGCATACATAAATTAGTTGTGCCAAATGAAGAAGAAGCAATGGCGGTATTCAAGCGATCGCAGTATTATGCGTTTGAATAGAATTCTTTAAAAATGTGGCTTTTACAATATCTGTTATAAGATAAGCAAGATTAATTATCTTTCATGTTTAATTAGATATACAATCTTTGGTACTACTAGGTTATCCCGTCGACCAAAAAATTATCGCCAAAATATAAGATTACATGCCAAAAATGGATGATCGTGAATGTCACAATGTCACATTCAGTGGCATTAAATACGATTTGCGTGTTTAAAATGTCATTAAGTGATTTTTATTTCGACTTTTTATCTGTATTTTTATTAATATTCTGCTAATTATTTCTTTTTTCGTTATTTAAAATAAAAATTATGTCAACATGTATAATTTGGCTATTAGTTTGGCGATTTGTGTAATTTGGCGAAATTGGTCGACGAGATAATAGAGTAGTACCCAATCTTTCAAGTACAGAAATATGATTTCGTTTACTTAATAGAGTATGTTTTTATATGTGAATTACACTTTCTAAGTTTGTTATGTTTCTCGGCGTCATCAAATTACATGACCTAAAATGCGCGGCCATGTTGCCGGATTAAAATGATCCATTATGTGGATCGTTTTCTTTAGCTGAAGAAAATCCGGTACCGGGTCCTAACCATCATAGGAGCCAAATGTATGACTGCCTCAAATCTTTCTCTTTAGTCCATGTGTTACCCTACCATTTCCGAAAAAAAAGTGGAATCAAGCACTTCAAGAAAAAGAAAATCGATCGGAAGTGCCATTTTAAAAAGCAGACAGCAGCTGTACATGTATAATGTTACCAAATTTTTGGATATTTTTTATCCCTTTCCCCCCTTCTAATATCAAACGTTATCATCCCTTGACCCCCCGCAATAATGATATAGTTATTCAATGTCTAAATTACTTTTAGAATTTATTTATTTTGATTGAAATGATAAGTAAAACACTGGTTTCATTGTTTTTTTAAATATTTTATTGATTCAAATGAAGGGAAGTTAATAAAATATCACTTTATAGATAAGATATAAATCACTTTACAGATGAAATATATATAAAAAATAAATAGTTACTATTTAAAAGAATTTTATAATAACTTTTTGTTACAAAATGCATTAAATAGTATTTAGAAGTTCTTCAACTTCCCACGCACGGATGGAGAGGAGGGGTAGACAGAAATTTTTTATCAACGAATCAAGTGTCCACCATTCTCTCTCTTTCTCTTTTATTTATTAGTAAACACAAATTTCATTTTAAATATACTTCATATATAGTTTCCCGAACAGCGATTATACATGCACATACATCAAGAAGAATGGGAATTTAAATTTTGAGGAATTCCATGTTTTAGAATTAATTAATTTTATATTAATTTAGTAATTTAAATATAGTTTTGTATTTTCATAAAAATAGAAAACAGACAAAAAAAACATACTATTTTGTACCAGAAAGAATGTTACTAATAAAAAGAGAAAATTTTGGTTGAATCAAAAATGATATCGATATCAATAGACAAATCTCCCTCTCCCTAGAGATATCTTACGATATCATCTGCCAGATCCCCTCTCCCCCCAAAAATGATTTCGTTATATATGGACAGCCCCCTACAAGAATCAGCTGAGCTTAAAAATGAAAAATAACGAATAGAAAGAGAATATAACTTATTTTCATTCATTACGTATTGTCATAATTATTTTATTCCTTTATTTTGCTAATAAAAAAACAATTTACAATTATTTTAAAATAAAGGATTATTTTGCCCTTTGGAGAGGATAAAATGATCCTTTGGACACTTTTTCAAAAATCTACTTTTTTTATTACTCAATTTAATTCTAAAATGTTATTAAAATATGTTTATAATGCAAAATATAGTGCAGAGCACACTAGCATAGCGCAAACTTTTATTTAATCTATGATATTATTTTACGCTAGTTTTCTCGTTAAGGCGATCATTTTAGGCCAACTTCTTTTGTATCTATATTATAAAGGCCAAACGTATCTGTGCGTAACGCATACGTCATTTTGCGAATGGCAACACTTTCCCCTGCAATTTCCGTTTTGCAATTTTCGGTATTGCAATTTTTATACTTCTAACCATCGCACGTTTTTACTTTTTACACCATCGTATAGAGAAAAATATGTACTTTTAAATACAATTTGTTTGAAAGATGTATCTCAATTTATTCTTGACATATTAATTTTTTTTATTATTTTTAGTTCGAATTTTGTAATTGTGGCAACAGAAATACGCCATTTTCTCTCAAAATTGTTAAAAATTGAAATGAGCGCGTGTAAATTTAGAGAAGTTAAAAATTATGACGGATATAGATTTCACGTGAAATTCTTAGATCGTGTCAATTTGAATTATTTTTCATACGCATTTTTAACAAGCATAAAAGCCTCAATTGATAACTTCGTCTTAATAATTGATCTTTATTATACTGAACTGATCGTAATATAATCTGTTGATGCCATGATTTATGCTGCTGAGCTGACTATATAACTGATGTTATTTTACTTTATTATTATATTTTTACATAGGCGATTAAAGTTTAATTTTAATAATTTGGACAAATAAATTTTATAGAAACAGTATTTTTTTTCCTTAATTTTAGCTTTAAATAATATTTGTTTGAGAGTTATACTGACTATTGTAAGATGAATTTTTTACTGTAGCTAATTTTGTAGGTTATTACAAATCAGTGAAACAATTCCTTCTTAAACATTTTCTTTCGTCGATATTTGACGGGTTCCGCCTTGTATTTTTAAAATTGAATTTGGAAGTTTAGTTTACATTAACATGAAAATTTTCTGTAGTTTCAAAAAATCCAGTTTGCTTGTATATACTCTCTACTGACAAGAACTTTTAGCATATGTCAAATTAAGAATTCGTGAAAATTTTATCTTCTAAAGGATTTTTCGCGAATTTTATTAACTATGTTAGAAGATTTGTACAAACATTTAATAAATTTTAGGATTTATTAAATTTGAATTTATATCGATTTTGTACAATATTGATAACTTCACTCAATTTTTTATTTCAAATATTTTTTAAATATTTTATAGAATTAGAAAAAGTATAAACATAATGCTATTGCAATAGAAATATAGAAATATTTTTTGAAATACTCCCCCGCTATCTTTAAACGTCACGAAAGCTGAAAAGATATAAATAACACAGAAATCATCTATTTAAATATAATTTTCTTTTGTACAGCCAATAATATTTTTGTAATAAGGTAAAGAGAGGCATCTACTACTCATTCTTAACTGTATTGCAACTAACGATGTATTGAATTTATTTTATAACAAGTTATTTTAATGATGCCATGCCGTCAGGGCATAAGCATCAAAAGCACAATATTCGTATAAAATCTTACTGAAGTCCAATTTCTACTCTCCAAAACAAATTTGCTTTGAAAACACTTTATTACTTATAACCTAAATGTACTTCGATTCGTAATAATTTATTTTTTTTATTTTGAAGCAAACACAAAATTATTTTAATAAATATTGTTATTACTATTGTGTGTAAAATCTCAATATTTTAAATAAGACATTTGGTATCTTCTTTGGTTTGATTTCTGGCAATCTTCAGCACCAGCAAGAACGGAGTATTTGCACTTTAATATGTTTAATAGTCCAAATGCTCCGTTCCTGCTGGTGCTGAAGATTCCTTACGCATTATTAGGAGACTGAGGTCTGACAATTCAATTGTAATTACGAGAGCCGATAAGGGTAGATCCACTGGTATTATGGATAGGAACACATATGATTCTAAGACTCATGAACTACTTGATGGTGTAAATACTATACTCAGTTCTTTAAAAAAGATGAAGATGAACTCACTTACATACAAATTTGAAAATCTCCCAAGCACTGCTTCAAAATTAAATTGCAACACCGGGCTTGTCACTCGTTTTTATGGTTTATCAAAATTTCATAAACCTTATAATTCTACTCCATCCCATTATTAATTTTTTTAAATCCTCCTTTATATAATTTATCCAGTTATCTATCTGCGCTACTTAAACCTTTTTCTTTAAACTCTATTTACAATCTTAATTCAACTTATAAATTTCGTGACGATTTACAAGGTTTTGTTTTCCTTACCGGTTATATCATGGCGTCTCTAAATGTCGTTTCACTGTTTACTTCGACTCCTTTCGATCTGATCTCTAAAGTTATTAATGATATCTGGCCCCCACAAGCACATTCTACTGACTTTAATGTCGAAGATATTATTGAACCGGCTAAGTTCTGTTTGACCTCTAATTGTTTTGTATTCAAGGATGATTTTTTTTATAGTCAAACTTACGGTACTGCTATGGGGTCCCCCATCTCTGTTGTGATTGCTGAACTTGTAATGCAGAATGTTGAAAATGCAATTAATTCTGATCTTGGTCCACGTATTCTTTTTTGAAGACGTTATGTCGACGATATTATTTTAATAGCGGTAGAAGCAGATTTAAATGATATTCTAAGAATTTCTAATTATATTGATAACCCTATTAAGTTGACTATTGAAGTTGAAAATAATTCAAAATTACCATTTCTTGATATTCTAATCCATAGACAAACTCTTGATAAGTCTCAATCTACAACTACTACTGTTTACAGAAAACCTACTCTACTGGTAAATATACTAATTTCAATTATGTTTGCCCTTTCAGCCGTAAAATTACGGTTACTAAGACTTTAGCCTACAGATCAATGAGATATTGCAGTTCCAATAATAATTTTGAAAAAGAAAAAAGTAAAATTTATCACGATTTGGTACATAATATCTACCATATTTGCCTTGTTAAGAAAATTTTTAAAAATACTTTAGATTTTGATACCTACAGATTTTCTATAAATCTCTGGGCCAATTACCTACAGATTTTTCTAGTTGGGCCTTTTAAATCAATTAATAAAGTTAATTCTTTCTTTAATAAGCATTGATTTCAATACTATAAGTCTATGTCATTCCCTGTGGAGATTGTGAAACTGTATACATTGGTAAAACAGGCGGACCTTTTGAAATTCGAGTGAACACATCAGTGCCCTGAAAAGCGTCAATTTAAATTCTAAAATTGTCCAGCATTGTCTTCACACGAAACATATTCCACAGTTTGCGAATGCCAGTATTTTAAAACTGGTTGTAACAGTTATCACGGCAGATTACTCCTCGAAGGTTGGTTCACATGTTTACTATCGCTAACTCTGGATGATGCTCGTTCTGTCCCTAATGAATATTATTTTTCTTTTCTAAAAAATAACTAACTGTAACTGTCTTGATTTGTTCCAGTGTTTGTTATGCAATGAATATTTATTTGTACTGATATGGCCTTGCGAGTAACTTGGCGAAATTTTTACTCTTTCTATTTTTAAATGATTTTTAGTGTTTTAATTTTTCGTTATAAATTTTATTCATCTTTAAAAATGCATTCAAGTCTGTCTTAGTTTATATTATTCAACCGTTTAGTGGTTTTCTTCTTAAATTCAGACGTTAAATGTATGTGTATTGCAAATAGTAAAACAGTATTGAAAATTCATTATTGATTACATAGAAAATGTATTTCACAATTTTGTTAATAACTGTATTTTTCTTCCAGAATATGAGTAAATCCCGTTGTTCTCTTTGTACTAGTGCAATTAATTCTTATAGATACATCCAGCAGATTGCCACTTCTTCTCATTCTGACTGTGATGTATGTCGAAGGCAACATATTATCTTAACCAGAAAATGTGAAATAAATTAATATTTTGGTTGAGTATGCCATTAAATAAAATCTTTAAAACATTATAAATATTTCGTGAATAAAAAAGCAGCATTGAAATAATTCAGTATTTTGGGCGATAAGTTATTAAATAAAATATTCATAAAAATTAGTGATATTTGATAAATAATAAAGTAATAATGAAAATTCACTGCTGATTATAGAAGAAATGTATTTCATGATATTGTTAGTAACTGAATTTTTCTTCCAGAATATGAGTAAATCTCGTTGTTCTCTTTGTACTAGTGCAATTAATTCTTATAGATACATCCAGCAGATTGCCACTTCTTCTCATTCTGACTGTGATGTATGTCTTTTACTTTATTACTTAAAAGAATTGGACAACAAATTATCTTGACCAGTGTAAAATAATTCAATATTTTAGCTGAATACACTATTAAATAAAATATTTAAAAAATATATAATTTTTTGATGAATAGAAAAGTAGTACTGAATTAGTTCAATATGTTGAGTGAGTAAGTTATCAACTAAAATAGTCATAAAAATTATTCATAATTTCTAAATAGTAAAGCAATATTAAAAATTCATTATTAATTATAGAGGAAATGAACTATGCAATTTTGTTAGTAACTGACTTTTTTTTTTCGATGTATGGATAAATTCCGTTATTCTCTTTATACAAATACAATTAATCTTTATAGAGATATCAAACAGATTCCATCTTCTTCTAAATTCTGACTACAGTGTTTATTTTTTTATTTTTTTTTAACTTGATTACTTTTAGAGTTGGACAACAAATTATCTTACCCGGCCTTAAATATCGTGGTTGATTACACTATTAAATAAAATATTTAAAAACTTGTAATTATTTCGTAAATAGGAAAAGCAGTGCTAAATTAATTCAATATTTTGGTTGAGTACGTTATTATCTAAAATATTCGTAAAAATTAGTGGTATTTACTAAATAGTAAAGCAATATTGAAAATTCATTACTGGTTATAGAGGAAATGTACTTCACAATTTTGTAAGTAACTGGCTTATTTTTATTTATTTATTTATTTATTTTGCAGGATATGAGTAAATCTCGTTGTTCTCTTTGTACTAGTGCAATTAATTCTTATAGAGACATCCAGCAGATTTCTTCTAGTTCAGACTGTGATGTATGTCTATTATTTGATTACTTAAAAGAATTGGACAACAAATTATCTTATCCGAGCAATGTGAAAGTTTATCCTTTTCAAAAATCTATCAGGAAAATCAATACATCCAAGATTAAAAGAACAGACCAAAACATAAGTGTGTATCAATACTTCATGAGAGAACTTGCCATGTCTTCCATTAACGGTATCAGCAATTGGGCAAAATCCAAAGCAAGGTTATGGAAATTTCTTTGGTTTTTGGTAATCTTTGCCTGTGCATCTGGTTACGGCTATCAAATATTCACATTTTATACCCGATACAGAAGTAATCCTACAATAGTTCATCTGCAAGTTGAAAATGACGGACAGGTAGAATTTCCTGCTGTTACTATTTGCAACGCTAACAGGTGAGAATATGTGAACTCTATATAAACATTATTTGTTGAATATTAGTATTATGTTATTGAAATTATGCTTAAAATGTACACTGTTAAAAATCTTGTCCTAGTTTGAACCAAATTTTGGTGCTCAATAGTTGCCACTGTAAGATAGAGGAATCTTGAACCAATATTTGGAGCTCCTGTTGAAACATGGTTCCAATAGTTGGAACGAGGTTGAAAAAGAAGGCTCCAAATGTTGGTACAAGATTTCAATACCTTATGGGGGCAGCTACTAAGCACCAAGCTTTGATTCAAACTAGAGCAAAATTTTTAACAATGTAGCTTTCATTAGTATTCATTTTATACTTTCTTTCTTTAAAAAAAAATAATGTGAATAAAGCCTCTTTTTAGAACAGAAAACATAGTAAAATGATGATTATTTAGAATACAACGAGAATACAACGTAATGTTTGGAGTTAATTTAACCGAATTATGGTGTTATAAAGTAATGTGCCTGTATTTTACATTACGTATATTGTTGTTGTTAATATATTACGATCACAAAGCAATGGGAAAGAAACATAAAATATAGCACAACATTGGAAAATTATTCCAAAAAGTATTCCAGAACTTTAACTATATTGAAATAGCACAAGGATTGCTAATAGTGTTCCTATAATTATTGTTAGTCATTATATATTATTGAGAAATTTCAAAACTGTGTATAGAAATGTATTATAGAAATATACATACTTATTCTTGTCCTTTTTTTTACAAAAATAAATAAATAAATAAATAAAAATAGAGCAAAATTTTTGAAAATTTGCGATAATTTTACATTATGAAAGAATAAAGTGCTACAACTAGAGAAAATTTGTTCTACTCGCATTTCCTATTCTATTAGAATGTCCTATTCTATTGTAATCATCTTGTAGTGATATTCAGTAATTTATATTAGTTTCAATGCATTTAAAGTAGGGTAATCTCATTAAAATAATCTTCAAACGATTTTTTCCTCACGTGCACTAATGTAATGGAAGTCTTAAATGCCTCTGTAAATGAACTATTAATTCCACATACTTTGTATACAATACCAAGCATGCTTTGGTGACCGAAAATAAAGTTAAGCATATGCATGAACATCTAAATGTATTTATAGGAGTTAAAATGTGGCCGACTGACATACAAGCCGAATGCATAAACACGTTTCAATTTTGTTAAAAAGTGTAAAAATGATAGTGAAGTAGAATTTCTTGTCTCATACTTTTCAGCCTTAACAGATATGAATGTTTTGTCATTACTTAAGGTGTTTTATCCCACAATTACACACAGAAATATCACAAATCCTACTTCAAAGTCTTCAAAAATATTTTAAGGAGTTTAGAATATAATGGTATAAACAGTACGTGAAAAAAAAATTATAGCAAAGACATAATTCTTCCTTTTATTGTTCTATTTGTGATGTTTGAAAAACATAATGAGTTTATATTCAATTACAACGATATGTATTTGTTCAAGATTCGAAGTATTTTGTAATAGGTGAAAACGTTTTTAAAAAAGATAAAAGTTGCGTTTAAAAAAGGGATGATATAGAATTTCCAAGCCTACATTATTGTACTTATTTAACTTTATTCATTAAATGAATGTTGGAGATTCGGTACCATTATCTTAAGACACAAATTTCAAACACACAATTCCGTAAAGGAAAAGGCCAAACATTTTAATGTTTGCCTTGGTTACAAAGTCGAACTTCAGATTTTAACTGCAAGCAGATAAATTTAAAAAGTCCGCTACTTTAAAAAAAAATAAACTGATTTTCACTGAAATGATTAATTACTCTGAGAAAAAAATAATACGATAATACTTAAAATAAGTCACTATGTTTTAATGGCACAAACTTCGCAGATCACAAGACCTTAAAGGAAAAGTTTAAAATGTTTGTTTAAGGAACAATTTTAAATTTCGGATTTTAATTATGGATTTATCTACTTATAAATTTGTGTCAAACATGGAAATATGATCGCCAAGCTCATCATGCATACTATTAAAAAATTAAATTTTCTGAAACACGTTATGATGTATTTAATATCGGAGAAAGGGATTTCTATCAACTTAAAAACTTGATATCACATAATTTTCCAATCACATTTTTTTTTTTTTTTTTTAACATTTGAAGAGTTGGTTTTTTAAAAATCTTACTGCTTAAAAAAAAAAAAAAAAAAAAAAAAAAAAAAAAAAAAAAAAAAAAATTATAATTTAAATATCATATAATAGTACAAAAATATTTTCCTGTGTATATGAATTAAAATGTAAAATTTTGATCCCATGAACATTGCATATTATGTATAAAAAATAATACTTTTTTATAAAACAAAAGTTTTGTGGTTACTTTAATAAAATACTGAAACTACCATATTTCCTATAAGAAAAAAATAATTCATATTAATCATTAAAAGGCAAGGAAAAAAATAATTTCATTTTTCATTAACTAATATAACTAAAATCTTTTTCTTCATGTTAATACAAAGTTTATATCTTCATAAATCATTATCAAAATAATGCTACTAGGATATATTGAGAAATAATTTAACTTCATTTACAAGTGCTCTCGTATGCTTAAAAAAAATGCGAACATTTATTTTTAAAGAAAAACGTTTTGTATTTGGTAAGCCAAATAGTTCAATTATCAACAAAATAAACGGTATAATTAACTTAAATTATAAGTTAAGACAAAATTCAAGAAATGTAATTGCAATATGATCAAATAATAAAAGAAGACATTTTAAGGTTTAAGGAATTTAATTAATTTCTTATAATAGATTGAATATCATAAAAAAAACTTAAAATAAGCATCAAATATTCCAGACTTAATTATTAAAAACACAAATAAAGTTCCTTGAACAAATTACAATGCCATACTAATTAAGATTTTCTGATAATGAGTCTATTATAATAAAATGCGATTTTCAAAACACATTTTTTATTCATATAAATGTATTTTGTAGGTAACGGTAATAGTTTCAGTTATGTTTAAAAACTGTTAGTTAAATTTAACAATGTATAAATATTGTTGCAGGTTTCGAAAAACAGAATTTTGTGCTCATTTTACTGAAAACTGCACAGGCAACATAGCAGATTTAGTAAGTATGTTTTTGCTGTTTTGCTAGAATTTTTATTATTATTATTTTTTAATTTAAACATCATTACTGGTTTCAGATTATAACATTTTCTTGTGCATCCCTTCATAAATAAAAACTATGGGGACTCTTCATTCACTTGAAAACTCTCGTTCACTCTGTTAAATCTATGGCAGTATGTTTTCAATTTCTTGTTTAAATTTGCATATTTTAGCGATTTTTTTTCAGAAAATAGGTGATGTCAGAACCTTTTTGCTTGCATACTTTTAAAAAATAAAGATATATTCTTTTTCGAAAGTGAAAGTATCTTTATTGTAACAAGTAATTATTATTTAAACATATGGAGAGCATTTTAAAACTTAAAAAAAGGGTTGCACGCAAAAAAATATTAAAAATAACATATAAATACTTTTATAAATACATCCAAAGTTATTCAGACAATACCATTAAATAGAATAATGAAACCAGTCTTTTTACAATCATATTATTAAAAACAGTGAAGTTTGAAGAGAAATAGAAGGCAGATTACCAAATTACTAAGAAATATATGGATAAATAGACATTATGTAACCAGAGTAATTCATATATTACCATACAATAACCATTGAAACCAGTATTTATCCAAACAACTTATTGAAAACATTTGAAGTTTGAAGTGAAATAGAAGGCTTATTATCAAAATAATGTAAGATAAATGGATAATAATACATTAGAAGGCTTTTTCATTAAACTACTTCATCAGGGGTGTATAGTTCAACAAAAAAGCAAAAACATCCAACCAGTTTCTGTTATGAGACGTGCTAAAAGCTAAGAATTCGTCTCATAATACACGACTGGCCGGAAACTATTCACATGACAAATTAGTAGAAAGATACTCATTGAAGAAAATAAAATCATTATGACAAAATAACAATAATATAATATTCCTTTAAAAAGTAAAAGGGATATATATACTAAAAAATTTTACCATTAGCCAAATCCTAGCAAGATTGTATTGCAATCAGATAAAAACTACATGTGACAAACTACATGTGACTTACTGACAGTCAAGGTTATGGTTATAGAATAAATCACATAGATAATAAATTAAAGCAGTAACAATAATTATAAAAATTAGTAGAATATATATTATACTATATAATTCATGATATATTTAGAGAAAAATAAATAAATAAATAAATGCTACTATTAGAAGTATTATATTTTTATTTTTAATCAATTATTAATATTACTATATTTATTTAACTAGAGTATATTACTACAACTTCTAGCAGAAAATAACTTTAGTGCTGCCATCTATAGGATTAATATATTAATTATATTATATGTTTATGGTGCTGCCCTCTATTATAGGAAACAAAATTAACTAAATTATTTAATAGCTAAGAATTTCCAAAAATAATTTCTATTCTAATATTTTACAAATAATTTCTTTAAGACAAATACAATAGACAACCATATCTTATCTCAATAACTTGATCATTTTTTAGTTATGCATATTAGTTTTAAGGTAAACAAACTTTAATACTATGTGTAAAGTATTTTTTTTATTATAATGTATAATAATTAACCATTGCGTATTAACCAGACAACACCACCCTCCGCCGTAATCTAACATCTAACCCACCCAACCATCCTATTATTCATATTTTTTATTAATTTTTTTGTATTTTGTATTTTTTTTGTATTATTTTTATTTTTTATAATTTTTTTTATAAAACATTTTTTACGCAATGTGTTAATTATTTTTAAGATCATGTAATAACTTATTATATATTAAAGACCATAGGAGTTCTTATCAATAACATCATATGGTGCTGCATAAATTAGCTTGTTAATATTTGTAATATTTGTAATATTGGTTGAAGAGAAAATAGACAGTTTATACTAAATAAATGTTTATACAGATAATATTTTTTTAACCAAATGTAAAGGATAACCATAACTTATAGCAGTGTCTTGTACAGTTTTTAAATTATGCATTATAAATTTATGTGAACAAATATTTTTAATTCTATGGGCAAAATTAAGTAATATATTGACATAGACAGATTTATGTAGGCAAGAATTATAATGAGTAAAAAGGTTTACTTTAAAAGGAAAGTCATTACGTTTATCATAAATATCAAATAGAATTTTATTATCAGAAAGAGTAATATTAAGATCAAGAAAGTTAATTTTATTATTACGCATATCATTATAACTGTATTTTAAATTCTTGTGGTATTTGATTGGTAGCGAATAGTTAGATGACTTTTTAGAATATAAAATTATTATATCATCAAGATACCTGTATAAAAAACAATTAACAATAGAAGTATCACGTTCATAATAATGTAAGTAGAGATAAGCACAGATGGATGATACAATCCCACCTTGTGGAACACCGTCAATTTGTTTAAATATTGTATTATTAAGTAATATATAATTATGATAAAGAATAAATTTGGTTAAAGATTTGAAGTAAGATAAAGATACTTGTATGTTAAGAGAATTCCTATATTCCTTGAATAATAAATTTATGATTCTGAACATATCTGCGATATCAATTGCATTAAATAAATCATTAAAGTCATATGTTTTGATGTACTTAATGTTTTGTAAATTTTTGATATTATTTACAAGATGTAAACTATTTTTATACTATAGAATTTATTATTAGTTTTTGCAATATCTAGCATTTTTGTAAGTATTGTTAATAATTCTTTACCTGCATTATTGTTATAAGTATTACACCCAATAGTCATAGTACGAAACTTTATAGGAATTTTATGGCATTTTGGAATAACCACAATATAAGGATAGTTATAATTATAATTTTTTAATTTTAGTAATTTATAATATTGAGCTATATGTCTATTTTTAAAAATATCTGTTTTAATGAAATTTGAACTAGAATTTATTGCTTGATTTAATAATATAGAGTAATAATGTTTACAAATGAAAGCATAGTTGTTAGGAGATTTATCGACATATGTTATAATAAATTTATTTTGTAAGTTTTTTATTTCATTATTTAATTGTTTAAAATTTAAATTAAAAGTATCGATATTCCTATAAAGTTCAATATTTAATTTATCTAAAACATTAAGTTTCCATTCAGTGACGTATTCCAGAGGCTTATTGTAGTCCATCGAAATTTTATAAACAAAAAGATCTAAATCTAAATTAAACTGATTTAAGATTGATTTGATATTAGTACATAAAGGAACACGATATTTAGTACCATTAGCCATTAAATTGCGTAAAGAATCATTTTCAATGATATTAATATCCCCAGTAATAATGTGACCATGATCTTTATTTACGAAGTTACTATAACAGGGATCATTACAATAACATGGATAATTAGTATTATTGGTTAAAAATTTAGAAAATTTATTGTAGTTAAATATCTTACGTCCAAGTGTAACATTATATTTGAAGGATTTATGTATAGAAAAATTGTTAATAGGGAAATTATGATTTTTATCATTAATAATGTTATGTAGATTAATTTTATTAAGTACATTATTGGTAAAAGTAATTATGAGTTGAGTATTATTAGTTTTTTTGTATGTATTTTTAGAAATTTTAACATTAAGAAGATTAATTCTATAGTACAATAAATCAAAGTAAATATCACTAAAATGTGAAGTTAAATCAATAGATAGAAATACTTTATAATATAAATTTAGATGTTTCTTTTTTATTGAAAAAATGTGTTTCCTAATATCCATCCATTGATACGAGTTATTATATTCAGATTCCATCTTAATTATTTGTTGTTTGATCTCATTTCTAGAAATATGTTGATTTTTAGTCTTACTTTTACCTCTTGTTGTACGTGTAGTTTTTTTTATAAGCAGAATGATTTAATTTTGCATACGTACTACTATAATGTTCATAATTATTAGTATTAGTAAAGACAATGTTAGTACGATTAAATAATTTAGAATTTAGACCATAAGGGTATAAAGAATTACGAGATTTAATATAAATTTATTCATAAAGTAATCTATCATTTAGATTTTTATGCATACTTAAGATTTTGATGGTTATATTTTTAAAGTTATAAGGCCTGAAATGTATATGTTCAACATTAATAGAGTTGTTTTTTAAAATATCCTGTCTATGCTGATTGATTCTTCTATGCAAAGGATTACATGTTTGACCTACATATTCTAACTTACAGATGTTGCAATTAATTGAGTATATTACGTTGTATGCTTTACAAAATGTCACATAGTTATTAGAACTGGAATCATTTTCAATTTGTTGTGTACCTGCATGAGGGCAAGTTAAGCATTTTATTAAACTAAAAATACTATAGTAATCTAGAACAATTATGGCAATAGTTTCGTCAGTAAAACAAACAAACAAACAACAACAACAAAAAAAAAAAAAAAAAAAAAAAAAAGATAAATACGTTGCATCATGCGATACCAACATCTACACTTGTGTGAGCTATGTTGTACTCAGTCAATGTTTACTAACATTGAATTAAACTTTAATTGCTGAGATATGATCCGACAAAATTACCTTTAGTTGCCGAACAACGTTCTAAACTAAAGAGCATATCCATTGATTTGTACCAAACCAACTTTACAGTTTCCGAATGTTTTCTCAAATTATCAATGAAGGACCAACTATCTATGATATTCCGAAAAACATAAATATACACTAGCAATAGATTTTCTCATGTATAATAACGATAAGAAAATTTCTAAAATATCTTTTGTTGTTTCTTTGATAATTAGTGAAACGATTCTGAATTTACATATTATATCAACAATGAATTTTTTTTTTTTTTTTTTTTTTTTTTTTTGATAATACATGTTGATACGCAAATTACATTGCTTTCTATTTGAAATATTCATGGCATAGAGTAATTATATTTTTTTAAAGACCTAAAAATCTGTTAAAGAGAATTATTTAGTCTCCTTGTCTTGCATTTCTACAATACCTTGAAACATTTTTTTACAAATGATTATAAAAAAAACTTTTGTACTTATGCATTGTAAACGATTTATCAAAATATAAATCATATTGCATATTTTCAATATATTTTCTTGAAATTAATTCTTATCTCACTTGAAATATACGCATTATAACCACTAAAGTTTATTTTAACCTATAAAAAACTTTCCTTTTCCATTTCTGTAAACAATAAAAATCGATGTACTCATAATTTTTTATTAAGAATTAAAATAACAACAAAAGTTTCAAAGTCTAGTAAAAATTACAGATGACATAACTTAATTTTGAGATTCTGCTGTTCTTCGCTGAAACCGCATTATTCTTTGGGTAGATTAAATATAATGTAAAAAAAAGTAAAACTCTACAACAAGCCCAATCAGAATTTTTACAGAGGATATGATTGTAGTTCTAGAGGCAGGAAAATGACTCTCTGAAAAATTCTCAGATGTCGGTCATACTCTTTAAATTTCGTAGTTTTCGTATTACTAAATTTTCTCTAAACATTTATTACACAAGTTCAGATTAATTTTCGAGTTTTAGTTAAGTCACTTATTTCCCTTATTCGGTGATGACGAACCATAGGATGAAATTATACAATGTGCAAATATGAAATGTAAAGAAATGTTATCCTCTAAGCTTCACAAAACAACTTACAACACAAGATTTTTATTATTGTCTTTGAAGAATGCCACCAGTAAGTGATTTTGTAAACATTAGATTTTAAACTCCCCTTTCCCTTCTCAAACAATAACTAAGTCAATGATTCTTTTTAATTTCATAGAATTAATTTATATTTCAGTTCCTTATAGTAGTTTTTTAAAAGTCAGGATATAACAACTGAACTGAAAAAATATTTCTGTCATTATGTTGAAAAAATTCCCAGATGTTATATAATACATTTAAAAAAAAATCTTATAATGTTATGGGTTTTAAAAAATAGTCAATCTGATTGTGGAAAATATTATTTTAGTGAAAAACACCGTAATTACTGGCGGTAAATTGATAAATAAGCTAAAAAACTTTGTAAAATCACCATAAAAAGAAAAATCGAAACGCGTCCTGTTTAATTTTTCTTTTTATGGTGATTTTACAAAGTTTTTTAGCTTATTTAACATTATTTTAGTTTTCAGTGGTGCATAAATTACCTAGTGTAATTTGACTATGCAGCAGGAGATTTGCAGATAAATGTTATAAGTTTCAGAAAACAAATAATAGACTGAAAGAATATATTGTGAGAAAACGGTCATTTTATCGGCAGTAAACTGTTCTGTATTAAATGGTTGCTCGACCATATTTGAAACGTTCTCATTGGTCATGATACATGTAAAATTACAGATACTTCAGAAATTTATCGTTATTTTTCTGAATGATAATTTTTTTATCACTAGTCAAATAAAATATTTGTAAATTAACGATGTTTTAACAATATTCCAGTAAAGTTTTAAATGAAAAAGTATTTTCTGCATTTTCTGTTATTTTCGTTCTGTAGTTTATTTTAAACCAATCTGATTATGAAAAACATTACTTTAGCTTTCTCAAGTGCAATAACTGTTACATATATAGAATGATTTGATTGCTACATAAGCATTTTTGTAGAGAAATAGAATAAATTTCGTAAGAAAAATATACACTACAAAACGTTTCTCCGTAAGAAGGCGGTCATTTTTAAAAGCAACGAACTGTTTAATCATTCCATTTTATTAAACGATTCCTTAACCATATTATGTTTTCATTGATCATGATATATATAAAATTGTGGTTACTTTGTAAATTTACTCTTCCTTTTTTAAACTATCATTTTTTATCATTGGTTGAACAAAATATTTATAATTTAACTGTGTTTTTAACGATAGCCCAAATAAGTTTTAAAGTGAGTCCAAAATATTTGGGCAATGAATCCATATTTTTGAAAAATCGTATTCTGTTGTAACTTACATTAATTTAAAAAAATACATTTTAGTTATGATTAAAAATTTAAAAAATGTTCTTTATTTTTCATGCTAGACCATTTCAGAATCTCAGATGAGCGACATTATCTACGAACTGTTATTGCAGAAACGAGGGCAGTTGAAGAAACAACTGGGCCATCAGAAAACTATGATAGAGAATTGTGAATTTACCGGTTATCCATCAGTCTCCGAAAAAGAATGCCTCAGGTATGCACAGTTAAAGCATGTGTGCTTCTATAGACAAATTTATAAATAACTTATTACTCATGATTTTACTTTATAAACAGTTTAAAAAATCATTACGATACATGAATCAATAGTAGTAATTTAAATTTAATTATAGATAACACTCGATAACAACTCCGATAAACACCGGGGCTTTAATTATAGATAACACTCGATATTTATAATTCAGTAATCTGAATATGAAATTCAGTGATATGAAACAATAAAATATTTAATTAGGGATACAGGCCCGTAGCTAGACCATATTGTCAGGTAGGGCAAAAATTTTTCTAGGGGTGGCAGATTATTTCTTTATTTTTTTTTTTTAGCGTTCTGTACTTTAAAGTGAAAACGAAATCATTATAAGATCATTCTCGTGTCTGTCTGCCCCAATCCTTTTACTCATAAACTGTAAAACGCAGAAAGTTCAAATTGAGGGAAATAATAAAGTCTATTGACCTACATATTTACAGGTTATAAAACATTTATAAATATATTTAAGAGAGGGGGGGGGGGTAGGGTGTTAATTAAGTTACTTGAAAAAAAATCTTTACTTTGTATATCGTGTGGGGTATCTTATGAAAGCTTTCGTTACGCTGAACTCAAAAATATATTTCTTTAAATTTTAGGCATTGTATTTTCAGAGATATAATCGAAAATATAGTGGGAAAATATGTAATACTAAATACAAGGAAATACCAAATACCCCTCCCCCCCATCTAATTCCGAATCTACTAAAATTATGAAAAAATAAATGGTTATAGATGTTACTTTAAACCTTGCAGGAAAACTATAGCGATTTCTCTAGGTAGCAGTTTTTGAGAAAAGCACATTTTTCTGTTACACACAAATTTAGATTTGAATGCATTGAGCAAAGGTATTGAGGAACATTGGCGGTACCCATCGTAGGAGAAATATAAAAGCATTGTTGATAATGATTTTTGAAAAAATTCGTCGATAATTAGCCGAGATATTAACCCTTAAAGACAGGGGTGGTTCGGACTAAATAATGAACGACGGTATACTCTGCATACCATCGGCTTTTAAAACCCAGATAATAACTGTTAACAATATATTTGTATAATGCAATACCTAATTACAGTATAAAAGCAATAAAATTCATAGTTTTGAAAAATATAATTATTTAATTTAAATTAATCACACAAATCGCGATTCATACGCATAAGAAAAATATATACATCCATTTTAGTACCAGGATTTTTTAAAAGTGTTATTTGCCTTGTTTCATGCAAAGCGTTTTCTAAATGGATATAGCGACCCCTACGTAAGGAACTTTTTGGTAATAAAATGTCTATTTTAAAAAAAAATTCCTTGTGCATGCGAACTTTTCGTAAATATTATGGAGTTCGCGACTAGTTTATTTTGAGTGGGTTGCTTATTACGACTTTTGTACATATAAAAGTTAATTATGAACCCATCTGGAAAAACGAGTCACGGACCAAAGCGCTTTGCAAATTTACGAGCTACTTTCTACACAAGGTCCTTTAACACATGCCAAGTTTAAACATTAAACAAGGGTTTTGTGTAAGCTGCACTAGAAGAAAAAAAAAGTTATTACTATGCTGAATTTAGTTTTATGAAATGCCAAATGAAGTTTAAATATACACTACCTTATATTCTCAGCACTGATTTAAGTTTTTTATAAATAGATAATGATAAGATTGAAAAAAAAAAAGTGTTATACAGAGTAGCAATATTTGGTATTATTTAGGCTTCTATCACTTTGAATTTTTATTGTATACTCGTTTACACTTTTATAGAATGCTGTAACTAACCCTACGTTGAATAGTCTTTTACAAATTCTTATTATTCTTTCAGCAACGATTTTCTTTTTAAAATACAGTTAACGCTTTTGCAACAAGATCCCTTTGCTTAATTTTTAATCTTTAATCACCGATTTTTCAAAACAGAAAAATTTCTGTATTTGAATCTCGAAAATGCTCCAATTAAAAGAGGTATAAACTTTACAATAAAAAATAATAATAACTGGTGAAGAGAAATGAAGGATTCTGAGAATTTTAAGTGGCACGTATAATACCAGTCGCATGCCCCGAAGGGATTTATAATACATATGTTTACTTACGGAACCCTTTGAGCGCGAGTAAAACTCTCACTTGACCGTTTATTTAGTCTTTAATTCTCAGTGCACCAATTACATATATTGCGATTTTATTTATTTCTTTTCACTTAAAATATGAGAAATTTCTAAAGCAAGAGTTAAATTTTTAAAGTTTCTTCAGAGGCACAGAAAGAAATCTATATTAAAGTTTAAAAAATATACATATTTGGTTTAAAGTAAATAAATTGTTTTTATTTTAATTAAATAATTTAAATTAATACATACTTTTAGGTACAATTTATTAAATGAAGGTTCACTGTATTTACATTCCACAATAAATTCATAATAAAATAAAAAAAATGTAAATAAAATTGATAGAATAAATAACCAGTGTGTCTTACTCATGATTTAGAAGCAGACTGTGTTTTCTGTTTTAGTCTATGCTTGTATAGATATGAATAGGTGGCCTTATTTTCAAATAGAACTTGTAGTTACAGCTGAAGTAATCCGTTCACGTGCACTCATGTTCTCCAAATACATAACGTTTAAACAACCAAAAAAAAAAAAAAAAAAAAAAAAAGGCTTTTTTTGTTACAATATCACCAAAGATTGAATAGCAACTAAAATTCAAAATGGTTTAACTATGCCTGTAGTGTACAACAATGAGTTGCTATTTACTCCTCAAAATCGCTGTCCAGTACTCAAAAATTTCCGCGGGCGGCTCGGTTCTGTCAAACAAAGGGTTCCACTCCGCACAATCACAGGGATGACAAATTAGATCCAGATCGTCCCATTGTAAAATTTTTAAAGACTAACCTTTAAAAAACATTCCACAGTATCTTTTATTTAGAAAAATAAACCCTTAAACACTTTAAAGAATATTTCATAGGAAAGAACGCAATTTTGAGACTACAGAGGGTAAAAGTGCGGACAGACATAACCACTACTTGCGGTCACTTGTCGGTGTATTTTATGTTCGCAGGCGGTGTGTTTTATGTATGACTTTTCCATGTCAAGGAAGGAAAACTCACTTTAACTGCAGGATAGGGAGCCTTTCAATCAAGTGGCATTTAGATCGTTATCTTCTGAACTATTGTAATCTTCTCCTTTTCTATTGTCAATAAATCGCAGAAAGAAAGATAAGAAAAGATTTTCTTGAATTCAGTTGAAGTTGGGTAAAATACACGTGTTCCCGGCCTCTTTTTAAAAGAACCCTCTTCCCAAAGTAAACATAACAAAAAACAGAGAAAAATCCTAATGCGTGACATTTGTTGTTTATTATAATCAGTTAGAATTTACATGTAACAGCAACTAACTGTCAAGTATAACGAAAACAATATTGTAAACTTGTTCACAGTAATTTCAGAATATTTTGGTTCCAGCCGGCTTTCTAACGATAAATTTCGTATGGTGACAATTGTACAAAGAAAGCAATCTTTAGGAATATAAGCTAATCCAGATTTGTTTAATTTGGAGCGGTGTGGGGCAATTTCTACAAAGCAAAAATGTGAGGAATACAGAACGCCCTAATTTCTGGCAGAGGTCTGTTAAAAAGAGAGAAAAAAAAACTTTACAGATAATTGTTTTGCTGTTTCCAGTCTAAAAACTAAATTTAGAAGAAGGGGAAATCTGGCATGAAGAAAGAAAAACGGGAATTTCATTGTTGTAATAATAACAATTTTTTAAAAGGAAATTCTTAGCGATGAAATGATCGGAATGTCGAATTTCATTCTAGGTTGGTTAAAAAGGTGGAAAAATATAAATTTAATGTTTTGCCCCCTTTTTTTTCTTCTTATTTTTTAGGAATTTAATGTAGAGTTTTGCGCTAGGTCGGGCAAAACTTTTTCCAGGTCGGGCTTCGCCCGACCTGGCCCCCCCCCCCCTGGCTACGGCCCTGTAGGGATAGTTAAATCACTCTAATCTGTTCCAGTTTTTACTTCACTCGTTAACTAGCTTTGATACTTTACAAACCTGGAGGCTGAGACATGATCAATATTAGAGCACATTTTATTCAAAACATGTAACAGAAATTTCAAACAGAAAATGCATTTTAATAAGGTCTCGGAATATCTTACATTAAATAAGTAAAATGGTTGACAAATTCTGAAAATAATTGTGGCAAAACTGATTATGACGCGTAACCGTTGTATAACCAATTATTCAAAATACAGTGGAACCTGCTAAAATGACCACCTTGGTAAAGTAGCCACCTGGCTAATATAACCGCTTTTGAAAAGTTTTACTTGTGCTCATATAAAATAATATGAGAATTGCCCCATAATGTGACCAACCTAATGTGTCTACCTGTGTAAAGGGACCAGTTAGCCTGTTTTTGTCAATGTTATTTGAACCAGTAAAATGTGACCATCCATTTTTCTGATGCTGAAAATTTTCAAACTAAAAGTCTAAAGTGATTATTTTCTGAAATTTTATTTTGATCCATTAAAAAAGTACAGAAATTTATCTCTTATAGTTATTAGTTGCTTAATATAGAAAGAGACCGATTTGTCTCTTATTGTAATGATATCTGCACTTGTCTAAGGTGATTTTTACTGGAAAGTTTATTTCGCCAGTCATAGAAACATTACCTTTATGCAATTACGATGAAAATAATAATGCGTATAAATTACAGAGTACCTTGCCGTATGAATTATTTAATTCAATTACTACGGAATTTCAACTGTATTTAAAAGAAATAATGTGAGTTTTAAGTAAATTATCCTTGATTCCGCATATTTTAAATTAATGAATAATCAATCAGTTAATATTGTTAATTAATCAGTTTATTACTTAATAAAGTGCTTATATATATACATATATATTGCAGCGGCGATGCGTATTAACGTAATTAATTAACTCACATGCTTTAATGGACTGTACTTACTTTATTTTTAAGACATTGCGAAGCGTTGCTTGCCCTTCTAGCAAAGCAAAACAACAACTAGGAAACACAGACAATTTGCGTTATTATAGTTACATACATTAGCGAACAAGTTTGATGCCAGATTCCAAATATAAATTACAAATAACTCTAACATACCCCCGACAATGAAGGGTCAACTTCAATAAATTATACAATACAAAATATTAACATTACAAATGCTTAAGTAATATGATACAATACAACAATTTTCTTTTAACAATGAAAAACTAGTCGTTGGGGGCCACCGTAATACTTACCCATCATGGATATGTATATCAAAATAAAACATGTGAAAACTATTTATACAATGCATTGCAATTCATAAACAAAATTTAAATATTGTTAATATACATAGTAATGCTCTATTAAAGAACTGCTGATTACCGATTTCGACAAATTATATAAAACGCCAAACTACTCAAGTAGCACCGAACTGCGTAAAAGAAACATCCCTATAACTCCAAAAATAATAACTCTATTAACTAACAATTAAATGCATCGGATTAAGTGTCTCATTTCCAATTAAAATATACCTCTGAATTGAAATTTGAATGAAATACAGGGTTATGAAAAATCGAAGAATGTGGAAAACAGGATTACAAATATCTCGGCAACTAATAATCCGATCGACTTCGTTCTATATGCAAAATGTGTGTTATTTTATTGCCTTTTACGTCCATTCCTTAGAATAAAAAAATTCGAAAATTTTTATATACCTTTCATCAGAACGAATTTTTCGAGAGTCCGAAAAAAATAGTTCCGGATAATCGAGGTTGCTGATATTAAATAGGGTTCGTCCCATTCTTACATACTAACTACATACAAAATTTCAAGTTTCTATCTCAATTCGTTCGGGAGATAGAGCGTTTAAAGACAGACAGACGGACGGCAAATTTTTTTTTCTAAAAATATGTTTTTCGGAATCTTCACTATCTAAAACGTGTAAATCCGTCAAAAAAAAATTTTCGATTTTCAAAACGATTGCAAGACTTACCCTATACTACGTATGATGGGTAAGTAATACATTTATGAACATACAACAATAGGAAAACTAAAAAGAAAAAAAAACTTTTTTTTTTATATTTTGTAATTAATCTCTGAGACTTGTTGTGGCAATAACGCGATTTTTGAAATACTTATTTTAAGTATTCCCCTAGCGATTTTAACTTCTACAACTCTAATCTTACCATCTGCACCTGGGAAAATATTTATAATGTGTCCTAGTAAGTATTTATTTGTAGGAAGGTTATCTTCCTTTATCAAATCTAGGGTTCCTATGCTTACTTTTTTTTTTTTCAAATTGCCACTTGGAGCGTTATTGGAGCGTATTTAAATACTCCTTATTCCAACGATTCCATATCAATTGAACGTATTTTGAAATTCTATGCCATCTAGGTAGTCTATTTTTGTTTACATTAATTAATTCTGGTTCAACGATGGCTGTCATAGGCCTTCCGATTAAGAAGTGGCCTGGTGTTAAGTCCTCCAAGTCATTCACGTCTGAAGGCAATGGAGTGATTGGCCGTGAATTTAATATAGACTCTATTTGAGCAATTACAGTTAATAACTCTTCGAACGTTAGCCTTGCATTACCTACACTCTTAAAACGAAAGAGTGGATTTGGCTTCTCAGAAAAGAGCTGTAATATATTGGATCGTGAATGAATTGCTTGTCAAACATTTTACTCGTCTTGATTTAAATTGCTTTTTTTAAACTACTCATCTTAATTTAAATTGCTTACAAACAACTCGCTACTCGAGTTGTTTCAACTCATTTTGAGAAGCTGCCTTTCAAAACGCGAGATGAGTGGATTTCGGCTCAACTTGAGCTATTTTTTGGCTGAACTTTTAAAAGAGTACCGTTCGCTTTAGATGATATTTTACGGATTTTATTCCTGCCTCCCACAACCCGCCAAAATTAGGTGCTCTGGATGGAATAAATTTCCAAATAATATTCTCTTCTCACAAATAATTCGCTAACTTCTTCTCAGGATGTCTTAGTAAATTATGGAGTCTCTGTAACTCAGCGTTAGCAACAATAATTTTTTTTTTTTTTTTTTTTCATTATCTGAAAAGATTACTGCGCACCTTCCGCGCTTAACAATGAACCTTTTTAAGGTGGCAATGAATGCATCTGTAATCAATTCTGCACTCTAAAAAATAAATGTGTAAATTAGACAAATTTACATATATATGTATGTAAATTCCTAAAATTACACACCTGACATTAAAATTACCCACTTTTTGCAAAGTTTTACCTGTTTTTATACGTATTTTAGCTTATAAAACTAAGTGTGCATTTTGTTATCACTTGAAAAACACAAATAAATACGTATATCCTGATAAATGTCTGAATTTACACAAACTGGTATGTTATTGTAATTTGCACTTAATGATATACTCATAGGCAAGTGTGTAAATTTCTAAAATCATCTACCTGTCATAAAAAATACACATTTTCTGCAAACATACCTATCTTAATGTGTGTTTAGTTTATGGCATTAAGTTTGTAAGTTGTTATCAGTTCATAAATTCAGAAAAATGTGCTAATGTAGATAACACCTGAAATTACACTAATTAGTGTGTTACAAAAATTATAAATACGTAAATTTTAAAGCAGACGTTACGAAAGGGATGGGAGGCTTACATATTATTCAGAGCTACACTTTTTATTTCAGTAATCCCATTCCATAAATAACATGATGTCATTGCATTGCTGTAACAGCATTTTTAAATAATAAACTAATATATATATATTTATTTTTATAGGATACTCTGACCAGCTCTCTCACCCTCCCCGTTTCAGAAGCACGTGAACATTTAAAAGAAGTTTTTAAAAAAAAATAATCTGGATACATGTAACAATATTTCGTTACATGTAAAATAAAATTTTATTCATTTAATTAGTTAATTTTAATTTCGTTTTGCGAATTACCTTTTGAAATTTGTACATCAAATATAAGAATGCTTGATTTTATAATTCTAGGTTTTGATTAAATCGTAATTTCTTTCAGCCGTGTCGCAGACCGCTGTATTTTCACAATTTTACTTGTAATTTCCAGCAATAGTGTTAGATTTCATTCTTAAAGCGAAATTAGGAAGAATTCATAAAGAGGCATTATAATAGAGATATAATTCCACTTTATGCTTATTCATAAATTTAAATTATATATTTTTGTACTGTTGGTAATTTTTCTGCTACCCTCCCCTTCCCCTTAATTTAAAGGACAGTAGTTTAACCTTCAGCTGAATCTAAAAACTATTTCGAATTCATTTAATGTGTAACATAAAATATAATTCATGTAATTAAGATAATTCTAAATCGTTATTTTTACATTTTGCATATCGAATATAAGTATGCCTTATTTTATCCTAAATTATTTTAGCCGTCTCATAGCTTTTAATCTTTTACCCATTTCAAAGTTTAACTTGCAATTTTAGTTTAACTTCAGTTCGCAGTACAATTTATGATCCTATTCATGAACTACTTCGACCCCGAGTTAGATGCGAATCTAGCATTGAAACCTACAATCGTAATCATCGTTGACTTGGCTTCATCAAGTTTAAGTTGAAAATTAATGGTGGGTCCAGTTGAATGCTAGCACTCGCGTTCAGAAAAATATAGAAGTTATTCTTCTATAAAATATAAGGTATGTAATCTCATACGTTCGTATTACCTTCAATTCTTTTTATCTGATTTGTTTATATTTATGTATAAATGTATATGTTACATGTTGGATTGGTTTTTTACATATAAAAATTTTTTATATGAATAATTTACTTGCCTTAAAAAATGTCAACATTACCTAACTCCTGATAAATGTCTATTAAAATAACTGTTGTATCTGAGGTTATTTATTTCTTGAAAATTTTTCATCTAAAAAAATTTTTAGGAATGTATTTTAACAGTGGCAAAATAAACGTTAACATTTTTTTTTTTGGGGGGGGGGAGGTGTTGCATTAAATTTTGGGTCGATTGTTTGAAATATATTACAATTTAATTATTAACTATTATACAAATGTATATCATATCTATAAATTATATATTCTGAATTATAAGTTAAACAATTCTTCTGAATTTTATTTATTTATTGAAATTTCTTTGTAAGTTTTTTTTTTTTTTAATTATGCAACTTATAATGTTAACTAAGTTTATCATCGATTAAAACTATAGCGTTGTTTTTTGAGTTTCTGCGCTACATTTTCCAATTTTGAGAAATTTGGAATATTTATTTATCTTAATTACATTTAATTTTCAGCTGTGCTTTAATTTGAAAATATTACATCAGAAAAATTATGTTCCACTAAAATAATCATAGTAAAGAACACATAATTTTTGCTTTTTAATTATAGATTTAATAAAAATACACAGAAGTAAATTGCAAAAGGACACAACTACATTGATTTAAAATAACCTTAAACCAAAAATTCTGAAAAAATGTATATTAAAGTAATGGCTTTTTCTTCAAATAAACATTTTTCCATTGCAATTTTGTCTATTATTACAGAATGTATATGACCTAAAACATATGACTGTATGTATATAAAAAAAAATTATAACAGTTGTGTGATAGTGGATATTCAAAATCGAACTTATTATCCCCCCCCCTACATAAATATCCCCCGACGGGTGAGTTTTATGCAATTAAGACACAAATGTAATTATCAAATAAATTCTATTAGCATTAATTCTGAAAAATTATAAGAGTCAATTAATATTTGAATACAATCACAGTATTTCTTATTTTATTTTTTAATATAGCTGATAAATAAAAATACTAAATAGTTTGATATCTAAAATTTTAATTAGAATATCTGAAATTTTCATTTATGGAAATACGAGTCATTTCATTAATGTTAAAATATATTTGTATTTTTTTTTAAGACACAAATTTCTAAACATAATCTTAAATGCAAAAGATGTTATTTTAATGATTCAAGAAGCTTTTTGATAATCTTGATAATTTTTTAAGGTAAATTCTTTGTAATGATGAATATTTATAATAAGAAAACAATTCAACATATAATATAAGTGATTTATGTACATATAAACAAATCAGCTAACATTTTTGCAGGTAATATGTGTATATGTGTGTGAGATGAAGATTACATACCTTTTTCTATTTTTTATAGCATTTTAAATTTTACTTTTATAACTGCATGTAACACAGTATCTTGAGTATATTTGACTTTGTATCTTAAGTCAGAAAAAGAAAATGAAAAATTGAGTCTGAACTCTGAAAATAAAAAAGTGTGAAAATTGCAAGTTTACCAACTATCATTATTCTATCTAACTAGTCTAAAATCTAGCATTAATTAATTAATTTTTTTCTTTATCTTAATTTTAATTGCATGTACTAAATAATATCTAAATGAGGGGAAATATAAATTTAAGAAGCAAGGAAGAATATAGAAAATAAAACAGCAGTTTTTATGAGTATATTTAGAGGAAAGTGGGGAGGAATGGGACACTTTTTACAAAAATAATAAATTACAAAAATTTTGATTTATAGAATACAAAATGAAACACTTTCTAATGTCCTTGAACAATATAGAAACATAATTTGAAGAATCAATTAATTAAAGAAATTGTAAATTTCAAAATGTGTCCCATACTTTCCTATTTACAGAGAAGTAATATTAGTACTAAGGTGGTTGATAAGGAATATCGAAAACTAATGTCTTAAATGGCAATATGCTGAATCTTAGAACCGTACTGCTATAGTAACATAGTTTTAGAGGGAGGGTGAAGTTCTAAAAACTTATGTAGAGGGAGTTTTTAAGAAGAAGGGGGGGGAGTTGAGTGCTATAGGCTGATTTGGAGCTTATGAGGCTACACCTGTGACAGTGGATGAGAAGTGGGTACATCACTATGATCCCGAGTCCAAATTACAGTGCTTTTATCTCATCCACTGTCACAAATCTAGCCCCATAAGCTAAAAATCAGGCTTTCAACTACACCCCCCTCCCCATTTTACTCCTCCATCCAAAACTATATGAATATTGCCGTTACGGTTCTGAAACTAAGCATAAAATCAACTAAGACATTAGACTTCGATATTATACATGAACCCATTGCAGTACAGATATTTTATACACACTAGACACAATAGTTATTGAACCTCCATCGAATATGCGTATTTTACATATTACGCAAAGAACTGTGTAAATTACAATAACACAATAACGTCTGTTTTTTTGCCTAATACACACTAATCCGTGTAATCACTGAAGATTACACATATAAAGGAGTAAGAATATTACACAGATATATGTGTATTCTTGCGCAATTAACACATTAATGTAGATATTTCATGAGTGATCATTATAACTTTTACCCACTTAGTGTTATCATTAAATTACACACTGAAATGTGTATTTTGAAATGTACATTGTGTACATTTCAAATGTACATGTGTATTTTGGCAATATACACACAAATTTACACAGATAAACAAATCGTTTTCGTATCATCGATTTACACATTTTTATGTGTAAATTTACACTTTTATTTTTTAGAGTGTGACACTAGTTCGAGATGCACTGCTTTAGTTACAAAGCAAACAAAAATTGCGAAATACACCTTATTAAGAATTCCCTTTCTCTGTCCCTTATATTTTATGAAAAAGGGGCCATTAAAATCTGTTCCCACATAATTAAATGGTGCGCTAGGACGTAATCTCTCTGTGGGTAGGGAACCCATGATTTTGTTTTAAAGTTATGGGGTTGCTTTTACTACAAGTACACACTCATGAGTTACTTTTCTAGTTAAATTTCTTCCCCGTAGCAGCCAGAATTTTTGCCTCAAGTAACATAACAATGATGCTTGTGCCCCTATATGAAAATATTTTTTATGATAGTAAATTGCAAGTAGGCTACACAATTTACCCTTAGCTAGCAGAATATATTGATGTTTTTGAGAAAACTTTAGGTCTGCATTATCTAAACGCCCTCCTACTCTTAGCACATTATCTGCATCTAAAAAAGGGTTTAACAATCGCAAATTACTTTTCTTAAAAATTTGCTTACCTTCTAACAATGCAGTATATTCTGCCTTAAATTCAACTTTTTGTATCTCCAGAAATAAAATATTTCTGATCTTGATAATTCTTCTGTACTTACGTGTCCCTTTCTTTTTTCAGCTGATTTTCTTGTGTTATCTAAGAACCTGAATATATAACTTAAAACACGTAATATTTTAGTATAATTGTTGCTAATACTTAAAATTTCATTTACAAATTCACTAGAATTTAAAAATATTAGTGTTGTATTGTTTTTCAGTTTTAATTCTGATGAAAAATCAATATTGTTCTTCACTTGTTCTAAATCAAAATTCTGATTGGATTCAATGTCTCTTTTTCTCAGAAGAGAGGGTCATGCCACCAAAGTCACAATCAATTAATTTGTCGAAGATTAGAGACTCGAGACACAAGGTCTGCTGGGTTATCCTCTGAGCGTATACGTTTCCATTGAAAAGTCTGGGTCAACTCTTGAATTTTGTAAACTCTGTTGGCCACAAAAGTTTTAAGTAGATGAGGAGGAGTCTGAATCCACGATAAGACGATAGTTGAATCACACCATAATATTATTTTACTGATGTTCAACTTTAGTACATTCACTATCTTAGATACGAGATGAGATAATAAGGCAGCTATGGACAATTCCAATCGTGGGATTGTCAAAGGTTTCAATGGTGCAACCCTTAGACTTGCTGCACAGTAAATTTAAAGACGTATTAAATTTTGTGAAACAGCTTAGATAAATGGCTGTTCCATTTGCGAGCTCGGATGCGGCGGAGAAGCCGTGCAGTTCAACTTCCGAACAGACTTCGCTTAAAACAAAACGATTTATTTTTAAATTGTTTATATTTTGAAGCGTTCTGATAAAGCGTTGCCATTAATCCTTAATGTCATCTGGGCGTGGATTGTTCCAATCTAACTTTAACAGCCGGAGTCTTTGTATGAAAATCTTAGCCTTAGCTATTCCAGGACCAAGTAATCCCAGTGAATCGTAAATTCGCGCTATGTCGGATAAAACAGTTCTTTTTGAGTATATAATTGGTTCCTTAACTGATACGTTAAACGAAAAGCAGACACGAATTGGATTCCATAACAATCCTAGAGTTTTAGTGTTCTGGTCCTCATCACGATCATTGAATGTATACTCTTAGTTGAAATTTTTAAGAGTTCGGGGTGATTAGCACACCATCGGTGCAACTTCATGCCACCACGTTCAAGCAATGTGAGTAATTGTGCTTGCACTTGTTGAGCCTTATTTAAAGTGTTAGCTCCTGTTAATACATAATCCACATAGAAATCTTGAAGAACTACACATGATGCTAGCGGAAAATTGTCCTTTTCATCAAATGCAAGCTGATTCAAAGTTCGCGTGGCAAGATAAGGCGCGTTCGATGTACCGTATGTAATCGTCTTTAACTTAAATATTTTGACTAGTTCTTCTTCACCAGCTTTCCACAAAATGCAAAGCAAATCTCTCTGATTTTCCGAAATTAGTATCTGGCGAAACATCTTTATGATGTCAGCAGTAAAGACGTACTTATGAGTTCGAAATCGACAAATAATATCGAAGAGCTCATCTTGAACTAATCCTCCGTTTAGTAAAATATCATTTAAAGAAACAACACTGGTAGTAGCTTCACTAGCATCGAAGACAACCCTTAATTTCGTGCTTGGTTTCTCGGGTTTGTATACCCCATGATGCGGCAAATAATATGAAAATTCGGGCTTATTTTCTAAAAAGATTTCTTCTAAGTGTCCCAAATTATTATATTCGTTGATAAATTCTTCGTATAACAATTGAATGGCTGGATTGTGCGTAAATCGCTTAAGTAAGTGATTTAATCGTTTAAGTGCGTTTTCCCTTGATTCTCCTAAACATGCAAGCCCACCAGTTTTAATTGGCATTTCCACAATATACCTACAATCTTTTCTTCTGGTATGTGTACGCAGGAAATGTTCCTCACAATACTGCTCTTCTTTACTTTTTATTGGATTCGAATCATGAACCGCTTCAACTTGCCAAACTTTTTGCAGAGTGTTGGATAAATCATCCACAGATCGAACAAGACCACAATAATTATTAAAATTTTGTTGTGGCATAGACGTAGAACCACTGGCAACATAGCCAAAACAGTTTCTTGAAAAACCAAATTTTGCATATTTATTTTATTTTGTCCAATTAATTTAAAAAATATTTTGTTTGATAATAAAACATGTATTGGACCTGGTTTATCAAATTGTGGATCAGCTAACTGAATAGTTTATAAATGCGTAATAGGCATGATGTTTAGATATGTAGCTGGCGTTATGCGCGTAATTTTAGGAACAACAAAAAATTGCAATGTTTCATTAAAACTCCTGTTTTTATTTGCTATGGTTGTTATAATACTTTCCTTTATATTCATAACTGAACTATTTAGCCCTGAAACTGATGAGTTTATTTTCCTTCCTTTCAAGAACAATAACTCGGAACATTCCTTCGTTAAAAAGTTATTTTGGGATCCTAAATCTAACAATGCTATAAGAGGAACAAATTCTCGTCTAGCATTTTGTACATATATTATCGCAGTTGAAAGCAGTACTTGTTTACTAGAAGAAGACGTCATACTCAATACAGTATTGTTAATAGTTGAATGCGTGTTATCAAATGAATGTGTATTTTCACCCAAAGTGGTAACAGACATCTGATTATTTGTGTAACTATGAGGAGTAAATGCGTTTACGGTTGGCGATAAATTACTACTAATATTATTTTCATCTTGGATTGCTATAGTCTGATTAGTATCAATATTTTCTTCACCGCGTTCCAGGTGGATCAATGTGTGGTGACGTTTGTTGCATTTTCTGCACGTACTTGAACTTTTCCACTGGTTAATGTTATGAACTGTTGATAAACAGTTGAAGCATAATTTTTTCATTTTAACAATATAAAACCTTTTTTTTGCAGGTAAATTTAAGAATTGGGAACATCTCATTAAAATGTGATCGCCCTTGCACATTGAATACCGTAAAATGGGGTGAATAGGAACAGCGGGATGAATAGGAACAAAACTTCCCGATCATACAAATAAATTCATTACAAATATATGTGATGATATTTTTAGTAGCCAAATTTTTTATAAGAAGGTAATAACATTAAGAGTTGGGAAATTCAGTTTCGACATGTAGGCATTACTACTGGGGTATATAAAAAAACTTCAAGAGGATCCGCAAAACACTCATTTTGTCAAAGTCTTCAAAACTTTGTCTGTAACTACAATATTTTTCGTATTCTAAATCTAAAAGAGGAGATTTTTAATTAATGATAGTCCTGTAAAAAATATGCTGTATTAAATTCTACTTATTTCTAAATTTTCTAAATTACATAATGAAAAAATGAAAAATGGCTTGTAATATCAGAAGTTTAAGATTTATGGGGTGAATCGGAACACATATTCTCTCATGGTTTATTTTTCTATACAGTAATAGTTTCATATAATATACGAAAACATATGTGTGAATATGTATTGTAACAATATTTTGTTCGTTCTAATTACTTGAAAAGTTTAAAGGTGCCAAGAAATTGCTTGGTTAAAGAAAAAGTCAACGCCTAATCCAACAGACATGGAACACACAATAAAAGAATTTAAAAATAGCAAATTAGTTAGAAAAACTTCACAAAATTATTTTCTGACATCCACAACATTACACAAACATATCAAAATGAAAAAAACAATTAAAAAAGAGAGGAATGCAAACAGTACTAAGGGCTGGGGATGAGGGCGTATTAGTAGGTCGTATTAATACATGCAGCGATTGGGGCTATTCAATATTTTTACTTACCCAATGACTACTAGTAAAGGATAACACAGAACAGGGTTGAATTTGTATTAAATTCTACTTCTGCAATTCGAATATAATTTCTTAAAATAAATTTTAATTTCTCTTGATTTCAAAGTTGTTTTCTAATTTTTAAAAAATGCTATCTTTATTTGTATGTAAAATAAAGGCTTGATTCACAATAGCTATGCGTTCCTATTCCTCCCTTATCATTATTACCTATTTTTATTAACCCTATTAAAGTCTGAATCGGAAAAATTAAAGATTATGACATTTGTTCCGATTCACCCCTACCTGCGGGGTGAATCGGAACACCATTAAAAAATTATATAATATGTATATAAACAGTAAAAATGTTTCGTTTTTGCTTAAAAAGTAAAGAACAAAACAAGACCGAAGTTTGCAGTAGAAAAATAAAAAAATTAAAAAATCAGCTGTTGCTTTTTTTTAATGTCAAAGTTGAAAAGTGTTCCAATTCACCCCATTTTACGGTAAATGTGTGGACCTTCTGCTAACAAAGTCAATGACTTAGAATTAAACGAACGTTTCTGATCCTACTGAAAGGTTTTACAGACGTGACTTCATGGATATTTTCCAAAAATTGAGATCTTTTTTCTAAAAATAAAAGTAATTGATCTAACTTCGGAACTTCTTTTGAACTTATCGCCATTTCATAATTTTTTCGAGTATCTCTAACTTTTGGAGAATGATGTTCAATATTAAAACATCTGAAAGATTGTTTCTGTTATAGTTCAAAATCTTCAAGGCACGAATGCTTTTTTTTAACATTATCGACTAGATTTCGAAGATCTTTAGCGGAAGGCTGCGTAAATTTATCTGCGTTTAAGAGTGAATTAATGTGTATTTCTGTTACTACTCTATCATTTTCGTTTCTGTCTTTTAATGCTTGAAATAAAGATGAAAAAGTGCCTTCCGTGCTAATCAAAGCTCTTGTATCACTTATTAATGCTGCTGATAAATAATGCAACTTTTGCGCATCTGATAGTTGCTCATTTGAAGTTATTCAGTTGTTGAATTGTAATTTAAATAGACCCCATTCATCCGATTTTCCGGAGAATTTCGGAAGAGAAATATCGGGTAATTTAATATTTATCGCGTTGTTTATTTGAGTGGAATTTGATTGAATTTCATTGGAAACTTTACCTTGTTCTAAATGTTTAAGTTGCTTTTTTAATTTAAAATTTGCTCTTTATAATTTTTTTCCAGGTATTCTTCGCTAGCGTTAATATCAATTTCATATACCTTTTCTAAACTAATACCAGATTCTATGCCCTTATTTAGGTTTTTTAGAGTTTGTTCGCTGTCATTTAATTGTTCTAAAATTTCTAAATAACTCTCAATATCAATATTTTTATCATTTATTAATGTTTCTAATTTACTAATTAATTTTGTAATAGAAGTGCGTAACGTTGACCGCTCCTTTTTTAATTTTTCAAGACTTTCCATGTTCAAAAACTTATGATAACAACCAAGGGAATAATAAATTATTCATACCTTTTTCCTGGCAGACGATTTCCTTTCTAATAAAAGCATCAAAAGAAAGTTCATGGAATAATGTTAGAAACTTCATTGATGAAAACAGTTCATTATTATCGAATTTTTTTTATCAAAGTGAAGCAAAAATATATACTCTCCGGGTGACGTGACCAGAAAAATATGTAGCGGCGATGCGTATTAACGTAATTAATAAACTCACATGCTTTAATGGACTGTACATACTTTATTTTTAAGACATTGCGAAGCGTTGCTTGCCCTTCTGCGAAACTAAACAACAACTAGGAAACACAGACAATTTGCGTTTCTATAGTTACATACATTAGCAAACAAGTATGATGCCAGATTCCAAACATAAATTACAAATAACCCTAACATATATATATATATATATATATATATATATATATATTGACAACTCTCTGTTTGATATAATTTGGCATTAACAAGTTTTTCCAGAAATTGATGTTGATTTGTAGTATTATCTAATGCTTCTATATATATGTGACGATTTAAGGAGAACTCGAATTATTTCCACTGGTTAAAAAGAAACACGCAGTCATGGCAAGCGAGGGAAAAAACAAAATAAAATAATAAATGTAGAAGATCCAATAATTAGTCATGGGCTGCTGTAAATTCATTTATTAAATTCGTAATAATGAGGAAGGAAAAGCTCCTTTTGCAAAAATTCCATCATTATTTCAGCGAGCTGTCCTCATCGAAGAAGCAACCCAAGAAATCTTCTTTCTCATCTCGAGACTTCCACCTTCTAAACTAAAAAAGAAAGTACTGGAACATTCTGTAACCTCAAACCATCATTCTTTTATGTAAACAGAATTCTTGTCCAGCTACGAGGCTATTTTTAAACAGACAATAAATTTATTTAAAAAAAATATTATTTAACCAATTTATAATTGACTCAGAATTTTAAATATCTTACGCAGACGATTTTTATAAATGATTAATTTTAAGAGAAAAAGAAAAGAAATGAATTTATTAATATGCACACATCAAAGGTTGACGTAGGAAAAATAAATAAATAGATAAAATAAAATAATGATATTTTTTGAAAGGTATGGTTTTGGAATAAATTTAATAAGACTTTCTTAAAAAGGGTTGATAAAAACAGAAGAAATTAGTTTTATTTGGAATATTAAGAAATAAAGTTTTAATTAAGAATATTTTTAATTTAGAGCCATCTTTTTAAATTTACGCATACTGGAATAATGTTTTTTAAGGCAAATTAAGAATTTATATCGTCTGCATAAGGATTAACAGATTAGATTTAGAAACAAGATTTTAATTTAATAATTTGAAGTAAGTACGGAATATTATTATAAGAAAATTAAGATAGTATAAAGGTTAGTTTTGGCGAAAAAATTTTAAATTTGTAATATTATCCCCCCTCCCCAAGACTTTGTATGAAATTGATAGTTAAATAAAACTACAAGTTCAGACAACAGAAATATAATAATTTAGAAAAGTTAAATTTTGGAATAAAACTGTCAAACTCAGGAAGCCAAGAGATGGAAGAAAAGAAAAATTAACGCAATATATAAAAAATATTAGCAATTAAAATAAAATAGTTAAGAGAAAATAATTCTGATTTAAATTTAGGTAGGAGCATTTCCCTGAAAGAAATACAATAATGTTACAACATCACTTACCATTTGTAAGTGCAGAGGAGATAATACATATAATAACAGTAAATAAGTTATGAATATTAATAAGCAAGAGATAAAAATATAATAAAAACAATAAAAATTCGTTCTCATGGAAGTTTAAATAATTACAATGACTTAATGCATAGTTTATTTTAAATAAGTCCTTTAAATGAAACAAGTCTTTCAATATATATAAAAGAGTCTTTTCCAATGTTCACTGAATACAGTCCTTGTAGGAAATAAAGTCTTTAAAGGCTACCTAAAACATTCTTCTCAAACTTAGTTGACTACATACAGTCCTTCAAATGAAAAGTCTCAAATAGTTTTAAAAATGCAATTCTTCATTGTAGTTCGCTAGATATAGTCTCTTTAATTAAAGATCTTTAAACCTAGTTTAATCTTTGGTTTTAATGTTATGTTGGATCCAACATCTTTCAGTAATATATCAATTTTTCAATAATAAATAGCATCACTCTCAATATCAATAATAAATAATATAGAAAAATTTAAATAATGACAATAACAACAATAATAAGTAATAATATAATAAGACTCCATATCCTAATATTTTTCAATAAGAGTATAATTAATACTAAACTTCATTATAGAAATCATAATAATAATAATAATAGTAAAACAAGAGTATAATCAAAAGAAAATATCACTATTTGTTTATTATTGATAGGGAAAAAACTGGTTGAGGATAAAAATAATTACATAGCAACTAAATAATTTTCTTATCTTCTAATAGCATAAGAAAGTATTTTTTGCTAGCCGAAAGTATAAATAAAAAAAAATCATAATAATGCCAAAATCCAAATAAATTAAATCTAACTATTTGGAAAATGGACTCTCAACCAGTATTTCCTTACAATAATTCCTCTCTGATACTCTTTTACAAAATTGTCAAATTTGGTTATAAGTTTTCAAATGCCAAATGTAGAATAAAGTTTTATCTACACATGGTTTATAAACTTTAATAATAAAATATAGGAATAAAAGGTGTCATTCTTAATTGAGAAATGGAAATAAAAATAGTGTGCTTTTTTGAAAAACTTTTAATATCTGTAATTTTCACAATCACTGAAAATCACATATTATGTTATAGGTTTGAGTAGAATCATTAGATTTTATAACTGTTATAACATAAATATCTGCTGAATAAATAGATACTAATGTCAAATAAATGAGTAAATATAGTTAGACTTAAACACCCTTAAAATTAAGTTATCAACATCAATTTGAAAGCTTTTACAATCAAAGTGTTCACCTTATGCCTGCTTAAGGAGCCCAATTTAACCCCAAAAACTCCCAAAAACAAGTAATATTCTTGTAGGCCTCCAAGAACATACCTGCTAATGTTGAAAATTATGGTGATAAAATATTTAAAGACTAAGAATTAAAACTTAATCTACTGTCTTGACTTTAGTTTGATCTAGTGATTGTGATTGTATCTGAGGTTTTGTTTGTTTTTTGGGTTGCTCATGAAACAGTTTAAAATCTTCGGGTGAAAAATAGGGTCTTAATTTAGAAACATGCACAATAACGGAATTCTGTCCTGTCTCATAATTAAATTTATCTATTTCATAAGTTACATCAGAAAGTTTATTTATAATTTTATATGGTCCAGAGAAAGTAGGTTCTAATTTTCGAGTGTTAGGGTATTTAAATTCTTCATAAATTACAGAGTCTTGTATTTTTAATGGGCATTCAACAAAATTTCGATCATAGAGCCTTTTACTTTTAAGGTGAAATTCATGAGTTCGCGCTTTCGCAATTTTGAGGGCTTTGTCTACTGGAGGTGTATGCATTTTAACTGCCTCACACAAAACCATTACCCTCCATTTTAAAAATCTGAATCAAAATTATCGTGAAAATTATAACTATATTTAGCTGCTAACTTTAACCAGAAATTTTATCTAATAAAAATAGAAATTGTAAATATCATAGTTATACCTTATTATTACAAACTTGCCTTTAATCGTGCATAGAAATATCATAATAGTCTTAATAAGTAACAGTAAATATCTTAAGAACATCATACTCCTCAATTAAATCCTTAAGAATAAAAATATTTCAATCTCCAACACATAATAATGATAATAATAATACTCATAAATAGGTAAGTAAGTAAGATTCACAGATAAATAATCAAATAAATAAACCTGACAAACAGAGAACTATCTACAACGAATGGTAATTTATAATTATTTGTATATCCATACACAATTAATAGTCAAATATTATGAGAATTATTTTGTGAGCTACTTGGAAGAGTATCAGAGGATGGCAACTCACTCCTAAAAATACATTCTCTTTCCCAATGAAAAGCATTACTGACACCCCTATTTGTGCATATCCTACAAGGTCTTGAAGGGTATGAATTTTGAATATAATTATTTTGACAAACTCTAGGTCTTTGAAACTGAGATTGCCTTTGGGGAATCCAATTCCTAGGTGTATTATTGGGCCTAACTGGCTGAATCCAGGGCCTAGTTGGTTGAAAAGATTGAAAATTTTGTCTAGCTGATGGTTGATTTATTACTTGGTTTGAAACTAGTGGGGTGGAAACTTCCACGAATTGTTTGACAACCTGGTACCATTCTGTGGTACTACTAGGAGGATTTATAATAATATTGTTTTTGAATTCTGGTTTTAAACCATCAGTTAAACCTTGTAATAGTATATTTTCACTAAGATGTAATTTCCTACCAATTTCCACTTTTTTACGAAAATAAGTTTCTAAATTGTCTAAATTATCTAATTTCAGATTTGAAAAATCAGAAAAACTCGGGATGTCTAATTGAATGAATCTTTCTATCAAAATTTTCTTAATTTGTTCATAATCCGTACAATTTAAACAGTCATTGATATAAATTTTTTGCGCTTCCCCTTTCAGATATTGCGCAATAGAATTAAATTTCCATTCTAGATTTTTCTTCTCCTTTTCACATGTTGTATCAAAATAAGTTAACCACGACAAAATGTTCATTCCAGAACTCGGGTCAAACGGTACGAACTTAGGATCTTCCATAATTTTTTGATTCTTACTAATTAGAATAAATGAAGCACTTCTATTTTCTTTATTAAATCCTGATCGTAAAATCATTCGCAATAAATTTCAAAGTTAATAATTTCTATCAATTACATATTTTTTCAAAATTACTATATCAGATCCATAACATACAATAAATAATAAAATAATAAATAAATTAGTAAATTAATAAATTAACTTCAAATTACTCTCATCAATAAAATAATAAATAAATAAATAAATAAATAAATAATAAATACTTTCCATCAATCATAAATAGAATAGAAATAATAATCAAAACATTTAATAAAATAAACTTACAGTTCACGAAAAATCTTCAATAAAATCCATTCTTCATTAAATTCCTCATCAAATACCTTTCGCATACTCAGCACTTTGAAGTAATTAATTTTCAAAAATTTTCCTATGACCATGAATACTCAATCAAAATTTGTGCGCACAGATCAACATCAAGCGTCAGGAAATCCACATCAGACTCGAAGCAAGTACTAATTCTTTCCAAGCATAGCTGTGAAGTTCTTTAGAAAGAGCATTTCTTTTACTTTAATTAAGTAAGAAATTACGGCGATTTAGGCACAAAAACATTCACGAGAAGTCGATTATCGGCGGTTCACAAAGCTATCATCATTTCGTTCCACAGCAGATTTCATTAGCAAGCCGAAAATACCATATAGAATGTCCTTCAATCGAACTTCGGCGATAGCATGCTTTTCTTCGTTCCATCGCAATTTTCTTTAAATATCCAAAAACGGCAGCACAGATAAATAATCCTGTCGGACTTTTCGATTAGTTGTGACGATTTAAGGAGAACTCGAATTATTTCCACTGGTTAAAAAGAAACACGCAGTCATGGCAAGCGAGGGAAAAAACAAAATAAAATAATAAATGTAGAAGATCCAATAATTAGTCATGGGCTGCTGTAAATTCATTTATTAAATTCGTAATAATGAGGAAGGAAAAGCTCCTTTTGCAAAAATTCCATCATTATTTCAGCGAGCTGTCCTCATCGAAGAAGCAACCCAAGAAATCTTCTTTCTCATCTCGAGACTTCCACCTTCTAAACTAAAAAAGAAAGTACTGGAACATTCTGTAACCTCAAACCATCATTCTTTTATGTAAACAGAATTCTTGTCCAGCTACGAGGCTATTTTTAAACAGACGATAAATTTATTAAAAAAAAATATTATTTAACCAATTTATAATTGACTCAGAATTTTAAATATCTTACGCAGACGATTTTTATAAATGATTAATTTTAAGAGAAAAAGAAAAGAAATGAATTTATTAATATGCACACATCAAAGGTTGACGTAGGAAAAATAAATAAATAGATAAAATAAAATAATGATATTTTTTGAAAGGTATGGTTTTGGAATAAATTTAATAAGACTTTCTTAAAAAGGGTTGATAAAAACATAGAAGAAATTAGTTTTATTTGGAATATTAAGAAGTAAAGTTTTAATTAAGAATATTTTTAATTTAGAGCCATCTTTTTTAATTTACGCATACTGGAATAATGTTTTTTAAGGCAAATTAAGAATTTATATCGTCTGCATAAGGATTAACAGATTAGATTTAGAAACAAGATTTTAATTTAATAATTTGAAGTAAGTACGGAATATTATTATAAGAAAATTAAGATAGTATAAAGGTTAGTTTTGGCGAAAAAAATTTAAATTTGTAATATATATATATATATATATATATACAGGGTGTTTCGCTACCAGACCGACAAACTTCAAGGGATGATAGCAAACATGAAGACAATCATTATTAAATGAGAAACCATGGAGCGCAAACGTCTTCTATAGGAGCTAGGCGCCATTAAAATTTAAGGTCCAAAATTTCAAACGATGATAAAAAACGGAATAAAGGGTCGATTCGTTTGCGGTTTTCACTAAAATTATTCTTTAAATCACGATTTTTTTAGAAAAAAAATTTAAAGGTTACGTTCAAAAATTGTCGATAGAGGGCGCTTTAGACTTTAGAGTAACGAACAACTACTTTTTACCGTTATTTTGTGCATGTGGTTGAAATTATTCTAAAGTTTAGACTTTAACTTAAATTTTAAGCCCATAATCGGAAACATTGGGATCGGTCAACTAGCGAAAATTTAACTGTGAACAGAGGGGGAAATTTTAAACGCTCATAAATATTGGACAAACAAATCGATTTTGTTGCGGTTTGCGTGTAAGTCATTCCCTTGGTAATTATTTTATTCAAAATGATGTACAGTATTGGTGTCCCCATTTTTTGATAGAGGGCGCTTTCGACACATCTCCGAAATTTCAATGGCATTACTCCTAGGTGTTTTACTACCAGACCAACATACTAACAGGAAGTGTTAGGAATGCAAAGCGACTCGGAATCACATAGGAATGTAACGTTGAAAATGCAACAGAAACAGGTAGTGAAACAGCAACGCGTTAATGTAGAAGAAAACAATTTAGTCAAGGGTTTAAGTACAAAAAGTGTCCGAAATTACGACCAGAAGTAGTCGGGCATGCTTGACAGCAGCGATGCATGCAATTCCTCTCACTTTGAAAAATTCCTGGCATCTCGGATAGCTCTCTGGCAGCTACAGAAATTCGAGCTGAGAGGTTTTCCACTGACGGTACGGGTGTCTCATACATTCAACTTTTCATTTGACCCCAGCAGAAGAAGTCCATACAGATTCAGATTCTGATTAAGCCAGGGGTGGTGGGGGCTACTAATTGGTTTGAGCTCAATTAGCCCCGCCCTGCAACGTTTATTTAAAAAAATATAGAAAAATTATACACTAATAAAATAAAGGTAGGTAAAAAAAAAGTAATTGATATAATGAAGTAGGTACGACGATCTGGCAGGCCAACGAACCGGGCCGCCACTACCTATCCACCGCTGTCCATGTGTTACGTTGGGGTGTCTGCGAACATCATTGGTAAAATGTGGAGGAGCTCCATCGAGAATGGTGCAACGAAAGAGGAACGTGTTTTTACCAGAAGTTCCGACAGAATGTGTTGTAGAATTATCAAGTTGTTTTTTTTATGCTTCTTTTAACCCTAACTCGTAAAAAAGTCATTTTCGGCGTTACATTATAGTATGATTCTGAGTCATCTTTGCATCCCTAACACTTCCTGGAAGTATCTTGGTTTGGTAGTAAAAGATACAGGAGTAAGGCCATTGAAATTTCGGAGATGTGTCGAAAGCGCCCTCTATCATAAAATGGGGACACCAATGCTGTACGTCATTTTGAATAAAATAATTACCAAGGGAATGACTTACACGCAAACCGCAACAAAATCGATTTGTTTGTCTAATATTTATGAGCATTTAAAATTTCCCCCTCTGTTCACAGTTAAATTTTCTCTAGTTAACCGATCCCACTGTTTCCGATTATGGGCTTAAAATTTAAGTTAAAGTCTAAACTTTAGAATAATTTCAACCACATGCACAAAATAACGGTAAAAAGTAGTTGTTCGTTACTCTAAAGTCTAAAGCGCCCTCTATCGACAATTTTTGAACGTAACTTTAAAAAAAAAATTCTAAAAAAATCGTGATTTAAAGAATAATTTTAGTGAAAACCGCAAACGAATCGACCCTTTTTTCCGTTTTTTATCATCGTTTGAAATTTTGGACCTTAAATTTTAATGGCCCCTAGCTCCAATAGAATACGTTTGCGCCCCATGGTCTCCCATTTAATAATGTTTGTCTTCGTGTCTACTATCATCCCACAAAGTTTGTCGGTCTGGTAACGAAACACCCTGTATATATATATATATTGATATGACAATATTTTAATGTGCCATTTTGAAAGACACTCCATAAAGTGACCACCTCTATGTAGTGACCATTTTAGGGTCCCTTTAAACAGGTTCCACTGTACATACTATAACGGGCTCATCGTACAGTAGTTAACATATACTATCTATATGTGTATGTGTGTATATACAGGGTGTTTCTAAGTTCATGGTACAAACTTTAAGGGGTGATAGTACAAATCAAGACAAACAATATTAAATAGGAAACTAAGGGTCCCAAACGTCTTCCGAAGGAGATAGGCGCCATTAAAACTTAGGGTCCAAAAATTCAAATGATTATAAAAAACAGAAAAATTGGTCGATTCATTTGCAGTTTTCGCTAAAACTATTCTTTGTGTCAGTATTGTCTTGAAAATAAATTGTAAAGATATATTTCAAAAAATACCGATAGAGGGCGTTTTAGACTTTGCTGTAACGAACAACTACTTTTTACCGTTATTTTTTGCATCTCATTAAATTTTTTTAGAAGCTTAGACATAAGCTTAAATTTTGAGCTCAAAATCTAAATCGTTGGGAGTGGTTAAGCAGCGCAAACTCAACTGTGGAAGGAGGTTCAAATTCCAAATGATTATGAAAATGGAAAAATTGGTCAATTGATTTGCAATTTTCACTAAAATTATTCTTTATGTCAGCATTATCTTGAAAATAAATTATAAAGATCAAATTAAAAAAATGCCGGTAGAGGGCGCTTTAGACTTTGGAGTAACGTACAACTATTTTTTACCGTTATTTTTTACATCTCATGAAATTTTTTCAGAAGTTTAGACATAAACTAAAATTTGAAATGAAAATCTGAATCGTTGGGAGTGGTTAAGTAGCGAAAACTGAACTGTGTTCAACGGGGGTGGGGAGGTTCAAATTTCAAATGATTATAGAAAACGGAAAAATTGGTCGATTCGTTTGCTGTTTTCGCTAAAACTATTCTTTATGTCAATATTTCCTTGAAAATAAATTTTAAAGATTAATTTTAAAAAATACCGTTAGAGGGCGCCTTAAACTTTAGAGTAACTAACAACTATTTTTAACCGTTATTTTTTGTATCTAATTAAATGCTTGTAAATGTTCAAGTTTAAATTTTGAGCTCAAAATCTGTATCGTTGTGAATAATTAAGTAGCGGAAAATTGAAATGTGTCCGAGGGGTGGGGAGGGTAACATTTCAACTCCTGAACACATTTCAGTTTGCGCTTCTTAAACCCTCCAATCTATTTAGAATTTGAGCTCGAAATTTAAATCTAAGCATTTGCAAGCATTTAATTAGATACCAAAAAAAAAAAAAAAACGGTTAAAAATAGTTGTTGGTTACTCTAAATTTTAAGGCGCCCTCTAACAGTATTTTTTGAAATTAATCTTTAAAATTTATTTTCAAGAAAATATTGACATAAAGAATAGTTTTAGCGAAAACGGCAAACGAATCGACCAATTTTTCCGTTTTTTATAATCATTTGAAATTTGAACCTGCCCACCCCCATTAAACACAGTTCAGTTTGCGCTACTTAACCACTCCCAACGATTCAGATTTTCATCTCAAAATTTAAGTTTATATCTAAGCTTCTAAAAAAATTTTATGAGATGCAAAAAATAACGGTAAAAAATAGCTGTACGTTACTCCAAAGTCTAAAGCGCCCTCTATCGGCATTTTTTGAATTTGATCTTTATAATTTATTTTCATGATAATACTGACATAAAGAATAATTTTAGCGAAAATCGCAAATCAATTGACCAATTTTTCCGTTTTTTATAATCATTTGAAATTTGAACCTCCCCCCACAGTTCGGTTTGCGCTACTTAACCACTCCCAACGATTTAGATTTTGAGCTCAAAATTTAAATTTATGTCTAAGCTTCTAAAAAAAATTAATGAGATGCAAAATATAACGGTAAAAAACAGTTGTTCGTTACTCCAAAGTCTAAAGCGCCCTCTATCGGCACTTTTTGAAATTTATCTTTACAATTTATTTTCAAGACAATACTGGCATAAAGAATAGTTTTAGTGAAAACCGCAAACGAATCGACCAATTTTTCTGTTTTTTATAATCATTTGAATTTTTGGATCCTAAACTTTAATGGCGCCTATCTCCTCCGGAAGATGTTAGGGACCCTTGGTTTCCCATTTAATATTGTTTGTCTTGATGTGTACTATCACCTCTTAAAGTTTGTACCATCAATTTAGAACACCCTGTATACCGGGTGTCCCAAAAATGACTGATGGATTTTAAAATTCAATAACTTGCAAACGGTGACAGCTATTTAAAAAAATTTTGCAGGAGGGTTATGTATAATGTCCGGAGTTTTTTTACCGTAATTTTTATTTTAGTTCGAATTTTAAACAATAGATGGCGTTGACGGCAATTGAAGGCCAGGCTGACGTCAAAACTGACCTCACTCACCATTGAGCACCTGGCCTTTAATCGCCGTCAGAGCCATCTATTGTTTGAAATTCGAACTAAAATAAAAAATTACGGTAAAAAAACTCCTGAAGTTATACATAACCCTCCTGAAATTTTTTTTAAATAGCTTTCACCGTTTGCAAGTTATTGAATTTTAAATTCCATCAGTCATTTTTGGGACATCCGGTATAAAACCCATGGAAATACTACATGGTAATGCCCCCCATTAGTGGTATTCCCATGTGATATTACAAATTACCTCATTGAAACAAAAAATAAATAAGTAAAAGGGATATAATCGAAATTTGTAGAACAAAAGTAGAATCTCCAGGCCTATAAATAGTTTGGTCCCACAAGTAAAGTGTGTAGTTTTTATCTTCGTATTTTCCGTGGAAAAGCAAAATGATACAAATTTGGAGCTACCAACACATATAAAAAGCATGAAGACAAACATTATTAAATAGGAAACCACGGTGCGCAAATCTTCTGTAGGAGCTAGGGGCCATTAAAGTTTAAAGTCCAGAAAAAAATTAGGAAAAATAAACAATTAAAAAATAACTCAAGATGAAATTAAATATCTGTGTATCTTAAGGAAATATAGTCTTCATCAACAATTTTTCTTATGTGTCAATGATTCTTCAGTTACTACTGAATTGTCACAATTGCAAAACTAAAAAAAAAAAAAAAATCTGCTTGCAGAGCAATTGTTCTTATATATTTTTTAGATAATTCTGCTCACTATTTCAAAGCAATTTTCATCTCTTTTTCTAATTGCAGATTCATTTGCGATTAAAAATAGGAAAATAAATTGTAAGAAATTAGTGGTGTCCAGCTCATTTACAGATCTGATTTAAAAGAGACACTTGGCAACACTAGTCACTAGTAACCACTTTGCAAGAAGACCAACACATTAGAAGTTTGTTTTCAACGAAGAATTGTTATCTTTCTAAAAGGAAAAACTCAGCGAGAGTAAAAATACCAAAAAAATTTTTGTAACAGGTTGTATGAAAAACATTAACATGGCTTGATTACCATGCTTGAAGCCACATTGAAAAAAAATTCGATTACAGTCAGCCGCTTATCACATGTTATGTGATAAAAAGTGGTTGAATTTCAAATTCAGCTTTCAAAAAACAAGTAAATCTACAGATCAGGAGCCTCAACGTCAGCTTTGCACATCATTTTTTTAAACACACTTTGGGTAATATTTAACTTCCTGTAAAGTGTAATTTAAAATTTTCAAATTACGTAATTATTTATAAGAATAATATAAGAATAAGAAGTTTTCAACCATCAAAAGCGTTAAGTTAAAGATTTAGTTATGTTAGGCTATTCTGAAATTTTCATGATCTATTATTTTTGTTTTTGTTTTATTGTAACATAGTAAATTTCTTCAGGGGGGCTCTGCCCCCATGAACCCCCCGTAGTCTCATTAAATTTAAATTTGTATTTTCTATCAATTTGCTAATGGTTATCGTATATTTTGTATTTCTTTATACATTTTGAATTATAAGGATAAGTAACAGTTTTAATAAGCATTTTTCATTTTCCTCCTATTTCTACATACCTGCCCACCACAAACATTTAAATCTGATGTATCAGGAACTTTTGAAAGTGTAAACTCAGTAATCTAGGGCTTTGCAATCTTGTTTCCGAAAAAAAGAAGTTTTGATTGCATTTTGTGGCAGTTATCGCGGACAGACAGACAGAAGAAGAGACTGACAGGCGGAAAACAATAAATTTTGTGTCGATAAAAAAATCATTCACTAAAGTTTTGGCAATGACGTCATTATTCATGAGTTATTGCTATCCATGTTTCTTGTATTTTTAACTACTATAAAATACCTGTTTTATTTCAACTATGACGTCAAATTTTACCAAGTGAAATATTGGTTAAAAATATAATTATTTTTTATTTCTTTTACTTCTAATTATGTCCCCATTTTTGTCAGAAAAACTTTTATTAACGAAACAAATTTCAGTGTTTAATATTCAACAAAGTACTATATTTATTTTTATTTTAATTCTGACGTCATATTTATTTTTTCTTAGTTTAATTTTTCGAATGGAAATTGCTCAACTGAAACTTATTGCCGTTGAAAAATTATTCCAGATTTTGAATTTTTGTGGCAATGATAAATTAAATTGGTTAAATTTTAGCTAAAAAATCGCTGTTGATTCTGTATGAAAAAGAATAAAATTTTGAATTATTAAAGAAAATATTTGAATAAAATTAATAAAACATAGTCTATGTTCTTTTCTGGGTTATGTTATATTTATACAAAGACATTAATTATTTCATCAGTTTTGACGCTGACTTCATTTAAATTTTCGTACACGCATTTAAATTTATAACATTATAAAAATAAGGATTAGGATAGAGAAAATAAAGAAAATGAAATTAATACATTTGAAATAAGTAAATCTCTGAAACAAATTACCGGGTGTCCTGAAAAGGACTGAACGATTTTAAAAATCAATAACTTGAAAACTTTTACAGATATTTAAAAAATTCTTGCACGAGAGTCATCTAAAAGGTCAAAAGTTTTTTTCCTGCCATTCTGGATTTTAGTTCGAATTACAAACAATAGATGGCGCTGAGAGCGCTAGGTGCTATGTTGAGACGGATATTGACGTCACTTGGCACTGAAGCAAAATAAGGAGATTAAGGCTGTGGAGTGGATCTCATTCGAAAATGAACTTTTGCTTTTACGATCCGATTTTGAGTGCTATCCATACAATTTTGATTTTGCTGGCGTCAGAGCAATAATAGAGAAAAATGTTGTTTTCATGGGTATGACTCCTTTGAAATCGAAATGCGTGAAATAACGTTCGAATTACCGACTTTTATTATTATTATTTTTTTTACATTCCAAGAATGCAAGTACTTTTGAGAACAGGATATCTTATTTATCTATTTATTTATCTGGGTATCTTTTAAAACTTTTTTATGTCACCTTGTCATGTCATGTCCTGTATTGTATATTAAGTATGTGGGATTAACAGTTCATTTACAGATTGCATCGCATCATAGTCTATGGGGAAAATCGCTTGCAGTGTATATTAATAAAATACACTGTTTCAAATGTATTGAAACTGATATAAATCACTGAATTTCAGTATAAGATGATTATGATAGAATAGGGTATTTGGTATTTATAGCATTTTACGTTCATTTACAGGTGTACACAAAAAGAAATCGGTTACTGTACTGTCTGTAAGTAATAATTGCTGAAAATGCGTTTTCCATTTCGGCATGCGCTTTTAAATTTAACTGTTTTTTAGATACGTTAGTAATTATGTAAATGCGTATCACCTATACTCGTCTCTGGTTCGTCCGTCCGTCTGTCTGTCCGCATATAACAGTGCAAAAATTACTCTGTCGAATCGTTTGAAATTTTAAATATATATTTGTTTAGAATTTTGCCCAGTTATTTAAAATTTTATGAAAATCGGATGTGTATTTCCAATACAGGGGCAGTCAAAAGTATTACGTTACATTATGGCCGACGGGGAAAAAGTTTCAAGTGCTTTTTGATGATATTACACCCGTCTGAACATAATGAAATTAATATGTATTTATGAATTAAATTAAAATACAAATGATGTAGAATATGCTACACAAAGAATAGTTATTATTCATTTACAGGGCCACACAAAATAATTATGTAACGTAATGGTATAGAAGGGAACATACTTTGCGGCATATTTTAATTTTGTTACACATATAATAAAATTGTTATAAGTTGCTTAGGTTTACTACGAATTACTTACTGTGTAATAGAAAATAGGAAGTATTTACAGGGACACACAAAAGATTTCGGAAACCATGCTGCATCAAAAATGTTGTACGCTAACGATAATTGCTTGAAGTTTTTGTTTTGATATAATTTTTTTAAGTTTCACTAAAATTTTGCATGTTACGCTGTGTATATAATTGATGCAAATCATATACAGGGCTACGCAAAATAATTCGCAATCCTTACTAAGTGTGTAAGTAAATTTATTAAAGGTGCTTTGTAAATGAGTTATGCACTTTTAAAGCTGAACAGCTTTAAGTACATTACGATATGTTTAAAGAATAGAAATGAAATGATATACAGAGGCACTCAAAAATTGGATTAATAACCGGCTCTGGATGATAATCTCTGGAAGAGCGATTTCATTAGTTTAAATCATGTTTCGGTTTTAAATAGATTTAGCTAAATAATGGCATGTATTTAAAGATAGTAGGTAAACTACAGGGCTATACAAAAGGGTTCAAATATGCTTCCGTCTATTTAAATAAATTGCTAAATGTCAAATTTCAACTTAACATGTGTTTTTAACGCTTTCCAATATAGTTGAAAGTATTTATGATTTCTATTTAGTTAGCCGTCTGCCTGTCTGTCTTTCTAAACTCTAACTTACGTTGAAGTAATTGAATTGGTCTGTAAGTGATATATGTTAATGAAATTTATTATGCCGTGTTGGGTATTGTAAACAAACTATGCATAATTCACGATTCATTTACAGACACTCAAAACTATTCCATTACATTATGTTCTGTGAGGATAATTATATATGTAGCACCTATATTCGTCAGCTGGAATGTTCGCACATAATAGCGCAAAAACTACCCAACAGAATGCTTTGAATTATAATATGTATGTACTCGTTGCAGAATTTTCGTTACTCATTTAAAGTTTTATGAAAAACGAATCAAAGCTTAAAAGGATATTAATAAATGTTTTCTTCATTTTTTAAAACCTATCATGCGTGACTAATTGAACGATATCCAATGATAGGTGATGATTCTAGGTTGTCATAATGATTATGGCTCATTTATGATGGAGGTTGTATTATATCCCTATTACCATGAATTTAATATACATAATCGTAATAAATTTTGTATTTAGGTATTTTTTCAAAAGAGTGCAACAGCTATTGCATCAAGTTTTCAATGTTTATACTATAAATATTCTTTGTTCTAAAGAATAAATCATTTCCGCAATTTTTTTTTCAACATACATAAAACTCTACTAAAGAACTTCTTTAAAAGAACTAGCATTTCTTAGAATATAACAAATTTTTTAAATAGCAAAATTGATTAATTTTTTAACCAAAAAAAAAAAAAAAAAAAAAATACTAAATCATTTCACTTTGTTTTAAAATATAATGCACAAAATATTCTTTAAATTAGATGATAAAAAGTAATTTAAACCGAGAAAATACAGCTTTCTTAAATGTAAAATCGTCTGCAAAATTCGTATGCTGCTCGTTAAATTCATGCCCAGTTTCAGTCGCTGCTATTATATAAAAGGATTTATTATTTCCATGACAACAACACATTTCATTGAAATCATACCGACAGAGTCCAAAATTGGGCTTCATGTCGAGTACACGGGTCAAATGTATGATGTTCAATAAAAAAAAATAAACAAACGTTCAAAATCGAGCCCTAAGAGCAAGATTGCATTGTCAAACGAGACCCACTCCACAGCCTTAAACTCCTTATTTTGCTTCAGTACCAAGTGACGTCAATATCCATCTCAACACAGCACCTAGCGCTCTCAGCGCCATCTATTGTCTGTAATTCGAACTAAAATCCAGAATCGCAGGAAAAAAACTTTTGACCTTTTAGATGACTCTCGTGCAAGAATTTTTTAAATATCTGTAAAAGTTTGCAAGTTATTGATTTTTAAAATCGTTCAGTCCTTTTCAGGACACCCGGTAGTTTATATTATTGGAACACATTTATAAAAAAATCTCCAAAATTTACAGTAATAACTCTAAAAATCTGACAAATGCGCAGACAAAATTTCAAAACAATACGAATAATTTAACTGGTAAATTTCAGTATCCATTTATCATTGAATTCCATTAATGAAATGTGTCATTTTCTCTCAAGAAAAAAAAATTGAAAATCATTGGATTTGCCATAGAAAAGCATTATTGCACAAAATAAAATATTCTATATTTTCCGAACGAATGAATCAAATCTAACAAAAAACTATACAGCTTAATCCCAGTGCCTGACTAACATACCCACTTAATTTCAAGCCAATCGGGCGCTTTTTGCGTTAGTTATCGCGGAACAGACAGACAGACTGACAGGCAGACAGAAACCAGAAAATTTCGTGTCTCCAAAGTAAGCCTTCACTGACGTTTCGGCAATTACTAGAATTCAGACGGCACTTATTGATTTTTAGACTATTAAAATGACCACCAAAAATATTTATGTGTTTTTTTAGCAATATGTTGGTAGTTTTGTAATGTTATGGGGAAACAAGTTAAATATCTGATATCCGAATTATTTAAATATTTAAATTTAAATGTTCAGATACAGCCCCAGAATCCATCAATGGCCATTAAAAACGAAAAAAAAAATATATATATATAAAGATACATTTTTTAACCTTCTGCTTCCTGAAGGAGAAATTTTAGGCGGAAAAAATTGGATTTGTTAACATCAGAATGCTGTATTTCTTCCACTTCAATTACTCTTAAATGTTAAATTCGCCATAAAACACATGAGATTTCCTCACGCGGTCAGTTTAGCATGGTAAGTAGTATTCTTCAGTTAAATAATTGAAATCTGCCGATAAAACGTTTGGTTTGAAATCAAGACGGAAAATAATAGAGAACATGATTTTATCAACAAAACACAGAGTGTTTGAGCTAATTAAGTATAAAGTATTAACATTCAATTCTTAGCTTTCTATTTATTATTCCTTCTTTCAGAAATGAGTAAGTAATGGTTTTAAACTATTGATACTCTAATATTTATTTTTTTAATAAAATGGATAATTTAAAATTAAGTTAAGACATAATTGTGTTAAATATACATTTAAAAGTATAATTTGTGACATGCTAAAACTTAGGCTTAAGATAGAGTAAATATTAATCATTTGAAATTTGCTGTTCCTGTTTGAAATTTGCTGTATGCTATTTGACACGCACTGCAATATAATAACAATAATTATTATTATTAGCATAATAGAAAACTTCTATGATCCAGATTTTGGAAATTGTTTCACTATTCCAGCTAAAAATGCAGATGGTTTACCTTTGGAGGCCAGAGAAGGAGATTTCTGGCAAGAAAGTAATCGTGAGTAATTCTTCCATCTTACATTTTCTCTGCAAGTTGGATATCTTTTTTTTAATCAATTCTATCTTTATAAATACTAGTAGATCGAACCCGGGCTTCCCGGGTTACATAGTAAAGATAAAAACATTTTTTTTTTAAATTGAAAACTCTAATGAATTTTCTACATGTAATATGCGTTTTAGATTACTAACTAACTCCAGAAAAGCATTTTAACCCTTTGAAGGGAGTGGGACAAAATATACCCTATTTAATTTTAATTGCAAAATGCCACATTGACACCAGTATTTTGAAATAGCAATTTCATTTGTTTTCAAATGCGTGAAGAAACGCTTTTAAATATTTTGAAACAAATTTGTTTTTAAATTCTGGTGTCAATCAATCATTTCAATATTTTAAGAATTGAAGTTATTTTCCCCTTAAAGGGTTAAGTGTCTTGCGGATATTTTCATTCATGTTTCATCCATAAAATAATAACTGTGAAAAGTATTGATATGAAGATTTGTATTTGATAACTTTACATATTTTTTTATCTTATACAATTCAAAAAACTAACATTAATCTCAAGACTATATGAAATCAATCTTTGAATTAAAACATTACATAGCGGAAAAACATGGTTAGGCCCCTTAAAGGGTTAAATGAAAAATATTAATTATGGAATCAAATAAATTTATGAAGTTTATCAAAAGTCACATTTCCGTATTAGACGCATGCCAAAAGTTATTAGCCAAAAATTTCGCTACTTACGGCAGCAATTTTGTTTCTGGTCACTTAAGTGCTATGAGCGCGTAATTCAATTACATGTCTGTTAAATTTGTATTTATTTTATTTTATTTTATTATTTATAAAGGAAATTTTAATTTTGCTATAATATATTAGCCGGAAACAAATCTCGAACTCTTTATATTTTTCTAAAGACAATTATATTAATCTATTGTAATCGAGTTTCACTCGGTAGAGATAAATTTAAAAATAACCCGCACCTGATTTTTTTTAACCACAGCCAATCAGTAAATTGAAATACAGCTCTCAAACAAATTCAAAGTATTTTCAAAGTATTATTTTTTTCTTATTTGGTAGTGTAAAAGTGTAAGTTATTTGATTGCATGTTGAATTTGAAATTTTTAATAATTTAATCTGCGTTTTTAACCATTCTTTTATTTTATAACTCATGCAACTTTAATTTTACTATGGAAAATTATCAGGAACAATATTTATAGATTTATGAGTAATTTGTGTATCATTATTTCTTAATGAAGATAGGTGATTGAGTTTTTTTTTTTTTCCTAAATATTTGAAAAATATAAGTTTGTAATAAATGAGTCAAATGAGATACAGTTTTCAATCAAATTGAATTTGAAAGTAGATTTCTTTTCCTATATGACGAAATAAAAATTGAAAATGTGCGACGTTTAGAAGATTAAAAAATTGCAGTAACAAAAAATGCAAAAAGTCATTTTATCCTGAAATGCTGTGATTCCCAAAATAACGCTAGTGCTACGCACGGACACATTTGTTCGTTACATTATTGATTTTGCGCATATGAAGAATCTTACGCGCACACTAAAATGCTAAAAGTAAAGAAATGACTGCACGTATATTTTTTTTCAAAGAAGTTTGCTCCAAAGTTAACTCTATGACAAATTTAAAATTCGTTTTATAAATTAAAATACACAACACAAATTAAAAAATAATAATAAACATTAAAATACACAAACATTGCACTTCACCATTTCAACGTGCAAAGAAGATGCCGTATTTTCCGTGAAACACGCGAATCTTGATTTTTATATATCATGCCAAACCAAATTTTCAATTACATTTTAAACATTGGATATTGGCGAATTATGAAATCTCATTTCGTCATTTACATCGTTCTTTTTCTATTTCAGATCAATTTTCTATGTGAAAAATGTACTTTTTTCCTGTTCTAAAAATATATTTGGAAAATTAAAATGGTGCTAAAAATAAAGTAAAAAATAAATAACATAAAAAATATAATTATTCCAAAAAAGAAAAAAAAATTATTTTGCATTTTTCTTCTGGTAAAATGACAGGTAACAAAAAAGAACTAAAAAATTGTCTGCTCTAGAGAGTTTAACTGAAATTTATAAAAAATTACATTAAGCAAATAATGTTATTTTAATATAATTACAACTGAATGTCTTAAACCATAGAGTAAAAAGAAATTAATAGTGCGGAAGAATTATGTCTGTGGGTGATACTAAAAAAGTAACCCTACATTAAGTACAATTAAGTACCAACAAAACAACGTGCTTTGATAGCCTATAAATTAAAACAGGTTTAAACCCGTATTTTTTTCTCTCGTTTTTTAAAAAGAACTAATTTATCACTTCACCGGTAAAAATTTCTCAATTATTTTATCATATGTGTTTTAAATAACAATATAGAAAATTCCTTTAACGTTTTGCTTGAAAATATAACATTCTTTGTTCATATCTTAAAATCGTTTGCAATCAGAAATCTATATTTTAGATTAATATTTATTACTTAAGTTTTCATACATGATTTTAAAAGAATGTTTTCATCATTATATTTTAAATATTTATTTACATGCAATTAACATGCAAGTCATAAACATTTTTCATCTACGCTATAAAGTATTTAAAATTACACTAAATTAGGAAACTTTTAGTAATACAGTTTTTAGTTCGTATCAAATGTTTTCAATATCTTATTTAATTTCAATTTGACTTTTAATTATTGTTAATTTTCCAATTTCTTTTATTTTAAAAGCGAACATTTATTTTAATAAATAATAATAGAACAAACACCATTTTAAAAATTTGCTATTTCTTCTTAAAATATGCTTTAGTTGTAAATCATTTCTTTCAATTCATCTTATAATATACGAAATCCCTCCATGTCCTTTTGTTTGGAACATTAAAATTTGAGCGATAAATGGTTTCATATTGCAAACCTTTTTTGAGTCTTACTTCACATCCACCTATCTCATTCTTCCATGGTCTTAAACAATTTGACAAAAATTTGGGGGAATCGGAGATTACTTTAAAACTGGAATCAAGATCATCTTTGTCTGCTTGTCTAACTCGGCGAAAAAAATTCAACCCAGAGGAAAAGAAAAATAATCACATTGAATAGGTATAATCCTTTGACATCAGCCGTGCATTTTTTCTCTAAATAAAAATGATCTGCTTAAATTTAAGCATCCTAAAGTAGAATTTTATTTTATTATAAACTAAAATCTATAGTACTAAAAGTTTCTTTCTCTTTTGCGAAAACACGCGGTTGTGTTTGGGCTTAATGTAGCAGATTGCAGGGTTACATTTTTTGCATCACTCCCAGCCATCATAAGTCCTCTCTATTTCTTATTTTTATTTTATGGCTATTTTTCCTTTACTTTGCACAGAAATGGAGTACTCAAGTTGCCACCTCCAGAAAAATTAAATTAAAAACTACAAAAAAATTAATATCTCAAAAGCAAATTAAGATACAGTTTTCAAACAAATTGCATTTAAAAGTACCTATTTTTTCCTACACAGCGGTGTAAAGATTGAAAATGTGCGAGGTCTAGGAGTTAAAAAATTTGTAGTAATGAAAATTGCAACTGTGAAATTTCATCAGAAAGTGTTGCCATTCAAAAAATGACGCATGCGTTACGCACAGATACGTTTGGCCTTTATAATATAGATAATAGTCCAAGAGTCGACAGCACAAAACCCTATGTTATCGAGCACAAGAAAAAAACCTTTATTTTATGGAAGAGTAGTAATAGGGGAATCTAATGATCCATGTCTGCCGGAAGCGAAGTGGTGCATAGGCCAAAAATTAACATCACTAGTGATTGACTCGTAGGATTAGCATTGTGTTTTACCGCACCCTATTGGGCAGCAGCGCCACCTGTTGGGCAATTTACACAAAACCCTAATCAGCGTCTATGTATCTCAAGGTCTCCCGGAATCTGAAGTTTGGTTAAATTCTGTGAATTAGTTCTTGAGATATAGCTATCGTGAAAATCATGAAAAACGTAGCATAGCAGCGCCACCTGTTGTGAGGTTTATACCAAAATGTAATCAGCCTCTAATTATGTTATATATTCTAGTGTAACAGAATCTGAAATTTGATGAAGTTCTCTGCATTAGTTCTTGAGATATAGCTATCGCAAAAATCGTGCAAAATGTAGCATAGCAGCGCCACCTATTGGGAAGTTCACACTAATACCTTATCAGTGGCAATGTATCTCAAGGTATTGCGGAATCTGAAGTTTGGCGAAATTCTGTCCATTAGTTCTTGAGATATAGCTATCATGAAAATCATGAAAAACGTAGTATAGCAGCGCCACCTGCAGGCCAATTTACACCAAAAACTAATAGGCCCTAATTCATATCAAGGTCTAACTGAATATAAAATTTTATGAAATTTCGAGCGTTAGTTCTTGAGATAGAGCGCCCACAAATTTTTTGTCACATATAGACAGACAGTCTGATAGACTCACAGACAGACATTTTCTAAATATAGTCAAAACGTGTTCAGGACCTTCTAAAACATATAAATCCGTCGAAAACCGGAAGTTGAAAATTTTCATAAATCCAATACTTTCTTCTTGTAAAGATAGAAGAAAATAACAATTGAGGAAATATAATTTAATATTTTTTTTCAACTGTACTATATTCTTCTACAACATTTTTCGAAATTTTTTGAAACTAGCGTTAAATTTGGCTGAAAACCCTGCATGATATAGGCAAAAAACACGCCCGAATTTGTTGAACTTAAAAAAAAAAATCACTATAAATCTATGAATTCATAAGCTATTCTTATGCAAATAAATGCACATGTTTTTGCTATATCCACATATTTTCATGTTCTGGCAAAAGATCATTTAGTGTACTTTATTTAACAAAGTGATCCACAAAATTATAGTTTTTCTTTGATTCTTTTGTTGGACCCCTAATTGTCTAAAGTATCAAATCGACGTTGATAAATATACGATCAAACCTAGTGTTTGTAGTCCTGAAGTTGCAGAAGGACCTGAGAAGTATAGCTTTAAATATTTGACAGAACGTGTAAAAGTGAAAGTGTCCGGTGATTAATGGATATATAGTGTATATAACACATTTTATGGGTGCCGGAGAAAGTCATGACAAATTAATTTTGTTTTGTCACATTCTCGCATCACAGTTTTGGTTAGTGAAGATGTTTCATTTTGTGCTGCAGATGCAATCTTGTTAACATACAGGTATAAGAGTGAAGAATGCCAGCCTAGATATCGTCGGAACAGCTCAGTTGATAGAGTGGCGCACTATGCCAGAGATTCAGATCAGGATTGCCAGTTTGGCCTCCAATTTTAACACAAATATTCCTATTCATATCGTAAATTTCAAAAGAAGATCTTTACCTCGTGTGTTCGCTAAATGTCTCTTATTAAACAAAACATAAGATACTAGTCTTTATTCCTGGTATAAACTCTAAATTTCTAAATAAATATGGAGGCCGAACTGGCAACCCTGGTTCAGATTCAAATCCATCATCACTTTTTCACTCTGCTAGCTTCATGACTTTTCATCTGTTTGATTTAAAAGGATTTAAACAATTGAAATTCAATTACTGCTGTTATTGAACTTGAATCGACCACTAAAATCGGGTTTTCATGTGTTTTCTACCAAGATATGACTTGGCTGACCGATTGCGCTTCAATGCATACAGAAATCGAATTTTAACTAATTCTGGATTTTCAGTCGTGAACTCGATAAGTTAATTGTCTGTGCTTCCGCTTCCGGTCTATATTGCTTCTAAGAAATTTTAAATCCTTCTTTAAATTAAGAACTAATTTTCATGTAAATATGATTTTTGGAATTTGTTTATGCGTATTCTAAAAAACACATTAAATGTTAAAATTTTTATAGGGTAATGAATTAAATAAATCGTTATGAATTACAGTAATAACTAGTTAAGTCTATTTGAATTTGCAGTAATTGAATATATTAATTATTATATTCAATTATTACTGTACCTAAGGAGTATGCCATTTCTACAAATTATACAATGTACAGATCCATCTTATTTAGTTTTTCTAGATGTTTCACATGATGTAGTCTACATTTTTTTTTAAATTATATGACACATTTTTTTTTAATTTCAGACATGTCAGTAATTCTTGACGTAGAACCAGAAGAAAACATGGAAGAAGACCGCGAGGCTGGCATTTTCATGGTAATCCACGACGAAAGCGTATTTCCAGATATACACACGGATGGGCTACATTTAATACCTGGACATTCATATCACATTGGCGTGCGAAAAGTAAAAAAACAAAAATCATATATATATGTATATATTTCTGTTTTTCTATTATCACGTGATAAATTAAATCTTCAGAAAATTAAATTTATTATCTTTTAAAACTTATTTATCAAAAACATAAAGTACAATTTATTAATGAACAGGTAATATCAATAAAGAATAATAATCTATTTCTAGTATATTTTCAGAGAATGCATTTATGGAATATTTGCTATGCATGCATGTAAATTCTCATCATTTATCTATCGATTTAAAATGCACATGCATGCATAACAAATATTTCATAAATGCATCCTAAGAAATTGTTCTGGAAATAGATTATTATTCTTTATTGATATCCCTAGTGGTATTAATTTTTAGCTTATGCGCCGCTTCACTTCCGGCAGATATAGATCATTAGATTCCTCTATTACTACTCTTCATTAAAATGAAGGGTTTTTTTCTTCTTCTCGATGACATAGGGTCTTGTTCTGTCGGTTCTTGGACTATAACTTATGCCCCAAAAAACTAGAAATATAAAAAATAAATAAAATAATATAAAATAAAATAATTTAGTGCATCCCAACTCAGAGTTCTAGTACAATGGAGATGCCGTAAGTCGTTAAACAATTTGCAATATGAAGCGGGTTATAGCTCAAATTTTCTCTCATTCGGTTTAAACAAGACAAGCATTGAGGAATGGAAAATATTTGGACTAAAATTTAAGAGATTTTAAGCCTGAAGAGTGAGGAAGTAAGAGCAAGAAGAAAGGAGTAGAGTAGACATAAATGATGTCACTAGAAACAGTTTCTACCCCACTGCTATGTCTACCATATTTAGCCGCATCTTGCAATGGAGAATGCTGATTGAACTGAAACTAGTCAAAATCAAATAGGAAAACGGATTTTTTTAATTCAAAACATTCCGCAGTAAAAAATTGATATGCTTAGTCTTCAATATTCCAAGCTCCATGGTTTCAATCGGTTTCTGGGTTGCATTTTTAACGTCACACCGAAACAAAACACTTCATCTCTAGCTATTTCTCAACTCTATGGCATTAGTGTGTAGTTAGTTCCCAAAAACTTGTCAATAGTTAACTTTATTTTTTAAGCAGGGAGGAGATAATTAAAAATACTTAAAATTTTCACGTATAAATAACAATGTACATTAATTTTCCTAATTACAAATTTCAGCTGGTTAAAAGAAGATGTGACCTACGGCTGATTAAGCTTATGAGCAATCTCTTCAGCTTGAACGAATAAAATTACTACTTTTGTTGAATTATTGTTTTTCATTGAATGACATCAATGCTTCGAGGCTGGTGCTTGTATGTACTCTGACGTGCCATAAGCAAGAGTATTCTAACGATTATCTCCTTCTAGACAAAATTCAGGATAGGAAATTATAAAATAAAGTAAATTCCGATTATTATAAAAGAACTGGATACTCTGAGGATCATTTTTTCTATTACAACACCAATTTGGAATGTAAGGCTAATTGCTCAGCGAATGTTGCCTGTGCATTTCGTAAAGGAAGAAATAATGTAAATGTTACGAAAAATCTGACCAAAAAACACTTAAAGAAGAAACTGATATTAGATGCGCAATAACTTGCTCAAAACTCCAAATTAATGTCAGTGAAATAAAAGGATCTACCCAGTAATCAGTTGTCTTATAATTATCCTCTTTTGTGCATTTACGAAAAATGAAATCATATTAGCGCCTACTGTGATGAATTTTTCAACTACAAGTATGTTTACTGTTAAAGAAATTCCTCAAGGTGCCCATGCTTCCACCACCAATAAGTCACTATTTGGTATTTTTTTTTAACTTTTAGGCAGATTTCATAAGAAACACAACCTATTACATTATCCGCTTAGTTGGAATTTCTGAATTTTTTTTACAGATCTACGCCGATGATGACCCCTATTACTCCAAACGACTCCCAGTTAAAAGATTTATCGCTCTCTCTCTCTCTCTCTCTCTCTCTCTCTCTCTATATATATATATATATATATATATATATATATATATATATATATATATATATATATATATATATATATATTTCCCTTTTTATGGGCAAAATAACTTCCATAATTCTGCACAAATCTCTTATACCTTTTTCCAAACTCGCTTTTTTTTAATGTGTTCATAAAATCAAGTTTTAGAAAATCTCAGTGAAGTTCATTAATAAGCAAAATTGAACCAAGTGCGTGAAAATTGGGTGAAGGTTTGTGAAAACCAAAAATACCTCAGGACTTCTTAATTATAACACATATAAAATATTATTACTCTTAGAAAAAAAAAGGACAAAAAAAATTATCTTTTATTTTGTTTTTATTATAAAAATAACAACGAGCTCAAGGGGCGAAAAAATAGGGTTTTATGGAGAAAAAAAAATGGTAACTTCGACACTCTTCAATATATCAAATTCAGTTAAATATGTTAAACATTTTCTTAATATTATCTACAACTTTTATATTGACAATTTTTTCATAGAACCAGTTCTCACCACAAGGAAAAAAAAAATTAAAATTAAAAATTAAAACAAAGAGCAAATGTTGAAGAAGAAAAATTTTCGTATTTCTTCAATTTACAAGATATTAAATCCGCTTAAATTTATAATAAATCTTCTTAATATTATCTACAACATTCATACTGACAAGTTTTTTACTGGACCAATTCTAACTGGGAAAACAAAATAAAAATATAAACCGGTTGAAGAAAAAAAAATATCGTATTAATATGATTCTGATAAAACCAGTTCTTACAGGAAAATTAAAAACTCGTCAAAAGCGGCCAAATAAAATTGTTAGCTTGGATTAATTTAATTTTTTGTGAAATTAGTATTTAATTTCGAAATCCGCCTGTGCCTATAGTCCGAGTTGTCAGTTATTCTTATGAATTTGTAAAATTTATACTGACTTTCTATTTAATATGTATTGCACAAATATCATCGAAACGGTTGTTTGAACATAATTGCTGCGTACTCCTTGATGAGAAAAAAAAACCTTTATACACTGAAAACTGTCAGAATATCACTTTTTAATGTTTTTCTTTTTTAAGTCTTTTTCTTTTTTTTAGTCAACAGTCATGTTGTTACCACTCCCATACAAAACGAACTGTACAGATTACCAGATACTCCCTTGGCAGAAAGCCTATCGAAGAAGGCTAACTTCGCGAGTAAGTTTAATAGGCTATAATTTTTAGAAATAAGCATGTGTGCGTATTTTAAATGTTATTTAGGTTAATTTAATCTTTTTAAATATGTCATTCAGTTTATTAAACAAAATGAGCTGTAAAAGACTTGAATATTTATATTTTAGATGTGTACAGTCGGATGTTCTCAATATTTTCAAAACAGAGAATGTAAATACGTCTCGAAAAATCTCAGCTTGTTTTATGATGTCCTCCCCTATGATAGAAGTGACATAACTCCAGGTATGTTTTCTGTATTCAGCCATATTTTAAAAAAGTATAGCAAAATGCCAATAATCCCAATTTAGATTTTACTTTTTAAACTTTAATATCTAAAATAAAAATAGTAAAAAATATATATAACCTTTTACGCATCAAAATCCGCGAATGTGACGTATGTCTAATCTTTTCGGTCCCTGGTTCCATATTCTTGGACCCTTCATCTTTTAATTGTAAAAACTAAAATGTCTGATTTTTTTTTTCTTTTTTGCATCATTTCTTAATACCTGGATATTTTTTGCGTTGAAAGCAAACGAATAAATGCTTGCATCTAAGTGAATCTTTCATGAAATAAATATTATTTCTATCTGAGTTTGCAAAATGCCAAAAAATGTCCAAAAGACAGTGTGACTAAGAAAGGATAAATTTTCATAAGTATTTATCTTAAAACTTTTTTCAATTAATGTTTTTGAGTATTTGTAGATTACTTACTTGTTTAATAGTTTTAAATTTGTAAATTTGTGATTGCGTTATTTAGGTTAATGGTTATTAAATTGATGTTTTAAATGGGTTTGTAGTTTTAGATCCATATGTTTGAATCTAAGCGCATAGAGAATCAATTTCAGAAAACACATTTTTTTCTGTCATTTACGATGTCATTGTGTTTGGAAAAAACCAATGCATAAGTATTTGTATTTTTTTTTTTTTAGCTTCGTAACAGAAGAAGTTAAGATGACCATAGTAAGCCATAATACATATTGTATAACTCTGAAATAAAAAATAGAATTTGGGTTTGACTAACTCAAACTTTTATGGAGAAGGGAAAGTGTAATAAGGCAGACAATTATTTTTTATGAAAAAGTGCACATTCATTTTGCTTTATAGGATCTTATGCACTTCAACATGAAAGAGTTCATATATATAACTTAATTCTTAATGATATATAGCTGTAAAGTGTTGTTCACCCTTTTGTAACAGAAGATCCGCTATTTTGTGATTAAGGTAATCATTTTTCGCATGTTTCTTACATATGTAAGCATTTAGCCATTATAACTTAGTAAAATATGCACGTTTCATCTGTTGAACTTATTTACTTTTTCTATTTTTATTCATGTAAGTGGGCTAACGAAATTGATGGAGTATTTCCAATTGCTTTCGAATTTAGGCTAATTAATATTGATTAATATTATAAATTATTTTTTTATAAATTCATTTATTCAGTTCTTTTTAACATTTTCATTCGACGAACTCGACGGGTTTCGACGCGTTTATTATTTTCATCTATCTTTCTATAAAGAAAATAATATGGAGATTCTTCTTTAAAAAGTTCTTTTGAACACATAAGTAAATAAACTCGGAGGTAAATTAAATTCTGACACCGTTTTTAAACTTTTAAATGACTTATATTAAACGTTAATATATACAAAAAAGATATTTACATAAGACTATTTACAAAGCAAACAATCATAACTCTAATTAATCAATTACATCTTATACGGGAACTCGTCTTCATCTTACGTTCTTTTTACACCAACTTAAAACTAAAAACATTCCATTCTCCTTTCTTCCGTTCAGTTCTTTTTTCTACCGCTTAAATCGTCTGGCTTCTTAGGAATTAATAGTTTCTTCAAAATCGTCTGCCTCACTGAGAGCCTGTTCATCAGAGTTGCGATGCGTAGAAAATAATATGCAGATCTAATAGTGGAGGAGATTTCCCATATTTCGGCCATACTGATGAGGCATTCGTCCTCGAATGTATTCTTGTTGGCTGGAAACAGCAGCTGGATCATCTGAAAAGATAAAGAAAAAAAACACAGCAGCATCCAAAGTCTAAATTGAAAAAAAGAAGTCATCATGATGAACATTTAAATAATCTCGTTCAAAATAAATTCGTATTCTTTTCTTTTCACGTCCTTTCGTCTTCTTTTTTCTTACGTCTTTTCGTCTTCTTTTATCTTACGTCCTTTCGTCTTCTTCTTTCTTACATCTTTTCGTCTTCTTCCTTAATACGTCTTTTCATCTTCTTTTACCTTACGTCTTTTCGTCTTTTTCTTTCTTACGTCTTTTCGTCTTTTCTTTCTTACGTCTTCCGTCTTCTTTTATCTTACGTCTTTTCGTCTTCTTTCATACGTCTTTTCATCTTCTTTTACCTTACGTCTTTTCGTCTTTTTCTTTCTTACGTCTTTTCGTCTTTTTCTTTCTTACGTCTTTTCGTCTTCTTTTACCTTACGTCTTTTCGTCTTTTCGAGAATAAAGTTAAAATTCTATTAGTTGTCAGTCCAGAGGTTTGTCATAGTTGGTATAGTGTCACAATCGGTGAAATTCTTTTTTTTTAAGCTTCGTCCGTCCACGGCTTCATGTACTCTGCACATGTACTGGTGACCATGGGTCCTTCGTTGAATCCAAGTTTCTTTACATCGTAGGTGTCATTATTTTTTACTTTTATGACTTTGTACGGACCTAAATATTTTGGTTTTAACTTCAAACCTGGACCTTGTTGTGTGCGTTTTATAGCAACCACATCATTAATCTTAAATTTGTTAGCTTTCTTTCGTCTGAGGTTGTAAGTTTTACGGTTCTCTTCTTGGACTTTTAAAATCTGTTTTTTAGCATTTTTTTCATATCTTCGCGATTATTTGTAAAATCAGATTGTATTTCAGCATTCAGAAGACTAGTAATTTCAATGTTATTTTTTAGTTTCATTTTAGTACCAAACATCAATTCAAAAGGAGTTGTGCTTATACTTCTCTGAAAAGTCGAATTTATCACCTGTTGGACGTTGCTTACATGTGTATACCATTTTTTAGGATTATCGACAGACAATTTAGACAGAACAGATATTATGACAGAATTTAGACGCTCAACTTGGCCGTTAGACCTGGGTAATCCAGTGGTAATCGGGATATGTTTAATATTTTCATTGATGCAATAATCTTCAAAAGCTTTAGAGGTAAATGCAGGACCTTTATCTGATATAATTCGAACTGGATTTCCAAAGATAGATTTTTGGATTTCTAATTTAGAAATTACTTCGGCAGCATCGGTAGATTTTGTGGGATACAACCAAACAAATTTTGTGAATGCGTCAATGACCGAAAGGATATGTTTGTAATTTTTATTAGTGCTTTCTAATGGACCTAAGTGATCAACATGGTACGTATGTAATGGAGCTTCTTCTTTTTCTATTGGGTGAAGTAAGCCTTCTTGTTTACCACATTTTCTATTAACTAAAATACAGGGAACACAATTTGCTATACATTTCTCAATTTTTTGTTTAACTTTAGGGATGTAAAAATCATTTTCTAAACTTTTCTCTGTTCTTGCAACTGCGTAATGACCTTTTTCGTGAGCGGCCTTGATTATATTCATTTGCATGTCTTCCGGTACAACTAATAAATCATTACCATTAACACATTTATTAAGAACATCATTTTTAACTAGATAATCATCATAAGATTTCACCTTTAGGATTTCTTTTATCGTTTTAATATGGTCATCGGTTTCTTGAGCTTGGTAATTTTTAAAGTTAAGCTATCTTGGATTACCATACAAATAGGATACCTACTTAATGCATCGACATGTCTCATACTGCTACCCTGTCTATGTTCAATAACATAATCAAAATCGGATAACATTATTGCCCATCTAGCTATTTTTGTACTCATTTCTTTTTTATTCATAGTCATTTTAAATGCATTACAATCGGTTACAATTTTAAATGGGATACCTAGCACATATACTCTAAACTTTTCCAGGGCTTCAATTACAGCTAAAACTTCTAATTCGTAACTAGTGTACTTCCGTTCAGCTTCGGTGGTTTTTTTACTTGCGAAATAAACTGGATGAAATTGATTATCTACTGGAGATTGTTGCATTAAAACAGCTCCATAGCCATCAATACTGGCATCACAATGGATTTCGGTCGCACTTTTGGGATTGTAAATTAAAAGTACTGGTTCTGACGACAAAATACGTTTGAGTTCATTAAAAGCTCTTTGTTCTTCTATATCGAATTTAAATTTTGAATCTTTTCTTAGCAGGTCACTTAACGGTTTAGCTATAACCGAATAATTTCTTATAAATTTTCGAAAGTATCCTGTCAATCCTAAATAACTTTGAACATCTTTGGTACACTTTGGTTCGGGAAAATTTATTACTGCTTTAGTCTTCAGTGGAGAGGGATACAATTTACCATTTATGATTCTATACCCCAAGAAATCAATTTCACGCTTCAAAAAATTGCATTTTTTAAGATTTTATTCTAATCCATATTCCGATGCAGTTTCGAGTACAAGTTTTAATTTTTCTAGACCTTCAGCTTCGTTTTTAGCAGGTATTATTAAATCATCCATATAAATGACAACAATGTGATCTTCTAATAGGTTTCGAAATACATTATAAATATACTTTTGAAAAACACTAGGGCTATTGGTCAACCCGAATGGACATTTCAAAAATTCGTATTGTCCTTCATGAGTAACAAACGAGGTGTATTTCCGCGAGTCTTCTTCAACATCTACATGAAAGAAACCGTTTTTCAAATCTATGGTGGTAAATACTTCGGCAGAATGTAATTGGTCTATTACATCATCAATAACTGGCAAGGGGAAATGCTCGCGTACTGTCTTTTTGTTAAGACATCTGTAATCAACACAAAGTCTCATTGTGTTATTTTTTTTCTTGACTAAAACAACCGGCGAAGAAAAATTAGAAGAACTTTCTCGAATTATTCCCTGAGCTAGCCACTCCTCAATTTGGTTTTCGACTATTTTTTTCTCGCATGGCGGTAATCTTCGAGGAGAAGAACAAACTGGGATTTCGTCAGTTAAATTAGTTTTCATTTTAACATCTACTGTTTTAGTTTTAATTGGTACATAATTTTCAATTAAAGAGTATAACTCTGAACGTAATTTTTTGTCAGCAATGTGAGTTAAATCAATTTTAGGCTCATCCAAAACATTTACAATATTAACTAAAAAGTCATTAGACTGAACTTCAGCTTTAAACAGTTTCACTTTATTCTCAGAAATAGTTAATGTACCTTGATGAATAACATCAGTGCCAATAATTAAATCGAAATTAATGCAACTGTCCTTAACGACAAAAATAGTAACTTTAAATTTTGAACCATCTACTTCGATTTCTGAATTGAAACAACCTTCTGGTTTAATTGAGGCTTTTCCTAGACCGGTCAAAGAGATACTCGTAGGTTTTAATTCTACAAAGTTCTTCAAATTATCATAAATACTTTTCTTTAACAAAGTCTTTTGGCTACCAGTATCTATTAAAGAGATTAAACGCAAAGAATAAAGCTTTATCTCTTTCAGAATTAAATCTTGGGATGTAATAATGTTTACTTGTGACTGAGCATTTTTAACACTTGTATCTTTAGATTTATTACATTGAAATGATTTATGACCATAAGCGTTACAAGCAAAACAAAGCGGCCCTTTATCTTTATTTACACAGTTAATACTCTTATGATTATTCCCGCCACAATTAAAACAACGCATATTTGGCTTTACAGGCTTAAATTTGTTCTTAACTTCAACTTCGGATTTAATTTTAGGCTTAGCTCCTTCATATTTATGAAATTTTGCATTTTCATACTCCGATCTTATTTTTTCATAAATCTTTAATTTTTGTTTAAATTCAGCAATATTGGGACAACCATACAAAAAAGATTTTTTAGAAATGGGGTCATTAATTCCATTTATTACATACTGAATAAGGGCAGAATCTTCAATATTGCCTTTTGAGCATAATTGTTTCATATTTAAAAAATATTCATCTAACGTTTCATGTGGTCTAATTTTTCTTTTGGACAGCAATTCGTGTAATTCAGCTGAATTGCACGTTTGACCAAATTCAGATATGAGTAGGGCTTTTAATTTAGACCACGAATTAATATTTGTTTCACTTTCAAGAAATAATTTTGCTTTGCCTGTCATACGGCGTTTAGCCAAAATCAATTTGTGCAAATCACTAACGTTAAATAATAAAACAATATCTTCAAAATCGGCAATCCATTTATTAATATTTTGTACTTGAGTACCTTCAAACATTGTAATCATACTTTCAATATCATTAATAGAAATGCTTGGTTTAATAACATAATCAGGAATTAGGATTTTCTGATTTTCATTACTTTCACAATTAGAACTACCAGAATCATTTCTCATATTATTCTCAAAAACAGTTGAAATATTTTTAGTTTTATCTTGTAAATCATCATTAAATTCATCGGCACTCTCGTCATCACTAAGAGTACCTTCATCGGGTATCATATTAATTTTCAAAATACTAAAATCACATAAACTAGAAATTATTCTGGCAGCAATTTCATCAAAAGTTCCCGGAATATTTATACACAAAACATTGCAAATGGTAATTAAGTCGTTAACAGAAAAATTATCTTTAATTTCTTTGAATTTAGTTTGATATTCATCGGAATCTACTTCAAACGTAAACCCAGTAAAATTCCGAATTCTATGTCGATTATTTCTGTCACCGATTTCTCCAAAAATTAATTTGTGCAATGTCTTAATACTAGCTGATTTTTCAGTTTTCAAAGAAAACTCTAATTCCTTTAAATCAACTAATTTTTCCATTATTGAAAAGAAAAATGAAATAATAAACTCACTTCATAATCAGATGCTCAGCTTCACACACTTTGATTTCACTTTCATCGCAAAATTTTACCTCTTCTGAAATAGCTTTGTAGGCTTGACATTCCATCACAGTTCTAAAAAATATCGGCTTCCAAGATATTAAAAAAAATATATTTCCATCTCTGTGGGCGTGCGTCTGTATCTCACTTACTGAGACCAAAATTTATGGAGATTCTTCTTTAAAAAGTTCTTTTGAACACATAAGTAAATAAACTCGGAGGTAAATTAAATTCTGACACCGTTTTTAAACTTTTAAATGACTTATATTAAACGTTAATATATACAAAAAAGATATTTACATAAGACTATTTACAAAGCAAACAATCATAACTCTAATTAATCAATTACATCTTATACGGGAACTCGTCTTCATCTTACGTTCTTTTTACATCAACTTAAAACTAAAAACATTCCATTCTCCTTTCTTCCGTTCAGTTCTTTTTTCTACCGCTTAAATCGTCTGGCTTCTTAGGAGTTAATAGTTTCTTCAAAATCGTTTGCCTCACTGAGAGCCTGTTCATCAGAGTTGCGATGCGTAGAAAATAATATGCAGATCTAATAGTGGAGGAGATTTCCCATAATAATGTAATCTAAATTGTTTTCGATTTCCTGTTTTCGACGGATTTTCACGTTTTGGGGGTCAGAAATTTCAAAAAAACATGTTTATACAAAATATCTGTCTCTCAGTCCGTGTGTACATGTATTGCCTTTGTACCATTAAAAAGTGTATGAAGATATGCATAGAATTAAGCCAAATTTTGTGTGTATGTTTTTGGCTACGGCAAACAAGTTTACTTATCATTTTTAAATATTCTGTTGAAAGGGGACCCTGCAATAGTGATTTTTGCTCCATTTTCAATATTGTATTATCGAAAAGTGTATGAATTTATGCATCGAATTGCACCAAATTTTTTGTGTAACTGTTTGGCTATGACTAGTAGTTCTTCCCTGAATTTGAAAAAAGTCCGCGGAAAGAGGCTTTGTAACAGCGATTTTTGTGTCATTTTCATATTGTATTATCAAAAAGTGTGTGAAGTTATGCATAGAATTGAATCCAATTTTATGTGTAAGTATTTGGCTATGGCTAGTATTTCCTTTTTAAATTTGAAAAAAGTCCGAGAGAAGGGGGCGCTTTAATAGCGATTTCAGTGCCTTTTTCAATACTATACCACCGAAAAGCTTTGATGTTATGTATAGAATGGAACCACTGTTTCTGTGTAAGTGTTTCACTACGGCTAGTAGATGCTTTCTGAATTTGAAAAAAGCCGCCTGAAGGGGGTGCTGTACCATTTTCATTATTTGACCATCGAGAAGTGTATGAAGTTATGCATAGAATTGAACCAAACTTTTTGTGCATGTTTTTTCTTATGCTCAGCAGATATTCATTAAATTTTGAATTATTGAGAGGGAAACGAGCGTTATAAAAGCGATTTTTGTATGAGTTTGTCGATTCTTTGTAGTTCCATTGCCTATCGGCTCGTGCAGAGACGGGAACTCTCTTCTTTCTAACCTTGCAATTTGCAAACAGCTGATGACAACAGAATAACAAAAAAAATATATCATTTTAAATAAAAATCATGATTGAGATTAACTCATTTTTACTGTTATTGTCTGAAGCAGAAATTTAAGATGAAAATTAAAGTTTCTATAATATTGATTATAGACATTTATAGTATTAACATGTGAATCTACTTTTTGAAATATTAAGATGTACGTATGAGGAAGTAGAAAGTTTTCAGATTGGCGCATCCATCTAGTTATTAATTTTCAAAGTCGCTGAACTATTTTGTAATTGTTTTATTAAAATATCACAAATAAAAAACACCGTAAAATTATTTATTAGATCCAAGTTGCTTTTTTTTTAATTGCTAAATAAATCATTTCAGAAGCTAAAAGTTGTGCTATAGCAGCAGAAGAAAGAACCTTGGAATATTGTCGTAGTATATGTGGATTGCCCTGCAGGTGATATTCTTTTGTGCTATTTTTTTACTTTCTATTAAGGACCGACCGAATAGTTTTTAAGGCCGTAACCGAAACCGAACTTCAGTGATCCTCCTGTTTTCGGCCAAAAACGAAAACGAAAATGTCCAAAAAAAATTTATGTAATTAATGCATACATAATTATTAATTAATTATACTTATTTATTAACCTTTAACTAATGTTACTGATTTCACAAACCATTGGAGATTTTTTTTTCAATTTTTATAGCTTAACTTGTAATTTTCAGTTTAACTACAAACACTACCGAAATTTTGTTTTATTTGGAATTTTAGTACTATCCTACAGACCTTTAAATAGGTGAATGTTAATCATAATAAACTTGTGCAAGAAAAAAAAAAAAAAAAAAAATTACAAAAATGTCATTTTATGAACTATTTACCCCTTTTATACTTTTTTATTTTTCGATCTTGCGGTCTTACAACCACTTCACACTAGTTACGTTACAATTTCTGTCACATTAGTTAAAGGTTAAATAGATATAATTAGTAATTAATTATATAAGTGTCCTCTGAATGATCTTTGAGCCAAAACTTTGCCTTTGAGTAAAAAAATTTCATTTTCACATAAAATAAATCGTAATGAATTCCTCAACGACACAGAATTTTTTTTATTGTAAAAATTTCATTTAATTGAAAAATATTTCAGTTTCAGGTACTCCTCTATTTATCTCTTATAATAATCTTTGTAAATTATCATCTGTTATACTAGAACTTTCTCAAAGACTATTCGAAACATTATTGCGATCTCATACTAAAAATTTTTTATTACTGTTAAATCTGCAGATTTTTATAAGCACATGAAAATATTTAGTCATATACACGCGTTGCTTAGTTTATGATTTGTACTCACGGCTTGACTCAGTCATGACTAATAACTATTAAATGATACATAATTAGAGCATCGTACAGTAAACTTGACATTTCATGTAAATTCAGCTAAAATAAATTTAAAAATTTAAAAATATGATGCTAAAAAAGTTCAAATATCAAAATTTTAGCAAAACTGCAAGCCATTTTCGGAAAATGAAATAACTGACTGAAAAATCTCAAATTTTTTGTGTAAACTTATTGCTGCCAGTGGCAACTTTCTTGCAATAGCCATCATTTAAAAAAAATTGGCCCTGTTTAGTGTATAATGCTCTAACTGTATAATTATTGCACCCATTAAATATTTATCCATGACTTTATTTTTAGGGATCCAATGTTTTCGACAAGAGTGGAAAGCTCTCCACTTACAGAGAAACTTTTAGTAAGTAATTTTTAAAAATTACGCATTGAGTTTAAAAATAATTAATTAATTCTTTTTATGTTTTTTTTCATTGAATTTACAATATTTTTTATCACTATTTCAGCCTCGACATAATTTGGTCATTAAAGAATACAGTAATAGATCCATAACAAAGTAATTTTTTGTAACAAAAATATTTGGTTTTAGAGCAATTGTTACGTTATATTTTTTTAAGGAGTAACACCACTTAGATCAGTTGAACAATACGATTTTTTTCTTTTCCTCGTTTAAAATATTCTCTATACACATGAAATTGATGTTTTATAAGTAAGAAATCTACATTAAAAATGAAAAAGCAATTTTGAAGTTTTGGGATATAGAGCATGGCAAAAGTGAGTGAAACAGAAAAGAAACATTTTAAGCATATTATTCTTTTCCTTTCGTTCCCCAAAAAACATTTTCAAAATCAGTGGACTATCTCTACCAATTTCAAATCAATCAACTTAACCTTTCTGAAAATGGTCATCGCTTAATTTTCAGAGGAAACACGCATGATTTTTTTTTTTTTTTTTTTTTTTTTTTTTTTTAAGAAATATTTCTATTTCGGCACAAGTAACTGAAGTGAAAAGAAACATTTTAAGCATATTCTTCTTTTCTCTCTTTCCTCAAAGAACATTTTAAAAATCCTTGGACACTCTATCTATCTATATTATAAAGGGCAAACGTATCTGTGCGTAACGCATACATCATTTTGCACATGGCAACACTTTCACATGCAATTCGTGTTTGTAACTTTCGGTACTGCAAATTTTATACTTTTAAACATTGCACATTTTAAATTTTTACACCGTCGTATAGAGAAAAATATGTACTTTTAAAAGCAATTTGTTTGAAATCTATATCTTAATTTATTCTCGACATATTAATTTTTTTATAGTTTTTAGTACGAATATCGTAATTGTGGCAACAGAAATACGCCATTTTCTCTTAAAATTGATAAAAATTGAAATGCGCGCATGCAAATTTTAAAAAGATTAAAATTTTGACGGGTTTAAATGTCATGTGAAATTATAAGATCGTGTCAATTTATTTATTTATTTATTTTGGCATACGCATTTATACCAAACATAAGAGCCTCAATCGATAACTTCATCTTCATAGCTGATCTTTATTATATTTTGCCTTATTATTATATTTCTACATGTGCAATTAAAGTTTAATTTTAAAAATTTGAACAACTCAGTTTTATAAAAAATATATTTTTCCTTCTTAAATTTAGTTTTAAATAATATTTGACCATTGTAAGATGCAATTTTTACTGTAGCTAATTTTGTAAGTTTATTATAGATCAATGAAACAGTTCCTTCTCAAACATTTACTTTCGTCTAAATTCGACAGGTTTCACCTTGTCTCTATAATTTCCAAAAAATCAACTTAATCTTTCTGAAGATTGATCATCGCTTAATCTTCTAAGGAAATACGCAGATTTTTGTTTTTTTTCGAAATATTTCTTCTTGCTATTCCGTGTAATTTTAAATAACAAAGTTTGCTGTTGTAAACTTCCAGTTTATTTTAATTACATGGTATTTTAATAAAAATTCAGATTTTTAAGAACAGTTGTCTATTTTACTTGTTTTGGGGCTAAGAAACTAATTTTATTGTTACATTTTTTAAAATCAAATCTGCAACAAGTCTGCGTATCCACCTCTTAATTCTCTTTTCCGAAGCGTTTTCACCCACTAGCTGTCTCGACCACATTTTTAATATACCGGGTAATCCAAATGTCAGGGCAACTTTAAAAATGAATAATTTGAAAACAAATCAAGGTACGAAGATACGGTTTGCACCGAACGGATGGAGAAGAAACCGGGTTTTGTGTAACAACGAAAAGAAATTTTTTGGCGACCAACAAATGGCGCCATAGTGTTTTATTGCACCAAAAGATGATTTACAAATGAAAAAATGCTGACATCTTACAAGTCAGCTTATTTTCAGTTAGTTAGTACTACAATAAATGTTCAATGTACTGTCCATCATTCATAAGTGTAGCTGTGATACGAGGCTCCACACCATTCACAGCATTTAGTAGCATTTCTTGCGTTATAGTAAACATAGCTTGGCGGATGGCATATTTCAGCGCTGCTAGTGATGCCGTTGGTCGCCAACAGAACAATATTTTTTAGTTGCCACACAAAACTCGGTTTCTTTTCCATCCATTTGGTGCAAACCATATCTTTGTATCTTGATTCGTTTTCGAATTATTTATTTTTAAAGTTCGTCCGGACTTTTGGATCACCCAGTACATATTATACAAAAGTACGGATTTATACTTTAATATATACATTTCAAATTAATGTAAATGGACTTTTATAAACACATCGCATTTCTTTTAAATGAATTTCCAAGAAATGCCTTAAATTTCAGGACATCAAAGTGGTATTATTCCTTGAGGAAAAAACATTCTAGTTTAATGCATATTTCATAAACTTCTGTATCGTTTCAGATCCATAGTTCATGCAGAGATATTTTATTCAACTTTCGAACACAAGGTCTATAAGCATACTCCAAGATATGACGTAAGATTTGTTTTCAAAAATGTCTTTAATTTTATACTTTATTTTGTTTAACACGCTCGCTGCCGCTTGCATGAAGATGTGATAATAGTTAATGCCAAACTGTAGAAGCGGGTTTTTCCCAGAAGCCGATTTACTTTTTATAACAAAGAATCAGTGAAAGATTTTTACCGCGCCAGCGCGTGAATTGCTGTTGAGACATCACCCCGAATCACGCGCTGGCGCGTGAGCGGCCCCTTAAAGTTGGCGCCATATCACGCGCTTCCGCGTGAGCGCCAGCGAACATTTTAAATTATTTTGTTATTTTATTCACTTTTTTTGTTCACCTTAGAAACGTTCAAAACGAGATATTAAAAGAGTGTTTGCAATTAAAAAAAGAAAAAAAATAGTACAATGGAAATGTACTATGATACAAACAAGGAGTACATTTAAAATATTAAATAATAAAAAATACTATTGGACGAAAAGTCAGTTGAGATTATTAGACCGGGCGGTAGGACAGACAATCTCCTCATCGAGTTAAAACTGAAATTTCAGAATTATCTGTAACTCGATACGCAGAGTTAAAAAGCTACTGGTATATCAAGTCATATCTTGGTAGAAAACACCTAAAAACCTGATTTTAACGGTTGGCTTGTAGGTTCATCATTGCATTTTCCTGCTCCCAGTCCTCCATGTTTTAATACCTTTGGTTGGAGGAAAACACAATGATAAACCTACGAGTCAACCACCAAATTTAGATCTGAAGGTGGTTTCCACATAGGTATGACTTGGCAAATCAATATCATTTTAATAGACTAATCGAGTTTTGCATAACCCTGGAATTTCAGTTTCCAACTCGATAAGGTGATTGTTTATACAGAGACCTGTCGGTCCAACACTCGATCAACTGAAATATTTCGATCGGAGACGCGAAAATATTTTGGTTTTTGGTTGTCTGTTTGCCAGTCTGTCTGATGTGTGGTAACTGCAGCAAAAATCATCTAATTGTTTTTTAATGAACCTGTCACCTGTTACCCTAAATTACCTGTAGTGTTTTCTATAAATTTAGTCTATTTGTTCAAAAAATATATAGCTTTTCTTTTCGTGCTATAATGCTTCTGTATGAGAATTCAGGCGAATTTAAAATTTTATTATTTACTGAAAAAATGTCCATTTTAATAACTGATTTAATCATTAAATTATGGATACCAAATTTTCAATATAAAGATCTTAAATTAATCTGTCTTTTTAAAAAATTGATCAATATGTTTATCAAGAATTCGAAATTTATTCAACATTTTTTTGGAAAATTGTATGCGTACTTTTGGAAAATGTTAAACATTTACTTCCTCATATTTTAAAAATTAAACAAAAAAATTCTTTTTTTATTCTATTTTCTATTTAACCGTTACCTACCCAACTGTATTTCAAAGCACATCAAAAAATGAAAATTCAGGTAAATCGCATTATTCTGATGGAACATTTTATTAGCGAAATATTTTCTTTTTTGTGATTGTTAGTATGCTGAGGACTTCTTTGTATACAAGCTCATTTTTAACTTGTATATAATTATCACCAAAACTATTTTCCCGAAATTAAAATTATAAAAACATTGGAAATGTAATTTGATATAATTTTCGCAAGACAAGTTTAAATTTGCATACGTATATTTTTTATATGAGATGTCATTCAATTGCTGAAGTCGTGTAAGTAATTGTATATTTTTAAATTTAAATTGCTTGGCAATATAATTATTTGGCCTCTGTAAATATGACGTAATTTTTCCCATTTGTGATTTCTAACGCCTATTAATATATTTATTATACTTAAAATTTTCTTTCTCTTTTAAAATTCACGTGTAAATACAGTTTCATGGCGCGTAATTTTTAATATTTTCCTGCTTTTAATGCGTATCATTTAATTCTAATTTAAAAGTATTTTCCTGTTTATAATATTTACATGTAAATAAATTTGTAATTCGGAGAAAATATTATTCTTTGTGCTGTTTTTACAATTAGCAATAATTAAACATAACAAACTTGAATTTAAAAAGAAAAAAATCCCTCGAAAAATGAATCAAATTAAAAAAAAAAAAAAAAAAATTGTATTCTGCATAAAAAATCTTCTAAAGTATTATTCTTAACCCGGGAGAACTCGCTAGTGAGAATTTCTCTCACGGTGCCCAATTGCTTTTCTTTTACTTTACATTCACTAAATATCAATTCTTTTGTTAAGCTTAGTACTTTTATTCACAAAAGAGGTAAAGTAATCGAAATCACATTTTGAAATTTTATTAAAATGAAAAGCGTTTAAAATAAGAGTCTTAAAAAGGTCACGATGGGGAAAGAAAATCTCATGCAGCGAATTCTCCCTGTTTAAAAATTATGAAAATAATGTTTTTTTTTTTTTTTTTTTTTTTTTTTTTTTTTTTTTTTTTTTTTTGTAATATTACCCAGTTTTATAATTTTTGTACTGTAGTTTTCTTAATATTAATGAAAAAATTATTTCCGATTACAAAAAATTCATTTACAACAGTAGTGACAGCATTAGTTTTTTTTTTTTTTTTTTTTTTTTTTTCTCAATAAAGATACATAAACAATCAAAGGCTCTGTTGGCATACTAGTTTATTTTATATTAGCTGATTTTCAAATGTTTAGCTAATCTTATTTAATCAAACACGAAAACCGCAAATAACCGAAGCTGATTTAACCTTAAATTCCCTCAAGTTAACAAAAGAAAGTTGAATCCCTCAATTTTAAATGGAAATCCGTTTACAGTTAGATTTGCACTGGATTGTTAATTATAATTCAACCTTCTGCAATCTTTTTAATTCGATCAAATTAGCGAGATTTTAGAGTTTGAACAGGGTTGGTGAATATAGTTCATAGGGCTCAGAACACCCCAATAAGATTTTTTTAAAAGTATCATGCCTAAGCATTATAACAAAATTAATTATACAAAATTAAGTTTTATAACAAGATTATTTAATACGAATAGTAGAATTGAATGTTTCTCGGAGAAAAAAAAATTACCAAAAATTTTAACAGCACAATTTTACAACAATATATTTCGTGGTAAATTTATATTTCAAGTGTTGTAAATATAACCGAAAAGATTATTGTTTATACAGGGTGAGTCATAAATACCGAAACAATAGGCTATCTCCTTAAATATTGCCCTTAGACCCATACTTCCAATTGCAAAAATTCATAAAAAATGTGAAATTTTTGATAAGATAAATTGTGACTCCATGGGGGGTCTAGTTGAAAAGTTACGAAAATTAAATTTTTATACGGCCCCCGTAGGATAAAAATTCCAATTAGGAAAATTTTTCTTATTCAGTCCTGAATAAGACACAAAAAGTTGCATCTTCATATCTCCAAAATTCGCAAAGTTATAACCGTTTAAAAAATTCATCAGGTTTTAAGGAATTAGACACAAATTGAAATGCGCGCAATTCAAAAAAAAATCCCTTTCGGCATGGCCTATAGGCGGAGGTAGATTTCGAAAAGTTTTCATCTCAAAAAAAAAAAAAAAAAAAAAAAAAAAAAAAAAAAAAAAAAAGCCTATTTTTACTCAAATGCCTATTTTGGCAATATATTTTGAATTATATTCTTACTTTATTTAAAAAATTGAACAATATGCTCATTATATAGTTCCTAAATAACAAAAAACTGTTAATTAAATTCGTTTGACAGCAAAATTGAATTTAAAAATGAGTCATAAAATAACCAATTTATTATTTTAATACATCCACAATTCTTTAATCAAGATCGCTTTGAGAAATTTTGTGCGAAGTGCCTACTTTGACAGATTTTTTTTAAATATATATTTAGCCTTTATCAAAACTCTGACCAATACGGCACATTACACAGTTCCTAAATAACAAATAACTGTCAATTGAATGCGTTTGAGAGCAAAATTGAATTTAAAAATGAGTCATAAAATAAACAATTTGTTATTTGAATACAACCTCAATTCTTTTATCATGATCGCTTTGGGAAATTTTTTTGCGAAGTGCTTACTTTGACAGCTTTTAAAATATATATATTCACCCTTTATCAAAAAATCGACGAATACGCACATTATATAGTTCCTAAGTAACAAAAAACTGTCAATTGAATGTGTGTCAGAGCAAAATTGGATTTAAAAATGAGTCATAAAATAACCAATTTGTTATTTGAATACCCACAGTTCATTAATCATGTCGCTTTGGGAAATTTTGTGCGAAGTGCCCATTTTGGCAGCCTTTTTTTAAATATATTCTGCCTTTATCAAAAAACTGGCCACTCCGTCACATTATATAGTTCCTAAATAAGAGAACCTGTAAATTGGATGCGTTTGAGAACAAAAAAAGATTTAAAAATGACTCGGTAAAAACGCAATTTCTTAAATTTTCGCAAATTTTAATCACGATAACTTCGTGAAATTCTGTTCAAAATACCCTTTTTGGCAGCCTTTTAAAATATATATTCTGCCTTTATCAAAAAACCGCCCAATACGTCAAGTTATATAGTTCCTAAATAATAGGACCTGTAAATTGGATGGGTTTGAGAACAAAAATGAATTTAAAAATGACGCATAAAAAACGCAATTTGTTATACTTAATGAATTTTTTAATGATGAAAACTTCGGGAAATCTGTTCAAAATACCTTTTTTGGCAGCCTTTTTAAAAATATATTCTGCCTTTATCAAAAAATTGGCCAATACGTCGCATTATATAGTTGCTAAATAATAGGATCTGTCATTTGGATGCGTTTAAAATCAAAAATGAATTTTAAAATGAGTCAGAATATAAGCAGTTTGGATTTGAGGTTTTTTCTCCAACTCCTATTTTTGTTTAATTTATTTTTGCTATAAGAATTGGTTCTATGAAAAACTTGTCAATATAAAAATTGTAGATATTATTGTGAAGATGTAAAATAAATTTAATTAGATATAATTGCTTAAGAATTGAGTAAGTTATGGTTTTTTTTCTTTTTCCTCCCCCCCTTTTTCTTTTCGTTTTTAATTTTTTTCATCGGTAAAAATTGGTCCTATCAAAAACTTGTAAATACAAAAGTTTTAGATAATATTGAGTACATTTATATAAAATTTAGTTGGATTTGATATCTTGAGAATTGACGAAGTTATGATTTTTTTTCTCCCAAAAACCATGTTTTTTTCGCCCCTTGAGCCCACTTTTAACTTTATCAAAAATCTGTCACGCATAAACTTTTTCCTCATTTTTTAGAAGTAATATAAACTTTAAACTGATTCGATATCTATTTTAATTAAAAAGTTATCGCGTTTTTTCTGTTTTCACAAAAACCCTCCTAACTTTCACCTCCTTGGTCCGATTTTGCCCATTAACGAACTTAACCGAGATTTTATGCCCTTTGATTTTATGTAAAAGTTTGATGAAGATCTGAGCATAATTATGGAAGTTATCGTGTCTAGAAGAAAGTGATATACACCGATAGATAGATAGATAGATAGATAGATAGATATATAAACTTTTTTACTGATGGTAGTTTTGGGGTCTAGGAGTCATGATTCGTGTAGATCCGCAAAAATTTTTCAGAAATTCCAACATGGGAGACAATGCAATAGGTAGTATTTCATACGAAATCTACCTAAAAACCATTTTACTTTAACAGTTCTAGAAAACTCGTAAAAAATCTATTTCTTGAGTTAGAATTTTGATTTTTTTCTTTTTTTGTGTGATGGTTAGCCTTATAATTTGCTAAGAAAATCACATTCTAAAATTTCTCCTACAATTTATAAAAATTTCATGTGGTTAGTACTGGTTTAAATGGGATAATCAAAAATCGTTATAACTCGTAACATTATTTATCGGATTTCAATTTCTTTCTATTTAATTAAAGATGAAAATCTGATTTTAGTTTTGTTCCAAGGTTTTTTTATATTAATTTTAAAATTATTAAAAATGTTTATTGAAAAAATAATATAACTTTTTAAAAAATCATATTTTCAAAAGCAAACATTTTTTCAAATTTGCCGAAACAAAACTAGTGTAAAAAAATCAAAAATGACGTGTTTCAAGTTCTTTTTTCTTTTAAAAATTCTTAACATTTAATAATTTAAAGACAAGAAATAGAGGATAAAAAATTCATTATGCAGAAAAACGAAGTGTATTGTTTAAATGTCCGTCAGTTATTTTAAAAAATGCTTTTTCTGAGATGCAGATTAAGTCTTTTTTTTTCTTTTTAAATTTACTTCTGTCAACTTCAGGCTTTTTATCGTCCTCCAGAGGATGTTAAAAATCTGTATTCTGGGGCCAGGACCGACATTTTACTTTTTTCTGAAGACCCGCCAGGCCGGGCCTGCCGTACTTTTCATAAAGAAGGGGACTACTTCCTTCAACTTAGGTGCACTCTGGATGAAATTTTCAAACCCGGTCTCGACAAAACCCGTATTAAAATCACTGTCTCTGACAGACTCAATACGTGCATAAAATAAATAAAATTCGGCTCAATCGAATTTTTTACGAAAAACATATAGATTTTAAAATCTTTATTTTACAAAAAAAAAAAAAAAAAAAAAAAAAAAAACTTTAAAATTTATTTTTTAAATAGATTATTCAAAGGCTAAAAAATTAAATACAATAAAACCAGTGAAAAAAATCTGCCTATGATGGAATTCTGTCTTAAACGGAAAATATGTTGATCCATGCAAAATAAATGCAATAGTATCTGAAAAGAAAATAAACTTCAATTACATCTTCTAGGGAGAGCATCTGTCTATAACATATTTTTTCTTTCCTATGTGATTTCGTCTTAAAAAGTTTTAGTGTATAACATTTTTCAGAGTCTCCAACGCATGGGATATGGATTAATGATATTAAAATATAAGTGAAACATTTACATATAAATAGAGATTCATTGATAAAATAAATATATTACAGCCTTTGGCGCTTCTTTAATAATAAAAAGTATAAATATAAAAAACGAAAAGCTATAAAAGAATTTTTTGGTCAGAACTCCTCCATAGGTAATATTTTTTCCCACGCCGAATTAAAAAACTATGTAGAAATTTGCGGCTGAACCGGGCTATGATTTAAACTATTTTCCAGACCGGTCCGGGTTATGATGTTGATATTTTTTCAGGCCACGCCGAACTTTTTCCCCTATGGGTCGGTTTGGGACCTGACCTAGATATTTTGACCCGGGCAGACGTCTGGTATACCAATTTAGCGTAAAAACTATACGCTGCTATTTTTTGTCCAAAGAAAAAGCGCTATCTTAAACTGATTTTTATTAAATTGCAATTTGTGAATGTTCCCTAACAAGCGTTGAAATTGAGTTAAGAAATCACAGTTTAGAGGCAGGGAAAAGTGGTGTAAGTCAGGAATTTTTGAGGATTTTGGGATTTAATATCTCTGTGGGATTTTTAGATATGGAGATGAAATTTGTTTTGTTCAATTTAGAAATGGATAAGGAATAATTTCCTAATTGGGAATTTTGCCTTACGAGGGCCGTATAAAAATTTAATTTTCGTATTTTTTCAAATAGACCCCCCCCCCCCATGGAGTTGTAACTTATCGTATTAGAAATTTCACCTTTTTTATGAATTTTTGCAATTGGAAGTATGGGTCTAGGGGCAATATTTGAGGAGATAGCCTATTGTTTCGATATTTATGACTCACTCTGTAGATAGTGTTATAAGATGTTTTGACTTACATTTTTTTTTTTTTTTTTTTTTTTTTTTTTTTTTTTTTTTCTGGCGAAAAATGTTCACCTCCAAATAAACAATATTAGCTGAATAACAAGTATAAAAATAATATATTCAAAATTTCCAAGTTCTAAAACGTAAAAATATGACTTAATTTAATGCAACACTGTTGGGATCGCTGCACAACTTTTTTGTTATTTTTTAAAATATAGAAATATAAAGTGCAAATATCACTTTAGAATAAAATTTGATTGTTATCAAAGATTAAGATATGTGCACGCCACCATAGCAAAAATAGTGCTACATGCAAAATGAACTTTTGACTAAGCAAACATCATTTAAGGGTGTATTTTGATTCAAACTGCTAATTTTCCGATTTATTTTTAAATTCATTTTTGCTCTTATATGCATCAAACTGGCAAATTGTCTTATTTAGAAAGTACACAAGGTGCCGTGATTGTCGATTCTTTGATAAAGGCAGAAAATATTGTAAAAAACGCAATCAAAAACGGCCTTTTGAACCGATTTTTCCGAAGCGGGAGATCTGGGAACGAAAAAAAGTGTGATACTGAGAAGATAATTGATTATAAATCAAATTCTAATGAATTGAGAAAATGACATACACGGCACCTTATACATCTCTTCAAGAATCCCCTCAGCAAGTTTCATGTTTCTACTTTTAAAAATGTGACTGAAATTGTATCAGAAAATTTCGAGCTGTTGAAGGTGAAAAAGCATTTTTTCGAATACACCCTTAAAATGTTTTGAGATCAACTCTTCCCAACCTTTTTTGTTCCACGTACCACTTTCATAGGTTTTTCGTTTCGGAGTAACCTATTCCTCATAAACAGCTCCCCTTCCCCCTCCTCTCAACTAGGTAATGCAAACATGCTTTTTTTTTTTTTATTAGTAATCGTCTTATCGCAACCATACATATCAATTTTGTTATTTTTTACATTTTTGTTACTATACTAACAATTTTTGTAATTTCTGCTATTATTTTTATGAACCCTCAGCATGTCCATCACGTATTGACAGGGGTATGCATACCCAAGTTTGGGAACTGATGTTTTAATATAAATTAATTACAAATAAGACGGTGACTTTTGTCATCACTCAAAATATACAAAGAAACAGTGAAGAAGATTTTATATCAAAACCTTTTTTATGCCTATCGCAGTTAATTTGATATGTATGAATTAATGATTATGAGTTTGGGGACGAAGATCGCCGGACGATATGCAGTCCGCAGATTTAATATGACTGATCTAGTGAATCGCAGTTGTAAATTTATCCATCATACAGGGCGCCTAAAATCAACTGACGATTTTAAAATTCCATAATTTGAAAATGATGATAGATTAAAAAAATTATTATTACTATATACTATTTAAAAATTTTTTGGATGAGGGTTATGTAAGATGTTAGGATTTTCTTACTGCGTTTCTCGATTTTACGTTAAAAATAGTAGCTATAGAAGGCGCTGCAAACACTAAGCGCTAATTTGGGGCCCGATTTTAGCATTACATTTTTTCTCGACTTTGATACGAAAGAAGAAGGTTAAATATATGGAGTGGGCGTATAAGTTCAAAATTGCACCGCCGATTGAGGATCCTACACTATCATCTATCCTCCATCTTACACATTAATAGTAAGAGAAAAGAAGGACCAAAAACTGAGGCCCGGTTTTGACCTATTGCTTGCAGTATGATCTATCACTTCCATTTAAACTAAAATCGAGAATATCGGTAAAAGAAACTGCCGACTTCTTACGGCTCATTCCATTTCAAGTGGTCCAGAAAATAATTTTTTGGTCACTCGACCATTTTTAAAAAATCTGAATTTTTTCGTGTAACAACCCTAACATGATGGAAGTTCAAAATGACTATTATTTTAGTTTTATTAATTTTTGTTTGTGCATGACGGCCAACTTTGTTTCATCGTGTACAGCGATTTTCTCAGATACTAGGATATACAAAATTGTAAATATCTCGTCTTTTATTTTGCGATCGAAATGGTGTTTGCAGCATTTTGTTCAGAATAAAATAGGCTAAATATATGGTGGTAGAATAATTTTGAAAAATAAGTTTTTACAGGTGAAATTTTAGCAGAAAACTGACTTTTTTCTTCAAAGATTTTTTTTTCAAAATCTGTCCGTTTACAAGAGAAAATTTTTCATGCAAGGAAATCTGTCAACCTGATAAAATTTGTTCTATAAATAAGTCGAAAGTGCATCTACTCACACACCAAATCCCAGATCTGGGTGTTGATTTCTCTTTGAGAAAAAAAATCCAAAATTTGTCAAAAATTTCAAAAATTGCACTTTTTAAGCTTTGATATCTCTGGTGGGGCACGAGATAAAAATCTGAAATTCTGACCTTTGGTATTAATTTATAATAGTGTTATGCACAAAAATTTTCAAGAAGGAGATTTGATTACAAGGTGAGGTATGACATGGTCAATATGTGAAAACAATACTTCTAAACTATTGTAACTTAATACTATGTGTTTGTTCATACCTACAAAATGTCAAATTAATGGTTGATAATGCAAAAGTAATTGTTAATTACAAAGATCGTGTTAAAAGGCTGTTTAAATGGTGATTTAAATAATTCAGATTGTATGCTAAGCCAATGCACTGTTTGTCCGGATGAACAAAACCTACTAAAAATGCTATTCGGCCATTTCAATCGGCCCCGAAAATATTTTGTTTGCTTGGCCATTTTTAAAAAATCTAAAATTTTTTGTACAACAACCCTAACATGATGGAAGTTCAAAGTGACTATTATTTTTATTTTAATATTTTTCGTTTGAGCATGGTGGTCATCTTTGTTTCATAGTGTGCAGCTATTTCCTCACATTGAAGCTTCACTGTAAAAAATATCCGTTAATATACACAAAATTTTCCGTAAAATTCTACGGAATAGTTTAATTTTTCCGAAAAAACAGTAGAACTTCCGTTATTGTTATTTTGAGCTTATAAATACCGTAAGTTTTCCGTAAATTTTCTGGAAATAAAGAAGTTCCGTATTAAAACAGCATAAATTCTATAAATATCTCTAGTGGCGCCATCTATAGGGGCCGCTCAAGTATTACGTAAGCACTAAAGGGGGAGGGGGGAGTCCAGAGTTTGCTTATTTTTTCTGACAAGGGAGAGGGGTGGTCATGACAATTCTTACGTAAGCATTAAACAACGAAGCAACTGCAGTTCAAATTCAACAAGAAAACAAAGTATTATGGGGAAAGAGCGTTCTACAGTCCGTTCGAAATTCGCCGTTTATTTTCGATTTTATTCTTTGCTTATCAATCGGCAGTCGTGTGACCCGCATCACCCACTCACCCTTTGCCTTCATTGTTGTCTGTTAAGTTGTGTGTCAATTCAAGTACATTGCAAGACTAGAAAAAACACAGGAACCGGTGTGGCTGGGTTCTATTGCCAGGGTAACTTGTCAGTTGACTTTATTTTAGGTAAGTCCAGTATTTTCTTTTCCATGACTGGGTGGTAATAGCGCCATAAACTCATACCCTCAGTTTACGCTGGCATTGAAATAAAACTGATGACACCTGGAAATGGTGATGAAGACGTTGAGTGGCTGGAGAAAGAAGAAGTGGAAGAACAAGTACCGGAAACCTGCAATACCCCAGGCCACTGTTCCAGTGAAAACTTTATAATAGACAATGTTGAAACATGGATTCAAGGATCCTGGACATCAGATTAAAATATGAACACCAACATTTGTATGATTCATGTCAAAAATTTTAGTTATGATGTCTAAGTAAGTTAAGACTTCTTATATATTTTGTTTTATTGTTCAATGTGATAAATAACAATATATTCAAACCATTTTGTATTCTGTGGTCTGTTTAATGCAATAAGCAACAATATATTAAAATCATTTTATATATTTTGATATCACAATCCCAATATGCCTATATAAATTTGTAGGATTAATAATGTAATTGATTGATAACTAATTATAAGTTAAGAAGTATTGATGTATAAACGGTCATAAAATCTTACGTAAGCAAAGGGGAGGGGGTCTAGCATTTGCTTATATTTTCTTACGAGTGGAGGGAGGGGGTACAAAATGACTAAAAATATGCTTACGTAATACTTGAACGGTCCCATATCTGGGATAGAAAAACATTATAGAGTTGTTTTATGAACAACTTTCTATAATAATTTTCTTTATTTCTTTCCGTTTTAATAATATAAATTAACATATTTTTACAATATTAAAAAATAATAAAAATTATAAATTTTTTAATATTTTATAAGTTTGAGATGAATTAGTTAGTTTATTTTGAGTTAGTTTATTTCCATTATGATTTTAAAATAATGTTTAACTCATTTATAGCATATTTTTTAAAAAGTGCGTAGGATATTTTTAAATGGAAAAAATTTCTACTTTTAATTTTAATATATTTTTTTTTTAATCTATTCACTTTAAGAAATTCGCACATAAAATTTTAAACATCTGAATTATATTAAAGAAATTATTATAATGTTGACTATGATATTACACTATTATATAAAAGTTTAAAAAACAATAAAGAAAATTTATTTTAATAACCCGTAATAACTATCTTTATTGAAATTAAAATCGATCGTCATACAAATACTTTGTTAAAATCGATGTTTTTTTCTATGTGTGTTAGTATCCTTTAACCCTTTCAGGGGCAAGGTATTTCTGCTTCGAAAATGTTCAAATAATTGATTCACACCACAATTAAAGAACAGATTTATTTGAAAAAAATCAAGAACTGTTTTTCGCGAATATTATAAATACGAAATTGCACTAAAATTATACTGGTGGCAGTACGAAATTGGAACAGTAATATTATGTGTTTGCAGACTGCAAACACCGCCCCTGAAAGGGTTAAAAAAAATAAGTAAGTAAATATGAATAATATTACAATAAACTTTTAAAAATCTCCTTAAAATAAAGGAAACAAAACTTTTTAATACATTCAACTCTTAATACATGTAATAAAGTCTAAAATTAATTTTTTATAGAACTGAAATTAAAAACTAAGTATTCGAAATTATGAAAATAAAATCTGTTAAACATTTAGAAGTGTACACTCAGTAGAAAATAATTCTCTACAAAAATTAATGCCGCGTTCAACATAAGGCTTTTGCTTTATAAAATCATTCAAAATAAGTAAAGATACAGTGGAACCTGTTAAAATGACCACCTTGGGAAAGTGTCCTCCTGGCTAAAGTGACCACTTTTGTAAAATTTTGCTCGTACTCATGTTAAATAATAAGAGAATTGTTCAGTAATGTGACCACCTGTCTATAGTAATAAAGTGACCACATAGCCTGTCATTGTCAATGTTATTTGAACTTGTAAAACGTGACCACCCATTTTTCTGCATACCGAAAATTTTTAAACTAAAACTCTAAAGTGACTATTTTCCGAAATTTCTATTTTCATCTGAATCTAATCGTAATTTCATAAGAATATATCTCCTATAATAACCCCCTGTAAAATGATTAATTTGTCCTTTAGTTTAAAGATGTTTGCACCTCATTGAAGTGACCTTCCCTTCCCATTTTTACCCCCAAAGTGAGAGAAGAATGAGGCATATGTCTGCCACACATATTGACGGATCCTAGGATAGGAACGCTTGTGCCTGCTACCGATTTGCTAACTAAATCGTATTAATACGTATGATTTTATGAGGAAGTGAAATGGCAATTGTTCAAGTTTGTTTTAAAAGGGGTTCTACATATGTTCTCAGAAAACGTTCTACATACGTTCTTCTAAAAGTAAAATTGTACATGCTTTTTCATTGCTCTGTTACTGCTTGCATGATTTGTAACATTTACCATTAAATTTTAAAACTATTATTTTTAATACAATTATTTTTCTGCTTAAAATATAGAAAATAAAGAATCTAATGCAAAATGTATAAACGTAGTTCTTCAATTGAATTCAAAAGGAAGATGAATTTTAAGTTAATTATCTTCTATATAATATATTTTAAATTAATAATTTAATAATTATATTTGTTAATTCATCAATTCATTACTTAAAATAGTGCACTTTTCCTACGTTTATTTTGTTTTATTTTTTGAGACCACAAAAAAATTTAATATGCCATTTTCAAAGACACTTCATAAAGTGACCACCTCTATATAGTGACCATTTTAGCTGTTTCCGAGGGTGGTCACTTTAAGCAGGTTCCACTGTATTTGCAAGCAATGCATGTGTTACTATGGCATAATGGTATTACACTACTGAAAGCTGCCATAGGATAGACCGCAGGTTCGATCCCCATGGAAGGTAAGTGACATTTCTTCACTGTTGTTTAAATTAAATGTATGTGTTCTAACCTGCTTTGTCTAAAGAATAAAAATGATAAATATGCCAGTTTGTCATTGAAAATTCTTTTTTGGCTTTCAAGCGAAAATTTATATATAAAAAAATATAAAAAAACGGAAATATTTTGTGGTAGGAAATATTTTTGGAAAAAACGGAATTTTTCTCCGTTAAAAAACGGAAATAGTGCTGGCGTCTAGATTGCCAGTACTATTTCTGTTATTTCAAGGACTTTTTTTTTTACAGTGTTGATATTTCTGGTGTAGCACGAGATAAAAATCGGAAATTCTGCTTTTGATAGTATTTTATGGTAGTGTTATTGCACAAAAAATTTCAAGAAGGAGATTTGACTATAAGCTGAGATACGGTGATTAGAAAATGTTAAGAAATGCTATTACGAGTACATTAGGAGAAATGAGATTAATCTCTTTTATTACAATATTTACACAGAAAATAACGTTTGTTGAAAACAGTTTATTAATAAATGCTTAATTTACAAAGATACTATATATGCTCAACAAAGAGCTTAACACTGTTTAGGAGAGATGTTATGAGTTCGACTAGTTGTTGTCAGTTCCATCAGGGGGATCTTTCTCAAAATTTTATTTGAAGCCACACCCAAGCCCTCTCATCCCTTGTTAACTTGAATGAAGTTCTTGAGCCTGCTGGCCATAGAAATGAACTTTGAAATTACTCAGTTCAAGACTCCCTCTATTAATAATACCAAGATACTACTTCTTATTATACACGCATGCAATGCAACAATGTCCTTTCTTTTGAAGTATAAATTTTTAAAGACCTTTTGATATATTTATTTCCTGAAAATTACTTGAGGTTGATGTATGGTTACATCATAGAAATGTTTTATTTACAGGAACATACTTATAGAAGGAATGAGTTTCAGGGACTGGCATGCAACATTGAAATCGATTATGTAATTCATTTTCATGATTGGTTTACTTCTACACTTGAAACATGCATGAATTAAATGCTGGAAAGGTTTTTGTCACAGAAATTAAACATTTCATCAGAAGATAGGATTTTATTTTTAGCTGTCATCTGTAGTCTCTTCTTAGTTACTTCACTTTCTGAAGTTCCTCCAATCCCATCACAAGCATTTTACCCACTAGTCGCAAAAACGTATCATTCTGCTTAAAGACCAAAGTCTTTCTTATGATGACGAATTTTTTGCAAAATTCTTTTTATTTTTTATACTGGGTAGAATTTGTCAGTAAAATAGAAAATCTTTAATACTGATGGGACAGTAATTTTTATACCATTCATCACAAGTTTTTGGAATGTATGGATTGTGATGGCATCATGTATAAAGTGATCACTGATAACACAAAAACTTTTACTCTTGCATTTATCAAAAAACTACTATCTTTATATTAATATACAAAGGGATGGACAGTGGCCTGCTTCTTCACCCAGAGAAAATTTTCTATTATATCTTCTTGAATGACAAATGTAAAATTTTCAGAAAAGTCGTAAGCTTCAATGCATTCTGAATCCAGTAGATTTGCTTTCTTGTACTTAGGAAATATTGATTATATTTTACACACATAGTGATGTTTCTTAAAAGCATATGTAGTTTTTTTCACAAAAATTTCACAAAGTTTTTCTCTAGGTTTAATAATAGAAATCACGACAACACGCTCAGTTGAAACCCATTGTCTGTAAATTACTTTTTCTGAAATATGTTCCGAGTAAAATTGTTGCAATAGCATACATTCTGAATTGTTTAAGTCACACACAAGCATTTGAAGAAGGTATTTGTAATTAACATTCAACTTTGAACCATCAATTATTAATTTAACATTTTGGAAGTATAAACGATTATATAGTAGGTAACAATAGTTTAGCAGTATTGTTTTTACATATTGTCCATGTCATATCTCAGCTTGTAGTCAAATCTTCTTCATGAAATTTTTTGTACATAACACTACCATAAAATACTCTCAAAGGCCAGAATTTCAGATTTTTATCTCGTGCCCCACCAGAGATATCAAAGCCTAAAATACGCGATTTTTGAAAATTTTGACAAATTTTGGATTTTTTTTCGCGAAGAAAAATTAACTCCCAGATCTGGGACTTGGTATATGAGCATGTGTACTTTTGACCTATTTGTAAAAAATATTGTGTCATGTTGATAGTTTTCCTTGCATGAAAAATTTCTTCTTGTAAATATAGAGATTTTTGAAAAAATCTTAAATTTTATTCTAAAATTTCACCAGTAAAAATTTATTTTTTAAAAATATTTTACCACTGTAGCCTATTTTATTCTGAACAAAATGCTGCAAACCCCATTTCAATTAGAAAAATAAAAGATGAGATATTTACAATTTTGCATACCCTAGTATATGAAAAAATCGCTGCACACAATGAAATAAAGATGGCTGCCATGCACAAAAAAAATTAATAAAACTAAAATAATAGTTATTTTGAACTTCCATCATGTAAGGGTTGTTATACAAAAAAAATCAGATTTTTAAAAAATGGTCGAGCGACCAGTGCTGGACCACTTAAAATGGATTGACCCTACATAACTCTTCTGCGAGAATCTCTGTACCAAACTTTGATCAGACACCCCGCTGCACCTCGATCGTCGAAATTTGCAGTAAGAGAGCCATGTTGCCCTCACATTCACTGCCGCATCAATTGGACGGAATACAAAACTACCTGCCTCTCTCCTACTTCATGCATGGGTGCCAATGCACACACACAATCTTCCCAAACACTCCAGTAGTATCTCTTATTGTCTTACTAGTTATCCCAAAGCACCATATTCAAATTTCAACAGGTATGATTGTTGCAACTTTTCGTACATTTTCATTTGAAGATCCTAGTATTATGCAAAGTGAGATTAGTATACAATGATTTGTACACTTAACGTCAAGGCACCTCATCTGCAGATTCTTAATTTATCGTGTGATTATTTTTATGGTACTGGTTACTTTTATGGTAGACGTTTCAGCTGATAAATCTTCAGGTATTCTTTTCATCACCATCATTCGCAATTGTGTTCTAGCCCTCTGAGCAGGATAAAATTGTAATGTTGTTTTCTTTGCATTCTATTTTAAATGCTCAGAAATATGATTTTTTCAACAATATATAAAAAAAAAACTTAATTACAAATATGAATGTAATCCTTGAGAGTATTAACAATTCGAAAATGCAAAGAAAATTCATTAAATATATAGAATTATATTATTTTAAATATTGCTTATATTGCAGTGAAACTTGGAGCTTAGTGAACGGAATATTACGTTAAACATTTGGAGGAATAGAAATCTCGGAGCAGACGACGAGAAAAACTAGATTTTATTTTAAATATATGCATTATGATAAGAGTGTCTTAATCATAACATTAAAATTCATTTTAGTATATTTTTTATTGTATTACTGATTTTATTTTTCTATTTCAGACCATGGAATGCTTCAGTTTCTTAGGAGGATACAGCGGAGTTTGGTTGGGATTTTCACTTCTCACTGTTTACGAAATGTTTGAGATACTGCTGTCAACTCTCATATTTGCTTTCGGCAAACTGAAACGCCAAAGGCGTAACACTAGACTAGTCCGCAATATTTTTGAATCGGCAAAAACTTCCACGAGACCAACTATCAAAACATACAAATCGAAAAGGAGACACACGTGACATTGAAATACTTGTATAGTGTATTCTTTGTACAAAGTTTTTTAGTAATAAAAATTGTGTGGTTGAGAAGAATCTTTACTTTTCATAATTATTAGCAAAGAATTTCTGAGATTCGCCTCTTGAATTTTTATTTGTTATCAATTTAAAAATTGACATACAGGGAATCAGTTTGAAACCCCTGCTCAGAACTTAATTAATAGAATATACATTATTAAATTTTTTTCTTTCATTTAGAAGCAAGAAATAAGTAGTCTGTGATGTTGAAAGTAACATGACATCACATATTATTATTAGATCCCTTTTTAAAATTAAATTCTCAAGTTTAAAATTTAAATCATCTTTTGCAATTTCAAATCAATTAAACATTCTTTTTACTTTCTAAAAAGAATATATTTATCTCTTTTCTCTTTCCTTTAAATTGCAGTTACGTAGGTTCTCATGCTTATCCGAGGCCGTTAATAAAATAAATCAAAAGCAAATCTTTTCTCATCCTAAACTTATTATCAGAGCCTGCATGCTTTCGTCTGTTCAAAATGTACATTGAAAGATATTTTAAAACCATATGCTCCTTTGCGGCAATAACTTAGCTAATTTACAGATTAATAGACATTACAACTCCTTTTTCGGCTTAAAATCTAACGCTCTGTTTATAGTAAATCGGCGTCTGACATCTGTGTTATGCATGTAGAAATGTATTTTCCAGCAATCAGTATTGGCATGCATATTTGTACTTTGATGTATTTAACGCCAAATTAACGGTCCGGTTGGCACGTTTTTTATTTAAACTTTTCTTATGAACTGTACGTGTGGGTTTACAATAAATTAAGGGAAACCACATTTTAGCTCGACGCATTTTGGCTACTTTATCTGATGTCACGGATCATTCTATCTTTGACTGCTCTGCAGTTACGATGTAGTATTTCAGTTTGTCTGTTTACCGGGGGTCACCCCGTAAGAGTGTAATACTCTTCTATTTTTCATTAATAAATGCCACATGCATAGTTAGATCTTGATCCTGAGTCTCTCTTACCTGAATTATTGCTGCCATACGCAAAGAACTTTTAATAGTCACGGCTGTTTGTTTATACGTCTCAAGCAGTTAATAAACTTTAACTCCCATTCTTTAAAGACATGAACGAAAATATTCGTCATATAAATTGGTGCTGTGACCAGGATCTAACTATGTATGTGGCATTTATTAATGAAAAATAGAAGAGTATTACACTTTTACGGAGTGACCCCCGGTAAACAGACAACACTGGAATACTACATCTTAACTGCAGGGCAGTCAAAGATAGAATGATCCGTGACATCAGATAAAGTAGCCAAAATGCGTCGAGCTAAAATGTTGTTTGCCTTAATTTATTGTGTAAATCTCCAAACTTTGTTTTACTTCATGCAACTTAATATTTTAAAAAATAGTTACACATGTTAACCACTTCACAGTTTGCCCTGAGATAAGTGGGGAGTAAAAGCATTATTTTCCCATACCTCTCACCGATAAAGCGGTTAATACATCGATATTATTAGTTCAATTAGTTAATTCTTTTCTTTTTTTATTGGACAAAATATTTTTGAAATGCATTATTAGTTTTATTTAAAGCGTCAAAATCTTCCTTACAACTAAGTCGTTTGCTTCACTTAATCTTTAACATTTAAAACATAAAATTAAATATATATTTTAAAAACATGTTGGTAAAATAAAAAGCAAAGAAATGTTCTTTAAGGCGAACATACAGAAAACATAATGTAAAAATTTTTATTTTTTGAAGAGAAATTTTAACAATTGGATACATTCTAAGTCCATCGATTTAGCAATAGAGAGAGGAATTTGCGTTCTGAAGCCTTTAGAACTTTATGTTTATATGTCTGTAATTTAATGATGCATGAAAATATTAGTTTTACTGATACTGCTGCCTCAGTTTGTGTCATTTTGGGAGTAGTTGACACAGGTTCAATCTAATTGAAAAATTGAAAAATTCTCTTGTCCTATAGATAATACTTGTGTAAATAATAAATAGTGAGGGTTGTAGTGGAAAGTAAATGGTGGTATATGCCAGTTTCCTGAATTTTTAAAACGCATCTTGTTTACCCTAGTTTTTTAAGTGAAATATATATTCCCTTGCGGTAGCGTATATTTGCTAGCGAATAGCGTTGGTCTAAAACCTATGCCTGTCGAATATTTACAAAACTACATAACTACAAGTAATCGACTTTTGATTATAGGTGCGGATTCACGACTATCAGTCGCTACGTTGCGAGAAAATTTTTTTGCTTTGGCGAATAATTTTCGGTGTTTAAATCAACACCTTTTGAAGAATTTCGTTTTTTTCACGAAAATTGTGGTATTTGCTACCCTCTGACGAAAATAATATATTTACGCAATATTTTTTCAAAATTGGCAGGGTTTTTTTTTTTTTTTTTTTTTTTTTTTTTTTTTTTTTGCAACGCTTTGACGAAATTTGCGTTTTTGTGATTCTTTTTACAAAATTTGCAAATTTTTTACGATTTTTTGATAAAATTGGTGTTTTTTGCAATTTCTTGACGGAATTCACGTTTTTCTGCGAATTTTTGAGAAAATTAGCGTTCCAAGATCAATTGACAAAATCCGAGTTTTTTTCCGACCTTTTGACGAAATTTATAGATATTATCGAGAACCTTCGACAAAATTTGCCTGTTTTTCATGCGATTCTTTGATAAAACTCATACTTTTTCTTACTGACGATTGATATAATAATTTTTTTCGGCAACTATTTTTCAGAATTCTTGATATTTTTCCCTTTTTTTTTTTTTTTTTTTTTTTTTGTATCCGACTTTTTGGAACAGAATGGCTTAAATTTTCGGAAAAATCGGAACAGAATCATGACTGTAATAGTCTGCAATAAGATTATTTTTTCCTAAAGACAAATTTTATGTTCTTGAAAAACAAACATTTGAATTTTATTTTGATTTTCATTGTGCCCAATAGTCTTGCATATTCACTTTTTTTTTAATTTATATGTACACTTGTATAACTAATTAAAAATAAGAAATATTGTTTTCCGAATATTACTCACTACTAGGACTGCTTAGTTTATTCTTACAGATATTTTTTTAAACCTCTATCATATCGAACTTTATCTTCTGACTACACATAGCTTAAGATTTAAATTATATCTAAATTAAAAGAATTGTGTGATCAAATGAAATATACACGTTTGATGTTGTCAGTAAAGTTTTTTTTAATATTTTTTTTTTTGTACATGTTTAAATTATTTTTTATTTTGAGTTCCCTAATTCCCCCTAATTAATTTTTAAAAAATTATTAATACCTCCTGAAATTGTACTCGTAATATGCTAATTTTTTATGTGCCAATAATAAGGAAATACCCAAATATAAATACGTTGAATTTCCAATTTTTAAAATTTTATTATATGAATTATGGATTATGAAATTTATTTACGAGAAAAATTATGAATTGCAGCCCACAATTTTTTGTTATATTTATAGTTATTAAGTCTTACTTTTTGGAAATCCAAAATTTAAAATTTTTCTTTCAAGTAGTTTTCAAATTATGCTTAAAAACAGCAAAAGGATGTTTTAAACAGCTGTCTGCGATAGAAGTAGCTTACAGGGCCGTAGCTAGAAGTGCATAATGAGGGGGGGGGGACTCAAGAAAATGTAGCGAGGGCTCATATTTTTTTTCTCTCTCTCTCTCTCTCTGTGATGCAGAAAGATAAATTAGTGCATAATCACACTGCAGTTACTATGTTTCTTATTAAACTGTTGTAATAACTTTCTTTTATGTTAAGAAAATAATATGATGATGAAAAATTCGAGTTTATATCTAGTGTATTATTAAATATCATGCTAGCTTCACAAATGCAAATAAGATGAGTAAATGTTGAAACACTTATTTTACTTAAAATTTAGTATTTTTGCAAAACTGTGAAAGGTACTGAAAATTAAATTACATTTTTGATCAGAATTGTATTTGGATTTTCGGAACAAAAATTCATTTAGTGACCTTGGAATCTTTTCAGGGAGGGGGGGTTTAAAATGTTTTAGGGGGGGGCTTAGCCTACCGTAGTACCCCCTTAGCTACGGCCCTGAGTAGCTAGCTATTTTGAAACTTCTTATGCTATTCTGTAGTCTAGCAGTCTTGAATGACTGCTTGAGTGGCGCCTAAGATACCTTGATCAAGTTCTCTCGGTCAACAATTGAGTACTGAACTTTTAATTTGGATACAGCCGCAAAAATATGCTCGTTTTAAAAAAATTAATTTCTCGGAAGTTTATCGTACGAATCGTATGAAAATTAGTTTTTAGGCTAATTGAATGGTGTAGAGTTCATTTATGCTGTCTGAATTAGGTACTGTCATTGAAAAAAACAATGTCTGAGTTCATTTTAATCTGTAGATGCTCCCTCCAAGTAAATTTTATATACATCATTCAAAAATAGACTTTATTTCCAATCATTTGTTACCAGTAACTTTCTTTTGCGATATTTGTTTGCTTAGTTTGTAGGGAATGTTTAATTTTTCTTCCCACGGTTGTACATTTTGAAGAAGAAGAAAAATAATAACTAAAAAATAGTATTTAATTAAAATTTTTAAAAAATTTACAAAATATAGAATTTTTTTAAATCTTTTTTATTTTTAAAAAAGTTATCTTTTTGCCCATAATTTTGAAGTTTTTCAGTTGTTTATTATACGAGATAGCGCATGGATTTTTAGATATATCTGATATGACATTTAATATAAATTATTTTACTTATATATGTGGTGTAAAACGGTGAAATCTAACACAAATAAATATATTTTTACTTTTTAGAAAAAAAAAAATAATAAATAACTTAAAGGCTAACTCCGTTCACAGATTTTCCACATTTACAATGAAGAATAAGTGCAAAAATATTTAAATCTCTATCTCAAATACAAAAAAAAAAAAAAAAAAAAGCCTTGGCATTTTTAAACCTTTGACCACCAAGCAAAAGGGCAAAATTGTAATGTTGTTTTTTCAGGAATTAGTTAAAAATATTAAAAAAAGATGTTTTTTCCAAACTGATACAAAATATTTTGTTACACTGTAAAACATTTGTGGACACGTTACTCCATACAATTGGTGTAAAAATGGCGGCAAATGCTGCCTCCAGTTTGATGGAGTAATTGTTTTTACATATGCAAGGGTGTAATTTAAACATATATTACTGGTGTAACATGACAATGTTACACCGGTTTTAACGGTTAAAATACAATACTCCATAAAACTGGAGGCAGCAATGCTGCCACCAATTTTACGGAGTAACGTTTCCACAAATGTTTCCCAGTGTACGTATAGATGTATAAGCTTTAAGATCAGTAATCATAACTTAGTTTTTTAAAACTGGCTTTTATTTGTAGAATTATATTAATTTAAATATTGCTAATGTTGCAGTGAAACCTGCAGCATGGTGAATGGAAAAATCAGTTCGCGGTAGTCAGAAGGTTAAAACATAAATTTGAACAAAATATGAATATGAAGTTAAAAGCCATTTAAAGTTTTAATTGTAGTCGGTAATTGGCTGAGTTTGTTAGCAAAGTTTGCAATACCCCTCGATATAATTAGCGTATGAGTAAAAAAAAAAGGTGTCAAATATATTTACAAATACACAGACTTTTATTTATTACGAGGAAACATTAATAACGAGTTTCTTTTGAAAACAATAGAATACTAAGCTGTTGTGAAATAAATTTAATCATTCATTTTCTAATAACATAGTTTGTTTTTCGCAAGAGTGTACGTAGTACTGGATGGAATAAAAGAAAGGGGGATCGCACTCTTTTTCTAAATAATTGAAAATGTATGAATTTTGGTCATTTGTGGATAATTCTAAACATTTGGCACCCTTTAATAAAAATCCTGATTACTATCAGGGGGATCTCTTAAAAAGGGGGGTCCCGGGGCAATTGCCCCGCATGCCCCTGCATAAGTTGGACCGTGAATATTTGGCGACTTATCAACTGCGCCTGCTAAAGTTAAAGTACAAAATTGGCGGAAAAACATATAAAAAGTGAAGCGGGTAGTCCGGAACTGTTGATGACAATCACATGACTTAGGCTTTTATTATATAGATGATTTTAAAAAATGATTAATTTTAAGGGAACTGTCCCCTTGATTATTCATTGAGTTAAAAGGGTTCAAAAATTGAGGATGTTAATATTAAATTCAAACGACACATATTAATTTATATCTTCTCAAAAATGTTACCAGACTGAAATGTTTTCACTAAAATATTTTGAATTGGCCCAAACACAATCTAGCCATTTTAAAAATTAAAAAAACTTATTTTTAATTATGAATACTATTAATCACATAAAAAATATGTATTATGATTTTCAGTAGTTTTTGTATTAAACATTATAATTATTCTATAGAATCAATATCGTCAAAAATACGACTATGTGCGATTAGGGTGGAACGAAAGTATAGGGAAAAATATTTTCTTTTGAAAATAATTTTGTAATAGCAATTAAAAGTTGCCTTTGTATGTTAACAATAAAACTACGAAGTTTTTTCGTTCTAAATTTATATCTTGAGGTGCCGCAAGAGCCTTAAAAATAGGGATTTTTTTTTTAAAAAATCCAAATTTAGCATAATATTATAATTTTATTTTCAGTGTTTTAATTTTACATTTTAAAAATCAAATATTCTTTTTAATAGCAATCTATACATGCTTCTTTACTATAACAATAATAATATTAAGTTCAATTGAGGTAAATTTATGCATTAAGTTTTTGCAAAAGTCAAATAAATTAGCTTTTTACAAAAAGAATCAAGATGTAATATCAGTTTGAATTTAGCAGTTGTAATTACTTTTTTTGCTTACAAATAGTTGTTCAAATACCGTTTTTTGATAATATGTAAAACTTTTTAAAAACCCCTTCAAATTCATCAAAACCCTTTGTTTTTCTGTCCAATTCACGAAACAGGTGGTGCAAAGGCAATTCATTTAAGTGGAACAGACAAATCAGCCACTGCATTCGTCTGATCAGATCTTTTGCCATTAAAGCAATCATAACGATATTAACTCCAATGTTTGTGTGTGTCCACTGAAAAGCAGTTACAGTTGATATATTCAAATGATTGTTACAATTAAAGTACTCTATTATGCTATTTCTTATAGCTTCGCCTGTTCCCAAATGCAGGGGTTACATGCCCTAGAAAGGATGAATTGGGCTCTGTTACTAAAGAAATATGTTCTTCTATGACCGTCTTTTTTGTAAAATTAGTTCCCTTTTTTATCTTACACAATTGCTTTATCCTTTCTTCCATCGAAAAACAAACCTATATTTTCTCCAACTTGGTTAAGGCTTCTTACTATCTTTTTGTCCGATTCTTGGCTCTCTCTCTTCGAATTTTCATCCTATCAATTACTTTACCTTTGTTCTCCTCTGTAATCATTCCAACATCTTTAAGAGCAGCACTTGCGATAGTTGCAGCAACTCTGTCTGAAACTCCAGATCGATTACAGATACTTGCTACTGTAGGAAGTACTAATCGCTTGCAGTATCCAAAAAAGTGGTAAAGTAATTTTTGGGACTGCATGTTAAGTTCCTTTAGATGTTTTCTCAGGATCTGATTGAAGGGCATCATTTTCAGCTTTTCTAGCAGCCTTAACTACTAATTTCTGATTGTACTTGTACTTTAATTGTTTCTGTTTGACCTGTTGCTTCTTCTATTCTCTTTGTTTTAAAATCTTAGAAAAAACTTTATGACTCCACTTTTACTCATTTTTCCCACAGTTCTTTGGTCAATTAAAAAATCTTGTTCAAGTTTAGGTACTTTTTTCTTTTTTCGCACTTACAGACAGAAATTCTTTGCACTTACAGGTTGCTACATCAAAAAGACGTTGGTTTTCATTTAAAAACTTTGCTGCAATTAAATCACATTTTTATGTACCTTTTCTACTTTTTGATATTAAAATACTTCTTTATTTATCGTGATGGTTTTTACCATTTTTAACATGCGGGTATGAGATAATATAGGAATAGATGCTTTCGACCAAATAGATTCAACTTTCTTAATAAGAATATCAAGTATTTCATTCGAAGTTAGTTCTTTTGATGTTTTTTTTCTGGTTTCAGCTCATGTCAAATATAAAGATATTTCATAATGTCATAATAAGTTGGAAGATTTAAATCGCTTAATTCTTTAGGGGATCCAAAAATTGGGCATTCTAACTTTTGTCTCGTCTGAACTGACACTGCCATCACATTAAAGTTAAAATATTAACTAATAAATTTAATACTACCACTAACATTCAAGTTTACATATTCATAAACAAAACAAAATCCAAAAAGAACAGCATAATAAGATTTGTTACTCAAACAATTCATTTGCTTGCGCGGACTTACGAGAGAAACCTGTGACCAGACCATTGCTACAGCTACATGCATCCCTTAATTTTTTGCCACCCTACACCAGCCAATAATATACCGCCTGAATCAAGGTTACTTCAAACCACGTACTATTCTCCTGTTGACTATTAGTTTTCAGAATTAAAAAATGTTTTGCTGCGTTTTTAAGTTAAAAGTAAGGTTAATCTTTTCTATTATGAAATACTGTTAAAATCTAAAGAAATGGAAGTTAAAAAGTGCAGATTTAGTAGCATAAATAATAAAGGCATGCAGTATAAAACTATAATATCTACTGTAAAGTAGTTTATGTGTGTTATTTAAAAATTGAAAAAGGGCATTTGATATTTAAAATGTTTTTTTTTACAAAACCAAATTTATCAAAATTCGTAAAATCTGCTTAAAAATCATATATTCAAGTCCTTTGCGGCACCTCTAAATATATTATGTTTGTTAAAATATTTTAATACTGTCTTAACAAAGGCATTACACAACTTTTTATCGCTATTACATATTGAAATTAAAAAATATGTTTTTTCGTTCCACCCTAATGTGCGTTCACAGCTTAAAGACAGCTTATCTACAATTTTATTTATTATTATTTTTTGTCTCAATATCATTTTATTTATTTGTATATCTAAACCGCTCAGAATAAATAAAATTAATAAGATAACTTTTTTTATCCTTCTTGTTTTGTTTTTGAATTCCTATCCCAGAAATGATAATACTAAATGCAACAGGTGAGCTAATTTATTTTGTTCAGAGTAGTGGAAAAGCGTGCTTATCAATATTTACATGTGTTATTCCTTGAATGCAAAGCGAAATAAAAAAATCGCAAACTTAAACCAAATTATCAGCTCGTGGCATCATTATCTAATAGTGGATAAAATATATCGAACTATGAGTAATCTTACCTGAACATGATTAGTTGGCAAAAGCATGATGAAACATGGTTAGTTGGCTGCAAAAGCATTGTCTAAATAAGCATCTATTTTTATATTTATTTTCCTTTTTTTTTTTTTTTTTTTTTTTTTGAGCAATTAAAAAAAGAGCGCAAACCAACATTTTTTCACCCACAAATAAACTGTAATTTTCGTTTAATGAAAAAACAGTGTTGCAAAAAATTCAGAGAACTCTGACTGTGGAATATTCCTCAAATAATCCTCCATGGTAAAATAATTCAGAAAAACGTCCAGGAAAAATAATAAGTTGCTAGTTGCCCATTAAAAATTGCCATTTCCTGGAAAATTCTGGTTTTCCATTCTCTTAAATTTTTTTTAATAAAAAGTCTGAGCAATAATTTATGAATAATCCTTTCAAAATATTTCTTATGCAGTTCAGGGCCGTAGCTAGAAGTGAATAATACGGTGGGGGGAGAGGGGGCTCATATTTTCTCTCTCTCTCTCGGACGCAGAAAGATAAATAAGTACATATTCACATTGTAGATACTATGTTTCTTATTAAACTGTTCTAATAACTTCATTTTATGCTACGAAATGAATATATGATGAAAAATTCGAGTGTGTAACGAGTGCAATATTAAATATTATGTTAGCTTCATACACGCAAACAGAATGAGCGAGTGATGAAACACTTATTTTAGTTACAGTTTAGTATTTCCGATGCAAAATTATAAAAGGGTTTCAAAACTAAATTAGATTTTCAAGCAGAATTTCCTTTGGATTTTTGGAGCATAAATTCATTTAGTAGCCTTAGAATCTTTTCCAGGGGAGGCTCAAAATGTTTTAGGAGGGGGGGGGGGGTTGAGCCACCTTTAACACTCCATTAGCTACGGCCCTGATGCAGTTGGTGATCGGTTAACGAACTGTTCGGCTTACAAACAGATCGATTAACAAATACTTTCGTGAGAGATTTTTATTTTCATATAATGAAACCATGTTCGGTTAAGGAACATCTCGCCAAACAAAGCCAAAACAAAATCTAGTCAGATGTGGCCATCCCGAAATTTTCTTCTATCTTAAGCATGTTAATATTTTCTGAAAAATGCAGTATAGTAGCACCACCGATATGATAGTTTAAGTCAAAATGTAATCAGTAATAACTTCTGCCAACTTATAATCTGAAGTTTGGTAAAAATCCATGCATTAGTTCTTGAGATACATTTATTGCGGAATCATGAAAAATAGAGCATAACATCGCCATCTATTGGGCGATTTACATAAAAAACTAAATAACCCTAATCTGTATCAGGAACTAACTGAATCGAAAGTTTTAAAAATTTTCGTGCATTAGTTCCTGAGAAAGAGCTATTTCAATAATCACAAATAATGCGCTATGGCTGCGCCACTTCTTGAGCGATTTGCATCAAAATGTATTCAACACATGTTATGTCAAGTATTAATTAAATCTAAAGTTTTGTGAAAATCCATGCACTGCTTCTTGAATTATGGCTTTTTTGCAGAAATTGTAAATAATGCAGAACAGCAGAGCCACGTGTCAAACGATATACACCAAAAAATAATAACATCTATTTTATATCAAGGTCTAACAGAATATAAAGTTTTGTGAAATTCCATGGAGTGGTTCTTGATCTAAAGCACACGCAATATTTTTATCATCTACAGACAGACAGACTTACATACAGATATTTTGTAAAAACATGTTTTTCGAGTTCTCTGAGCTCTCTTGTAAATTATCCGAAAACCGGATTTCGTAAATTTCCACGAATCAAATACTTTCTTCTTGTAAAGGTAGAAGAAAGTATTAATAAACAATTCGGTATTTAAGATTTGCCTAGCTGTATTTAATGGCATATATTATCGACTTCGAGAACATTTTAACAGTTGCATAGCCTAATTAATTAATGTGCTACTGGGGATTCGAGCCCTACATTTTAGGGTCCCCAAATTAAAATGAACTGATCAAAAATATTAATTTTTATGTTTCATGGCCTTTTTTAAAGAACTTTTTTTATTTGCAAATTAATTATTTTAATTGGATTTAGCTCACAAATTATTAACAGGTTCTAAGCTCCACTTCAGTTTATTGGACCCTAATTTAAACACAATCTTTTAAAGAACTGAGAAATTTTTTTAAAGGTGGAAGTTACAAACTGATGTGGTTTAATGCCGTAGTTAAGAGAGTCAGCTATATGGGGAGGTCTGCCAATGGCTTACGCACTCACAAGACCTACCCAAAATGCCATTGACAAATTTCAGATTCAGATTCAGCTAGGTGGGGAGGCCTACCAATTGGCTTAAACTCCACAAGCCAAAAAACAAGAAGCCTGCACCAGAGAAAGAAACAAAATTGATGAATTAAATATATTTTTATAGAGAGTTTTATAACAAAATAAAAGAGTATTAGTGTTAAGAGAAATAAATGTGTAATTATCGGATGGAAACTCCTTTCTTTAGTTTTCGACTTATTGCTAAAATTTTAATTTGATAGAAGCAACTATTTCACAAAATAATGGTAGACAATTTTAAGTATGGATATCAATAATTGGTTGCAGGTTTTGGAAACTAAATTGATTATGCTCTATTAGTTTCACGCATTCTATAATGTTCTGTTGCAACTTGGAATTTGACACGACGAAATTAAACCAATCAGAAAATGAGAGATTTGTCAGCTTGCGTATGCGGTAAGTTGCTAATAAATCACATTCAAGAAGGTAATGAAGTGAAGTGCCAAGTTTTCCACACACACAAAGTGGCGAAGGAACTCTCTGGAAAGAATTTAAGTATGCTGGAAAAGGTCCATGATAAGTTGTAAATATGTACATATTAGATGCAACAATGTGTTTTCAGAAACCGATGGATGTAAAATGTAGGTCTATCTGCCAGCTTCCGTGTTGTCCCAAAGGTCTTGCCATTTTGTTTATATTCTAATTTTAAGACTTTTTTAATGTAATTCTGAAAGATTTTACAAAGGGCATGTCAAAGATTTATTCATTTATTAATAGTATTTCAAATACGCCACGACCACGGCCAAGTTCCAAAAGCTTTCGATTGTTAAGGCAAGGCTTAAGACGGAATTCATGACGTCATATCATGTATCTCCACCGACCCAATCCCGCGGGAAAGCTGCCCTAGTAAAGGGCGTTACAAACAAGAGCTGTCTCTACCGATTGGATCGGCCTTAAATCACACGATATGATGTCATGAACTCCGTCCTAACATCCTAACAACAAAGAGCTTCCGAGGCCGCTAATGAAGTTTTCCGTGTTAGGGCAAGTTTCAAAATCATCAAAATACGATATGTCTATATTAAGTGACTTATATTAACCATTTTGTTAAAGGAAGATTTGTGTTATTTTTATTCATTATTTAGCTTTTAAGAACCAATTAATTGAATTCCCATGCAAATCAATAAGAAATCTACGATTTGCTAACGAACAATTTGGATAGCGAACATTGTTTTGGAAACAGATTAAGTTTGTCAAAGATCATTCACTGTGTTTTCCGAAAAGGTTTCTTGGAAATATATTGATAACTATTTGCCAATTCTTTACAAGGATCTTTTCAGTTTCTTTTTAGATGCGTTCGTAATTATATAAATAGGTAGCACCTACTTATAATCGTCGTTCAGTTCATCCGGACATCTTTCTGTCTGCCCGTTTTTTGTGAATATAAAGAGAAAAAACCACCCAACCAAATCTTTTGAAATTTAAAATATATAATTGTTGCATAATTTTATCATTTCAAATTTTATAAAAATCGGACGTATAGTTTGATTATAGGGGACAATGAAAAATATTCCATTACATTACGGTCAATGGGAAAAAATTGTTCATTTTAATGGTGTTACAGACTTTCAAACAGGATAAAATTGATATGCATTTATTGAAGAGTACTAAAATATATATTCTGTGCAATATGTGATGCAAAAATGTTTGTTATTCATTTACAGAGCTACACAAAAGAATTCCGTTACACAATGATATAAGGCAAAACATTGTTTACGGCGTATTTCAATCATGCTATATAATGAAATTAATATACGTTGCTGAAATTTATTACAAGTTACTTCATGCATAATAAAAAGTGCTAACAGAATTTACAGGGACTCACAAAAGTTTTCGGATACCATACTGAACCAGAAATACTGTATGTTACAGATTTTCGCAGGAAGTGCATTTTTAGTTGTGATATGAGTTTTTAAGTTTAACTATATTTTTGGATTGCATAAATGCTGTAGATCATATACAGGGTAACACAACATAATCTGTAAGAGTTACAGAGTATGAATTAAAATAGTTTAAAAGTGATTTGCAAATGAGTTACATATTTTTACGATATCCCCTTACAGGCAATGATTCTAGGTTTGCATGTAGATTAAGTCCTATTTAAGAAGAAGTCGTGTTATTTTCATATTACAGAATTGAAGATATATAATCGTACCAAATTTTGTATCCATGCATTATTGCATCAGAGTTTAACAGATAATGCACCAAGCTCTGAATATTTAAAAATTTAATTATAATACGAACGCACCTCATTCACCACGTGTGATGTGCAATTTCAACTTTTTTTTTATGTTTCTTTAGTTTTTTTTTTTTTTTCAATTTGTAACTTTAATAAGTGTTTAGTTGAAACAGAATTTCTGTTTTATGCAAGCTTATCAACAAAAAATTGTATAAATTTTTGTATGCGGGATTTCATTTAAGATGTAGCACAATTTTCTTACAATTATGTAATAATATTTTCTTAAATGCATTTTACATTCATCTCCATACCGCGATAATGAAACTCTAATCAGGGAAAAGAATTAGGAAATTTAATGACAGAAAAAGAACAAAGAAATTAAACCAGAAAATATTTAAACACCGTGAATTAAAAAATATTTTCTGCTTATCTACCGATTTCATTGATACACGCTGTTGAGTGGATTTCACAAAACAGTTTTTACAATACAAAGTAAAAAGTATTAATTAATCTTTTTTCGAATTCTAGCATATAAATGAAATCTAGTAATGAGAAAATTTTCTTATTCTTTTTTAATATTTATATTTATGCTTATTTGTCTGGTTACTTAGAGCGTTACTTTTCCGGTATATGGAAATTAATTTTTAATTAACTATAATTCCCTAAAAAATATTTTAGGGATTTTACATGATGTATCATATTAAAAAGATAATTTTTTTGAAAATTGAGGGTTTTTGAATTATATTTATTTGCTTATTTGATGTACGTAAGATTTACTTATTTATTTTGCTTTGAGGTAGACACTACAGCTATTCGCTGGCATAACCTCCAATGATCACAAGAAACCATATAGAACACTTTATTACAGAATATCCAGCACATACGTTTTCACAGGGACAACACAGACACCCATGCCGCTAGCTGGACTCGAACGAGGGACCAGCGGTGTGGGAGCAGCCTCCGCTACCATCCACGCCACTGGTACGTAAGATATTTCGCCTCCTTTGAAGGTTACACGTAATTTATTCTATTAACATCCTCGGTTTTTTATCTTTTGACATTAGATAAATACATTAAGGCAACAATATATTATGCAATTTTGAGTTTGAGTGAACAATGCTTTGAGGTCTATAGCGACAATGGCTGTTACCTCGAATGATCCATAATGCACAGAAACAAATACAGAACACTTTATTATTACAGAGAATACAGTACATACATTTTTAATACACATCACAATGACAACACAGACACCCATGCCGCTAGCTGGACTCGAACCAGGGTCCAGCGGTGTGGGAGGAGCTGATGCTACCAACCACGCCACTGGGTCGGCATATTATGCAATGATATATCTATTATTTATGCAATAGTATATTGCTTATACGGTAATATATATCGGGATAATCGGCCCCGATATAGGGAAACGAGAAAATTGAAAATTTTCGAAACACTGCTTATTTTATATATTTTTTCCATTGTAGAGGTGCATTCATTTTATTATTGGAGATTATAATTATGCCTATGAATTTTATACATTTATTAATAATAATGATTCTACAAATTTGCTAAAAGTATTTGTGTTATTCAACTTGTTTTGGTTTTTGTTTTTTTTTCTTTCTATTGATTTTGGTGTGATTTTCCGCATTCAACGACGGAAATCTGTCTGACACACCCACGAATTTATTTTCAGTAGGGGGAACTAGGGTACATTGATACATGGGGCACATTAATATACCCTCTCTACTGCACACAGGGTCATTACAGTAAGTTTCACAACAGCTCCAAAAGGTGATGCTAGTGCACTCAACTACATACAGAAAGTCTTCTAATGATTCAGTAGTTTGATGAAATGGGACGAGTGATTTATTGTTTTTGTAGGTCAAAAGTAAATTTGAGTTGTACAATTGAAATGGTATTATACAACTGTTTCAGTATTTTAAACCGAAAATAATACTCTCCCTTGCAAGTAAAACTACTTTTTATCAGTTCCTCATTCTTTATTGTTACATAAATTAGGAAGTGTTGGATTTGAGACTCATTTTATTCAAAATGGCTGTATGGGGCAAATTCATGTCAGGGCACATTGATACAACCTAAATCCTTATTATATTTTCACCATACACTCCTTAGTCCAACCATTTTTCGTCAAAAATTTATAATATTAGTTTTTATTGAAGTGAAATAGGTCTAATTATTATATTAGAACATTTTATAGTATTTTTGCAAACAGAAGACGTACGAACTTACCCAACATCTAGTACTAGTAGAACTAACAAAAGAAAAGGACGACAGTCTGGAAAATCTCGAATTTATATCGATTCTCCAGATAAAAAAGTATTTTTGACATGAGAAATGTTAATTAAGAGAAACAAGCTGCAGAACAGTACTGGATAATTATATTATAAACATAATTTTTAATATAATTATCCTTTATTTTCTGTTTATAAATAAACAGAAAACCTGGTAATTTTTTCATCTTTCCCAAGAACGAAGATAATGCTGGGGTTGAAGTGACAGATATGACAAAGTTACCACAGCCAACAATCAGACAAGGAACAGGCAGAACATCAGGTCATTATACATTTCATTTTGATCGCTTTAATATTGCTTACAAATAAATTGTGGGTGATTTGAATTTCTTTAAATAAATATAAAATGGTATGCTAACTATTTTTCTATGAAAAATATGCATTGGTGTTATTTTGTCTCCATTTTTCCCAAACGTATCAAAGTGCCCATGAGGCGTATCAATCTGCCCCGGGTATAGGGCACATTGATACAAATGACTTTTTTTTATTTTTTAAAAATTAATGCAAAAAATAATATATAAAACAACGATTGTACATTTTTATAACACACTACACAAGTTTTGCTGACACCACATGGAAAAATAACTTGAAATTTCTGCTTTCTGGACACCAAAAAAAAATCTTAGAAAAAAAGCTGTATCAATGTGCCCCAGTTCCCCCTATAATTCAATAAACTAGGAGGCATTACTGTTTAAGTGCCGAAGAATCGAATTTTTTTTACACATTCTTATACATATTTAATTCCGTTTCTGCACCTTTAAATGTAATTCATTGCTCCCTCGTGGTTAATTTCCGTCCCGCACGTCCTTATATACAGCTTAAAACGCAACTCTATGCTATTTTTGGAAGAAGAAAAAGATTTTTCGATTTCTCCGTATCTGACTAAAAGTGCTATTACACGTAAAAGTGCTATAACACGTGTGGTGCTGGAGACGTCAAATTGCAGGCGTCTCCACGTTATCCTATGGGCCAGTGGTTCCCAACGTGGGGCGCACGCCCCACATGGCTTTCGAGGGGGGCAATTTGAGAATTCTATGAAATTCGGTGATCCTCTTATCCTTCTATCCTTCTATAGTAAAAAAAAACTAGCCTTAAAAGGAATGACTCGTGGAATGATGCTGATGTGGAAGATTTCCGGAACTAACGAATCCGGGTTGTCCACTCCTTCCATGAGTCGAATAGACCAATCAGGAAAGGGCTCCGTCTATGCATCGTCATATGGGTTACCATAAAGAGAGGAAAGGTTAAAATCGCCAACAATCGCCAAGTTTGTCGCCAACTTGGCGATATATCGCCAAATTTGGCGACCAAAATTAGTTGTCAAAAGTGACGCCAACTTGGCGATAACTGTAATATTTCGACAAATTTTTAATTTCTTTACAACAACAGTCGTTTGATACATCATTTGAGAGGTTTGCAACTGCTTATTCATTTAAAGGATGTCTTGTGTGTTATCCCCCATTCTGCTCCCCAGGGGGGACACATTTTTAATTTCTTTACAACACCAGTCGTGTTACACAAGATATGAAAGGTCTGCAACTGCTTATTCATATTATGGATGTCTTGTGTGTCACCCACCACACTCTGCTCTCCCCAGGGGAGTCACATTTTTAATTTCTTTGCAACACCAGTTGTGTGACACATCATTTGAAAGGTCTGCAACTGCTTATTCATATTATGGATGTGTTGTGTGTCATCCCCCACTCTGCCCCCCAGGGGGGCACATTTTTAATTTCTTTACAACACCAATTGTGTGACACATCATTTGAGAGGTCTGCAACTGCTTATTCATATTATAGATATCTTGTGTGTAACCCCCCCCATTCTGCCCTCAGAGGGGGCGCATTTTGTAATTTCTTTACAACACCAATTGTGTGACACATCATTTGAAAGGTCTACAACTGTTTATTCATTTTATGGATGTCTTGTGTGTCACCCCCACTCTGCCCCCCAGGGGGCCACATTTTTAATTTCTTTACAACACCAGTCATGTGACATCATTTGAGAGGTCTGCAGCTGCTTATTCATATTATGGATGTCTTTTGTGTCTCCTCCCCCTCTGCCCTCCAGGGGGGCACATTTTTAATTTCTTTACAACACCAGTCGTGTGACACATCATTTGAAAGGTCTGCAACTGCTTATTCATACCGTGGGATATTGGCGAGCGCAGCAAGCAGGCGTAGCCAATTATTTGGAATCGCGAAGCGATTATGCGGGGGGTTGGCGAGCATAGCGAGCAGGGGGGCGGGGCCCCCCTAGTAGTAAAAAAAAAACTAGCCTTAAAAGGAATGACTCCTGGAATGATGCTGATGTGGAAGATTTCCGGAACTAACGAATCCGGGTAGACCACTCCTTCCATGAGTCGGATAGACCAATCAGGAAAGGGCTCAGTCTATGCATCGCGAAGCATTTCCAACCGGGATTGCAAAGCAATATCGATGCAGAGTGTTACATGCTTGCCCGCTTAATCGAGTATTACAGAAATACTACATCTATGTGCTTGCCCGCTTAGTAGAATATTGCTGAAATACTTCATTTATATGCTTGCCCGCTTAATAGAATATTACCGAAATACGACATTTATATCCTGGCCCGCTTAATCGAATATCACCGAAATACGACATTTATATGCTTGCCCGCTTAATCGAATATTACCGAAATATGACATTTATATGCTTGCCCGCTTAATCGAGTATTACAGAAATACTACATTTATGTGCTTGCCCGCTTAATCAAATATTGCTGAAATACTTCATTTATATGCTTGTCCGTTTAATAGAATATTACCGAAATACGACATTTATATGCTTGCCCGCTTAATAGAATATTACCGAAATACGACATTTATATGCTTGCCCGCTTAATAGAATATTACCGAAATACGACATTTATATGCTTGCCCGCTTAATAGAATATTACCGAAATACGACATTTATATGCTTGCCCACTTAATCGAGTATTACAGAAATACTACATTTATATGCTTGCCCGCTTAATAGAATCTTACCGAAATACGACATTTATATTCTTGCCCGCTTAATCGAATATTACCCAAATACGACATTTATATGCTTGCCCGCTTAATGGAATATTACTGAAATACGACATTTATATGCTTGCCTGCTTAATCGAGTATTACAGAAATACTACATTTATGTGCTTGCCCGCTTAATAGAATATTGCTGAAATACGACATTTATATGCTTGCCCGCTTAATAGAATATAACCGAAATACGACATTTATATGCTTGCCCGCTTAATCGAATATTACCGAAATACGACATTTATATGCATGCCCGCTTAATAGAATATTACCGAAATACGACATTTAAATGCTTGCCCGCTTAATAGAATATTATCGAAATACGACATTTATATGCTTGTCCGCTTAATAGAATCTTAGCGAAATACGACATTTATATGCTTGCCCGCTTAATAGAATCTTAGCGAAATACGACATTTATATGCTTGCCCGCTTAATAGAATATTACCGAAATACGACATTTATGTGCTTGCCCGCTTAATAGAATATTGCTGAAATACGACATTTATATGCTTGCCCGCTTAATCGAATATTACAGAAATACTACATCTATGTGCTTGCCCGCTTAATGGAATATTGCTGAAATACTTCATTTATATGCTTGCCCGCTTAATAGAATATTACCGAAATACGACATTTATATGCTTGCCCGCTTAATAGAATATTACCGAAATACGACATTTATATGCTTGTCCGCTTAATCGAATAGTACCGAAATACGACATTTATATGCTTGCCCGCTTAATCGAATATTACCGAAATACGACATTTATATGCTTGCCCGCTTAATCGAATATTACCGAAATACGACATTTATATGCTTGCCCGCTTATTCGAGTATTGCAGAAATACTACATTTATGTGCTTGCCCGCTTAATAGAATATTGCTGAAATACGACATTTATATGCTTGCCCGCTTAATCGAATATTACCGAAATACGACATTTATATGCTTGCCTGCTTAATCGAATATTACCGAAATACGACATTTATATGCTTGCCCACTTAATCGAGTATTACAGAAATAATACATTTATGTCCTAGCCCGCTTAATAGAATATTACCGAAATACGACATTTATATGCTTGCCCGCTTAATCGAGTATTACCGAAATACGACATTTATGTGCTTGCCCGCTTAATAGAATATTGCTGAAATACGGCATTTATATGCTTGCCCGCTTAATAGAATATAACCGAAATACGACATTTATATGCTTGCCCGCTGAATCGAATATCACCGCAATACGGCATTTATATGCCTGCCCGCTTAATCGAATATTACCGAAATACGACACTTATATGCTTGCCCGCTTAATCGAATATTACCGAAATACAACATTGATATGCTTGCCCGCTTAATAGAATATTACCGAAATACGACATTTATATGCTTGCCCACTTAATCGAGTATTACAGAAATACTACATTTATGTGCTAGCCCGCTTAATAGAATATTACCGAAATACGACATTTATATGCTTGCCCGCTTAATCGAGTATTACAGAAATACTACATTTATGTGCTTGCCCGCTTAATAGAATATTGCTGAAATACGGCATTTATATGCTTGCCCGCTTGATGGAATATAACCGAAATACGACATTTATATGCTTGCCCGCTTAATCAAATATTACCGAAATACGACATGTATATGCTTGCCCGCGTAATAGAATATTACCGAAATACGACATTTATATGCTTGCTCGCTTAATAGAATCTTACCGAAATACGACATTTATATGCTTGCCCGCTTAATCGAATATTACCGAAATACGACATTTATATGCTTGCCCGCTTAATAGAATATTACCGAAATACGACATTTATATGCTTGCCCGCTTAATAGAATCTTAGCGAAATACGACATTTATATGCTTGCCCGCTTAATAGAATCTTAGCGAAATACGACATTTATATGCTTGCCCGCTAAATAGAATATTACCGAAATACGACATTTATGTGCTAGCCCGCTTAATAGAATATTACCGAAATACGACATTTATGTGCTTGCCCGCTTAATATAATATTGCCGAAATACGACATTTATGTGCTTGCCCGCTTAATCGAGTACTACAGAAATACTACATTTATGTGCTTGCCCGCTTAATAGAATATCACCGAAATACGGCATTTATATGCTTGCCCGCTTAATAGAATATTATCGAAATACGACATTTATATGCTTTCCCGCTTAATAGAATCTTAGCGAAATACGACATTTATATGCTTGCTCGCCTAATAGAATCTTAGCGATATACGACATTTATGTGCTTGCCCGCTTATTAGAATATTACCGAAATACGACATTTATGTGCTAGCCCGCTTAATCGAGTATTACAGAAATGCTACGTTTATGTGCTAGCCCGCTTAATAGAATATTACCGAAATACGACATTTATGTGCTTGCCCGCTTAATAGAATCTTAGCGAAATACGACATTTATATGCTTGCTCGCCTAATAGAATCTTAGCGAAATACGACATTTATGTGCTTGCCCGCTTATTAGAATATTACCGAAATACGACATTTATGTGCTAGCCCGCTTAATCGAGTATTACAGAAATACTACGTTTATGTGCTAGCCCGCTTAATAGAATATTACCGAAATACGACATTTATGTGCTTGCCCGCTTAATCGAGTATTGCAGAAATACTACATTTATATGCTTGCCCGCTTAATCGAATATTACCGAAATACGACATTTATATGCTTGCCCGCTTAATCGAATATTATTGAAATACTATATTTATATGCACCTGTTTACTCGAATATTACTGAAACGTTACACTTATATGCTTACCCGTTTAATCGAATACTAGTGAAATACGAATGCACTCGTTTATTTTCCTTCTATAGTAAAAAAAACTATACTTAAACAAAGCTCAAGAAATAACTCGTGGAATGATGCTGATGTGTAAGATTTCCGGAAATAACGCGTCCGGGTGGACCACATCTTCCATGATTCGAATAGACCAATCAAGAAACATTCCAAAATTGTGTGTATGTAAAATAAGGTATCACGAAGCGATTCCATGGGGTATTGGCGAGCGCAGCAAGCAGGGGTAGCCTACAACTTGGAATCGAGAAGCCTACAACTTGGTCGCGAAGCCTACAACTTGGTTGTTGGGAGGTTGGCGAGCGTAGCGAGCAAGGGGGCTGAGCCCCCCTAGTGATCCTAAAAAAAAACTAAATACTTTTGTTTTACTAACATGAAGCAACAAATCATTTTAAAAATCAATTTACAATATAAACTTCCCGCTTTGAAACTTAAAATATTTATTTCAAATTGATATTCAATAGAATAAAAAATCAAGCCACTACCGTCAGACACTGGATGTTTGATCGACCAATTAAAACGCGTCTTATTAGATATTTTGATTTTAGGATCCTACAGTGAATATCTTAATCTGGCTGATAGTTAATGGTAGAAAATTTCAGCCGTTCTAGGAAAGAATTGCTATATTGCATATATGTTTAAGTTTTCTTTTCCATTCCATTTTTAAATGACATTTTTTTACTACTTTAAATGTAATAACAGCTCAATTTTTATGTAATAAGAATTATTTTTCAGAGAGTGGGGAGGGGGATCATCAGAGTTTTAGGTATGGTTTGGTGGGGCATGGCCTGAAAAAGGTTGGGAAACACTGGTATAGGCGAAGAGGAGTCCCTGGAGAAGCCCGCGCTTCTCCAGGGACTCCTCTTCGCCCATAGGATAACGTGGAGACGCCTGCAATTTGACGCCTCCAGCACCACACGTGTAATAGCACTTTAAGAAACTCATTACACTCGTTTATAGCGAATTATGAACAAACTCGGAATGTTTTAAATAACAATTGATGAGCAGTGTTTGCGTACAGTGTAAAAATATATATCTTGGAAAAAATTTCAGAATAAATATCAGAATATAAGAATTAAAATATAAATATCAGAATATAAATATCAAGTAATAAAAGATCTGAAAATCAAAACAAACCAGATTTTTTTATCCTTATTTCTAAGCAAACAAAGCATTTTATTAGTTCTGATTGTATCAAAAGTTTGTTTCAATTTTTAAAAACTCATAAAAACCTACCAAGTTCTCATACCGTTGTGTAGTTCGTACAACAAGACTCTTTGAAATTTATATTCCTTTTTTTTTATTACTCTTTGTAAATTATATTCTTTTTTTTTTAAACTATACTCTTTGAAATTTATGATACATAACACATGTAAGGTAAGCAAATATTTCGTATATATTATATTTTTTCTTTTTTAATCAAACGACTATATGTGTACAATTTCATGTAAGTACCATTTTCAACGCACGTCAAAAAAAATATTATAATAATAAGGCTTACAATACGGCATAATGTATGAAGTATGAAGTCAAACTGATATAACAAGAGATAATATCAACTGATATACAAGAGATATAATTTATATTACTGTTTCTCTACCCCTAATTTTATAGTGAGAGAATCCCTGTATTTAGAAATAATAGCTACCTAAAAATAAATAGATGAATGAATGAATAAAAAACTCTTCTAATGTATAGAAATTAATTTTCTTTTAAAGAAGCACAATAATCTTGATTTTAAATGTAATTTTTTTTTAATATTCATACCCAATTAATATTGATAAAGTTCTTGTTTGAAATCTGCAAATATCAAATAAAATAACAATGTTTGAGGTCAAACGCAATGAAAGACGGTTTCAGGTAAGTGCAAACAATTAGAGATAAGAGTATAAGTTTGAGTTTCGATTTTGTTATCAGCTGAACTGAAACAAATATAAGTATAAAAAGAGTTATGCGTGTATTACGAGGCAATATCTGAAATTCAATATTAGCTATCGTGTCAGGAGCAATTTAGTTGAATAGATTTGTAAATCACTTCAAGTGAAATCAGAAATTTTTTGGTAAGTTTATTTCCCATTTTTTTTTCTTTTGACTTTTATTGCACTATTGCATTGTTAGAAAAATCAGTTGTATTTAAAAATTGATACATTAGAACAGATTCTTATTGCAGTTTTTTGAAAAATTTTACTTTATTTTATTTTTTCTCAGTCAAAGGAATGTAACAAAAAATATATCTGACACTAATAATTATTTAAGCAAACTTTATAAATAACTGCTGTAATAAGTTTATTTTTGATTTATATGCTTTTTTATTTCTCAAAATGTTACCTAAATTTTGTAATGTATGTTCTTTACATTTTGTATATTTTATGATGCATTTTTTTATTATGAATAAGAATATATCGACTATACTTTGAACTTCTTTAGAAGTTGATTTCGCGCATTAAAACCTACAATTAGTTTTGAAAACTCAATTATACACTATAAAAAATTAATTTTTAAGCCTAAGCATAATCTAACCGTGAACAGAAATATACACGCTAGCCTTTAGAGCTATCTACGATTCCGACAAATAGTTCTTTATTTTTAGAACCTCAAACATCATATATTTTCAAGATTTAAAGAAATTTTAATACAAAACAAAAAGGTTTCTTTTGCTGTCATTGGTTTTCAAAAACTTTCTGAGTAGGTTTCTTAAACCGGAATATTGGTAACTGAATTATATAGGGACATATTAACAAATTAATATTACTTTTAATGTGAATGCTAATGTAGTTAATCATGTTGTCTTAAAAAATTGCTTTTTGAACTTTACGGGTGTTCTCAACTGCTCCACTTAACAAGCGCAAAACGTTTTGACACATTTACAAATTTATTTTTTAACAGAAAGTTACAAAATTGGGATGCCTAACTATGGAAGTGATTTTGAATTGAACTTAGTTTTCCATTTTATGATAAATTAATTACCTATCCAGTTCTATGCTATTTCGATCATGTGATCACCCATTTTTCTCCTGCTTTTCGACCGCTTTTTCTGCTTTCGTCGGGAAATGTACTCAAAAACGTCAAATTTGAAGGCTTGTTTTGAAAGATCTATTGTGTTTTTTGAAAAAAAAAAACTGAGTGCAATTAGCCAGTTTTTGAATAACAGCACCTGCTAGTTTCATGCATTTCCGAACAAAAATAAATTAAAGCATATGCCACAAAGTTGCCCTTTTTGATTTAAAAACACACTTAAAGCATTTATTTCAGAATTGATAGCATCCGGAAAATCAACATTTCGGGTTGAGAAAACTAATTAAGGGGGCAGTTTGCATTTTCAACAATTTTGATTATTTTAAACAAGTTAGAAATGGCACGTCAAGCGTAGCAAATGAGGAGCATTCGTACTATAACGAAATTTTAAAAATATTCAGATCTTGGTGTTATCGTATGCAGTACTTCAGATACAGTATAAATATCCGAAATCTTTGTGTGTTCATGTAAATACTATCTACTTTTTATTATACTGGAAGTAACCTTTAGTAAACTTCAGCAACGTATATTAATTTCATAAAAGCTGAAGTTTAATATAATTAAAACATACCCCAAACGGTGTTTTCTCCTATGCCATTATGAAATGCAATACTTTTGTGGGGCTCTGTAAATTAATAAAAATTATTCTTCGCACCACAAATTGTATAGATTGTATATTTTAGTATTTACTTCAAGGATGCATGTCAATCTTATTACATTCGAAGGAGTGCAACATCATTAAAATGCACTTGGAACTATTTTTTCCCATTGGCCGTAATGTAACGGAATAATTTTGATAGTTCCTGTAGTGGAACCATGCATCCGATTTTCATTAGATTTGAGCAAACTCGACAAAATTATGCAACAATTACATATTATAAATTTTAAACGATTCGGTTGGATTAGTCTTTGCATTGTTATTTGCTGACAGACAGACAGATGGACTGTGTGTGTTAAAACATGGCTCAGGCAACTAAAGCAATCTGTATTCGAAATAATTTATAGTTAAATATTAATTAATTAAAAATCATCATTTTCACAGCAACTTTTTATGAAATTTGAACATTTTCGGTTATAACTGTCGCTAAAAATTAGAATCCACAATAAAATTTGGACACATATGTCATATGCACATCACATTTGCGGGATTGCAATAAATTTTATGCCTTACATAATAACCCGGCTATTGTTGTTTATATATTAGTAAACTGTTTATTTACTTTTATTTTCTTTTTAAAAATGATATAAATTATTTTGTTCTATAATTATTAACTATTTTTTTATTTATCATTACTTCCTTTTTTAAAAAAACAGGAAATAATTAAAAAATATGTGTGTAAATGGTATTTACAAACGAAGTTTTCGCCAAATTAACAGCAGAAAAAAAATCGCACTAATCTGATGCGTATATGACGTTTGCGCCAAACTTTGTAACACAACAATTACTTTTCTATTCCCAATTTCCGTGTAAAAAAGGAAAATGAAATAAATATTTTGCAAGCAACATTCGCTTTCCATTCATTTTCCTATTGATTGGAGATTTTTAAGGCGAAATCAGCCGCTATTAAGAAATATAATATCTGTTTTTCTCTTTCATTAAAAAAAAGTTAAAGTTTTTAAACTACAGGGTTCGCACACTCCTTATATTTTTTAAGGACTCTTGCACCACTATTAATTCTGAGAAAATTTATATTTAATTTTTAAGAAACAAAATTTGCAAACATCACCTTTATTCTCAAATTTCTCAAGACTTTCCTGCAGTGAAATACTTTGAAAATACTGTTAAAATTTAGTGGTAAAATTGTGCGATCCCTGAACTAAGCTAATGTAAAATTAATTAAATAAACAGAGTTAAGTGAAATGTTAAAATAACATCTCCGCAGTGCTAAACGATGTGCAAAGAACTAATGTGTAATCTTCTTAACTTTTTTTGACAACATATTGTATGGCCATCCTAGTTCACCATGAGGAAATAAAATTGGAAAATTCATAATATCTGCATGTTGCGAGGTTTATTGATAATAGTAGTCTCAAGGCCGTTTTCTTGTCTTGAATATACTTTGAGATCCACACACGGAATCTAATTATCTTTTGATTCACTAATGAAAACAACTTACAAAGATGTTGATTTGTTATATCTTCGTTTGTCATCAAATTTTTAAGTTACAAAATTTTAAACATATTCTTATCCATCAATTCTAATTAATTCATGCAACATTCTATAGTATTTTATCATATGTATTTATTTGTCGGAGACGTTCACATAAATATATTGTTACGGATTTTGTAAATATTTAGTATTTGTACTCACAAATAATGTAAATAATCCTATTAAACTCTATTCATAAGCTAATGTTAGTTTTTATTGCATTAAAATGTCTCAATTTGCTGATTTTCTGAAAGCAAGCAAACTTATTGGTTTTCATTGAATGTCTATGGAAACTTGGCGAAATATCAGAGATATGACCAAGTTTTCTGCAAACTTGGCAGCAGAACCGGGCCCCGCCCCCTGAAGTATCTACACAGATTTTCATTTGTCCATCGGTTATCTAACGCAGATTTTTATTTGTCGTTTTCCAAATCGCTAATTATATATATATACATATATATATATATATATGTGTGTGTGTATATGAAAGGATTTAACAACCAATTTAACAGCAATTTTCTATCAGATTTACAATTTTCTTTATAAAAGTTGCCAACAATTATAAATTCACAATAAAATACTTACCACAATAGTTATTGCATGATTTTTACGTGAAAGAATAGTTTACGTTAAATAGTTTTACGAATTTTTCAGAAAAGTTAATGTTATGCGATATTGAAAATATAATGGACGTCAGCAGATGAATATATAACGCCATATGAGTTTAAAATTTTGTTTTAATGTATTGAAGCATGATTAAAAGAACTATTATGGAAATAAATAGCATATTTTAGCTCTTTGAGGTTATCTTAATTTATTTTCGCCACTTTAAAATCTATTCTTTATACATGTATGTAGTGTATATTAGAATTTCCACAAAGATTTATGTCCCTCGAGTTCATTCTTAGTGAAGAACTGAAATAAAAATTTCAGATTTTTTTTAATGATATTTATATTGATATTTTTTTAAGATATTTATTTGTACTTACCATTTTTCTTTAACCATGAGAAAAATTATTTACAGAATAAAATACTACGAAAAAGACTTTTAATCGGAAGGTTTTAATCTCGATCTCATTCCAGATCATAGATTATATTTATTAAGTACAGTAAAACCTCTAAATAACGGACACCTTGGGAACGCAGAAATTGTCCGCTATTCGGAGGTGTCCGCTATTGGGGAAATCTCAAAGATTCAAAAATCACTAAGAAATTCTTAATGTTTCATTAATTGACTTTTATATGGCCTAAAACCTCTAATATATGATTAATTAGAAATAAAAAAAAATTTAAGCAGTAAAACTGAAATAAAATTGTGCACACCTTTAACCACTGTTTATTACATTCTTATGAAAAAAATCTGTTACAAAAGTTTATTTTTGCTCGTGATTACATGTAATTTGTTTTTAAATGTGACGTTATTTGTACATTATAGAGTTCCGAGCGCAGAGGGGGGTATAGCACATTTGGACCACAAATCCCTTTTACGAAATTATAAATGTTTTGTCCACGGTTTTTAAATACAGAAATTTGTGCCTTATTAAATCGAGAAAATGTTCCGATTAAATAAGGAAAATTTTACTGGCGGGGATAAACAAGAATTTTTAAGCCTTTTTGTGGCACATATACGTGTCACTCATCCCCAAGGGGTTAAAATAAGAAAATCTCAAACTTTTTTGGAGGGACATTTCAATGTTCTGGGAGATGTCTCTTCCGGGCAACTTCGTGAATTCAACGCTGAACATGGAGGGGTGGGGGGGGGGGATTTTCCCCAGCTTACGATCTACATTTATCTATGGTCACAAAATTTATGATACAATGTCCTGATAAATTTAGAGGCCTTTTTACTTTTTTTTTTAATTTTTCTTTTCTAGTTTCGTTCTTTATCGCCGATAATAGTGTTCGCTATTCGGAGTGTCCGTTATTCAGAGGTTAAACATACAAAAATTCAGGTTTTGGGAGTGGAAATTGGAAAGCTGTCCGTTAAATAGAGGTGTCCGCTATTCGGGAGTGTCCGTTATAGAGGTTTTACTGTAATCTGTTGTCCGGATTAAATGAAAAAAAACATTAAATGTTACATAAATTAACATACAATCCTTGATTTTTCCAAACAAACATTCAGAAAATTCTCGGCAACACTAGGTACTTTAGCTGTTTTAATATAATTTTTTTACTGATATATGTAGTGTGAAACAATGAAATCCAATACATCTTGATATACTTTTATTTTTTAAAAAGTAACAAAAAAAATCTGAAGGCTACTTTTATTCTCAGATTTCTTACATGTATAATAAAAAATGTTAAATCTATATCTCAAATACAAAAAAATTAAAAATTAAAAATCTTAGTAACTAACTGATGTAATTTCTTTTCGTTTTGATACATAAATTTTTAAATTTTCCCCTAAAATTTATATTTATATTTATTTAATATATTTATATTTATATTTATTTAATATATTTATATTTATATTTATTTAATATATTTATATTTATTTAGTATATTTATATTTATATAATTTATTTTTATATTTTTCCCCTAATGTGAAAAATAAATTTTAGTAACATTTATTGTTACCTTTTTTAAACAATTAAAATCTAAAGTAAAATATAAACTTCATTAAGAAACCCCCCTAGGAGCGAAAATATTTTAACTAATTTATAGGAATTTAAAAATATTAGTTTAAAATATTGATTGGAACGGAACGTGGTCGCTTTAGGGAAGTTTTACTATAATTTAAACAAAAATAATTTCTTCTTCTTCATTTTTCATGTTTGAAAATGTTTTTTTTTTTTTTTTTTTTTTTTTTTAATCTTTTGATCAGAATACTAATCTAGATATCGGATTTATGATTACTCCATTAGATCAGCAGAAAATTTGCATTAAATCAGCATTAATGAATGTATGTGGAAAATAGTATATTTTTATGTTCACATTATTATTATTAAGTTACAAACATATAAAAAAAATCCGATACTAAGTTATGCCACACAGGATCTATAGATACTTAAAATAATAATAATAATAACAATAATATTAACAATTTGCTTGATTATTCTGAAAGAAATAGCATTTTGTTTGAAATTGAATATATAAAAAATTTCGACTGAGAAAAATGAGTTTAAACATCTATATATTTAAAAGACCAGGCGATTTTTTTTAATCATCAGCCTTAAGCTTTTTACTGGACCGAATTTTATATACAGTCGGTTCTTGTTAAATCAAATACGGACGGCAAGAAATGTTCGAATTAAGAGTTCGAATTATGTAAAGTATGAGAGGTAAACATGTTTAAATGGGTACCATTACAAAAAAATTAATGTTATAGTTTATTTATTTATTTATTTATTTATTTCGGCTATTATCGGCTGTCATTAGTACATAATTTAATATTAAATTAAAATATATAAATACATAAACTAATTAAGGGATTAGGAACAAGCACAAAGGAAGAAGGGATTGAGGTGTCATTGATGGACAGGCAGGGTACTGAGAAAATTGATATCAAACGCATGGGATTATATGTATACGAGTTCAGAACAACTCTGACAAAAATGAAAGGAAAAAAGTTATTGCAAAGATCTGAAGTCCGTAAAGTAAGGAGAGTAAGGAAAAATTAAAAATCCAAATTCTCATTAGTTCGAATTAAACGAAGTCAAGATAAAAATGAAAAAATATAACGTTATTATGTTATTGAAAATTTCGGGACTTCGAGTTTAGTTCGAATTAAGCGAAGATTCGATTTATCCGATTTCGAATTAACGCGAGCCGACTGTATATATATATTTAATAAAAACTTTTGATATGTGCATTTGCCCATTTTAGCCATTTTTTAATTTATTTGCATTTTTATGTTTTATTTTCCATTTTAAAAGCATTGTTTTATGAAATTTCTACAAAACAGTGACAAATGGATTACTTCCATTGTTGCAGAGTAAAGAAAAATAATGAAAAATATTCAAGCACGTGGCTTTTTCAATATATTTTTTTTTATTTGCGAGTTAAATTTCGGTAAAAAAAATTATAGACATGTAGTTTATTACTTACCCATTATACGTAATATAGGGCAAGTCTTGCAATCCTTTTAAGTATTACAAATAAATACCAGTACCATAAATACCAGTATTACAAACATTTTTTGTAGTTACATACCTCCAATGCTCATTTCAATAATGTGCTTTTCTTCACGAATAAAAATAAAGTTTATATGTATTGAAATCATTACCAGAATTGGAGATGAAAACGCTTTATTTAAATTTTTTGAACTAGTCACTAGAATAATCTATACAAAAATGTAGCGTGGTTGAAAACAAGCGAATATCAAAGTTAAGCAGCTGTGACAGTTGTAACGACCCCAATAAAATCTGGATCAGGGCCGTAGCTAACGGGCGCTATGGGCGGCTCAGCCCCCCCCCCTAAAATATTTTGAGCCCCCCCCCCCCCTGGAAAAGATTCCAAGGTCACTCAATGAACTTATGCTCTGAAAATTCAAACGAAATTCTGTTCAAAAGTCTAATTTAGTTTTGAGACCCCTTCAGAATTTTGCAAAATTGTGTCTAAAATAATTGTTTCAACACTCGCTCATCCTATTTGTACATATAAAGCTAACAGGATGTTTAATTTTGCACCAGTTAAACACAAAATTTTCATTATCATATAGTTTTCTTACCATAAAATGAAGTTATTACAACAGTTTAATAAAAAAGATAGTACCTACAATGTGAATATGCACTAATTTATCTTTTTGTGTCAGAGACAGAGAGAAAAAAATTATGAGTCCCCCCTACACTCTCTTGAGCCCTCCCTATTGTTCGCTTCTAGCTACAGCCCTGATCTGGATTGCATGCAATCTCATCAGATGCGAATGCAGATCTTGTCTTTGAATCGGACTTGGTAGTTCTTGTGTTTTGTCGGCATTCTCGTGTTATCCAAGAGCCGACAGCACAAAAACTTAAGTTATCGAGCACAAGAAATAAACCTTTATTTGATGGGAATCTAACGATCCATGTGTGCCGGAAGTGAAGTGATGCATAAGGGGCCATCCATAAATGATGTCACGCTTAGAGAGGGGAGGAGGAGGGTTCATGAAATTGTGACAGTTTGTGACAAGGGGGTGGAAGGGAGTAAGAAGAAATGTGATAATGAGCATTTTAGTTAAAATAAAATCATTAAAAATCGGTAAAATAAATTTTGTGTATTAAATTACACTTTTGTGTATTAAATAACAATTTTTAAAGTATTTTGTATTCATGAAGTAAAAATAAAATTTTAAGTCAATATTAATTAAAATTCCATTTTATATTAAAAAACACTACAGTTCTCAATTGCTTTTTCGTATTAATATTTTATCACTATTGTTTATTAATCTTATTTGAGACAAAAAATAAGTGCACGAATCATTTTTATTGTTATAGTCATAAATATCATTAAACATAAATATTATAAAACACAATTTAAGTTTTAAAATAAAATTTAAAATATGATCTATAATATAATGCTTTGTTTCTCCACTACAAGCATATCTACATGTAATATTGCGCGACATATGACAAAGTGGGGGGGGGGGGGGTTATGGTGAAATGTGTCTCTTTGTGACAAAGAGGGAGAGGGGGTCAAAAATATTGAAAAAATAGTGTGACATCATTTACGGATGGCCCCTAAGCGAAAAATTAATACCTCTCGTGATTTACTCGAAGGTTTAACATTGCGTTTGCCGTTCGGTCAAACGTATGAAATGATTGTCTGGCAAACACAATGACAAACTTACGAATAAACCACTGGTGACATTTATTTTTGGCTTATGCACCACTTCACTCTCAGCAGACATGTAGATCCCTCTATTACTACTCTTCCACAAAATAAAGGGGTTTTCTCTTTTGCTCGATACCTTAGATTTTTGTGCTGTTGTGTCGATACGCGGGGGAAAAAAAGATGATACAACACGATTTCTAGTGGCGGGCACGTTTGAAAGTTAGACACTAGTATGAAATTCTTAAAGTGCCAAATGACTCTTCCTGATAGATATTGGTATACCATATGCACATTTTTAGATCAGAGATGGGCTAGAAAAAAGTGATTCCGCTGAAATACTTTAGCAAGTAGGTAAAGGGGGGCATGTTTGAACAATTTTTTAAAAAATGAATACATTTCTTTTTTGAATTATATTTTTTACGTATTAAGTATTACATAGTAAAAACAATGCATTTCTTCATTATATGAACCAGAAATTAAAAGTTTCCCATGTAAATTAAAAAAGTTGTGAGGATTTAAAAAGCTGAAAGATTTCTGATTAAACCTGCCCCGTACCTTTGAACAAGTAAAGGGCACTTTTGAATAAATGAATAAAATATGAAAATATTAAGAGTTTTCATATAAAACTGCATATGTTTCAGAAATATATAGTAATATGAATAAACTTAACTAACTATATTTTATTGAAACTAATAATTTTATTATTTTTTAATCAAACTTAAATCCATCAAAGTTCATGTCAAAAATCATTGTTGAAACAATACAGAGTGTCCCTCCAGTTATGCTTGGTTGTGAAAACTTTTTTACAAATCCTTGAAAAACACCAATATGATATCTGATGCTTCTGGAAAATTAAAATTTTTCAATCACTATTTTTATTTAAATAAATAATAAAAAAAAAAAAAAAAAAAAAAAAAAAAGACTTAAATTTTGTTTTATCTAGCACGAAAACCAAAAATAATGTTTCGGAAAGAGCAAATAAAAGATTGTAGGCTTTCTTAGACAAACCTGCTAAATCATGAATCATTATTGTGTTTCCGGGATTTGTAATAATCAAATAAATGAAAGCCATCATCAATTTTGATTTGAAACTTGTCATCGTTGATGCATCGAGAGATTGTAATAGATGTGTGCAGTAAGGAGGGATTGTTAACAGTATATGTCCATGTTCTTTGATAACCTCTTTTCACATAGAAAAAATTCTAAAAATTATAAAACTTAGGTACATCAACAACTCTTTACTTCATAGTTTTTGATGTTCAATAGTGATACATAGATTAGTTTTACATTACTATTACAGCTTAACATTACAGCTGTTTACTTAATTCGACTTAAGAATTTGAATAAAACAAAGCTTTTTAATTAAAGATTACACCTTTATTGAGCAATAAATCAAAATTTTAGGAATACAAAATTGTCAACAAAAATCTTACAATTTTATTTTCTTAAGTCTAGATTCAAGAGGGAAAAAAAATACATATTTTGCTTAGACAATATTGTTCATACAAAATGGTGCAGCTTTGTATACTTATTGCATTTAAGTAATAGTAATGTATTACCATAGACATTTTTTAAAAATAATTTATTTGAAGGAAAATATTTAAAGTGTTCAAAGGTGCCCTCAGTTCAAACGTGCCCCCCCCCCCTCTCTCTTACTATGCGATTAGTCAAAAAATTAATTGTGGAAAAAAGATAGGACTTGTGATGGACTTCGAGAGTAATTTCAAGTTAAAGTTTGAAAGGTATCTTTTGACACCTCTTCGTAAAAATATGCGTAATATGTGTTAATCGGCTAAATTTTGTTTAAGTATTTTAAAATCATTGAAAAATGTTTCATAATACATTTTTTTTTTTTTTTTTTTTTTTTTTTTACGCATACCTTTTCTATTTTTGTTTAGTTCTCTTATGAGAGTCTGAGAACATACATGTACCTTAATACGCTAGTGTGTTCTGTAATCATTTGGGTCATGATAACTGATTATATTTTTAACGTAAAATAAAATATTAAATTCCGAATTTTTGTGTTACATAATGTATATTATGTTCAAATCTTATCTGGAATATATTAAAGTTATAGTTGCTCATTTTGTTAATATTACTAATTATTGATATTGCTCAAAAAATGTTCATGAGTTGAAGCCTCTTTATTTGCATAATTCATGTAATATATTTTTTATAATGTTCCATTATTTGTGATTTTTGGGTATTTAATTAATTAAAAAGTGCTTTTGAAAAGACTTACGCTAAATTTCAGTACGATGTTTCTCCATCTGTAAGTATAAAACCAATATTTCCCAAATATATTAATTTAATTTTTAATTTTCTATCTCACAAATAATCTACCATTAGTCTTCTAAGCGAAGCAAACAATTTACCTCTATATGAAAATAATGGAAGATAGAGTAAAGAAAATAATTATTATTACTATTATATTACACTAAATACTTATTGAGAGGTAATCAACTTATAAGAAAAGCGTATGCTAGCGAACGATTAGAGAACAAAATAAATAAAATGTATCAAGTGATACACGTATTTGAGTTAATAAAATAGTTTTACTTGTAAAGTAAAATCACACTTCATTTGTTTTGCTTATCAAATTAAGGGGGGAACAAGGGTCTGGGATACTAAAAAAACATATTTTTGTGATTTTTTTTAATAGAGTATTTTTTTTAATAGAGTATTTTATTTATTAATATTTTAAAATTTATTGTACATTACTAAACATTTTTCTAAGACTATTCTGCAACATTTTCATAAAAAAATGAAAATTCAGCCAATAGTAGTGGTGAGATCCGAGTCATCTGTAAAAAAATTTCCATGCGGTAGTCAGGATAACTCATGAATGCTTCATCTGAAATTAAAAAAAAAAACAAAGGAACTTCTTTAATATCTAAGGTTATCTTGAATTTGAACGAAGGAATTAAGTAAAATTTTTACTTTTTGAATTTTTGATGAAGATGCAATCAAAAAACTCTAATTTAAACCTTGATTATTGCCAGAAATTAAAAATTATGTTGTAATTGAAAAAATAATAAAAATCCTTTATTCAGAAACTAGTATTTTGTATGCAAATGAAGTGTGCAAAGTTTAGGTGAAATCGGTCCGAAGGTTTTCAAGAAATTTTGACTACCGACTTTTAAAAAAAAGTTTTGAGAAAAACGCGATTAAAGTTTGATACATGAATAAAATAGAGAATTTTTTTTTTAAATTTACATAGAATCATCCTTTCCAGCTCCATAAGTAAATGCCCTAAAATAGGTCGCCTTAATACCTTAAACTACACCCTTGGTTAACTCCTGGTACGAACAACAAACACCGAGCGCCGGGAAACTCAATTGTGTATAACTCGGAAAGTTTCACCCCTAATGACTTCAAATTTTCCGAGAATATTTCTTATAAGTCGTAGTATTAGAAAATAATAATAAAAAAAGTAGATTTTTTAAACCCTTTTCCCCCCTTCAAAGAAAAATTAATATCTTTATAAATTCTAATCGTTAATTTTTTTAGAACAACATAAATTGCTTAATTAATATCTTTATAAATTCTAATTGTTAGTTTTTCATAGAACAATATTAAATTGCTTTGAGAAAACTGAAGTTTTCTATTTAAAGTGCATTTCTTAATAATTTCTTTCATTTATTATTTTTTATTTATTGCAGGAAAAAAAATGGACATGGAAAAATTGAAGGAAGAAAGACATTCACAAGAAACTGCATTATCTAAAGAAGTGAAAGAATATTCTGGCTCTGACGTACCAGCTGACGAAATAGGAGACAACAAAGATGCAGAATCTGACGCAGAAACCAGCTCTGGTAGTAGCAGTAGCAGTAGCAGTGACTCAGATTCAGATTCAGAATTCGAATGCGACATTTGCGATAAAACGTTTTCTAGTTATTTGTCATTCAAACAACATCTGAAAGGCAAAAAACATGCGAAAGCCGTGTTGAAGAAGAAAAAGGAGAAGAAGTTAAAGAAAATAGAGTCAAAAGACGAAAGTGACGAAGAGGAATTTATTCAAGAGCCCTATGCTGAGTGTAAAATCTGCAAAAAAGAATTTGGAGGTCCAGAATCTTATGAGCAACATCTTAAATGTAAGAAACACAAGCGAAAAACTTTAGAGGCTTCTATTCTAGAACAAGTTCAAGAAGAAGGTAAAATAAATGCAGATAAATTGCGAGATCTATGTAAGAATAAACGAAAGACAGACAGTGTTCTTGAAGAAACAAATGAAAATTTTGCCTCACTAACTTTAGAAGATGAAGATGATGATGAAAAGAAGGAAGAAGAATATGAATGCGAAGAATGTGAAAAGACGTTTACCGGATTATTTCCATACACTCAACATTTAACAAGTAAGACCCATGCAAAACGAGTAGAAAAGAAGAACCTCCTTCACAAAGTTATTCCAGACACCAGACATGATGAAAATGCTGAAGTAAATACACTCAGCATAGAAGATGACGTTTTAGTTTGCAAAGTGTGCTCCACTTCCTTCTCTGGACCAGAAAACGGCGTAGTGCACATGAAGAGCAAAAAACATGCTAAAAAATTAGAGAAATATCTCAGAAAATTGGAAAGAAAAAAGGAAAAAAAGCAGTCGAAAGAAAGCGCTGATTTTAATTTAGATCAAGGAAAGAAAGTGAAGCGAGAAGAAGAAAGTCATGATGAAACGAACAAAGAGAAAATTCTACCGACTTCAGATGATAGTGACAAATCAGGAGTATCAAACAGCTCTGAAAACAGCAATGCAAACAGCTCCACTTCAAGTGAAGAATTGATTGCACGTGAAAAATATAAGGAATACAAAGCAATTATGAATTCACTGCAAAAAGATGAAATGATGACATGAAGATTTGAATAACTTGTTACCTGCCGAAATTCATTATTACAATCAGAACTTTTATTTAGTACGGTTTTAATGAATTTCAAATAAGTAACGAAAATAATTAACTTTTGACATATAAAAACATGTTTTGTTTAATCTTTTGTTTACTATGAAAGTATCAAAACCTTACTTCGGATAATTAAGGTATAGTTTTAATGACGAAATCATAAACTATAATTTGAATCTTCGAAGACAATTTTGTATCAATCTTACTATCTCATCTGATAAAATCATAACCTTTATTATTGAATTTTTCATCCACTATATTTTATGTTTAATCTTCTTATTTAACGCGACAAAATCATAAAATTTACTTTCGTTTTTTTTTTTTTTTTTTTTGTATTTATTTTATTATGTAATATGTAACAAAATTATAAACTTTTTGCTCAGATGACTTTTGTATTTAATCTTATTATCTAATTAGAACCCAATTATAAGTTTTCTTTTTAATATTTATAGAAATTCTATGTTTAATCTTATTATTTAAAGTGGTATGTATGTATGGCATGTGTTTATATATAATTCAATAAAATGTAGAAAAATAAACAGAAGTGAAATCTATGTTTGATTTATAGTTTCCGATTGGGTTAAAAATTAAGCTATCAAATGCTGTAACTATATATGTATATTTTTTTTATGTATCATTCATGCATCTAAATTTGTTTAAATATCAATATTTCAAAAATATAATTAAATAGTTTAAAAACTTGTTCTTAAAAAGATTTTTACTTGATATTTTGTTCAAAAATTTTTTTAATTACAATTTTTGAAAATACAAAAATATGATTATAGTTTCAAATTAATTCGATATTTTTCATTGTTTGCAGATAGAATTATAGTATGATATATACCATAGTTTTGTTTAACTAAATTTAGAACACGCTTCCATTTTTGAGCGTATGTTTACTTAGTAAAATGACAAAATAGTATTTTTTAGTACTTTTTTTTTTTTTTTTTTACAAACAACCATAAAGAAAAAATAAAGAGATGGACAGATAGATATGATTTTTCAAACCCTCTACACACTACACGCACATTCCTTCCCGATATGGTTAACAGAATCTTTTCTCTGGTATTTGTTTTGATTGTTTTAAAATAAATGATGTATTTATTGATTTTTAATTGATTTTTGGCTTGAAAAAGTTTTAAATGAGTTATACGAAATCATAAACGATGGTTTACTTTTTAAATTGTTCTGTTTCTCGATTAGATTTTTTTCAATGGGTAGTCCTTCAAACCCCATTATATTCTTTACATACGTTAATATGTAAAAAATAAAGTAAAACACGCGTGAAAACTATGCTAGTATTATCAGAGCTTCATGTTTAAAAAAAATTAAATTGATAACACTGAAATATACTTTAATATTTTAAAATATAAACTTATGTCTCTGATCGTGTATATTCCAGTAATCTTCAAATGAACATCAAACAGAGAAACAGTAATTACCTATGCTAAATCTATATTATAAAGCAAACCTACTTCAATGAATAACGCTGAGGTTATATTGATGGTGAAAATTCCTGACATTTCATTTTTCTTTTACTTTTTAATATCTATACATTGTATAATTTAAATTTTTACACTATCCAATAGAGAAAAAATGTTCTCTTAAATGCAATTTGTTTGAAACCTGTACCTGAATCTATCTATCTCTCTATGTATATTTATAAAAGAAGAGATGTCTGTCTGACTGCTTGCCTAACCGCGGATAACGCTGAAATTATAACACCTGGGTCTCTGAAATTTTTGTCATGTGTATATGCTAACACCGGAAAGTGTACTTCGCAGCCGGATTTTTTTATTTCAATTTAGATTTTTTTAAATTAAAACTTGCTGGATAAGAGGATATTTGCAGCTTCTCACCAATCCACGACAACGAAGCAGCCAGGTTAGAGGCTATTTGCAGCTCGCCCCCAATCCGAGGCAACAAAGCAGCCAGCCAATGTGACGGTAGGAATTTAACGACTGCATTTCACGGCTGAATGTTAGCAACAAATTGCACACGCATTTGTTAATTTTTCCTGCTTTGATGATTTTGTTTTTCCTGATTAATTTACAATCTATCTTCAAAATCCCTCCATGGCACCCACCAAAAAAGTAGTAAATTAGGTAATTACTCCTTTTGTTTTCTTAGGATTTGTTCAGATGTGCAGCGCACATCGCGCGTACTCAGAAGATTTTTCATGGAGTAGGTCTCATTGAAGAAAGAAATTTTAAAATAATTCAATTATTGCGTTATTTTTGTGGTTCCAAACTGCTAAAATCAACGATTATATTTCTTTATCTTTCCAAAACATGGTTTCCGTAACAGAAATGCGTACTTGTGTTCACTCAGATAAAATTTAAAATATTCAAAAATTTAAAATATTCTTCAGGTAAAATTTAATTTTTTTTCCTGTTTTAGTATGAATGGAGATATTAAATATTCGCAGTTTGTTTGAAAACATCTATTGTCCCGGGCAACGCCGAGCGGATCAGCTAGTACGTATACAACACAGTTTGTCCTGACTGACTAATAATCAACACACAGCCCGCCCAACTACGGGTACACGACATTTCGGTCCCGCCATTTCGGTCCCGCCGTTTCGGTCCCGCCGTTTCGGTCCCGAGACATTTCGGTCCCTGGACATTTCGGTCCCGAGACATTTCGGTCCCGAGACATTTCGGTCCCTAGACATTTCGGTCCCTGGATATTTCGGTCCCTAGACATTTCGGTCCCTTGCCATTTCGGTCCCTTGCCATTTCGGTCCTTAATCATTTTGGTCTCTTGCCATTTCGGTCCATTACTATTTCTTTACCGGCCACTTTATAACTTGGTTTCTGATTGATGAAGGCCCACTAAACGCTGTAAGCTCAAAATTGTTCGGGCCTTTTTTAATATTTTTATTCTCCTGCCCCCCCCCTTCCCTCAAATTTTATACAAAGCTGAATATAATAGTCCAATAAGTTTAATCTATTGTAACTCGTGATAATAAAATCACAGCGAGTTGTAAATTTGATTAAACAATGTTATATAATTTTACACTGTCTTTATTATTATTATTTAACAGAATAAATATTTTAAGTTTTATCATATATTTTTTGTATTAGGTATTTTATCTATACTATAAACTATTATTTTTATTGATTAACTTTTATTTTTATTGATTGTTTTCGCACACTTTCTTAGAATCTTTAAATTAGTGATTTCGTAACTAGGCGTACTATAAAAAATTTTTGTTAAAAAAATAAAATGCTCCAACGACTTTTTTTATGTGTAATAATTATTGGTTGCATTTTTTTTTTTTTTTTTTTTTTTTTTTTTTTAAACAGTTTTCTTACCTTATGAAGACAATTTTTGTGAGTTAAATTTATTGAAAGTGGGCCTATTTCTTTGTAATAAAATGATTATTTTTTAATTTTATATAATAATGTAACTATTATTTTAAATAATTTTATTTTCGATTTTTAATTGACAAAACTAAGCTTTTTTAATTTATCGTTTATTTATTTATTTCCATTACCTTTTCGCTCCCACTTTCACAGAAAAAAATTGACAATTTTTATTTTAATTTTATTATTAATTGAATAAATAGTTTTAAATTTCAGTAACTTTAAATATAAAATAAATAAACAAGTAAACGATAAGCTTCAGTTTATAACTACTACAAAACATAATGATAAATTGAATATAAAACAGATTATTTATTGAGTTTATGTAAAGTAAAATTCGAAATGCATATTAATAATTTTATCAATTTAATAATATAAAGATTCATTAAATTAAAAATACATAAATTTAATAAAATATTAATTTGATTTTCATTTTAAAATCACTAACTGTTTTGAGATTTAATTTATAGCAGTTATTCATCCCCATAAGTTATTATTCAAAAATTGTTATTTATTTCAAAAAAGGATATTATTATTATTATTATTATTATTATTATTATTATTTTGAAAAATCAATTAGTAACGTAACGTAATAATTAAACATAATAATGCAACACTGTAACAATGCGAAAAAATATTTCTTAACAGGTTTAGATAACATTATTATCCAGATGCAGATTTAAATTTTTTCAAACAAAGTTATAGTTTACAGTAGGGATGGGACGAATATTCGGCCACTATTCGGTATTCGGCCTATTCGGCCATTTTGCCGAATATTCGGTTGGCCGAATATTGAAGGCTTGTTGACCGAATACTTCGGCCGAATACCTGTAGCCGAATAGTTAGAGATATCTTGCCGAATATTGCTAAAATCTCGCCGAACAGTGAAAGATATCTTGCCATATAAATTTTGGATTTAAAGAATTTCATTCTTGCAATTTTTTTCCCTCTAATCCAAATTGGCTACTTCATTTATGAAGTCATTCTCACTCTTACTTACAAAATGTAGAGTTATTCAGATACTAAAAAATATACAGCCTTTGTGTATTTCCTATAAAAGTTAGTGATATTCTAGAAAATGCTGCCCAAGTTGGAGATTCAATTGTACAGGAAATGCCATCATTAGAGAATGATATATTACAATTCAAAATATAAAAATATTGCCTTATTCTAAAACGCTCGAATATTTATTAATGTCTGCAAATTCCATGCACATATAAAAAAGGCTCTTATGAAATCCATAACTTATTTTCTATAAAGTAAGAAATGAAAAAAATTGGTCACTAGGTGTGTTAAAGAAGATTCATTTTCAAAATTAAATATAATATATCACCATTCCAAATACAACGGTACATCTGAAAGCAGAACTGGTGTCAAACTCGATACACATTAGATGACACAACTTGCTTTATGAAGATGGTTTTATAAATATTTTAATATAAATTCTAAATACTCAACAAAATAACTTTTTCATTTTATAGTTTTCACTTTTAAGTAATTATTTGCATAATTATTGACTTAAATATGTAACATTATTATGTATATATTTTTAATTTAATCTTCCTTCCCTCATGTTGTTATCAATTTCTGTTTATCCTTTTAATGCTTGTCTAATAAGTGGAATATTGAAGTTGAATATTGTATGTGCCGATTCAAATGTCAAAGATTTTGTTAACATATGCATTCTACTTTAAGCATAACTTTTTGCTTTAACGTAATTTGTAATTTAAAGCTTGGCATCTGATTTCAGAACAGTCCCATTCTTAGAAATTTGCTTATCACTAGGGACACAAACTCTAAATGATCAAATTTACTTCATTAAAGGTTATTTCAGAAAATATGCCCTTGTGAGTTCTGAGAGAGAGAGAGATTAAGAATATTACTGATTTTGGATACAAGAAGTATCAATTGATAGTAAAAGTGAAGTACATTGTTCATATTTTAATGGAAATATTTTCCCATCTTGACTTACTGAAAATCAATTTGATGTACATTAGAATAAAAGATATAATGCAATTTCATAATTTTTTTGTGTTAAAATAAGTTTTTCAAATTTAAAAATACATTTAAAAGCACATTTAAGAGTAATAATTATTAATGAGCTTCTATTTTTTAAATTATATATAATCAAAATTTATTTTCTTTATTGGAAAAAAAATTTTACTATTCGGCCGGCCGAATATTCGGTATTCGGCCTAAAATTTGGCCGAATACTCGGTATTCGGCTATTCGGCCAAATCACTATTCGTCCCATCCCTAGTTTACAGTTCGCAAAAATCAATCATATATTAATTATTATATTTAAAGAGTAATAAAAATATGATAAACTAACCAATAAATGAATAAATAACATATTTATTTTGAGAATCCTTATCATTTTTATACATCCTAATGAAGTTAATAAAATTATATAGTAGCTGAAATTTAAAAAATATGTTTTTTTCATTTTTGCTATAACTTCTATATAGTTCTTTCACTAGATTTTAAACAAGTAATTGATAAATAAGTCACTTAAACAATTAATAGTTAAAATAATTTTGAATCCTTATTAATAAATACGTTTGATAAAAATAATTTAATTTTTGAGAATTTTTTAATTTAATAACATAATTATTAATGCTTTCAAATTTTCTAAGATGATGTTAATCATTTAATAAAAAAATGTATAACATTAAGTAAATAACAAATCAAAACCGTGTGCCGAGAATGCTAAACACTTTTTTTTATGTTGGTGTTCCTATAAAATTGGAAATGTATGCATATAAGTATCAGCTAAGTACTACGATTAACCTCTTTTAAGCAAAAATTCTGCATGTCAATCAATTGTCAACGCCCATCTGAACAAATAGTCATCTTTATACAAGATAGCTAGAAGAGCTAGGTAGTTAGCTTTATTCTACTTATCTTGATCTTTATACACTTGTCAGATGAAACCCTTATTCTTTACAATGTCCTTTATACTCTGGAGTTCAAATGCGGACGGACCTCCCACATAATCGCTGGCATTTTTTAGAAGAAATATGAATGTTTTGAAAAGAATAGCATTTCTTGGTGTTTTTTATTCCTCTTGCTGTTATCTTCATTTCAAACGCTTTTAGTATCAATTAAACCAGTATAAAAAGTAGAATGGAATATTTTTTATCCTTATTATTACAGCTTATGAATGACATTGAAATAGTCAAAACTTATAACATAACTAAATAAGATTGTTAGATAAGATATTTACCACCTAGACATAATATTTTAAGTTACCTTTTTTAATTTAACTTACTTTGACAGAAGGCTTTTTTTTCATATTTTTTATGAGGGTTTTTATATTTTAATGTTAAAAATAATTATTTTATATAATAATATCAGCTTTAAATGAAATGACAAATTTCAATACGTACTACATTAATAATTTTGTAATTAGTTTCCTTAAGCTGGTTTTAGAAAATTTAACAGATGTGTTGTATAAATGTGATATATGCATAAAAGTATGGCAATATAATTTTTTGCTGTTGCCGTTGTTTTGGAAAACATTAATAAAAACAGGGAAGCGTCAATATAATAAACATTCTAGATTGTAATAATAACAATAAAAAAAGAACTGTTGTCATGAAAAAATAATTGCTAATAATTCAAGATGTAATTCATTTTTCTAAAATGTAAAAAAAAAAAAAAAAAAAAAAATCTTTAGGTTACAAATTATTTTAATAATTATTTCTGCTCGTGTCATATATTTATGTAATAAAATAATTGCAATGCTAACTACCTCCACGTGTTGCAATCTGGAAACTCTTTTCTTAATTTAAAAACGGAAAAGTTTAAAAGGAAAATAAATGCTAGTAAACAAAAACAATATATAAAAAATGCCATAAACAAAAAGAGGATTCAATGATAATTTTGGCACAGGGAGTAAAATACCACCAGATACAGATGTTTTTTTATTTATTTCAACATTTTTGCTCCTATGCGGGAAGTGGCGGGGGTGCAAAATAATGAAACACTTATAATTCTGAAAATTGGCTTCAGCGATGAAATCCTATAATATGCTAAGTGTCAGAATATAAATTCCATATAACAATAACTCTTTCTTTTCTCCTGGCAATTTAAAAGCCTTTGTCTCCCTGGAGAGGAAACATGCAACTCAGAAGTTAAAATTTTACAACTATTATGGGGTGTGTTAATATCATAAGTTAATTGGGTTATTTTATAAATTTTTATCAGTTTCCAAGTTAACTTCCCCGTTTCCTCGTTCAAGAATTCAAAACATTCTGGCAATTTTAAAAAATGCCATTCATCTGTGAAATTTTTTTAGAAATCTCCATCGATTTCTAAATAATTGATCAAATTTTGGGGTACTTGTTACTTCTAATTAATCGCATTACACTAAAATTTTATGCGACTTTCAGTTAAAAAACCAGTGTTGAATTCAGACACTTTTCTCCGGGAGGGACTTCTGTGGCTCCGGGGGGGAGGGATTACACTTTTTTACCACTGAAAACACAAAATTTCAAATTTTCCGGGGGGGTAATTGATAGCTCCGGGGGAATGACCTGCCCCTGAATTCAACACTCTAAAATGTTCCTTATAAAATTATGTCAGATATTTCCCGTGCACAAAATTTCAGCTTGCTGGAGAAGGGACCGAAAAGTCCAGGGACCGAAATGTCTCGGGACCGAAATGACCATGGACCGAAATGTCTCGGGACCGAAATGTTTCGGGACCGAAATGGTCAGGGACCGAAATGTCTTGGGACCGAAACGTCTCGGGACCGAAATGTCTTGGGACCGAAACGTCTCGGGACCGAAATGTCTCGGGACCGAAACGGCGGGACCGAAACGGCGGGACCGAAATGGCGGGACCGAAACGTCCTGCTTCCCCAAACTACTGCAGCTAAAAGCATGAAAATTGAGGAGAAAATACTTCTTTTTTCGTAAGCGCGAACTAGATGAGATTTTTGAAAATTCCGCTTCTAAGAGAGTCAAACAGGGGAACATCTTACATATATATAGAACATCTATAGAACATCTTGCTATAGCTCAGCAACGGTTTAAAGTAGGAACGTGAAATTCCAGAAAATAATCTTCTAAAAAATAAGAAACACATATTTCAGCAATTTTATAAATCCCCCTTATCATAGGTTAAAAGGGGGGGGGGTAAAATTTTCAGAACATTTGGCATATCTCAGTAGCCGTTTCAAGTAAAAGCGTGAAATGGCAGAAAAAAAAAGATTAAAAAAATAATTAAACACTTGTTTCAGTGATTTTAAATTTTTCATCCCCGAGGGAGGATAAAGTAGAGGGTCGAAAATTTTCAAACCTTTTTTGGACTCATCATGTGATATATCTTCGGAAAGCTTTCGGAACATTCGTTCATAATATGAAACTTTCTTTACTTACCCTTCCAGTTTGTCCCCTCAAGCTGCAATTTTCGAACTTTTTTGAAGTTGATATCGTTTTATCATTTTAGATCGGATTTTTTCAGGAAGACATCCTATAGATATTATTTATAATGTATGAAATTTTTAAAAAGAGAGGATCCAAGGATGTATTTCGGAAGATGAGATAGTAAGAAACCTGCGGAAGCACTTTTATATATTTTATCGACATCCCATGTGATATATCATTGGAAAACTCGATTACCGCTATTTCATGTTATATATTTCCCGCAACTTTCCCCCATTTTGCCCCCAAGGGGGGTACTTTTCTAAATTTAGCTCATGTGATATATCATTTAGAAACATGTGATATATCATTGGAAAACCCAATGATCACTTATTCATATTATGCATTTCTGTCTTCTTTCTTCACTTTTCCCATCCCGGGGGGGGGGGGTGCGTGCGGTTAACATATTCCAGTAACAGATTTTCCAATAATGGGGAAATTATGGAATTGATCCTCAATGACGTAGAATAATCAATAAAAAATATTGATTCAATTAACCATCCATTTAGTTCCTGTTTTTGCCACCAAAGATGCCATTAATTCTTATTTCTTTGGCTATTTTGCTGCCAATTACCAAAAAATTCTAATATTTGATATTCAAACTCCCTTATCTTTTTATACTTACTCGCGCCTTTTAACCTTTCTGGAGCCAGGGGACGCCGTCACATGACTTCTCTACTATTGTGGTTCCTTTGTGGCATTCTTCGGTTTGTTGTTTTTGAATTCCATCTGCTTTAAGTTACTGTGTATTTACAAAATCCTTTATAAGCGTGTAAAAACAAGATTTTAATGACTGATTGTGAACGTATTGATTGCAGATTTTTGGAAGTAATTGATGACTGTATTGATTGTGTTTTATAAGATAACAATTTTTTCGTTTGGTAAATTTTTGAGAATCGTCCATCACTAGCTATATATACCCAGCAGCAGTTTTAGGTAAAAGCGTGAAGTTCAAGATAAAAAGCCCATTAAAAAAATAATTAAACACATTTATTTCAGCGATTTTAGAAATTCCCTTCACTCTCCAAAAAATATTAAGAGTGGTCTTAAATAAAAACAGCCGCTTTATGACATAAGTTCTAATTTATTTTTGTTTGGAAATACTTGAAACTAGCAGATGTTATTATTTAGAAATTATCTAATCGCAGTCATTTTTTTTTCAAACTCAATAGGTTTTTAGAACATGCCGTCAAAGTTGTCGTTTTGAAAAGCATTTCCCAGCAGAAAAACCAATCTTAAAAAGGCGTAATCATGTGATCAAAATGGCTTATAACTTGATAGATAGTTTAATTATCATAAAATGGGAAACTACGTTCGATTCCAAATTGTTTCCATAGACAGGCCATCCAATTTTATATACTTCAGTTAAAAAAGGAATATTTAAATGTGTCAAAATGTTTTGCGCTTGTTGAGCAAATCAGTTAAGAACAGCCTTAACGGAAGAAACGAAAATTTAGGTCCTTCCGCCATACCTCAGAAGCAGTTTTAGATAAAGGCATGAATTTGAAACTGATTTATTAAAACAAATTTAGACATGTATTTTATCTATTTCAGAAATTCCGACCTAAGAAGATTGAATAGGGTGGTTTTTTAGGGAAGTCAAAATAACACACCTACTAAACAAATAGTTAAACATAGGTATATCCGTCTTTTTAGAGATATTTTGTCTATTATGTCGTCAACATCGACTTTGAACAGGACAGTGTAAGATTATATGAATAAATGAATGAATATTAATTCAAGATTCTTTTAGAGAAACAGGCCAGCGTAGCGGAAGAAGGTTGAATGTTATTTAAAATAATTTTCAACCATTTTTTTAATCTATCGTGTACAGCCCCCTTACGAAAGATCGGCTCATTTACATTAAAAATATTATAAAGAGATTAGCATTTCTTTTTAGATAGTAATCCTTAAGGCTCCTAATGTTATTCGGATAGTAATCCTTATGGCCCCTAAGGAGCTAATGCTATTCCTATGGGGAGGCATTTTGACATTTTTAAGCTTATTTTTTTTTCTTTGCATTGGATAGTTGAGGTCCCTCTCAAGATCGTTCCTTCACTATTTTTTCATTTTTGGCCGTAGATATTTTTTGTGAAGTTACTTTAACTTTCAGAACCGGTTCAGAAAGTGAAAGTAACTTTATAAAAAATATCTGCGACCAAAATCGAAAAAGTAATCAAGGAGCGATCTTGAGGGGGACCTCAGCTATCCAATGCAAAGAAAGTTATTTAAAAATGTCAAAATGCGAAAGAGTTATTAGGAAAATGCCTCCCCATAGGAATAGCATTAGCTGACGAGTGTCTTCGCGGGCAGGGACAGGGGCCTTAAAAAATATAACACTTCATCAAGAAATAAATAAAATAATAGAAATAAAACACTCTTAACAGACATACAATTGAACTAAGCGCACTACAGTACTGATATTTTAAGAGTGCTTTTTAATGTTACTGATTTTCAATCTAAAATAATAGTTGAATGTAAAAAAAAATTTTAGAATTTTCAATTTATAATATATAGTTTCCTGCGATTTTCTGTATCATGGAAATACCGGATTGGATAACGTAACTTAAATGTTGAAATCAGGGGATGGTTCAGGGTGGACATCCTCCCCCCCCCCCCCCACCCCCTTTCTCGGAGCAATGAGTTATCTCCCCAGAAGATTGACATTTTTTGCTTTCAATGGTCAAAAAGTGCAATTTCGCCCTCTCGGAACTCTATAATGCCAACCCATTCCCTCTCCACTCCTGGAGCCACCCGGAGAAAAGTGTCTGGATTTAACATTGCGTAAGTTACTATAACGCAGCCTGAGTCATTCCATGATAACTTGCGTTACATTTAGAACTATTTTCAGTAATTTTACAAATATAATTCATACAAAAAATTATTCAAAATGTAAATTTGACATGGTTTGCAAATTAAACTTATTCAAAGCCCCATTTAGATGAAAATTATCTAATTTTAGGGATATTTCTTAAATTTTGGTTGTTATTCTTACTACGGTAACTGTCATTACTGAAAAAGGAATGTAAGTTATTATATAAAGTGTAATTTTCATAATCATTTTTTTAGGTAATTTTCATCCAAATTAACCTTTAGATTGGTTTTATTGACAAATCATGTTAATTTTACATTTGAATATTTTTTAGTGTTACATTACTAAAATTACTGCAGTAAATTTTCTAAATGTAATGTTAATACCATGGAATGATCCAGTTGATATAACGTAAATCTATTAAAATTTACTAAAAAAAAAGTGTCTGATCTTTTGTAATACATTTGAGCAATATTCAAAGAAAAATTTAAAAAAAAGCAGTACATATAGAAAATAAATTATATTCAACCAATTGAAAAATCTTAGAAAACTACACTTTGAACACAGCTAAAAAATGTTTATAAAATAGTTTTTTTTTTTTCCGTGCCCAAATTCTAAATATTATCAGGCTGTCATGAAATTAATATATGTTATGGGGGTTTTACTATGACATGTTCAGTACTGAAAATAAATTGCGCAGCATTTACTGTTAGTTTACATGGACACTCAAAATAATTCCGTTACATTACGATCTATGGAAAAATCGTATTCTGTATTTTTAATAATATTAAACTATTTTAAACATATTAAAATTTATGATCCTTTAAAATTTTTTGTCTGGAAGATATATATTTTTTTCCGGCTTGGCCCATCCCTTTATCAGTCCAATCTGGCTCTCTAAAAATTGTCTTTAATCCGCTGGCCCGAGCCGTTAGAAATTTTCCCATTCTTTTGCCGGCCACGAGCTTCTTCCCGTGACAAATTTTTGACAACTCTTTTAACTCTTTCATAGATAAACGCAAACAAAATTGAATCGAGCATTTATATGATTTTCGGCACTCCCTCTGGAACGATTTTGTCCACAGATTAATTAGCACCCACATAAGTGTAGAACTTTACATGAAATTCCATCCTATTCTACTTAGTATTCGTGTGTTATAAATTTCTAAAACAGTCGAGTCGTTTAAAGACCTTCACAGCATATAAATTCGTTGAAAGTCGGAAATCCAAATTTTTCATAGATTTCTTTTACGGATAGAAAAAAGTTTAAAAATTTATGTTTGAAAATTACTTTTAAAAACATTAAAAAACCCATAAATTAAAATACGGTTTTCAAACAGATTGCATTTGAAAAAGTCCCTGTTGGCACGGCCTACACAAGCGCAGATAGATTTCAAAACTCTAATTTCACCAACAAAAAGCAAAATATGATTAGAGAAGTGGGATTAGATACCCAGTTTAACAAAATTATTTAGCCGCTTTTGAAGAATTTTTCATTTCATTTTTCTATAACAGCTGGTTTTATCTTAAGGCAATACTAAAAAAAGATATTATTTTTTGAAAGAAAATTGTAAACGTTATTGGAGATATTTATAAGTGACCTGGTGTTCCATTCTATTAATTAGAACTTGATTTATAAACATTTTTTTTTTTTCAGGATCACATTTTTCATTTTCAACACGATCGCCTTGAGAAACTCGGTTCAAAATGTCCCGTTTGACCGCATTTTTTAAAATGCAATCTACCTTTATCAAAATATTGACCAGTACGGCACATTATACAGTTTATAAATAAGAAAACTTGCCAATTGGATGCGTTTGACAGCAAAAAATGTATTTAAAAAAGAATCAGAAAATAAGCAGTTTGAATTTGAGTACATGCATAATTCCTCCTGCACTATCGCTTCGGGAAATCCGGTTCAAAATGCTTGATTTGACAGCATTGTTTAAAACTTATTCAGCCTCTATCAATTGACCAATATGGCACATTATATAATTTTGAAATAAGACAACTAGATGCGTTTAAGAGCGAAAATTAATTTAAAAAAGAATCAGAAAATAAGTAGTTTGAATATGAGTACAGCCTTAATTTTTCCAGCACTATGGCTTCCAGAAATTCGGTTCAGAATGGCCACTTGGACGGCATTTTTTGAAATATATTCTGCCTTTAGGAAAAATTCGACTAATAAGACATTATATACAGTTTCTAAATAAGCAAAACTGTGAATTGCATGCATTTTAGAGCAAAATTTAATTTTCAAAATGAGTCAAAAAATAAGCAATTCCTTGTTTTAATATACCCTCACTTCTTGTATCATGATCTCTTCGGGAAATGCGGTTATAAATCCCCAATTTGACAGCATATTTTTTAAATAAATTCTGCCTTTATCGAAAAAATCACTGATATAGTACATTATATAGTTTCTAAATAAAAGAACCTGCCAATTGGATGCGTTTAAAAGCAAAAATGAATTTAAAAATGAGTCAGAATGTAAGCATTTTGGATTCCATGCACAAAAATATTAAATACATCAGGGAGAACAAGAAAAAAAATTCAAACTTCTACCTCAATTCGCAAAAAGCCTTAGTATTTTTCGAACAAGCAAGTTATAAAAATATGAACAGGGAGAAAAATCAATTTAATGTTTTCATTTGTATGGATAATAACGCTGCATCTATTAACAAAATTTACAATATCTTACGACACAATAGTCATATAGGTACAAATGAGGTATCAAAATATTCCCAATTAAAAAAAAAATTTAGTTAATATTAAAAAAAAATCGATATACTGACCAATTTTAAGGTACTGTGACCCCTTAAATGATGCAGTTTTGTTACATTAGTCTGAATGCGTAGGAAAGTGTTTCATAATCTAAGCTTGATACATGATTTTTGTTATTTGTGGATTTATATTATAGATTCGCTTACTGGAAAAGTGTAAACTAAATATGATCTTGATCTTTTTACAGATGACGTAAGAAATTCAGCTTTAAAGTTTAAGACCTTGTTAAATAATTGTCTTGTTAGACAACACACGTGTAAACTTGACCTTCAAATAAAGATACATTCATTAATTTGAAAAAACATTCGCTGCAATCTGGTTCGTGATTGGGATACTAAAAGATGCTACAACGCAAACCGGAATGCATCGGTTTTCTCTTCTAGTCTGACATTTTGTTTCTAGAAAGTTTTACTCGTTTTTACTCAGATTAAAGAGCCCACATTGAAGACCCGGATGATAATTTTAAGTCCGTGGGGGCGTTATTTTCAAATATTTCACTCAAATTTTAATATTATTACATGATTTTTTTTTTTTTTTTTTTTTTTTTTTTTTTGCATAGGATAGCTTAGAACGGTCCACAACCGGTCTAGTTTATACTTTTTCGATTTCGGTTACACATATAATTTTTTTTTGTATTAGGATAGTTTCAGTTTGAGAACTGGTTCAAACCAATTTCGAAAGTTAAAGTATTTTTTTTCTTTTTTTTTTTAAATCTGAAACCAAAATTTAGAAAGCATAAACTAACCCGGTTTTAGATCGTCCTCAGCTATCCTATGTAAAAAAAAATCATGATATTAAAACTTGAGCGAGATATTTGAAAAGAACGCACCCATAGACTTAACATTATCAACCGGGTCTTTTTCAATCAGTATTGTGAGCTCATAAGAAGATTCGGTACTCTTTGAACATATTTTTCTTCTTTTTAAGCTATTGCATAGCTTTTATCACGGGCTTTGAGCGCGGCGACCGAATTCAAAAATTCCGTAACGCGAAAAATCCTAACACATCCGTAACGAAAAAACCTAACACTCGGCTAACGTCGTTTCAGTTCGGCAAACTTCGGCACGGTATCCTTCGGTAGAATTCGGCAGACATTAACGCGGTATTTTTCAGATATTAGGATATCAAGTCTCAAACTTATGTTTCTTATGATCTAATTTTCATAGCACGGCCAAATTTTGTTCGGTAATTTATTATGAGACAGTGTTAATTTTTGGTGACAGGAGACCCCTCACCGTGAAGGTCAAAAAATTTAAAATGCTTATAACTCGCGATCTAACTTTCGTAGCGCGGCCAAATTTTGTTTGGTCATTTATTATTAGACAGTGTTAATTTTTGGTGACAGGAGACCTCACACGGTTAGGATCGAAAAATTTAAAATGCTTATAACTCGCGATCTAATTTTCGTAGCGCGGCCAAATTTTCTTTGGTAATTTATTATGAGGCAGTGTTAATTTTTGGTGACAGGAGACCCCCCCCCCCCACGGTGAGGATCGAAAAATTTAAAATGCTCATAACTCGCGATCTAACTTTCGTAGCGCGGCCAAATTTTGTTTGGTAATTTATTATGAGACATTGTTAATTTTTGGTGACAGCAGACCCCCCACGGTGAGGATCGAAAAATTTAAAATGCTCATAACTCGCGATCTAATTTTCGTAGCGCGGCCAAATTTTGTTTGGTAATTTATTATGAGGCAGTGTTAATTTTTGATGACAGGAGACCCCCCACGGTGAGGATTGAAAAATTTAAAATGCTCATAACTCGCGATCTAATTTTTGTAGCGCGGCCAAATTTTGTTTGGTAATTTATTATGAGACATTGTTAATTTTTGGTGACAGGAGACCACCACGGTGAGGGTCGAAAAATTAAAAATGCTTATAACTCGCGATCTAATTTTGGTAGCTCGGCAAAATATTGTTTGGTAATTTATTATGAGACATTGTTAATTTTTGGTGACAGGAGACCCCACGGTGAGGGTCAAAAAATTTAAAATGCTTATAACACGCGATCAAATTTTCGTAGCGCGGCCAGATTTTGTTTGGTAATTTATTATGAGGTAGTGTTAATTTTTGGGGACAGGAGACCCCCCACGGTGAGGGTCGAAAAATTTAAAATACTTATAACTCACGATCTAATTATCGTAGCGCGGCCAAATTTTGTTTGGTAATTTATTATGAGACTGTTAATTTTTAGTGACAAGAGACCCTCCACGGTGAGGGTCAAAAGATTTAAAATGCTTATAACTCGCGATCTAATTTTCGTAGCGCGGCGAAATTTTGTTTGGTAATTTATTATGAGACTGTTAATTTTTGGTGACAGGAGACCCCCCACGGTATGGGTCGAAAAATTTAAAATGCTTATAACTCGCGATCTAATTTTCGTAGCGCGGCGAAATTTTGTTTGGTAATTGATTATGAGACATTGTTAATTTTTGGTGACAGGAGACCCCACGATGAGGGTCGAAAAATTAAAAATGCTTATATCTCGCTATCTACTTTTCGTAGCGCGGCCGAATTTTGTTTTGGTAATTTATTATGAGACAGTGTTAATTTTTGGTGACAGGAGACCCCCCCCCCCCACCTTGAGGGTCAAAAAAATTAAAATGCTTATAACTCGCGATCTAATTTTCGTAGCGGAACCAAATTTTGTTTGGTAATTTATTAAGCTATTGCATAGCTTTTATCGCGTGCTTTGAACGCGGCGACCGAATCTAGGTATTCCGTAACGAGAAAAAATCCTAACACTCCTGCTGACGACGTTTCAGTTCGGCAGACTTCGGCACGGTATTCTTCGATAGACTTCGGCACACATTGACGCGGTATTTTTGCATAAGTTGTTAAAAAATTCTATGCAATAGTTTTTCCGCGGCAGTCCCCGAGTGCCACTTACATTTTTTTATTGATAAATATTTACTTATTGCATGCACATTTCATTATAGGAAATATTTAGAAAAATTGATTTTGACATTAAAAAAATCATTTTGTGGATATTTTTTTTTCCTTTTTAGAATTTTAAAATTTGTTGTTTTTGTTACATTACTGTGTTTAAAACACTAAAACTTTTACAAACATCTGTCAAATCACTCAGTTATTTTTTTTTTTCAATATTGTGTATTTAATAAAATTAGGGATGGATTTTATATTATAATGAAAATACATACATATATATATATATACCGGGTGTCCTGAAAAGGACTGAACGATTTTAAAAATCAATAACTTGCAAACTTTTACAGATATTTAAAAAATTCTTGCACGAGAATCATCTCAAAGGTCAAAAGTTTTTTTCCTGCGATTCTGGATTTTAGTTCGAATTACAAACAATAGATGGCGCTGAGAGCTCTAGGTGCGGTGTTGAGATGGATATTGACGTCACTTGGTACTGAAGCAAAATAAGGAGTTTAAGGCTGTGGAGTGGGTCTCATTTGACAATGCAATCTTTCTCTTAGGGCCCGATTTTGAACTTTTGTTTATTTGTTTTTATTGAACAACATACATTTGACCTGTGCACTCGACATAAAGCTCGATTTTGGACTCAGTCGGTATAATTTCAATGAAATGTGTTGTTGTCATGGAAATAATAAATCCTTTTATATAATAGCAGCGATTGGCAACTGGAAATGACTTTAACGACCAGCATACGAGTTTTGCAGACGATTTTACATTTAAAAAAACCGTATTTTCTCGGATTAAATTACTTTTTATCATCTAATTTAAAGAATACTTTGTGCATCACATTTTAAAATAAAGTGAAACGATTTAGTAGTTTTTTTTGTTGTTGTTGTTGTTAAAAATTAATCAATTTTGCTATTTTTTAAAAAAAAATTATATTCTAAGAAATGCTAGTTTGTTTTAAAGAAGTTCTTTAGTAGAGTTTTATGTATGTTGTAAAAAAATTGCGGAAATGGTTTATTCTTTAGAACAAAGAATATTCATAGTATAAACATTGAAAATTTGGTGCAATAGCTGTTGCACTCTTTTGTAAAAATACCCAAATACAAAATTTATTACGATTATGTATATTAAACTCATGGTAATAGGGAAATAATACTACCTCCACCTTAAATGAGCTATAATCATAATGACAACCTAGAATCATCACCTGTCACTGGACATCATTGAATTAGTCACGCAGAATAGGTTTTAATAGAATGAAGAAAACATTTATTAATGTCCTTTCAAGCTTTGATTCGCTTTTCATAAAACTTTAAATGAGTAACGAAAATTCTGCAAAGGGTATATATATTATAATTCAAAGCATTCTGTTGGGTAGTTTCTGCGCTATCATGTGCGGACAGATAAAAGAACATTCCAGATGACGAATATAGGAGCTACATATATAATTATCCTCACAGAACATAATGTAATGGCATAGTTCTGAGTGTCTGTGTAAATGAATCATGAATTATGCATAGTTTGTTTACAATACCCAACATCATGGCATAATAAATCTTATTAACATATATCACTTACAGACCAATTCAATTATTTCAACGCAAGTTAGAGTTTGGAAAGACAGACAGGCAGACGGCTAACTAAAAAGAAATCATAAAAAATTTTAACTATGTTGGAAAGCGTTAAAAACACATGTTAAGTTGAAATTTGACATTTAGCAATTTATTTAAATAGACGGAAGCATATTTGAACTCTTTTGTATAGCCCTGTACTTTTCCTACTATCTTTAAATACACGCCATTTATCTAGCTAAAATCTATTTAAAACCGAAACATGCTTTAAACTAATGAAATTACACTTACAGAGATTACCGTCCAGAGCCGGCTATTAATCCAATTTTTGAGTGCCTCTGTATATCATTTCATTTCTATTCTTTAAACATATCGTAATATACTTAAAGCTGTTCAACGTAAAAAAATTCATAACTCATTTACAAACAACCTAATATATTTACTTACACACTTACTAAGGAGTGCGAATTCTTTTGTGTAGCCCTGTATATGATTTGCACCAATTATATACACAGCGTAACATGCAAAAATGTACTGAAACTTTAAAAAAAATCATATCAAAACTTAAAACTTCAAGCAATTATCGTTAGCGTACAGCATTTTTGATGCAGCATAGTTTCCGAAATCTTTTGTGTGCCCTGTAAATATTTCATATTTTCTATTACATAGTAAGAAATTCGTAGTAAACCTAAGTAACTTATAACAATTTTATTATATGTGTAACAAAATTAAAATATGCCGTAAAGTATGTTTCCTTCTATACCGTTATGTTACATAATTATTTTGTGTGGCCCTGTAAATGAATAATAACTATTCTTTGTGCAGCATATTCTACATCATTTGTATTTCAATTTAATTCATAAATGCATGTTAATTTCATTATGTTCAGACGGGTGTAATATCATCAAAAAGCACTTGAAACTTTTTCCCCGTCGGCCATAATGTAACGTAATACTTTTGACTGCCCCTGTATTGGAAATACACATCCGATATTCGTGAAATTTGAAATAACTGGATAAAATTCTTCAATAAATATGTATTTAAAATTTCAAACGATTTGACAGAGTAATTTTTGCACTGTTATATATGCGGACAGACAGACGGACGGACGCACCGGAGACGAGTATAGGTGATATGCATTTATATAATTACTAATGTATCTAAAAAACAACTAAATTTAAAAACGCATGCCGAAATTGAAAACACATTTCCAGCAGTTATTACTTAAAGACAGTACAGTAACAGGTTTCTTTTTGTGTGCCCCTGTAAATGAACGTTAAATGCTATAAATACCAAATACTCTATTCTATCATAATCATCTTATACTGAAATTCAGTGATTTATATCAGTTTCAATACATTTGAAATAGTGTATTTCATTAATATACACTGCAAGTGATTTCCCCCCCCCCCCATAGACTATGATGTGATGCAATCTTTTGGGTGCACCTGTAAAATAACTGTTAATCCCACATACTTAAAATACAATACAGGACATGACTAGGTGACATAAAAAAGGTTTAAAAGATACCCAGATAAATAAGATATTCTGTTCTCAAAATACTTACATTCTTGGAATGTAAAAAAAAATAATAATAATAAAATAAAATAAAAGTCGGTAGTTCGAACGTTGTTGTTTCACGCATTTCGATTTCAAAGGAGTCGTACCCATGAAAATAATATTTTTCTCTATTATTGCGCTGACGCCAGCAAAATCAAAATTATATGGATTGCATTTAAAATCGGACGGTAAAAGCAAAAGTTCATTTTTGAATGAGATCCACTCCATAGCTTTAACCTCCTTATTTTGCTTCAGTGCCAAGTGACGTCAATATCCGTCTCAATACAGCACCTAGCGCTCTCAGCGCCATCTATTGTTTGTAATGCGAACTAAAATCCAGAATCGCAGGAAAAAAACTTTTGACCTTTTAGATGACTCTAGTGCAAGAATTTTTTAAATATCTGTAAAAGTTTGCAAGTTATTGATTTTTAAAATCGTTCAGTCCTTTTCAGGACACCCGGTATATATATATATATATATTGTCCATATATACCGGGTATCCAGTAAATAACTGACCCATTTTGAACTTAAATAACAAATAAACGGTTTGAGATAATAATGCGCGGTTTGCGGTATTGTTATTAGAAAATCAATAAATTTTTAAACATGTACTTTGTTAATATAGTTCAAATTTCGGGAAAAAATATCTCGCTGGCGGTAACAGGCTGTTTGAATACAGACATGACTCTAATTTTCATAAATATGAGATTTTCGGCTGAATCTGAATCTATATGTTGTCGAATCTGAATCTATATGTTGAATCGACTCTCGAATCAGCTTCAGAAATAGGGTACGTTGGTTGGAAAGTGATTTAAAATAATATTTATGATTGAACCATCTGTATTATACGTCACCTCCTCAGTCTTGAGACTGAGATATTATTTTAAATATTATTATATTACATTAACAAAGTGCATATTTTAAAATTCATTTATATTCTAATAACAATACAGCAAGCCGCGCATTTTTATCTCAAACAGTTTTTTGTTATTTACATTCAAAATGGGTCAGTTATTTACTGGACACCCGGTATATATATATATATATATATATATATATATGCGAAATAAAGGAAATTGTAATTTAACTACTTATAACGACCATTTGAAAAATGGTCCTTTTTAACTAATCGTAAATTAACTAAGAGTTTAAACTTTTGTCCACGAAAAGAATCTAAATTGCTAAGAAAAAAAATCGTGAAAAATTTCCTCTGTTTTTAATGATTCCTCTGTCTATTTTCTGACCAATCGGAACGGTCCATATGCGTTTATGGGACGTTCTCATTTGTCAGAAAATTGATAGTCTCTTAAATCAGAACTAATTTTTCACGATATTTTTAACAGAGTACTAATTCTTATATACAAAAGCAAACCAATTTTTAATCACATGTAAGTTAGTTCAATTATTCGATTACATTCCGATTAAAAAAATCTCTATAAAAATTCAAGTAAAATAAAGTAAAATAAAATGCGGACATCCATTGCCCAAATCAAAATGTTTAAATATTTCCCATTGAATTAATAAAAATTAGTAAAAACGTTATTTTTATGGTGATCAAAACATGGCTTACGTAATAATAGAGTCATATATTATGTACGCCATGGATTAAACGTTAATATTCCTGGACCAATCATAAAAGGAATAAAATGACATGTTCCTCAGATATCTCGATTCTTGACCGAAAATAACAACCATTTCCCAAATAGTTAATAAATCGACACTTTAAAGAAATCATGTTTTTTTTTTTTTTTTTTTTTTTTTTTTTTTTTTTTTTTGCTGCGTTTTTTCCTATGTTTGTATATATATATTTTTTTTTTCTCATAAACTCATTCATTAATTGTAAAATACTTAATCGATCTCTAATTTTATAAAGTATACTATATTGAGGCTACAAAAAATAATGGAATGATTTAACAAATATTTTTAGACGTTTTAGTGTTTGAAAAAAGGTAATGTATCAAAAAATAGCAAACATTAAAATTCTTTAATTTTTTTAATTAAAGTTCCCAGTGTTTGACCAGAAAATTATTTTTTTTTTCTTGTCAAAATGAGATTTTCTAATTATTACCTACAATAATATCTGTATATAATAACTAAATATGTACTAGTGGAAAAAAGTAAACATTAAAACGAACCCAAAATTTTTTAAATGGCAATACCCAATTTTAACCGCTTGAGGATCGATGGATATATTTATCCCACTATATGCTTAAAGAAGTTTCGCACCAGAAAAATTTTATAAAATTTGACTTTTCTAAATTTGATGGAAAGCAGACGTAAAATTGCTTTTTTACTTACCCACCATACGTAGTATAGAGTAAGTCTTGCAATCGTTTTGAAAATCGAAAAAAAATTGACGGAATTACACGTTTTATATAGTGGCGATTCCAGAAAACATTTTTAGAAAAAAAAATTGCCGTCCGTCTGTCTGTCTGTGCTCTATCTCACGAAAAATTCGAGATAGAGACTTGCAATTTTGTATGTACTTAGTATGTAAGAATGGAACAAAACCTATTTAATATCAGTAACCTCGATTATGCGGAACATTTTTTTTTTTTTTTTTTTTTTTTTTTTTTTTTTTTTCTGATGAAAGGTACATAAAAATTTTCGAAATTTTTTATTTTAAGGAGTGGACGTAAAAGGCAACAAAATAAAACAAATTTTGCATAAAGAACGTAGTCGATCGGATTATTAGTTGCTGAGATATTTGTAATACTGTTTTCCAAATTCTTCGATTTTTCATGACCCTGTATTTCATTCAAATTTCAATTCAGAGATATATTTTAATTGAAAATGAGACGCTTAATCCGATGCAGTAAACTGATAGTTAGTATGATTGTTATTTTTGGAGTTTTAAGGATGTTTCTTTTACGCAGTTTGGTACTACTTGAGTAGTTTGGCATCTTATATAATTTGTCGAAATGGGTTCGTCAGCAATTCATTAATAGAGCATTACTATGTACACTGTAAAAAAAAAAAAAAAAAAAAAAAAAAAAAAAAAAAAAAAAGTCGATCTACTCACAAAAATATAGTGGTCCTTGCAATTATTAAAAATTTTTTTGTAATCTTACTCGGTTACAAGAAAATCAGTTAGAATTACTAGAAAAAAGCTAGCAATGAATAGATTTAATAGTTTTATATTTTAATAGCTATTACTAAAACACACTTGGTGTGGCCGTGATAGCCTAGTGGTCATAGCACCGAACTCCAGGCTGAAAGGTCCCGGGTTCGATGCTGGACACCACCAAATATACACCGAATGTATCCAGTGTAAGTACTCGTTAAATAAAGGGTTTATGAAAATCCTGTCATAGCAGTTACCATGGGTAATGATCCCTGGATTTTTCCTCCCCTTTAGAAACATGACAAAATAGAGCAGGTAGCAATGTTTGGTGCTGCCATCTATTGCGGCTTTGCCGAAAATCTGTCTTCTTACCCACTGGATGCAGCTCGAAGGAAGCTCCTGCCCTTCGGGCACACGTAATAATTTCGGAGCTGTTACTAAAATTTGCTTGGTGGCTCATACTAAAAAGTTTTAAGTTAGTTATACAAAAAAATCTTTTGTTCAGTTTATAAAAGAAATGTTTGTTTCACTTGCAAAAAAAAGTTTGTAATGGTTACTAAAAAATTCTGTGGAATACAAAGTTACTATAAAAATTATAGTAACCTCTTGAGTTTTTTTTACAGTGTATATTAACAATATTTAATTATACGTTTAAATTTTGTTTTGGAATTGCAACGCATTGTATACATAGCTTTCACATTTTTTTTTCAAATATTATATTATGCGTACCATGATAGGTAAGTATTAAGATGGCCCCCAACGACTAGTCTTAATTTAAAGTAATTTTTTTTTTCCAAATTACCGGTCGGAGTTCAGAATTACATAAACACGATTGCTTGCGCCTCAAAAAGCTGACAAGATATTTCATATTTTCAGTTCAAACTATGGTTAGCAAACCAAATTTCAAGTCATTTGAATGGAAAGTTTTTGAATTATAAACATTCAAAGTTTAGTGCTTCTAATGTTAAATTACAGTTTCATATTTTTATTAATATCTCTTGAAATTATACTCCTAATATGCTAATCTTTTATGTAGCATTAAGAGCCCACAATAGTCACAGAAAAATTACTCAAAAAGACCCGGATGACTATGTAAAGTCTATGGGAGCGCTCTTTTCGAATATCTCGCTCAAATTTTAATATTTTTGCATGATTTTTTTGCACAAGATAGATGAGGGCAATTTACAACCGGGCTAGTTTTTACTTTTTCGATTTCGGTTATATATTTTTTATATTACGATAGTTTCAGTTTCAGAACCGGTTTAAACCGGTTACGAAAGTTAAAGTAATTTTTTAAAGAAAACCTGAAAAAAAAGTTGAAAAAGTAAAAACTAGCCCGGTTGTGGATTGCCCTCAGCTATCTTGTGCAAAAAAATCATGCAAAAATATTAAAATTTGAGCGAGATATTCGAAAAGAGCGCTCCCATAGACTTTACATGATCATCCGGATCTTTTTGTATACTTTTTCTGTGACTATTGTGGGCTCTTAATACTGAAATATCCAAACATAAATATTTGAATTTGCAATTTTCATAATTCTATGAATTATTAAATTAATATTCGAAAAAAATATGAATTGCAATCTACTTTTTTTAATTTAAATTTATTAATTCCTGCTTTATATAAAGCCAAAATTTATTTATTTATTTTTTTATTTATTTATTTATTTATTTATTTATTTTTATTTTTATTTTTTTTTTTTTACAAATAGTTTTCATATTATGCTTAAAAATGGTAAAATGGTGGTCTAAGGGGCCGTCTACGATAGAAGTCACAAGATATTTTGAAACTTTTTTTGCTATCCTGTAATTTAACAGTCTTCAATGACTACTTGAATGGCACATAAGATACCTTGATCAAGAAGGGAGCTCTTTCGGTCAGCAATAGAATACCGAACTTTGGATATAGCCCCTAAAATATGCTCGTTTTAAAATAATTAATTTTTCAGAAACTTATCGCACGAAATTGCATGAAAATTTGTTTTTAGGCTAATTGAAAATTGTAAAGTTTATTTATGCTGTCAGAATTGGATACTGCTATTAAAAAAAAACATTTGTATATTTTATAAACTACTATTATATTTTACACTAAGGGTCTCTGCCCCCCCCCTACCAACTTAGCTCGTCAACCCCCGTTGTGACACCATAAACTTTAAAAACACGCTAATTTGATCAGCTTTTAAAAGATGCGAAACACTGAATATATATTTAATATTTATAAATATTAAATTTTTATATTAATAATATATATTTAAATGGCGAACTCCTTGTCAATGCGTTTCCTTTCATTTTCCATTGATTGGAGAATTTTAAAATGGAATCAACTGCCGTTAAACATCTAGGGGCTATTTTTGTGCTTTTTTAAACAAGATCAGTTAAACCAGACATGTCAAACACGTGGCACATGGGCCACACTTGGCCCGCCAGCAACTTCTCTGCGGCTACCAAGCCTTTTCCATTTTCCCTATGTTTGATTATGTTCTTGTCTAATAAGAAAATTACACTTTGTGTGAACACACTTGCATATGCTGAGTTTGCCAAGTTGGGGAGTGTGGAGCGGCTGGTATTAAATTAAATAACAATCTTTAATTTAATACCAGAAATTCCATAATTAAATAAAGAAAAGATAACTAGTAAAAATATTCCTTTGCAGGGAATATTTGCCATTTTTATTTTTACAGAATTAAAAAAAAAGTGGAATTAAAAAAAATTATATCATTTTTCATAGTTAATAATTTAAAAAAAATTCTGGGGTGTGTTTTCATCTTTTATCGATAAGTATCTTTAAAATTTTGCAGTGTTTTGTGGTAGTTGTTTAAAGGAGATTGCATATTTAATGCACAGATTTCCTTTTCGGCAATTATAGAATAATAACAATAACAATAATGTGCATATTGTTTTCTTTTACTTTTTTTTTAAATGTAATCAACGGCTTCGTATACACTGCTTAATTTGGCCCGCGATGTTATTTATGTTTGACGTGACTGAGTTAAACAGTGAAATGCACAGTGAAAATCAGCTAAAAGTCTTTGCCTCCTGATATTTTTTGAACCGCGGTATAGGAAAAAGTAAAGCATTTTTAAGTAAAGCATTTGAAATGAATGGTTTAAATGTGATGTAATTCTCATTAATTTTTTCTTTTTAATAGTCATGTTAAAATACTTTTGTTGTTTAAAAGGAAATATTATTCGTGTCGTATTAGAATTCGCAATAATAGTTAAAAAAATCATATCCAAATACGAATTAAATGTCTTGTCTGAATGTTTCTAATATACGTTTAAATTTTAACAGTTTCGGAATATTACTTGGTCATTTCAAATATGATGTAATGTCTTTTACTTGCGATTTTTAACGCACATTAATGACTTTATTATGTTAAAAGTTTCATTTTCTTTTTTATACTCACTTGAAGATACTTTTACTGCTAGTTTAAATATGACATAATTTCTTCCGTTTACGATGGTCAACGCATTTTAATGATTACATTAATTGAATATTTTCTTTCTGACTTTTTTATGACGTAATTTTCAATATTTTTCCGCTCTTAACCCGTAATTATTTTATTCTCATTTAAAAGGGTTTTTTTTTTGTGTGTGTGTGTGTATGTGTGTGTGTGTGAGTGTGAGTGTTTGTTATAGTTGCATGTCGATATATTTTTTTTATTTCAAGGAAGTTTTATAATTTAAGCATTTTGGCAACAATTTAAAATAATAACCTTACCTAAATTATGTAAAAAATACCTCTGAAAATGCTGAAAATTTTAATTTAAAATGAAAATAAATCGTCAAAAAATGAGTCAAATTAAAAAAAATTAAATGGAGTCTGCACACCGGCAACTTCTAATGCATAAAATGATCTAATTTTTTTTTTAATTCCTATGTATAGTTTTTGCTACTATAAAAAAATTTTAATGGAAAGATTTTGACCACCTATAACATTAAATATCTCTTAAAATAATTATTCGATTTAAAATGTGTCTGCCTCAGCATGTTTATCAAATTTTTCTCTATATTACAACATACCGGGTGATCCAAAAGTCAGGACGAACTTTAAAAATGAATAACTCGAAAACAAATCAAGATACAAAGATACGGTTTGCACCAAATGGATGGAAAAGAAACCGGATTTTGTGTGACAACGAAAAAAATAGTTTGCCGTTGACATCCAAAAAATGACACGGTAGTGTTTTTTGCACCAAAAGATGATTTGCAAATGAAAAAATGTTGACAATTTCCAAGTCAGCTTAGTTACAGTTAATTAGTACAACAGAAAATGTTCAATGTGCTGTCCCTCATTCATAAGTGCAGCTGTGAGACTAGGCACTACACCGTTCACAGCATTTAGTAGCATTTCTTGCTTTATGGCAGACACGTTTTGGCGGATGGCATCTTTCAATGCTGCTAGTGATGCCGTTGGTCGCCAATAGAACAATATTTTTTTGTTGTCACACAAAATCCGGTTTCTTTTCCATCCATTTGGTGCAAACCGTATCTTTGTATCTTGATTCGTTTTCGAGTTATTCATTTTTAAAGTTCGTCCTGACTTTTGGATCACCCGGTATTTTCACCTTTTTGTGTACAGTAGCTTTCTTAATATTAGCGAAGAAATACCCTAGTTTGCAAAAAATTCATTGTCAATGCCAATGATAACGTTAGTTACTTTTTTTTTTTTTTTTTTTTTTTTTTTTTTTTTTTAAGAATAGTGAAATACGCATAAAGAGCCAGAATTTTGCAATTTGAAGATTTCTTTTCCTTTTATAATTGACTCATGTATAATTCGCACCCCCTCCCCATTTTTTTTGCCGAAAATTGGCGAAAATTCCTCTTATATATGAGTTTATACGGTATATAATTTTTTGCATATAAAAAAATGAGAGAGAAATAGATTTAAAAATACCATCTTTATATTACATGATCGCATAAAAAATTAAATGCTCATATGGGATTGAATATGTTGAGGTCAAAAATGAACCTATCCTTTCTCAATTTTGAAACATCACATATTTTCAAATACATACAAAACGATAATTTTGTACGCTGTTATCGTTTATTCCAGCGGCTCCCAAACTATGGGTCGCGACCCACTAGTGGGTCGCGTCGGCTATTTTAGTGGGTCGCTGAAACAATCAAGATTTGTTACAAAAGTATATTTTGTATTTCATCTGTTAAAAAAATATAAGAATTTCAATAGCAAACAATATTTCAAGGGAAAATTCTTAATTTCCGTATGCAGAAATTATCCGGAAACATCTAAATGAGTTTTGAATTCCTTGATAAAGTTCAACACAACATATTCATTATAACAGATTTTTTTGTACTTGGCTGTTTTTGAAAAACAAACATGGAAAAAAACTGTATGTTTGAAATGAATTAAGTTTGAAATTAACAAAATGATCTTTATATAGATGCTTTCATCGGTAAAAACCAGCGCCAGAAAATGCACGGATTATAAAATTATGTTTTGATAGTAATTAAATGTACTTTTAATTTCCTTGTAAAGTTTGTGTGTTGTGTTAATTATTATTCCACTTACACACGTTGAAATTACGAATTATTGCTTTCCTTGATAGTGTATCCTTCGTACGAAAATCTGCCTTTTTCATAGGATAGTATAGCAGATAGCTTATGGACCTCACATAGCAATTTTTTTATTCTGATATACACCATTATATTGTGTCGCAGAATTTTTGTTTTACTTAGAGGTGGGTCGCGTACACCAATAAAGTTTGGGAACCGCTGGTTTACTCCATTAACGCTGCAAAAAGATGCATATTAATGTAAATATTAAATTATACACAGTATTTTGAAAGTAATTTAAAATTGTTTTAAATAATAATTATACTATAAAAATATTTGACATGTGTTTATCTCGATAATAAATTTTCTATTTTTCGTAATAAATAATCTATTAAACGCTTCTTTTAAATAATTTTAAAATGTCATAATAAATGTCATTACATTTTTACTTTCTTCTATCTTAAATAGAAGAATCAAAATTTTTTTCGACTTCCGGTTTTCGATGGATTTACACGTTTTAGGGATCAGATATTCCAAAAAACATGTTTTTACAAAATGTCTGTCTGTCTGTGTGTGTGTGTCCGTATGTCGCCATTCTGTCATCAAAAAGTGTATGAAGATATGCATAGAATTGAACCAAATTTTTTGTGAAGGTTTTTGGCTGTGGCAAGCAGGTTCTCCTTCAATTTTGAAATATTCCGCCGGAAGGAGGCTTTCGCAATTCCTTCTGGATTAGCGCCATGCCCGATACATTAAATATTCTGATGCTATTTTATTTTAAGTAAGCTGCAATCAAATGATGAACACTTTTTATTCTTCTTTTTGACAACATACTTCACGATATTTTTAGGATCTCTCCTACATTTTAAGGATAGAACATAATATTTTTTAAGCTTCATTTTTAAGCTCACATTTTCAACATACGGTGGTTCACACATACAAATTATATCTAAGTGATTTCACTTCACTTCAGAAATGGGAAGTGTCAAAACTTGGAGCGACATCTATATTTTATTTTAATTTACACACATTTTCGACACTCCCCACCTGATAATTTTCACAATTATCACCTTATGTTACATATACAATTTCTTACCTTTAAGAAAATATGAGAAAATCATTAAATAAACATTCTTAATATAAGTTGAAAATATATGTTTCTTACCAATATGTACAACATAACATACCTGGCCAGGATTTTGGCAAGAACTTTTATAGAATAACATAATATGCAATAATAATAATGTAATAATAAATAATCAGTATTTACAGTATAAAATAAATATTAAAATTATAATAAAATATATAATGCAATAAAAAAATATTAATGGTAATTACATATTTACATAAAAATATTTACATAAACCTAATACTAAATTGAAATGTTATATGCACAGAAAATTTTATTTACAAATTATATAATTAATCAGCAATTTCAAAAGGATATATAAGTTGAATGGGTCGTCTTAAATTTCCTTTTTTGGTCTTGACGACACAAGATCTGACTAGTCCATCACGACCTCTGTTGACCTCAATAATTCGTCCTAAGTTTCATAAGAATTTTGACTTACTTACACCTTCAATTAAAACAATGTCATTAAGTCTCTCTGAGCGTTAGGAGTTCCGAAGGAATGCAGACTTTTTGTTGCAAGTAAATACTCAGTCTTCCATTTCTCCCAAATCTTGCTCAAAAGTTTTGTTTGATACACTTTCCTTTTAATTAAACTAGTCCTAGTTACAGAGGTATTGAACAGTTCGTTAAATTAAAAGGATATTCTACTTTGTGTTCAGCGAGCAAGAAATGGACAGGTGTTAGTGGTTCAGGTTCAGCGTAGTCATCATAAACGTAAGCCAGAGGCCTATGGTTGAGTACATTTTCTACCTCAACAAGCACAGTCATAAGCTCTTCGAAAGTTAGTAAAGCTTTTCCTAAGATTTTTCTTAAAGGGTCCTTAATGCTTTTCATGAGCCTCTCATAAAAGCCTCCCCACCATGGGGCAAGCTCAACTATGAACTTCCATGTTATTTTTTCAGAAGATATAAAATCTTGAAAATCTTGGTGCTTAATTATGTCAAAGAATTATTGAATTTCTTTATTAGCACATTTAAACGTTTTGGCATTGTCAGAGTAGAATATACGGCAGTTCCCTCTTCGGCTAAGAAAACGCCTAAGTGCCAAAATAAATTTGTTAGTTGACAAATCTGAAACTAGTTCCAGATGGACAGCACGAGGGACAGCGCAAGTGAAGAGGGCTATGTAAGCCTTGTCGGTGTTATCCCCATTTTTTACATAAACAGGACCGGTGAAATCCACGCCAGAAACGGAAAATGCAGGTGTTTCTGAGATCCGATCTCTAGGAAGTTGTGCCGTCATTTGTTTTGCTGGCTTCACTGCATATTTTCTACACACGAGGCATTTATTGATGGTCTTTTTTACAGTTTGCCTCCCCTTTGGAATCCAATAATTTTGCCGCAATTTACATAGTGTAGCAGCACCATGAAGCATTTTGTTGTGCTCGTGTAATATTAGCAATTCTGTAAATCGCGATTCCTTTGGAAGGAGGATTGGATGCTTTTCTCCGTAGGTATAATTACTCTCGTTTATTCTTCCCTTTATTCTTAACATATCATTCTCATCAAGAAACGGTGCTAACGATAGTATGCTAGACTGTTTTTGAAGCTCACTCTTTGATTTTAGTGAGTCTATGTCTGATTTATAAAACTGTTTCTGGATTGCCTTAATGCAGACTATTTCTGCTTCTTGGATTTCATCAGCAGATAAGGGACCATCGTCCACAAGTAATTTTCTTATTTTCCTTATAAAGCGTTTAACCCATGCAATTATTCGAAGTAACTTTAGCATACTACTGACATTTTCTGAAAGTTTCACCAACTCATTATTTTCAGTAATGCAGTTATTAATTAAAATATTTTTCCAACGTTCTAATACGTTGTCATTATCTGAAACACTTTTCGATTGTACAGGCCATTCTGAGGAATTTGGCAACCAAGGTGGTCCAAACCACCATAATGGATTATCTTTCAAAAATTTCAATTTTAAACCCCTGGTTAATAAGTCGGCTGGGTTATCTTTACCTGCGCAATGATTCCAATTTTTCGGATCAAATAATTTTTGTATTTCTATTACTCTGTTACATACGAATGGTTTCCAGTCCTTTGCTGAACTTTTGATCCAGCTTAAAACAATTTTCGAGTCTGTCCAAAAAAATGCATTATCACAATAGTTATGAAATATTTCATTCAAACACTTATAGATCTTCACTGCTACAACTGCTCCCATTAACTCCAGACGAGGTAATGTTAGACTTTTAAGAGGAGCAACACGTGATTTTGACATTATAAGAGAAGTTTTCGCTTCGCCGTTTTTGTTCATATATTTAAAGTATGCAACAGCTCCATATGCTTTATCACTAGCATCGCAAAATATATGCACAGTTACATCTGTTGGATTTGCACCTCCCATAAAATATCTTCTATCTATTGATATGTTTTTTAAATCTTGAACTTCCACTAACCAATTTCGAAATTCACTATCTAGATCTGCAGGAAGTTTTTCGTCCCATTCCAGCCCGTTAAGCCATATTTTTTGCATTAACAACTTAATTCTAATCATAAAGGGGGCTACATATCCAGCGGGATCATAGATTTTGGCAGCAGTACGCAGGATTGATCTTTTAGTGGCCAAATTAGTGCTGGTTGAAATATCTTGTAATTCTGATGAATCAATTCTTATAATGTCTTTATTTGTATCCCATTCCAGTCCCAATAACATAGACCGCTCAGATGGGTTATCTAACATACCGTTTTGTTTCCACATATCTTTTAATTCTTTAGAATTTGAATTAAATTTGCGCAAGTTCATACTAGCGTCCTTAAGTATAATACTAGCATTGGATGAAAGTTTATAAGCATTTTCCGCTGTATCTGCTCCGGAATACAGATCATCAACATACATAGAGTTATTCAACATCTCAAAAACCTCAGGATAAAATTCTTTATATTTTTTAACATGTGCTTTAATTGTGGCTGCTAAGACAAAAGCGCTACACCGAATTCCAAATGGTAACCGTGTCATATTCATTATCTTAAAATATTTAGAGTCATCATTATTAAACCAAAGAAATTTTAAGTATTGTCTATCTTCCTTCGCTATTTCTATCATTAAGTATGCTTTCTCAATGTCGGAAGAAAAAGCAACTTCATATGTTCGGAATTTAAGTATCATATCTAATAAATTAGGATTTAAATTTGGACCTGCTACTAAAAGATCATTTAAAGATTTCGAATGATTTTCGCTTGAGGACGCATCAAAAACTATCCTTACGCGCGTAGTTTCTTTATCTGGTCTTAAAACAGCCTTATGTGGCATATAGTATCCAGACAATAACGCATCATTTTTACATTCTTCTACAATTCCTTCACGGAGCTGCTCATCGATAACTTTCTTATATTCAGCGCATATTGCTTTATTTTTATTCAATTTTTCTTTCAAACTATCGAACCGCTTTTTAGCAATGCAAAAATTATTATTAATTTCACGTGGATTCGAATCCCAAATCAGATTAGTTATGTACCTGTTATTTTTGTATTGCAATTTCCTTTCAAAATCTTCTATTAGCAGTTTGTCCCTTTGGGATAATTCGTCACTTTCGTCCGAAATACCAATAGAATCAATTTCCCAAAATATTCTTAAATCACTTATTTCAACTGCATTTTTCATTACCGCAATATTTTGAGAACAACTGTTTCCATTTCTTAATTCCTGTCCCGTAATTACCCATCCAAAAACTGTTTTTACAGCTCCTGAATCTTTACTAATGGATACTCGTTCATTTAAGATAAATTCCCAAAATAGGTCTGATCCAATTAATATTTCAACATTTATTAAATCTTTTCCTACACAAGCATCCGCCATTTCCATTTTATTATCCCTCATAAATTCTCTAATTTGTGCAGATGGTTTGTACATCTCGGCACCTGATATTTTAGGAACAACAAGCGCTCGCACTTTAGTTCTGAAGGATTGATCTAAGCATTTAATTTCGACTTCTATTATTGGATATACCTTTTCTACCGCGCTCGGCATTCCGAAAGAATACACTGATAAAATCTCCTCACCTATTGATTTTAAATTCAAAGCTTCCACCAAATCCACAGTAACGAATGTCCGCTGACTTCCATTATCTAAAAGTATTCTAGTTAATTTTGAATTTTGATTAGAACTTGCAATAACCTTACATGTTTGTAAATAAACATTTTTAGAACACGTCATGTTATTATTACAATGTGAAACAGAACTAACAATTTCGGAACTAGAATTGTTTACATTTACTGTCGACTCAAATCCAGAATTAGGAGACTCAGAATTTTGTTGCGTATTGCTTATTCTATCATCTTGAGTAGTATTTAACCCTCTGCTGTTTTTTGTACAAATAGAACCATGGTGGTATTGATTTTTACACTTAAAGCAAGATAATTTACTTCTACACTTTTTGCTGACGTGAAAAAATTTAAAGCATTTAAAACAACGATTAGAATTTTTTAATATTTTGAATTTTTCTTGCGGCGGCAGACTACATTTGAATGAGTCATGGAAAGCAGAACAAAATATACAGGATAGAATTTGTGCATTCAAAGCGCTCGCAGAATTTGAACCTTTGAAATAATTTTTACTACTTTGCTTCTCGGGAGGACTTGTATACTTTCGTTTAGTTTCTTTAAAATGACTTAGCATAAGGGAAGATTACCGACACTCAATTTCAATTTTTAAATATCGCAAAATTTCCAAAACATTAAATTCATTTTCATCTGATTTCTCCAAACGTTTTCTATTAAAATTTAGAGCGAGATCATCTGGAATTAATCTAATCAGAATGGGATATAAAAGATGACCGTACATTTCCGTCGTTACATTTAACGATTCTAAACTTCGGATTTGAATTTCTACAACGTCATATAATTTTCTCAACTCAAAAATATTTGTTGAGTCCTTGACGGGATTAAGATTTAACAACTTTGACATATGCCCGTTAACCACTAATTCTTGCCTCCCAAACCTTTGTTCTAATAACTTTATTGCTTTTTCATAATTTTCCTCTGACAAAGCGAAACCATTCACAACATTGAACGCGACCCCTCCCAAAAGAGTCTTTAAATATGAAAATTTATCTATTTTAGACAAAGTTTCGTTTTTATCAATCGAGCTTTGAAACTGATTCCAAAACTCCATCCACAAACACGGATCACCGTAATATTTTGTAATCGCGATCTTAGGCAATTTTACTGTTACATTATTAAATTTTAAATTATTATTTCCCGTATTTGCAAATGATTAATTTGAACTATTAGATATAACCTTCTGAGGTGTACTATCGGGACTGGAAAGAGTATTTTGTTTAGAATAATTATTAACTTTTATTATCGCATTAATTTTACTAATCCAGCTTGTTATTTTCTGATTATATTCAATAGCGCTTTGAACCTCATTTTCAAAGTCTTTTTCTTCATTAATTGCATTTTTATCTCATTATCAAGAGGTTTTAATTCTTTACTCATCTGATCTAAATATAAAATAAATTCCTCTAATGAGGTTTCTGAAGAATTTTCCAAATTTTCACTTTCGATTTTATTTATATATTTAGTTACCGCTGTTCTTAAAATAGCTCTTTCCTTTTTGAGCTTTGCTAAATCATTCATGTTTAATTATCAATAATATCAGAATAAGAACTATTCAAAATCAATTTAAACATTAAATCATAAAAATTTCTTTCTTGTCACAATTAATATGTGACTTTCACTTTCAATAATAAATAATCAGAATTGTTCGAAATAAACAGTTGAAACAAGTTGTTCAAATTAAAATAAACATTTTCTTTTTTCAAGAATCATCAAATAGTTTTTTTTTCTTTTTTTCATTACTTTAGGAATAAATGTTTTTTACTGAAAATAATCAAATAGCTTACTTCTTCCCGGCCGATGGCACCATTTCGCAATTCCTTCTGGATTAGCGCCATGCCCGATACATTAAATATTCTGATGCTATTTTATTTTAAGTAAGCTGCAATCAAATGATGAACACTTTTTATTCTTCTTTTTGACAACATACTTCACGATATTTTTAGGATCTCTCCTACATTTTAAGGATAGAGCATAATATTTTTTCAGCTTCATTTTTAAGCTCACATTTTCAACATACGGTGGTTCACACACAAAAATTATATCTAAGTGATTTCACTTCACTTCAGAAATGGGAAGTGTCAAAACTTGGAGCGACATCTATATTTTATTTTAATTTACACACATTTTCGACAGAGGCCCTGTAATAGCGATTTTTGTGCCATTTTCAATATTGTACCGACCAAAAGTGTATGAAGTTATGCATCGAATTGAACCAAATTTTTTGTGTAAATGTTTGGCTATGGCTAGTTGGTCCTCCCTGAATTTGAAAAAATCCCCCAGAAGGCGGTGCTGCAATAGCGATTTTTGTGCCATTTTCAATGTTGCACCACCTAAAAGTGTATGAAGTTAGGCCTCAAACTGAACTAAAATTTTTGCGTATGATTATTTTTTGGTATGGCAAGTAGGTCTTTCCTGAATTTGAAAAAAAATTGCCTATAATTCTATTGTCCATCGGCTCGTGCAGAGACGGGAACTCGTTTTTACTCCGATTAATTGACTGAATCAGAAATTTGAGATGAAAATAAAAGTTGGTATAGTATTGAATTAAAATTATTAAAGCATTAACATGAGTAACTATTTTTTTAAATATTAAAATGTACGTATGAGATAGAAGAAAGTTTTAGGATAGGCACATCCAACTAGTTACTTTAGTTTTTAGGTTCAAGGAAGTGGTACTTAACGGTTCATAATTGAACAAATCCATGGAATCAAAAATGAGTATTGTATGTGTTTCTCAGTTTTGAATAGATCTGGATCGGAACTATTTTGAGTATGTGGTGTATTTAAAGTTTAGTATTTATTACTTAGTGTTAAGGAGCCATTTTTTTTTTTTTTTTTTTTTTTTTTTTTTTTTTTCAATAAGAAAAGCAAGTTAAAGTAACTTTTGTACCACTAAGTAGCTATCGCAAAACTTTATTCTGTATGAAGCAAAATAACAATCTATTTGTTCTCGAGATATAATTATCGTAGAAATCATTAAAAAAAAGCATATGAGAGACCACTTTTGGGCGGCATACACCTAAACTTAATAAGGAACTATTTATGTCAAGAATATTAACCCTTTGGACCAGCGCCGTGCAAAAAAGGGGGCGGTCGTCCCGGGCGAGAAAACTTAGAGGGAGCCAAATTTGTACTACCAACGTCATTTTTTGGCGTATTTGAAGAAAAAGTTGGGGTGAGGGGCGCCAAATTCAATCTTTGCCCCGGGCGTAGTTTTCTCTTCGCACGCCCCTGCTTCGGACTCCGGTGCCTCTTATACAAATTTCAAATCAACAAAATTCAAATAGCACCACTTTTTAAAAAGAAGTTTCTTTGAAGTAGACAATTTCAAAAATTGTCTGATTAAATAAGAAAAAATTTATTTTCCTTAATTACTGGTGCCAAAAACAAATTTTGGAAGGAAAGATGATGTCTCCGCAGAGGGTTAAGTTCTTCCTATTTATGTTTGCGATATAACAATTGCAAAAAACGTGAAAATATAGCTTAGCAGTGCTTCTTGTTGGACTATTTACACGATAACCTAATCAGCGCCAATTTACTCCAATGTCTAACTTTTTTCTGAAATTTTATTAAATTCTGAGCATTATTTCTCGAGATAGAGAATACAATAGAGCAGGCACGAAATTTGCGTCACATACAGATTCGAGGAAGATTATTTTATTTCAAAACAGTCAAATCGTGTTCAGGACTTTCTAAAACGTATAAATCTATCGAAATTTTTCCTCAATCCAATATTTGCTCATTCTATAGATAGAAGAAAGTAATAAAATGGTTTAAAAACACGTTAAATGTCATTTCAAATTTATAACACAAGAAAAATGCTCTATTAGATCTACCAAAAATCAAAATAATTTACTGTAATTTTCATTAAAATTAGTTTTGGATTTTTTTTTTCTTCTTAAAGTTGTTTTCAAATTAAAAATATCTAATTTCTAGCACATTTCTAAATTAATTTTTGTTTGCAAAGACGTAAAATTGACTGATGCTCTTATTCAGACTCTGTGCAATAGAACAGTTTTTTAGCTCACAGGCTATCAAAGCCTGGGAGCTTATGTGCCCGTCCGTTCTGTATGTGCGTATGTGCATAACGCGATAACTCATGATAAAAATATTCGATTCACTTGAAATTCTGGATATATGTATATTCTATTAAGGCGCTTCCCTGATTAGTTTTTGGAGCTCATTCGAAATGTATAACAGGGGAAACGGGGGCTCATTCCCCTCCCCTTAATTTATATAAATGGGTTTTTCATACAGAATTATCAGTTTTCGATCGAAATTTAGATGTAGGATCATTCTGATGAGACATTTCCGTTATTAGTACTAGTACACGGAACCCGGGGTTTCCGGGTCACAGAATAAAGGTGAAAACTTTTCAAAATTGAAAAGTCTAATAAATTTTTCTTACGTAATATGCTTTTTAAAATGCCAATTAATTCCAAACAGCAATTTTATATGAAACATAATAATTATGTAATCATAAAAAGCTTTGAAAATTATCGGTACTCCCGTATTAGACGCAAGATAGAAATTATTAGTCAAAGTTATTACCCAAAGAATAAAATTGAATTCTTTCAGTTTTTAAAACAAACTAAGAAAATATGACACACAGGTATTCTTTAAAATACATTTTTGTAAAAGTTCATTGATGTATCTTTTGTAAAGTAAGTTTGCAACGAACTAAAAGTCCATTAAATTGATAGATAAAAACGAAATAAAACCAACAACATTCACGGGTTTTATAGCCGACGATATTTTACATAACAGGTTTTTAATTATTACTATTTTTTTCAGTTGCTGGGAAAAAATGGCAACAAATTATACAGTGATTTGTTATTTTCCAAGGAGAAAAGAGATAGCTGGAGGTGCAGTATGCGATTAAAACGATTTGATGGGTGTTATTCTTCCAATTTAAATCTCTTATTCGGCCCAAACAAAACAATTACGTGGAACAGAGACCGAATTCTTCAAAATCATTTTTTCTCCAAATGCAAAAGATCTTTCAGAAGTTATTTTAGCATTCTAAAATAGCATTTCATTGTATTATGAATTAAAACTGTATTGCTAAAAGTTTTCCTTTTTTGCGAAAGCACACGATTGTGTTTGATACAATGCCGCGAATGTTAGGGTTACATTTTTGGTGTCAACTTAAGCTACCAAACTGCATTTCTATTCTTTTTTTACTCTATGGCTATTTTTTCTTTATTTCCCACATAAATGAAATACTCAAGTTGCCACCATTAGATAAATTGAACTAAGAACTACAAAAAAATTAATATCACAAAAACAAATTGAGATACAGTTTTCTTTTTTCTAACAAACTGCATTTAAAAGTGCATTTTTTTCTGTATAAGATGGTATAAAGGTTGAAAACCTGCTATATCTAGAAGTTAAAAAATTTTCAATAGCGAAAATTGTAAAACCGAAATTTCATCAGAAAGTATTGCCATTCAAAACATGACGTATGCGTTACGCACAGATACGTTTGGCCTTTATTATATAGATTAGGCGTTCATTGGATAAGTATAAAGACGGGGAACGGGGGGTTCATGCCCTTACTTTTGACTGATAAAAATGAGTTTTTCGTGCAGAATTATCAGTTTTTGTTCAAATTTTTTATATAAAAAATCATATCCCTCAGTATATTAAGGGGTTCAATGATTAAGTATAAAACGAAGAAATGGATGGAGCTGTCCCCCACCCCTTAATGTTTTTCGAACGGAATTAACCCTTGAAAATATAAGGCTGTAATATACAATTAGTATGCGTAGCCTTTGAGCTCAATGCCATCAGTTTAACTGGGCAATATTCTTTTTATTGTTTTCCTTTTCTAGTACAGGTTCTTTCAGAAAATACTAAAAAAGTTGGTATTATGAATGAAATCTCCTTCCTCGACCGAGCTGGTAAGAGAAAAAAAAATCCCATATACGATATAACAATTACTTATAACTTAAGTTAAAATAATTCATTTGTCAAAAGTGAAAAAAAAAGTTTGATTTGAGTGATTTTAATAATTATGCCTGCAAGTGTCATTTTTTCACGTTTAAAAAAAGAATGTCATAAATGTTCCAAAACACTTGCATTGTCAAGTGGTCTTTTTTTTTTCTTTAATGGAGAATCCGTCGATTTAAATATAATGCAGAGTGTGGATTTATACAGGGTGTCCACTCTCAACGGTGGCCAATGACTAATTTCTAAACCGTTAGTCATAGACATATAGTTCCAATTGCAAAAATGCTTTAAAAAAGATAAAGAATTGTTTTTCAAGCGATTTAGGTCAAAAAAAAATTTATTCTAAAATTAAGAAAATTAAATTTTTATACGGTTCCCCCGTCTTATTATTGATATTTAGTAAAAATTTTCCATCACCATATCAAGCAATACAAAAAAGGTCCTATTCATCTAATATTAAAATTTACCGAGTTATGAAACTTTAAATTTCATGACTTAAACCACTTTTCTGTAGCTGAAAACGAATGAGTTGGACTAAGTTTTCAGGGAACATATACTAACTAGGGAAGTGCACGAAGTGTGAGTCACCTATTTTGACAAAAGTGGTATCGTTGGAAAGATCTCATCGAAAGCAGCAAAAAACTCAATGGAACTACCCGTCGCAAATGAGTCGTTATCGAGATATCCGACAATATATGTGACGCAACTAGCACATACTTAATGGGGGACCGTAAAAAATGTTAGTCTCGAATTTAACTAAAGTGGTATCGTTGAAAAGATATCATCGTGAGAATTAAAAAACTCAATGGAATCACCCGTCGGAAATGAATCGTTTTCGAGATATCCGGGGGGACAAATGTGTCACATTTGTAAGACAAGTAAGACCTGTAAGACAATTTGTGTCACATTTTTAATACACACTTCTAGGAAACTGCATTAAGTGACGGAAATTGTCGGATATCTCGAAAATCGCTCATTTTAGATGGTTTGTTCCTTTGAGTTTTTTACTTCTCACAATGATATCTTTGCAACGACACCATTTTCATTATAATCGAGAAAGCATTTTTTTGCGGTCCCCCATTAAGTGTGCTCTAGAACAGTAAGCACTAGCTACGTGACATAAATTATCGGATATCTCGAAAACGACTCATTTCCGACGGGTAGTTCTATTGAGTTTTTTCTCCCTCATGATGATATCTTTTTTAAAGATATCACTTTCGTTAAAAACTAGACTAAAATTTTTTGCGGCCCCCCATTAAGTGTGCACTAGTTAAGTGACATAAATTGCCGGATATATCGATAACAGCTCATTTGCGACGTGTAGTTCCATTGAGTTTTTTACTGCTCTCGGTGAGATCTTTCCAATGATATTACTTTTGTCAAAATGGGTGACTTATACTTTTTGCACTAGTTTCCTAGAAGTGTGTATTAAAAATGTGACACAAATTGTCGGATATCTCGAAAACAATTCATTTCCGACGGGTGATTCCATTGAGTTTTTTAATCCTCACGATGATATCTTTTCAACGATATCACTTTAGTTAAAATCGAGACTAAATTTTTTTACGGTGCCCCATTAAGTATGCGCTAGTTGCGTCACATATATTGTCGGATATCTCGATAACGACTCATTTGCAACGGGTAGTTCTATTGAGTTTTTTGCTGCTCTCGATGAGATCTTTCCAACGATACCACTTTTGTGAAAATCGGTGACTCACACTTCGTGCACTTCCCTAGTAAGTGCTTAAATTATTATAAAGGGCGTACATTTCCAACCCTGTGTAATAGTTAATTCCTAAACCATTTGCCGCAGACATATAGTTCCAATTACAAAAATGTTTTAACCCATTAACGCCCAGCGTCCTTTTTTGAGGACGGTTACAAAAAAGGAAGAAAGTGGTTTTCCCACCAGCAAAGAGGAAGATAAATATGTACCTTATTTCGTGAGACAGAATCCTGGATAAATTTAGATAAAAGTGAATTTGTATTTAAAAGTGGTAGGAAATACAAAATTTAAATTTTAGCGAAGAAAATAATTCGGGTGTTAATGGGTTAAATGAGATAAAGAAATATTTTTAAAGCAATTTAACTGAAGATGCCTCCACCGTATAATTTTTACGGTAATGTTAATTTTTATTAATTAACATCTATAATTATTAATTAACAACGTTAAAATAGTTGAGGACGTGAGTTCTAAAATTCTCTTTATCGAGAAAATCAAATTTTGGGAAATCACGATTTTATTTTAAAAAGGCGCGTTATTTTGATAAGCTTTTATGTGTGCTTTAAAATGTTCGTATATATGTTTCCCTAGTTCAAAATTTCTATTAAAATTTTAACTCACTTCCAAACATCCGATCGAGGTTTATTTTGCACACTTATTTATATCCAATGACAATGCAATATTAATACAATTTTAGGTGCGTATTATTTATTTATTTTACAGGACTACACCAAATTCTGTTAGGTTAAGTAATCTAATAGAATTTTAAATATATGTCATTTTGTAACGAATTGTGACTGTTGCTTTTCATAATTTCAATTAACAAACTTTCTGTTATTCTTTTACTTATATTTTTAGAACAAATTTTGCTTTAATGCGTAATCATCAACATGAATTTAAAAATAATATTGTAAAAATTATTTTACTCTCAATGTTTAATGTTAAATTTTATATCCAGTAAATTTGTGACTGACCTTTAATTTGCAGCAAAAAATATGCTTCAGCTTTAAACAGTTATTACTCGGTTAGTTTTAATTGCAGAGGAATGGGACTTTTTTTGTATTACTTGTTAGAGTAGTGGTAAAAATTTACTAAATATCACTTATAGGACCGGGGGACCGTATAAAAATTTAATTTTCGTAATTTTTTAATAAAATTTTTTTTTTGACCTAAATCGTTTGAAAACAATACTTTATCTTTTTTTAAGCACTTTTGCAATTGAAACTATATGTATATGACTAACGGTTTAGAAATTAGTCATTGGTCACCGTTGAGAGTGGACATTCTGTATATATATATATATTTCCAAAAGAAAGCTATATCCATTATAAAGTACTCTTCTGGCATTTCTTATTTTTGTTAAATAAATCCTCTCTATAACATTTAAAATTTAACACACACGCTTAAAAAATAAAAAATATTTTGCTACTTGTCCAAGCCGTAAAAACAAACAAATGAATCTTAATCTAGAAAAAATTACAACATAACCACGAACGAAAATGTATAATGACGTTTTCCGACTTGCCCATGATTCTGAAAAGTGTTCCTTGTATTTGGAAAACTCAGAACCCAATGTATATTCGAGATTTATACATAATATGATTCAAAAGTTCGGGGAAAGGTTGTAAAAAACATTTTCCTGAATAGTTCACAACACCGAAACATATCCACATTCAAAGTAGTCACCTTGAGCGACTATACACTTCTGTCAGCATTCAAAAGACTTTAAAAATATTTTTGGAATGATCGCTGAAAGCCATTTTTCGCAACCTCCCATGAGGCCTCCTGTCATGTTGTTTTCAGGTATTATATATCTAAAATCGGCGTACTTGTAAATGTTTTTTTTCATTGACGGGACCAGGCAAAAGTCACACGGGGCTATATGTCCAGCTGATATGGGAGATGTAGAAGCACATTAGTGCGAGTTTTGACGAGGAATTGTTTTAACAGTTGGTATGGATATGCTGGTGCGTTCTCAAGCAGAAAGTACCAGTGTCTGACCTCAGCAATAGTTGTCCAAAACGATTACGCCTTCGATGGATTCTCGGTCCTCTTTAAATCATCGATGTCATTCATAAACCTTGTGTCTCACCATGGTAGATTCATCATACAACTTTCTTAGCATTTTGAATGTCTCCATTGGTGTTTTAACTAATCGGTGGCAGAATTTATTGCTGCAACGCTGTTCAAGAAAAGCCTTCTTTTTTTATTACGTTGCGGAGTAAATGTAACTAACTTCGGAAGATAACAGCTGCGCCCGTGGTTCGGTCACATGATATGGATAGGGCCCGACTTAGACAGTGCGGGGCCCTGGGGCAAATATTATTAGGGGGGGATCTATCTTAAAATGCTTCGTAAATTATACTGAAGTGACTAAAACTGAAATTCATAACTATTGTATGTGTACATAAATTTCGTACGAAGTACTATTCACATCTATATACGTAATAGCAGAAGAAAGACAACTTAAAAAAATTATAGAATACAGGGTTTTTCCGATTACAAGAATAAGGGGATAAATGTGAGACCTTAAGAAGGCATTGGGTAAAAAAACAGAGGGGGTAGGAGAAAAGAGACCCTTAAAATTGAAAAAAAAAGAATTATGGTCACTTTTGACCATTTTTTATCATTTGACATTCCTTTAACGAAAAACTTATATCTGTCCTTGGGGGGGGGGGGGCTTAAGCCGGGGGGCCTGCGGCAATAGCCCCGCATGCCCTGCCTTAGTCAGGCCCTGTATATGGACTAAACTAACATGAGCAAGTAGGGAAGGGTTGAGAGAATGCATTTCAGGCGGTTTTATTTTAGGCATTTGCTTTCGTTGTCAAGAATGGCCGCATTCCCCGAATTTTTGAATAGTACTAAGTAGAAGCATTTATAAAAACAAGATTTTCTTTTCTGTCATTCATTTTTGACAACGTTTTCGAGGATATTTTTTTTACAGTGAATTAATCAGTTTAATCAAAGCGGAATATGCATAAAATTAACCGTAAGTTTGTTCAAAATATATTGTCACTATTTTCATCGTAGGTAACGTTAAATGACGACTCCGAAAATATGATGGGAAATACTGTTTTTCTTGATGTGCATCATCATTCTTCTTCTTGTTCTTCTGTTTTTTTACAAATATTTATCGGCAGGAGTATTAATACTCTTTTAAAAACCAAACAAATTATATTCACAAAGGCATTTTTACTTGACATACATTGACATATGTCCTTTTACCTCAGATACCGAAAAATCAAATAGCGTTATCAAGGGTTTTTTTTTTTTTTTTTTTTTTTTTTTTTTTTTTTTTTTTTTAAAGCAATATCTCTTTCAAAAAATGTCGTTAAAGATTACAGTTTTAAACTAATTTTTGGAATCCGACAATCCGGGAAGGATTCTATATCAAACTCTCTTTATTATAAACCATGTCAAAACATTTATCTTATTTTCTGAGAAATTGAAAACGTTGCTTAACTCTTAAGGATCCTGTCCCTGTCCGCGAAGACACTCGCGAGCTAATGCTATTCCTATGGGGAGGCATTTTTCTAATAACTCTTTCGCATTTTGACATTTTTTTTTTTCTTTGGATAGCTGAGATGCATGTCGATATCGTTCCTTTTTTAATTTTTCCGTTTTTATTGCAGATACTTTCTATAAAGTTACTGTCACTTTCTGAACCGGTTTCGGAAGTGATAGTAGCTTTATAGAAAATATCTGCGACCAAAATCGAAAAATTAAAAAAGGAACGATATCGACATAGATCTCAGCTATCCAATGCAAAAAAAAAAAAAAAAATGTCAAAATGCGAAAGAGTTATTAGAAAAATGCCTCCCCATAGGAATAGCATTAGCTTGCGAGTGTCTTCGCGAACAGGGACAGAACCCTTAAGTGTTTTAAGCGGGCACAGTACCTTAAAATTGGTGAAAATATCGATTTTATTTTATTAATATTACCTGAAAGCTTTTTTAATTGTAAATATTTTGACTCCTCATTTTTACTTATATGATAGTTACATCGCGAGATATTATAAATTTTGTTAACAAATCCAGTGCGAGCATTAGTATTAATCCAGAGTATTACCCATGCAAATGAAAATTTTAAAGTGATTTTTCACTGTGTTCATATTTTTGTAACTTGCTTATTCGATAAACTCAAAGACTTTTTTGCTAATTTAGATAAAGATTTTTTTTTATTTGTCCTACATGAAGTATTTGATATTTTTGTGTATGGATATAACCCTTTCGGGTCTGGTGTACTATTAATAGTACATGTATTTTAATGGAACATTATTTTATTTTAAGAAATACGTTTGCTACTATTTAAAAATAATGATGCTAGTATTATGTCCATGCATCTACTACATGACTTTATTTATATTTAAATATTTAATAATAACAAAAATAACAATTATATGTTTATTTCTCTTCGCGCCATTTGCGATTCTTTTATTTTAAACATATATTTCCCGCTTTTAATTTAAAATTAAAGTTACTTTCCTGAAAGAAACACGTGTAATAAAGCACAAAAAGTATTAGAAATTCGTAATATAAGTTAAATCTTATTGTAATAACATATTTTCTAAATGTCTCCGAAAATTTTTTCTTAGCCTATTGTCATATGAATATGAATTAAACAATACACAAAACAATAACATTCGTTATCGTTTAGACAGTGAAATATTCGATAAATGCTATTTGACCTATTTGTATAGCTTGTGTTAATGTTATTAATGTAAAAGTAATTTTTCCTAAAAACTGAAAAAAAAATCAGACCCGAAAGAATTAACGTTCAAGTTTTTAGTTTTTTTTTTTTTTTTTTTTTTTTTTAAATATATATATATATATATATATATATATATCTGTGTGTGTATGTATATATATAAATAGATAATTTGTTGAAGTTCCTTCATTTTTTGATACAAATGAGAGAAAAAAAATCCCATTATTAAATGTAATATCTCATACATCCATACACAGTTTTATGTAGTATATTCTAATGAATATGGAAAAAAAATCGAAACCTAAATATTCATATTTATAAAAGTAGTAAACATTTTTGAAAAGCTAAATTATAAAAAAAATAGTAAAATAGGCTGTTTTACATTTTTTAAATTTTATTAAAATTTTTGTATTAAGTATTTCTGCGCCACCGCATATAATTGCAATATGCGGTGGCACTTATATTCAAGAGATGGTTTCAAAGTTACTATATCACCTTAAATATAAATATCTGAAGGTTTCATGCATTTATGAACAAAAATTGACTTCCTGTATGTATCAGAAAACTTATCTTTGTTAAATGGGGTAATTTTTTTAAATCACTCATGCTTTTGAACTTACCAAAAATGTAAAGAAACAATAACTTCTGCAGAAACAAAATGGTGCTATTATGGTAGCTTGAGATTTCAAAAAGGCACAAAAAAATTCTTATGTAATGGACAAGTTTTAATGGCATGTAGAAAAAAGTGCTTTCTAAAACACATTCAACGTCAGTGGATACCTTGAAAGTCAACGATGGATAATGAAGATGCCTTGAAGGGAAATTTTACAATCTGATTCTAAGCAGAAAATTCACTTAGAAATATTAAGGATAGCCATTAAAAGGTATCTACAACTGTTTCTATTATTATTATTATTACTATTATTATTTGATCCTAAAATTTTGTGCTATTGTGATAGAAATTTCATTTTATTGTTTTCTTGGTTCCATATGCTAATTTTAAATTGAAAAGTGAAATGTAGATTTTAAAAATATTTCTTTTTATGGTGTCCGCACACCTATGGGAGTGACTTGATGAATTTTCTAATGTTATTCATTTTTTATGATGACATTTACCTTAAAACTTTAAAAAAATATAAAAAATTTTAGTAATTACCCAGAAATTATTTTTAAGAGAAAAATAGTCAAAAATTGACATTTCTGCAAAGCATGATAACTCAAAAACAAAGCAATGCATTTTGTAAATTGTCTAATAAACAGAATAACTTTCTCTAGAAGTTAGACTACACATATTATAATCGCATCTCTATCTCAGATAATATGGCAGTTAAAACACTAACGTAATAAAAAATTCGCAAAATTATATCTCAAGTTTGTCAGTTATACCAATGTAAATGTAAAACTATTTAATATAATATTCTGAGTGTAGTGTTTTTCATGAAAAGACATTTGTAAAAGAAGTACAAAAAATTTCCTGTTATTTCATGCATAATTTTTTGTTTTAGAATGTTTTGTGTATATTAAAAAATCTGAAAAACTTCATTTTGAGAAAAGGCCAAAAATAACTTTTAAAAACAATTCAAAAGCTGTAATAGCTATAACTATGGTTATAATTAAGCTACAGACACAATTTAAGCAGAATTAGACAGATCAAAGAGTCGATTTTAATGTTATTCCATAAATAAACAAGTTGGAAATTGCACGTGAAGCGTAGCAAATAAGGTGCGTTCGTACGATAACGAAAATTTAAAAATATTACTCTCATATATCAATCTCGTAAAATTTTAAATAGTGAATTACAATTAAAACGCTCATCAAACAATATTCTCCCTATACCGCTATGTAATGGAATACTTTTGTGTGGCCTTGTAAATCAATAACAAATTTTCTTTGCACCACAAATTATGTAAAATGTATATTATAATATGTTATTTATTGTTGCATATAAATTTTATTAAGCTCGAATGAGTGTAACACCATTAAAATGCATTTGAAACATTTTTCCCCATTGACCGTAATGTAACGGAATACTTTTGATTGTCCCTGTAATTGACTATGCATCCGATTTTCATAAAATTTGAAATAACTCGACAAAATTATGTAATAATTATGTATTTTAAATTTCAAACGTATAAAATACATTTGAAACTTTTTCCCCATTGACCATAATGTAACGGAATACTTTTGATTGTCCCTGTAATTGATCTATGTACCCGATTATCAAAAAAAAAATGAAATAACTCGACAAAATTATGTAATAATTATGTATTTTAAATTTCAAACGATTAAAATGCATTTGAAACTTTTTTCCTCATTGAACGTAATGTAATGGAATACTTTTGATTGCCCCTCTAATTGATCTATGCATCCGATTTTCATAAAATTTGAAATGACTCGACAAAATTATGTAATAATTATGTATTTTAAATTTCAACCGATTCGGTTGGGTAGTTTTTGCGTTGTTATATGTGGACAGACAGACGGACAGACGGAACGACCACTATAGGTGCTACGTATTTACATAATTACGAACGCACCTAAAAATCGATATTCTGGGTGAAAACTACGTTTTAAAGGTGTTTGTATACCTCATCCCTTTCAGCGGCAAGGTATTTCTGCTCGAAAAATGTTCAAATAATTGATTCACACCGCAATTTAAGAAAAAAAAATGTTTGAAAATTATCAAGAGCTCTTTTTTGCGTATATTATGAGATCGAAATTGTAATAAAAATTTACTAGCACCAGTTCGCAATTGTAACAGTAAAATTAACCGTTTTCAGACAGCAAACGACGCCCCTGAAAGGGTTAATGTAAGAACTTTACTGCAAATGAACAAATTTTAGAATGATATACACTGTAAAACAGTCCGATAAATTTACGGCAAAAAATACTGGCAGTAATGATGCCAGCAGTTTTTGCCGTAAAAATTTCAGTAATATTAGATGTAATAAAAAAAATTACATCAAATTTAACTGCAATTTTTACAGCGAAAACTGCTGGCAACATTACTGCCAGCATTTTTTGCCGTAAATTTAACGGACTGTTTTACAGTGTATATTTTTTACGTTATCAATCAAAAACAAAATAATCTATATAAGTCAAAGTAATTGTTTATAGTCACTATAAATCAATTTACAAAATTTCCAGTTAAAATTTAAATTTAATACGTCATGCACATTCTTATGTGTAATTTCACCATTCCTTCTATTTAGAAGATTTATCTAAAAATATTAAGGGTAACCATCAAAATGAAAAATATCTTTTTATTATTGTTGTTGTATTATCTATATTCAATTTGAATTATGTTATATTACTTCTAAATAACATTCAATTTACTGTTTTCTGTTTTAAAAGGTTCCGGAACACAAAAATCTTCAAATTTTCTTTAATATATATATATATATATGTATATATATATATATATATATATATATATATATATATATTACATTAAAAATTTCTCTTTTTTGTTGTTGTTGTTTGTTTGTTTGTTTGTTTGTTTGTTTTTTCTGCTTAAAATGACGTTTAAATTATGTTTCCATTTTAATTAGAAGCGGATTTTTTTTTTTTCGAAAATTAGTTTTCACGTAATGGTTGTCATGAAATGACTTCTTTTGAAAATGCGTTTTTTCTTCAAATTTCTCGGATTTAAATAGTTATAACTTCAGAACTGTTAAAGATAAATGCTTCATACTTGTAGCATGTCTTTTTTGATTATTTTACTTTAATTTTGATTCAGGAAATTTGAAAAAAACATTTACTATGAAACTATATTTTTTTAATAAAAGTTACATCTTTTTTTGTGTGTGTGTGTGTCTTTAAATCTTTTTATTTTTTTTAAATTAATAATTTTAAAAATGACAAATCAAAAATTAAAATTTGAATATTTCCGTTTATTTAAATGTAAAAAACTGAAATTCTTCAAATAATATTTTGAGTTATAAGGATTTTATATCACTCCACCTTTTTTTAGAAATTTTAAATTATTTTTTTTTAATTATGAGAATTTTTATCATGTGATTTTGTTTAAAAATGATATGTTTAACTATCACAAAAAAAATAACTCGATTAATAATTTTTTTAATGTGTACTGGACCCCCTTAAATTCAAATGTCCATTTTAATCTATGAAAATGTAAATTAAAAGGTTTATTTTAATTTGGGATTTTAATGCATCTCTACAAATCTTAAAATGTACCAGTAACTCTTTTTATTATAAAATTGTATCTGTAATAAAAACATTTTATTACTGTTTTAAAGAGCTTTCAGTTTATTTTCACTTTAATTTAACTTATTGGCCAATTTTAATGTAGACAAGTAAAATGTAGACTTTTTTTTTCTTATGACTAAGCTCTTATTTAATTGTACCATCTATTGCATCTGAGTCATTTCTTTTCACTATTTTTAAAATGTTCTCAGTTTATTGCTATGTCTTTTATAATCCATATGGTCATTTTTATAAAATAAATAAAATGTAGTAAATGATTTTATAAATGTATCTGCTAAAATTTAAGATGCACAAATATTTTAAGTACAAACAATTATTAACGTAAACAAAAATAAAAATTCAGATGCTAGATGGGTTGTCAGATTACAATTTCTCAAGGTAGCATATTAATGGCATAAACAGTTTATTTAAAAAGAGTAACCTACTTAACAATTCGATTGGCATTTTCCTTACTCACAAGGAAGGTCTCCATACTGGGCATGCTCAGATTTTTTTGAAAAAAAAAATACTAATAAACTACTCATGTATGTAATAAAGGATTAGTGAAAATTAGAGGCGGAATTACAGAAGAAAAAATGTAAAAAAATAAAATACTTTCGAATATTTGGCGTGAAAAGATGAAAGTGTCACACGATTTGGCGAGCAGCACTTTTCTCCGCCAAAAGCAAACGATTTTAATGCAACTGAAAACATTTGGATTTTTAGAATCGTGTAAATTAATTTAAAGATAAATGAATTTAAACATTAATGAATTTAAATATAAACAATAAGCGAGTTTAATATATTATAAACATACATATATTAACTTGCATATATATAGATTATTTGTTGCTGTAGTTATTTAATTTACCTCTGGAAAAATGTTTTCATATATAAAAAATTCTTATTCAGTAAAATATTATTTTCATACATTTAAGCGTATTCAAAAATAAAAGCCAGATGTTTCCATACCAAAAAAATTGAATTGACAATTCTCAACTGGACTTTGAATTTGAAACAATATGATTGAATTTAAATTTGAATTTCGTTTTAAATCTCAAATTTTGATGATTAAATTTGAATATAAATGCATATAAATATCAATATAGCAAAATTATATTTAAAAACAAACTAAAGCTGATAAAACAAAAGATATTTAAATTATCTAAACACTTTGAGCATGAAACTTTTTTCCTTTAAAATGCATTTAACAAAAAAACAAAAAAATGAATTTGAATTTGCTTTTCATCGCCAACCGATGCCGCCAAATAACGAAATTTTCATTATTTTTTAATGGACAGGGTTCGGAGGTTCCGCCGAAAAGTTTTTTTATACACGTATATAACCTCATGAAAAGAACATTCTGTAATATTTTCAGATTTTTCGGAGTATGCCCGTATGGAGACCTTCCTTGTCAGTTGATTTAATTGTCTTTGATTGATTGGAAGATAATACAGTCTAATAAATTGACGAATTTGGTTGGTAGGACAAAACTGGAGAATTGCAATCATGTGGTTAAAACTAATCTATTACACAAGCAGTTACCAACCTGGAGTACGTGTACCCTTGGGGTGCGTGACGGGCCTGTTGGGGATACGTGAAATGGCGGAAATATCAAAAACGCTTTAACTAAAAACACATTAAGAAAATTGATAGTTTTAGGTTACAATGTTAATCTAATATGTAAATTCAATCTATCGCACTCAAAATGTGGAAAAAGGATTACTATACTTAATTATTCATTGATGAGTTTGATGAACCTCATACAGTGTCTGTAATTTCGCCCACTGATAAAGATACTGAATGAGTATTTATGTATTTCCCCTCATCTTGAAAACTTCAATTATATCTCTATGCAATGCTCTCTTCTCTTTCTATTTTGATTATTTGCATATCATGATGCAAAGTTATTATCAATAATCATCGTATGATAGTTAAAATGTCTTTTAATGCTACATTGATTTATCTTTAGTGCCTAATATTAAAAAAATAATATTAACTTCCCATGATAAAAAAAAAAAATAGAATATTAGAAATGTCAATGTAATTTATATAAATTTAATATAGCTCTGAAATGAAGATTACTGGTGAAAAAAGGCATGTTTGTGTATCTAGTTAAGTAGAGGAGAAAATGTGGAGTGTTTATGGAGGGGGGGGGGGGGTTACTGCTAAATGGAAAAAGTTAGAAAAAGCTATGTGAAAAAAAAAAGTGGGAAACGCTGTATTACACGAAAAATTTAATTGAAACAAATAGAATTAAATTAAAACCCTTGAATTTCTCTGAAAGGTATTTTTATAAAACGCTTTTTAAATATATATATATGTGTATGAATGAGTTAATAATTTGAAAAGAAATTAGATAAAATTTTGGAATGTAAGTAATGAAATATATAAAATTTAGGACCCTTTATCTCAATTTCGGGCACTGTCAATATTTCCCAAGAGAAGCACTCGCTTCTCGTGTCTATTCAGTAATCGAGACCTGATCATTGCGATTGTATATTTCAATCTAAGTGATTTCATTGCATTTCACATATAGAGTAAATCTGTTGATATGCAATCATATGCGTTAAAATTAAGAAAAACAAGTATGTTCGAATTGGAATGAAACACTCCATATTTTTGACTAAATCAATGGATATGCTAAAATTATTTATTTATTTGTGATCTACCATTTTCTAAAAATTTATAAATAGAATTTTAAATAACTACGTGTGCAATTTTTTTTGTTTGTTTGTTTGTTTCTAGCAATTTACCATATCCTTCTTTACCAATAACAAACGTGATAAGTTAACTAAAACAATGTTAATTTTTTAAGTAAAATTTCTTTACCTAAAAGTGTACTTAAATTCGTATAGAAAGCATATATGTAATCTTTAAATTACAAAGAGATTCAGTTCTCTCTTTGAATATGTACATGTTCTTAAATTGCAGATGTGGTTTTCAATTTGCATACCCAAAACAGACCCTGACCAAAAGACAGACTTGAAAATACTATGCGACGGTATGTATAGTAATACATTTTGTAAGATAAAATTTTATTTTCAGGAAACATATCACAACTTATTAAATTTAATTCTTCTTTTTTTTACGTTATATGTATTTTTAATTTTATATGGTCTTTAGCTCTTATAAGGTACACTTAGAAAATCATTCTCCACGATAAAACAAATAAAACAATAAAAATTCCATTTTTGTGTTATTATGGCGTTTAGATTCTTTGTATGTTGTGAATTGATTATTATTTTATCCTGGCCAAAAACAATGTACAAAAAAGAAAATTGTTTCATATAATTAAATTTTTAAAACTCTTTGAAGATATTTAAAGAATTTTTTAATTTCTGTTTAGTGATACCATAATGTTGTTCTGTATTTGTAAATTTATTTCATATTTAATATTATTCTTTTTTTTTCAATTTATAGTTAAGTGATGCAGAAAGATTTTTAAAAAATGCATTATTTTTATAATTATTGTTGTTATTATCATAGTCGTTATTTTTACTGTTATTATCAACCTTTGTAACAAAAAATAGTATTATTATTATCACTGTTATTATTATTGTTAATATAGTAGAACCTTGATTATCCGAAGTAATTGGGACCGACCCTACTTCGGATAGTCGAGATTTTCGGATAATCGAGAATTCGTCAATGATTATCTAGTTTAATATGTAGTATCGTCATTGAATTGTTATTAACAGTTATGTTAAATACTAAATGAAAATTCTAAATGAAAATAAATTTATTTCTAAAACAAAAATTTAGAATGGTTTAAATGAGTTTCCGGAATTTGGCTCCTTTCCCCACATTAAATTCAGCAAAATACTTCTTAATATTTTCCGAGTTCCTTTTCATCTCATTGACTGTTGACACGCCAACGAGAAACTCCTTTACAAGTTTTGACACAGCCAGGGCCGTAGCTAAGGGGGCGCTATGGGCGGCTTAGCCCCCCTAAAATATTTTGAGCCCCTCCCCCCCCCCCTGGAAAAAGTTCCAATGTCACTAAATGTTCCGAAAATTAAAAAAAAATTCTATTCAAAAATCTAATTTAGTTTTGAGACCCTTTCACAGTTTTGCAGAGTTACTAAATTGTATCTAAAATACGTGTTTCAACACTCCCTCATCCTATTAGTACATATGAAGCTAACAGGATGTTTAATTTTGCACCACTTATACATTCAAAATTTTCATTATCATATACTTTTCTTAACATAAAATGAAGTTATTAGAACAGTTTAATGAGAAACATAGCACCTACAATGTGAATATGTACTAATTTATCTTTCTGCATTAGAGAGAGAACAAAAGAATATGAGCCCCCCCCCCTTACATTACCTTGAGCCCCCCTATATTCCCCTGAGCCCCCCCTATCGTACACTTCTAGCTACGCCCTGGACACAGCTTCTCCCGATTCTAGTCCCGCAACAATATTATATTTTTTCTGTATGGTTAATACGATTCTTTTTCTCTTAATGGAAGCCATAATTTAAAAAAAAAATGAGTGTAAAAAAATAAGAAAGACAATACGTAAGCCCTATATGATAGCACTCAAGAAAATTCTGATCGGAAATGTAACAGCAGAAAAAGAAAACAAGCGGGGAATTGTGGCCATCTGCCAAAAGTGAACATACCTAAAAAATCGCACTAGTAGGGGTAGAAAGAGAATAGCAAATGTGTTTTTCCTTCATTCCTTCTTTTTCCCGTTTCTGGAATAGAATTGTCCACAAAGGATAAGTGACACAAAGTGACTCCTCCGCCTTTTCAAATTCTGCTGCAATGAAAATTTTTCTGTTCTTGCGATGACAAGAGGTTCATTTCTTTGCACTTGCTTACAGTCAGAGGGTGCAATAATATTCGATTGTTCTAGGAAGGCAGTATGACTTTCCAAATGTCTAAATGGGGTGTGTTTTTGTTTAGAACAGGGACGTTTGAAAGTGGGAAAGTGTACACTCATGCCAAGAATTAAGCGTGCGAGAAGGACTTCTAAAAAAAAGGAATTCTAAAAAATTAACTGCACTCGAAGTTTGGAACGGCTTGCATACAAAAGGAATATGGGGAAAAAACTTTACAAATGCATATTTCTTAAGAGAAAATTTTGGATGATAGTAGAAAGTGAAAAAAAAGTGATGATGAAACCGACTTCGGTTAACGGAGAGTTTCGGTTAATCGAGGTTCGGATAATCGATGTTCTACTGTAATTTTATAAATTTTCTCAAAATGGTTGGTTGTGTTTATGATGGCCAATTTTCTACACATGAGCTATAGGCCCTAGGGGGTGGTGCCCTCTGTGGGGGGTCTTTTTAAGGGAACCTAACCAATATTTACGCAGGGAAATCCAAAATTATTTTCTCAGAACATTTAATAATTTCGTACAATTAGTGCAATGGGAAAGCTCCAAAAATTGCAGCGGTATGAGTCTTAAACGTTGACCAGGAAGAATGGCGATACCTGCAAAAGTAAACCTGTAAAATTATCTAGAAACATTGTTTTTCAATAATTTAATATAATAACTTTTGAGAAAGAAATTAAATTTTCTACGAACCACGCCTGAAAAATATATAAAAACGACTCTTTCTCGAGCTATAATAAAAAATTATAGTCTATTTTTATATATTTTGATATTTTCATCATCTTTTTAAAAATATTTTAGACATCTTTGTTTTCTTTTTTGTTATAATCTCAAGATAACGTAATAAGTAATATAAATAGGAAATTGCAACTCAACATTATAGAACCTGTATTTCAAAATCATGCAAAATTAGTTTTACGAAATTTTACGTACAATAATTAAAATCTAGTTATTTATTATTATTATTACTATACAATTTACCCTTTTTTTTTCTTTTTTTTTTTTGTTCAAAACACATATAAATAAATGCAATAAATGTGCTTTTTAAAAAAAATACTAACCGACTTCAAAAAAAGAATCAAGCTTGGCGACAGTTTCGCACTAACTCATATGTATGGTTTTAATATGCTTATGATTTGAAAAAGGTTGCAACAATGAAAGATAATTTGCGATAAATCGTTATTTTTTTTATCAAATCATAAGCATATTTAAAACTATGCATTCATATGCGTTAACTCCAAACTGCTAGAACAAACTAGCGTCAATCTGCTTTCGCTAACTTCGCAAAATCTATCTAGATCCCGACCTTTGTTTAGTGGGTGATTCTACGATAAGAGGTAATTTGTACGGCAATCCGTTTAAAACAGATTTTTTATTGTATATGTTGCTTTTTTTTTGCAATGAATCGCATCATCTTAATATACTTTATTAAATAACATCACTATTGAATGCCTAATTTAAACACATTTTTCTGAAATTTCTTACAAAGTCTAAAAAGTCCCCTCCCCTGGCATGTCCCCTTGCCGGTTTCAATTTAACTTTCAAACAATACACATATTTTTTCCGCCAGATGCTTAACTAAAATATGTTTAATTGGAATTTAAGTAATTATACTTACGTATTATAAAATAAAAAATAAAATAATTTTGTTAATTTCAAATAATTTTTAAAATTAACTTTTGTCCCGCTTTTTTTGTGTCTCTCCCCTGTCAAATTTCGTTCCGCTGAAACAAATATAAATTCAAGGATGGCTATATTGGAAGTAGTGCTTAAGGACATCTATTGGCTTGAAGTTAGCAATACTAAACGCGCAAGCCATTTAAGCGTCACCATTTTCAGTTGTTGTGACGCGACCGTGTTTTGTAGTGGTTTCGCACGGTGATTGTGTATCTCCCCTGGTAAGTCATAAAACTTATAATATTCATTTAATTCAATTGCATTTACTGCCCTAATTAAACAATACGGTAATACTTAAAGTGAAACACACAATTAACCGAAAAACTAATTCAGTCAGTTAAAAAGTTTGAATTTACACGAAAATGTCTCTTCCCTGCCGTATTTCCCCTGGCACGATAACTGCCAGGGGAGCGAGTCACTGACCAGAAAAAGTTATAAAATATGCATAAAGTGACTTGCCCTTATATGAAAAAGTAAATAAACGGGGCAAAAATCATAATTTAAAGGTTTTTGATCAAACTCAAACTTTTCTTTTTGGCCGAATTCTCCATGTTTTTGAACCTCTTATCGTAGAATCACCCTAGTCTTGATTTCGCACTTGGAAGAAAAAAGATTTCGTATCTGTGTAAGAGTATTAGTTTCTTCTGGTAGCATCCCGTTTTTCGTATTTTTTGGTTATTGTTAAGTCTATTATCCATGTTTATTTATTTTATTTTAATTCTCTTATTTTTAATTCTCGTGACACATTTTGTGTATGATGTAACGTGAAACGAAATTGTATTTTTCAATGTTTGAATAGATTTTATTGAAAAGAATGAACACTTTTAATTGGACGATTGCTTCAAAAGGAATTTGAATTTCTAAAGTTTTTATTTCATAAAAGTTCTAATCATCAGAATTTAATTAAATTAAAATGGGACCATATGGGTATCTTATACTTTCAAACAAAAAAAGAATTATCAAAATCGGTTCATATTTACGGAAGTTGTGAGTGAACAAGAAATACATACAGGTCGAAATCATAACCTACTCCTTGAAGTCGGTTAATAAAAAGAAGTAATCGTCTAAATAAATTACATACTACCCAATTCACGTTAAAATGTCCGTCAATTTTTTGTCATTTCAAACTTTTGTCGTCCCCTTAAATATTTAATGTAAACCATGTATATAATTTACAAGAAACATCATAAAGATTAAGATTTTGAATAAATAAATGCAATAAAAAAGTAAATCTGTAAATAAATTACAGGCTTTTCTAATCCACGATTAAACTTCAGCTAACTTTGACAGTTTCAAATTTTTGTGTTTCATATAAATAGTCAATGTAAACAATATATGTAAAAACGGGAATAAAAAGTAAATACCCCTACTAACTGCTCAAGAAATTATAGTAGAAGAAAATTTCTATTACCTAACGATTGGGAATAGAGTCTACTTTTAAATTATGCAAATAAAATTTGCTTAGGGGGGGGGGGGGGCATCTACATTTCAAAACGAAACCTAACTTTTTTTTATATATAACAGTACCCAATTCTGACAGCATAAATGAATTTTACACCCTTTAATTAGTCTAAAAACAAAGTTTCATGCAATTCGTATGATAAGCTTTCGAGAAAATAATTGTTTTAAAACAAGCTTATTTTATAGACTGTATCCAAATTGAAGTTCGGTACTGGACTGTTAACCGAGAGAGTTTTCTTCTTAATCAAGGCAGTCGAGGCCATTCAAGCAGTCATTTGAAGACTGCTAGATTGCAGAGTAGCATAAGATGTTTCAAAGTACGATGTAGTCATTTAAATGGTAAACGGCCCCTAAAGCGATCATTTTGCCGTTTTTAAGCATAATTTAAAAACTACTTGAAAGAAAAATTTGAAATTTTGGATTTTCCATTAATAGTCAATGTAAACAATGTATGTAAAATTGTGGAATAAAAAGTAAATACCCCCAACTAACTACTCAACAATTATTTCTTGAGAAGAAAGTTACTGGTACCTAACGATTGGGTATAGAGTCTACTTTTAAATGATGTAAATAAAATTTGCTTAAGGGGCCATCTACATTTCAAAACGAACCCTAATTTTGTTTTAAGTACTTAATAAATCTAAATCCATTGAAAAAATTGTAGGTTGCAATTCATAATTTTTTCGAATAATAATTTCACAATTCATAATTCATATAATAGAATTATAAAAATTGCAAAATCAACGCATTTATGTTTGGGTATATTAGTAATATACCCAAAATACATAAAAAACCAGAACATTAGGAGTATAATTTCAGGAGTATTAATAAAAATATGAAAATGTAATTTAACATCAGAAGTGTACTAAATTTTGAATGTTTATAATTCAAAAGCTTATCATTCAAAAGACTTGAAATTTAGTATCTTGACATAGTTCAAACCGAAAATTTGAAATAACTTGTTAAAGTTCGGTACTGTCATTGAAAAAAAAATGAAGTTTGGATTCGTTTCAGTATGTAGATGGTCCCCTAAGCAAATTTTATATGCGTCATTTAAAAAGAGACTTTATTCCCAATTGTTCGATACCAGTAACTTTCTTCTACGATGATCTGTTGAGAAATTAAAAGGGGGTATTTACTTTTTTTTTCATTATTAGAAATGTCGTAAAGTTATCATTGAGAAAGATTGTGAATAAATAAATGCAAAAAAATGTAAGCGTCTAAATGTATTACAGGCTTTCCCAAACCACTATTAAACTTCAGCCAATTTTCGTCGCTTCAGATTTATGTTGTTCCCTTAAATATTTGATGAAAGCAATGTATGTACCTTATAAGAAACATTATAAAGTCATCACTGACTAAGATTTTGAATTAATAAATGCAAAAAAGAAGTAAGCATCTAAACACGTTAAAGGCTTTCCCAATCCACGATTAAACTTCAATCAATTTTTTTCAAATCAAGTTTTTGTAGTCCCTTTAAATCTTTAATTGAAACAATGTTTACAGGAAACAACTTTACAAGAAACTTCATAAATCCATCACTGAGTAAGATTTTGAATAAATAAATGTAAAAAGAGGTAAGCCTCTAAATAAATTACAGGTTTTTCCAATCCGCGATTAAACTTCAACCAATTTTCGTCGTTTTAAATTTTTCTTGTCTACTTAAATATCCTATCTAAACAATGTATGCACTTTACAAGAAACATTATAAAGTCATTATTAAGTAAGATTTTGAATAAATAAATTCAAAAATAAATAAGCGTCTAAATGTGTTACGGGATTTCCCAATCCACGATTAAACTTCAGTCAACTTTCGTCATTTCTAGCTTTCATGAAATAGGGTCCTTTTAAATATTTAATTGAAACAATGTATCTACTTTACAGGAAACATCATAAAGATATCACTGAGTAAGATTGTGGATAAATATATGCAAAAGGAAGTAAGCCTCTAAATAAATTACAAAGCTTTCCCAATCCACGGTTAAACTTCAGTCAATTTTCGTCGTTTCTAATTTTTGTAGTCTCCTAAAATATCCTACAGTTGGCAAAAAAAGTATTTGTACACCCTAAATTTTTTTTATTTTTAACTAAATAAAAACAGATATTTTGTCAAAAATAGTTTTAATACTGTCTGTTTACCATGTGTTTTAAATTACACAAAAGAAAATTTCGATAAAGATGTAAAATAATTTTCTAATAGGAAAATTTTGCAAAAAAAGTATTTGTACATTTCTCCATCCTGATATGTACTGTGTTTTATAGTGTTTATGGTTCAAAGGAGTACTTTTACAGAAACTGTTAATAATTTTTAACTTCATATTATATTTGTCTGACATTTAATTTAATTTGCTCTTGAAGTAATCGAGTATAGAACCTAAAACTACAGAGGCACCTCTAGATATATGAAATCCTATGATTGAGCATAATAAAAATTTAAATTCGTAACAAAAACTTGTAAAAGCTATTAAATTACCATTTACAACTATTGGATGTATAGTGAGAAACTATGAATAAATTAAAATAATCGAAATTCAATGAAAATCACGATTTCTCAGCAAACTAACAATGAAGGAAAAAGGGATTGTTGTTAAAAAAGCTTTAAAAAATCCTATGTTTTCGGTTTAAAAATTTGCTAAAGACCTTGCAACATCTTCTCGCATCAGAGTAATACCTCAAACAATAAAAAATATTCTTCTCAACGCAGATTTAAAAGGAAGAACCTCAAGGAAAAATCCATTCATCAGCGAAACAAATAAGCGAAAACGCATAGTATTCGCTTTCGCATACAGAAGTAAATCATGGGATTTTTGGAAAACAGTAATTTTTTCTGATGAGGGAAAATTCGGAATTTTCTTACCACCAAGCATTCGAAAAAATTGGCGTAAAAATAAAACTGTTATAGATCCAAAACGTACGCTTCAAACTATCAAGCATGTTGGGGGGAATATTATAGTTTTGGGGTGTATAGCTTCTAATGGAGCAGGACATTTAAAATTTATTGACAATGAAAGGACAGGTTTAACATACATTGATGTGTCGCACCATAATTTATTCAGCCGTGCTAAGAAATTATGCGTAGAGGAAGCTTTTTACTTTCTGCATGATAACGATCAAAGCATACTGCTGTGATCACCAGCATAAGGTTACTACAATACTCGAAGACGACTGGTAACTCCTCTAAAATCTATACACTTGAATCCAATAGAAAATTTGTGGATGCTATTGGATGCAAAAATCCGAAAAAAAAAATATGTATCAGTAAAAAACAGTTTTAAAGAAGCTCCTATTGTATCATGGAATAACATTAACCAGACCGCTACAAAAAAGTTAGTGGAATCTATGTCACACCATCTAGAAGTAGTCATAAACGCTAAATGAATTCACACAAAATATTAATTTGTATCATTTTACTAAATTTTCCTTAATTATATTACATTAATATAGTGTACAAATACTTTTTTTGCATTATATTTTTGTATATTTGTCTGTTATAATGAAAAAATCGATTCGTTTAATTTTGTTTTTGCTTCTATAATATTATAATGCATTAAATTAATGTATTACAATACTTTTTGCTTAAATCTTTTGTTTAATTTCATTATAATTAAAAAAAAATTAAGTGTACAAATACTTTTTTTGCCAACTGTATGTAAACAATAATGCCCTTTTCAAGAAATATCATAAAAACAACACTGAGTAAAATTTTAAATAAAAAAAGCGAAAAAGAAAAGAAGAAGTACACGTATAAATACGTTTCAGTCTTTCCCGATACGTATTAAACTTCAATCAATTTTCGTCATTTCACACCAAGAAAAAAGTTTTGTTGAATCAACAAAAATTTGTTTGGTCCAATAAATCTTTTCCTTTAAATATGGGTCAATGGAAACTTTGTTTGAATAAACAAAAAAATATTGTTGATTATTTTTTTTTCGTTTAAAAATTTTCATCCGAAATGCATAATAACGTCATTAATCCGTCTCAATTGAAAAAGTTTTTATTATACAAAAATTATGTTAATCCTTTATAGCTGAATTAAACAAAATTATGTGAGAGAGTTATGGCTACAGCACACCAATTTAAATTTTGCAAAAACAACAAAATTTTGCTGGAATTGCAAATGCAAGACTTTATAAAGACTCAAATAAAATTGATGAAATTTTGTTAAAATCTTATGAGAGTATTTAAAATATTTTTTTGCCTGAGCAACAAAATCGATTTTTTACTTTAAGTAAAAAATTCACTAGACGTCAGCTCCTTGATTCAACTATTTTGGGGGTCTCGGAGTGTGTATAGTAGTTAGTTGAGTATTGATATTTGTAGTCTGTGTTTAAGTGAGTTTATTAGGTGTTGGTTTTTTGGTTGGTGATTGCGAATTTAGACAGCTATAAAGAAATATACAGCTGCTCACCGGGCCCATGAGGGATCTATACAATAACAACAACTAAAAAATTCACTTAACCCTTTGCGGGGCAGGGCAAATTCATTGCTTAAGTATTGAAATTAATGACTGACACCGGAATTTCAAAACAACTTTATTTGTAAATAAGAAAACGCTATACTTCACGCATTCAATAAACCGTAATTTTCTTTAACAAAATTCCGGTGCGAATGTGGCGTTTGTGAATTAAAATTAAGTGGTATATCTATTAAACCACCGCCCCTCAAGGGGTTAAAACAACCAACATGTACTCAACAAAACATGCTTTGTAGTTTTAATCAATTCCTTTTTCTGAGTGCAAACTTCTATAGTCCTTTAAAATGTTTAATTGAAACAATGTATCTACTTTACAAGAAACATGATAAAGCCATCACTGAGTAAGATTTTGAATAAATAAACTCAAAAGGAGGTAATCATCTAAATGCGCTGCAGGATTTCCCAATCCACGATTAAACTTCAGTCAATTTTCGTCATTTCAAGCTTTCATGAAATATGGTCCTTTTAAATATTTAATTGAAACAATGTATCCACTTTACAGGAAACATCATAGAGATATCACTGAGTAAAAAAATAGCTTTAACATGGATTTGAAGCAATGAAGATACTGCATAAATTGTGATACTAGAATTTCGAAATATTTTCACTGTATAAAAATTCGTATTTGTTTTTGAGGCATATGAAGAAGAAGAAAACGAGTTGTTTTCTTTTTTAAAACTTGTTCCCAAAACACGATTTCTTACTGAAGTTGTATAACTGGCATTGAAACAAGTAAAAAAAATCAAGGACATTAATCATTACTCGTTTGCTTAGTTGAAAATAAATAAATAAATAAATAGCACTCTACCTACCTGCCTTCCAGCAGAATCTTGTTTATGAAAGGTTAATTTATGATATGCACTTTTTCGGTTGTTTTCCATGTAGAATGTTGTTTTCCATTCCAAAAGAGTTACTTACAGACATTTTTTCTTTTAATTCACTTTTTTTAAAATTCTGAAAATCTATGAAATTGGTTGGTGAAAGAAATTATGTAATCGCAAGATGTTTTCTTTTTTTGGTAAATGCATAAGATCTTTCATAAAATAGTCTCAAAGTAGGCGTTTTGAATCGAATTTCCATGCATCACAGAAACAGAAAAGAGAAAAACCGGTCGTCACGTGATCAAAATCGCTGACAATTCAATAACTTATTTATTTGTAATTTTAGAAAAAAAATGGGAAAATCATTTGGATTTCAAATTGTTTCAATAGTCAGCCCTGCCATTTTCACGCCTTTACATTTAAAAATAAATCCAAAATTGACTCATAAAATTTCTTGTTAAAGACCAAGAATTGTGAACATAACCGTCAGGAGTAGATGCTCGCTATCTAACACTAAAACTATTTGCTAATATATCATTTGCATTTCGCCTTTATATATATATTTATTTATTCATTCAGTGAAAAGCTGAAGTCCAACTCTACATCGCCTCTTTTCTACTTTTTCGGTTTTGGTTGCAGATATTTTTTATAAAGTTACTTTCACTTTCGAAAACAGTTCCGAAAATTAAACTGTCAGTATAAAAAATATCTGTAATCAAAATTGAAAATGTAGAAAGGAGTGATGTAGATATAGACCTCTGCTATCCAATATAAAAAAATAAATGAACAAAAATTTTGAAATGCAAACGAGATATAGCATATTATCCCCCCATAGATTTAGCATTAGCTCCAGAGTGTTTTCGCTGGAGAGGACAGGAGCTTTTATCCTTTGTAGCTCAACAACTTCAATTTGAAAAATATTTACTCAGATGTTAGAATACATCATTTTAGGAATGTAAAAAATAATTTTAAAATTTTAAAACATAAAAATAAAAAGGTATTGACTATAAGGTACTTTTTTTAAACATAGCAAGATTTTTTTATACATAGAAAATAACATAGCAACTATTTTTTAAACAAAGCAAGAAAATGTCATAAACTCAAGTTACATTTAAAACGATGGTAAACTTATATCTAGTGCAAATGTTATAAGATATGTCAAACGTAAATTCAGCCTGCATAGAAACATTATTTCACTGTGAAATATTTGTCATTTTTTTCGACAAAAAAAATCATTTGCATTCTTTAAATTATATGAACCATACTCCATTTTAAACTGATTACATATACAGTAAAACCTCTAAATAACGGACACCTCGGGAACGTAGAAATTGTCCGCTATTCGGAGGTGTCCGCTATTGAGACCACTTCAAAGATTCAAAAATCACTAAGAAATTCTTAATGTTTCATTAATTGAATTTTATATGGCCTAAAACCTCTATTATATGATTAATTAGAAATTTAAAAAAAATTTAAGCAGTAAAATTGAAATAAAATTGTGCGCACCTTTATCCACTGTTTATTACATTCTTATGAAAAAAATCTGTTACAAAAGTTTACTTTTGCTCGTGATTACATGTAATTTGTTTTTAAATGCGACGTTATTTGGACATTATAGAGTTCCGAGCGCAGAGGGGGGGATAGCACATTTGGACCTCAAACCCCTTCGCGACGGGAGCCTTTTACGAAATTATAAATGTTTTGTCATCGATTTTTAAATACAGAAATTTGTGCCTTAGTAAATCGGGAAAATGTTCCGATTAAATAAGGAAAATTTTATTGGCGGGGATAAACAAGAATTCTTAAGTCTTTTTGTGGTACGTATACGTGTCACTCGTCCCCAAGGGCTTAAAAGAATAAAATCTCAAATTTTTTGGAGGGACATTTCAATGCTCTGGGAGATGTCTCTCCCGGGCAACTTCCTGAATTCAAGGCTGAACATGAAGAGGGAGGGGATTTTCTCCAGCTCACGATCTACATTAATCTATGGTCACAAAATTTATGATGCAATAACCTGATAAATTTAGAGGTCTTTTTACTTTTCTTTTTCATTTTTTTTTTCTCGTTAATTTTTTTTTTCATTCTTTATCGCCGAAAATAGTGTCCGCTATTCGGAGTGTCCGTTATTCAGAGGTTAAACATACAAAAATTCAAGTTTTGGGAGTGGGGATTGGAAAACTGTCCGTTAAATAGAGGTGTCCGCTATTCGGGAGTGTCCGTTATGGAGGTTTTACTGTATTTATATAAGTATAATTCAATTTGCATAAGAATGTGTATATATTTTCTCTTTATATATATTTTTATATTGCTGTTAGATCAGCATACAAAGCAGAAAATCGTCTTCGCTCTTCCAAGATAGCACCGCGCTCTGAAATGGCTTCCCCAAACCACACAACAGAAACTGTAACTTTACTTGAAGGAAGGCGCCAGAAACGGTAATTTTTGAATAATAATTCATTAATAATTTTGAAAAAAATCTCTCATAATGAAAGAATATCAGTTCTATGTTATGCCGATTTATTTATTTTCCGTTAAAAGTACAAACAATATGATAAAAATTATCATTTCAAAAATGTATGTTCATTATTTTTTAAGAAGTTAATCAGATAAATCCAAATACAGTGTATTGTCTATCTGAACACATTATAATATGAACGCCTCGGTATTATGAACACATTCTGATGATCCTATCAAAACTACATAGACTGAACCCTTAACTACTGTTAGTGGTCTCAGAGACCGCTGAGTTTTTCAAGTTTCACAGTTTAACTTGTAATTTTTAGTTTAACTATAGATTCTGATCAAATTTTGTTTCGTTTGGAGCCTTAATACTACCTCTAGAGACTTTTGTATAGCTGAATTTTATTTATAATAGTCTTGTATATAAAGTTTAATACATAAATAGTATTCTGAGTTTTAATGTAACAGTTTATTCATGTTTAGATTAAGCGGTCTAACAGACCGCTCACAGTAGTTATGAGACAATTTTTATCACAGTAATTAAGGGTTAACAAAATATGAACTCTCTTTGTTATGATTTATGAACATCCTTTAAACTGAATACCCAACTATTATGGATGCTACTTTTAATCCACATATCTACCCCACCTCTCTGTAAACTGAACATGAGTTTGCATCTGAATTTGAATTCCTCCATCATGGAAGTTCAGAGAAACTGATGCAGAAGAATAAAAAAGTTCAACGAACTTGATTAAAAAATAAACAGACAAGATCACTTCTACATTTTAAGCATGTACTTGAAGTTGCAATTTGTCTGAATACTTCAGATAAAATCTTCAGTATAATCTATTGGAGTACCTGTTCTTGCATTATTGTCAGCTACTTGCTGTAAGATAAGCCATTTTCTATTTTTTTTTTTTTTTTTTTTTTTTTAATTAGAAAACGTAAAAATTTAGTTTTTAAGTAGTTGAAGACAGTTCCGGTAAGTAAAAATAATTCATTTTCATCTTGTTTATTTCAAATAACAGTTTTATATAAATTATTGTTAATCACAGCTTAGCTATGATATTTTAAAGATTAATTTTGGAATTTTTGACTGATTTCTTCAATTAATCAACTACTGTAAAAATGACAATTAAAGAAACTAATTGTTTATAATTTTGTTGTTATTTAATTTCAGCACGATTTTGCTCACGATAAGGACATTTATCAGGGATTGCAGCAATCATGTTAGTTTAGTTTTAAAATTTAAAAGGAAGGAAATATAATAATAACCCCGTAGCATCAATTTTATTTGATCAACTATTGTCTGGATCACCCAACATAGTAGTAATAGTAATGCATTTCCAACCTCCCTCTGTAATGAACACCCCCCTTAATCTCAAAATTCTTAGTCGATTCAATGAGTGTTCAGAATAGAGAGAGCCAACTATATCCCACAAGTATTTGTATTTAATTGGAAGTATTTCTAATGTTGTAACAATATTTTATAATTATACACGAAATGTGAACTGATGTAATAATGGACATTAATATAAAAGCTATTGTGTTATTTAATCATTAAAAGGCAATTTCGCTTTCCTTATTACTATGCTTGAATTTACTGAGTGGAATCTAAATATGGTTGCAGGGTTTTGCATTGTTTAGATAAGAAAATTCTTCGATACAGTATTTTGGTATAGAAAATTTCTGATTTAGTAAGATCTCTGCTTTCCTTCTACTACGCCTCCATATTTTCATACTTTTGGATGCAGGAAAATTCATCAGTAAAAAACTAAAATCGAGTTTTCAGGTGTTTTCAACCAAGTTATGACTAAGCAGGCCGATTGTGTTTTAATAAACGAATGAAGATATAATTAATCCAAAATTTCATCCGTGAACTCGATGAGATGATTGTCTGGGCTGTCGCCTCCCGGTCTACAAGCTATTTATTTCCTTTGTTTTTCTCTGAAAATATACAGATTAAAATTTTTGTAGTGCACGTTCTTTTTTTCTTTTCGTACATTATTACATTACATGGAATTTTGATATATTGTTACAATACGATAATAATTAAAAAATCATTATATATAAAAGATATTAAAGGCACCTAAAACAAAAATAAAATATTGTAACTCTTAATAATTCTTTTTCAAAGTTATTGAAGTGTTTTATTTGTAACTAGATTCTAATCCTATTGTTTTGTTAGCATTTTTATTAATCATTTGGAAAATAGTTGTCTCTTTCAATCGAGAATAGAGATAACTGATGAATATCTGAATGCTTGTGATGTCCGGATTTTATTCGTTTTCTGATTGGTCCACGTTTAATGTCCAGATATGAAATATTTCTTTCGCTACGATTACAAAAAAGTATTTAAAACCATGAAAAAAATAATAATTCAAAAACAAACTAAGATTCAGCTTTCAAACAAATTGCATTCAAAAGTACATTTTCCGCCCTAAATGACGGTCTAAAAATTAAAAATGTTCAATGTTTAGAATTTTAAAATTTTACAGTGCCTAAAATTGTAAAACTGAAATTTAAATTAAAATTTGTTTGTGATTGGTCCAAGAATATTAATGTTTAATCCACGACGTATGTAATATATGACTCTGTTTATTAAGTAAACCCCATTTTGACCATCATAAAAAAGATGTTTATTGTTATTATTTTTTAATTATAGAATTTATTTATAAGTCTAAAATTTTAGTCTTTGAAAATATTTTCTAAGTAGTCACTGTAATTTCTTAAATTACAATGCTTTTTCAGTATTATTGTTGTGTGTATTTTTTCTAGTTGTTGCTGTGGCCGTTTTCGTATCTATGGTTCTGATGGCGTTTGGTCTTGGGGTGTAGCATTTGCCAATTTCCTTGTCAACTTCATTATTGTGGGTCTCGGAAGAATGGCTGCAATATTCTACGTTGATTTTATAAATTTCTTTCATATTGACCGAAAAACTGCTTCCATTCCATTTAGTGTTCAACAAGCTGGCAGAAACCTGTTTGGTAAGTTTTTCTAACTCTTTAATACAGTAAAAATTGAAATTAAAAACTAAGCATTTAGATAGACACAGTGTAACAGATAAATAAATTCAAACAGATTAAGAGCAGTGCAAATATAACGTTATCATTTTAGGGGGGGAGTGTGGCAAATGATATCGTAAGATATATCTAGGGGGAGGGGGATTTGTCTTTTGATATCGATATCATTTTTAATCCAATCAAAATTTTCTCTTATTATTTTTAATATTGTTTTTTGTTCATAATAGTATGTTATCGTTTTTTAGTCTGTTACCTATTTTTATGAAAATACTAAGTTTTTATTAAAATCACTAAATTATTATGAAAGAATTTAATTTTAAAATAGGGAATAGCCCAATATTTGACATTATTTTTCATCTTCGTATATGTTTACATATACAATAACTATTCGAAAAACCCTATGGAAAGTATCTATTGTAAATGAAGCTTGTGTGTACTAATAAATAACTAGCAGGGGAGACCGAGCTTAGCTCGGTCAAAATTAACTTTGTGTTCAACTCGATATAGTATTTTCACTGTATCATTAACTCTGTATTATTATTGTAAAACATGTTTTAATAGTATTATTTAGAAAAACAATCAATAAGAGAACTATGTTTTTATGCGCATATTTATAAATTTTACTTTATTTTTAAATTTACAACGAAAGGACATCGATCTAAATCTCTTTTTTAGCTCGACTCTGATTGGTTTAACCATGCATCTCTAATCCTCTTAAAAATGTATAAAAAAATTCTTTACATTCTGCAAGACAATATTTTTTGCTAGATATAGCCAAATTTGGAGGCATTCTTTCATTTGGCTCCAAATACGTGTTTTGGTTTTCGTAATTTTTATAGTCGATTTTTTGGCCATATGTCTTCAATATTTTGCCAAATATCACCAAGTTATTGGCTTTTGCCATATTCTCGTGACCCTGACCCGTATTACCCAAAATGAGCCACTAATCAAATTTGATCAAGCATGTGACATAGCTCAATCGTCTTCAGGTAATCAAAAACAGTAGAATATAAAATTGAATCAAAATCGTTTAAGCCATTTTTTAGGTAAAATTAGCTTGGCAGCATTCAGCAATGAAGCGAAATGACCCACTAATATAATTTTGTTTAACATGCGACTCAGCCCAATAGTCTTCTCGTGACAAAAACATTTTGTTTCAAAATTTAGGTAAAATTGATTGAGTCGTTGTTATATATAATTAGAATGACCCTAGCTCATTAAGACCCAAAATGACCCACTAATCGAATTTTCGCGAGCATGTGTCCAAGCCAAATGGTTTTCTCTTGCTCTAAAACGATATAATACAAAGTATAGTCGAAATGGTGAGTACCATTTTCTATATAAAATTAGCATGACCCATCATGACCAACAAATGACTCTTATAATCGAAATCTCTCGAACGTGTGGCCTAGCTCATTAGTTTTAGCATGCCGAAAAACATTAGATACAAAATTTAGATAAAATCGATTGAGCCGTTTTTTAGATATAGTTAGTTTGACCCTGGCCCCTTATGATCCAAAATGACCCATTGATCGAATTTTCTCAAAAATCTGTCATAACCCAATGATTTTCTTGTACCCAAAAACGATAAAATACAAAATTTAGTCAAAATTGCGCGAAACGTTGTCTAGATAAAATTAGAATGACCCAAAAGTGGCCCACTAATCGAAATTTCTCGAACATGTGACCTACCCCAATGATTTTCTCATGCCAAAAATATGTTGTATACAAAATTTCGTTAAAATCGACCCACCCATTCTTTAGATATAGCTTGACCTTGACCCATTAAGACCCACAAATGACCCTTATAATCGAAAGCTCTCGAATATGTGACTTAGTCCATTAGTTTTCTCGTTTCTAAAAATTGTTACATACAGAATTTCGTTAAAATTGATCCTGCCGTTCTCTAATTATATATAGCTTGATCCAGACCCTTTATGATCCAAAATGACCCATTAATCGAAATTTTTCGAACATGTAACCTAGTCCAATGATTTTATCGTGCCAAAAAAATGTTGCATACAAAATTTCATTAAAATCGATCCACCTGTTCTCTAGATATAGCTTGACCATGACCCATTATGACCCATCATGACCCACAAATGACCCTCATAGTCGAAATCTCTCAAACATGTGATTTAGCCCATTAGTTTTCTCATGTCAAAAACTGTTACATACAAAATTTCGTTATAATCCATCACGCCGTTCTTTAAATATAAATAGCTTGACCCAGACTCTTAATGAGCCAAAATGACCCATTAATCGAAATTTTTCGAACATGTAACCTATTCCAATGATTTTATCGTGCCAAAAAAATGTTGCATACAAAATTTCGTTAAAATCGATCCACCTGTTCTTTAGATATAGCTTGACCATGACCCATTATGACCCATCATGACCCACAAATGACCCTCATAGTCGAAATCTCTCAAACATGTGATTTAGCCCATTAGTTTTCTCATGTCAAAAAACTGTTACATGCAAAATTTCATTATAATCCGTCACGCCGTTCTTTAAATATAAATAGCTTGACCCAGACCTTTAATGACCCAATATGACCCATTAAATTTTTTTCTCGAACATGTAACCTAGCCCAATGTTTTTCTTGTGCCCGAAAACCATAGAAAGCAATTTTTAATTAAAATTGCGTGAGAAAATCTCTAGATAAAAAAAGCATGACCCACAATGACCCCAAAAATGACCCACTAACCGAATTTTCTCGAACATGTTACCTAACCCAATGGTCTTCTTGTAATCCAAAGCGATACAATATAAAATTTGGTCAAAATCGTTAGAGCCGTTTTTTAGATAATGACCCATAATGACCCAAAACTGACCCACTAATCGAAATTTTTCGAACATGTGACCCAGCCCAATAGTTTTCTCGTACCAAAAAACGATTGGGTACAAAATTTCCTTAAAATCGATCCAGCCGTTCTATAGATATAAATAGCTTTATCCTGACCCATTATGACCCAAAATGACCCAGTAATCGAATTTTCCCGAACATGGGACCTAGCCCAATAGTCTTCTCGTGCCCGAAAATGGTAAAATCCAAATTTTTGCGAAAATCGTTAGAGCCGTTTTTGAGATAAAATTTACCCACACAGACACACACACACACACACAATTTTTGCTCACATTATAGTATAAGATAGAGCAGCGGTTCCCAAACTTTTGGACTCGCGGAGCCCTTTTTGGGAAGAACTTCTAAGGCAGAGCCCCTGAACAGAACGATACTCTATTGTTTACAAATGATTTTTTTATGCCTATGGAGCACAGTAAAGTCTGATGGATAAAAATCCGAGCCAGTAATGGTTCTCCGTTTCTTTCTTTCCTGATTCAGAAATTCTTAATTCATACTAGAAATTTTAAAAATTTTAAATATTAAAACAAACACTTTCTTACCAAAGCAATGTTCAAGCAATACTGTTAACACGTTGAGCAAAAACTGCTAATGTTCATAAGGGTGCCAATTTGTATGTGTGTGTGTAATTTGAATTTACGCAACATAAAACTAAATAAAAAATAACATTTTTAAAATCTGATTCATTTTACAACACATAGGGAGATTTTCAAACTGGCTATCAAAAATTATAGCCAAAACACCCCACGAAAGCTTTTTTCATAGTCAGCTAAATTTGAAATTTATCATTAAAATCACTTATTAATATTTATATTTCTACAATGTAATCTCTTAAATTGGAAATTTTTAAAATATATGTAAGAATGCGCTTGGGAGATTATTATCTTAGACTTTCTTTTCTATTACTTTATTTCCTATATTTTTATTTTTTTTCTATTATTTTAGGTTAGAATTATTTTTTATTTTTATTACAATAAGAAAGAAAAAAATGGGAAAAATGCTTCATTTTCTATAACAGTTAGCTCATACAATGGGCACAATCAATTTGCACAACCCGCGTATATGGGTGATTCTCAAAATAGGGGACAATTTCAAAAGTGAAATTTAAAAAATATTACTGTTAGCAAAATTTCTGAAAAAAAGGCTCTTGTTAATGCTATAGCTCTAGTATTAGGTATACTTTACATGTAGTCAGCAGAGCTAAATATTTAAAAATTAACTTTAAAAAAAATAATTAGTATTTTTTGAACCATGCTAATGACAAAACAAATTGCATGGAATAAATATATTAAGAAATTTTTATTTTCTTCCTGTTTAAATATTTTTTTCTATATTTATTAGCCTTCCTTTTCAGCAAATGGTTTCCATTTTTACATATATACATATAAGGAGAATAAAAACATTACCAAAGAGCAAACTTTGTTTACATGAGCAACATTCTGACACCAACAATGTAAGAAGCTGTCTTAGTGATTTTCTGACAGATTTAATGCATATTTTAGGAATAATAAATGTAATACCTAAATTTATGTGTAAAATTAAACTTTATAAAAGATGCAATATAAGCAATGGTTACATTTATGCACATAGGAGTCGTTAGCATGAACAGAAAAACCATGCTAATGACACTGATATTTGTCCATGCTAATGACAAATTTTAATTTAAATAAGATTATGAGCCATAATATAATCGCAATGCAATAGTCCTTTCTGGGGCTTTTTTAAAACACAAAAGTCCTATGCAAATAAGTAAAATAAAAATTTTAATTATAAAATAAATATGAAAATTATTATCCATTCTAATGACATAAAATTGATGTACGCCCCTAACATTCAACTTATGTTCTTAAAATACAATACATGCTTCTATTTTCATGCTGGGGTAAAATGGCTACTTGTTGCCATGGAGAAACTTTATATTTTCAAACAATTGTCATATGTGAAAATGAAATTTTGATTAATAACCAGCTGTTATAGAATGACTTTGTTTTAAAAATAGAATATGGAGGACAAACTTTAATTCTTTTTTTATATACTATAATTTTATTTTTAAAAAGAAATTAATTGGATAAATCCTCTCCTTGATTAATTTAAAGAAAGAATAATATTTGTTTTATTTTATAAACATGATATTAACTCTTGAAAAAGCTAGTATATACAAGGCACAGCTGCTGTGGACATCCATGCTAATGACATTTTGAACATTTATTCTGTTTTTTTAAGGTGTTTTTAACTAAAAAGTGAGTAATTCTTGAGTGCAAATAATGAATGATATTAAGACAAACATATCTAAATATAAAAACATGACAGAAAACATCTAAATTTTTTTTGTATGCCGAAAGACATAAATTTTCCCCTATTTTGAGAATCACCCATATCTAACACATCGTAAGGACTCAACAATCAAACTTAAAAACCATTTTCGTGTAACTCGTATCGTTCTTGATAGCCAAAGCCTGAAGTGTTGAAACACTATGGCTATTATATCGATAGCCAGTGGCTCAACGGAAACATAACTGGCTATCACATAAGATAGCCATGGCAGTAAATGTGCCAAGGGTTTAATGACATCCATTTTTAAAATATAAAATATTCTTTTGGGATTTCCAATATGAATTCTAAATTAAAGATGAAAATGATAACCACGTTTGGATTATGTACTGCATAGGGGCTTACGTAAAACTGTTACTATTTACGGCAAAACCACACACACAGAAAAAAGGTAAGTTATACAGTTTTCGTTTGCAGGGAAATACTTATGTATAATTGCAATAGGCTATTTTCTAAAAAAGGGAAATGGGTAGTTTCAGTCTCCCATGAGAAAATATGTAATTCGCTAGTACTACCTACCCGTAATAGAATTATGCTATTATGGAATATTTTTTCGTTCTTCTTTAAGTTTCTAGTACTATTTCTAAACTTGCAACGGAAATGAACCCCCTCTCAGCTTCTTTTTTTTTTGTAACATTTAATAAAATACATTTAGAAGTAGGTCATCGTTTTAATATTTAAGTGGATGGGGCAAAATTTATAAATTGTACTGTTAGGTCAGAATTGTTCATTTTTTTGAACATTTTATTTAAAGTATTTGGCTATTGATTATGGTTTTGAAAAAACTTTAAGTTTAAGCTTTTAAAACATTTATTTAGATTTAAAAAAAACGGTTAAAAATAGTTGTTGGTTACTCTAAATCTTAAGGCGCCCTATAACGGAATTTTTTTTAAATTTATTTTTAAAATTTATTTTCAAGGAAATAGTGACATAATGAATGGTTTTAGAGAAAACCGCAAACGAATCGACCAGTTTTTCCGTTTTTTATAATAATTTGAAATTTGAACCTCCCCACCCCCATTGAACACAGTTCAGTTTGCGCTATTTAACCACTCTCATCGATTCAGATTTTGAGCTCAAAATTTAAGTTTATGTCAAAGCTTCTAAAAAAACTTAATGAAATGCAAAAAATAACGGTAAAAATAGTTGTACGTTGCTCCAAAGTCTAAAGCGCCCTCTATCGGCATTTTTTGAAATTTATCTGTATAATTTATTTTTAAGACAATACTGACATAAAGAATAATTTTAGTGAAAACCGAAAATCGATTGACCAATTTTTCTGTTTTTTCTTTTTTAAATCATTTGAAATTTGAGCCTACCGATTCCAATTGAACACAGATCAGTTTGCGCTACTTAACCACAGATTTTAAGCTCAAATTTTAAGTTTATGTCTAAACTTCTAAAAAAAATTAATGAGATGCAAAAAATAACGGTAAAAAATAGTTGTTCGTTGTTCCAAAGTCTAAAGCGCCCTCTATCGGCATTTTTTGAAATTCATCTTTATAATTCATTTTCAAGACAATACTGACATAAAGAATAGTTTTCGTGAAAACTGCAAATGAATCGACCAATTTTTCCGTTTTTTATAATCATTTCGAATTTTGGAACCTAAACTTTGATGGCGCCTATCTCCTTCGGTAGACATTTGAACCCTTTGTTTCCCATTTAATATTATTAGTCTTGATGTGTACTATCACCTCTTAAAATTTTCCCCCATCTTTTTTGAATCACCCTGACTGACATAAAGAATGAATGAATAGGCGGCGCTTCAAAGAACAAAACTGTTCTCCCTTTTGTTTGGCAAGCAGAGATAATAGCACTGGCGGGCCTTTACTGCTTCGATTCACGTTGTGCATTCGATTTAGAATACTAATGGGTTGTATGGAAAGTCAATTCGTACCAGAAAATTTTGCCCATTAATATCTAAGTATTAGATATCGGAAACAATATATAATAATTAAATAAAAGAGTTTTCCGGTACAAATTGATTTTCCCAAACGGAAAGGACTTTCCGAACAACCCAATATTTCTTGTAGCCTATTTTAAATCGAATTTTTAAAACACATTAAACGCAGAAACATAAAAAAAGCAATTAAAACCAAAAATATTATACAGAAAATAGATACATGTACAAAGCAAACATTCAAATGGTTTTGGAGTGTATTAATGTATTTTTCATCTCAGGTTATATATATATATATATATTTGTCACACACACACACAAAAATTCCTACACACATTTGAAAATCTTTCACTTGCAATATGCTAATTTTTTCATGTTTTGTTCATTTTCCTGGAACTCCGCGGAGCCCCTAAAAAATTCAGGCGGAGCTCCAAGGGCTCCGCGGAGCACACTTTGAGAACCTCTGAGATAGAGAAAGAGAAAGAATGTTGCCCATTTGTTTTATTGATAAAAAATATGTCTCCACTTCCCCCTCCCCTCCTTCGTGCAGGGCATGTGCAACAAGACATTATTACTATTGAATATATTATGTAACAAAAAGCTATTATAAAATACTTTTAAATAATAACAATTTCTTTTAAGTGTTATATGGTATAAAATGATATTTTATTGACTTATCTTCATTTGAATCAATAAAGTATGTAAGAAGTTTTATATATCATATCAAATAGAGATAATTTCTAAAACTAAAAAAATTTTAGACACTGATAACGATATCATTACCTGGGGGGAGGGGGGTATTCAAGGAATGATAACGAATGCTGTGATTGGGTCCAAAATTATCAAAAAGTTGATAACATTATGTATGCACAGTTCTTTATAAATAGGTAAATTACATAAATAGTTCCAAATGGCACCAACATTAATTAGTAGTATTCTGCACGTATAGATTAAACACAGTCAATTTGACTGCTACGATATATGAATAATTCAATTTAATTCAGAAATATTTAAAAGAGTTAAATATGTATATCATGCCAACAATAAGTTAAATAGATGGTTTAAAATACTTTAAAAGAAAATTCTGGTGTACATCTCTTTTTTCTAAAACTTGAGTAAAATTTCCGGCGCTTCTAGTGTTAAATTTTAATAGCAAATAATCACACAAAGCAAAACATGAGTTAATAAGCGAAAATAAGAACAAAAATATAATAGAAATGCTTAAATGATCCACTGTTAAAACACTAATCAATATAGTTTCATTGCAGATTTTATATTTAAGTAAACATAGAGTGTATTCTAAAAAGGACTCCGCAACTTTGAAATGACATAATTTCGAAACAATGAGAGATAGAAATGTGAACAAGTTGAATGTTAGACAGATGGGTCTGGAATTTTTTATGCATCAATTAAAAAAATAGTACCAATATTGGACACGAGAGGGCGCTGCCATCACAAAGCTGTATCTTTGAAAAAGTTTCTGAAAGTGATTTGTTTGAACTGAGATAAAAATCACATTTCAATGGTTTCGGTATGGTTACCTTTTTCAGCAGCAACATGACGCAACCTAAATTCGAAATCACTAAAGTAAAGTTCGAAATCACTTATTGCAATATTTTTACTGAAATGGATGCCAATGCCTCACAGATGAATTGTTCAAGATGTTCCAACGTTTGGGGTGTTTTAGAATAAATAGCGTCCTTCAAGTAACCCCACAAAAAGACTTTTTTACACGTGTCAGCAATGAAACAGACGCAGAAATGAAATTTCTGTGCTTCTAAGTACCATTTAAAGCTCCATGTGTCTCTGCTGCCGCCTATTATCCAATATTGGAACAATTTTTTTTCAAATTGGCGTATAGCAAATTCCAGACCTATCTGACTAACATTCAACTTGTTTCATATTTCTATCTCTCACTGTTTCGAAGTTAGGTCATTTCAAAGTTGGAGAGTCCTTTCTGAAACACCCTGTACATAAAAATATATTTTAAAGTCCGTTTCTCCGAGTGCATATCTGTATGTGCATACGTATAAATATGCGATTTTTCAAAGGTTTTTTTTCCGAAACGGCCATTTTGTATTGCACTAATTTTTCAAGCAAGTCCTTTAAACATTCTCTCTGTATATACATGTTGTTTATTTTATATCCGTTATATTTATTTTGCCTTTTCTTCGTGGGTTTTTTTACAATTTCAAATTTGATTGCTAATTTTTTTAAAGTATATTATTAATAAATTGCGGTAGAACAATTTATGTATAAACTTTCTACATATCTTCTAAAATACAGTAGTGACAAAAATTGTAAAAACCTTTTTGAAAACGTATATTTTTGAAGTTTATGGGTTTATATTATTATTTTCTCTTTAAATAATGTTGTTGAAATATGTACCAATGGAAAGTTAATTAGATCAGAAAAGTAATGCAACAAATTTGCTGAAACGATACTTATAAGAACAGAAGTTATAAAGAAGAAAAGTGAAACATACCGAAAAAATGAGATACACAAAACTATTACGACTTCATTTTAGTAATTAGCAGAGTAACCTTTCTTCTTAACTATGACATTATGACATATTCCCATGAAGTGTGAACCAAATCTTTTAGTTATGAAGCTGTTATAGTGAGATACCAAGATTAATTATTGCTTCTATTAATTGGATTTTATTGCTGGGTCGCTTTTGTGCAACAAGTGCCTTTAGTCTATTTCATGAATTTTCAATTGATTCAAGGTGGTCTATTCCTGTGTCATTCTATTAATGGAATATGATTACATTGAAACTATTTTTTGCAATTTTAGATGCATGGCATGCAACTGAATCCCGTTGAAATATAAATAGAAAAAGTCACTTCCTGAAAGCTTCAGTTGAGATTAAAGTATTACTTTTATGTATTTTGGGGCATTCATATTTCCATTAATCGCACATCTGCACAACCTATTGATGTCATACAAACACGTTTCATAATACTGTCTGGATATGTATGCTTCACGATGTGCGTAATGATTTAGGATTCAAATTTTCTCCGATTCTTCTCCTTACGTACTTTATATTAATCCTTCCAAAAGAGGAGATTTTGATCTCGTCAGATAAAATAACAAAAATTGTTGTGTCGTGTGGCTTTTCAGTTTATATACGTTTTAGGCCAATTTAATTTTTCCAACTTTTGTTGGAGAAATAAAAATGGCTTTCTGTGAAATTCTAACATTTAACCAAATTCTTGCAATCTGTGGCGGATACTCCTTGCACTCAACATTACATGTGCTTACGCTATTTCATCTTGTAGGCATCGACATTATTTTCTTCTGTTATCTAGGCATAGTAGATTAATTCTGACATCACTTGCTGTTATACACCTTTTTTTGCGTTTACTAAGTTGGTTTTGTTGGTTCATGGCCTCCTTATATCGCTTCAAATATTTAGAAATATCACATTTTGTAGCATTTCTAAAATTTCCCTTCAAATTACTAAATAACTGTTACAGTCCAACAGCCAGCCGCACAAAACCCTAAGTCATGGAGCACAAGAAAAAATCCTTTATTTGATGGAAGAGTGGTAACAGAGGAATCTAATGATCCATGTCTGCCGGAAGCGAAGTGGCGCATAAGCCAAAAGTTAACACCACTTGGGGTTGACTCCTAGGATTAGTATTGCGTTTTCTTGCACCCAGTTTTCCATGTTTTACTACTGTTGGTTGTACGGCTATTACTACTCTTCTATAAAATAAAGAATTTTTTTTCTTGTGCTCGATGACTTAGGATTTTGTGCGGTTGGCTCTTGGACTTATAACCTTGCTCACTTAATAGAACTATTTTACACCATTTTCTAGGTGAACAGTCAACTCTTTGTGTCATTTCTTTAATTTTCTTATGCTTTGCGTTCAACTCTAATATCAGTCATATAAAGCATTGACAAATGTCCTCCTCAAAGTCTGAAATGTCATGCAAAATATGACAGCAACCATTGAATCCTATCATTACCTGATTGGCTCGCTGCTTAAACAAAGGCTAACTAAACTAATCGTTGGGGACCCACCGTAATACTTACCCATCATGGATATGTATATGAAAATAAAACATGTGAAAACTATTTATACAATGCATTGCAATTCATAAACAAAATTTAAATATTGTTAATATACATAGTAATGCTATATTAAAAAACTGTTGATGTACCAATTTCGACAAATTATATAAAACGACAAACTACTCAAGGAGTATCGAACTGTGTAAAAGAAACATCCTTATAATTCCAAAAATAATAATTCTATTAACTAACAATTTATTACGTTTGATTAAGCGTCTCTTTTCCAATTTAAATATACCTCTGAATTGAAATTTGAATGAAATACAGGGTCATGAAAAATCGAAGAATGTGGAAAACAGAATTACAAATATCTCGGCAACTAATAATCCGATCCACTTCGTTCTTGATGCAAAATTTGTGATATTTTATTGCCTTTTACTTCCATTCCTTAAAATAAAAAAAAATCGAAAAATTTTATATACCTTTCATCAGAACGAATTTTTCGAGAATCCGAAAAAAATAGTTCCGGATAATCGAGGTTTTTGATATTAAATAGGCTTCGTCCCATCCTTACATACTAAGTGCATACAAAATTTCAAGTCCCTATCTCAATTTGTTCGGGAGATAGAGCCTTTACAGACAGACGGACGACAAATTTTTTTTCTAAAAATATGTTTTTCGGAATCTATCTGAAACGTGTAAATTCGTCAAAAAAAAATTTCGATTTTCAAAACGATTGCAAGACTTACCCTATACTACGTATGATGGGTAAGTAAAAGACAGGCTACCGCATTTCATTCCAAATGTATTTTTTACAGACCGTCTGGAATCACATAATGCGCGAATGCACCAATGTAGGTGCACGAACAGAGCATTCCGTCATCATAGTGGTCTGTAAAAAAAAGACACGTGGAATGCACTGCGGTAGCCTGTCTATTTCGTTAGCCTCGTGCTGGATGACAACATATTGGCTCTTTAAACACCCATACTCATGAATTGCATTCGGATAAATAATATCTACTTCATGTTAATCTAAGCAAGTTTTGTTTCTTTTGCTGATGTTGTTTGTTTGTCTATAACTAAATACTAACTATTGAACGAAATCTATTTCATTCCATTTTGGATTAAATTATCTTTCCGCTGACATATAATTTTATGGCATTATTTAAACAGAACGTTGTGTTATAAGCTATCAAACCTCAAAAATGCACTTTTTCAGAAAGCTTTCTTCAGTTTTGAACAATATTGTAATATTAAGTAGCAAATCATATCTTGAGATGTATGATGAAACATGTGAAAACGTTCATCAATAAATATAGACCGGGAAGTTAGTTTTTACATTTTCGATTTTGATTTCAGATGTTTTTTAAAAAATTACCTTAACTTTCGGAACCGGTTCTGAAATTGAAACTATCGTAATATAAAAAAAAGCATACAAAATCGAAAAATTAAAAACTAGCCCGGTTGTAGATCATCTCAGTTATTTTTTGCAAAAAAATATTAAAATTTGAGCGAGATATTTAAAAATAACTCCCCCATAGACATCCGGACATAGACATTACATCCCGGTCTTTTTGAATGACTAGTGTAGGCTCTTAAACATAAAAGTGCTCTGCGCCGCAAAGGGTTAAAAGATACTGTCTTTAAGTAGAATCTTTTGCTTATTTTACAGGTCCAGTTGCTGGAATCTTGGGGCAAAAATATGGAATAAGAACTGTGACTATATTAGGTGGCATCATTGGTTCTCTGAGTGCAGCTCTCGAATATTTTAGGATGGATATCAATACCGTGACATTACTATGGGGTCTATTTTTTGGTAGGTAAAAATAAATTATTTTCAGAATTCCTACAAATTTTATTTTGTAAAAGAAGTACTTTTTTTCCTCTATGATGTATATATATATACTATACGAATAAAGAAGACTCGAACACTGTCAAACAAGAAGATACTCACAAGGAAGGTCTCCATTATGGGCATACTCAGAATATTCTGAAAAAAAAATATTGATTAAACTACTTATGTACGTAACAAAAGATCAGTAAAATTTAGCGGCGGAATTTCATTAGAAAGTTTGTAAAAAAAATGAAATACTTTCGAATATTTGACGTGAAAAGACGAAAGCGTCACTCGATTTGGCAAGTAGCATTTTTCCTTACTAAAAGCAAATGATTTTCATGTAACTGAAAATTGTTTGTTAATAGATTTTTAGAATGCGTGTAAATGGTGTTTAATGAATTTAAACTTAAACAATGAGGGAGTTTAAAATATATATAACATTGTATTATATATATATATACTAGGGGCGATCAAATGAAAAGGTACGAAACGTTCTAACTACCAAACCGATTGAAATTTGAATATGCAGCTTTGGAATAAAGTAGTGAGACATTGAGATGCGATTGGAGTATCCAGCGTAATTGTAAACATGCGTAGGCGCTTGTGCATGAAGGGGAAGAGAAGCAGACAACAAGTGAGTTCCGTCCAATTGACGCGGCAGTACCTGTGAGGCCATCATGACTTTCCCATTGTAAAATCCGATGATTAAAGAGCAGCGAGTTGTGATCAGATTTCTCACTGTATCAGACTTTGATCAGACAACTCGCTGCTCTTTAATCATCGGATTTTGCGAAAAGCGATGATGGCCTCACAGACACTGAGGCGTCAATTGGACGGAACTCACTTGCTGTCTGCTTCTCTCCCCCTTCATTCACAAGCGCCTACGTATGTTCACAACTACGCTGGATACTCCAATCGCATCTCTCGATGCCTCACTACTTTATTCCATAGCGGCATATTCAAATTTCAACCGGCTTGTTAGTTAGAACGTTTCGTACCTTTTCATTTGATCGCCCCTAGTATATATATATATATATAGATATATATATCTAGCAATAATAATAACTAGCAATATATACATATTACTAGTTGCAGTAATTATTTAATGTTAATGCAGTAAAAATAATTTTATTAATAAAAAAAAATATATTTAAAAAATATATTTAAATATATTTATTATTTAAGCGTATTACAAAATAAATGCAACATGAAAAATGCTGCAGTAATACATTTTAGTATCTGTGAAGTTTTTGTTTCCATAGCAACAAAATTGAATCGACAGTGCTCAACTGGACTTAATTTTGAGATTGAAATAAATTTAATTAATTTAATTTTCGTTTCAATCCATAAAATTTCACTGTTAACTTTCATTATAAATATATATATGACAAAACTATAGTTTTATAACAAACTAAAACCGACAAAACTAAAATTATTTGAATAAGAATTTTTAAAATTGTTTAACATTAAACATTTTTTACCTTAAAAAGTATTTGACAAAAAAAAAGTAATTTTTGAAATTTTATTTCGTCGCCAATCAGTGATAAATTGCCAAAAAGTCCTTCCGGCAGTACCAGGAGGAAGAGGTAGCTTTCATATAGCTTATTTATTTATTTATTCATTCTAAATTAAGTTGCATTGTTCAAACATACGAAGCTCAAATTAGTGGAACCCGATTATATAAGATTGAATACTAGTTTTTGTCAATACTCTATACAAAGGCTGCTATTTATATTTCTAGCCTTGCAACAAGGAGTGTTAATAGGTTGCCGCTGACAATTTCAATTGAAAATTTGATATTTTTAACCATAAATTCTCCAGAACTATTTGCCATTTTAGTTTGATTTCTGTTATTTGCAATATACTGAAATATTCATCTTGCGCAAAAAGTGAAATTGACTCGTAAACATTTTCGTGCGATCATCATCATCTATATCAAGGCCACCTTATCATAATAAAATATTATGCTAAGGTTATTATGATAAAGTAGCCTTGATCTATATAATAAAAGCCTAAGTCATGTGACTGTCATCAACATTTCCGGGCTTACCCACTTCACTCTTTATAGGCTATACAGCAAATTTCATGTTAGCCAGCGCAGGTCATAAGTCGCCAATCTATATTATAAAAACCCAATGTCATCAACACTTCCAGGTCTCCCTACTTCACATTTTTATATGCATGATTGCCATTTTGGTACTTTTATGCTAGCCGAGTGCAGGTTTGCCAAATTTTACGCCATATGCCAGTTTCATTTGAAATATAAAACTATAACCTATTTCATTTAAAATACATAACTTTTATTTATTACACGGATTAAAAAATATGTATATCAGATTCATTCATCTCATTTAAAATACAATACTAAATGTATTTTTCCAGCATAGGTAATTGGCAAAACAAAGAAAGTGCTTGGAGAGAAAAGAAATTTGACAAAATCTTTTCTTGCAACCTTTTTACTTTTTTATATACATCGTCACGATATATGTTGAAATTATTACGCATTTATATTGGTTAACATATATCTTTAATAAGGACAGGTAAACACAACAAGTAACAAGAAGAACTTAAATTAATTACAGTTAGAAACAGGTTCGGGCAGTTACAGTTAAATTGGTGTTGTCATAGTAACGATTATATTACATAAATAAATAATTAATAATATTAATAATAACCTAAACCAAAATAATTTATTTCAACATAAAAGCATTGTTTCTAATTTACATTTTAAAAAAATTATGTATATTTTGAGATAACACCCACTGAAATTAAATTGACATTCATAGTTTAATATTGCATTCCTAAAAATTAAATAAGCCGTAAAAAATTCATTCAATCACGAACGGGAAAAAATAATCATGGAGGTTCGTAAAGCAAGTTTTTCAACAATAAATGGACAATATTCTTATGACATCATTGTAGATAATGACGTAATAGTTTTGTTATGTCTTAAGACGTCATATTAGGTAAAATTGCGGCGTTGTTTACAGTTTGAATTCCCGTTTCTTTATTGTCATATTTATGAACTCAGAAACTAAATTAATGTAAAAAAGCATGCTTTTTCATTATTAAATTAGAAATAATGAATTATGACATGCTGCCATGATTGCAAACAGTTCTTAATTTCTCTGGTCGGAATCTTCCGATTTGGATAATTGATTGAAGAAGGAAATTAAACTAAGAGTAAAACTAACATGACGGAATGCGTAGAATACTTTTAATGCAGACCAAACTGGTCGCCATAGGCGGCTAGTTTTTCATAACTTTCGACGTGAATTGTCAAGATAAGAATACTTCCATGAACTATTTTTTACACAACAATAAAGCACCATCTTAAAGTACTGTAAAAAACTGGTATAACGAGTTCATTCGTGTTCCATGTTCGCTCAAGGACGCATTCCGTGAAGGTCTATCAAAATCGGTTGTAAAGACAGAAAATATCGATTTTGTGCCTGAACCGATAAAGCAAGATCGTAATGTGACATATCGTGAGATTGAGAAAATTTTGGATATTAGTATGACAGGCATCAATAAGATATTGCCTGAACATTTGGTAGTAAAATATATTTATTCTCGTTGGAGCCCGCATAATCTAGCAAACGCTCAAAAAAAAGCTTGTGTTGATTGGGACAATGAAATGTTAAACAAATACATTCAAGGTTCATCAAAAGTTGTGTATAATTTCTATACAAGTGACGAATTATGGATCTAATCATATGAGCCGGAAACAAAACAGCAATCGACTGTATGGGTCTTCCAAGATGCGCCAAATTCAACAAAAGTTGTTCGAGGAAGAAGCACATCGAAACAAATGATTGCCTGTTTCTTAGACATTACTGGTCACATGGCGACAGTGGCATTAGAGCAACGCAGACAGTCAGTTCTGAATGGTACTCGACTATTTATTTGGCAGAAGTCTTCGAAGAAATTAAAAAAAAACGAATAACAGGCGAATAAATTTTTATCATGACAATGTGAGATCTCACACATCGGCTCAAACAAAGGAATTTCTGAAAGGCCAAAACATCGAATTGATGGATCAGCAGCCATAGAGCCATGATTTGTCACCCAATAAGGTTTTTTATTCCCACACATTAAATTTATATTACGTGGATAATGATTTTTGACACCCGATGAAGCGGTTGTTGCGTTCAAAACGCATATTTTTACTTACCTCCATAGGAGTGGAAACAGTGCTTCGAAAATTAGTTGAAACGGATATAAAAGTGTATTGATCTTTATGGGTAATACTTTGAAAAACTATAAATTCAATATTGATCATAAATATTTGTGTTTTCATTACTGGGTCAGAAAGATAAATAGCAACCCTCGTATTAATGAAAATTTTTAGAAATTAGTCATCTTTTATTCAAGCTGATTTTATTTTAAACGATTTATAGGATTGACAAATCCCATGATATCATGAAATGTATGCCATTTTAAAACAACATGATGGATAAAAGAAACCAATGAGCTTGGTCGAAATCTTCATCCATGTGCGCATGCACACTCACATCGAAATCGATTAATATATACGAGTGCTGTCGCGGGCAAATTGATTTTTTTTAATGTCGTTCACATTAGAAATTCAAACTGCTATTTATATCTCAGACGTTTCTTAAAATAAAGACAAAGCAAAAAATATTCCAAAATTTATTATTAATATCAAACACTTTAGAAAGAACCTTTTTTTTCAATTTCTAATTTTTTGTTTGTGCATCATTATACATTTCAAAAATTTTAGAGAAACTTAAATGGCCACTATTTTGAAACTAGATAGCGGATGAAGTTGGCCAGTGAACACGATCAAGACACTGGTATGTACTACGTACACACGGAGTTATATCCAAACCAGTTTATAAATATACGTATTATCTCGTGACAAATTTCAGACCGTTTCAAAATGTCAACCACACTGGAAATTGAAAGGGATATAACTCAGCCATTTTTCAAGATATAGATGAAACAAAAAATGCAATAGAATTTTTAAAAAAAAATTAATTTTCCGCCATTTTGAAACAAGACGGCGGATGAAACTGGCCATCAAACTCGGTCTAGACATCGGTATGTCTATGTACGCACCAAGTTACATCCAAATCGGTTTATAAATACGCGTGTTATCACGTGACGAAAATGAAATCATTTCAAAATGTGTTCAACACTAAAAATTAAAAGTGCTATAACTCAGACATTTTTAAGATACTGACGAAACAAAAAATGCTCTGGAAACTTTGAATCAAGGTTAAATGAATAAAATAAAACTCCTTTTCAATTTCTCACTTTTTTGTACCTAATTTTAACTTTTAAATTTTTCAAATACATTTAAATGGCCGCCATTTCAAACAAAATGGCGGATGGAACTGGCTAACGAACGTGCTGTAGGCCTCATTATGTACTATGTACACACCAAGTTACATCCGAATCGATTTATTAAAAGTCCTTCCGGCAATGCCGGGAGGAAGAGGTAGCTTTCATATACTTATATATTTATTTATTTATTTTGAGGTAAGTTATATTGTTCAAAAATACTAAGCTCAAATTAGTGGAAATAATCTTATAAAATTATTGATTTTATAAGATTGAAACTAGTTTTTGTCAAGACTGAATATTAATAGGAGTTTTTAGAAATTAGTCATCTTTTATTCAACCTGGTTTTATTTTAAGCGATTTAGAGAGTCACCACATTCCACGATATCATAAAGTGTATGCCATTTTAAAGAAACATTGTGGATGGTTCAGATCAGACCGTTTCAAAATGTCAATCATAAGCAAAATTCAAAGCGCTATAAATCAGTCATTTTTTAAGATATAGACAAAATAAAAAGTGTTCTGGAATTGTTCTTTTAAGTTCTAACACGTAAAAGAAAAATATTTTTCAATTTTTATTTTTTTTGCATTTAATTTTAAATTTTATTTTTTTTTAAAATTTAAAATGGCCACCATTTTAAAACAAAATGGCGGATGATACTGGCCAACGAACTCGGTCGAGACATTTGTATGTACTATGTACATACCAAGTTTCATTGAAATCGGTTCATAAATACGCGTGTTATCACGTGACAAAAATCAGATCGTTTCAAAATGTCAGACATAAGAAAAATTCAAAGTGCTATAACTCAATCATTTTGTAAGATATAGACAAAATAAAAAGTGTTCTGGAATCGTTGTTTTAAGTTCTAACACGTAAAAGAAAAATATTTTTCAACTTTTAATTTTTTCGTATTTAATTTTAAATTTTAAATTTTTAAAAAAATTTAAAATGGCCTCCATTTTGAAACAAAATGGCGGATGATACTGGCCAACGAACTCGGTCGAGACATTTGTATGTACTATGTACATACCAAGTTTCATCTAAATCGGTTCATAAATACGCGTGTTATCACGTGACAAAAATCAGATCGTTTCAAAATGTCAGCCATAAGAAAAATTCAAAGTGCTATAACTCAATCATTTTTTAAGATATAGACAAAATAAAAAGTGTTCTGGAATCTTTGTTTTAAGTTCTAACACGTAAAAGGAAAATATTTTTCAACTTTTAATTTTTTAGTATTTAATTTTAAATTTAAAATTTTTTTAAAAATTTAAAATGGCCGTCATTTTGAAACAAAATGGCGGATGATGCTGACCAACGAACTCAGTCGAGACATTTGTATGTACTATGTACATACCAAGTTTCATTCAAATCGGTTCATAAATACGTTAGTTATCGCATGACAAAAATCAGATATATATATATATATATATATATATATATAAATATATATATGGTTATATATATATATATATATATATATGTCAACATTTGAACGGAGGGTGGTTTTGGGGTCTGGGGGTCATGATCGGTGAAAATATACCAAAATTTTCCGGAAGTGCTTTCCTCTGGACGGCTGCAATAGGTAGCTTTTTACTTTTTGTAATGAAAGCTACCTAATAAACACAATGGTCATTATTTTTTTACGAACGTTCTATCAGGATACCGCAGAATTTTTTTATAAACATATACATCCACATGAGAAGAATATCCTGTAATTTTTTTCAAATTTTTCTGGGTATGCCGGTATGAAGAATTTCCTTGTCAATGTTGTCAATTTAGTGGATTTTTTCATTCACAAATCTACTTCTATTTCCGGAAAACAATATCCTCTTTAATGACTGATAGAATAATACGAATATTACTATTTGGAAATAGTAGTAGTTTTTTAGTAAAAAACATTAACAGAATTTTTAACAGTTATGCGTGCTTTAAGGGTGTTCTTAAATCAAAAATGGCAACTTTGTGACACATGCATTAATTTGTTTTTGTTCGGAAATGCATGAAACTAGCAGGTGTTGTTATTCAGAAACTGTCAAATTGCACTCATTCTTTTGTTTTTTAAAAAACAAAATAGATTTTTCATAACAAACCTTCAAAGTCGACACTTTTGAGCCTATTTCCCGACGAAAGCAGAAAAACTGGTCGAAAAGGAGGAGAAAAACGGGTGATTCCGCCATCGAAATAGCTTATAACTCGATAAGTAATTTAATGATCATAAAATGGAAAAATAAGTTCAATTCAAAATCGCTTTCCTAGTCAGGCATTAAAATTTTATAACTTTCTGTTAAAAAATGAATTTGTAAATGTGTCAAAACGTTTTTCGCTTGTTGAGCGGATCAGTTAAGAACATCCTTAATCACACAAAATGCTGACCAGCATCCATTAAATGTAGCAATAATTTTTAATTACTTCGGTCAAATATATTTTATTTGTAACACCTTTTCTATTCCTTTCTCTCCCTCCCCCCCCCCCTCTCTCTGTCTCTCTCTTTTTGTATGTATATATATATATATTGGATGTTTCAAAAGTTCGGTGCGAAAGTAAAATCCAATAAAAAAACACCTAGGGTCGGAGAGACATGAGGTTTGCAGTTAAATATTCAACGTTCTATGGGATTTTGTATGACACCAACCAAAAATTAATTCAAAATCTTAACAATAGAGGGTGTAATAGCAGATAACTCCATAGAATAATTCCATATTGTTAATACAACGAAAAATTTGGATAAAGAAAAGTATACATGCAGTATTCACTAGCTTTTTTGTATTCAAATCTTACATTTTGTGAGCTATATGGAATTATTCCGTGGACTTATCTGCAGTAGCGTCCTCTACTGTTGAGAGTTTGTATTAATTTTTTTCTTGGTGCCATACAAAATCCCGTATCACACTGAATATTTATCTGCAGACCTCATGTTTCTACGACCCAAAGACCTTTTTTTATTGCGTTTTACTTTCGCACCGAAATCTTGAAATACCCAGTATATATAGCGAAAGGTGACCGGTCACTTGCGATTTTAAATGTTTTCTTAAATACCTAGAAAAATACACGAGGAATTATCCTGAAATTACAGGTGTATAAACAAAATAGTGCAGATCATATATTTCCGTGAAGATTTTCTTCCCCGAAACCCCATAGGGGACTGTCAACAAATTGAAAAAGAACGAATATCTTTTGCATAACTCCGTCAAAACTAATGTAGCATAAACATTCAATCTGTAGATTATGACTAAATGGCTTATCATAATAAACTATGTTTATTTTTATGAGGATAGCACATGTATACTCGTAGAGAAATTAAGGTTTTCATAAAAAATTCCCAAATTTTGCCAAGCTTTTTGGTTATAATTTGCAAAGTTCTTAATATCAAAAAAAATATTTTTTTTTTCAAAGAATATGACAAACTACATTGTACACAACACCCTGTAGGATTAAAAAATAATAAAAATTGTATGAAAAATAAACAAGTTCTAAATAATGTGTTACTACACATGCGCGAATGCAACCAAAATGTAATGTGCATAATGTCTTAGCTAAATGTACAGAGCTCTTTTGTGACAGTTTCAAAAACATAGCTTGAAAATTCTGAAAATTTTTGTCGATAGAATAAGCTTAAAATCTATTATTCCCAAATTGAAACAAAAAAATGACGGGCTGTATCCGTATGTCCATTGATTAGCGTCAATATAACATATACAATATTGCACGTACTATTATATGTATTAGTTTCCAAAATTCCCTTGCATTTCCATTATAAATGTGGTTGGAGAGGGAGGTATTTTTAGCGGAACCTGTATATGTTAAGAATTGACAAATATTGATTTTACTATTTTGGTACCTATGTAGGAAAATTCATTTTATTTAACAACTTTAACACGACATAATTTGAAGATCAAAACATTCTAGAGTATTTTCTTTAAAAAAAAAAATTATATTAAAAGGAACAGATATGATATGACAAAACAGACTTTGGAAATTTTTTTTCATTATTATTCTTAGCAGAATTTGCACAAAAAAATTATATTTTTATTTATTGAAAACATAACATTATTAAGCTTCATTTTTCATTATAGGTTTGAGTACAGCCCTAACGACAACAATAAATCAAGCGTCCATTTATCTTTTATAAAAAATTATATTAAAAAGAACAAATATGGCAACACAGCTTTTAGAATATTATTTTTTAGAAGAATTTATACAGTCAAAATACATTTATATTTATAAAAAACATTCTAATATATATTTTACATTACAGGTTTGAGTACAGCCTTAACGACAACAATAAATCAAGTGTCCATTGACCAATATTTTGAAAAACATCGAGCATCAGCTGGAGGTTTTGCCTTTTCCGGAGGTTGCATAGGAGCCATTTTCTTTCCAATCGTCATTGAAACTCTGATCTTTAACTATGGAATGCAAGGAACCTTTTTAATAATGGGAGCCATTATCTTGCACGTAATTCCAGCAGCAATGATACTTATCGAACCACCGTGGGCAAAGGATAATTTTAGTGCTTCTTATCTGCCTAATATCAAACAGTACGGTGCATTTGACGAAGGCAAAAAAATTCATTCTGTTATTATATCTCAAGAACCAATAAAAAAGTCGTCTGGAAATGCAATAAGTAGCGTTGATTTTAAACTTCTGCAGGACAACAGCCACATGGTTTACCAGTTTCTAACAATAAATATTACAGACGGCAGCGTTCGCTCAAAATTAAATCAAAATGGTGCACATAATTTCGATAAAAAGCAGATAATAAATAAGTTAAATGATGTTTATTCTATATTAGCTGATCGAGAAATGCCGGATAAAAATAATCCTTCTCTTAGTGAACTCATTCAAAAAGCGATGAGCAACATATCCACTTACAAACCTGAATATGAAAATCTGGAAGTTGCTTCATCAAGCAATGGTGATATGCAATGTCAAATTTTCATAGAACACAAACTCCAGGAATTATCTGGTATGAAAGGTACGCAACTAGTATCACACTTCCCGTATCCAGAGCAACATCGAGCTTGGAGGATACTTATAGAACTACGGAAACTCTCAGAGGAATTATCAGAGGTAGCAGCTGATCAAACTTCATTCAATAAAATATATTATCCTGTTCCGACTGATTACACCATTTACGACGATCAAACAAAATATTCCAGAAAGTTTTCTGATTCAACAGACAGCACTCAGAATCCTAATACTTTTAGTAATCATATTAAAACAGCCATTCAGCTTCATAAAAATCCTTTATTTCTGCTGATTTGTGTTTGCAGAGGTGTTTTCATGCTGACATTTGTCCCTTTAGCGATGATTGCCCTTGATTTCGCAATGGACCATGGACTAAAGAAATCTGATGGCAAGTACGTGATAGCAGTCTTGTCACTTGGAGATTTTATTGGAAGAACAGGTTTGGGCTGGATTACAGATCGAAAATGTCTTAGTCTATCGAAATATATGGTTGTGGGAATGATTGCCCTCAGTATAAGTACTGCGACGATGCCATTTATGCATTGCAAAACTTCTGTATTGGCATCTATTTTAGTTTTCGCCATTTTACAAGGATCATTGTTCGTTCGACATCCAATGTTGGTTTCGAAATATGTCAAGAGCCATGAAAAGTCAATTGGAATGGGATTTATAAACTTCCTTTCGGGATTTTTAGGATTTGCTTTGCCAGCCTATATTGGTAAGTACTTTAACTTAAATTTTAATGTTTAATTTTATATTGCAATAAATTTTATAAAAATCTGTCTATAAATAAAATCCTATTATTTAAAAATATTTCGTGTTAAATGTAAAAGTTTTTCGGAACTGACTACTGTTTCATTCAAAATTTTCAAGACCCATTCCATGTAACTACTGCGCAAAAAGTCCCTATTTTTTAGAATGCACACTTTTTTTTCGTACACATGTTATAAGGAAAGGGCAGCTGACGTCACTGTGGATGAATTACTGTGGATAAGGGAGAAAAACCTGTCCGTTCTTTAACGACTGACACTGTACGGATGAGCTCCGGGAATCTGATTGGTCTAAATTTGCGAATGTATAAGAAAGTATGATATGATTGGGCTACGTCGCACAGTGGAGTATTTTTCCATTTTAGCCGGCCAAAAGTCGATTTTTCGAAATGCAACTAAAGAGAAAATAATATAGCTAAGTATGAAGCTAACTAGATGGGGATTCACTGTACAGTTATATTTTTTTCTGATGGGCCAGCAAATAGGTACCAGGGTACCTCAAACTTGTTACTTGCAGCACGTTAATTATTTGTATTTTTAAGTTCCAGTTGTGCTTGTTTGTTTCACTGTGATATTTTTCTCTCTAACCTTTTGCTTATACCATATAGTTGTGGATTCTTAAAGCCCATATATATACGCTTTCATTTCACATGAATATATTTATATTTGTTAATTTAATAAATGTAATAAAGTGACAAAAATGTGCCGTATAGTTTTGAAAATTTTGTTGTTAATTGCAATATTCATTAAAACATTTGTTATGTATCCCGATGGATCCCGATGGTTCTTTTTACTGTAAATCAAAGTTAAAGATGTATAGTTAATAATTTTAAAAAATGTAGCTGCTACAAAGTGCAATTTTAGAAGAATTTATTTCAAACACACAACTGTATGTTTTGGTAAATGACAATTTTTGAATTTCCCTTTCGAATTGAAAAGTATTTTATGATAGATAAATTGTCGTCTGCGGATATAAAAAAGTTGCAATTTACGTATCTGACAAATATTTTTTTTAAATATCGTCTGCATCTGTTTCTGAAGTTCTTATGTTATTTTTTAATGTTCTAAACTTAAAAAAGATAAATGTCTTCTTAAGAAATGAAGTGCTGCTTTAGTTTACATTTTAGAAACTCTGCTTCTTAAATACATCTACTGTTTAACTATGGATAGTCAATGTCCAGGTAAATATGTTTATATTTCACATGAATATGTTTAATTTATTTATTTATAACATATGATAAAGAGACAAAAATATCTATCGCGCATGTTTCATATTTGTATTGGTAATTTCAATATTCTATAAAAAATTCGTTATAATATTCTAAAAAATATTAACCATGGTTGATGGAAAAGTTTGCAATACCGCATCTGAAACAACATCAACCATGCGTTGCTTCATCTGTGAAGCTACCTCAAAGGACTTTAACAATTTGGACATGATTAACGAAATTAGAGAGGGATCACTGAAATTTGGACTCTCCATACTTCATGCACGCGTCAGAATATTTGAGAGCATTTTGTATTTAGCGTATAAACTGCCCATCAAAAAATGGCGTATTCATTCCAAGGAGGAAAGGGATCTAATAAATGAGACAAAGACAAAAATTCAGGAGGAATTTAAATCAAAAATGGGATTGATTGTAGACATACCGAAAACAGGATATGGAAACATCAATGATGGTAATACCAGCTGAAGGTTTTTTGCTGATCCTCATCTTGCTGCAGAAATCGCGGGGATAAATTTTGATTTAATATTTCGTTTTAAGGTAATCCTAGAAGTTTTGTCAAGTGGACATAAAATTGATACCATAAAATTTTCTGAGTACGCAAAAGACAATTCTAAATTATATGCGAATTTGTATCCCTGGCACCCCATGGCACTAACAGTCCACAAAATTCTGAAACATGGTGCAACAGTTATTGAAAATGTACTCCTTCCTATAGGGCAGCTCTCAAAAGAAGCTGCAGAAGCACGTAACAAGCATTTTCGGCAATATCGCTCACATTTTGCAAGAACATTTTCCAGAGAATCGTGCAATATGGACGTCTTAAATCGATTATTACTGACTTCGGATCCCTTATTATCTAGTATGAGAGGTATAAAAAAGAAAAGAAATGAACCATTTTTAAAGGAAAGCTTAGCTTTACTTCTTCCAGCAGATAATTTCAACTTAGATACAGTCTATCAGAGTGATCACGAGCCTGTTACTGACGAAAGTTATTCCGAAGATGAATTATTTTGATATTTCGCCATCTAATTTGTATTATAGTCATCTGTATATATAGTATAGATAAGTAAGGTATAAAAATATTTAAACAGAAAGCTTTGTAAATTTTAAACAGCTTTTTATTGAAATATAATATAACTTGATACCTATTTAAAACCATCAAAATACTAATGATATGAAAATGATAAAAATACCGTATATATTCGAATTTCTGAAAGAAATTACAATATGATGTTGCAAATTTAAATTTTTAAGTTACTCTATATGAAAAGACATGTTTGTATTGATGGATAGAATGTAACGTACTCACTAAAAATCTGTTGCATCAAAGCCCTTTTTACATATTACTATGTTTTCCATATACCCTGTATCTTATATATATATGTGTGGATTTAAGTATTTTTCAAGGAAAATCCCTAAAATGTGATAATAAGATGATAAACTAATCAATAATTTACTTTACTCCAAACTTTTAATGAGAAATATTTTTGGCCGGCTAAATCCTCCAAATACTCCACTGTGCGTCGTCAAGATGATTCCTACAATGATCGCTATGACTAAAATGTAGCGGTAGGTTGGTTGACAGAAGTGTTTGTTTGTAAACATGCCCTTTCCTTATTCGTTAGTCTTCATCAAATACAAAACTAAATACAGTAAAACATGTGGAAACAGAAACTATCTATAACAGATTTGTTTACGTTTTCGAAGAAATATCGAAAATTTCTACCTAGTAAGACGGGTAAAATATTCCTGTCTAAGACGGAATATTTTGAAAGTCTTTATTGGTTTTGTTTATACAGTTATTATTGTACCTTGTTTAGTAAAATGCAAAAACAGAACTAGTTCATAATAGAATTCTGTCTTAAACTTGAAAATGTCATATTCGTTTACTGAAGGAATACCAAATAATAATGTTAATTCTTAATGTTATATTTTCTCTAATTAAGTTCAATCCAAAAAACTGCTACTTCTACTTTCAACTCTAATAAATATTAGCTCTGTCATTTTTAAAACCGAGTGACGTATTTGTATAAATATACAGCAATTAGTTATTAAAATATTCTTTGATGAAGAGATTTGAAAGCTTGAAAGTATTAAGAAGATTCAAATACAATTTATATTTTTAACTTATAACATCTCTTTTATTATTTTAAACACCTGAGTAAAACAGCGAACTTTTTAAAGTTAATATATTTCATAAAATTATACAGTTTATTCTTTTACTGCAGTCAATGGTCCCCCAAAAAAGGTTGTGACTAAGGATCGATCGAAACAGGTTTTTAAGACCGAAGCCAAATTTCGGTAATCTTCCCATTTTGGGTCGAAAACTAAAATTTCCAAAATATTTTAAGCAGTTGATACATAAACAGAATTATTAAATAATTATACGAGTTTATTAAATATACATAAGCATTAATTAACACGCTGAGTACCGCAATTACTGAATTACTGACACAGAAATTTCTGATTAGACCGGGTCAATCACAGATGACTGACAGTGCAAAGTAAAATATAAAACAAAAAAAAATTGTTTTTAGTACTTATTAATAAATATAATCCTGTGATAAATAAAAGTTGACTAAATTTTAAGTAGATTTTCTTTAATTACTTAAAGCCATATAAAGTTTTAGTTTTATATCATATTTTAGACTGTCAGTCACCGGCGACTAATACGGCATAAATAAAAAGTTGAGTGTCAGTCACCGATAGCTGACGTGGTACGTGTTAACAACGTGTTAATTATATGCCTGACTCAAGTTGGCCCTCGGTACCTCTGACCAAATCTTTTTATTTTCATATATATATATATATATAATGTAATTAATGCATCAACGACGCAGATTCTAACTATACGAATTTCTTCTAATTAAATGTGTTTTATGTACACATGCGTCAATATGACGATTTTTGTAAGTGATATATGCATCTATTATGCTAGAACGTTTTCAAGGAGTATTTGATAGCTAGAGCACAAAAGTATTCAATTACAGTTCCGCTGATTTGGAAACATTAGTACATTGTTGATAGCGCATTTTCAACTGTGTTATACGTTTTCCCAACTGATTTGCATAATATGTAACCTGTGTACAAATATATAAATCATATACAGGGCTGCACAAAATAATTCTGATATTTTACTGATTATATTTCACACCTTTTCTTCAAAAGTGTCACAACTCAAAAATTGGGTTTTTTAACTTATGGTTGTCAATCTATTTTTAGTGTGCATTGAATTGCACAAATATATCAATAAAAGTTGTGATCTGGGCTTTAAATGCAAATGGCATTTAAAGTATGCTGCTTCTGTCGTTATGTATGTCCAAACCGTCCGCGTCTTTAGTGGTTAATATCTTGACGAATAACCGATAACAGTTCTTTTTTACTCATTATCATTAACGCTTTTATACTTCTGCTTCTCAACACCTTTGCTGAATGCCCACAAACCTACATTTGCGTGCAACGGGAAAATGTGCCCTTTTCACAAAAAATATATGACATAGGATAATCGCTACAGTTTTTATGCAATGTTTTAAATTAAATCTAATACCTCTAATTTTTCAGAGTTATAGTTTAAGTAGATTAAGCAATAGATGGGGGAAGGACACATTTTTGCACTATATTTTGACGATTTCTCTGAAAATATATCAAAATTTTTTTAATGTATTTTTGAGTTTAGCATTACGAAAGCTTTCTCACGATGTACAAAGAAAAGTTTTTTTTAATTATCTCTTCGACATTTTTTCTAAATATATTTGTGAATGTTTAATAATTTGTAAATATGTGCGTTAATAGTCTTTAATATACTTCCCACAATTTGAATTTTCCACGTTCTATAGTTTACGAGTAAAATGGCTGTAACAGACAGAAACAAGAGTAATCTTATAACGGTTCCGTTTCTACTTTTTAAGTACAAAACCCTAAAAATTAGAAAAAAAATTATTACAAAGATATCTTTAACTGAAAGTGCCAAAAAACCGTCTCAACTTCAATCTTTTTTTAAGCAACAGCGGGGGATAAAATATTGGATCATTCCATGGAAATTAACGTTACTTTGAGAACAATTTCCTACATTAATTTTAGTACTATAACACTAAAAAATATTTAAATGTAAAATTATCAATGATTTGTCAATGAAACTTATCTAAGTGTGAATTTGGATGAAAATTGCCTAAAAAATGATAATGAAAATTACACTTTATATGATAACTTACATTCCTTTTTCAATAACGTTAGTTATCTTAATAAGTAAAACTACCAAAATTTAAAAAATAACATTAAAATTAGGTAATTTTCATCTAAATTAGACTTTGAATAAGTTTAGTCAGCAAACCATGTCAAGTTTACATTTTGTATAATTTTTTGGATGTGTATTTATTATTTGTGTTGTTATTATTGTGTGTTATATTACTAAAAATTTTTTAATGTAATGTAAATTACTATGGAATGACCATATTCCGTTTAAATGAAAACTGAAAAATACTTATTAATGTTACCTATTTTTGGTATGTAAAATCTAACACATGCCAATAAAGCATTTTTTTAAAATAAATATGTGTTGATATTAATGATTTTTTCATTCTAATTTTAGGTTGCTTCAGGGATAATATGGGTTCATACGACTGCATGTTTTACGTAAATGGAGCTTTATGTGCTGTAATAGGATTGCTATGGTTACTAGAACCTTGTCTTTCGTTTTGTTGTCTCGCCCAAAAGCGAAACTATGAAAAATCTGTTTATTAACTGATTGATAATAAATTCATTCATTGACGTACGCAAGAAACGAAAAACTTTTAGAAATTTTCTTTCCTGTAAAAGATTGGATAATTGACATGAATAAGAAGCAGGAGTAAGTAACAAGGACATATTTTTATGTCATATATTGGGCTGACAAACTGAAGGCATCTCAGAATACATATATATTTGAATGCAACTCATCTCTCAAAAGTTTTTATTTTTTAAATGATCTTTCTAAAAATATAATTTTTATGCAGTTTTGCTTAGAAAAATATTTTGATTAAAAATGAAATAGCCACTTGGCATATCTAAAGTGAAGCAGTCAACCGAATTTTGCGTCTGATAAATAAATTATTAGGATAAATAAATATTATAAATTTATTCATGCAATTTATTCATCCAATCACTTCTCTAGAAACGAAAAACTTTCAGAAATCTTCGTTGGTATTTAAACTATTAAATTAACAATATAGCATTCAGCCGAATTTTGATTATGATAAATAAATATAATCGTTGATATAATGTAACATATCAAATTAGCATTTTGAATTTAAATAATTGACAGGGATAACACTGACATAATTTTATACATTATCATAGAAACTCCACAGAAAAACCGAAAGAAGTTGCAGTATAACATTTATTTTTCAGGAATTGAAATATGAAAATATATTACCTCGTTTAGACTGAGTTGTTATTCTGTTCAGTGGCGTAGCTAAGGGGGAACAAGCCCCGGGTCCGCCCCGGGCGCCGAAACCTAAGGGCGCCAAATTGAGAGAAATTGTTATATATCTATATTGGGGTGGGGGCACAAAATTTCTTGCTGGCGCTGGGCGCCAAAAAACATAGCTACGCTACTGATTCTGTTGAATATCTTTCATTTACAAATTTTCATCTAATTCATCATTCTATTTACAAGTTTTACTATCGATTGATGTATTAATATTAGCGTAGGTACCAAGTGTTTACAATCTTGCTCTTTTTATGATATAATACGTAAACGAGTGGGGCTTGAGGTATAACGTTTTCCTAGACACTTTCTTTCATTTGCACCTCTTTACACACTCATCGATTTAAAATAAATAAATGCATTTATCATTGCTATTGTCACTTAGCCTTAATGAAAAAACGCCCCTAGTTTGTGCTAAATATGTCTAAACTTTGAACTGGCCCTGTGTATAGTAGAAGCATATTAAGAGAAGCCATGAAGCTGCCGTGCTAACTGTAACGGATTTAATATAGGTACAAGCAATGTTGTGAGAGTAAGGACAATTTCATTTGGAGACAACATTAATAATGTTAACCTTATTACCCCGAGTGTCAAAAGAGTCATACGGGTATGTGATCATCTGAGCATGTTCAAGGTTTTATCAACAGCTATGCTGACATGTATCCACTGTAATGTGCATTTAATAAATTTTACATAAAAAAACTTATTTGACAAAATGTGTCGCTTGTGTATTTTTGTTTTGATTGTCTTTCTCTTAATTTTCTGAAAAAATATTTTTTGAGAACCTTTTTTTTAAAAAAGTCAAAATACATTTTTATATGATTACATCAAATGAAATCGGTAATAACATTTAGCCAATGCTGTTCAATGTTGTTGGAAAATTAGTGTGTTTAGATCTTGGGAATATTTAGCCAAGAGAACATACTAATATTTACTTGATTTTAGTATAATATGGAAAATATTTTTGGTTATATGTCATTGCGTAAAAAAGATATTTTTACTTAATTTACGTATTACCAATGAAAAGTCCAAATCCAATTACAGTAGACTCTCGATTAACCGGGATAAGCGAATATCCTGGGTAATCAAATATGTATAAATTTTGATGAAAAAATTTGGAATGAGTACAGAAAGTATCAAATCTATATACAATAGGACATTAATAATTTAAGTAATACAAAAGAAAGAGAATGGATATAAATATCAATGTTATTTAAATTTATAATTAGTAAAATATACAAAATTGAAATGTAGTTTACCCTACTGTTTTTTTGAAGAAGGAAATGACAGCAGACTGTTTTCGTTTTTCCTTTACTCTTTGGCGATGCAAATCTGACGATGCAGATCTGACGATTATTATTATACAAATTTCTCGACATCTTTTTTCAGCGGATGTACACCGTAACTTAATTTTTCATAAGTTATAATACTTTTTCAAAACTTTTCACGGCATTCTTCAAAATTCCTTGTTTTTTTTTTTTTTTTTTTTTTTTTTTTTTTTTTTTTTTTTTTTTTAAATAAGTGACGCGTGATACAATATCAACTTTCACAAATTTTCTAAGATTTTTCTCTGCAAATCAGTGCTATCATCGTCTTAAATATAAATTTCATTTACGTCATCCTATAAAACTGCGCTGCACGATTTCTTAACTATCATTCTTTTTACTAATTTCCATGCAGCAACAATGTAATAAATTACATCCAAAACTATAAGATTTTTCATCCCCCGGTTAATACGCAAGCCGGATAATCCGATCCCGGATTATTGAAAGTCTAGTATACAGTCATTCAAATGCAACTTTGCGTCGCATACTAATTTTTTATATGGGTTAACTTCAAAAGTCTAAATAAACTCCAATACTGCACTGTGTTGGCAAGGTTCTAAAATGGAATTTCTACTCTTTTTTTATAGAAAATAAATTAACAGCATTATACGCAATTAATTTCATAATTCACCTATTTTTATAAAGTACTATTTTTCAAGTTAATTTTGAATGCTGTTTGAAGTTGTAATCCAATTATATTTTTATAGTAAGTAACAATATTTATTTGTTGTAAGTAGTAATAACTCATTTATCAGATATATTATTATCTAAATGTGGTAAATGTGTTGATATTTTGTGATTATTTATTTATTATCTATATTAATAAAATAACAAATCGCTCTGTCTGTGTGTGTGTGTGTGTGTGTCTGCGATAGTTAGCGAAAACTACGGCACGTACGAAACTCAAAATTTTTCTGAGAGTAGCCCAATATCTCTCCTGATGCACCTGATGCTCAGAATTTCAAAATTCCAATTATTAACTGAGTAATTAATTAAAATAGAGAGGTCACTCTCATTAAAAAAAAGCATCTTTTTCCCATTTTTTTCTCTTTCGTTTGTTTACGGTTGGTTGGTTGTGTAAAATTTTTTGCAGAAGTTATAAGAAACCTGAGACAGAATTAAAGAAACCCATGGAGGAATGAGATAACTGGAGGTGAAGTAAACCTCAAAAAAGGTTTGGAATATGAAACCATTATCGCTCAAATTTTAATGTGCCAAATAAAAGGACGTGGAAGGGATTTTGATTATAAGACGAATTGAAAGAAATGAATTACAGTTGAAGCATATTTTAAGAGGAAATAGCAAATTTTTAAAATGGTCTTTGTTCCATTATTATTTTTTAAAATAAATGTTCGTTTTTAAAATGAAAGAAATTGGAAAATTAGCAATAATTAAATATTAAATTAAAATTAAATAAGATATTGAAAACATTTGATACGAACTAAAAATTGCATAACTAAAAGTTTCCTTCATTAATGTAATTTTAAATACTTTATAACGTAGATGAAAAATATTTATGATTTAATAATTGCATGTAAATAAATATTTAAAATATAATGATGAAAACATTCTTTTAAAATCATGTATGAAAACTTAAGTAATAAATATTAATCTAAAATATAGATTTCTGACTGCAGACGATTTTTATGTATTAACAAAAGAATGTTTTATTTTCAAGAAAAATGTTAAAATAATTTTCTATACTGATATTTAAAACACATATGATAAAATAATTAATAAATTTTTACCGGTGAAGCGATAGATTAGTTCTTTTTAAGAAACAAGAGCAAAAAAATGCGGGTTTAAACCAGAGCTGCTAGAGCGTACCAACTTAATGCTGGAATCTGTCGTAAGCAAAAGGCGGGGTCAAGGCATATGCCATCTAGCGGCAGGGGTGCATAACTAGAGGATGACGTGGGTTTGACGTCATATATGCGTAGATGTTTATTATCTCCATATCTTTTGCGCATATTTTCTGAATTTTCTCTCAGTCATGACAAATTAATCAAGTCTACGAGGTTTATTGCAAAACATTTTTGTTATAGTTTGTTTCGATAAAGTCATGTACATTTAAAAAAATAGTCACAATCATTTTAATTTTACTTTGGGAGAAAAAGTACTAATTAGTACTCATAAGTACCATATCATGCTAAGAAAAATATTGACTTTTACCCTAAAATTAAAATAATAATGAGACTTTAATTAAATACACATATTTTTAATTAAAAATATCTGTGTTTTTTTAAAAAGTCTCATTGTCATTTTAATTTTAGGGTAAAAGTCAATATTTTTCGTAGCATTATATGGTACTTATGACTACTAAGTTGGTACTTTTTCTCCCAAAATTAAAATGATATTGTGATTATTTTTTTAAATGTACATGACTTTACCGAATCAAACTATAGCAAAAATATTTTGCAATAAACCTCGTAGACTTGATTAATCTGTCATGATTGAGAGAATAGCTTGAAATTTATGAACGAATTTTTAATATGAACTCTCAAAATAACTTTGTCTGTTTAAAAAAAAAAAAAAAAAAAAAAAAAAAAAAAAAAAAAAAAAAAAAAGAGTCTAAGCAACGATTTTAGAAAAAATATTGTCTAGAACGTTAAATATTTAAACAAATAAATTAACAATATTTCTTTGTTTAACAAAACAACATTTAATACATACATTTAAAATTAAAGTTATTCCGAATATACGTATAACAAAATAGGTTTTTAAATTAAAAGAATGAAAAGTTTGCAAGTTAAATAATAAAAGTCGATACGACCAAGAAAACATTGGATTTTTATCGTCTGAAATTGGTAAATAAAAAATGCAGCTTGTTGTAAATAAAAGTTGAATATTTTATTTAGTATTAAATTCTATACATTTCTAAATATTGATAAATATTATATTATCATATGAAATACTACGGTGTATATCATTTTGTATAATTTAGCTCATCAAAAATTACTAAAATGTGACACTATTTCAAAATTCTGCATTTATATAATAAGTACTTACAAATTTTAATGTGTCATCTTACATTACATTAAAAGCGTAATTAAAATCGAACATATTTTAATCAGCGATATTTGTATCGCATAGTTAAATGATATTTCATCTTAGTATATTTTATGTTAATATTTAGTCGTACTACACTTATTTATTCTATATTTATTTACAATATTTCAAACCTAAAACTTATTCTACGAAATATTTTGAAGTAACATTTTATAGAAACAAAAAAGTTTTGTTGCCATTCACACAAAAGAAACTGCCATAATCCTCTACTTAATAATCCTCTAGTTATGCACCCCTGCCGCTAGATGGCATATGCCTTGACCCCGCCTTTAATCTTGCGGACAGCTCTTCCATAGAAGTTGGAACGCTTGAAATATATGCAGTTTTGGTTTAAACCTGTTTCAATTGATAGGCGTATCAAATCACGTGCTTTTGTTGGCAGTTAATTGGACTTAATGTAAAGTTGCATATTTAGCATCATCTCAGAGATAATATTTACACTCTATTAATTTCTTTTTACTTTATGAAAGAAACCAATTTGAGATTTTGACATTTCAAAAGTGACTGTTTTTTTTTTTTTTTTTCCAAAGACCTTTAAAATTCATAGACTGGCAAAATATCAGTTTAACTTCGGATTTTTGAATACAGCTGTCACGTCAAATGGTTGGTACTTCGTACATTAGAATCTTTGCGTGGTTAGCTATGTTGCAGTAAATATATGTATATGTATATATGAAGCTTTTTTAGCAGTTTTTTAAATCATTGATTAAAATTGAATGCATTTTATTTAAGTTAAAATTTTATTATGACTTTAATTTGTTTTTAAAACAAAAATGAAATGGCTGTTTGACGTACAATTGTTCGAATCGGCAGATGATTCATACACAGTAATAAATTATCAAATAGCAAAATAAATTACATATCAAAAATAGTCACTAAAAGAATAGTAGCAAAACAAAATTTTTAGGCGTATTAACACATAACCTGATCCCAACCAGAAAAAAAAAAACAGACCGTACTCTGATCCAAGCAAAACAAAAATTTCATGAGCATAAACCCGACCCGAACCTAAAAATTCCATTTGAAAAAAAAACTATTTATTTGATATCTGACCCGAATCAAATCTGAATCCCACAAAAATATTCAAATGAATTATACCCCAATCCGATCAAGGAAAAATAATGTTCGTGTATATGCAACCCGACCCGAACCTAAAAATTTTCTTTGAAAAAACCCGAAAAATGACCAGAACGAAAACTGAAATCGATAAAAATATTCCAAAGAACTATAACCCGATAACAGCAAGACAAAATCATTTCCGTGAACAGAAACCTGATTCGAACCTAAAAAATTCCATTTGAAAAAAAACCTGAAATTTTATGCAAACTACATCTGAATCCGATCAAAATATTCGAAAGAACCATAACCGGATTAATAAGAGAAAATAATTTCCGTGGACATGAACCCGATCCGAACCTAAAATTCCATTTGAAAAAAAATACCTGAAATTTGAATCGAACCAAATAAAAACCTGACAAAAATATTCCACAGAACCATACTCGGCTCTGAACAAGGCAAAAAATTTCCATGAACATGAACCCAATCCGAACCTAAAAAACTGAACTAAATCTGAATCTGACAAAAATTTTCCAGAGAAGCATATCCTTATTCGAACAATGCAGAATAATTTCCGTTGATGCGCAATCCAACCTGAACCTAAAAATTCCATTAAAAAAACCGAAATCTGATTTGAACGACATCTGAACCCGAAAAAATATTCCAAAGACCCAAAACCGGATCCGAGCAAAACAAAATAATTTCCCTGGACATGAATCCGACCAGAACCTTAAAAATCAATTTGAAAAAATACCTGAAATCTGAATCGAACCAAATCTGAATCCGACGAAAATATTCCAAATAACTATAACCAGATACGAACAAGACAATATAATTTCCATGGACATAAACTCAATCCGAACCAAAAAATTTCTAAAAAAAAAAATAAATAAAATCCCGAAATTTGAACCAAACCTAATCTGAACCTAACAAAAATATTTCAGTGAAGTATAACCTCATTGGAACTAGGTAAAATAATTTAATGGAAGTACAACCCGACACGAACATAAAAATCCCATTTAAAAGGAAAAAAAAAGCACGAAATCTGAATTTAACCGAGTCTAAACTCAACAAAAATATTCCAAACAACCATAACCAGATACAAAGAAGACAAAGTAATTTACATGAACATGAATTCAATCCGAACCTAAAATTCGGATGTTCTACAAAACATAATGTGCGTGGAAAGTGAAACTAAGTACTTTGTAGCGCGTGATGGTTAAGATATTTTGTTTATAGTTAGTGTTAAGTAAGAACTTGGTTACGGTTAGGTAATAGTTAGGTTGGAATTACGTTCCGGAAAGTCTTAGGTTATATTTAATTTCCGCCGGTAAGGTACTGTTAAGTCAAAGTTAGGTTACAGGCAGGTTATGGTTACGGTATCCGATTAGGAATTTATCCATAGAGTGAACATTACGCATGATTTGATTAAAAATAACACTTACTTTTATTAAATGGCTCTGAAATTATAATACTACATACCAACATTTTAGCTACCAGCGAATATCGATTTCATTCGTGGTATAGTCGGATTTAAGAGTGATATAATTAGCGTATAAAAACATTTCATATTTATTTACTTAGAAGGTGTCACAAATAAAAATTAAATTAAAGAGTTGACATGTTTCGGTTCATTAATAAGAACCGTATTCATAACATATAAAATCAGTAGAAAATTAAATGACACTGGATATAATTTTTTTTTTTTTTTTTTTTTTTTTTATATCCAGTGTCATTTAATTTTCTACTGATTTTATATGTTATGAATACGGTTCTTATTAATGAACCGAAACATGTCAACTCTTTAATTTAATTTTTATTTGTGACACCTTCTAAGTAAATAAATATGAAATGTTTTTATACGTGAATGAAAAAAGGTGAAGTGATTTTGTTTTAGTTTTTGAAAAAACGAAAGCTAACAACAGTTTTAACAGTGATATAATTAGTTTGAAATTCAAACTATTTCACTTGGGATTTCTATGTGAAAAAAAAATAATTAGTTACGTGACTTAACAGTGATTTTTGATAAATATCAACACTTTAACACGAAAATCACGCAGTCGTTGGATACATATTCCCTCCCGCGTTTCTCATAGCTCATTTTGGGGTCAATCCATTTCAAGTGGTCCAGCACTGGTCGGTCGACTATTTTTAAAAAATCTGAAATTTTTTGTACAACAACCCTAACATGATGGAAGTTCAAAATGAGCGTTATTTTAATTCTACTACTTTTTGTTTGTGCATGGCGGCCATCTTTGTTCCATCGTGTGCAGCGATTTTCTCAGATACTAGGATACACAAAATTGTAAATATCTCGTATTCTATTTTCCCAATTGAAATGGGGTTTGCAGCATTTTGTTCAGAATATAATAGGCTAAATATACAGTGCAAGAAAAATTGTTAAAAAATAAATTTTTATAGGTGAAATTTTAGCACAAAATGTACGATTTTTTCCAAAATCTATCCGTTTGCAAGAGGAAAAATTTCATGCAAGGGAAACTGTCAACCTTACACAATTTTTTCTACAAATAGGTCAAAAGTGCGTGCACTCATATACCAAGTCCCAAATCTGGGAGTTAATTTTTGTTTGCGAAAAAAATTCCTAAATTCGTCAAAAATTTCAAAAATCGCGCTTTTTAGGCTTTGATATCTCTGGTGGGGCACAAGATAAAAATCTGAAATTTTGGCCTATAATAGTACCGTGTAGTAGCGTTATGTAAAAAAATTTCAAGAAGGAGATTTGACTACAAGCTGAGATATGACATGGAAAATATGTGAAAACAATACTACCAAACTATTGTAAACCTACTATGTAATTGTTCAACAAGACTGTCAACCTTGCACAATCTTTTCTACAAATAGGTCAAAAGTGCGTGTACTCATACACCAAATCCCAGATCTGGGAAATGATTTCTCTTTGCGAAAAAAAATTCCGAATTTCGTCGAAAATTTCAAAAATCGCACTTTTTAGGCTTTGATATCTCTGGTGGAGCACGAGATAAAAATCTGAAATTCTGGCCTTTGATAGTATTGTGTAGTACTGTTATGTACAAAAAATTTCAAGAAGGAGATTTGACTACAAGCTGAGATATGACATGGACAATATGTGAAAACAATACTGCCAAATTATTCTAACATACTATGTAATTGTTCATACCTCAAAAATTTTAAATTAATTATTTATGGTACAAAGTTAAATGTTAGTTACAAATATCTTTTTGAAATGCTTCTGTGTGATTTAAACAATTCAGAATGTATGCTAAGCCAATACACTATTTGTCCAGATGAACAAATCTACTAGAAATGCTATTGCAACAATTTTACTCGGAACACATTTCAGGAAAAGTAAATTACAGACAATGAATTGCAACTTATCAAGTTGACATGGCTTCAATTATTAAACCTAGAGAATTTCATTCAAGTTAAGAAGGGATGACAAGACTTGGGGGGCTTCAAATAAAATTTTTAGAAAGAACAGCCTGATGGACTGACAACAGTAACTGGTCGAACTCATAACATCCCTCGTAAATATTGTTAAGCTCTTTGTTGAGCATATATAGTATTTTGTAAATTAAATGCTTATTATTTAACTATTTTCAACAAACGATATTTTCTGGGTAAATATTGTAATAAAAGAGACTAATCTCATTTCTCCTAATGTACTCGTAATAGCATTTCTTAAATCACCGTATCTCAGCTTGTAGTCAAATCTCCTTCTTGAAATTTTTTATACATAACACTACTACATAATACTATCAAAGGCCAGAATTTCAGATTTTTATCTCGTGCTCCACCAGAGATATCAAAGCCTAAAAAGTGCGAATTTTGAAATTTTCGACGAATTTCGGAATTTTTTTTGGAAAGAGAAATCATTTCCCAGATATGGGACTTGGTGTATGAGTACACACACTTCTGACCTATTTGTAGAAAAAATTGTGCAAGGTTGACAGTCTTGTTGAAGAATTACATAGTAGGTTTACAATAGTTTGACAGTATTGTTTTCACATATTTTCCATGTCATATCTCAGCTTGTAGTCAAATCTCCTTCTTGAAATTTTTTGTACATAACGCTACTACACAATACTATCACAGGCCAAAATTTCAGATTTTTATCTCGTGCCCCACCAGAAATATCAAAGCCTAAAAAGTGCGATTTTTGCAATTTTTGACGAATTTCGGAATTTTTTTCGCAAAGAGAAATTAACTCCCAGATGTAGGACTTGGTGTATGAGTACACGTACTTTTGTCCTATTTGTAGAAAAAAATTGTGTAAGGTTGACAGTTGCTCTTGCATGAAAATTTTCCTCTTGCAAACGGATAGATTTTGGAAAAAATTGTACATTTTGTGCTAAAATTTCGCCTGTAAAAATGTATTTTTCAAAATTTTTCTATCACTGTATATTTAGCCTATTTAATTCTGAACAAAATGCTGCAAACTCCATTTCAATTGGGAAAATAGAAGACGAGATATTTACAATTTTGTGTATCCTAGTATCTGAGAAAATCGCTGCACACGATGAAACAAAGATGGCCGCCATGCACAAACAAAAAATAGTAAAATTAAAAGAACGGTCATTTTGAACTTCCGTCATAATAGGGTTGTTGTACAAAAAATTTCAGATTTTTTAAAAATGGTCGTGCGACCAAAAAAATATTTTCTGGACCACTTGAAATGGATTGACCCTTTGAGTATTTTTAGAGCTTAACATTAGCTGTTTTTTAAACCGATTTTTCACACAGTCAGTGGCCACGTATTTCAGACAATGCATTTCTGCATGTTTCGAGTTAATGATAAAATCATACAAATTTCAAGTTCGTTTATTATTGTTAATACGGACCCGGGCAAAGCCGGGCGGGTCAGCTAGTTAATAATAAAATGTAAAATAAGAAGGCACTACCATTTTGCCTCCATTTCAGTATAACTTCGAGCAGGCTCAAAGTTATACTGGTGTTTATAATTTACTGATTATAGATACTACTATCAAAAATTCCTATATTCGCCCATATATCTTCTATAAATGCCGAGAGTGTGCATTTGACATAACCTGTAAATATTTTCGCAAATATGTGTAAAATACATAAAATTCATTTAAAGGCGTTATTTTGGGCGGAGTTACTCAAATTTGACATTTCATACATTCGATATTTTTCTTATTCTGGTTTGAATAATACTAGTACTGACATGTATTACTGTAACTATGGGTATATTATTGAGGCAAAAGATTGAAAATTGATTTTCATAGCATTTTTATGTTTTATATGAACAAGAAACAGCTCTTTTTATTTCTAAATGTTCATGGTTCTCTTCTTCCACTCGCCTTATAAATAACATTTGTTGTAATACCATAAATTATACAAATTTTGTGGTGCTGGGAAATGTAATTAGGAATCTTTACATAGCTGAAAACATTTTTTGGGGTTCAAAAGTCGTCTTAACTATAATAATTTTTTTTATAAAGAATTATTTTAGTTAATTTTTATCATGTGGTGCAAAGTTACCCAACATGATTGGGTAACTTTGAACCAGGTTAAAAATTCATTTTCTATTGCTGTTTTATCATTAATATTCCTTAATTTTTTATATTCATACAATAATTTAGGAGCATTTCTCCTCTCTTATACACCCTAGTTTGCAACATTATTCTTGTGTGGTATCTGAAAACAGGGAAATTCGGGAAAAAATTACCCTGAATAACTCTATTAGACTTGCTATGTACTAGACATGTATGTACAGGGTGTTCAGCAAATAAGACCCTTATTTCAAAATTAAATTTCTCAAAAACAAAGATCGATAGAACTATTTGGTAAACGGTTTGTTTATTAGGTAAGCTGTAAAAATGTTATACAGAAATTTTGATCAGTGAATATTTCGAAAAGATTGTGTTCTAGTTGCAAAGAATGACTTGACACCGACATTGACTTTACATTTTGCTTGCAGAGAACGAGTTTTTCGGCGTAACAGTGCCATGTTTTGATAATTTTTCGAACTAATTTTTTGTAATTTCGAAATTTTAAAAATTTAATTTCAGAAATCATTAAAATATGGCACTGTAAGCCGAAAAACGCGTTCTCGGCAAGCAATCTGAAACAAGAAAAATGTCAAATCTAGCATTCTTTGCAATCAGAACTCAACATTTTCAAAATAATTAAATATATATATGATGAATATTATACATTCATCATTCGAAACTTCTATATAAGATTTTTACAGCTTACCTAACAAATACAACGTAATTCTACCGATTTTTGTTTTTGAAAAATTTAAGTATGAAATGAAGGTCTTATTTGCTGGACACCCTGTAATAACAAATAAGATAGGCTTTCAGGGCCATAGCTAGAAGTGAATAACAGGGAAGACTCGAGAAAATGTAGGGAGGGGGGGCTTATTAGTTTCTCTCTCTCACACACGCAGAAAGATAAATTAGGGCATGTTCACATTTTAAGTACTTTGTTTCTTATTAAACTGTTGTAGTAACTTCATTTTATGCCAAGAAAGATATATGATGATGAAAAATTTGAGTGCATAACTAACGCAGCATTAAACATCATAGTACCTTCGTATGTGCAAATAGTATGAGCAGTGTTGAAACGCCTATTTTAATCACAATTTAATATTTCTGGTTTTGCAGAAAAAATGAAAGCGCCTCAAAACTAAATTAGATTTTTGAACAGAATTTCATTTGAATTTTCGGAACAGAAATTCATTTAGTAACCTTTGAATCTTTTCCAAGGAAGGCTAAATTTTTTTTTTTTTTGGGGGGGGGGACGGGGGAGGGGGGCATCGGGGGGGAACCTCTCCTAGAAACCCCTTAGCTATGACTCCGTAAACTTGCCTTTTGTACCTAATTTCCTATGAAAGCGGACGAAATGGTATCGTCCATGATATCGTATGATATGATATCGTATTTTCAAGAGAATGCGAGTTGAATTCGATTCACTTGTTTTTACTTCACATTATTTATTTCCGAAAAGAATATATGGCAGTAAAAATTGCCGAAATTGCAAGCGCCAGAATCTTTACAGCTTTTGGTGTCTGGAATTGAATTCCAAGTTCTTATAATTTTTCCATCGGCATTTTTGCTAATCAGAGCCGTTCTTAGCAAAAGCGAAGCCTAGTGCAAAAATTGTTGTGAGGCCCTTCACTTTCATATTAGTTCCCCCCCCCCACACACACACACACCCACTCCCATTCTTGCCAATTTAGCTGGAGTTTTTAATTGATATTTCGTAGTTTAAGGATGATTTATTTTCGTCTAGGAGTATTGGGGCGGAGTTTCAGATCCCTGCCCAATCCCCCGTGTTTACGCAATAGACCGTAAGTATGCATATGGACAAGAACATCGATATTTGTATTTAACAAGTGGGTGAGTATGATCACAGATCGCACAGTGGGTTTCGTTTATAATATCCCCTTCAAAATACTTTATTATTAAATTAACAAACGAAAATTGTCAATAGAAAAATAATCATTTCTTGCAAGTAAAGAAAATTAAGAATAAAAGTAAAATATAGCAAAGCTTAGCATAAATTTAAGGGAGACCAAACTGGTATCAGAAGTGGCTTGTAATTTAGATGAATAGAAATTTAATAAATAAAAAATATATATATTTCACTTCGCGTGTCAAACTAGATGAAACATATGATGTAATATGATGTAATAAAAACAAATAAGGACGTTTTTCACGTGATTTATTTAATCCATTAATTTGTATTAAATAATAATTTTTATGTCTATTTAAACTTGTGTGCAACAATTAGAAGGAAAAAACAACAAAATAATTATAAAAAGATGTTATTTATTTTAATCAAATTAAAAATGTTCATATGAAATTATCTATATTATAAAGGTCAAACGCATTTGTGCGTAATGTATACGTCATTTTGGCAATATTTTGAAATTTGAAATGAAATTTGCGTTACTGTAAATTTTTAAGCTTCTAAATATCGCACATTTTCAATTTTTACACCACCATATAGGAAAAAATGTTCTTTTAAGGGTGTATTTCGATTCAAACTGCTTATTTTCCGATTTATTTTTGAATCCACTTTTGTTCTCAAACTCATCAAACTCGCAAATTACACAGAAGGAAAAAACGGAATTACAGAAGAAAAGAAAATCTGTGTTGCTACATTACAAATAGCCAGTACAGTAATAGTGACTAGTTTTTCAGAATCATTACCAATAACCTTTTAATAATTGAACTTCAACAACCTTCCTAGATTAGTTAGTGCCAATTGCCAACACTGCTTAGACTAAAGTATAACGATGCCAATAGGCTGAACATACGCTGAAATTTTCTATTCTCGTCTGGAACATCCAAAATTTGCCCCGAACAATTTTTTGATAAAACACTTTGCATTCTTTAAATAAGCATGTTTACACACATAAATTTTATTACGAAATAAATAATTCACAGCAAAATGAATAGCTAAATTTAAAAATTAAATTTTAGCTATTTTTTATTAATATTTTCTTTCGTGCGCGAGGCCCTGTGCGACTGCATGTCGCACTCCCCTGAGGACGACTCTGTTGTTTATAACGCTTTTTAATCTTTCTTTTACGATAATCGTCTTATTCTTAAAATCTCCTGATCCAATATTAAGCTAAATTGGGATACATTAGGTTATATTAATTAATATAATTTAATTAATAACATAAACAATCTATATTGAATTTCTTGAATCTGAATGACTCCAACGACGACCAACCGAACCAACTGAATTATGGTAACAGAAACATCTAATTAATAAATATATTTTGTAAAATTCTACTATATTTTGAGGTAGAACTTGGATCTATGTCGTGCGAAAAATAATCTGCAGCTTGCCACTTATGGCACGCGTGCCCATCAGTGTTGAATTCAGACACTTTTCTCCAGGAGGGACTTCTGCGGCTCCGGGGGGTACATTATGGAGTTCCGGGGGGGGGGGAATTGCATTTTTTGACCATAGAAAACACAAAATCTCAAAGTTTCCGGGGGGGGGGACGTTTCATAACTCTGGGGGGGTGTCCCCAACAGCCACCCCCTGAATTCAACACTACGCGTGCCACTGGTTCGCCGTCCCTCTTATAGAGTGTTTTTCTGGAATTGACTAAGATTCGAGAAACACAAATTGTGGTGCTATCATCTAGTTTTTCAGAATGTACCTCAAACACAAATCCAGATCTTAATGTTATTTTTTAGTTGAGCAGTATTTTGCTGGAAATTTTTTAATATTCAACAATTTGAACGATTAATTATAAATTATATATGAACAATTTTTGGTTTAAGTCTGCTCTTAAATTAAAAAAATGCCACTTTATGACATAAGATTTTATTTATTTATTTATTTATTATTATTATTATTATTGTTATTATTATTATTATTATTATTATTTTGCTAGTACAACTGATTTTTTTTTTAAAATAGTGCCAAAGTAAGCGTTTTGAACCTAATTTCCGCACGAAAGATGAATAACCACACAAATTGGGGGTGAAAAACTCGTTTGTCACGTGATCGAAAACGCTTGTAACTCAATGCGTAATTTATTGATCAAAAAATGGAAAATTCAGTTCGATTTTAAATCGTTTCCATATTCAGGTTTTCCAATTTTATATATTTTCTTTAAAAAATAAATTCACAAATGTGTCAAAACGTTTTGCGATTGTTGAGTAGAGCAGTTCAGGACAGCCTTAACTTTGAAGCTGTTCATTTTGAATTTAAACTAGGGATGCACCAAATATTCAGTACCTATTCGGTATTCGGCCATGTTACTGAATATTCGATTAGGCCGATTATCAAACTATTCGGTTAAGCAGAATAGTCGGCTTGGCCGAATATCAATGTATTCGGCCTGCCGAATATTCGTTTTAGCCGAATATCAAAGTATTCGGCCAAATCCAATACTTAATAAAGCCTTTTAAAACACATTTTTATAAACTTTTCACAATTTCTACTTTTAACTGTCAATTTATAAATGTATTTAAAATAATATGAAAGAAAATCACATTTAAATAAAATAGAATGTTTTTACATTATTCATTTGCTGTTTGTAAAGTATAACTTAAGAAAATTAACCATGAGAAGGATTAAAATGGTGATTTATTAGGATTTCCCTTAGGAATACATGATGCGAATGCAGATGCAAGTTCTTAAATTTTATTTAGTAAAGAATCTGTTTCTTGCTCTTCCCAAATAAAAGTCCTTAAACAAGAAAGAAGGCAGACAATTTGGGTTCATGAAATCATAATCATAATCAACTTATAATGAGTCGTAAGTACATTGTATTTCATCTCACTGTATGTCAAATTTGTGGATTTCTGTAAAATATGATATGATGGGAAGGATGGAAAATGCCACCATTCATAAGAAAAGTGATCTAGACTTTTTTCAGAATTAAATTGAAAGTACTTATACTTTATATTGAAAAAAATCTGCCATGAGTCGTTTAAAAAGAACAATTATGAGACACTACAGTTTTTCTTCAACCATTTTTTCATTATTTCTCTTTGATTTTAAAATGTTTGTTTCAATTCGTAGAAGAAATCATGAAATTTAAAATTTTATTAATTAAAAAAGTCTCATAATTTTGCTTCTTAAATAAATAAAGGCAGAATTTTTTCAGTACTAAATGTTCTTATAAAAAGCTCTTGTTTATTAAAATATAAGTTTCTCTTATTAAATATTATGTAAAATTGTTTTAAAAAGTAACATTTTAATACCTCTAAACTTTGAAATATAAAAAGTATCTGAAAAGCCGAATACTCGGTATTCGACCGAATAGTTACTGTTCGGCTGACCGAATATTCGGTAAACAATTATTAATCGGCTTGGGGCCGTTCAAGTATTACGTAAGCACTAAAGGGGGAGGGGGATCTAGAGTCTGCTTATTTTTTCTGACAAGGGGGAAGGGGGGGTCACGACAATTCTTACTTAAGCATTAAACAACGAAGCAACTACAGTTCAAATTCAACAAGCAAACAAAGTATGATGGGGAAAGAGCGTTCTACAGTCCGTTCGAAATTTGTCGTTTATTTTCGATTTTATCCTTTGCTTATCCATCTGCAGTCGCGTGACCCGCATCACCCACTCGCCCTTTGTCTTCTTTGTTGTCTGTTAAGTTATGTGCCAAGTCAAGTACATTGCAAGACTAGAAAAACACAGGAACCGGTGTGGCTCGATTCGGTTGCCAGGGTAACTTGCCAGTTGACTTTATTTTAGGTAAGTCCGGTATTTTCTTTTCTCCCGTTCAATCGGTCATGGAATTCCGGGAATTTTTGCAGAATTTCTGGAAATTTTTGTCTTTCCCCTCCTATTGTCGAACTTCCTTCTCTACAGGTTTTGGAACTTTAGAAAGCAGAAAACCTACTTGGGGTTTTTCTTGTCTTGGATACATAGCACAGATATTTATTGTTTTAGTTCATTTGCATAGTGAATTTACATAGTGAATTTTTAGTGAAAGAGTATTGCTTTTAGTTGCATAGTGAATTTAGTCGGATTTAATTATGGATACTAACATTGACAAAGAACAAGGACCGGAAACCTGCAATATTCCAGGCCACTGTTCAAGTGAAAACTTTATAGTAGACAATGTTGAAACATGGGTTCAAGGATCCTGGACATCAGATTCAAATATGAACACCAAATTCAACTTTAACATTTGTATGATTCATGTCAAAAATTTTAGTTATGATACCTAAGTAAGTTAAGACTTCTTGTATATCTTGTTTTATTGTTCAATGTGATAAATAACAATATATTTAAACCATTTTGTATTCTGAGGTTTGTTTAATGCAATAAGCAACAATATATTAAAATCATTTTATATATTTTGATATCGCAATCCCTATATGCCTATATAAATTTGTAGGATTAGTAATGTAATTAATTGGTAACTTTTTATAAGTCAAGAAGTATTGACGTATAAACTGTCATAAAATCTTACGTAAGCAAAGGGGGGGAGGGGTCTAGCATTTGCTTATATTTTCTTACAAGGGGGTGGAGGGGGTACAAAATGACTAAAAATATGCTTACGTAATACTTGAACGATCCCCTTGCCGAATATTCGGTATTCGGTTCAGCTGTCAGCCGATTATTCGGCATTCGGTGTTTGGCAAAAATCACTATTCGGTGCATCCCTAATAACAGAAACATTTACATTTGTATAGAGCAGATACGGCAATTTTTTTCAAGTAAAAAGTACCAAAATTGCAAGCGGCAGAATCTTTACAGCTTTTAGTTTCTGGAATTGTTGTTATAATTTTTCCATCGGCATTTTGCTTACAATGCCTTTTAATATTTCTTTTACTATAATATTCTAATTCTCTCTTATTCTTAAAATCTTCTGAGCCAATATTAAACTACATTAAGTTATATTCAATAATATAACTTAATCAATACTGATATAAACAATTTATATTAAATTTCTTGAATCTGAATGGCAGCGACGGCCAATTAAACTAATTGAATTCAGATCACAGAGACAACACCTAATTAATAAATGCGTTTTGTAAGACTCTACTATATTTTGATGTAGAACCGGGATCTATGCCAGGCTAAAAATAATTTGTAATATGCCACTAATGGCACGCGTGCCATAGGTTCATCGTCCCTGAAGAGTGTACACTGGTGTTCAAAAGTTAAGCATAATTGGTAATTAAGTAAGTAATGAAAGAAATATAAATCGAAATGTAGTGAAACTCCAGGTGTGTAAACAAAATTGTACGCGTCATATATTTTCGCCAAGAGTTTTCCCCGAAATCGAACAGGGGACCGTCAACAAATTGAAAAAGAACGAAGATCTTTTGGATAACCCTGTCAAAACTAATGTAGCAAAAGCGTTCAAACTGCACATTATGATTAAGTGGCTTATTATAATGTACTGTGTTTATTTTTATAAGGATAGCATGTATACTCGTAGAGAAATTAAGGTTTTTATAAAAACAGTCCTCAGTTTTTTGCTTATAATTTGCAGAGTTCTTAATATAAAATAATGTTTTTTTTTTTCTGAAAATATGACAAACATCATTGTACACAATACCCTGTCATCAGAATTTAAAAATAATAAAAATTGTATGAAAAATGAGTAGGTTTAGTAAATAATTTTTCATTGTGCATGCGTCAACGATATCAAAATTTCATTTGCATATTATGTTAGTTAAATGTATAGAGCAACGTTTGTGAAAGTCTCAAAAACATAGCTTAAAAATTCTGAAAATTATCGTTGATAGAATGAGATCAAGATCCTTTATTCCCTAAATGAAGCAAAAAGATGAGGCGCTGTATCCATATTCCATTGTTTAGTGCCTACACAATATTGCACGTACACCTAATATTTGGATAAAACCCCTGATATTTTGCTTCCTTTTAGGAATAACGGATTTTGAGTTGATTCTATAGACGATCATTTTCAGAATTTTCAAGCTATGTTTTTGAAACTTTTACAGAAGTAGAAACTGCTCTATACATTTAGCTAACACAATATGCAAATGAAATTTTGATATCGTTGACGCATGCGCAATGAAAATTTATTTACTAAACCTACTCATTTTTCATACAATTTTTATTATTTTTAAATTCTGATGACAGGGTATTCTGTACAATGATGTTTGTCATGTTTTCAGAAAAGAACATTATTTTATATTAAGAACTCTGCAAATTATAAGCAAAAAAACTTAGGACTGTTTTTATAAAAACCTTAATTTCTCTACGAGTATACATGCCATCCTCATAAAAATAAGCACAGTACATTACAATAAGCCACTTAATCATAATGTGCAGTTTTAACGCTTTTGCTACATTAGTTTTGACAGGGTTATCCAAAAGATCTTCGTTCTTTTTCAATTTGTTGACGGTCCCCTGTTCGATTTCGGGGAAAATTCTTATCGAAAATATATGACGCGTACAATTTTGTTTACACATCTGGAGTTTCACCACATTTCGATTTATATTTCTTTCATTACTTACTTAATTACCGATTATGCTTAACTTTTGGACACCAGTGTATTTTCTGGAATTGACTCAGATTAGAGGAAAACAAATTGTGGTGCTGCCATCTATTTTTCTAAAATGTAATTAGAAAATAAATTCAGATCTTAATATTATTTTTTTTAGTTGAGCAGTATTTTGATGGAGAATTTTTTTTAATTCAACATTTTGGAACTATTAATTATAAATTATGTATGTATTTTTTAGAATCTTTTAATAACGACAGAAAAATTTATCATAAAAGGAATCGTTCACTCACAATATGAATAAAAAAATATCATTAACAAAAAAAATGAAATGATTTTACCAGCACTTTTATAGAATGCTGCGCGTTCAGAAAAGTTTCTGCTGCAATAAAAACATCTGTATTCCTATTCAATTGAAATTTAATATTTTGAAATTTGAGACAGGTATTGCTTCAAAATTTATAACTAGTGTTAAATACAAAATTTTAATTAATATAAAAGAAAAGGGATAATTTTTTTCAGTTTTACCTTATTTTTCTGAGTCATATAATGAAACTCATTCCAAAAAAATAATTTTTTCTAACTCTACAGTTAACTGAGAATTAATGACAGTATTGAGTGAAACACAAAATTTTCATATTATGAAACATCTTATAAGTGGGGTTGATTTTTGTCGTCCGATTATCTACGCTAATGGGATATAGGACCAGGGGGAGTGCCCTCCGTGGGGGTCTTTCTAAGGGAACCTAACCCGTATTTACGCAAGGTTCGAAGAAAACCACGGAAAACTCCGAACGGTTAGGCCGACAGCCGCGATTGGGTTCGAACCCAGCACCTGCCGTCTACCAGTTGAGAGGTCCGAACCTCTCGGCCACTGGTGGGGCCTTATAAGTGGGGTCCTTATATATAGTCGAGTCTCAATATAACGAAATCCACCGTTCCAGTAAAAAAATCGTTATATAGAGAAATTCAATGTATAGAGAATGATGTTAAAAATCGTATTTAATGTGTGAAATTTGAACAAATATTATTTTTGATCTTTTGAATTAAGAATTTGAAATGTTTAAAAATATATATATATGTGTACTACAATAATAAAATGGATTTAGGTCTGTGGGTTAAACTTTTTTTTTATGTCAAAATTAATATTTTCAAGTTTTTCGTGGGGTTTTTTTTCCCAGGTTTTGCACTACTTTTATTATTTTTTTTTTTTTTTTTATATTAATAAAAGTTACATTTTTAATTCCATACTAATTTTCGTTCCCAATAATCCAATGAATATAAATCACTTAAAATAACTAAAAATTATTGTTATAAAAGTTTTTAAAAACTTCAATTTTTTCAAAAAAATTTAAATTAAAAAAAAAAATGGTGATTGCTAAAATTATTTTTTTATTATTATTGGAGTCAGTTTAATTGGTACTACTTGGTTATCCCGTCGACCAATTTCGCCAAATTATACAAATCGCCAAACTAATAGCCAAGTTATACAAATTGACATAATTTTTATTCTAAATGAAGAAAAATCTAATAATTAGTAGAATATTAGTAGAAATACAAATAAAAAGTCGAAATAAAAATCACTTAATGACGTCTGAAGCTCGTGTATCGTATTGAATGTGACATTCACGATCATCCATTATTGGCATTTAATCTTATAATTTGGCGATAATTTTTTGGTCGACGTGATAACCAAGTAGTACCGTTTAATTTTATAATCTCAAACAAAGGACATTAATTATTTTTTATGCAACTGTCTCCAATTTTTTTTTTTTTTTTTTTTTTTTTTTTTTGTAAAAGGATACTGTGTAGCCTTAAATAATATAACACAACAAACAAACAAACTACCAAAAAATTTAAAAACTAAAGAAATGTTTATTTATGCTTAACCTTTAACGAAAATGTTACAAATTTACAATAGTAAACCTTTGAAATGATTATGTTGTAAGCATTATACGTTTTCAACAGACTTGGAATAATTTAGAACTCAAACAGCCAGTAATATGGTAACTAGATAATTTCATCTTTGAGGAAGATTTAGCATTTTGCAGCCTTGCAGCATTTACAGTCTCCGCAGTCGCATCTCTGGTTACGCTGACAGCATCTGCAAGTGTCGCATTTGCAGCCGGAGCTGCATTTAGAAGCCGCTGAGCAGCAACGGCACTTTTCGCAGTTGCAGTTAGATCCGCAGGGTCCTCCAGGCATTTTCTCAGTTAGGAATGAATGGCAACCGGGGAAAAATAACTAGTAATTCCTGAAATAAAAGAAAAGAACTCTAAAAAAGGAATAAATACGAAAATTTAAAAAAAAATCCTCTAATAAAATAGCTAGCAAAAAATCATGATATCAATAAAGAGCTCTTAGAGTAACTAAACTACTGTGGGCAGGGTTTCCTATCTTGACTTTATATTTTAGATTACTATGTGTTGTCGTTTTGGAAAACAGAACATACACAATAGCAACACTAATGTTTACTTACACTGAAAAAAAAATCCATTAAATTTACAGCAAAAATTGCTGGCAGCAATGTTGACAGTTAAAGAAATACAGTTTCTTTAGGTTTTTGCAGTAAAAACTACACACAGTAAAATTAGATGTACATTTTTTATTACATCTAATTTTACGGCAATTTTTACGGCAAAAATTACTGGCAACATTTCTGCGCCGTAAATTTAGCAGTTTTTTTTTTTTTTTTTTTTTTTTTTTTTTTACAATGTAGCTTTTTAGAATTTTTAATATTCAAATGAAGATTTACAAAAAAAAAAAAAAAAAAAAAAAAGGCAGTTTGGAATAAAAGAGGTTAAAAATGTCATACCTTTTGAAGCTGCATAATAAAAAGTAGATTTTTGATAAATTTCTCTTTAATTTAATGGAATCATGATTCTGCTGACAGAGCTTCATTATCACTGTTACATATTTTTACAAATCATATTGCCTATCCAACTCATTCTAGGAATAATTAAGTACAGTATCCGCACGCCTCCACTATGTAGAAAAAAATTATAAGCATGATCGTTACCTGAGTCTGCTTAAAAAATTCAGCAATAAAAAAATTAACATAACTTGAGTAATTTTACAGTTATAAACTTCTTCAAATTCTTTACTTTGCCATGCATCACATATCTTTAAACGTTGACTGCCACGTCAGTCACCGGTGGCTAAAAAAGAACTTTTTAAGTCGCGTCAGTCACCAGTGATAGTCCAGGAGCCGGCCGTCAATTTTCCTATGTATCGCACTGTAAAAAAAAATCTGGAAACCTACGAAACTAGTTTTTGTAAAGCTGCAGAAAACTGCAAGTTTACTAAAATTTTATATGTAGCCTGGTATTATTTTTACCACTCGCATAGAACAAATACATGAAATATCTTAGTTTCACCTGTCAGTCAATCAGAAAGGGCTTCAGTGGTGACGTAAGGACTATTCATGCAGCCACAGAGCCGAGTAATGCATCCATCTTGAATCTGGTGTTGATAAAAATATTTCTAGTTAGTAAGTAGATTTTTAGTCTATACGATTTAAATTTTATTATATAATATTTGATTTTTAGTTATTAGCAAGCTAATCTTCCTAATTATTCGTTAAATCTGTGTTTATTACAAGTACAAAATTTCTAATGTTTTATACAATAAATCAAATTTACCTGCTCTTTTTCTGAATGTCATTTCTCTTTTTTGCCCCCTTTTCCGCAGTACCAAAATTTAAAGTGTTTAAAACTTACTTTAAAAAAATATATATTATTCTATTTGTTTTTAGCGAATAAATTCCATTAACCATTCGTTAAATCACATTCATTTCACTAAAACTTCATGTGAATTTCACCCTTAAAATTTTGTTCCCGAACTTTCTTCACACAGTAACAGTACTCAATATTTAAAAACTCTTTAAAACTGCTTAAATTAAAATAACATAAAATACAATATGTGTTCTATGCGTTATTTTATTGTCACAATAAATTATCAATTAAGACATTTCTCCCCCCCCAAAAATATAATTTCCCGTTCATCCACACTCCTTGCGAAACTTTAAGAACACAAAGTCTTTAAAATTCTTTATAGCCCAGTGGTGGAGGAGGGGAAAAAAGCCGAAATCGGAATTAGTTAATGGAAAGCTGGAAATTATTTAAATTCATTTAGTTTAAGTCTAGAATGAATGTATCAAGTTTTCCCCTCTTCTTATGTGCGCGTTAAAAAATGGGTACAAATTTTATAATTGAAAAACACAATTTTATTGATTACCATAAAATATCTAAAGAAAAATAAACTTATCAAGAACATTGTTAATGCTAATGTTTTAGAACTTAAAATTCTGAATAAAATGACAAGTGATATTTAACATTTTTGCTGAATTTTCACAATTCAACAATTGGATTCAACTATTAGATTCAAGTATTGCCTAAACCACTAAACAAAAGCTTTCAGCGCGAACAAACGAGGTTATCAGTTTATACGTGATTGTTATTATGTAAATGTAATTTTTAGTTATTGATGCATTATTTACGATGGATATTTTGAGAATTGTGGCTTAACCTCTTGATTGCGGGTTATAGACCAGAAATTGTATATGAAAGAAAGGACGAAGTCTGATTTAATTACGGGAAATCCAGAAATTGTTTTAATTTCCATCAGACATAGAATAGAAATGAATCTACTGTGTTTCTTTCTTTGGCTAAATGAGCTACAAACAAATTATCTTAAAAAGTACATCCTTTCATAATTTTTAGAATATTTCAAAAATGACACGTAAATGATGGCAAATATTGTTTATTATTTCCAATATGAAATGGGTGTAGCTCTTAATATAATGTAAATAGAGTGAACAACAGTGCATGTCTATTAAAATTAAGGAAATTGAAAATAAAGTGCAAGGATGGGAGAGAGGGGGGGGGGCGGTAGAGCGACAAATGAGTGTGCATAAGACTTTTCCCTAGAGAAATTGAAGGTCAACGAATAGCGCGATTTTAAACTTCATATTTTGTGTTAAGGACAAAGATCGCTCTAATTAAATGATTTTCGACTAGTATACAAGAATCATCATTTAAATTAATAAAAGTTTAAAACCTTAGGAATATTGAAAAAAATTAGTCTTTTAGTAAAAAATCTTTCATTTAAGGGTGTATTCGAAAAAACGCTTTTCTACCTTCAACAGCTCGAAATTTTCCGATACAATTTCAGGCCCATTTTTAAAAGTAGAAACATGAAACTTGCTGAGAGGATTCTTGAAGGGATGTATGAGGTACCGTGTGGTGTATTTTTACGTTAAATTCATTGGGATTTGAGTTATAAACAATTACCTTATTAGTATGACCCTTTTTTTCCTTCCGAGATCTCCCACTTGGGAAAAATCGGTTCGAAATGCCATTTTTGATTGCTTTTTATGAAATATTTTTTGCATTTATCAAAGAATTGACAATCACGGCACCTTGTGTACTTTCCAAATAAGAGAGTTTGTAAGTTTCGTGTATTTGAGAGCAATAATGAATTCAAAAATAAATCGGAAAATAAGCAGTTTGAATCGAAATACACCCTTAAACCAATGATTTAAGTCTGGGGGTGTGAGTTGAGAAATGAAATGTAAAACATCTATCATCAATGCACCATTTTCTCAATAACTACTAAATTATAATTCTCAAAATATGCAAAATAAAATCCTTACATAGTTACAAAAACATCGTGAAGGCCTCAACAATTAAAAAAAAAAAATTACACGTATGTAACAAATGGAGACAGAGCGGATGGTTAACTTGATCTCTCCTATAGTTTAGAGCTCTGGATTAGCGATTAAGATAAATTTTTGAAATTGAATTGAGACAAATATATGCTTTCTTTTAATTGCGAATTTCAAACTCTGAGAAATTTATATTCACAATGGTTTCTATAGACTTAGTTGTTTTGGAATATTGTTAAAATATTTTTAATAAAGTATATTTTCTAATGTTCATCTAGTACGTGGGTAAAAAGTCAGCACATTAATTCTAGACCTAAACTGAAGGGATCAAAACAACTTCAAGTTTTTCCCTAATTATTTTAAGATAAACCTCTTGACCATTGCGGTTAAACTTTGAAATAGAATTGCGCCATTAATGTTCAGCAAAAATATTAAATGTAAGTGTTCATTTTACTTAGAATTTTAAGCTTTACAACACTTATATTAAGTGTTTTTGATAGTTAGTTCTTTTGAGATATTATTGTGGCATTAAACTGTAAATCTAATATATTTCTAACGCTCCGCTAGCATGAGAATAAAACTTACTATATTCATTGTAGATCTAAACTAAAGTGATTAAACCTATTTCCTACTTTCCTTTAATATCGAATCCTACCATATAATCACTGGGCTATTAGTACTTTGTAAATTTTCATTAATGTAAATAAGTCATCTAATACTCCCCCTTTCTAAAAAGAAAAATAAATCGCTAATTTTCCCCCCCCCTCAACATATAAAATTTAAAACCTTAAGTCACTCTTTAAAAAAAATTCTGATCCGTTCCTTTATTATAGGAATAAATAATAGGTCATATCCATAAAATCCAAATAAAAATCCCCCCCCCCCCTCTCGCCTTACAAGCATACAAAATTTAGTCTTTTACCCTAATTAATTTTCATTTTTTTCGCTAATTGTAAGTCTTCAATAAGTTATATTATCAATCGTTTGAAATATCCTCTTTCCTTTCTTCAATAATAAAAGAAAATATGGTTATCTTTGTCTCCATTCTTATTCGTTGAATTAAAAATCTTTAAAAGTCTATTTTTCTTCCTGCTGTATTTGTTACTTTATTATGATAGCAGTTAAACACCTGAAATCTTCCCTAAATCCCTTAACCATAGATTTTGTTACTTAATAAGGGAGAGTGGGGTGGAATGGGACAGAAAATTTTTCGTTTTATATTCTATTAATAAACATTTCATCAGTCACGTATTCCATTAAGCAAAAGCATCCCCAATCTTCAGTTGAATAAAATAACTGATTTACATATGCTTGCAATTGTAAAAAGGAAAAGAATATTTTAAGAATCAAAAGTAAATTTGCTATATATTTTTATGCTTTCTGCTATTAATGACTTGTTTATGTAAATATGCAATTGTTTCTCTATTTATAGAACATTATACTGCTAATCATACATAATTTAAACTATGTCTAAAAGCAGCATTTATATCTATACGAGAAATTTAACATAAAGTACAGGGAGGAATGGGACATACCAGCAAAGGAAGGAATGGGACAATTCCAATTTTTTTCACTCTTTTTTTTCTCTCTTAGTTTCGTTAATTATAAAATCGTTTTTGAAAATATGTTTCTCCCATAATTTCTTTTATATTCCGATAATTTCAGAGCTTTAAGTGAGTAGTTCAATTGCATGTCTGTTAAATTTGTTTTATTTATCTTATGATACACTTTACACTTTGATACCGATATCATAATTGATGGGGGGGGGGGGAGTTGAAGGATGATAACGTATGAATCAGAAGTAGAGAGGGGATCCAAAATTAACAAAAAGTTGATAAAATTATATTTGCACAGCCCCTTTCGTAAGCGAGCTCTACGCGATACAGAATAATAAAAAAATATTTCATACTTCAAAATTGTTTCTAAAACTATAGACAATTGGTAAGGGGCTATGCAACTATAATTATAGTTATATTGCATAAAATCAAGTGTACGAATTTATTTAAAACGTACGTAATATGAATTGTACAGTAAAATACACAGAAAAAGAGAGACTTTTAACAATTAATTTTTTCAAAGATAATTTTTGAATATTTTATTTTTTCTGTTATTACGAAAAAAAGTATAAGATTCGTAAAAAGTTTCGTCACATTTAGATGTTTTAGGGGCCAGATTTCCCGTTTTTACGAAATGTCAGCCTGCGACTCTATTTGCATGTGACACACATTTCGTGGGTACTCTGTCACAAAAACTAATGCACAGAATTTTATATTTAAAATATATATGTTTAATACAGAAATTATGCCCAGTCTGTCTCTGATATAAATTGGTGATGATTAGTTTTTAATGTAAATTCTAGTTTTCAACGGATTTACACGTTTTAGGGGTCAGATATACCAAAAAACTTGTTTTTACTAAATGGCTGTATGTATGCAACCTCAATTTCGTGGGTGCTCTGTCTCAAGAACTAATGTACAGCTTTCAATAAAAAAATATATTCAGATAGTCCTTATTATAAATTGATTCCGTTTTTTTTTTTTTTTTTTTTTTTTTTTTTTTTGCGTAAATCGTTCAATAGATTTTGTTGCTGTTCTACTTTTTTTAGATTTCTGAAACAACTCTACCTGAATGCATAATGGACGGATTTTCATCAAACTTCAGATTTAGTTTGTCCCTAATATGATTTGGTGTTTCTTTTATATTTTGGCGTAAATCGCTCAATATATGGCGCTGATGTGCTGAATTTTTCATAATTTGCACAATAGAGGGGGGGGGGATCTGCATAATTTCCGCAAATTCTAATCTTAAGAACTAACGCACGTATTTTCATCGAACTTCAGATTCAGTTATATGTTGACACCGGCTATTGCAGTGTCACCGTTGCAGGTTTTGGTATAGATCACTAAACAAGTAGCGCTTTTATGGTGCATTTTTTACGTGATTTTACCGATATTCATATTTTAAGAACTAATGCACGGAATTTCATATCATTAGAATCCCCATGATGGACATAGACATAGATTATCTTTTAACTTTCGTACTTCACAATTTTGAAATAGTATTATGTATGAGATAGAAGAAAGTTGTGGGATTTGGAGTTGTGGACAAGGTACTTCCGGTATTTTACATTCTTAAAAAACTTGACATTATCAACCAAACTCTTTGAATTTTTTTGGTGTTAAAAACATAAGATATACGTAGCCTGGGTGAAAAAAAATATTGCTATTTAGTGGAAAAGGGCTGGTAAGATTTTTACCGAGATAAAACTCTCAGGTTTTAACAAATTTTGTCAAAATTTTCACACATTTTATTTTGTAAAAAAATATTTCTAATTGTCGGAATGTTTCGAAATTTTCGTAGGTAATGGAAGTATGATCTATTGAAGTGCTCTGAAAAGATGTTCAAATACGGAAGTTTAGTTACATTTATATGAAGATAAGTACGTATATTTAATAAACATATGCTTTCCTTGTGGTGTGAAGTGATCTGCCTTCGCCAGTGTATTTGAAAGAGTTAAAATTCCATTAATTTGTTAAAATTCAATTAACTTTTATACATGTAAATATAAGAGGTATTTAATATGGTTTTACATAATTTTTATAAAATTTTAATATAATGGGGATAATGATGGGAGATAGAGGGAGGAATGGGACAGTAGGTTTTTCTCTTTATGTAACATTCTAAACATTTCATCAATCGCACGCTAGATGAAGCATTGATAGCCAAACTTTAGTTGAAAAAAATTGTCGGTCTGTATAAGCTTACAATTTTATAAAAGATCATTTCAAGAATCAAAAGTAAATTTACACTTTATGCTTTCTGTATATTAGTGATTTGTTATTCATAGGTGTAATAGTTTCATTATTTATGGAACATTATACTGTATATTATTAGTTATTTTAAACAAGTCTAAAAGCAGCACTTTTGTTTATACAAGAAGTTAAACACAAAAAAAGAAAGTGGGTAGGAATGAGACATGCCAGTAAAGGGAGGAATGGGATATGCCTTTCTTTTTTTAAGGAGATGAATGTAAATTGGTAACATGCAAACATATTTAGAGGGTAATATATTAATTATAACATTGATAGTCTATTCATTTACTTCAAAATGTAGATAATTTGAATTGACGATTTTTTAATGTTATCTATGACTAACAATACTGAATTTCCATTTACGTTATGAGAATCTTGGAATTTTATATTGTGCCACATAAATTATATCAATCAACAATCTTTATTAGATTATATATCTAGCCGACACTTGATTATTTGTGCCTTATGGGTGTATTCGAAAAAACGCTTTTCCACCTTCAACAGCTCGAAATTTTCCGATACAATTTCAGACACATTTTTAAAAGTAGAAACATGAATCTTGCTGAGGGTATTTTTGAAGAGATGTACAAGGTGCCTTGTGATGTATTTTTACGCTCCATTCATTAGAATTTGATTTATGAACAATTATCTTCTCAGTATGACATTTTTTTTCGTTCACAGATCTCCCGCTAGGGGAAAAGCTATTCAAAATGCCGTTTTTGTTTGCTTTTTTTTGCAATATTTTCTGCATTTATCAAAGAATTGACAATTACGGCACCTTGTGTACTTTCTAAATAAGACAATTTGCCAATTTGATGCATATGAGAGTAAAAATGAAGTCAAAAATAAATCGGAAAATAAGCAGTTTGAATCGAGATACACCCTTATAGCTTTATTTTACTGCAATTCGATATATCTCTATAAGTGGTGAGTTATGGGGCACATTTTAAAACTTATAATTTCTTTAATTATAAAATACCTTTTGAATGTTTTGTTTCTATATGATTCAAGCACATTAAAAGGTATTTCACCTTGCACTCTATGAATTGAAATTTTTGTTTTAAAGTTAAACAAAGTTGATTTTCTAAGTTTTGTAAAAAGTGTCGCACCCCACCGCAATTTTCTCTATTTTAACAAAAATTATTAACAAAGTACCCAGATTCCTTAATAAATGGGCCTGTCAAATGATGGCTGTTTGCATTTATTCGAAGATTAAGCTTTTATATTACAATGCATGCCCATTGGCATTATTTATTGGGTAAGAAGGCGTATTGTGTTTCAGCATTATTTTTTTATATAGACTTGCCGTCGAAGGACAATGACAACATACAATGCTGATGATTTTTTTAAATCTACATCTTCAACAATATGGATGCCTTCAGGAAATCATTTTAAAAACAGTTGAGCAGTTTTATTGATACATATTTAGCATTTATAAAGCATATTCAATATTTTTTATGTGTTACAATTCCACCTATCAATGGATTTTTGTATTTTTATTTCATAAGTTAGAAGAATGTCAAGCCTTTATAAAAAAGACCTTTTCAGTATGGTTTTGCGAGTTCATTTTAGATGAAATTAGTAATTAAAAATGAAAACAATTTACGATTTATTGATGCTATGTCAGTAAATGGAAATACCTCAAATGAAAAAATCCTATGACTGCATATGCGACTTAAACTCTGCCGAAATGCTGATCATCAGCTTGAATCTAGAATGCATGTTTTTTCTTCATCTAGTTAATTTTTAAATAGTTGTAATATTCAATTATTCAATACGAAGATGAATATTGGCTTTTCTATAACATTATATTCATTATAAATTTTACTAAATTGTTCTTTCTTTTTTATGTTAACATCTAACTTATCATTTTAGATGCAGGAAGAAACTGAAGCTCAATTTAAAAAGAATGCGAGGCCTCCTTGACGATGAAAGTTGAGGAAAAATAAGCACTATTATGACTGAGGAAAATCTTGCTAACCTCATTCTCCAGCACTGAAATTTTCCAATTATTTTATTGCAATACATCTTTAAATTCGTTTTCTGATATCTCCTAAAGTAATATTTAAAAAGGGTGCAATTCATAGGCATTTGTATAAATACTAATTATGTAATATTTGCAAAATGTGAGTCACATTATAAAGATATTTTTTTATTGTAATGAATTAAATAGTTATTTAATAAAATTTATTCATATTTCATTGTACTTTGTTATTTAATCATATTGCATTTATTGGTAGTATAGATATGCATATTACATTTATATCAAAAACGGCAGCTCCATAATATTTTCCAAATCAATATGTATTTCTTTTTGTTTCCATTCTAGTTTTTTACTTCCAGAAAGATTGCTTAGGAAACTGATTATAAAATACTGATAAACATAAAAAGTGTGCGACCTGCCCACAATTACAGTTCATAAGTCAAAGATGCATTTTTGTGTACATATGTTAAAGTGTGTATATTATCTCTCCTACATGTAACTATTTCAGTTAAAGATTCTAATTCCAGAGCAATATAAACCACAGAAGAATTCTACTAAATTCATACATATTTGACTCGTTCTTCTGGATCTTTAAGCCAATTTAGAGTTTTAAATTTGTGATCTATCAATAATTAAATTTTTCCTCTTTAATATTTTAATTTGAAACAAAACTCTTAAGCAAATAAAGTATTAAAAAATGTATGATGTATTAAACGTAGATGGTGAAAGAAATTTGTTAGGAATAAGTCGAGGTAAAAGACAATCAAATATTAAAGGGAAAAAGATTGTAGTAATTAGTAAGAATTGTACGACATATCCACCTGAAATAAGAATAAGGATAAAAAAAATCTTAAATGTGACATTCAGATAAAGGCATTAAATTTTTTGCAAGACTCTTATCTGTTTTGAACCATTGAATTAGTTATTGTATAGTGTTTCAAATATATGTAACAGAAGACATTTGTTAATGAAATTCATATGACTATAGAACTGAAAAAACATCTTAAATGACTATATTTTCATTTCTAGCATTCTAGTTTAAAAGCATATTCGCATAGAATGAACGGACAATGTTTTTTCATAATATACAGGTTTTCTAATCATGTATTAGATTAGGTGAGGCTCAGTGCTTTATATGTATAAATTAAGCACTGTGCTTCATCTAAAATGATATTTCTTTTAGGCATATTTTAAAACTCAGTTATAGTAATTTATTTACACTAGCAGGCTATGCCCGCTTCGCTGGTCCATATTTCCAAACAAACCTTGACTCAAAAAAAAAAAAAAAAAAAAAAAAAAATGGTGATTTAAAATTTTTATTTTAAAGCAGTATAGACCACCCTGGAATGATCTTCCGTACTGCTGAAAATTATGCCAATGCCATTGCGATATTGTACTATTGTAAGTCGGCGAAAATTTGGGCAATAAAGCACCATCTCTTTTATTTTATCATTTATAGTAGAGTTTCGTATGAACATGAGACCGTTATGACAACAGGAATCAAAATATTCTCGAGTCATCACACTATTACATTAGAGGGCATTGCAATGATTAGTGACATTGATTATCAAACTCTATAAACTTTCGGATTGTACATTATCATTTCTTAGTTCTTAAAATCCTGACATCTGAACTTGCACTATGTGTAGTTCTGGTAGCCTACATACAATGTCATTTCATGTTACATTTTTTAATAAACGTCCTCTGCTAGCAGGTCTACTGTAGTTTCCTATCTGCCTTAATCTGTTCCAGCAAGAATAATAGAGTAAAAAATGTAAAGAATTATTTACAGATAAAGAAGAGTTTTTGTTTGTTTGTATTTATGACGGCCATTTATCTACACGTGGGATATAGGTCCTAAGGAAAGGGTGCCCTCCGTGAAAGTGGCAGACGAAGAAGGGTGTTTCACTTATATATTTAGTAGAACAATGAAGCATAAAAAGTGTGTTTTAAAGCTTTATTATTTGAATAACATTAAAATTACATCAGTTTCACTACCTCTTCCTTTTATAAAACAGTTGCTAACATGTAGCCGTTAAATCAGAATAATCTTGATGACTAAATTTTGTAGAAAAATAAGTCTTTAGTTTGCATCTAATAAAATCTTTCTACCTTCTGTAATCGATTCCATTATGATTTTTAGTGTCAAACATTAGAAGTGCTAGAAACGATATTGTTACAAATGTACCAGACTTATTTCATGTTTGTCCTCAAATAAATGTGAAATTTACGATCATCCATTATTGGCATCTAATGTTATAATTTGACGATAGTTTTTTGTTCGACTACTTGATTATTCCGTCGATCAATTTCGCCAAATTATACAAATGGGCATAATTTTTATTTTAAATAACCAAAGAATCAATAAATTACTAAAATGTTAATAGAAATACAAATAAACATCGAATTAAAATTGGTTGATGAAGTAACAATTACATATAACAAATTTAATGTGAAATGAATGTGACATTTACAATCATCCATTGACATTTAACCTTATACTTTAGCGATAGTTTTTTGGTCGATGGGATTATCAAGTATTACCAAATTATATAAACAAATTGTATAAACAATAATATTGCCAATAACATGTAGGTGCAGGTGTCATCTACGGATCCCGTTGGCGCGATTGCAGCAAATTGCGATTTTATGCCTCACGTGGTAATCCGGTAATAGTTGATTATTTTTGAGTAAATTATTTCATTATTTTTCTTTTCTCTTTTAAAATTATGTAAATTGTTTTGTTCCATAATTATTTATTGACTTAGTTTATTATTATTATTTCCTTTTTAAAAAAATAGAAAATAAAAATAAGTAATATAAATGTAATTGGTATTTGAAAACGCAGTGTTCTCCAAATTGGCATCATAAAAAAAAATCACGCCAAGGTGATGCGTGTATGAAAGTGGAAAAATGTTTGCAATAATATAAACAAAAAAAAACGTAAACAAATAATTAAAAAATCGCCATTTCGATAGTTTTTTAAAATAACATCAAGGTTAATTCTCCAGTCGGGCAGCAATAGTAAATTTTCTTTTCTTCGTCTGTTTCATAATAAAAAAACATAAATTTAATAACTTCTAATTAAATAATCTGACTAATTTTCTGTAATCGGATGTATGATCTAAAAGTATCCTTAATACATAAACAAAACAGCGCAATAGTCATGTACGTGCCGAGGTCGGCAGGATAATTTTTTACACTAATTTGGCGGAAAAATCGTTTTCGAATACCAGTTTCATATATATATTTAAATTATTTTCTGTTATTTAAAAAATAATAACAATTAGTATTTAAATAATAAGTATATGACAAAACAGTTTACATAATTTTAAAGAAGAGAAAGGAAATAAAATAAAGAATACTGCCCAGTTAAACTGAAGGCATTGAGCTCACAGGCTACAAATACTAATTGCACATTAAAGCTTTATATTTTCAAGGGTTAATTCCGTTCGAAAAAAAAAATTAAGAAGGGGAAACAGCTCTCCCCTTTTCTCTTTTTTTATACTTAATCATTGAACCTCCTATACTACCAAAGACATGCTTTATCATATATAAAATCTATATCCAAAATTCAGAGCAAATTAGATAATTCTTAATAAAAACCCATTTAGCATTTATATAATTTAAAAAGAGTTATCCCCCTCTTTTATACTTAACCATTAAACTTCCAAAACTATTCAGAGATTTGAACGAAATCTGACAATTCTGCTTGAAAAACCCATTTATATAAATTAAGGGGGGGGGACATTAGAACCCCTGTTCCCCTTATTTATACTTATTCAATGAACACCTAATAACAGTCACGGAATCGCCTCATCAGAATGATCCTAATCTAAATTTTGAACGAAAATTAATTCTGCATGAAAATCCCATTTATATCAACTAACGGGGGGGGCATTAGAGCCCCTGTTCCCCTTATTTATACTTATTCAATGAACACCTAATAACAGTCACGGAATCGCCTCATCAGAATGATCCTAATCTAAATTTTGAACGAAAACTTAATTCTGCATGAAAATCCCATTTATATCAACTAACGGGGGGGGGGGGCATTAGAACCCCTGTTCCCCCTATTTATACTTATTCAATGAACACCTAATAACAGTCACGGAATCGCCTCATCAGAATGATCCTAATCTAAATTTTGAACGAAAACTTAATTCTGCATTAAAATCCCATTTATATCAACTAACGGGGGTGGGGGGCATTAGAACCCCTGTTCCCCCTATTTATACTTATTCAATGAACAACTAATAACAGTCACTGAATCGCCTCATCAGAATGATCCTAATCTAAATTTTGAACGAAAACTTAATTCTCCATGAAAATTCCATTTATATCAACTAACGGGGGGGGAGCATTAGAACCCCTGTTCTCCCTACTTATACTTATTCAATGAACACCTAATAACAGTCACGGAATCGCCTCATCAGAATGATCCTAATCTAAATTTTGAAAACTTAATTCTGCATGAAAATCCCATTTATATCAACTAACAGGGGGGGGGGGCATTAGAACGCCTGTTCCCCCTATTTATACTTAATCAATGAACACCTAATAACAGTCACGGAATCGCCTCATCAGAATGATCCTAATCTAAATTTTGAAAACTTAATTCTGCAGGAATATCCCATCTATATCAACTAACGGGGGGCATGAGCCCCCCGTTCCCCCTCTTATACATATCGAATGAACTCCAAAAACTAATCAGGGGAGCGCCTTGTCAGGATATACCTACATACAAAATTTCAAGTGAATCGGATATTTTTATCATGAGTTATCGCGTTACGTACGAACATACATACAGAACGGACGGGCACATAAGCTCTCAGGCTATGATAGCCTGTGAGCTAAAAACATTTTATTAATAATTAAATAAACAATAGTCGGGTTGCCATGCCAGGCAAAATAACATCAATTTAGTGTCCATTAGGTTAACTCGGTGTGTATATGATATCTGTGCAAACAAAACTTCCGATAATATAACAAATGACGTCATATTTATTTTCCTTTGAAATTTTTTTTATTTTAATTTTTCACGTGGATACTGTTCAACTAAAAATTAATTGCCGAGGAGAAATTATTTTCCATATATTGATTTTTTTGGCAACTGAAAAGAAAATGGTTATTTTTTATCGGAAAAATTTTAATTGATTCTGTATGAAAAATAATGAAATTTTGAATTATTAAGGAAAATATTTGAATAAATCAATTAAAAATTAGCCTATGTTCACCGGAAATTGTATAGCTTTCCAACGGTGAAAGAATTTTTCAAAACCGTCAAGTAGTTTCGGAGCCTATTCAATTCAAACAAACAAACAAACAAACAAACAATCAAATCTTTCCTCTTTATAATATTAGTATAGATGAGCATTGAAAATTTCAGGTTTTTGCGCCGAAGACATCGCCAAATTAGGAAAATGTAAATTATCTCACGAACTACTGGACTTAAAAGAATTTGCTTGGTACCATTCGATTCAGCATGAAAAAATATACTAAAATATGCTATCAGATGAAAAATAACTACAGAAGCCGATTTTTAAGGAATTTTTTAAAAGTTCGTTCTTTTTTCTACTCATCGTAGGGGTGGAATTTTCGAAAATCCATTTTTAGCGGCACTCGATGTTATAAGAAGTATTTTTACCCCAATTTTCAAGATTTTTGGTATGGTAGATTTTTTTGTGCTATGATTAATACGAAATCCTGACTTTCATTAATATATATAGCACTTTTAATTAGCGAAAAATCACTAACTATTAGTTTTTGCCTAATTACTAAAAAAGTACTGAATCAATTTCGACGAAATGTGAATCTAAACCATTCTCGAATCTACCGGAACGCACACACAAAATTTCATCAAAATCGGCCCAGTCGTTTAGGAGGAGTTCAATTACATACACACGCACAGAAGATTTTTATATATAAAGATGAGCATTGAAAATTTCAGGTTTTTGCGCCGAAGACATCGCCAAATTAGGAAAATGTAAATTATCTCACGAACTACTGGACTTAAAAGAATTTGCTTGGTACCATTCGATTCAGCATGAAAAAATATACTAAAATATGCTATCAGATGAAAAATAACTACAGAAGCCGATTTTTAAGGAATTTTTTAAAAGTTCGTTCTTTTTTCTACTCATCGTAGGGGTGGAATTTTCGAAAATCCATTTTTAGCGGCACTCGATGTTATAAGAAGTATTTTTACCCCAATTTTCAAGATTTTTGGTATGGTAGATTTTTTTGTGCTATGATTAATACGAAATCCTGACTTTCATTAATATATATAGCACTTTTAATAAGCGAAAAATCACTAACTATTAGTTTTTGCCTAATTACTAAAAAAGTACTGAATCAATTTCGACGAAATGTGAATCTAAACCATTCTCGAATCTACCGGAACGCACACACAAAATTTCATCAAAATCGGTCCAGTCGTTTAGGAGGAGTTCAATTACATACACACGCACAGAAGATTTTTATATATAAAGATAAGGAATGAAAATTTCAGGTTTTTGCGCCGAACACACCCCCAAATCAATAAAATGTGAAATATCTCGCGAACTACTCGATTTAAAAGAAATTGCTTGGTACCATTCGATTCAGCATGAAAAAATACATTAAAATATGTTATCAGTTGAAACATAACTACAAAAGCCGATTTTTAAGGAATTTTTTAAAAATTCGTCCCATTTTTTAACCCCCTTACGGGTGGAATTTTCGAAAATCCCTTCTTAGCGGAACTCGATGCTATTAGAAGTATTTTTACCCCAATTTTCAAGATTTTTGGTCCAGTAGATTTTTTTGTGCTGTGATTAATACGAAATCCAGACTTTCTTTTATATATATGGAGAAGGATTGAAAATTTCAGGTTTTTTTCGCCGAAGACATCGCCAAATAAGGAAAGTGTGAAGTATCTCACGAACTACTGGATTTAAAAGAAATTGCTTAGTACCATTCGATTCAGCATGAAAGAATACACTTAAATATATTATCAGTTGAAAAATAAGTATTAAAGCCGATTATTAAGGAATTTTTTAAAAGTTCGTTCCTTTTTTTACCCCCCTTAGAAGTGGAATTTTCTAAAATCCCTTCTTAGCGGCACTCGATGCTATTAGAAGTATTTTTAACCCAATTTTCAAGATTTTTGGTTCGGTAGATTTTTTTGTGCTGTGATTAATACGAAATCCAGACTTTCTATTATATATATAGATTACTCTATTTGCTTTTTTTAGTTTAACTAAAGACCGTAAGATCGGCCTCAGCTTATCTGCTCATTTAGTGATATTATTATAATGCTCATATAATATAAAAAAACGATTTTGCACCTATTTAAATATCTACATTGAAACTTCAGTGAGTTTTCTCATGCGTAACATTTATGTCAATTTCTGTGATAATATTGAAACACATGTTAGGCCTAATTGCTTATTTTACATCGAAATATTTTGATACGTGAGAAAAATTCCACTCTGGATATTTAAAACTGTAAAAATTCAACTTCATATTGAAAAAATAGTATAATAACTCCGATTAATTTAAGTATTAGAATAAAAAACAATTACGTAAAATCTTTTTAAAATACTGCTGTAAAAAATATAGTAATAACATTGCAAACAAATTGTGCAGTTACAAATACATGTTGGTATGTGCAAATAAAATATTTTAAATACAATACAAACAAATCATTAACAAATTTACTGTATTAAATTCTGTACTGTAGCAAAGAACTTTCTGGCGAGAATACAAAATGTGGCTTAAATACAATACTAAAAAAATTTTGGTAATTTTTCTAACGATATCTCATTAAAGTTACATTTTTTTTTACAAAGTACATAAAAGGTTTAAGGTGCAAGCATAAAAAACCCATAGTATATATGCCATAAAGTCCCCTGTAAATGTACAACAAATTCTCTATAAATCTACTACAAAATGTTTTGTAAGAATACTAAAAATCATTAGAATACTCACAAAATAATGTATAGAAAACTTACTAAAAATTCGTAAATACGTTTATTAAATAATTCTCAGTAAACTTACCAATATATATATAGTGATCACTCTAAAATATTGCTAGTAAGCTTACTAAATAATGTTTAGTACATTTATATAAAATGATATGAGAACCTCCCTTGCAAATCATTAGTAAATTTACTAAATAATCAGTAGTAAGTTTACAAAACGTTCTTTAGAAAACTCCCTAGCAAATCGTTACTGCATATACAACATAATCATTGGTAAATTTACGAAACATTCCTTACTAAAATCCCTGAATAATTTATAGAAAGCTAACTAAATAATATTTAGAAAATTTACAGACTATTCTTTAGGAAACTCGCTAAAAAATCATTAGTATGTTTACTAAACAATATTTAGTAACAGTAACTAAAACAACTTTTGTAATTGTACATGATTTTCTTCTGTTGCGGTTACATGAAAAGTTCTAGGCATCCCAGTTTCCTAGAAAATTCTTAGTAACCTTACAGAATTTTTTTTACAGTGCGAGTACAAGGACCGGACATACATCAAACGGTAGGTTTCAATTTGCACATTAAGAATATCACTGGCTGCCAGGTCTTTTCCTGCCGGAACCCAAGGCAGCTGCACTTTTATGACGTCAATTTTCAATGTTTACCTATGTATCGAGTACAAGGACCAGACATACATCAAAATGTAGGTTTCAATGTGCACATTAAGAATATAACTGGCTGCTTCATACATCAAAATGTAGATTTCAATGTGCACATTAAGAATATGACTGGCTGCCAGTTCCTATCCTGAAGGAACCCGGTGGCAGCCGCACTTTTATGACGTCGATTTTGGATGTTTGCATATGTATCGAGTACAAGGACCGGACATACATCAAAATGTAGGTCTCAATGTGCACATTAGGAATATCACTGGCTGCCACATACATCAAAATGTAGATTTCAATGTGCACATTAAGAATATCACTGGCTGCCAGGTCCTATCCTGCCGGAACCCGGTGGCAGCCGCACATTTATGACGTTAATTTTGAGTGTTTGCCTATGTATCGAGTACAAGGACCGGACATACATCAAAATGTAGGTCTCAATGTGCACATTAAGAATATCACTGGCTGTTAGGTCCAACCATGTAGGAACCTTGCGCAGGCTTTTATTACGTCCCTTAAGAGTGCCTACCAATTAGGGATGGTCATTATTTATCGTATTAGGATAAATAACAGTGTTACTACGCTGTAACCTAATATTGCACTAATATGTTACTGAAAAGTCCCTGTTAAATAAATAACACATGGTTCTTAATGACAGCATCTTCCTTCACTTGTTCTAATCAAGATTTCATTTTTTGTACCTCTAAAATAAGAATAATATTCATTAAAAACGTCCTTAATCGTTTCTTCTGAGACGTTTGTCGAACAATGTTGAATTCAGACACTTTTCTCAAGAAGGATTTCTGTGCTTTGGAAGAGGAACATTATAGAGTTCCGATTGGTAGGGGACAAGCATTGCTTTTCTGACCATTGAAAACCCAAAATCTCGAATCTTCCGAGGAAACATCTCATTGCTCACCGGTACCCCTCTCCCCCGGACCATCCCCTGAATTTAACACTAGCACTCAGCATGACCCTATCTTCACCCCTAGTTATGACCTGCTCTCTTAGATATGTGATGCTAATTTTTTTGCAGTTCATTAATCACTATGACTAGTAGTGAATACATGCATGAATAGTAATAACTTACACCGTTAATTAAACACTTTTTCTGCTTGGTGCCTGATGATAGGTCACCATCATAACACACTTTCTCCTATTTTAATAGCACAAAATACTACAGCACAATATCTAGAGCACAAAACACAGAAATTTTTAGATCAGGAAAATATTTGAAAATTTATTAGAAAAACTTCATACTTGAAATGTTTTCCTCGATAAACTATAAATTATAATCAATTTATAAATATATTATGTATAACACATAGATTAATGATTCAAAAATAATTAAATTATGTTTAAAACATCCCAAAACATGTAAGTCGATTAAAAGTTGGAAGTCTAAAATCATAAATCATTGCTTTTCATGAATCATTTCTCTTTAGAAAAAATATGAAGGAAAAATGTGAGCAATAATGTATATTCGACATATCCTAAAAATTGCTTTAAATGCAATCTTATGTTGCAAATGCATTTTAAATTAATAAAGTTTTATATTTTAAAAAGAAAATCCTTTTTAAATGCTGCATAACCTAGCGCATACACTGTAAAAAAAAATTCAAGAGGTTACTAAAAATTTCTTAGTAAATTCGTATTCCACAGAACTTTTTAGTAATCATTACAAACTTTTTTCTGCAAGTGAAACAAGCATTTCTTTTGTAAACTGAACAAAAAAATTTTTTGTATAACTAACTTAAAAATTTTTAGTATGAGCCACAAAGCAAATTTTAGTAATAGCTCCAAAATTACTTTTAATAACCATTACGTGCAACCGAAGCGGAGGAGCTTCCTTGCAGCTGCATCCAGACTTATGAAGCGGAAGATTTTCGACAAAACCGCAATAGATGGCAGTACTAAACATTCTTAACTGCTCCGACAGGATTTTCATAAACCCTTTATTAACGAAACACTACAGACATTCGGGGTGCATTTGGCGGTGGCAAGTTTCGAACCCGGGACCTTTCAGTCTGGAGTCCGTTACTATAACCACTATGCTATCAAGGCCAAACCAACTGAGTTTTAGTAAGAGCTATTAAAAATATAAAACTATTAACTCTATTCGTTGCTAACTTTTTTCTAGTAATTCTTACAGATTTTCTAATAACCGACTAAGATTACTAAAAAATTTTTAGTAATTACAAGGATCACTAAAGTTTTTTTAGTAGATCGACCTTTTTTTTTTACAGTGTATGATTGTTAGATTTTGTTAGTATATTTACCGTTACGTAAATAAAAAAAGCAATTATTTCTTTTTCACCCCGAAAATATAGCAAAATTCAAGTTCAGAGATTAATTTTATAAAAAGTACCTTTTTTTCTACATATAACTAAAATGCATTTATTTATAATTTAGTGCCTGAAGAATTCAATTCTCGATTTTAGTTGGAAATTCTATTTTAAAACTAACAAAGCAATATTTTGTCACATTCAAATAAAATGCTTGAATCAATGCATTTTTAATTAATTAGCTCATTTAAAACGTCTACATTGAAACTTCAGATTGATTTGAATTGAATTTAAAGCAGCAATTGGAAACCAACCGATGCGCGTAACCACGAGGGGGGGGGAAGGGGGTGCCCGGACAACCCCCTTCGCTTGCGCAGACCCATTCACAATTATTTAAAGACTCTGCGTCCCTCCCCCTTATTAAAACACCCTTAAAAACTCTTATTAAAAAAACTCACAATCATACACTCTAAGATAAAAACCTGTCTAAAACGGAATTTCAAACTGTTTTATAGGTTTCCGTTTTAGAAGGTTTTACTATATAAAATAAGATATTGTTTGTATCCAGCAAGTTCAGGTTAAAAATTCTGGGCACCCACCCGTTCAAAAGGCTGGTTACGCTTATGCAACCACAGTAGAAATAATTCCTTAATATTCACTAATTCAATATCTGTTAGATTTTCCACCAGTTTTTCAATAAATGTAGTTCTTTCCTGCTAGATTTTCCACCAGTTTTTCGATAAATGCAGTTCTTTACATTACAAAAGAACATTTTATCGCTTCGTAATTATTGTTTATTTTCAAAGGTTTTGTTACAAATTATTTGACAAGCTTGAAAAGTGCTGAGTAATACACATTATCTGAAGATAATTTTGTTATCGTTAACGACTTTTGATTTAAAGTTTCGTTTCCTGTTTGGTTTTTATTCGAGGTTGTTGAAGAGAGAGGACAAATAAAAAATGATTTCGTCCCTTTTTTATTAAATATCAGAAAGATTGAATTTAAGATTTGTGGATTTAATTTTTAAAGGGCTCTTCTGGGGGGGGGGGAGGGGGGGGGTTCACCCGTCACACACACACCTTAAAATTTCGCTTATTTATTTCTCTACCATTTTCAACATGACACTCCCCATTTCGACGACTCACCTAATTTTGCTCATTTCTTCACTTCATTTCAATCTTTAAAAGGCTATAACTTTGCTTCTATGGAAGTTAGAGCGGAGAGAAAAATTCCAGCATAGCTAACTTTTACTCGCCATTCTTTTTGCTATTTCAATTTTCCGGTTTTATCCTATAGGACCATTTGGGGGGGTGGGGGGGCAGGGGGGCCGTTTCTCGTTTTTTGATGTAGTATGTCTATCGAAAGCTTATGCTTCATACATTACAAATCTAGCATATAAAATTTTCTCCCGTTATTCTGGGTCACATTACGGACCCATAATTGGTTGAAATTTAAATTTCTCAAACTTCTTCGAGGTTTTTTGCCAAATTGGTATCTGAAAAAAATTGTGCCAATGTGATGTGTGTATGACATCTATGCCATATAAATATTATTCAGTCTTTTTTTATTGCAATTTTTTATGTAAAACAATATTCATTATTTTTCATGTACAATTGCGCATTAAATGAAAATTGTAATGTAATTTTCGTAGTAGTATTTTATAATAAATAACATATTATTTAAAAGTATTTCCTGCACAATAAAATGTTTCCTGACGATTACAAAAAAATATGTCCTGACAATTCAAAAAATAAAAACGTAATTGTCCAAGTTTTCACTTCTGTCGGCACTCCCAAAATGTCACTTTTTTTTTTGGGGGGGGGGGGAATTTTGTGGAAATAAGTCTTATTTTTAATTTATGTATGGGTCCATATAAAAAAGCATGAGCTAGTGAACTTTGGAACCATTTTAATAGAACTCATATTCAAAATATTAAAATAATTGAGAAAAAATTATTAAAAAATTATTTTTAATTTAATCATTTTTTGATACTAAGTAAATGCAATTAAATTTCTTGCAAATTGAATCTGGAATGTTTAGATAAGATTTTAATATTTACAAAATATGAAATACAATACAATATATTAGGTTTACAGCTTTCTGAAAAACATAAAAATAGTCAGATAAAATTTAGATAAGTTCAAAGTATTAGAATATTTTATTTTACGCAACAATATTACTTTATTAATATGAAGTAAATGGTAGTTAATATTTTGTAGCACCCTCTTTTGCTTTCATAACAGCGTACAATCGATCTTGCATACTATATATATCTGCTATTAAGAAAATAGACGAAAAAACTGAATATGGAAAATTTTTTATTCTCTACCATTTGTTCTATCTCATAAGTCTCTCTGTCCTATCAGTTAATACTTGTTTTATGTTTTGCAGCTGCTCTGGTAGTGGCAGCACGCGATGACTTGCTGTAAAAAAATTCAATATGCATTTCATCTCAGATTTTAAAACATCAACGGCGCTGAATGAGAAAACGCGGTATACGGAGGATAGATTTTTGAAAAGTTCGTTTTCCTCTGTTTGTTAAAGAAAGTTTTCATAATATGTTTTCTTGTACTTTCTATTTTTCCTTTTTTTTTCTTTGTATTTCCTATAGGATACATTATTTTATATTCAAAAATATATGTGCCTATAGATTTTTTCTTAAATGTTGTTGCCCCACCAGTGGCCGAGAAATTCTGCCCTCAAAACTGGTAGACGGTAGGTACTGGATTAGAACAGAACCCAATCGCGGCCGTCAGCCTAATCATTCGGAGTTTTCCATGGTTTTCTCCGAACTTTGGATTTCCTTGCGTAAATACGGGTTGGGTTCTCTTAAAAAGAACCCCCCCCCCCCACGGAGGGCACCCCCTTAGGACCCATATCCCATGTGTTGTCCGTTTGAGAGCATATTTAGCAATTGTTTATAAATTGTTTATTGTACCTGTTACAAAAATAACAGGATGTTGGAACCTGTTACCAGCGCTACTGTGGAATGATGTAACCTGTTAACCAAAAATAAACACATTTCCCACCTCTACAACCAATGTATCGAGCTCAAGGACTCATGCATCGAAATGTTGGTATGGAAGTGCACATTATGAATAGCACGGTCTGCGAGAGCCAATTCTGTCGGTACCATGTGGCAGACTCCCATTTACATATCTAATTTACAGTGTTTATTTATGTGTCATGTTCAAAGACATTTATATATGTACATCTCAATGTATGTTACATAAAGGGGATTCTTTACTCACTTGAAAAAAAATCTGCTTAGTAATGTTAATCCATGGGGAGATTGTTTTGGAATTTCTTGTTTAAATTGGAATATTTTATTAACACTCAAAATTGACGTCATAAAAGTGCGGCTGCCACCGGGTTCCGGCAGGATACGACCTAGCAGCCAGTGATATTCTTAATGTGCACATTGAGACCTACATTTTGATGTATGTCCTGTCCTTGTACTCGATACATAGGCAAACACTCAAAATTGACGTCATAAAGATGCGGCTGCCACCGGGTTCCGGCAGGATAGGACCTGGCAGCCAGTGATATTTTTAATGTGCACATTGAAACCTACATTTTGATGTATGTCTGGTCCTTGTACTCGATACATAGATAAACACTGAAAATTGACGTCATAAAAGCGCGGCTGCCTTGGGTTCCGGCAGAATAGGACCTGGCAGCCAGTTATATTCTTAATGTGCACATTGAAACCTATATTTTGATGTATGTCCGGTCCTTGTACTAGATACATTGGAAAATCGACGGCCGGCTCCTGGACTATGACTGACAGTCTGAAATATGATATAAAACTAAAATATATTGTTTTAAATAATTGTAGAAAATTCATTTAATTTTTTTTTTTTAATACAGGCTTATATTTTCTTAACACATAATACAATATAATTTTTTTAGTTTTATATCATAAACTATCTGATCCGCCCGGCGCTGCCCAGGACCATAGATGTTTTCAAACAAATTACGAATATTTAAAATCTCCATTCATGCTAAAATAGTAAAAAATTTAAATTTCATCTGGAGAATATTTTTAATTTTAGAATATTTTAAATTTTATCTGGGTGAACACAGGTATGTATTTCTGTTACGAAAACTATGTTTTGGAAGGATAAAGAAATATAGTCGTTGATTTTAGCTCTTTTGAACCACAAAAATAATGCAATAGTTGTATTATTTTAAAATTCCTTTCTTCTATGAGACGTACTCCATGCAAAATCTTCTGATCACGCGCTTGACGTGCGCTTCACATCTCAAAAGACTCTAAGAAAACATAAAAGGAGTAATTACCTAATTTACTACTTTTTTTTATGGTGTTATGGATAGTTTTTGAAGATCGATTGTAAATCAATCAGGAAAAACAAAATCACCAAAACAGGAAAAATTAACAAATGCGTATGCAATTTTTTACTAGCATTTAGCCGTGAAATGCAGTCGTTAAATCCCATATTTACCGCCTGCTCTTATTAGCTGGATGCTGCGTTGCAGTGGATTGATGGCTAGCTGCACATAGCCTCTAACCTGGCTGCTTTGTTGCCGTGTGGATTGGTGGAAAGCTGCAAATATCCTCTTTCCCAGTAATTTTTTATTTACTTATTTAAATTTAAATTTAAAAATCCGGCTGCGAAGTGCACTTTTCGGTGTTAGCATCCACACGTGACAAAAATGTCAGAGACCTGGGTGTTATAATTTCGACGTTATCCGCGGTCAGGCAGTCAGACAGACAGACATCTCTTATTTTATATATATAGATTACACTGTCAGTCACCGGTAACTGACGTAGCCTAAATGAAAAGTTCAGTGTCAGTCACCGTGGCATTACCGTGTTAAAAAGCAAAATATGTTATTTCTAAAAAAAAAAAAAAAAAAAAAAAAAAAAGTAAATAAATAAATAAATTAAATATAGGAAATCTATACTAATAAAAGAACAAAACGCTCTGTCTGTGTGTGTGTCTGTGTGTGTGTCTGCGATGGCTAGCAAAATCTACAGCACGTACAAAGCTCAAAATTTTTTTGAGAGTAGCCCAATATCTCTCCTGATGCACCTGAGCTTCAGAATTTCAAAATTCCAATTATTAACTGAGTAATTAATTAAAATCAAGAGGTCACTCTAATAAAAAATCATCTTTTGCCCAATTTTTTTCTCTTTCATTTCTTTACGGTTGGTTGGTTGTGTAAAAATTTTAGCAGAAGTAATAAGAAAGCTGAGACAGAATTAAAGAAACCCATGGAGGAATAAGATAAGTGGAGGTGAAGTAAGCTCAAAAAAGGTTTGCGATACGAAACCATTTATCGCTCAAATTTAATGTGGCAAACAAAAGGACGTGGAAGAGATTTTCTATTATAAGACGAATTGAAAGAAATGAATTACAGTTGAAGCATATTTCAAGAGGAAATAGCAAATTTTTAAAATGGTCTTCGTTCTATTATTATTTATTAGAATAAATATTCGCTTTTAAAATGAAGGAAATTGGAAAATTAGCAATAATTAAATATCAAATTAAAATTAAATAAGATATTGAAAACATTTGATACGAATTAAAAATTGTATAACTAAAAGTTTCCGTCATTAATGACATTTCAATACTTTATAACGTAGATGAAAAATGTTTATGACTTAATAATTGCATGTAAATAAATATTTAAAATATAATGATGAAAACATTCTTTTAAAATCATGTATGAAAACTTAAGTAATAAATATTAATCTAAAATATAAATTTCTGACTGCAGACGATTTTAATGTACTAACAAAATAATGTTATGTTTTCAAGCAAAACGTTAAAATAATTTTCTATATTGATATTTAAAACACATATGATAAAATAATTAATAAATTTTTACCGGTGAAGCGATAAAATAGTTCTTTTTTTAAAAACGAGAGAGAAAAAAAATACAGGTTTAAACCTTTTTCAATTGATAGCGAAATTTTAAAATGGAGGGCCAAAATCACAGTCCGGTGAAATCCAAACACCTCATTGGTCATTGAGCCGCGTCCTTTTCAGGGAACAATCTCTTAGCAGTTGGGTAAATGTTGTCATACTCCTTTTTCCGAGAAAAAATCGTAGCGGCAGTTTTGAAGTAAATCTTATCTCTTTTCATTTATAATCTAAATTTTTCACTCTCATTTTATAAAATGGCATCAAAATATCTTAATTGAGTTAATTTCGATGGTTTATCTTAAATAAGAACAGACGGTAACAATCGTTTAAAAAATACTTTCCCCCTCACCTTTTTCAAATGGAGAAACAAGTTCGTGATTTTCACCCTTACCACACGACCAATGGGGTGGCTGGATTTCACTTGACTGTGATTTTGGCCCTTCATTTTAAAATTTCGCCAATTGATAGGCGTGTCAAAGCACGTGCTTTTGTTGGTACTTAATTGGACTTAATGTAGGGTTACATCTTAAGCATCATCTCCAGAGATAATACCTTCACTCTATTAATTTCTTTTTACTCTATAAAAGAAACCAATTTGAGATTTTGACATTTCAAAAGTGACTGTTTTTTTCCCAAAGACCTTTAAAATTCATAGACTGGCAAAATGTCAGTTTAACTTAAGATTTTTGAACATAGCTATTACGTCAGATCGTTGGTACTTCGTATATTATAATGTATTTGTGGTTGGCTATGTTGCAGTTAATATATGTATATGTATATATGAGGCTTTTTTAGCAGTTTTTTTAAAATCATTGATTAAATTTGAATGCATTTATTTAAGTTAAAATTTTATTAAGACTTTAATTTGTTTTTAAAACAAAAATGAAATGGCTCTTTGACGTACAATTGTTCGAATAGGCAGACGATTCATACACAGTAATAAATTATCAAATAGCAAAATAAATTATATATAAAAATAGTCACTAAAAGAATAGTAGCAAAACATAATGTTTAGGCGTATTAACACATAACCCGATCCCAACCAGGAAAAAAACAGACTATACTCCGATCCAAGCAAGACAAAAATTTCATGAGCATAAACGCGACCCGAACCTAAAAATTCCATTTGAAAAAAAAAAAAAACTATGGATTTGATATTTGACCCGAATCAAATCTGAATCCCACAAAAATATTCAAATGAAGCATACCCCAATCCGATCAAAGAAAAATAATGTTCGTGTATATGCAACCCGACCCGAACCTAAAATTTTTCTCTGAAAAAACCCAAAAAATGACCAGAACGAAACCTGAAATCGATAAAAATATTCCAAAGAACTATAACCCGATAAGAGCAAGACAAAAAAACTTCCATGAACATAAACCTGACTCGAACCTAAAAAATTCCATTTGAAAAAAAGGCCTGAAGTTTTATGCAAACTACATCTGAATCCGATCAAAATATTCGAAAGAACCATAACCGGATTCGAATAAGAGAAAATAATTTTCGTGGACACGAAACCGATCGGAACCTAAAATTCCATTTGAAAAAAATACCTGAAATTTGAATCGACAAAAATATTCCACAGAACCATACCCGGACCTGAACAAGACAAAAAAATTTCCATGAACATGAACCCAATCCGAACCTAAAAAATGAACTAAATCTGAATCTGACAAAAATATTCCAGAGAAGCATATCCTTATTCGAACAATGCAGAATAATTTCCGTTGATGCGCAACCCAACCTGAACCTAAAAATTCCATTAAAAAGCCGAAATCTGAATTGAACGACATCTGAACCCGAAAAAAATATTCCAAAGACCCAAAACCGGATCCGAGCAAGACAAAATAATTTCCCTGGACATGAATCCAACCAGAATCTTAAAAATCAATTTAAAAAATACCTGAAATCTGAATCGAACCAAATCTGAATCCGACGAAAATAGTCCAAATAACTATAACCAGCTACGAACAAGACAATATAATTTCCATGGACATAATCCCCATTCCAAACCAAAAAATTTGTAAAAAAAAAAAAAAGAAAAGAAAATCCCGAAATTTGAACCATACTTAATCTGAACCTAACAAAAATATTTCAGTGAAGTATAACCTCATTGGAACTAGGTAAAATAATTTCCATATAAGTACAACCCGACCCGAACTTAAAAATCCCATTTGAAGGGGAAAAAAAACCCCACGAAATCTGAATTGAACCGAATCTAAACTGAACACAAATATTCCAAACAATCATAACCGTATCCGAAGAAGACAAAATAATTTCCATGAACATGAATCCAATCCGAACCTAAAATTCGGATGTTCTACAAAACATAATGCGCTCCGTAGCGGTGGAAAGTGAAACTAAGTACTTAGCGCGAGATGGTTAAAATATTTCGTTTATAGTTAATGTTAAATTAGAACTTGGTTACGGTTAGATAACAGTTAGGTTGCAATTACGTTCCGGTGACCCTTTTGTTATTTTATTTTCCGGTTAGGTTACAGTTAGGTCATGGTTAAGTTACAGTTAGGTTAAGGTTAAGTTGCGGTTAGGTTGTGGTTAGATTATGGGTAGGTTATGATTAGGTGACGGTCAAGTTACATTTATGGTATATTTAACTTGCAGTTAGGTTACTGTTAAGATACAGCTAAATTACAGACAAGTTATGATTCCGATACAATTAGGTTACGGTTAGGATTTTGTTCATAGAATTAACATTACGCATGTTTGATAAAAAATATACACCTATTTTTGTAAAATGGCTCTGAATTTATAATATTATATACTAACCTTTTAGCGAATCATCGAGAATCGATTTCATTCACGGTATAGTCAGATTTAAGAGTGATATATAATTAGTTTGAAATTCAAAATATTTCACTTGGGATATCTATGTGAAAAAAGTATTTAGTTAAGTCACTTAACAGTAATTTTAAGGATAAATATCAACACGAAATCGTTGGACACATATTCCCTCCTGCGTTTCCCATTGCAGTCATTTTAGGTATTTTTGCAGCTAAATATTAGTTTTTTTTTTTTAAACCAATTTTTGACACAGTCAGGGGGCACGTATTTAATATAATGTACACTGTAAAAAATTTGACCCTTTTGCTGTATTATCACTCCCCCGCTTTTATAGAATATATCTCTTTTGACCTATGACAATGCTCCAAAATAGGCTGAAGTAATCATTTTCTATAAAAGCGGTGGAGTGACGATGCAGCAAAAGGGTCAAATTCTTAACAGTGTATTAACACATATTTTGAGTTAAAGATAAAATCATAAAAATTTCAAGTTCGTTTAACATTATTATAACGGACCCGGGCAACGCCGGGCGGGTCAGCTAGTGCGATATAAAGTACAGGAAAAATGTGTGTTACTTTTCAGGTACATATAGAAAAAAAATTATAACGTGTGTCGAAACAGGTAAGACCAGCTCAACTCATAGTTCGGATCTTAAACGAGATCAGGGTTAATTTTTATACTAATCTTCGAGCTCGAGTTCGGGGTGATGATTTTATTAATTCACAAATTGAAAAACAAGGAAAACATACTTGCTATTTGACAAATAAAAATGTACAAGCTTTTTAAAGATCGGTTCAAAAAGGAATTCATTTGTTATTAATAGCACAAAAGAAAAAATATTCTTTTTTTCCTTTGCCGGGTCAATGTTAGTAATATAAAAAAAATCTGCGGGATTATTCCTCCTTCATTTGCACTTTCTTTTTGAATTTCTATCCCAGAACTTCTAGAAAATATAATTTATGTTTTTCTTCCGTAGTAGCACACTGATACTTTAAAACGATAATAATCGCCAATTTTACAGATTTTTACAAGTGGTTGGGTATAAATAACAAATTTGTTATTTTAAACAGATTTTCAGAGACAACGAAATCATGAAATAATATCATGAGGAAGTATCAAGAATTAGTATTTATTTCTATGCAAGAAAAAGATTTTTAAATGAGAAATTTAATCTTGAAACAAGTTTTAAGTGTTAGTAACAATATTCTGGGTAATTTCGCATCGGGCTCGAACTCTGATCATACAAAATATTTCGGGCTCGGATTTCAAACTGTGGGACTTGAACTCCAAAAAACGAGTCTGATTCTGAATAGGCAGGGGACGAAGACAAATAGTTTCGTCAGATGAATGAAACCTTATGAAAGGTCATTTAAATGTATGTATAGATTTAATCGATGAAAAATATATTTTTCGGCGGTATAAGCTCCAGCAAAAACGATTAGCTTTCTTTAAAATGAAAACTGAAGGAAATCGTACCAATAGTTCTCCCATACTAGAAATAGTAGTTACTATTAGTTAATAGAATAGTAGTTCTCTAGTTCTCTAGTACAAAAAAAAAAAAAAAAAAAAAGTCTCACAGTTTAAAAAGCAGGGTTTCCAAAAAAAAAAAAATAAATAAATTTAAAAAAATAAATAAATTGCACAACAGCGTTATGTTCAACGAGCGGCGTCACATTCAGCGTTGAATAAAATACTGAAAGGAAGTGAAAAAAATTGCTTTAAAACAATAATCTACTCACTAAAAGATCCAAAAAATTCAAAAAATGAAAAAAAAAATCGAAAATTTCTATCCAAAAAAGTAGAATTTCCCTTTAACAGAATTAACATTAAGCGCATTTTTAACCAAGGGGTACAAGTCTTACACATATTATATATATATCATTTATTATACAGTTATATGTATATAAATACGCCATTACTGTCTTTAATATGGCTATTATATGTGTGGCTTCAGGTAACAACCAGGTAAGGCATATTTTTGAAAAAATTTAGATAATTTGGGAAAATGAAGCTTTAAAAGAGTACTTTCACCTGACATAGTGCTGAAAAATGAAAATCAAATACTTCACGTCATAGGGCGACTATAAATTTTCATTTAAAAATTGAAAAAACAGTAATAACCGGGTAAGTGCATAAAGTAACGGTAATAACCAGATAAGATTTCTATTTATTTTTTTAAATCGTCTATAATTTTAAAAATAACATACAAATGGCTTGTATAACTTATAAATATCTCTAAATAATTAAATTAACGTCAATAAACTATAACAAGTAAGAAAAATCATGCGTTAAGCATAGATTATGAAGCACTTTCCAACACTTTATGAAATCTTTAACAAAACTTCGTTATTTAGGGAAATAAGGGTATAAAGCTAAATATAGCCAAATATTTATTCCAATACTTTTGAACAGCCCTGTTTTTAATCTGTCAGTTGATATACATATCATATAATGGGAAAATTTGATTTAGCAAGAAAATGCCTAGTAGCTTAAAATTATTCTATCAGCAATTTATACTAATAGATGGAAACATACTTGAATATTTTGTTCAGCCTTGTAGTTTACCTTGTACTTTTATTACACATCAGTATTAAGCTAAAATTTATTTTAAACTAAAACAATCGTAAAACAACCGAAATCACGTTTTCATAAATTATCATTCATAGACGTCCATGTACTCAATTGTTTGCGTGGCCCTGTATATCATTTTATCTATATTCTGCAAACATTTCTTAATAAATTGAATGCAGTTCAGCGTGAAAATGCATAACTTTTTTAAGAACCACTTTTAAGTAATTAACGCTCATATTCAGAAACGTTGGCGAGCTCTTTTGTGTAGCCCTGTATATTAACTACAGCATTTGTACACACCATATAATGTGCATAAATTTAGTGAAATTTAAACGCGCACGTCATATTTTTTATAATAGATTTCATCCATCCATCAGCCATCATTGGATACATATATGGTACTTCGGAAAGAATATACAATTTGAAAACTTTTGTGTGTCCCTGTAAATACTATGTACTTCATATTAGGCAAGGCAGTATCGTATAATTTATACTAAGCCTCAGTGACATTTACATCAATTTTATTATACATGAAACAATTTAACATATTTAAAATATGTCACACACAATTCCCCCTTTTACCAGTATATAATGGAATTTTTTGTGTGGCCCTGTAAATGAATAATAGCTGTTTTTTCACCTCATATTTTATAGAATGTATATTTTAATGCCCCTCGTAAATGCATATAAATTTTAATGTGTTTGACAGGCTATAACATCGTTAAAATTCCTTTGTAACGATGTTTCCCCATAGGCCGTAATGTAATGGAAAACTTTTGACTCTCCCTGTAAATAAAACTAGTAAATCTGCAGATCAGGAGCCTTAACGTCAGCTTTGCACATATTTTTTTTTTAAACACACTTTGGATAATATTCAACTTCCTGGAAACTGTAATTTAAAATTTTCAAATTACGTAATTATTTATAAGAATAAAATAAGAATTAGAAGTTTTCAGCCATCAAAAGCGCTAAATTAAAAATTTAGTTATGTTAGGATATTCTGAAATTTTCATGATCTATAATTTTTGTTTTTTTATTATAACATAGTAGATTTCTTCAGGGGGGGCTCCGCTCCCCTGAATCCCCCGTAGCCTCACTTAATTTAAATTTGTCACTTTCTAATAATTGTGCTAATGGTTATTGTATATCTTGCATTTGTTTATACATTTTGATTTATAAGGATAAGTAACAGTTTGGACAAATATTTTTCATTATCCTCATACTTCTACATATCTGCCAACCACAAACATCTAAATCTGATGCATCAGGAACTTTTGTAAGCGTAAACTCAGTAATCTAGAGTTTTACAATTTTGTTTCCGAAAAGAAAAGTTTTGATTGCATTTTGCGGCAGTTATCGCAAGACAGACAGACAGAAGAACAGACGAAAAACAATAAATTTTGTGTCTCCAAAGTAAACCTTCACTGAAGTTTCGGCAATGACGTCATTCATGAGTTATTGATATCCATGTTTCTTGTATTTTTAACGACTACTATAAAATACCTGTTTTTGTTCAATTATGACGTCATATTTTACTAAGTGAAATATATATTAAAAATATAATTCTTTTACTTCTAATTATGTCCCCATTTTTGTCAGAAAAATTCTTATTAACGAAACAAATATCCTTGTTTAATATTTAACAAAAAGTACTATATCTATTTTTATTTTAATTCTGACGTCATATTTTTTTTCTTAGTTTAATTTTTCGAATGGAAATTACTCAATTGAAACCTATTGCTGTTGAAAAATTATTATTCCAAATTTGGATTTTTTTTTTTTTTTTTTTTTTTTTTTTTTGGGCAACGTTAAAGGAAATTGGTTGAATTTTATTTAAAAAATCCCTATTGAATCAGTATGAAAAAGAAGGAAATTTTGAATTATTAAGGAAAATGTTTGAATAAAATTAATAAAACATAGCCTATGTTTTTTTCTGGACTATGTTATATTTATACGTAAAGATACAAAGACATTAATTAATTCATCAGTTTTGATGTTGATTTCATTTAAATTTTCGTACACGCTTTCAAATTTATAACATTACAAGGATAAGGATTAAGCTGAATGGTTGCTTAGCAAACATTAAGAGAAAATAAAGAAAATGAAATAAATACATTTGAAATACGTAAATTTCTAAAATAAATTAGTTTATATTATTGGAACACATTTATAAAAAATCTCCAAAATTTAGAAATATTAATTTTAAAAATCTGACAAATGCGTAGAGAAAATTTCAAAACAATACGAATAATTTAACTGGTAAATTTTAGTATTCATTTATCATTGAATTCCATTAATCAAATGTGTCATTTTCTCTCAGGGGAAAAAAATTGAAAATCATTGGATTTGCCATTGAAAAGCATTATTGCGCAAAATAAAATATTCTATATTTTCCGAACGAATGAATCAAATCTAACAACAAACTATACAGCTTAATCCCAGTGTCTCATTAACATACCCACTTAATTTCAAGCCAATCGAATGCTTTTTGCGTCAATTATCGCGGAACAGACAGACAGAATCCAAAAAATTTCGTGTCTCCAAAGTAAGCCTTCACTGACGTTTCGGCAATTATCATGGTAGAAACTTCATTTTCAATAGGGTTCATGCTAGGGTAAACGTCAATAACGTTCTAAAGTTTCATGGCAATCGGGGTATATTTACGTGAGCTAGAGCGTGGACAGACGGGCAGACAAACCGAATGCATAAGCACTTATCAACTTTGTTGGAAAGTGCTAAAAATTACCTATCTGTGGCGGGAAACTGCACCCAGCTAGTGGATAAATTTGCAAAATAATCACACAAAGTAAATGATCTGAATGCTATATATTCTTTTAATATAATACTAGCAGGAGTGATCGAGCTAAACTCGGTCAAAATTAACTTTGTGTTCAACTCGATATTTTATTTTCACTGTATCAGTCTCTCTGTTTTATTACTATAAAACATGTTATTTATAATAGTATTATTTACAAAAACAATCAATAAGAAAACTATGTATGTATTCACATGTTCATGTATCATGTATGCACATGTTCATAAATTTTACATTATTTGAAAATTCACAAAGAAAGGACATCGATCCAAATCAATTTTTTTAGCTCGACTCTGATTGGTTTAACCATGCATATCGAATTCTATTAAGAATGTCAAAAAAAATTTCTTCACATTCTGAAAGACAATATTTTTTCCCAGATATAGCCAAATTTGGCGACATTCTTTCATTTGGCACCAAATAAGTGTTTTGAATTTCGTAATCTTAATAGTCGATTTTTCGACCAAATGTTACCAATAAGCTGTCAAATATCGCCAAATTATTGGCTGTTGCCATATTCTCATGACCCTGACCCGTATTACACAAAATGACCCACTAATCAAATTTGATCAAACATGTGACTTAGGTCAATGGTCTTCAGGTAATCAAAAACAGTAGAATATAAAATTGAATCAAAATCGTTTAAGCCATTTCTTAGGTAAAATTAGCTTGACAGCATTTAGCAATGAAGCCGAAATGACTCACTAATAAATTTTTTTAACTGACTTTTTTTTTAAGTGACTCAGCCCAATAGTCTTCTCTAATGACAAAAAAACATTTCGTTACAAAATTTAAATAAAGTTGATTGAGTCGCTGTTATATATAATAAGAATGACCCTGACCAATTATAACCCAAAATGACCCACTAATCGAATTTTCGCGATTATGTGTCCTAGCCCAATGGTTTTCTCTTGCCCGAAAACGATATAATACGAAGTATAGTCAAAATGATAAGAGCCATTTTCTAGATAAAATTAGCATGACCCATCATGACCCACATTATAATCGAAATCTCTCGAACATGGCACCTAGCTTATTAGTTTTTGCGTGCTGAAAAACGTTAGGATACAAAATTTAGATGAAATCGATTGAGCCTTTTTTAAAAATATAAATAGCTTGACCCAGACCTATTATGACCCAGCCCAATAGTTTTCTCGTACCAAAAAAAATGTTATATACAAAGTTTCGTTAAAATCGATCCACCTGTTCTTTAGATATAGCTTGACCATGACCCATTATGACCCATCATGACCCACAAATGACTCTTATAATCGAAATCTCCCGATCGTGTGACTTAGCCCATTAGCTTTCTCGTGTCAAAAAACTGTTACAGGCAAAATTTCGATGAAATTGATTCTGCCGTTCTTTAAATATAAATAGCTTGACCCAGACCCTTAATGACCCGTTAAATTTTTTTCTCGAACTCGTAACATAGCCCAATGTTTTTCTCGTGCCCGAAAACCATAGAATGCAATTTTTAGTCAAAATTGCGTGAGAAAATCTCTAGATAAAAATAGCATGACCCCCTAACTGACCCACTAACCGAATTTTCTCCTAACATGTTACCTAACCCAATAGTCTTCTTATAATCCAAAACGATAAAATATAAAATTTAGTCAAAATCGTTAGAGCCGTTTTTTAGATCAAAATGGCTTGACCCATAATGACCCAAAAATGACCCACTAATCGAAATTTTTCGAACATGTGACCCAGCCCAATAGTTTTTTCATGTCAAAAAACGATTGGATACAAAATTTTCTTGAAATCGATCCAGCCGTTCTCTAGATATAAATAGCTAGATCCTGACCCATTATGACCCAATAATCGAATTTTCTCGAACATGTGACTTAGCCCAATGATCGTCTCGTGTCCGAAAATGGTAAAATACAAATTTTTGCGAAAATCTTTAGAGCCGTTTTTGAGATAAAATTTACACACACAATTTTTGCTCGCATATAGTATAAGATAAATAAACAATTATAGTAATAAAAGTTGGTAAAAATGAAAATTTTTTATCATAATTAGAACAGAAATTATGAATTTAAATTAAATATTAATTTAAAAAAATCTTTTTTTAACCCTTTGCGGGGCAGGGCAAATTCATAGCTTAAGTATTGAAATTAATGACTGACACCGGAATTTGAAAACAACTTTATTCCTAAATAAGAAAATGCTGTATTTCACGCATTCAATAAACCGAAATTTTCTTTAATAAAATTCCGGTGCGAATGTGGCGTTTGGGAATTAAAATTAAGTTGTATATCTATGAAACCACCGCCCCGCAAGGAGTTAAATAGATATATTAATTTTAACTTACCAGATATATTATTAAGTCACAGATATATTAATTTTAATTTAATAAAAAATGAAATAATTTAATTCAATTCAATAAAAAATTGAAAATGTATTTAATTGTTGTGAAATTATTGTTTAAAATGTAAATAAATATTTCATTTTGTTTACATATATTAAAAATATCTGTAACTATACCTGGTTATTATCGTTTTACACTTATTAAAAATAAATGTAAAACGGTAATAACCAGATAAAGTTACATTTTTTAATTGGTTCTCAATTAATAAAAACCATTTTTATATAATTATTTTGACAAAAAAAAGAGGTTCTTATATCGTAATTGAATGTAGCGAAAATTATTAAGTTCTAATCTGCTTTATAAAAGTAATGACAAAAAGACATTTTTGAAAACTTTAAATGTTAATTACTCAAAATATTAAAAATGTGCCTTACCTGGTTATTAAGGAAGCCACATATATAATATTAACTATGTATTTAAAATGATGAAAGTAAAATAAATAAAATAAGGATTACTGTAATTAATATCTTCAATGTCATTGCTGGCGTATTAAATCTGACCTGGTCCGGAAAATACAGGGTGTTTTCTAACTGACGCTATTTAGAGCTCTCTGTAGCAAATTTTAATAACCAGAACTGCTTTAAAATTTATAAAAGGACTAATGAAACCAAGGAAAAAAAGATACCTAGAAAAAAAAAGTTCCAATCACCAGTAGTAAGGGTTATTCCATGTGACATGCTATGCTCGGTCGTTGAAAATGTTGTACAAAGAATGCAAGGTGTAGTACAACAGGCCGGTGATCACATTAGATATGGTCGAATTCCTCACTGGGAAAGGGAATATGATGAAAATATTATGAATAAAACACGGCATTTTATCCAAATTATTAATTTTCTCTATTTCTGATGTTTTCTGTCCTTGTACTGCGCCAAATTTCCCAGTATTGGCGGTGATTGGAACTATAATTTATTTATTTATTTTATTAGAATCTTTTTTCCCATAGTTTTATTAGTCCGTTTATAAAATTTTGTGTCATTCCAATTATTAGAACAAGCTCAGTAAAAAAAAAAAAAAAAAAAAAAAAAAACCCGGTATATAAGCGCCAAATATTTCCCCTCAGAAAGATGTAATGTGGAAATTACACATTTAATTCCTAATGTGCCAAATTATAGTTGTCTGAGCGGAGCGAAGTCTTATACTCAGAGTACGTAACGATATTAAAAGTAAAAAAAATTCTTTCGTCAAGCAAATCTCAAAAAGTACTTGTCGGATTTTGATTCTGTTTGTACCAGTAGATACCAATGAAGGTAATCCGCTGAATGCACCATCTACGAAAAATTAGTTCCAAATAGTTTAAAAGTTATATTTAAAAAACTGATAAAAAAGCACAATTTATTTGCATACGTCACAGAAACTTGGTATGCGTCATTTTTCACCGGCTGGATATTTTCGTAGACAACAGAATCAGTCTAGATGGAGTAAATAGTTATCTGAGCGAAGCGAAGACTAATACACATAATGCGTTACGATAATATTAAAAATCAAGCATAATTCTTTCGTCAAGCAAATCTGAAAAAAATACATGTCGGAATGCTATTCTGATTGTACCAAACGGTACCTATGAGGGTATCCTACTGAATGCACCTACTTTCAAAAATTAGTTCCAAATAGTTTAAAAAAACTGATAAAAAGCGCAATTTATTTGCATACGTCACTTTTTACTGGTTGGATGTTTTCGTTAGATTCCCTAATTTAAGCACATAGAGCAAGGAAAATACGCAAAAAATATTTAAATACAATAAATTATATTTAAACTTAAGAAGCAAATTGGAAAATAATTTTATTGTTGTTGAAAATTTAAAAGAAAAAAGCATTAATTCTTAATAACTTAATATTAGTATTTGAGATTTTGCGATAATCTTTATAATAGCGCTCAATAACCGCCATGCACCTTTTATATTTCGCACATGCAAATTGGAAACAATTATGTCGTGTTTAAATAAAATACATGTTTTAATAAAATATTGGTACTACTTGGTTACCTCGTTGATCAATTGCGCCAAATTGTACATATTGACATAATTTTTTTTTTTTTATTTTAAATAACGAAAGAAGAAATAAATTAGTAAAACATTGATAAAACTACAAAGTGGGATAAAAAATCACTTGATGGCGTTTTAAACAAATGTATCGTGTTTAATGCTATTGAATGCGATCATTCATTATTGGCATTTTATCTTATTGTATCTGGCGATACTTTTTAATCGCGCTAACATGTAGGTTACATTTCTATACATAAATATGGCATTTGCACGATATTTACGAGTAAAAGTAAGCATAAACGATCATCAGGTTTGACATCTCGATTTTTGAAGCTCAAACTGGACCATGATTTATATAAACGCCAAGGTGAAGGTATTATTTGAAAAGTACCATGAAATTAGCGCAGAAATATCATATACGCATTGGGTTTGGCGCAAATTTGCCGAAAATCTTTTTTGAATGAATTTCTATTATTTTAAAAAAGGAGTAACAACTAAAAAAAGCACGATAAAATCTAGATTAAATTAATACAGAAAAAAATAAATAAGCAATTTATTAATAAACAAATAACAATAGCCGGGTCACCATGCAATGTAAATAACGATATTTTGACGCCATTATATGGAAGAGTTCCATATCCTGTTCTAATATTTTTGGCGAGCTTCCTTTTATTTTTTTTTACTTTTTATTTTATTATTATTTTTTGGCATTAAATAAATCGATGTGATTGCGATCTTCAGACTGTGAGGTTGCTTTTTGTTACACTTTCCAACAAAGCTGAAAAAATGTTTATGCATTTGGTTTGTCTATCCGTAAATATACACCGGTTTATATGCAATTGGTAAACCTTATTTAGGGTCCCCTAGGCATGTTTAGTATTGTCTATGAAGTATGTGGGATTAATAGTTTATTTACAGGGGTACCCAAAAGAATTTCATTACATTATGGTCTATTGGGGAAAATTCTTTGCAGAGTATTTTAATAAAATTACGCAATTGCCAAGATGTGAAACTTATATAAACCACTGAATTTAATTACGATTACGTTATAACAGGGTATTCATAGTATTTTAATCCAATTACAGGGACACACAAAAGAAATTGGTTACAATACTGTCTTTGAGTAGTAATTTCTCTAAATGTTTTTCAATTTCGGCATGCGCTTTTAAATTTAACTGTTTTTTAGGTGTGTCCCTAATTAGTATAAATATTTACTACGTATGATCGTCGTCTGGTCCGTCCGGCTGTCTGTCCGCATGTAACAGCATAAAAACTATCCTATCGAATCGTTTGAAATTTTAAATATCCATTTGTTTCCGAATTTTGTTGAGTCTTTGCAAATTTTAATAAAATCGGATAAATAGTTCGAATACAAGGACAGTCAAAAGTATTCCGTTACATTACGGCCCATGGGATGAAGTAGTTCCAAGTACTTTTTAATGATGTTAAACCTATCGAAACATAATGAAACTGATATGCATTTATGAAAAGCACTAGAATATATATTTTGTAGAATATCCCGCGCAAAAATACTTATTATTCATTCACACGTCACAACTAAAGAATTCCATTATAAAATAGTATAGGGGGACATTAACTTTTCAGCTTTACTAATCTAGGGATTTTATTATAGAATCATTTTCTCAATTGTCACTAACAGACCTTATAAATAATAACTTTTTCGGATAAAACTGCATAATCGAGTTCACATTGGCGTATTTGAGCTAGGATGTTATGCTGAAAAAAAAATGTGTTCAGATTTGTAAATCATTTGTGATGCTACTTTGACGACTCAAAGCTTATGCAGACGAGATATTCAGATCTGGTTCGTACTTTATACTATAAGCATTCTCAACAGTGGAATAGTCGTAAAAAACAGAGAATATACGTTCTAACCAGAGAATATACGTTCTAACCAGAGAATATACGCTCAAGTTAGAGAATATATCCTAGAATGTATATACTGCAGCTTTTTGAGAAAGAAGGCGAGGGGGTATACAGTGGCTCTTAAAAATTTCAGAAAGTATACGGCGTATAACTATGTAAACTCTTTATTACATGCATGATTGCCAATTCGTTTTATTTTGTGCATGCTAAAGCGAAATACTGCTCAATTTCATGAAAATGGGTTTAAAGCGAAAACAAAACAGCGTATATAGTAGCCAGCATGCACGACCCTTATAAATGAGATTGAGCACATCTGGAACACACTCGAAACGACACATTGTATTTCTTTGTTGGCGTTTTTGGGATTTTTATATATTATTTTTTTAAAGAGAGAATACCCCATTTTTTTTATCGAAATACTCCTCACATGTAGAGAAAACAGATGTTGATATTATATTATTATATATATTAATTATTTTGTTTTAACTATTTAAGGACACCACTGACCATATAAAAAATTCCTCCATTCTACTCAACCATCATGATTTGCGCCACTTTGAGGTACTAAAATTGATTTATATATTCTTGACGTCATTTCAAAAAGTTTAAATTCCGATACAAGATTTTTTAGTGTTTTATTATCAATATTAACTTTTAATGTATTGCGTACTTTAAATTTTATGCCCATGCATGGCTGTTTTGTATAGTTTTATTTCCCATTTTTTTTTAATCGTGTATAGGAATTTCTATGTAATATTTCGCAATTGTACCATTCACTTTGCTCTTTCTTGTCATTTGAATTTGTGACAATATATACTCAATTAATGGTAGCATATCTTTTTACTTTTAGCATATTATTATTATAACTGTTCTAAGCAATATCGCTCAGACTAATCCCTCTGAGGGAAGTCCTAGTTTAAAATATATTCTGCTTTTCATATTTCCTCCTTATTTGATTTTACAGTCTATAAAATTTATTCAATAATATGAAATGTGCAAAGAATTCGTTCATTTTAAAACCAACAATTAAGTGGTTATGGGTATTTTCGTGAAATATTTTCAAAAATATTTAGACTAATTGCAAAATAAGTAGAAAAGTAGAAATAATTACCTATTTAGATTTTGTAAGCGTAACTCAATTTTTTTCCAAATAAAAATGATAATGATAATAATAATAATAAATTCTTTTACATCCCGTTAATTTAGCATGGGGTGCGATTATGAAAAACACAGCACTTTGATTTATGCTAGGTAGAAAGCGCGAACTAGTAAATTTATTTAAAAATATGTTTATAATTTTTTGTTTCTTTTTTAAGATAATGGAAAATTTACTTCTTTGATTTACGATGGTTAGAAAGCACAAAGTTATTTAAATGTATATAATTTTCATCTGCTTCTATTTTAAAGATATAGCTACAGTAACGAAATAAAAAGCATTATTTAAATTACCTGTTTCTTCTAATCGTTTAACCCCTTCGCGACGAGAGCCTTTTACAAAATTTTCAATGTTTTGTCAACAGTTTTCAAAAACAGAAAATTGTGCCTTATTAAATCGAGAAAATGCCCCGATTAAATAAGGCAAATTTTACAGTAAAATTTTACTGGTGAGGATAATCAAGGATTCTTAGGCCTTTTTGCGCACGTATATGCGTCCCCAAGAAGTTTTTTTTTTTTTTTTTAAGTTACTCATAATTAAATCAGTATTAAACTATAACTTAGATAAGCATATTTTTAAAAAGAATATTACACTCTTTATTATTTTTTTCTACTTTTGTATTTAAAAGGGGTCCAAGACGCAAAAATCTTCACAATAAAAAAAAAAAAAAAAAAAAAAAAAAAATCCATTAAAAATTTCTGTTTTTTATTCTTAAAATGACGTTTAAATCATGATTCTACTTTAATTAGAAGAGGAAATAGTATTTTTTTGGTTTTGGTTTGTTCCAAAATTGTCAAGGAAATGAATTCTTACGAAAATGTGTTTTCTTTCATGATTTTTTTTTTTTTTTTTTTTTTTTTTTTTTTTTACACAATTTCTTGAATTTAAAGAGTTACAAAGTCAAGAACCACTAAAGACAAATGCTTCAACAGTGAAATATGTCCCTTTTGATTGTTTTACTTTAATTTTGATTCTGCAAATAAAAAAATATATATATTTGCTTTTGAAATTATGATTTTTTGTAAATAAAAGTTACATCATCTTTTTTCAAAATTTTACTTTAAATATTTTTACTTTTTTAACTTTTTAAAAGATATTTTTAAATTTTAAATTTAGATTTTTTTCTGTTTATTAAAATGTAAAAAAAAAAAAAAAAAAAAAAAAAAAAAAAAAAATTAAATTTTACAAGTAATATTTTGAGTTATAACGATTTTAAATTACTCCCATTTCTTAATATATTTTTAATTTTTTTGTGCGATTTTGTTTACAAATAATATGATAAACCATAAACAGAAAAAAAAAAAACTCAATAAATAAAAATTATTTTAAAATGTTTTAACCCCCTTAAAATATTTTGTTGTTGGCGTTCCGTTTCACAGTCCGTGGTCCAAGTTTGATACATTATCAGGGTTGCAAAAAAGCCGGCTAAAATTTAAAAAAAAAACCAGGCCGGTGGCTTTTATTGGCTTTAACCGGCTTTTTTTGGCCAAAATTGGCCTTTTTTCGCCATAATTGGCTTTTACACAGTGAAGCATTTTAAGTTACACATTTTAAATGTCTTTTAACTAATTGTAATGATTTTTAATTTACTTTGAGGTTAATAAATTTATTTATTAAAATGAAAAATTGGGATTTTAATTATGATTTATTATGAAAAATTGGGTTATTACCCATTTTTTTCAATAATGAAGACATTAATACTAGAATAACACATTAATGGAGTTGCTAGTCGTTTATAGTCAGAATTGCAAATATGTCATCAAAATTATAAAACGGCCATACCAACTGCTTTTTCTGATTTACATTGACCTTTAATCCCACCCTTGTTTTTCTATTTTTACTGCTTTATAAAATTAAAGAGGACAATGATTACTTAGTTACATGTTTCATTACTTAACTAATTTCAAGAGTTATTAAAATGCCATGTTTTATACCCTATAAACATTTAAAACAGGGGTGATTCTGAGTGAAAAAAAATTTCGGAAATTCACATCGCATTTTCGGAAATCGGCGGGGGGGGGGGGGGGGGGAATTCCGCGAGTTACCCCCCTCTCCTCTCCCCGCGATCTTCAGCCATTTTTTTATTAGATATTTAGCCATCTTTTATGGAAAACGGCGGGTTTTTTTCGCGATCTTTTATCGAAATCGGCGTTATATCCGCAATCTTTAGACGAAATCGGCGTTTTCCCGTGGTCTTCAGACTAAATCAGCGTTTTATTCCGTAAGTTAGCCCCTCCCCACAGCGATTATCCGCGATCTTCAGACGAAATGAGCTATTTATCTGCGATATTTTAGCAAAATCGGCGGTTTTTCCGCGATCTTTTGACGAAATCGGCGTTGTTCCGTGTTTTTTTTATCATGAAATCGGCGTTTTTTTTACGATCTTTAGACAAAATTTGCATTTTTACGCAATCTTTTCTCGAAAACAGCGTTTTATCCCCGCGATCTTTTGACGAAATCGGCGTTTTTTTTTTTTTTTTTTTTTTTTTTTTTTTTTTTTTAATATTCTTTTGACAAAATATTTTTAGACGATCTTTTGACGAAATCGGCGTTTTTTCCGTTATCTTTTGATGAAATCGGCCTTTTTTTTTTTTTTCAATATTCTTTTGACAAAATATTTTTAAGCGATCTTTTTACGAAATCGGAGTTTTTTTTCCCGTGATCTTTTGATGAAATCGGCCTTTTTTCCCAATATTCTTTTGACAAAATATTTTTAAGCGATCTTTTATCGAAATCGGCGTTATATCCGCAATCTTTAGACGAAATCGACGTTTTCCCGCATTCTTAATCGAAATCAGCGTTTTATCTGCGATATTTGGTGAAATTGTCGTTTTTTCCGCGATTCGCACAGGAAATTCGCGATTTTCAGAGACCTTTTGACAAAGTTCGTTGACAAAAACATTGACGAAATCGTCGTTTTTCCACGAAATATTGACGAAATGTGTGCTTTTTCGGCGATCCTTTCACGAAATTTGCATTTTTCCGCGCGCAAAACCGTACAAGTTGGCAATTATGCGGAACTAATAGCCCAATTTCAAATTTTCGGAATTGGATGCCTTAAATTTTCGGAAATTTCGGACGAGAATCACCCCTGATTTAAAATCTTACATATTTAAAAAAAAAAAAAAAAACACTATTTCTCACTACTGAATAGTATTTTGAATTATATATATTTCATAATATATTATATTTCACAATTTATTTCAGTATTCTCAATTAGCATTTTCATTAATATATTCATGCAAGAGGGCATATATGCACTTTTAAATAACAAAGAGCTATTCAAAATTTTAATTCAACAAATTTTATTAGAACGTTTTTTGTTGGTGCTTAATTTTATATCCTAATTATGCAAACTCTCCTCAAATACTGAATCCTTCCTTATTTCAACATTGTTCATTCTATGACTTAATCTTTACATTATTGGCATGTAAAAATGTTTCCATGAATGCTTTGATGCGTTACATTTTATCATAATTCAATTAAATATAATTCTTAAGAATGTAATATAAGTTGAACTATGAAATATAGAAGATTAAAACACATTTTTTGAGTAAATTTTTTTTTCTAAGATTTATATATTTTTTCAGACATGATGCCTTCACAGTTGACTTCTAGCGGTTATAAAGACTTATTTATTTGAAAAATTAAATAAAAATTTATAACTTTTTCAGTAGTAAATAATTAAAAATGTATTAAATATAAATCAATCCAAATTTAATATGGATTCGATACAAATTAACACTTTAAAAATAAAAGCCGGCTTTTTTTAAATGGATAAAACCAAAAAAAGCCGTCCGACTTTTTTTGGCCGATCTAAAAGCTGGCAACCCTGTACATAATTAACTTCATTTTTGTTGTAACTCGTATATAATTGTTGCAACTATAAATAATACTAGGTGTTTTAGCATGTGTAGCCGGTTAATGGAAAATTACTTAAAGTTATCAATTAAAGAGCATATCAAATAAATTTTATAGTAAATTTACTTAAATTTTACTTCAAACTCCCCCCAAGGAATAAAATATACAACGGTGCCAAACTCTTGTAATTTAAGTGTCATTTTAACAGGTACTTATAGAATAAAATTAAATGCAACTGCATGCATGATGCTGTATATTTTTTTTAGCTTAGAAAGTATTAATAATGCTAAAGGTATAAATCCAAATATATCTGGTCAACTTATGTGAAGTACAGTCATTAATTTCCCAAAACAAATATTATTCTGAATAGTTTAGCTGTTAAATCACTCATCCTTTTTTTTTTCTTTTTTTTTAAAAAAAGCAGTTTCTCTGCTAAATTGATCTTTGCTTCAAAAATACATATTAAAAAAAAAAAGGAATTACAGAAATTACTCAAAAGTGTTGTATAATTACTACAAAATATTCGATTCCAAAAGGAAACTTCCTTTCACTTTCAGTTTTTAAAGTCTTAAAAAGATTTCATTCTTGAAAGACATTTAGAACAACTTCATTTAAATGACTCTCGGATGCTTATATGTAGAAGCTCACCTTTTACTTTATGCCTCATTTGCGCGAAAATTCGAGAAGGCAAAATGTCCAATTACTAAATTTGATATCCCCCCCCCCCCCCAAAAAAAAAAAAAAAAATTATCCTTTCAAAATTTTCTTTGCATTTTTGCATCAATCCAGAGAATGACCAAAATTGCTTTAAAAAAGGAGGAATTCCTCCTGTAGGAGGAACTCTTTCATGCCTAAAGTAAAGAGCCTTCTTTTATACCGTATAAATATCTTTTTCTAATTTTTTTATTATTAATATTATTAATGTTTATACCTTATAAAACAAATACACGAAGAAAATAACAAATTCTACATTTTACGAAATAAGTTCCATAATTATATGTGATTGTCACTGAAATGAATGTCATTTTCCTGGTATGCTCATTTTAGTTCCTTATTGGCGCTGCAGAGAAATTCTTATTTTTGCCATCAAGTCAGAAGTAGTAAATCATAGCTCTACCAGCAGGATCTTTTAGATCTTTCTTTGAAAATAATGCGATTAATGTCTTTTTGAAAAGTGAGTAGACTTTTATCATGCCACATTCCTGGTTTCCATAACCAAATGAAGGAAACTTAACATTACATGAAATTTGAATTGCTACATTGAAAACATGTTCCTTTAAAGAAAATTATAATCTTGGACTTAATGAAATAAATAAATAAATAAATAAAACGTAAAAAGTGTTTTAGAATGAAATTCTCATTATCCTACCATATGCCAAGAAATGACATATAATTACATAAAAATTAACTTGTTATTTAAGTTTTACATGAAAAATCCTTTACTTTCTAATAGAAAATAGATTTGCCTGTTGAAAATCTGAATTGTTATCAATGGATACTTTTAATATCTCAGATGATCAAAATGCAACATTTTATGATATTCAATCGCATAGATTAATTTTAAAAACAACATAAACTAGTTATATGTGGCAATCCCAAAACTTTTTTCTATCTTATACATTCCTGATACTTCATGAAAAATGCAGCATAGCAACGCCACCGGTTTGGCGGTTTAAACCAAACTCTAGTCAGCAACAACTTATGTCAACTTCCAACTGAATCTGAAGTTTGATGAAAACCAGTGCAGTAGTTTTTTTGAGATAGAGCTATTGCAAAATCTTAAAAAACCTACATAATAGCACCATATGTTGGATGATGCATTCCAAAAACTAATCAGGATAAATTTTTTATCAGGTACTAACTGAATATGAAGTTTTGATGAAAATTCATCCATTTCTAGAGATACATTTATTGTGAAATCGTAAAACATGCAGCATAGCAACACCATCTATAGGGCAATTTTACACCAAAAACTATATAACACTAATCTATATCATCGTAGTCGATGATATAGATTAGTGTTATATAGAAGTTTTAGAAAATTCTGTGCATTAGTTCTTGAGAAAGAGTTATTGCGATAATCACGAATAATGCACCATGGTAACGCCACATGGTGAGTGATTTGCATCAAAACATAATCAGCGCGATGTTATATCAAGTACTAACTAAACCTAAAGTTTTATGAAAAACCATGCACTTGTTCGTGAGATATAATTATTGTGAAAATTGCAAATAATGAACCATAGCAGCGCCACCTGTTCAGTAATGTACACAAAAATTAAAGAAATCTAGTTTATATCAAGGTCTAACAAAATCTAAATTTTTGTGAAATTCCGTGCTTTAGTTCTTGAGATAGAGCGACCATAAAATCTTTGTCACATACAAACAGGCATTTTGTAAAAACATGTTTTTCAGGCTCTCCAACCCCTAAAACGTGTAAATTCGTCGAAATCCGAAAATTTTCACGAATCCAATACTTTTTTCTTGTATAGATTGATGAAACTAAAAATATGACTTTTTTCAAAAAATGCGTTCATTTTAAAGATTTCAAAAATTCAACCTTTAAGGTCCCTAATTTAATAAAATTTATAAACAATTTTAAAATCAACAGTTTTTTAAAGAAGACTATGACCCCTAATCCCCTACCCCTCTTTCCTTCCAAACGTAAACTGCGGCCCGAAAATTTGGGATAGTAGGTCATCAATCTGACATATGATTGATGGGTGCCAGTCAATGGAGCAGCAATGCAAATAAATCACCGTTACCAAATGAAAATATTTCGAATAGAACCAAAAATTTCTTCATAAAATATAAATCATGTAAAAATAAGTAAATGTTAAACAGTTTAAAAGAATAATTTGGCGCAAAATATTTTTAGAAAACTTGAGCAAAATTCCTTTAGCATTAAGTATAATACATAAAAAATATTTTTTTCTTTGAGCTACTAAAATTCAAAATTAAACAAATTTGAAGACAACTTACCGAACACTCTTCAGAAAAGCGAGGTTAAGTCAAAATACTCTGTTGTTTATTATGATGTGTTGCTATGACTAAAAATATTTATACACATTTTTGCGATGCCCCATGAGTATCGTCTGCAAAATTGCACACCAATTCAGGAGTACTGGGTGCAAAATAGGAGTACGTAAAGAACCGTGAGCAAAATTCTTTTTTTCTCATTGGCTAAAAAAATCTTCATCTCCTCAGATTAGCCAATGGTAAATAAGAAGTAATTTTAAAGATATTCTCTTGTGATTTATCGCGACGATTGAAATTTTATCTATGAACCCGTTATCTCAGTTTCGAAGAGCCGCGAAGTTTGTAAAATTAGAAACCTCAAAATTCCTTTTTCTTGTTTAGGTTTATTTACGCAATTTTTTATATCAGCAGCTTGAGATAACAGGAAATAGGCAACTGAATTTCCAATATTTTCTTGTAAGTTCGAAAAAAATTAGGAAAGTGGGCGAAAACTCTTTGGCACATTTTAAAATTCAATTTTAAAAATTAGTAATAAAGGAATATACAGTGTCTCACATAAGTGATGGGACACTTGTGCTTTACAAAAGGAAACTAATCAAATAAATTTAAAAAACATGTACACATTTTTTTGTGGGTGTGTTTCATACTTAAATTTAGTAAAGATTATTACATAACATACATTTTGTCAAAAGATTAAAATATTAATTTAATAAAAATACAAATGTTTAGAACGGAGCAAAAAATAGCTCACATAAGTGATGGGACACCATTATATATGCAACAAAAATCATCTGAAATAAGCAATAAAAATATTTTTTGGGGTTTTATTTTTACTTAAAAGCAATTGGCAATAATTTATAAAATCGTCTGCAGTATTTCTCTCCAGTTTGTTTTGGAATTTTTGTGTTTTTTAGCTCTGTGTAGCCATGAATGCTAAACGAAAAGAAACTTCGCCTGAAATTCGAAAATTAGTTATTAATTTGCATATTGAACGTGGAAAATCTATTAGAAAAACTGCTGAAACAGTTAACTTGAGTCGTTCAACAGTTTTCAATATCATTAAACGATATAAAAAGAATCATATGATTCAGGATAAAAGAAGACCTGGCCGACCATCAAAGCTATCCAATGGAATAAAGCGAATTATCGTTCGAAATATTAAAAAAAATCCAAGAAATACAGTGCTTCAAAAGTTGCTGCTGATTTACAAACATTATATGGAATAATTGTTAATCCTGAGACTATTAGAAGGGTAATTCGATCTGCTGGATATCACGGTAGAGTAGCCAGGAAAAAATTCTTCGTAAGTGAAAAGAATAGAAAACTCAGACTAGCTTTCGCAAAATCCAACATAAATAAGAATTCTGATTACTGGAATAAAGTTATATTTGCTGATGAGAGTAAATTTAATATATTTGGTTCTGACGGTAGAATCTTGGTGTGGAGAAAACCCAGGGAAGAATTTCGTAAACAGAACTTGGTACCAACAGTAAAACATGGTGGAGGAGGAGTTATAGTATGGGGGTGTATGTCGTCCGCTGGAGTCGGTAATCTTGTTTTTATTGACTGTATAATGGATAAGTACAAGTATATTGATATTTTAAAGCAAAATTTGAAATCTTCAGCACGAAAATTGAACCTTCATAACGATTTTAAATTCTACCAGGACAATGACCCCAAGCACATTGCTCTGAACATTAGACTTTGGCTGCTATATAACTGTCCTGAAATAATAAAAACACCACCACAATCTCCAGACTTAAATCCCATAGAGACTATTTGATAAGAATTGGAATCAAGAATTCGCAAACACACCATTTCTTCAAAACAACAACTAAAATCGGTGCTTCAAGAAGAATGGGGTAAAATCACTCCAGAAATCACAAAAAATTAGTCGAATCCATCCCAAAAAGATTAAATGATGTTTTAAAAGTAAAAGGAAATCCAACAAAATATTAAAACCTTTTAAAAAGTATAATTTTTGGATAAATATTTCATGGAAAAGTAAATGTCCCATCACTTATGTGAGCCATTTTTTGCCCCGCTCTGAACAATTGTATTTTTACTAAATTAATATTTTAATATTTTGGCAAAATGTATGTTATGTAATAATTGTTACTAACTTTAAATATGAAACACACCCAAAAAATTTTTGCACATGTTTGTTTATTTATTTTATTGCAGGTTCTTTTTATAAAGCACAAGTGTCCCATCACTTTTGTGAGACACTGTATGTATGAGAGAACGGTTTGGGCAAAAATGTTTCTTAAGATAGTGATTTTATTAAAGCAAATTAAAAATATTAGTTATTTTTTTTTTCATAAATTTTACTAATCTGTCTATATTACAAAGGAGAAAAGACAGGTGTGTATGTGCGCAACGCTGTTGTCATTTTGCGAATGGCAACATACTATTAACTTTTGCTGCAATTTTTGAAATTTCTAAGTACCGCGCATTTTTAATTTTTACACTGTAGAATATAGAAAAAAAATGCACTTTCAAACGCAATTTGTTTGAAAACTGTATAGTATATATATATTCGACAAATGTATCGCAATTTATTCAATTTTTATTGTTTTTAAAATAATTTTTAAGTATTTTTTTTTTTTTAAATCTATCTCTGTCGCTTACAGCAATAAACTTCTAATAAATGCCAAGATTTCATTTTAATATACGTATATTTGCTGTTTTTAATTTTAAAAAATATATCTGGTATTGTTTGTGAAAAATCTTTAAAACATAAGTTAAATGCAAAAAATCTTTTAAAGTTTTCAGTTAAAAAATAAACACACAGTTTTCGGTATATATTTATTCTGTAACGCGGGAAGCCTGGGTTGTTGCTCCTTGTTCCTTTAGATTTAAAAAAAATCTCAAAATAAAGAACTGCAAACTATTTTTTGTACAATCTTCTATCATATTTCAACCACTGAGCTCAACAATAATACGAGTTAATTCCCTATTCTGATACATCGAATCAGGCGGTCCGCCCATGAATACAATGCAAAAGATTTTTCGACGAAAATCTATGGCAAAATATAAATTTCCTCCCATAGAATAATATGGGGTAGATACTTTCAAATTGAATTTTCTTTTAAAATTATGACGAAATTGCTACAATTTTCACTGATATATACAGCTCATATTCAAAATATTAGAATAATTGAGAAAAAGTAATAAGAAAAAATTATTTGTCATTTATTTATTTTTTATACTAAGTAAATGCAATTAAATTTCTTATAAATTAAATCTGGAATGTTTAGATAAGATTTTAACATTTATAAAATATAAAATACAGCACAATAAATTAGGTATACAGCCTAAACACACAATTAAACACACCAGAATATTAGAATAAAATTTAGATTGGTTCAAAATATTAGAATATTTTATTTTACGCAACAATATTACCTTATGAATATGAAGTAAATGGTAGTTAATATTTTGTAGCATCCCCTTTAGCTTTCATAACAGCGTACAATCGATCTTGCATACTATATACAAGGTGTTTACAAACATTTCCATCAATATTAGCCCAAATAGACTTTATACGTGCCACTAACTCAGTTTTACTTGAAGGAGGATTTTCTTGAAGTTTTTTCTTCATTATACACCATAAGTTTTCGATGGGATTAAGATCTGGTGAATTTGGTGGCCAAGGAAGTACCTTAATGTTGCGTTGGCAGAACCAATTCTTAGTTGACACCGAGGTATACAGGGACGCTAAATCTTGTTGAAAGATGAAATCATCTTCAAATAAATCTTCTGATGATGGAATCATGTAATATTCTAAAATTTCTTGATATATCAGAGAGTTAACCTTTTCGTAGACGATGCATAACTTTCCAGGTCCTTCTGCACTCATACAACCCCAAACCATGACACTAGCAGCAAATTTTACGGAACGTTTAAGGCATTCTTTATCAAATGCTTCTTGCTTCATTCTCCAAACTCGAATACCTTGATTACCATATGAAACACAAAACATACTTTCATCACTAAATAATATATTTTTCCAATCTTCATTGCTCCATAAACGTCTTGATTTACACCAATTCAATCTTATACGCTTTTGTCTTGGAGTCATGAGAGGTTTTGTTTTCGGTACACGAGATTCAAATTTAAATTTATGGAGACGTCTTAATGTTGTCGATGTAGAAACTTCAACTCCTTCTTCTTTCCATTTTCGGTGCAAGAATCGCACACTTTTAAAACGGTTTTTCTTAACTATACGCTTCAGTTTCCTGTCATCTCTAGCAGATGTTTTTGGTTTTCGGCGATTATTTTGAAATTTTCCAATTTTTGAATATTGTGTTAGTATTTTACTAACGCTCGATTGCGAACAATGTAAATAATTCGCTATAAAACATTGATTTTTACCGTGCCAATACAAATCAACCATACGAAGTTTAGTAGATTCAGGAATATCACTCACACGGCCCATTTTAAGACGAAAAAGAAACAAACTGCAAAAAAGAATACTGATTTTAAATAAAATAGTCTGAATTTAATCAATGATGCCACCAGTTAAGAATTGGTAATAATTAAAGGAGAATTAATGGGAAATATTCTAATATTTTGAACCACTTGAATAATATTTTGACTTTTCAAAATAATTTTTTTTGCAATTAATCTTTTCAAAAATGATATTAAATTTAAGATAGCAAGTAAGTTTAATCAACAATAAGTTCTTAAGAAAAATATCGTTTGCATATTTTCATTAAAAGACATTAAATTACCAAACGATATTTTCAATTTCTAAAAAAAAGGAAATTATTCTAATATTTTGAATATGAGCTGTATACTTAAGAATCTATTGATTTTACTTAAATTCATGGCAAATTTTTTATTTGATATTAGTTAAAAAGAAAATTTTTGTTAACTCAACAAAAAATAATGAAACATTTGTTAAATATTGCTCATAAAAGTATTAAAAAGAAAAAGATATGAAAATAGCCAAAAATAATAAGAAATGTGCGAAAAAGTTGGAAAAAAAATGCTTGTAATAGTAAGAAAAATGGAGGACGCAATACTTGCGCACATTAAAAAGTGCGATGCGGTCCTGGTAGAAAGTGGATCGGTGAGTAGGCTCCCCGTATTATATATGGAGCTCAGCGATTTCAACATAGCAAACCGGGAGGTGAGACCACAGACAATCACCTCATCGAGTTCACGGATGAAAATCAAGGATTAATTAAATCTTGATTCATATATTAAAATGCAATTGGTCAGCCAAGTTAAATCTTGGTGGAAAACATCTAAAAACGATTTTAATGGTTGACACGTAGGTTTAACATTGTGCTCTCCTGCACCCAAAAATATGAAAACATGGAGAAATGGGAGCAGAAAAACATAATGGTAAACCTATCAGTCAACTGCTAAAATTGGATTTTTAGGTGATTTCCACCATGATGTGACTTGACAGACCGACTGCGTTTTAATATGCGAATCAAGATTTAACTGATTCTAGATTTTCATCTATGAATTTGATGAACTGATTGTCTGTTCTGCCACTTCCTGATCTATAATGGAATAAAATTGAATACTGGTTAGATGTGATTAGAGCAAACAAAGAATGTGCGTTTAGAAAGTATAGGACTATCTTTGGACATTTCTTACCTTTGCTTAAAGCCAAGGATCAGAAAGTAATTTCAATTGGGGTACGAATATTTTTGTTGTTCTTCAAGAAATACTTTTTGGAGAATGTTCTTTCACATACATATGTTGAGACGAACATAATAGTCAAGTTAACAGCCATTTTTTTTTTTTTTTTTTCCAGTTTTCTTAATTTTCTGAGAAATCTTTGTTCCAAAATTCTTCAGGGGATGCATTTAATACATTTGCAAGGAAATACCTTTTGACAAGTCAAATATCTCTGAAGTAAAGATTTTTCAAAACTGAACATCTTCATAACCATGTCAGTCTCTGAAACTGGAACAATTTCATAAGGCAATTTAAAAAACCAAGACAACCTTTCTCTGTAAATTTCTGAATCTTGCTTCAAATTCCTTCACAAGATCTGTCATTAAAAAAAAAATTTAAGATCACTGCAGTGTGTATTTCTGTTTATATTCAAAAAATGTGAAATGAAAAATTCTTCATTTGAAATATCTTTTTCAGCAGTCCAGTCTTCGATCTTCTGCTGTCCAGAGGTGGACCATGGTACACAGAGATGTAGTGGAGGGTATATGGGGAGATATGCCGTATACCTTCTGGATTTTTTAAAAGAGCACCGGTTCTCTCAAGAAGGCTATAGTATATGCACTCTAGAATATACCCTCTGCCTTGAGCGTATACTCTCTGTTTGGAGTGTAAAACCTCTGTTATTTTTACGACTACACACCTGATGGTACATTAGTTGCCAACCGTAAAGTGTAAACAATACTCTATCATGAAAGCTTTCTTTTTGAAACTTTACTCTTGTACACTAATTACTAGTTTTATTTATTTGCTTACTTTACTAGCAGCCTTTGCCTGCTTTGCATATAATATAAGCCAATGTTAAAAAAGGGCTATGAAAAAAAAAAAAAAACAGTGAATGAAAATTTAGTATTATTTTGTACATAAATAATAAAGAAAATTGCGATCTCCAAAATGAATGACTGTTGAATTCACACTTTTCTTCGGGATGGAGTTTTGTGGCTCTGGAGCGGAAATTGAGTTCTTGAGGGGGAGGGGGGAAATGCACATTTTTATAATTGAAAATACAAAATCTTAAATTTTCTGGGGCAGGTGGTGTAAATGCCCCCCTCCTCCTGGGTCACTCTCTAAAACCACACAAGATCTCGCTTATTTAGGTGCACCACCAAATCTGTTTGAGTGGGTACTTTTCATTCTGTTATAGCTTGCTTATTCATAAAAAACCAAAAATGCTATTTTTGGATTGAATTACCAAAAAAAAAAAAAAAAGATTGTTTCACTTTTTAAAAAATGTTGCATCAATAATATGATGGATAGAAATTGAGATGCTACATTTTTTGAGAAAGACGATTGGCAATTATGATATTGGTGAATTAGACAATAATCGATATTCATACTGATGTATCAATAAAATTAAGCAATTTTAATGAGTTGTTTTAAAATTCTGATAATGATTTGGACAATGAATGAGGACTATTAATTTTTTTTTTGCATTAAAAGACTGGATTTTTAGAATATTTATAGAATTATATATGATAATTTTAAAGTTTTCTGCATTTACACCTTTTTTTTTTCTTACTCATTTTAGGATTTCAAATTTTTTTTATATTCATGTATAAGCAGATCCTTCTACTTTAGAACCAAAAAAATATCAAAAAATATTATATACCTTATACCTTGAAATATATGGTATATATGTAGGTATATAACAGTATTTTGTTAAAAAAGGAATATCAAAGTAACAAGTGAAATTTTTATTGACATCTAAGAGAGGGAAGGGTCAAAAAGTAAAACACAACAGGAAGTCTGCAATCTAAAAGCCCGCAAATAAAGTTTTCTCACTCTTATAACAAAAATGCATAGATGTTTACTTTCATTCAACTTATGACACAGATGAACAAATTTTCAGTTTTCGAAGAAATTTTAGCAATGAAGACATTTTTAAAACATTCTATTTAATATTTAATATGTGATTTATCACATGCTAACTAAATGTAGAACCGACAAAGTGAAAAATGTCCAAGCTGGGAATTGAACCTGAAACACTTGGAATAATGCTCCAAGTGCTCTACCATTTAAACTACCAGGACGATGTCAAGCTTCGCATCTCTAACTCACATATGTTGGCAAAGCTGCATCTGCAGCACAATATGAAATTGTCTTCATGAACACACAATCTTATGGCGAAACATGAGACACAAATAAACACAACAACGGTGAAGACATAATTTTAATTTGCAGCATTGGAAATTAATTGCAAAGTTAATTTAAATTATAAATGTATTACCGATGCTGAGTTTATTTGTGTCTCCAATTTCACTGCAAGATTTTGTGCTTGTGAAGATGATTTCATCTTGTGCTGCAACACCAACATATGTAAGTGAGAAATGTTAAGTTGGGCATCGTCCTCATAGCTTGAATCATAGAGCACTTGGGAGTGTTATTCCAAGGGAACCGAGTTTGATTTCTGGCTTGGACATTTTTCACTCAGTTGGTTCTATGCTTAGTTAACAGTGTGATAAAACACATATTGAATATTTAATAATTTCAAGTGTAATTCTACTGCTGAAAATTGAAAAAATTAATTAAAATTATACATGTTATTTACTTAATAAAAAATTTCAGCAGGCTCACTTGACACAGTGCAGGCTCAGAGATATCTCTCCAGTTATAGTCAAAGAGCCAAAAACACAAAAACCTAAGATATTGAGCATGAAAAAAAGCCTTTATTTTATGGAAGAGTAGATATTAGAGAAGAATTTAATAATCCATGTCTGCCAGAAGTGAAGTGGTGCATTAGCCAAAAATTAGTACCATTAGCGGTTTATTTTTTGGCTTATTATCACATTTGCCATACAAACATTTCATGCCTTTAACAGTATGGCAAGCACATTGATAATCTTACGAGGCAACCACTAATGATATTAATTTTTTACTTATGTACCACTTCAATTGGGCAGACATAAATCTTTATATTCTGCTATTTTTACTCTTTCATAAAATAAAGATTTTTTTCTATGCTTGATACTTTAGGTTTTTGTGCTATCGGCTCTTGGACTATTACAGGTTAAATCACTAAGAAATTTAAAATGTCGTAGATTTTTAAATTATTCAATAATTATTTCTAGAGGATAATCATAGAAATTTCATTCCACCTTAACAGCAGCTAGTCAATGAATAATTTAATGCAAAATCAATTCTTATAAATATATGCATGATATTACAAGTGTTTATTATTCATGTGTAATTTTAGACTGTATGCATGTCTAAAAGACATGTTACACATACTGCATGAATAAGGTTTCTCTCCTGTATGTAAAAGCATGTGACGTCTTAAATTTTTTGGTAGACTAAAAGCTCGATGGCATACTTCACACACATGAGGACGTTCACCAGAATGCACTAATGAATGACTATCCATATGACTTTTATAATTCGTAGAATATGGACAGAAATAACATTTAAAACGTTTCAAAGAATCTTCATTGCAATCAGTTCTGATTTGTAAAGCTAAATCTTTCACAGACATGAAGGCACTAGGATAGTTATCAGATTGCAATCCTGAAATGAATAATTTAAAAATTAATTGTAGCCATAAAAATAACTTTTCCTTTCCGTGATTTGTACAGTAGACTCTCTCAAATATGCACAGCTTGGGATGAGAAATTGTGCAAATTTTAGAATTTTGCGTGTTTCTGGGCATAGCTTTGTTTGCATTTTTTAAACAGTAATTTGAATGTAATTAATAAAGTAATCAAAACTATAATGAATGCTTACAATGTAACAAAATAAGTAATAAACTAAAATAATAAAAATTTAGATAATTTTTAAAATTATTAAAATATTAAAAGCAATGGTCAAGTTAATAATCAATATTTGCTATTAAGATGAAACATATTTTTGCTAAATTATTCAATCAAACTTGCCTCATAAAAGTACAATACTAATTCCAGAGCTGCCAACTTTTATGCATTTTTCCAACCACAAAAATTTTATAGTAAATATTGTGTTATTTAATCGTCGAAATCTTATGATTAAACACATGGAAAATCTTTGTACAATTTTAGCGGTAGCAAAAATGCGTAAAAGTTGGCAGCTATGCTAATTCACATCAAAATCATAAAATAAGGAAGTTTCATTACAGGTTTAACCAGACTTATATTTGGTAAGAAGATTACGATTACCAATGATATCAGCAATATCTTGAAATTTTTCAGAAATAAATTTATTCTTCATGAAAAAAAACATGAACTCAGTAATATAAACAAGAACTATAAATTAAAATATTATATGGAATTGATATAAAACTAAAAAAGTCAAATTTTGTCCTTATATCTGAATTGAATGTTTCATTGTTTACATCTGTAAATTATGTATGGATTTTAGAGAGTTACGGATTTGAAAAAGTCTACTGTATATAATTTTATCAAGAGAAATGAAAATATTGTAGTTAACAATTTTTAAAAACAGACAAATTATATGCAAATAAAAACAAGCAGATTTAAAAATTATCATTAGAAAATTAAGAATAAATAAATAAATAAAATAATCAAAACTGCTGTACATAAAAACTTATGAAAGGTCTTTTTATCTTCTTCCTTTTATTTATTTATTTATTTATTTTTATTTTTTTTATTTATTTATTTTTTTTTTTTTTTTTTTTGCTAAAATACATTAAAATTGTTTATATCAGTTGCATCCTAAATATTCCTACATTTTTTTATGAAAAATTGCAACATTGCAACTAAGAAAAAATAAATAAAAATGAAATTATTCCTGAAAAAAGAAAAAAACACTACATAGAGATGAAATTCAAAAGATTTAGAAACATATTTTTAAAATTATGATTACTACAACAGAATTAATAATGATGCATGAAAATGATTAATTAATTATTTTAGCTGTTGAAAATAAATTAGTAATTTATCCCACATTTACACATATTGAATGCAATGCTCTTTGCACAAACACACTTTCATTAACCATTAAGATGGTAAAAGGTGAACACAAGAAATTATAAAGATGTAATAGACTCAGTCAGTTATATATCAGATTGATATAAGTATATAATGCAGACTAGTAGAGTATTGTATCCACAGTAAAGATTATATATGGTACTTATTTAATATAGATGCATAAGTTCAATACCAACTCAATATTAATTTCAAGTTCGCAAGATATTGGATAAAAGGTAGTCAATTGGAAAACAAGAAAGCACAGATCTTGAATAATGAAAAAGGAAAGATTTTTTTTTAATCTTTATAGTTTTTCCTATAAATTATTATCATTAAAGAAACTTTTAAAAAATGGAATTTTTTTTATGAGATTATTTTCTCAATAAATAGTTTTTAAAAAAGTGACACAAATTCTCTTTTCCGTGAAAAAAGAAAAATTTCACAAACATGTTTTTAAAGATGCAGGTTTTAGATTTGAGCTCCTCTATTTTATGTTTTTAATACTTTAGTTCTGTAAACATTTCATTGTTAATTACCTTGTGTTATCTTTGTTCCTTTTATTTTATTCTTACTGATATATACATATACATTTTGGAATTTATAAATGCTTTATTAAAACTTTCTATAAATATGTATAATTAATGAAGTTAAACATGACAGACTAAAAAGAAAAAACTATTTACAGCAGTATTGCATTCGAAGGGAAAATGAAATTTCATGTCTGGTTTATAGAAATTCTGTGGAAGTTAACATAGGATGATAAATTGAAGAGCATTGCCAGTGCAAAGAATAATGAAAATTCTCAAACGCATGGCTGAACTTCAGAAAGATAGACTGTCAGAAGAGATATTGAGAATTCTTAAAGAACAAATTTTAAGCCAATTGAAAATAATAAAGCTGCTTTATTACATTCAAGTCAAAATCATTTCCTAACATGTATTCACATTTTTTTTTAAACAATGGAACAATAACTAGGGCTATTAAATTAAAATAAAAATACAATAAGCATTATTATTAGGAATATGGATGACATATGAATATGTAGAATGGATTTAACCTAGAATCCCAGAGTTTTATGCTCATTCAAGTCAAAATCATTCTCCAACATGCATTCACAATTTTTTTTATTGAAACAATGGGAACAATATCCAGGGCCAATTAAATAAGAATACAGTAAGTATTATTATTAGAAACATGGATGACATATGCATATGAATATGAAGAATGGATTTAACCAAATAATCTCAGAGCTTTATGTCCACTCAAGTCGAAATCATTCTCTAATATGCATTCATAATTTTTTTTTTTTTTTATTGAAACAATGAGAATAATAACCAGGGCAATTAAATTAAAATTAAATTAAAGTAAGTATTATTACTAAAAATATCGATAACATACGTATGTGAATATGAAGAATGGATTTAATCTATAATCTCCGAGTTTTATGTCTATTACATTTATGAATCATAAAAAACAGAAACACAGAATGTCATTCAGCAGACTGTTTTTTCCAAATGTGATATGAACTTAAAAATTATTCAGGAGCTTCGGGAAATGATTCCTGTACTTATTATAATGACCATGACAAATATTTTTTTAAACACACATTTATAAAAGGTTTGGCTGAATAAAGTTTTTGATTTAAAAATTTAGGTTGTAAGTAATATAGCTTCTGCCATGACTAGCACTGCACACAAAGCAATTTCAAAATCAAAAGAAAAATGCAAAGAACTGATTTAAACATTGTTGTCTCATTTTACAGAAAAGTTTGTGAAACTGAAAATTGTTGTGAAAATTTTTAATTCAAATGTATGCTTAATAATTCAACTCAAACTGCCATGTGTGATCATGATCATGGCATTAATCCACCCCAATCTAATAAATATCTTGGTAATATGAGTACTAATAAATTTACTTTATTGCACAGAAATTTGGTAACTATCCACTCATAAAGACTTAAATGTTAAGTTTTATTTATGTTACAGGAAATTATCAGAAATTATGAATGTGTTCAGATCAAAATGAATAATGTATTTGGTGTTTATAGCTAATATTACAAATCATTTTAGTAAACTAAAACAAAAAATTCATAATGTTATCAAGTAATTTTTAATAGTAAAACAAAACAATTTTTTAATAGAATTTTTTCCACTTTAGTTGTTGCCAGGCATTATTAAATAATCATCTGGGTTGAATTTTTTAGAACACAAAAAGCTAATAAAAAAGATTTCAAGGAAGAAAAAAAATGTTTAAAATTCCTTATTGCAATTAATCAAAATTCAGCATGATTCCATATTGGAATAAAAATATACAAATGTGGCATTTCAAAATTACTGTAATTATTCATAAGATGACTAACTGCCTACAGTATAATACTTATTAAGCATACCTTTGCACAGCACCTTTGCTATTTTCAACTTTATATAAAATAACAAATATGTGGAAAGATCAAATTTAATCCAACATTACAAATTTTTAAAACTCAACAAAATTTTATAAGTTTGATTCATTAAAATACAAGAAATTTTTTTATTTTTTCCAAAAAATAACTTGAAATAAACTTGGCATAATTATAAGTTTTGAATTTTTTTTAATAAATGGTTGCATTTTATTTATAGAAATTTTATTCTGCTCAATGGCTATAATATAAATGTACATTTTTATTTATTTAATTATTTATTTTTAATGTGGCCCACAGCTTTATGTATAATATTTAATCTGGCGCTCTTTGTAAATGAATTTGACATGCCTAGCTTACATTATAGCACAAGAACTCTGAATTTTTGTGGCAAAGGGAAAAAAATACTTCAGAAAGACTTATAAGTCTGAATGCATTTCAAAAACTTATTCATAAAAAGATAAAAAATTGTCATATTGGAGCACTGAAGAATATAATATGTTTGCACCATAAGACTTGTTAAATAATCAAATTTGTTTGTTGCAAAAAAATATTTACAGAAAATTTAAATTATATTTTTATTTTGCTACAAAAAGTTTGACTCTTTGATAAATATTATAATACAAATAACACTCTGATATGTTTAAGGAATTTTTGAAATTTGAATGATTTATGAGACATCCAGTACAAGGAGCACACACATTATAAGTGCTTAGTTTCAATTTGCCAATGTGTTTAAAAGACACATAATTTGGAAGTATACTTGAAAGTATAAACATGTGATATTTTAATTTATTGGGCAGAGTAAAATATTGATTGAATCTTTTGCCCTTGTAAAGGCATTCGCTGGTGTTAAAAAATACTTTATCTTACATTTGTGATTTGTGGAATAGGGAGAAATGTCATATTTAAAATGGTTGAGAGAATCTTCATTACAATGAATTGTATTGTTTAAAGTTAAATCCTTAGCATAAACAAAATCATTCTGATCAGCGTTCAAAATCCTTGATGGTCGCTGGTTTGAGAGCTCCAAAAATTCAATCTAACTACTAATTTTAAAAATTTAGTGGTCTGCAGGATCAGTAACTTTTTTTCCTCTCTCTGACAGGTAAACATAAGTTTTCCTGTCCATGAGAAAAACGAACCAAACACAAACCACAAAATTTTATTTTATTTGAAAAATAAATATTAAAAAAAATTGCATTAATCCTTACAGTCAGTTGAAATAAATGATTTGAGATAAAATACATAATTAATAATTTAATAGTTTTTGTTTATGTTTTGTATATATTTTTTTTAGCAAATTATAATTTTAAATTTCATTACTCCAAAAATTTTGGGTAATTGCAAAGGAAGTTAGATTTATATTCCAGTAGGAGGCGGGGAGTGTCATTTAATGGACTAAAGGTATTTAATAGAATTTTATGTAGCAGACCAATGATAATGACTGGGGACCAGTAAACTCTCATGGTTACTAGTCCTTGGGACAGTAACTTTTTTTAAACTCAATTCTACCATTGTTAATGGTCATCAAATTAAAGTCCTCGTAAAAGCAACTTCAGAATCATTTCAAGCCATTAAAATTTATAAATAAATAAATAACATTTAAAATTTTTCATACAATAGGTTGAAGTTTAATTTTGAATATAATTTTTAGACATAGTTTTTAAATTTATAATACAGTCGCAAAATAAATAAATAAAATAAATAAATATAGTAATGTTGTTTTAATCTAAGTTAGCACTAAATTAACAATTCAAAATTTCAGAATAAAAAAAAGAGACAATATCAATCAACTGTCACAACCTACACAGATATAGAAAGGGGTAGATATAAAAAAAATATGAAATGTTTGTGGTGTTGTTAATGGATGACATATTGAAAAGAAATAAAAAATAATATAATGCCAATAAAAAAAATTGCAATAAAATTAAAAAACAGAAAAATTCTTGATTTATTTGATATGAAAAGCACAAAGATCTGAAGTTTACCTAAGCCTGAGTCAAATACAGTGTAACCTCATAAATACAGCATCAAAGTCATCCTCCAAATATTTTTTTTTTCCTACCTTTTTTACATTTTCAATTTACAAGAATAAGAAAAAAACAGCAATGGTTTGCAAATAAAAATCTTCGAGATCTAAAACTAATTTTTGTTGAACAGAACAATCACAGAGTTTGTTCAACATAGGATAGCTAATAAGCTAAAAATGTGTCACTGGAAAATTGTGTAAATCAGACATAAAAGAGAAAAATAGAAAAAAATGAGGAAAAAATTGTCTATTCATAAAATAATGCAGCCAAACTTGTATAATTTTGACACATTTTAACAGTTATTCAAACAATAAAAAGGAAATATAACAGTACATATGATTATTATTTTCTATTTGTAACTTAGAATGCATTAAAAAAAAATTAACTAATAATAACTGTACCAAAAAAGAAAAAGTAATGTAAATCAAAATAGAAAATTAAAGACAGCTTACACTTTACTATTTGCTACAAATATAAATCCAAATATACCTGATGAAGTTAATTTTTCAAAGCGAATATTTTGAATTTGAATGGTTTGACTGTTTTATCACTGAAATTACTCTGATGCACAACACACTGGGAACTTATTGAATAAATAAAACAAAATATACTATTCTAAACAGAATTTTATGGAAACTAACTTTCCCTTTCAAGCAACTTTGAAAAACTTCATTTACATATCTTTCAGATGTTTATTGTAAAAGCTTGCCTTTGATTGGATGACTGGTCTGTACAGCATTTTAAAAACAAGCTCCAAGGATTTAAGTAGACAAAAGGTCAGATTATTAAATTTTTCAGATTCCCCCCCCTCCACCATCTAATTGCTTCCAATATTTTCTTGACATTTTTGCATTAAACCCGTAGAATGTCCAAAATTGCTTTAAAACAAGTAAGAAAAATCATGTGTTATGCTTAGATTATGAAACATCTTCCAACACTTCCTGAAATCTTTAACAAAACTTCATTATTTTGGGAAATAAGGTCTGTTTGTCTGTAGCCAAATATGTATTCAAATAGTTTTGAACAGCCTTGTATTTGATTTGCAGGCTGATATATATACTGTACGATGGGAAATTTAATTTAGCAAGAAAATATTTAGCAGATTGAAATTTCTCTTTCAGCAATTTATCTAATAAATGGAAATTTCCATTTATTAATTCCATTCCAACAATAAATACTTTTGTTCAGCCCTATAGTTTACCAGGTACCTTTATTACATACTAGTATTTAGCTAAAAAAAAATTTTTTAACTAAAACACTCTTAAAACTACTGAAATCACATTCTCTGAAATTATCATTTGTAGACGTCCATGTATCCAATTCTTTGTGTGGTCTTGTATATCATTTTATCTATATTCTAGAAACAACGGAATGCAGTTCAGCATAAAAATGCATAACTTATTTTAAAAACACCTTTAAGTAATTTATACTCATATTCAATAATGTTTACAAGCCTTTTGTGTAGCCCTGTATATCAACAATAGCATTTATACACACCATACAATATGCATAAATTTAGTGAAATTTAAAAGCACATATAATAATTAAAATACATTTCATCCATCAATCAGCAATCATTGGATACATACACTTCAGAAATAATATACTATTTAAAGACTTTTGTGTGTCCCTGAAAATACTATGCGCTTCCTATTATGCATGACTATATCGCATAACTTATATTAAGCATCAGCAACGTATATCAATTTTATTACTCATAAAATAGTTTAATATAATTAATTCTTTAAGCATTTTAACTGGGAATTTCCGTCACATAATCTTTGAAATCAAGGACTGATTTAATACGAAACTGATATTAATGTTATGTTTTTGCAGTGCATAAGATAAATAAATATGTAAGGTAATCATAAACGAATCCCTATACAATTAGTTTTTTCATGTATTATTTTATGAAGCATTAAGATAAAAGACAAAATAGGTTGGACGCTTAAATGGTTAAAATAGGTTGCATATAATTTCCTCCTTTATCATTATGTAATGGAATTCTTTTGTGTGGTCCTGTAAACGAATAATAGCTATATTTTTCCATTGCATGTCTTATAAAAAACATATTTTAGTGCAATTCATAAATGCTATAAATTTTAATATGTTTGACAGGGAGTAACATCTTTAAAATTCTTTTGAAACAAATTTTTTCGATAAAATCGTAATGTAATCGAAAGTTTTTGACTGTCCCTATAAATAAACTTATGTTTAGAAACTTCATTTGAAAAAAGGTTCGTGCTAGAGTAAATGTCAATAACGTAAAAAAAAAAAATTTCAGGGCAATCAGAGTATATTTACAGGAGTAAAAGCGCAGACAGATGGCCAGATAAACCGAAATCATAAACATTTTTCAACATTGCTGGAAAAAGTTAAAAATAATCACAATGCTTTAGCCAAAACAACAGATAAACTAAATTTTTAATACTATTATTATTACCGTCAAGCATCGATACAATAAAGGACAAATGTGCCCAAGTGTGATGCTGAAGTCATTTTGCAGTAACACTTGACGATTAAATTTCAATTTTATTGCAATTTTTTTAAACTTTTAAACATTTATTACTTTTATTTTTTACATTGTCAAAAGAGGAAAAAAATTTACTTTTAAATAAAATTTGCTTGAAATTGTATCACAAGTTGAAAACTGTATTGCTATTTACAAAATTTTTATTATTTTTCAAATAATAAATCAAGTTAGTTCATGGAACTAGAATCCTCTTCTTGAGTTTGAGCATTACGATGAGATGCCATGTGGTAGTCAAAGGAATATTTAAAACGCCAGCTCAAATTGCATGCAAGACACTTGAAAGGTTTTTCTCCGGTGTGGATGCGCATGTGCGTATTCAAGGTGAACTTTCGAGCAAAAGTCTTCTTACACAGACTACACGTGTATTTCTTTCCACCATCCTTTTTCGTACTCTCGTTTAAAAAAGAGCTGCATTTCAATGAAAATGTATAGCCTGAAACAGAAATGATAAATTAAATATCAGTTTAGAAAGACAAAAAAGCATATATTTCAGTACTATTGATGAAAATTAACAGTCACCACTCGCAAAATGGCGATTAAAAAAAATCATCGATCGTCAAGTGAAATACAGCTTTTTTCATGGAAATATGCATATCAATTTTGATTACATCTAATTAGCATTCTTTTTTCTATTAGATGCAAACAGATTTCAAGGACTTAGCTCTGTTTTCAATAGTTTGGCTTTTCGCCATCACCTTGATTTTCAGTTGGATTTTTTTTCCAGAAATATAGTTTTGTTCTGCAAAATATATTAATCAGAATTCCACGTTCATTCCAAGTAATTTATTCTTTTTTTTTTTTTCTATGAATGCAAGAAGATTTTAAGGATCTTCAATATTTCAACTTCCACCACAGGCTCAGCAGTTAAATTATTTTTCTTCATAAGATATTATTTAATCCTCAAAATACACCCACCATCTTATATTTCAACTGTATGTAATGCATTATAACACATTTACTTATTAAATAAAATCCAAATAACATTTTATTGTTTTTTATTTATAATTGAATCACTATTTATGGCTGAAAAAAAAAAAATGTCTTAAATTTTAAATTTATCCATTTTCACTTTCATCTTTACAAGAAGAAAGCATTGAATTGATGAAACTTTTCGAATTCCAGCTTTAGAGGTCAGAGATTCCAAATGTTCATACAATGTTCATACATACAAATATACATGTTTTTACAAAATGTCTGTATGTGACATAAATTTTGTGGGCACTGTATCTAAAGAACTAATGCTCGGAATTTCACAAAACTTTAAATTATATGCAAAACACTTGAAAGGTTTCTCTCCAATATGGATGCACATGTGCATGCTCAAGGTGAACTTTTGAGCAAAAGTCTTTGTACACAGGCCACACATGTATTTCTTTCCACCACTATTTTTCCCACACTCGTTTAGAAAAGAGCTGCATTTTAATGAAAATGTATAGCCTGAAACAGAAATGATAAATTAAATATAAGTTTAGAAAGGGGGAAAAAGCATATATTTCAGTACTATAGATGAAAATTAACTGTCACCACTCGCCACATGGCGATTTAAAAAAAAATCTTATCGATTGCCAAGTGAAATACAGTTTTTTTTCATGGAAATGTGCATATCTATTTTGATTAAATCTAATTAGCATTCTTTTTTCTATTGAATGCAAGCAGATTTCAATGACTTAGCTGTATTTTCAATAGTTTGGCTTTTCGCCATCACCTTGAATTTCAGTAGGATTACTTTTTTCCAGAAATATAGTTTTGTTCTGCAAAATATATTAATCAGGATTCCACATGCATTTCAAGTAATTTATTCTTTTTTTCTCTCTGAATGCAAGCAGATTTTAAGGATTTTCAATATTTCAACTCCTACCACATGCTCAGCAGCAATTTCGTAAATCGTTCGCAGAAAAATCATAAATATCGCAAGACATTTGCTGGGAAAATGCGAATTTCGTTAGATAATTGTGAAAAAACTCAAATTTCGTCTGAAGATCATGGATAAAAACTGTGAATTTCGTGAAACAATAATGAAAAAAAAAACCCACAAATTTCATCAAAGATTTTCCCTCCCCCCTCCACAAAAAAAAAAAAAACCCCGCAAATTTCGGTTAGGGATCACAGAAAAAACGAAAATATCGCCAAACCTGCGGGAAATCAATCACAAATTTCATCAAAGGATCGCGAAAAATCCACGAATTTCATCAAAAAAACGTGAAAATATCTACAAAGTTCGTCAAAAAACCGTGAAAAATTCATAAATTTTATCAAAAAATCTTAAAAGTCTGATAATTTCGTCCAAAGATCGCAAAAAAAAAAAAAAAAAAAAAAAAAAAAAAAAAAAAAAAAAACCCCGCAAACTTCATCAAAGGGCCGCAGAAAAAACATAGAGTCAAAAGTAAACTCTCCCCCCTTTTACACAATCTGCTGCAACTTTTCAGAAAATTTGTTGCAAATTTCAAAAAAGTTTTACTCAGAATCACCCCTGAAGAACCCTCTGATAAATTTGGCGTTTTCCCGCGATCCTTCAAAGAAATTAGCATTTTTTATGATCTTTTATTGAAATTCACATTTATTTCGAGATTCTTTCGCGATATTCGCGTTCTTTTAAGCGGCATTTTGATAAATTTGGATTCATATGCAGGGACGTGCGAAGAGAAAACTGCGCTCGGTGCAAAGTTTCAATTTAGTGTTTCTTTTTTCTTCTTACCGGCCGCCAAAAATGATGTTGGTAGTAGAAAATCGGCACCCCTAAGTTTCTGCGCCCGGGGTAACCGCACCTTCGCCCCCCCCCCCCCCTCCCCCCCTGCTCCCTTTCATACGACGCTGTTTAAATGGCGATCCTTTTGCAAAATTCACATTTATTCCGCGATGCTTTCACGAAATTCACATTTATTCCGCATTGGTGTTTACAAAATTCGCGCTCATTCCACAATCATTTCACGAAATTTGCGTTTTTTTCACAATCCTTTCACAAAAATCGTGTTTATTTCACGTGTTCATGTTTTATCGAGATCGTTTAAGGAAAGTCGAATTTTTTTCACGATTCTTTGATAAAATTGACGTTTTTATCGCGATAATCCAACAAAATTTTCTGCAAACGACTGATGAAATTGGTTGTGAAAATATGCAATTCAGCTCCGTTCAAAAGCTATGAAAAATCGGGAATTAGCCCGGAAATTCAGACATAACTATCCAAATTTCGAGATTGATAAACGATATTTCATAACTTTTGGAATCGAATGCGTTAATTTTTTGGAAAATTTGAAACTTAATTACTCCGTTCTCGCGACGGTAAATAGCACCGAAACTTGTCAATCGATCACGGGGAGGAATCCGAAATTTGATGATTGGTTGCGGGAAAAAGGCGTGAATTCCAATTTTTCGCAGCAAAAAACTCGCAAAATATGTTATTCAATCGCATAAAAATATCACAAAATTCACAAAAAAAAAAAAAAAGGGGGGGGGGAATTAATTGTGCTTTAAAATGCAAGATTTTTCGAAAAATCTGTGGGTTTTTTTGGGCGGGAGTCTCCCGCCTATGATATTTTTTTGGGCTGGATTTCAAAATTTCGGGCGCGAATCCCGCCATCCCGCCCTGAAATTCAAGCCTTGATTGATCATTATTTATGGCTGAAAAAAAAAATATCTGAAGGTTAAAACTCAAATTTATCCATTTTCACTTTCTTCTACCTTTACAAGAAGAATGTATTGGATTAATGAAAATTTTCGAATTCCGGTTTTAGACGGAATTACATGTTTTAGGGGTCAGAGATTCCAAAAAACTTGTTTTCAAAATGTGTCAGTGAGTCTGTATTTGACATAAATTTTGTAGGCGCTGTATCTAAAGAACTAATGCTCGGAATTTCACAAAACTTTAAATTACACACAAAACACTTGAAAGGTTTATGTCCAGTGTGGATGTTCATATGCGTGTTCAAGGTGAATTTTCGTTCAAAAGTTTTTACACAAACTAAACATGTATTTATTTCCACCACCATTTTCCCACACTCATTTAGAAAAGAGTTGCATTTCAATGAAAATGTACAGCCTGAAACAGAAATGATAAATTAAATATTACTTTAGAAAGGGAAACAAGCTGGAAATTGCAAGTCAAGCATAAAAAATGAGGTATGTTCATATTAAATCGAAGTTTTAAAAATATTCAAATGCTGGTGTAATAGTTCTTTAGATAGAATATAGTGGCCAAAATCTTTTGCATCTCACTGTAAATGCTACCTGTTTTGTATTATACAGAAAGTAACTTATAGTAACCCTTAGCAATGTACATCAATTTCATAAAATATGAAATAGTTTAATGTAATTAAAACGCACCCCCAAATTATATTTCCCCAATGCCATTATGTAATGGAATAATTCTGTATGGCCCCATAAAGGAATAACAAATATTCTTTTGCACCACAGATTGTACAGACGTATTTTTATATTGTTTTTTTAGTTTATATATTTTTTAAATGCATATCAATTTTATTATGTTTGAAAGAATGTAACATCCTTAATCCCTCAGGGACAAGCAAAATATATATATATGCCACAAAAAGGCTTAAGAAGCCTTCTTTATCCCCACCAGTAAAATTTACCTATTTTAATTGAAGCAGTTTCTTGATTTATTAAGGCAAAAATTTCTGTTTTTAAAAACTGGAGACAAAACATTAAAAATTTTGTAATAGGCTCTCGTTGTGAAGGTATTAAAGTACACTTGAAACTATTTTTTTCCCATTGAGCATAATGTAACAGAATACTTTTGATTGTCCCTGTAATTGACCTATACATCTGATTTTTCATAAAATTTGAAATGACTCGATAAAATTGGGCAAGAATTCTATATTTTAAATTTCAAAAGATTCGGTTGGGTAGTTTTTGCTCTGTTATATGCGGGTAGAGAGACAGACAGACTGAACGACGACTAAATATGCTACATATTTACATAATCATGAACACCTAAAAAGTATATACTTTAGTACAATTTATGTGTATATCCAAATATATTGTAGCAATGTGTTGTTATTTTACTTAACCTCTTCAGACGTCAGGGTTCATTTATTTATACATATTTTTTAACTTTTTATTATTAATTTAAATTAACAAACTGATAACTAAGAAAGATTAAAAAGCAAAAAAAAATTATAATTCATTTTTTACACATAAAATTGGATGATACATGGGGACTCAAATAAGCATATTTTTTGACAATTTCTTAGATTTTTTATTTTATTTCATTCTTTTTGCATAGCAAAATCAATTAAAAAAAAAAAAAAAAAAAAAAAAAAAAAATTAGTATTAATGGTTTTTACAAATGGTATCTAAAGACACATTTTTTTTTTTTTTTTTTCTGCAAAACATTTTAATATAACACATATCTTGCTAAAAAAGCACTCTTAAGAAACAAATTGTTAAATGAAAAAAATACACATTTCATCGAAAGTATATAAACCAGTGTTATTAATTTATTTAATGATTCCAATTCATCTTGGTGCTCAACAAAACAAATTTTTGGATACTAAGAGAAATACTTACTTGTCACTTTCTCACATAGACAATTTCATACAGACAGTGGGGAAAAACAATTGAAATGAAAATATTAGTGATCAAGAAAAGTAAAAACCAAAATGCTTCAAAGGTACAAAATCTTAGAAAGGTAAACAGATTTCAATAAAAAGTCATTGATGACTCATACGTTTTTTTAAAAATAGTTACTGAAAAGGCAACTGAAAAAAACAAAATCACAAAATTGTCTTGCTGATAGACAATATCCAGCGGATCCACAAGAATATTCTCCAAAATGCAAATTGAACAACATCAAACTCATTTTTTTCCTGACGATACATTTCTAAACTTCAATCATTAGATGAAGGAATAATAAATAATCTTAATGTACATAATCGAAAAAGAATCTTGCAAAAAGTAAAGTAATGTGAAATAAAATGTAAGGATGAAACTATAGCAAGTGATGAAGATGATAATAAAGAAGAAATTGAAAGACTTTTAAAAGGAGATATGCTAAAAGCCTTTGATATAATAAGGAGGAGATTCCAGTTTCAAAATAATGTTACAGATGAATTATTTTGACACTAATAAAAGGATGAAAATTATGAACAATGTATTTTTCATCAGAATCCTGTACAAAAGAATATTACAGACATTTTTAAAGTTAAGGATTTAGAATACGGAGAAAAAAGAGAAAAGGTATGCTATCCTTCATTTTATGCTTACTGTTCTTTGCTATGTTTTTTAGGCATCATTGTGATTAATTTTTCTCATATGTCTACATTGCATAAAAGAAAGAGTTACTACTGAATTAAAATACATTTTTTCAATGTTTCCAAATTTGTATGCATTGTATAAAGGTGCATTTTATTACATAAATTTCAGGAATTTAAGTATTTCATGAATCATGAATTTTATTAGTTTCTATTTAACAAATTTCCTTTGTAATGAAGAACTTAAGTATAACAATGAGACTTTGTTAAATGGAAATTTCATTGCAATTCTAAAATAAGTATGTTTTTTATTTTGTTCTTCGTGATATGAAAATTCATCTAAATCAAAATCTTTATTTATAAAAATTAAATATGAAATTTTAATATGAATATCAGTGATTACACTTAGAAAAAAAAAAACTGTTCTAACAAGTAAAATGGCAAAAATTACTCTTCTACAAACAAAACTTACTGATCAAATGTACATTAAATTTTATGAATTTTCAGTATTTCACTCTGCTTTTGATGCCAGAAAACACTATAAATTCATAACAAATAAAATAATTTTATTTATGGAATTTACTACTATATTTGTTAGAGTACGTAAAAGAGAGATCCTGTATCTAAAATATTGTTGAAGTTGGCATTTTAAACAAGATTTTTATATTAATCATGAAAAGGCATTTTTTAGATTGCAAAAATTGACATTTAAAGGACACGAAAATAATAAATATCATAACACACCATATAATAATCAACAAGATTTTGATAAAACAAACATAAATAAAAATGTTAAAATTATGCATTAATAAAATTTATTTTTTAAAAAATGTACAGCAATTCTGTAATAATATACAAAAATGTCTTTAATTATGAACCTTGAAAGCAGTTTTTTGATATCTTAATTTTTTTTTTAATTCATTATTTAAATAATGTACTTCAATATGACCTTTACAATCCTTGACAATAGTTAACACAACATACAAATGAAAATAATAATAATAATTAAGAAATTAAACTTAAAAAATAAAATAAAGCTTTGAATTTTTTACAATTTTGTCCATTTAGACTTTTCTTGTACATTATGTAGATCCGGAGAATTATTTTAAACTAACAAAAATGAAGCTTAACAAAAATATAAAAATAAGCTGAGATTAGATGAACTGTTAAAAGTGATTTCTGGACAGCGAATATAAATTCTCTATTCACAGTAAAATTAGAATACCATATTATGAAAGATATAGAGAGATTCAAGGCAGTTCTAAGATTTTTTTATTAGATTTTTTTGGGGGGGAGGGGAGGAGGGGAGGGGGGGTGATTTTTTACAATATTAGCATTTTTCTACAATCGTTAGCTTTTTTTTTTTTTTTTTTTTTTTTTTTTTGTTACATCAATACAAAGAATTTGATTTGTTGCAATATTTTTTGCCTGAAAGTTGCAAATCACAATAATTTAAAGTTCATTTTATTCAAGATCAGAGCAATCACAGTTGTCCAAGTATATGCTGCTGAAGGAAGAGGAAATTCTAATGACATGTTGGAAAAACAAACCAGCAAAGCTCTGATAGTATAAGATATATCTGAAATTTTCTACTATCATATGAGGCGTACAAAAGACAATAGGATTAACTCCATCAAATAAAAATGCTCATTTTAAAAAATTTAAATTTATTTATCTATAACAAAAAACAATAATTTTTTTCATCATATTTTGTTCACACTCATTACTTGCCTTATACTCATAAACAGTGTATAGATATATAGAAAAATTTCAATAAAATCAGGTCATTACCCGAGTTTCTAAAAAAATGGAGTCAGTCTGATTGATTTCTGAACATCTCATATACAGTACAACCTCAGTATATCAAATCTCAAAGGAAGAGATAAAAATTCAAGTTAGACAGATTGAATTATAAAGATTCTAACAAAATTTTAAATTCAGATCTCACACATTGCTTTTTATTCTAGAAAATCTGATTCATTAAAAGCCCACACAATCTACTAATAATTAACAGATTACTCTTCTCGATGTTTTAATAATTTCAAAATTGTGTTATACACATGCCTTTTTTTATTATATAAAATCCAGTTCTTCACTAATCAAAGCTTTCAGTTATTTCAAAAGGAAAAGACATTAATTGAAGTTTGTCGTCTCGCAGAATCTTTTTGCAAATGTACAATTTTCTCTAACTTAGTAATGGCACTAAACGCTTCAATTCTAATAATTTCATTTGATTGAAGAAATCTACACTGCAGAAAAACAACTGCCTTCTAAAGATTATAAAATACCTATATTGTAAGACAAATAGCTGCTATGAATTGAATACTCGACTCTTTCATGATAATTATTAAATTTTACCTAATAATTTCTCATGGAATGTCAGTACAAAAAGAACTGTATTAAATTTAATAACTTATATATCAAATATAAAAAAAAAAAAGTATTTAATTAGTTAATTAAAAATGAATATGTTAAATATCGTTATAAAATCACATTTTACCGAATTTAGATGGAACATAATATACATATTAAAAAAATTACATTAAATAACACATAATACACTTTATATTAAATTATTACATAATCACAAATAATTCAATAACTGTAAAAACAGTACTTTCTTTTAATAGGGATCTTGGCACTTTACAAAATGGCACTAATACAATATGAGCTTAAGTAATTGAGATGTATAAGATTTATTAACAAATGATATGACCATGAAAGTAAAACTGATGAAGAAATGCTTGGCTTACTAATTGCTGTCTTCTATGTACTAAAAATTAAAATTACTTCTCGTTATAAACATTAGTTTCAGCTTCTATGTATTTTATAAATTGTTTCTGCTTTTTTTTCTTCTATTTTTAGAGGATATAGGGTGATTCTATCAGTAGCTGATCCAATAAAACCAATGCTACAGTATTTATAATTTTTTTTTAGAAATAAACTAACATAATACATAAAATCCCAATTGGATGTCCTCTATAGGATAAAAATGAAATCCACTGAAATTAAATAGCAACAAAAATATAAATAGTTTTTTTAATTGCCATTTTCCCAGTGGTTGATCAGGTGAAAGAATTCAATTAGAAATCAAAAAATTTATCTTAAAATTATCATCTCATGGGCTCTGATTTAAAATAATTTTTATAAAAATATTAGCTGTAAGCAAGATGGAAGTGGGATATTTTAACTACCAACCCATGTCACCAACTAATCAAAAACTAAATGTTTAGACTTTCTAATATTTTATATAAATATATATACAGTAGAGCGCCGATTATCCGAACATGTCGGGACCGACCCTAGTTCGGATAAGCAAAAGTTCGGATAATTGGACAGACAATTTAAAGGATATCCCTATCTATACAAAAACCTTCACACTTTATCCAGGCTTAGGACTGGCAACACTGTTAGTGCTGGCGTGTTTAAAAATGTTTTTTTTTTTTTGCCTTTTTTTCATTTTTTAAACTTTTTTTTTTCTTTTTTTCATTTCTTAAACTTTTTTTTTTTTTTTTTTTTTTTTTTTTTAAGATTATAATTTAAGTAAAAAAGCTTTTGATTTTTTCTTGCTTCAAAGAAGACATTCTTTTCAATGCTGCCATATCTCTAATGCTTCTTAAATGTATTGCTTGAATAGGATCAGCGTCTTTCTGCCTTTCGAGCCATTTCATAGCTGTTTCCAAGCATTCAAAGGCTTCGCTATGTGATGGACCTGGGTCATTTTCAAAGCATTCATTTTCATTTTCTTCATTTTCGCCTTCAATCTCAGCCGCAATCTCACTGTCATTTAAAATCTGATATCCAGAGTCTTGCATGTCACAATTTATCCACTCATCAATTTCTTTTTCCTCATAATTTAGGATTCTTCCCATCTCTTTTATAGTTTTACACTCCTCATTTTCCTTATCAGATGCTTCTGCTCCAGTATCACTTTTTTCTCTGTTTAAAATTTTATTCCAAGCATTTTTTAACGTTGATGATTTTACAAGCTTCCAGGAATCGGCAGCCATAATGCAACAATCTTTTAAATTAATTTTTATGGCATTCTGGGAATCAGGCTCTTCAGTGTCTTCTGATAGAAGCATCTTTCTCAACATTTGCTTTCTATAAAAGCGCTTAAATGTCTCTATTACACTCTGATCCATGGGCTGTATCAGCGATGTAACGTTAAGTGGCAAGAACTTTACTCGGAACTTCCCATTTTCCCATTCAAGGGTATCTGCACACGGATGTGAAGGTGCATTATCAAGAAGTAGGAGTACTCTGCCCTCTTTTTTCATATCTTTTTGATGTGTCTTAACTTTAGGAATGAATGTGTGATCATACCAATCAATGAAAACTTCTGATGTCATCAAGCCTTCCTTTGAGAAGTATAAATTACTGGCCGATTTTTCCAATTCTTAAAAGATTGAGGATTCTTTGACTGTCCTATCACGAACAATGGTATTCGATGGTTACCGGTTGCATTTGCGCAATTAAGAATTGTGATTCTTTCTTTGTTTAATTTAGTTGCAGAAGCACTTTTTTCGAACCCAGATGCTAATGATTTTCGGGGTAAAGATCTCCAAAACAGGCCGGTCTCATCTGCATTGTAAATAAATTCTTCTTTGTATTTTTCTGATTCAACAAATTCAATAAATTCTTTTACGAATTTCGTAGCAGCCTCTGTAGATGCAGATAATTTTTCACCATGCCATCTGATTTCGCGTATACCATGCCGTAGCTTAAAATTTCTAAACCACCCAGAGCTTGCTTGAAATGCATTAGTATTTTCTCCATTCAGCTTTTCGTTGAAAAATATAGCCTTCCCACATAATAAGGGTCCAGAAATGGGATGACCAGATGAGCGTTTCTGCAAAAAACACATGTGCAAAGCTTTATCATCAAAGGATTTTTTCATCGATTTTCTATCTAAGCTTCCTTTCTCACTTTCAAGTCCCGTTACATACTTCATAATTGATTCTTCATTCTTTTTTATATCTGATATTGTAGACTTTCCTACACCAAACTCCACTGCTAATTTTGTACCTGCTTCACTATTTTTCAGTCTCTTCAATATCTTTACTTTGTCTCCTAGCGAAAGAACAACTCTTTTTCGCTTTCCAGACATCTTTTCTCCTTCGTTGCAGAAAAATAAATGAGCTAGATCGCTGGTGCAATCAACAACCGCTAACAAGAAACCTTTGTCAACGTAGCTAAGTCACACAAACCAGTTTTTCTCCACTCCCGACCTGGTGTCAAAGAAATGTCATAGCCCTTACTTTTCTCTAATCCTGGCTTCACACCGGGTCTGTGACCTATTCATTGCGATAAGAAACTTCAAAGAAATATCCTCCCACCCCCTTGGGATGGCATTGCAACCATAGACATTGATTGCAACACGTGTCCACAGCAAGGGTGAGGGGAGAAAAATACAAACAGGAATTTTGTGCTTTGACCTTGGTTTCTCAACCCCTTTCTTCAAACCTTTTGTGTTCTCTCTTCCCACTAACAAAACTCCCCAAAAATACCTTGCAGTTTCCGGATTAAATTTTGTATGCCAAGAAAGAAAAGAAAAAAGATAGATAACAGGGTGAAAAAAGAGAAATGTAATTGGAAGGGACAGAAAAAAAATATTTAGCTTTTGGTTTTTTTTTTTTTTTTTTTTTTTTTTTTTTTTTTTTTTTTTAATGAAAAATATGCCGTTCGCATAATTGGAAGTTTGGAAAAAAAATTTAAAAAGAGAAATACGCTGTTCGGATAATTGGAAGTTCGTTTAGAAAATTTTAAAAGTCGAAAAACACGGTTCAGATAATTGGAAGTCTGGTTAATTGGAGTTCGGATAATCGGCGCTCTACTGTATTTAAAATCAATTCTTTTAACAGCAGATAATAATATGAACACAGTTACACTATAATTCAAACAAAAACATAGTCTAGTGTTATCTATAAGACTCATTTCTGCCTGAAATAGCACAATATTTCAAAAATTTGATGACCTACTGGAAGAATAACAACTATATCAAACAAACTGGTTATTTTTAGCATAAATCAAACATTTTGAGCAAATTTTAATATACAGGTTAAAAATTTTGATACAAAATTATGTACAATGCCGCAAATTAATCACATAAGGCCATTTCAAGAATACTCAAACCCCTTTCCCCAGTGCGAAAGGGAAAAAAAAAATGTGAAATGGGTTTAAAAAATCAGTTCATTAGCCAGTACAAGGGCTATAATCCATTGGTTCTTTAAATCTATTTCACATCTTGTTTTTTTTCCCTTTTTGCACTGAGAAAGGGGATCAGGGTATCCTTGAAATGGCCATATGTGATTGTTTTGAAGCTTTGTTTGTATGCATTTGTGCATCAAAACATTGTTTAAGTTTTTAACCTATATATTAAACTGGTTATTATATAAAAACTGAGAAAACATTGCCACACAGCACTTGTAAAAATTTTCTTTTGCAATGTTATTTTCATTATCATGCCAAGATTCCTATAAAAAGGAAATTCCAGGTAATTACTCTTAGATAGTCACATTTCTCAAATTATTACTTACAGTGCAGAATATTTTGCTTGAATTAAACAATCAATGAATAATTTATAAGGCATTCATACTAGAAATGTTCTTTATACATGTGAATTTTAAGGGCCTGTGTATATCTAAAAGGCATGCTACACACATTACACGAATAAGGCTTCTCTCCAGTATGTAAAAGCATGTGACGTCTAAGAGTATGTGCCAAAGAAAAATCCTGTTTGCATATTTCACACTTATGAGGACGTTTACCAGAATGCACAAAAGAATGATTTTGTAGGTGACTTTTACGATTTGCAGAATATGGACAGAGATCACATTTAAAACGTTTGTGGGAATCTTCATTACAATCAGTTCTGCCATCTAGTATTAACTCTTTGCCAAGCATGGAGGCACTTTGATAATTATCATATTGAAAATCTGTAAAAAGTGATTTAAAATTATTATCAGCCGTGAAATGAAAGAAATAACAAATATTTCATACTGTAATTTGTATTAGCAAAATTTATATTCAATGGGAAATTATTATAATCATGTGTCTTTATCTTGAACAAGAAAATAATAATAATAATAAACACACAACTAAAAAAAAAAAAAATAAAAACAGATTTAGAAATTAACATATTCAAATGAAAGATAAATTAAAAAAATAATAATAAGATTTAAAATTTATAATGATTTTTTAGAAACTATCAGTTTTTATAGATTAAAAATCTCTATAAATAAAAGGAATTCCGAGGATAATTAATTGAGGCACAAGCAAATCTTGGCAATGCGCCAACTCGGTCCAGAGGAAGCAAATCTTGGCAATGCGCCAACTCGTAAATATTAATCTAAAATATAGATTTCTGACTGCAGACGATTTTAAGATATTAACAAAAGAATGTTATATTTTCAAGCAAAACGTTAAAATAATTTTCTATATTGATATTTAAAACACATATGATAAAATAATTAATATTTTTTACCGGTGAAGCGATAGATTAGTTCTTTTTAAAAAACAACAGTCAGTGGCCACGTATTTCTGACAATGCATTTCTGCAAGTTTCGAGTTAATGATAAAATAATACAAATTTCAAGTTCGTTTAATATTGTTAATACGGACCCGGGCAACGCCGGGCGGGTTAGCTAGTATTAGATAAAGCAATATTGTTACAACATACAAAATTGAATTCTGTAGTTAACAGAAAAAGAAATAAGAAAAAAATTATCTCAGAAAAAAGAAAGGAAGAAGCAAACACAAATATTAATGAATTGAGCTACTCTTAGGAAAGTATAGAAAGTTAATATAGAAAGAACATACTATCACATGTAATAATTCATATGCCATCAAATATAACAACACAAGAAAACATTTTTGATTAGATAATCAAAATTAATGTATAAAATATCATAAAACAAATCAACTTTTAAAGAACAAATTTTAATTGAAACATAACAAAAATTTAAATAATTATACAATTACATTGAGCAACATGAAGCACACCACACACAAATAAGTAATTGTATAATCACACGTAATTCAATATATAATCAATACTTTCTCTTAATAGGACTCTCAACTCGAAAGTTTTCAAAATGGTGCTGGCACAATTTGAGCATGAAAATATTGAGATTTATAAAATTTATTGTCAAATGATAAAACCATGTAAGTAAAACAGGTAAAATATTATGTTTATTTACCAATGTAGAAAATAATAAAATTACTTCTGATTTTTAACAGTAATTATAGAGTAAATTGTAGGGATGTACCGAATATTCGGTATTTGGCCTATTCGGCCATGTTACCGAATATTCGGTTAGGTTGAATATCAAACTATTCGGTTAAGCCAAATATTCGGCTCGGCCGAATATCAAAGTATTTGGACGAATCCAATACTTAATAAAGCCTTTTAAAACACATTTTAAAAAACTTTTCACAATTTCTACATTTAACTGTCACTTTATAAATATATTTAAAATAATTAGAAATAAAATCATATTTAAATAAAATAGAATCTTTTTACATTATTTACTGTTTGTAAAGTTTAACTTAAGAAAATTAACCATAATAAGAATTAGAATTATGATTTATTAGGATTCTCCTTAGGAATAAATGATGCGAGTGCATATGCCAGTTCCTAAATTTTATCTAGTAAATAATCTGTTTCTTGCTTTTTCCAAATAAAAGTCCTTAAACAAGAAAGGAAAACTTTTGAGATTAGTAATAGCTATCAAGGCAGACAATTTCTATGTATGAAACCATAATCAACATATTGAATCATAAGTACATTGTATTTCATCTCACTCTAGGTCAAATTTGTGTTTTCATTTTTTTGCATTAACAATAAATAAGATACCATAACTATATTTTCGACTCACATGCTTTGATTTCTGTAAAATATGATATGATGAGAAGGATGGAAAATGCCACCATTCATAAGAAAAGAACTATGATCTAAACATTCCTTTTTTCAGAATTAAATTGAAAGCACTTATACTTTATATTGAAAAAAATTTGTCACGAGTTATTTAAAAAGAACAAATATGAGACACTACAGTTTTTAAAAAGCTCTTTTTTATCAAAATATAAGTTTCTTTTATTATGTAAAATTGTTTTAAAAAGTAACGTTTAATACCTTTAAACTTTGAAATATAAAAAATATTTGGAAAGCCGAATATTCGGTATTTGGCCGAATAGTTACTATTCGGCACAACAATTACTATTCGGCTAGCCGAATATTCAGTATTCGGTTCAGCTGTCGGCCGAATATTCAGCATTTGGCAAAAATCACTATTGGGTACATCCCTAGTAAATTGATTATATATGAGGACCCCAGAAGGCAAGGGGTATAAGTGACAAAATTGAAAAAAATAAACTAAATACACAGACGACCTAAAAATATGCTTTTTTCATTTCAGGTAAAGAAATATAAGTGATTTTCTTATTATTTGCTGAGTTATAGAGGCAAACCACTTTTTGGAAAAACAAACAATAGTGATTAATTATACATTTAAACAAAATTGTAGTCTATTTCTTTAACAGTTATTGAAATGAGAGTTCAAAGATTAGAATGCAACAAGCAGATGTTTCCTATTTCAATTCATTCAATTGTTATTGATGCTCCAATTTAACATCAATTATCTTTAAACTCAATTTACTCCAAATCGACATTTTGTCACTTGTACCCCTTGGTTTCTGAGGTCCTCATATATGAAATTGTGAATATGTTGCCATAAAGTACTTGTGAAAATTTTCTTTCTCCAGACAAGATCATTTTCTGTATCTCACTAAAATTCCTTAAAAAAAATCTCTGCCAACTTGGCTTACAGGCAAAAGTAGATATTGAAAGTAGGTAAAGATTTCACCAATAAAAACTAAATCAAGATTAGAAACATTCATCACTAAGAAAGAGCTCTAGGGACCTATAACTTTTGTGAAGATTCTAGCACACATGAATACATACACACATATATACATGAGATAAATTTGAAAATGGCAAACCCAAAATCAGAGAACTTCAAAATGTGCTAATATTTTCAAAATCTGGTTTTTATTGAGTTTCAATATATTTTTTTACAAACTGACATGTACCTGCTTTCCATCCATTATATTTCCAATGAGACATAATATTTACTTTTTTTAAAAAAAATCTGTCAAATTATTTATTTCATTTTCCATTTTCATGGGGAAATCTTGCTATAGAAAAGTTATGACTTAAAATTCATTTTTTCTTAAATTCATCAGACTATTTTTTTTTTTTTTTTTTTTTCACATGGAAATCTAGCAATAGTAAAAAAGTAATTGTTGTGGTAAATATTTTTTTGTGGATTTATTTTAGCTACACTGCTATACAACTGCTATAATGAAATTTTTTTTTCTGTTATTGTTCCATAAAAGCTAATTTTATCAGAATGATATTAAGTCAGTATTCAAATTTTCTCTAATTCTCCTCATTTCCAATTCCTTGAAACAATTTTGCCCATTTGCAACCCCCACCGAGATATTAGTCATCTGAATGTTTTTGGTGAGTTTGAAGAAGATTCAAGCATAATTGCAACTTTTATCATGTAGACAAAATTTAGTACATACATATATAAACCTTTTAGATAAGGATGGTTTTGGGACCTGGGATCATATAATGAAAAGTTATAATGGAATTTTTCAAAAGTCACACCATGGCAATGACTACAATAGGTAGTATTTCATATGAAATCTACCTAAAAAGTATCATAATTATATAGTGACATTTATCAAAATATTACTTATAGAGCAAAATATTTCACTTGAATTAAATAATCAATGGATAATTTACTACAAGACTTATGTATAACAAGCTGTCATACTAGAAATGTTGCTTATGCATGTGCAGTTTCAGAGCATGTGCATATCTAAAAGACATGTTACACACATTACATGTATAAGGCATCTCTCCGGTATGCAAAAGCATGTGACGTTTAAGAGATTGTGGTAGAGCAAAACTCTGTTCGCACATTTCACATTTGTGAGGACGTTCACCAGAATGCACAAAAGAATGGTTTTTTAAATGACTTGAAAAATTTGTGGAATATGGACAGAGATCACATTTGAAGCGTTTGAGAGAATCTTTATTGCAATCGGCTCTGTCATGTAGTGTTAACTCTTTGGCAGGCATGGAAACATTTTGATAATTATCATACTGAAAATCTGCAAAAGGTAGATTAAAATTATTAAGAGCAGTAAAAATGAAAGAAATAACAAATATTTCATATTGTAATTTGTATTAGCAATATTTATATTTGATGGAAAATTATTATAAAATTATTACAATCATTCTTTATCACACAGCTTTATCTAGAAAAAAAAGAAAAGAAAAGGGGGAAAAAAGTAATAATAAGCACACGCAAATAGAAAAAACAGATCTAGAAATCAACATATCTAAGTGAATGATAAATTAAAAAAAGAAAAAAAACATTAGCCAGATTTAAATTTCATAATGACTTTTGGAAACTATCAGTTTTTATAGGTTAAAAATATTAGATAAAGTAATATTATTATGCCATTGAAAAACTGAATTATGTGATTAACAGAAAAAGAAATAAGGAAAAAAATATACCTTTGAAAAAAAAGAAAAGAAGAAGAAGCAAACACAAACATTAATGAACTGATGTACTTGTAGAAAAGTAATTTGTTGAATCAAACATGAATAATTATTGAAAACAAAATAATGAATTTTTAACATATTTATCAGCTTTATGAATTAAAAAATATACATTTTTTTAGATAAAGTCATTTCATTTGTATTAGGCTTTTTAAATAAGATACATAATGGGCAGATGGTTACTAGTGTAATCTATACTAATAAAATCCGTGCGCTTCTGTGTGTCTGACTGAAGCCGATTACAGTTCGCAACGCGGGCGAGTTGGAAGTCGCGAGAGGTGTCTTTAGATTCGAAAAATTCCGGAAAATTAATTTCGGGCATTTTCGAGACCATGGGACCAAAATAAAAAAAAGTTATGAATTAAAAACCGCTCGGGAAGCGGAACACAAAACGTCTCATTTCCCAAACGGAGCTCTCAAGCAGAACACTGCGCCACCTTGCGGTGAATGACTTGAACTTTTCCCCTTTGGCTAAAAGAAGAAGCAGCCGAAAACTTCTTTTTCTCCCCGCACTAAGAGCGCTTTGTTCCGCATCAATTTTTTTTTTGACTAGCCGTCAAATATTTACCATAGTTTTATCTAAAATATTGAACTTTGAAATAAAAGAGGCCAAAATATACCAAAACTTTTTTTTGCACGTTTTTTCTTAAACCATCATGCAGACAATTTTTAAAGTAGAAAAAAACTGATTACATATTCAGAATCTGCGTAAAAGTCTGCTTCTGATGAACCAAAAAATACGAAAAAATATCTTATGGGTGCGTAGCGCCAACCGTGCAAAACCAAATATTTTTAACGGGACGATGGGCGCAAAGCGACCATGGCTCTGATCCACAATCTTTTTTTTTCAAGTGCGCATAGAGCCCACCATGCGAAATCACATATTTTTAACGGGATAATGGGCGCATAACAACCATAGCTCTTTAATTTACTTTTTTTTGTGTTTGAGGATTCAAACACCAAGACTTGCTCATTAAATGAATTTTTTGGCTTATTATATACTGCTTAATATCGAGGTTCGTTTGGAAAAAGTGGCCCAGATAGTGGGCGTAGCTTGCTAGTTATATACTAAATCTTGATTGAAATCTGAATTTTCTACAAGAACTCTAGGCTATTTTCTTGATAAATTTAAAATCTGAGTAGCTTCTCTATTTACTTAAAAGTTGCTGTCTGATATATGTATATTAAAAAATGTATTATTTGTAAATTTTGGTCCTATCAGCTTAACAAAAACAAGTGAGTAGGTGTAACTGAAGATCACACAGAGGTTTTGTTTAATGTTCCTTTCAAAATACTTTTCTCTTTTAATTAATAAATTGAAACAGCTAATTTATAATTATTAAACCTCAGTCTTTTTCAATATGAACACAGATAATGGTACCATTAAATTTAATTTGAAAATTATTACAAATAGAAGATATATTTTAATTCAAATTAAAAATATTGAAGAACTACTCTCAGGACAATTGTAACAGCCTATGTTTGAAATATCTGAAAAGCATATTTAATTACATGATTTAATCAACCAAAAGGGAAAAAAATCACATAAGGATCATATAAGAAATTTAATTTTGTAACTTTAAAAAAAATAATTACTTTTGACAGTTTTTTTTTTTTGTTTCATTTGTAAGCATAATTCTAAAGTCAATTGTTTAGAAATTAGCTACTTGATAATAATGAGTAGGGACTACCTTGTATATTCTGAAAATATAGTATGAAAATGTATTGATTGTTGAATCTTGAAAATTATCTTTTAAAAAATTTTAAACATTAACAAATATGAAATTGTATGGGATAAGCTTTAAATCACAATGCAGCAATTATAACACAACAATGCATTTATGTTTATCAGCAGCAGAAATTCATCAGGCATAACACTAATTTGGAGAAAAAATTGCTTCTGTTTACCAGAGTGTAATGACAAAAAAAAAAAAAAAAAAAAAAAAAAAAGAAAGAAAGAAAAAAAAAAAAAGTAAGAGAGAAGGAAAAATAATACAAAATATTTTCTTTAATTTTCCTAATAAACAAAGAACAATTTATTTTACTATAAGGATTGAAAATGAGATTCCATCATGAATAACAACTGGTTCTAATGTTAGACATTACTTTTAACTTTACAAGTCCACATGAAAACAGTAATATTTAATTGATACCTGGGCAATACATTCATAATAGTTATGAAAAACACTTCATGAAGAACAAAATGTGTAAAATTCAAACAGTTTGAAACATAATATAAATATAATAATTTCAGACAAAGATGTTTTTATCCAGTTATATAATTACACATTTAGTGCAATGTAGAAAAATAATCTATATAGTATGTTTGTAAACCATTTTTACAAAATATCACATGTAATCCTTACAATACATCTCTCCACAAAAATTACATACCACCCATAAAGATGAATAATTTATGCATAGAAAACCAGAGTCATAAACCACATATTCTGTCAAAAATACAGGACATTTCACATCTCACTCAAAGCTAAATCAGATTTTCGTAAATAACTAAATGGTTGAATTTAATTTAATGGTGCAAGAATTGAATTTTTGGACATATTGTGCCAAGGAATGAAAAATGAAACAAAATACTTGAATTTTACAATAGTCGAAATACAAATATGAATAAATTATTAAAAAATTACACACTAAAAGTGAACAGTACACAACAGAGACAGGTAAATAAACATGATAGAATGTAAAAATTAGATATTAAACCATAAAATAAAAAGAAACTAGTAACAAATCCAGAGTTCATACAGAGTTCAGAAGAAAAAATCCAAGAAGTCCAAAAAATTTTAAGGACTTGCCACTTTCGTTGTTATCAATGTGGCATGCACTTGCACAGCCCCAATTCCGCAGGGATTCCGCGAGTTACTCCCCCGTGAGAAGGGAGGGGGGGTTATACATGATCTTTAGATGAAATCAGTGATTTATCTGCGATACTTTAGCAAAATCGTCAATTTATTGTGATCTTTTGTCGAAATTGGCAGTTTTTCTGCGATCTTTTGATAAAATCATAATTTTCCTGTGTTTTTTTCCCTATGAAATTGATGTTTTTTTCGACGTTATTTAAACAAAATTTACATTTTTACATGATCTTTTCTCGAAAACAGTGTTTTATCCCCATGATCTTTTGACAAAATCGGCATTTTCCCCATGATCTTTTGATGAAATCGGCAATTTTTTTCGATGATCTTTTGACAAAATATTTGTAAGCGATCTTTTATCGAAAACAGCATTTTTTTACCTGTGATCTTTTAACGAAATTAGTGTTTTAAATGCGATATTTGGTGAAATAGCTGTTTTAACCGCATTCTGCACAGGAAATTTGTGTTTTTCAGCGATCTTTAGACAAAGTTCGTTGACAAAAACATTGACGAAATCATCGTTTTTCCACGAAATATTGACAAAATGTGTGCTTTTTCGGCAATCCTTTCAAGAAATTTGCATTTCTCTGCACACAAAACTGTACAAGTTGGCAACTATGCCGAACTGATAACCCAATTTCAAATTTTCGAAAGAGGATGTCTTAAATTTTTGGAAATTTCTGTATTTTCGGACGAGAATCACCCCTAAATCCACCGTTATCAGCAAAATTGATCATGATGAATCGTATTATGAAGGAGAAATCAAAGTTGTATATCTAGCTGTGAAGGAATTAAACAGTGTAATCACTTTTTCAAATTAGAAGCTCAGAGGTTGTCTGGATTATTCTCTTCACTTTTCTTTCTTTTATGACCGTGAAAAGTAAATCACTTTGTTAGCTATTAGTATGTTCCCAACCAGTCACTGCTGTGCTTCTGATGAATGACATGCATAAAGGATTTACCGTGTGCTTTACAATTGCGTTTTTTTTTATAGCAATATTGCTTGCGTGCAAAATTGCCCTACAATTTAAGGAGTTTCTGAGGAGTATTTTGTTTATCTAAGTAGTTCTAAATACTACTTGGGAATGTTTTCATTTCTAAGTAGTTTCTAAGGAGTCTGCACAAACCCTGCAAATCATACATTCTCATATTTTTAAAAAACAGTATTCACAATATTCACAAAAGGCAAATCTATTAAAGTAAAAATGAGGAAATATTATGCTCATTTACCAAAGTAAAAATAATAAAGTTACTTCTGATTCTTAGCATAACACTAGACAAATCGTTTGTGCTTGTAATTATTAAATAAAAAAGGTAACTAGAGCAAAATGGTTTTATATATAAAACAGTGAGTATGTTGCCATAAAATACTTGTGAAAATTTTTAATCTGACAAGATCATTTTCTAATTCTCGCCAAGATTTCTATAAAAAACAAGTACCAGATAATCACATTTCTAAAAATATTACTTACAGAACAAAATATTTCACTTGTACTAAATAATCAATGAATAATTTACCACAAGACTTATGTATATCAGGCATTCAAACTAGAAATGTTTTTTATACATGTGAATTTTAAGGGCCTGTGTATATCTAAAAGACATGTTACACACATTACATGTATAAGGCTTCTCTCCAGTATGTAAGAGCATGTGACGTCTAAGAACATGTGATAGAGCAAAACTCCGTTCGCACACTTCACACTTGTGAGGACGTTCACCAGAATGCACAAAAGAATGTTTTTTCAAGTGATTTGAAAAATCTGTGGAATATGGACAGTAGGGTGGAGCGAAAAAAATTTTTTTTTGAAAATCAAAAACTGGTAGGTGCCAAAAGTTGCCTTTATATTAATACATTAACTGCGTGAAATTTTATCGCTGAAAAAAAATGGCTTGAGTCTGCGCTTTTGCTCCAAAAATCGAAATTTTGAGTAAAATATTTTTTCAAAAAAATTTAAAAATTCCTACAGAGCTGGTTAGTATTTAAAAGTGTTGCTTAGACCTTTATATTTATCTGCTTAACATATTTAAACTATAAAACAATATCTGTAGTCTGTATAATTGGAGCAAATCTGACAACTTTTTGTGAAAAATCAGCGTTAACCTCTCTATTGGAGCATACAACGAAATGTTCTTTTAAATGCATTTCTTACCTAGCTGCTTTCAAAACTACTGTGTATATAACTCATAGAGTTCGTTGCATTATCCCACCCGTCTCAACCACCCAAATCATCTAGGCCCAGTGTTTTATTTATGTATTGAATTGTTACTTTTTTCCCGAAGGCGAGTATAAGTTTTCTATATATCAAAGTAATTTATCTCTTCTTTGTATTCACTGACTTTGGATGATTTGGATTGCTGGTGTGACCTGCTGCACGTATATTTTTATACCATGTATAACAGAAGAGAAGCTGAGTAATGTATTGGGTATGTTCTTAATTGAACCTATTCAGCAGTCTATTACCTTCATTACATTTTCATGCAATTAATACATTATCATTGGAAGTTCTGTTACCACAGCATTTTTTCAATCAATTACATTTTATATATAAAGATTTTCCTAAAAATTGATTGTATGAATTCAATTTTTAGTATGTCATCATTTACTGTACTTATTACATTGAATATATTTTGAGAAGGTGGCTGCTTAATATTATGATGATCGTCAGAGAGGATTGCAAACAAAATTTGCGTGTAAAACAACAATATTTCTAAAGAAGTTTTAGTATGCTTTATGTCGTTTCCTGTGTTGTTCCATAGTCTAGTAATTTCTAATAAGATTTTAGATCTATTATTTAGGTGTGTAGTACATTTGGTATAAAACATCCCGCGGTATAAACTTGGATTATACATTTTGTGAGTGAACATATAGACGCTGATTGCCAATCTGTGCTTATATAAAGCGGAAAATCTTATTAACTTTATGAGCTGTCTTTTGTGTGAGATGTTTTCTAAACCCCTATTCCCCATTCTTTCTGAGAAATAGCTTTCCTTATGAATTAGCTTTGCAATCTCTAACAGAAATTTCTAGTCTGTTCTGAGTATCTTTTTCTCAATTTGAGAAAATAATTTTTCAAAATTATTCTCTGTTTTATATTTTAAAAAAAAATGCAATAGGAAGTGAATAGTACGTAGACAAAGATTTTCCTTATTGATCCAGTGAATCCATGTAGCTTAGAACGTTTTATATCGACTTCCCTAATAATTGGCGCAGAGAAAATTCACTGGAGTCGATGTAGCATATGATCCATTATTATACTCAATTCTAAGTTTACCCAATGCAAAATGGTTCACAGTGACAAATAGAAATCTCCTAAATTTAAATGAGTACTTATAGTCGATTAGAATCCGTACATTCCCTCAAAATACTATGCATTATATGTTTATGCCCAGGACATTTCACCATCAAATGTTGTCCACTCATAAAAAGAGGATCTAAAAGTTAATAGGAAATTACCTGGATACGAAAACACTTAGAAAACGGCATAAAACTAATGCAAAAAAAAAAAAGTTATTTACAACAGCGGTTGATTTACACATGGAGAACAAATTTTCATTGCAATTCTCGCTGACGATCCCCATCACATTAAACAGCTCGCTTCTCAACATATAAAAAATGCAAAAGTAGAATAAATGATGGCATACGTATAGTTGAAATATCTGAAATCATCTTTGAAGCAAATCATTGCGTAAAAAAAATACAATTGACTGAAAAAATGTTGTGGTAACAGAACTTCCAATCACTATTCATCAACTGAATGTATGTTTGATAAATATAATAGATGGCCGAATAGATCCCTTTAATAGATTCCCGTGCATTACTCTGCTTGTCATTTTTTTGTATAAACTGTAAAAATATACCTGAAGATAGTTACAGCAGCATGTGGATGCAAAGAACAGATAAACAAGGTGAAAGCATCAAAAACATGCCAAATTTTTATAAAGAAAATCACAAATCAATGTATAAATAAAACACTGTACTAAGATGATCGAATAGTTGGGCCGGGTGGTATAGGAAATATAGCCACCTCCACGACGCATGTCCAAGGTAGTTTTGAAAACAAGAGCTGTATTAAAAACAACAATTCGTTGTATGACCCAATAGAGTGGTAATGCTGTTTTCTTATTAAAAGATGCCTGTTTTGCTCCAGCTATAGGGAATAAACATATTGTTTTATAGTTTAAATATGTTACGCAGATAAATATAAAGGTCTAAGCAACACTTTTAAATACTAACCAGCTCTGTAGAAATTTTTTCATTTTTTTGAAAAAATGTCAAAAAATGACAAATTTTACCCAAAATTTCGATTTTTGGAGCAAAAGCGCAGACTCAAGCCATTTTTTTTCAGCGGTAAAATTTCACGCAGTTGATGTACTAGTATAAAGGCAACTTTTGGCACCTACCCGTTTTTGATTTTCAAAAAAAAATTTTTTTTCGCTCCACCCTAATGGACAGAGATCACATTTAAAACGTTTGAGAGAATCTTCATTGCAATTGATAGTGTTGAGCAATGGTAAATCTTTGTCAGGCATGAAAGATCTTTGATAGTTATCGTTATCATAATGAAATCCTGAAAAAAGTAATTTAAAATTATTTTATGCAGTAAAAAGAAAAAAGAAATGACAAATATTTTATACTGTAATTTTTATAAGCATTTTTTATTTCTGATGAGAAATTATTAGATTATGATTAATCATGAACCTTTATCCTGAAAAGAAAAATATTAATAAACACACTAAAAAAGAACAAAAAAACAGATTTAGAAATCAGTTTATCCAAATGAAAAATAAACAATAATGAAATTTAATATTTATAATAACTTTTAAAAACTAATAATAAAAAATAAATTTTTTTAACTGAAAATAATATTACATAAATTAGTATTACATCTTAAAATTTTTAAATCCAATGAAAAACTGCAACTTTGTGATTAAAAAAAATTAAACAAATATTGAAAAAAAAAAGCATACAAACACAGCTAAACAGATATAGAAAGTGATGTTGTTGAAAAAAAAAACAAAAATAATTAATAACTAAAATAAAGTAGTGAATTATAAAAATTCTTTAGAAGTTTTATGAATAAAAAAAATACCTATTGTTTTGTACATAAAGCTACTTTGTCTGTATTATGCTTTTTAAGAGAGATACATGGTGGCCAGATGGTTATTAGTACAATAACCTTCCAAATTCTAACAAATGGGTTGAAAGCTGAAACGGAAAATCTTTGCAGCTGAATTGTCGGTACTTCTTTGTGAAAACAGAGAACAACGATAAATCACAAAGTGACACAGGTATTTTGCATTCTATACTATTCTTGTGATCACTGAATAGCTTCTCTATCTACTTAAAAGTGGCTGCTGGTAAAAGCCACATTATTTGCAAATTTTGGTCAGTGAGCCAAAATAAAATAGAAAGAAGGAGAAAAAAATATCACACACATTTTCATTTTCAAATTTTTACAGGGAAAGTAATAACAGGTGTTTAGATTAATTTTAAACACGATTATTCAATCGGTAAACTAATCATAACAGATGTAATTTTTCCAGTTTTGATTTTTTTTTTGGGGGGGGGGGGGGGGTGAAAAAAGTCCAGGCCAGGATTCGAACCAGGGATGTATTGGCTAAAACTGCCAATGCTCTTCCAACTGAGCCATCCCGGACACGAACACTGGAGGACTATTTCACCCAATTAACCTCAACGATCACTTTATCTGGTCTGTTACTCTGGATCAGCTCAACAGAATAAATCGAAGGTCAATATGTGGAACTGCAGAAAATCGCTGCATACGAAATTACATTAGATTAATTTTAAACGCAATTATTCAGTTGGTAAACTAATTATAACAAATGTAATTTTTCCATTTTTCATTTTTTTTTTTTTCCCCCCTGATGAAAAAAGTTTGGGCCAGGTTTCGAACCAGGAATATATTGGCTGAAGCCGCCAATGCTCTTCCAACTGAGCCATCTCAGACACGAACACTGGAGGACTATTTCACCCAATTAACCCCAACGATCACTTTATCTGGTCTGATATTCTGTATCAGCTCAACAGAATAAATCGAAAGTCAATATATGGAACTGCAGAAAATCGCTGCATACGAAATTACATTAAAATTACATTAGATTAATTTTAAACACAATTATTCAATCTGTAAACTAGTTATAACAAATGTAATTTTTCCATTTTTTTTTTTTTTTTTTTTTTTTTTTTTGGGGGGGGGGGTGAAAAAAGTTTGGGGCAGGATTCGAACCAGGGATATGTTGGCTGGGGAAAAAAAAAATAAAAATGTAAAATTTACATTTGTTATAATTAGTTTACTGATTGAATAATAGTGTTTAAAATTAATCTAATGTAATTTCGTATGCAGCGATTTTCTGCAGTTCAATTTATTGACCTTTGATTTATTCTGTTGAGCTGATCCAGAGTATCAGACCAGATAAAGTGATCGTTGAGGTTAATTGGGTAAAATAGTCCTCCAGTGTTCGTGTCCGGGATGGCTCAGTTGGAAGTGGAAGAGCACTGGCGGCTTTAGTCAATACATCCCTGGTTCGAATCCTGGCCTGGATTTTTTTCACCCCCCAAAAATGAAAAATGGAAAAATTACATCTGTTATAACAAATGTTTATTTGAAAATTATGTCTTAGTTAAACATACGTTTTAAAAATAATTTTAAAGCAACCTTCTCTCATACTACAAATGAAAGAACAATTTCAAAAGATTTTCTTTCTGTAAGTAAATAATTTTTTCAAAAAATATTATGAAAAATTATGTTGTATTAAATAGAATTTTGGGGCATAGTTAATTATAAAATAGTTGTTCTCAGTTACCAATTAAAAATTATAATCTTGTATAACAATAATTAATAAGCATTTCATAAAACTTAGATACAACATGAATAAAATAATAATATTATGCATAGTCAAAATTCATTAAAAGTTACTTTGTTATAGCTATCACAAAATTTTTTTCTGTGTCATTCTATTGAATTAATTTACAAAGTATAATGTTAATGGCGCTATTAGTATCTAGCATCAAAAGTGAAAAAATGCATTTTTAATGTCAGAAAATGCTGAAAAATATAACTGGGTAAGTTTCAGTTATAGATGGATATCATTTTTATTGTTTTACTTGTTGAATATAAAAAGAAAATTTTTCTAAATACGATATACTCAAAAAAATTTACACAGCTTGGAATCAATGGAATTGCAAATTTTAGTTCATTATTTTAATCACATTTTAAAACCTCAACAAGAGAGAGTTCTATTTTAGAGAAATAACTATACATTAGGACTATTAAATGATGATAAAAAAAAATCTAAAATTAAACACAAGTAACCCAAAAAAGAGCAATTTTTGAATAAATTGTGGCAGCGCCATCTTGCACAGTCAGTAAAATGAGTTTCTTGCAGGAAGAGACTGAGCTAGCCTTTTTTTTCGGCACATAAGACCTCGCTTTCTGACCGTGGGTTCTCCAGTTCAATCCTTGCCTGGGCACTTCACCTGCAGAATAATTTTGATAAATTATCATTGCAAATTACTGTTACTTGAGTATATTAAATATCTGATTAACAGCAGTTTGTTTAATTACAAACATTTTATGATTTAAAATACTATTTCCTTTTAAACTGCAAACAGTAAGATGTTCTTATTAAATCAAGTTTATAGGATTGGAAAATTTATATATTTAATTATCATGAACATAATCAAAATTAAGTATCTCTCTTTTGTATTGATTCAGCTATATATTATTTATAATTTCTTCATCCATGGGATAGTGCTTCATCTGCTTAAATCAACCAGTTTAGAACCAACCAATGAAATAAGGCAGCCTTTTTACTTTTTTGGTGAAACTAAATTAAAAATTTAATTGGTTACATTGTGAATGATATGCACATTTTAAGTGCTTACAATTCTAGAGTTGTGGATTTTTTTAAATTTATTTTTTAACTAAAAAACCAGGCACCATATTAAAAATTTAATTTTGTAACTTTAAAACAAATAACTATTTAGACATGAATGGCTTTATATGATAAAAAACAACATTTGAAAAATTTTTGCAACTAGAATTAAACATTTAAAGCTAAATGATTTTAGGAATTAGTTAAAATGGACAATAATAAAGAGGTACATGTTGAATATTGATTGTTCTGAATATTAGGTATGAATATTATAATGATAGGCATTAAATCATACTGCAGTGATATGACATACATACATTTCTGTTAATTGGGCTGGTCACTCAGGCTTTGAAATGTTTCTCCGTAACATTAAGTCTATAGACGTTTGATGCATTCATATATTTAAAATATCTCTTAAGGAAATTAATACTTTTTAACATCTTTTTTCCGTGTACTCTTCTTTTAGGATGTTTCTATTTTTCTTAGTTGTCAAAATAATCCTACAATCTATGCTTAATTTAATATTTTTTGTGTTAAAAACTGACGAACTATGAATAAAATTTTAACACTTCATATAAAATTAAGAATATACTTTAGAAAATTTTGAAAACTAAGAAAAACAAAGACATCTTTTAAGAAGTGCATACAAAAAATAGAAGTTTAAAATGTTAATTTCCCAATGAGATATTTTAAATATACGAATGTATCACCTATAGACTTTACATTAGTGGGGGGGGGGGGGCAATTATGTAGCTGAGTCACCAGCCCTCCTAAGCAGAAACCTCACAACAGAACATAACTTCATCACAACATAACAGTAATTTGATTTGATAAGAAAAGTTTCAAGTCATCACTTTGCACAATGATTTAAAAAAGGAGAAGAATAAAAGAGAAAGAGAGAAATAGTGTGAAACAATTTTTTTTAATTTTCCCAAAAATAAAGAATTTTTTTACAATAAAGATTGAAAATGAGATTCTAATATGAATAAAAGCTGATTCCAAAGTTTGACATATTTTTAAAACTTTACAAGTCTACATGAAAACACTAATCTGGATAAACATACACCATTATGAGAAACATCTCATGAACCAGAGCACGAAAATGAATAAAATTTATGAATTAAACTTGTTCAAAAGGTAACATAAGATTAACTAATGTAATATTTTTGCAGAAAGATACTTTAAACTAGATGTATAATTTACACATTTTCTTTATGCATGCAGAAAAATAGTCTACACAGTGCATTCATAAATTGCTTTTACAAAATAATAAGTGTAATAGTATCCATCAAGAGGAATAATTTATGCATAGGAAACCAGGGTTACAAACCACTTATTCTGACAACAATATGGGGCATCACATTTCACATATTATACAGTATGTTTGTAAACTTTTTTTTAGAAAATTTGGAGGCATAGTATAAATCAAAATTTTTGCTCCTAGAGACATAAGTCGTTATTAATGTTGACTACTTTCCTGATTTATATATGATGTCTTGATTTCCAAGTCTATCCCACAAAACTACTGCACAGGCTGCCAAATGGCCTGATTTTGGTGGATGCACAAATTCTTTTAAATTTCTTTTTCATTTTTTAGTCGGTATAGAAAGAAATGTCAGACAGCAGAACAAATGTATAATGCAGGCTTGCCAAGTCTCCGGTTTTTTGCATACCACTATTATTTTACATAAATTGTTGTACTCTTAAACTGCCCAAATGTTCAAATTAAATATTTTAAAATTTTCTGTATTAAAAAATAATGCGGGTTATTATTATTGTTTAAATACAGTTATTTCTAGATTTGGAAGAACTGTCGCAACTATCGCCAAGTACTGCACTAACCGGCAGCGAAAAACAGGGTTGGCATGATTTAAATCAACCGATTTAAATCAAGATTTAAATCTAGATTTAAATCAACTGATTTTTTTAAAAAAATCATTTGATTTAAATCATTTTTTTTTTCATATTTGAAGTTAGTCAGCAGAGAAGTAAGAAATAGGTGTAAATAAGTAACAGGTGTTTTTCTGGTATTTTCAGGATTGCTATCAGAAAGAATGTGGCAGGTACAGGTTAAGGCCCCTGTCCTCGCTCGAGGAAACACTCGCGAGCTAATGCTATTCCTATGGGGAAGCATTTTTCTAATAACTCTTTCGCATTTTGACATTTTTGAATCTTTTTTTTTTTTTTTGCATTGGGTAGCTGAGGTGCATGCCGACAGCGCACCTTTTTTACTTTTTCGATTTTAGTTGCAGATATTTTTTGCGTACCTTTTTTACTTTTTCGATTTTTGTTGCAGATATATTTTTTAAAAAGCACTTTCAGTTTCGAAACCGGTTTTGAAAGTGAAACTTTGTAAAAAATATATCTGCAACCAAAATCAAAAAAGTAAAAAAGGTGCGCTATCAGTATGTACCTCAGCTATCCAATTAAAAAAAAATTATTCAAAAATGTCAAAATGCAAAAGAGTTATTAGAAAAATGCTTCCCCATAGGAATAGCATTAGCTCGTGAATGTTTCCTCGAGCGAGGACAGGGGCCTTAAGTCCAGGTGTCCCCCTCCTAATCCTTTAATTGTTCTTTTGCAATAAACTTTAGACGATGAGGCGAAACACAGAAACACTTTATAAATCATTTTTCGTTTGCCAATCTTAGCAACTAAATTACTTGAATCTTTTTTTTTTGTTTCACAAGTTAATAATTAAACAAATTCATTAATGTTCATCAAAAAATCAGATACTGCAAGCAAGGAACAAGTTTTAAAACTTGCCATATTGCACTGTCCACTTTCAATCAAAGCTTATGAATTTTAAAAATTTTTGGGTAAAACGTTAGAAAATGTATTAGATAAAGATAGCAGAGTTGCCAAGTCTCCTGATTTTCAGATGTTTCTCCATACTCCTTATTTTTGACATATTTCTCCTAATTTTTCACACTTTTTAAATATTCTGTTATTTAACAATCAAATGTGCTGCGATTCAGTGAGAAAAGCTCTAGTACAGGTGTAATTGTTCTTTAGTATGTTTGACCACTAGTATTTTATGTGATGAATTACACCCTGATTCATTATAAACTATGAATCTTTAAGGTTTGCTATTGTTACTATGGTCGTGTGTATTGAATTAATAATAAATTGTCTCTATTAAGACTTATTTATGATCTATACTATAGTTTTATATAAGTTAATGAGTAAAAAAACATCCATCTTTTTATAATATTTAGTCAAACTAAAAATATGTTAAAATATCCTAAATATTATATTCTTAAATGTGTTCTACTTGTAAAGAATACATACTTTCATTATTTGAGTAAGAGTGATACATTTCTTTTTAATCTTCAGTAATAACCAAGCAATATTGAAACAAACTTTTACTAAAGATGTTTACATCAACAAATTAACAAGTTTTCATTGACAAAAATATCTCTTGATTTCTGAAATAAAATCTCCTGATTTTTAACTTTCAGAACTTGTCAAGTCCGATATAAAATTAAAAAATTTAAAGCAAAATATGAACAAGCTATTAATGGCTTTCATTTTGCTAGAGTTTTAAATTGAAATGAAATTTCGCTTAGTGTGGAGGAAAATAATGAAGATTTGGCATTCATTAAAGAAAATTGTCCAAATCTTCTCACCTTTGTAGCACATTTTGAAGCAAAAAATGGCCCAAAAATTACTATTGCTTGAGAAAAAAGTTTTAGATATTATGACAGGTTATGATTGGTGGAAGTCGTTTTATATAATGAGAGGTAAAAAGATAATCAGCAAAATTGAATTTATTTACCAAATAATAACAGACGTGGCTTCATCTGCTGGAGTAGAAAGACAATTTTCTTCTTTTGGACTAATTCATCCAAGCCTTCATAATAAATTATGAGTGGACAAAGCTTCAAAATTAGTGTTTTTGTTCAAACAATTAAATCCCTATTTGCTTAAAAACTATTGAATTAATTGTGATTTTTATCCCTTAATAAATAGCTTGCATTAAATGAATATTTAATTTGTTCTTTTACCATTTTCTATTCATTTACAAACTAGTTAAGTTTATTTCTTATTTAGTGTGCACAAATCAATATCAAAATAATAGAATGGCTTTAGATTAAAGCCTAGATGTTTAATTTTTAGTACAAATCAGTAACAAGAATATAGTATTTAATGAACTATATAATTATTTCTTATATTATTTTTATAAATTATAATTATTATTTATTCTTTTTTTAGTTAGTTTTATAAAGAAACTGCTCCATGTATTCTAAAAACATAAAAACACAATAATTAAAAATAGAATTCTAAAAAAATCAAATAAATCCGATTTAAATCAAAAAAATCTGATTTAAATCAAATAAATCAGATTTTTTTTATTTTTTAAAAAAAATCATGATTTTTTCCCAACCCTGGCGAAAAATAATGAAGCCCGAATGCAGTTTGCTCTTGATTTGAGAGGGTAAAAACAATAGTATAACATGTTACTTATTTTAAACTTACTTTTTTCTGAATAAGTCGTTTTAACGTTAACTGTAATCAGTTTTTTAGTAGAGATGTGTGATTTGTTGAGGAATGATTCAAAAGGAGCGATTCCGGCAGTGAAACTAAAGGAACGATTCAGAAAAGGAACGAAATCACGGAATCGGTCCGAAACCCCGAAAAGGGCAAAATCCTCAGACTCGTTCCGAAATGAAACAACTCCGAAAAGGTTCGATTCCTCGGACTCATTCTGAAAAGGAGCAATTCCTATGACTCGTTCCATAATGAAATGACTCTGAAAAGGAAGGATTTTTCGGAATCGTTCCGAAAAAAGACAGACTCCTTTGAATCGTTCCGAAATGATGTAAATCACACACTTTTTTTTGTTCTTTGAAACAGGGCAGGGTAGATTAATTTTTTTTTAAATTAAACTAAAAATGATCTTAAACTCAAAATTGTCAAGGTAGGAAAGGTTCCAGATTTTGGATTTTGTACTCTACAAATACAAAGGGGTGCTGCAGCACCGATTCGCTAGCAAACTATTTTTCGATCTTTTATTCACAAATTTTTTTTAAGGTCTCGTGTATAAGTCGTCCCCCTCCACTTTGAAATTTTTTTTTTTCGTCTAAAATTTCGTGACTTATACGTGCGTATATACTTTAATGGCTTCTAACTTCGAACCCTGATTGAAAGATACGTTTATAAATGTTGTATAGCCTGCGGACTATACACCGATACATCTCTGCGGCTTATACATGAACTTTTTTACTGCACTGCTCGATTTAGGAGTGCAGGCTATACACCTGAAAATACGATAATTTTAATTGATAACTTGGTTAAACACATTTGTTCTTTAGTGTAGAAGAATTACCAGCAAAAAAGACTTAAAATACCTAGACCTAAATAGGAATAAAATGAAAAAGTTACACTTTTAGATAGATACAGATAAAATTAGTATCAGCGCTACTTGTTCACTAGTGTTACTTTGTTCAATGTCTTTTTTCAGATTTATGAATAAAGATTAACCTGATAAACAAAATACAGAATGCTTTTTAATATAGAATATTTATGAAAAGAAGTAGCTTAAAGCACATTCATGTATTTTTAGATACAAAAAATCAATATTAACTTCTTAAAAAAAGTTATCCTGATGATCCAACGAGACTATAAATGACAAAACAAAGCTTGCTATGAAATCTAATTTTAAACCATATTAAAACAAGCTGAAGCACTTTAATAGAATGTCACCTTTAAATCTTATTCACTGGCAAAACAACATGTAATTAGAATGCTTCGGTTCATTTTTTAAAAAATTATTTATAGCAATTTGTTGTAATATCTTGTGAGACTGCCTGTAGGATATCTGATACTAAGGCATGTCGATCAGAATCTTGAACTATATCTAACCACTCTTTCTTCTTAAAAATATCACCTGCATTATTGCGAAACATACTTAAAGTTGCTCCTTTCAATTTTGGATTTGGATGCAAGTCAGCCAAAATTGCTATTTTGCAAACATTTTGTACCTTTAAATTATTTAACATTATATCAACACACCAGTCTTTAAGTTCAAGCAACAAATATTTGTCGGCAACAGGATATAAAGACATAGCTTTATCAATGTTAAAATCATCTATAGTGCCTGTGTAAATATACTGAAGCATGTTACTCAGGACTGCAGGTTCAATGAAAAGTTGGATTATACTAGATTCTTTTATGTTTGGTTGAAACATAGTGTCAAACACTTCTGACCGGGTGGCAAGGATAGCTTTGTGGGCAGGAAACTTTACATCTCTTGCTTGCAGAATGATGTCAGAAAATTTCCCACTTTTGTACAGCTCTTTTAGATCTCTATTCAAGGAGTTATTCGAAAGACCTGAAATAGACAGAAAAAAAAAATATATATATATTATTTACTGAATGCAAAAAGCTTCTTTGTTTTGTGTATGTGTGTGTATTGCTTTGAAATTCTAATAGGGAAGGTTCAAAGAAAAATACAGCAGAACCTAAGCAGTTTCAGGCACCATTTATTTCTCAATCCAATAAAACATCCTTTTAAATGCTTACATGAAATTGTAAGATATATTTATTTATTTTGAACATTCAATTAATGAGAGAAAACAAAAAATTTCAGATTCTAAAAGAAATTTAAAATAGAAGAGATTTTTGAAATCAGGTGTCTACTTTAGCAAAAAATTTTATTGGGCTTAATCAAGGATGCAGAATTTCTCTGATCTAGCAATTTAGGCTTAGGGAAAATTTTGCAGAAAAATATATACAATGTGGAACCATTTATCCGGAAACCAGTTAACAGGAAAACCAATTATCCGGAGTATTTCTAATAGACTGATGTTGGAATTTTTGTAGAAAAAAGTGTCATACATTGACAGTTTGACATATACATTGCTTGAAACAATTGTATAATTTGATAACAGTCATCTAGTATTTGAAATTGAAACATATATAATTATATTATAGATGTTTTTATTTTTATGACAGAGAAAACAGAAGAATTTTTGTTCCTAAGGAATTCCCATAAATTACCTTCTTTCAAACTCTAACATTTGATCTTACTTGCATCTGATTCTCAATTCAATCTAATAATTTAAAATTAGAAGTAATACTACAACCACATAATTCCATAAAACTCTATCAAATGGATGCTGCTTTTAATGCCCAACCAGTTAATCAAAAAAACCACCAGTTATCAGGAATACATTTGACCTCAACGATTCCGGCTTAATGGTTCTGTACTCAGAAGCGGATTAACTACCACTCGGGCCCCTAGGCTTGACTTTCTGAGGGCCCCCTTTCACTCCTTCAAAGAGGTATATACTGGAAAAATTAAAACATATGCTTGCTTCATTAACTCATAAATTATTGATGATAAAAATATAAATGATTACGGCAAAGAATTTTGCATATCTTTTGTCTTTTGTATTAAATATCAATGTCCGACCAGTGTAAAAGAATATTTTCTTGTTCTTTATATCAGGAAAAAATTAGCACCGGGCCCCCTTTTCTTCTGGGTCCCTAGGCTTCAGCCTACTCAGCCTAATGGGTAATCCGCCTCTGTCTGTACTGTAATTGATTTTGATTTTCTTACTGAATTACATAATTCCCTAAGATATTTCACACTTCATCAAAAAAATAGCAAATTTCTGCTAAAGATTGCGAAAAAATGGCAAGTTTCTTCAAATCATCACAAAAAAACCCAGCAAATTTCTTCAAAAAATCACGAAAAAAAGTCTGTTTTCGTCAAAAAATCACAAAAAATGGCAAATTTCTTCAAAAGATCATGAAAAACAGTAAATTTCCTCAAAAGATCACGAAAAAAATGGCAGTTTTCATAAAAAGATCACTAAACAACGGCAAGGTTCTTCAAAAGTTCGCGAAAAAACGACAAATTTCTTCAAAAATTCGCGAAAAAACAGGAAATTTCATCAAAAATCACGAAAAAAACAGTAAATTTCTTCAAAAGATCGCAAAAAAACAGCAGTTTTCGTTAAAAAAAATCACAAAAAAACTGCAATATCTTTAAAAAATACATGAAAAAAAAGACAAATTTTCTCAAAAGGTCTTGAAAAAAAGGCAAAATTCTACAAGTGATCGCGAAAAAAAAAGGGCAAATTTCTTCAAGAGATCGCAACAAAACGGCAGTTTTCGTCAAAAGATCGCAAAAAAAAAAAAAACCTGGCAAATTTATACAAAAAATTGCTAAAAAATAGCAGATTTTGTCAAAAGATTGGGAAAAAGTCAAATCTTGTCAAAAAAGGGCTAAAAAAATGTAAATTTCATCAAAAGATAGCGAAAAATGACATCTCATCAAAAGATTGTGAAAAGCCCACAAACTTTGTCAAAGGGGAGCCCCTCCCTTCTTTCGGACAATGTATGGTGTTAAAAATTCTGAGAACAAAGGCAATTTCTTTTTAAAAGTATACTTTTCTTTTATGTCTATCACAAATACTTGGGAGGTTTGAGTATATACAGTAGACTCCCTCAAATCCGCACAGCTTGGGACCAGAGGTTGTGCGGATTTTAGAATTTTGCAGATTTCTGGTCATTGCTTTGTTTACATTTTTAAACAGTAATTTGAGTGCAATTAATAGTGCATTCAAAACTATATAAATGCTTACAATATAATAAAATATTAAAATAAGTCATAAACTAAAATAATAAAAATTTAGATAATTTTTAAAATGATTAAAGCACTAATAACAAAGGCCAAGTTAATAATCAATAGTGTATGATTAAATATTCATTATAAAGATTAAATGTACTTTTTCCGAAATTATTCAACAAAACTTGGCTCATAAAAGTACATTACTAATTCTCATCAAAATCAGCCAAAGTCTCATCAAAAGTTTAGCCAGGCTTAATAACCAAAAAATCTTGATGCATAAATATATTTGATAAGAAGATTGTGATTACAAGTAACATAGTAATATCTTAATTTTTTTCAAAAAAAAAAAAAAAAATATATATATATATATATATATATTCCTTTACGAAAAAACCATGAATGGAGTATTATTAAGAAAATTACAAATTAAAAAAAAAATATTGAATTGATACAAAACTAAAAAAATCAAATTTTGTCCCAATATTTGAGCTGAAAGTTTCATTGTTTACATCCATAAAACATGTGCGGATTTTAGAGAGTTGCGGATTTGAGGGAGTCTACTGTAATGTATTATAATGTAGTTGAGTATTATAATGTAATGCGAGGGATTGGTCAGCAGACTGTTTTTTAAGTTTTTACTTGTGTTGCAGACCACAGAAAAAAAATCTGCTGCTGGGCTTCTCTTAAAAAGATTGTGCACCCATAATGTATTAAATCAGCAATTGTGTTGAGAATTTTGGAAAATAAAACAATGCTGCCTTGTTTCAAATAGAGAATTTTTCAATGTTCCTTTTGCATATATTTATTTTTTTGCTTAATGCCATAAATAAATCTCTGTAAAGTTTTTTTTTTTTTTTTTTTTTTTTTTGGTAAATGATGGAATTAGTTTACGCATACGCACACATATGTTGTCATTATTAATTAGCACAACAATAGCACAAAGAATAGATTTATATAATATGTTGTACCTTGCAGACTATTTTTTAAATTTTACTAGCATTGCTGACATTGAATATAGTTCTGCCACTAGGGTATTGTTAACAAAACTATTCCATTTTCTTTGGCATAATTCAAACTGTCAGTGTTTATATAGCTGTCATGATTATCCATATTAATGATAATACTTTACTGTTTTGATTATATTTTACATTCTTTATGAAGTGCTGTAAAAATTTTACAAAGTTAGGTGCCTGCCATGTGCTTATTAACACCATATGCAGTCACATATTAACTTTCTATCTTTGTCAATCATCATAATCAAGATTATATTCTATCAAATACCGATATTATCTAAACGTAGCAATGAGGATAGAAGGTTTAAAAAATATTGCTTTTAGTTTAACTTTGGAGACATTTGATCCCCAGCATAAAGTCTCCCCATAAAACAGGGATCATGTGTCCCTAATACGCATTTGGTGGAGAAAAGAATTGCTAAATCAAAAGTAAAAAAAAAAAACTGTATTGGATTAAAATAACAGAACTTAAGCAGTAAGCAATGCTAGTATGTTATATAAACAAAGTTAAGTAATTTATTTATATTTAGAAAAAAAATATGTCACGGCTTGAATTTCAGGGCGGGATGGCGGGATTCGCGCCTAAAATTTTGAAATCCCGCCCAAAAGAATAACATGGACGGGAAGCTCCCTACCAAAACATTTTGCATTTTGAAACTATGATCAACTACCACATTCGTTTTGCGAATTTTATGATATTTTAGTGCGACTGATCGACACATTTTGCAAGTTTTTTACCATGAACGATTATTAAAAATCACGATTTTTTACCAAGACCGATTGACAAATTTCGCAATTTTTTTCCTGCAATCGATTGACGAGTTTTGTTTTATTTTCTGCAGCGAAAAAGAGGTGATCTTGTTCCGAATAAAAAAAAAATAATAATAAATAAATAAATTAATGCATTCAATTCCAAAAATTATGAAACGCACTACAGCGCATAAATTACGCCAAAAGTAGCATACACAAATTAAAACAGCTATTATGCGTCCCACAGGAAGTGTGATTTCGTAAAGGTTTGGGAAAAAAAGGCAAATATTGTTAAAAGATCGCGAAAAAATGACTAATTTTTAGCAAATTTCGTCAATAAAATCATGAAAGAATGGCTAATTTTGTCACAATATTGTAAAACAGCAGTTTTCGTCAAAAAGGTCGCGATAAAACGTCAAATTTTGTCCAAAAATCACAAAAATGATAAATTTCGACAAAAGATTCACTATAAACGACAATTTCCCAAAAGATTGTGAAAATAGCATTTTTTGCCAAAAAATCACGATAAAACGGCAGATTTCATCAAAAAATCACGAAAAAACGGCAAGTTTCCTCAGAAAATTCGCGAAAAAAACGACAAATTTCGTCAAAAAATTCCGAAAAAACGGCAGATTTCCTGAAAAGATCGTAAAAATTAGATTTTATTAAAAGATAGCGAAAAAATGCAAATTTCGTCAAAGAGAACCCGTCCTCCCAAAAATAATATTGCCGGGAGTGCATTTTTCTGTTCGACAAGCTAATTTTCCTACTTCAGTTTATTGATTTCATTTTATTTATTTCTTTGCTGCTCTAAAATCTTTTTCTAACAGCTCCAAATCATTCTGAGTGAATGCAATTCCTGAAAGTAGCCATTTATTAAACAAAAAACACCCCTTTACTCAACAAAAGTATTTGTTTTTTAAGAAAAATTCTTCTTTAATAAATTTGACTTCGCCTTTTTTAAAAGAAATGCGAACAATAGTGATACTTCTTATCTTCTACACTCAAATATGCATTATTTTATAATTAAATTTGTTTCTTGCATATTTAATATACAGAAAAATAATATTGGTTTTAATTATAACAATTAATTATAAATTTATTAAATTAATTTGAAGTTTTATTTATTATTCTTAAAACAATAATTAGCATTAATTATTATTAAAACAATAATTAGACCTGTAACAAAAATAATTAGCACCAGGAAAGAATTTATCCCCAGTAAAGACTATCAGCATAAAAGTTTTTTTTTTTTTTTAATACATTTTGCATAATTATTCTGAATTGTTGATAAAAATTGCTTCAGTGATATTTTGTCATGCCTGTATTCTGGTAATCTTTTAAATAGCACATAAAAAATAGCAGGTTTTAAACATTTTTTTTATCCATCCCAAATAGCTAAACTCCCCTCCAATTATAAATGTTGGTGTAGAGATGGGAAATATAGTTATTTTTGGTTAACAGGTTACATCGTTCCACACATTCACGGGTAACAGGTTTCAACAACCTGTTATTTTTGTAACGTATAACTAATCGATGAAAGATGAAAGTATGCTGTCAATAGACATATTAATTAGAGGGCCGTTAATTAAGAAATTCTTGAATAATTTTGATACATAAGTATAGACGCTGTTTTAGTTCAGATAAACCTGCGCCTTTAAAATCAACATAGAGTTAAAATTTTAATTTTTGCAAGACAAAAACTTAGTTAGTTGTGATACTTTACATTTCACGTATTATTATCGTTTTCTTGCACTAAAAATGCATTTTTCCTCGTTGAAAATTTATACGTATCATAACTCAGTAAATTTTGCCCATAGAACTTTTTTTTTTTTTTTCTTTTGCTGATTTACTTGTTAAAACACATAAAAACTTTTTCTAAATAAAAGTTACAGGAAACTTACTGAACACTGTATAAAATATGTAGTTTCTTAACAATTAAAAAAATAATTGTTTTAATGTAAATTAATATTTAAATGATGCAGAAGAAAGTTTAAAGCATTTTTGTATTGTTACAATGACTCCAAAACTGACGGTTTAGAAATTAATTTTTTCGAAACGATCAGAAATATCCTCCATAAAAACAACACCGTTTTAACAATGCGATTTGTTAAAATAAATAAATAAATAAATAAAATTGATCTTCATTCGTTAGCACCTTGATTTAAAGTTCGAATTTTGACATCCCCGAATCAATATCTGTCAATGCATATTCAAAGCTTATCCCACAAGAGCACGAAACATTACTTGTTTTTAATCAAATGTCATTCATCCCACAAATTTCGTATGAGCAAGTACATATTTAAAATCCCCTCCCCAAAACTTGTGACAGGCCAAAAAATGACGTTGATAGTATAAAATTGGCGACCTATAAATTTCCGCGTCCGTCGGGACCGCCCCTCTTCGTCCTCCCCCCCTCCCATCCCTTTTCGAATGGCTGTGTCCTCACCAGGCTATTTTTCTTCTTTTTTTCCGGAAAATACAATTACAAAAGTAATGTTTTCCAGTTCGTATTTTCTAACGACGCAATATTAACAAAATAATAATGATAAAAAAAAGTAATAAACATTTTATTAAATACAAATCATAGCGCCAGAATACCCCCCCCCCTTCCCCAAATACCATGAGTACGTTTGTGGTTAAAAACTTTAATTCTGGAAAGCAAAAATTTATCTATTTATGATAGTATAAATCTCATACATTTTTAGCGTTTCTTTTTCTTTTTCTTTTATTATTATTATTTTTATTAAAAACACATTTTCTATTGCTGTGATTAAAACATTGAAAATTCATAAAATTGAAAGTATCATAACTCAGTAAATTTTGGTCATATAAAAATAAAATTTTTACTGTTTACTTGTTAGAACATGGAGGAACATTTTCTAAATAAAACTTATGATGGAACCGATACATTGTATAAAATTCGGAATTTCTTAACTTTTTAAAAATGCATTATTTTAATATAAATCGATTTTTAAAATAATGCATAAAAAAACGTAAAAGATTTTTGTAACTTAAACCACACCTCTAAAACTAATAGTTATTAACTATAGGTAAACAATAATGATACCCTGTATAACAATAGACACAGCCCGATTGTTAAAAAAAGGCAAAATTGCAATCATATCCATCAACGCATATTTAAATTGAATAGCAAGAATACGAAAATATTATCTATACACTTTTAATCAAATTCAATTCATGCAAATACATTTCTTACGCACAAATATGTTTTTCAAATTAATTACAATTGTATCAAAACTAATTGACCGGGAGGTGACAGCAAAGACAATCACCTCATCGAGCTCACGGATGAAATTTTAGGATTAGTTAAATTGCGATTTGCATATTAAAACTGTCTGCCAAGTCATATCTTGAAATCCCGATTTAAAAGGTTGACTCGTAGGTTTACCATTGTGTTTGCCTGGTCCCAGTTCTTCATGCTTTCATAACTTTGGTTGCAGAAAAACATAATGGTAAACTTAGGAATGAATCGCTAAAATCAGGTTTTCGGTATTTTCCACCAAGATATGACTTTGCAGACCGATTGCATTTTAATATACAAATCGAGATTTAACTAATCTTAGAATTTTATCCGAGAACTTAATGAGGTGAACGTCTTTGCTGCCACCTCCAGGTCTATTCGTATCCTCACAAATTTCAAAATATTACTTTCTTTTTTCTTTCATTCTTTTCTTTTCTTTTTTTTCAATAGATTAAAAACAAGAAAATAAAAAAAAAGCTTTCATGTCACATTTTTTTAAGACGCAATAATGACAAAGGAAAAAAAAAAAGGAATAAAAGGAAAGGGAAAAAAAATAATGAATTATTCGCCCCTCCCTCACTAGAAAAAAAATCTAGTATCAGAAATCTCCTTTCAAAAATTCGAATATTTAAAACCAAATAAACTACCATCTGCCAAGCAAGGGCTGAAACTAGTCTTTTTTTAGACCCAGGATAAATATGATTTTTGCCCCTACCCCCGTCTACGCAAATTAAATTTGCAGAGGTAATACTTATAAGTTTCAAATAGCTGACATATAAAAAGCACAATCATTAAATATGTTGTACTGAACAATATAATCAGCTTTGTCAAATATGGATTCATTAAAATCTTGAAAATGGAATCGAAAAGAATAGAAAAACATTCCGTATTAAACAGGCAGGATTCTTATAATCCTATATCATTTGTAGATTCCCAACAGAACCATTTTAACAATATCGTGCAAAACACAAACTTGAAAAAAATAGACAAACAAAATATTCATTTAGCGCCGTCCCCTCCCTTTTGTCTGTTGCCCAGGACACATGCCCCCTCTGACTGCCCTATCCACCTCCCCCCCCCTCCTTCACTCTGCCCTGGGCAAGCGAACGCATTCCAAAGAATCTGATTAAAACACACCTTTACACTACAAAAAACATTCTTCTACCCCCATATCCATTGTTCGTCGAATCAATCTCATTTTTCTTCCGATTACAAAAAAAACGCCAGAGCTCTTTTTCAGTTTCGTAGCAAAATATTCTATACCACTCAATTTGTTCCACAAAAATCTATTTATTTCACAACAAATAGGGATTATTTTAAGTTTTAACCGCAATACGTGATTTTATATCTCTGAAGAGTAAAACAATCTTTTGTTTCATACCGATACTTGGAATAAAATACCTGAAATGATAACAGAAAATCAGCAAAAAGGAATAATAAAATATGCGTTGCAAAGAACTTAGAGCGGAAGAAAGGAAGGCTTTAAAAACCGTATGCGTAACTAATTGAAACACTGCTAACAGCACAGCTGGAAAACACACTCAAAGGGGGGGTCGGCTGGTTCATTGCATCCACTGATTCGCTATTAAGCGTTTGAAATATGATTCTTTTTACGCACAATTTTAAGCTCTTTTTACAAATACAGAAAACAAATTTTGAAAATTTTATTTTTATTATAATTTTAATGTATACTTCTAAAAAACGATTGTTTCAAATCTTTGTTTTTTAACACGTTGCTAGGATTGCGTTATAAATTTAACAGGGAGTTTCCATTAATCTGTTATTAAATAATGAACTACATAACAATGACATTGTTATTTATCCTAATATGTTAAATAATGCCCATCTCTAGTAGGGAGACACCCCTCCTTCAAAAAATTGAATTTCAAGCCCTGTATATAACACAAACTACCAACTCAAACAAAAGTTTGATTGTAAGAAAACAGAAATTTCTGTCTTACAACAAATATAAACTAGTCATTGGGGGGCCCACCGTGATATTTACCCATCATGGATATGCATAGTATATGAAAATAAAACATGTGAAAACTATTTATAAAATGAATCGCATTTCCAAAACAAGATTTAAACGTATATTTAAATATTGTTACAAAACATAGTAATGCTCTATTAATGAATTACTGATGAACTCATTTCGACAAATTATATAAAATGGCAAACTACTCAAGTAGTGCCGAACTGCGTAAAAGAAACATCCTTATAAATCCAAAAATAATAATCATCATGAGCTAACGGTTTACTGCATCGGTTTAAGCGTCTCATTTTCAATTAAAATATATCTTTAAATTGAAATTTGAATGAAATACAGGATCATGAAAAATCGAAGATTGGGGAAAACAGGATTACATATATCTCAGCAACTAATAACCCAATCAACTTCGTTTTTTATGCAAAATATGTGTTAATTTATTGTCTTTCATGTCCACTCCTTAAAATAAAAAGTTTTGAAAATTTTTATATACCTTTCATCAGAACGAATTTTTCGCGAGCCCAAAAAAATAGTTCCGGATTATCAAGGTTACTGATATTAAATAGGCTTCGTCCCATTCTTACATACTAAGCACATACAAAATTTCAAGTCTTTATCTCAATTTGTTCGGGAGATAGAGTGTTTGCAGACAGACAGACGGACTCGCAATTTTTTTTTTTTTTTTTGGAATCTCTACTATCTGAAACATGTAAATCCATCAAAAAAATTTTTTCGATTTTCAAAACGATTGCAAGACTTACCCTATACTACGTATGATGGGTAAGTAAAATGGCTGAATGAAATTATATTTGCATAGCTACTGATAAAGAATCACTTTATTAGTGCTGCCAGGGGCGTGCCAGCAGTATTCGGCGCCTGTGTGCAGAACTACATTTGGCGCCCTACCCCCCCATCCAATCGCCTGTAAAAATAAAACTGAATCCTCCACCCTGCAAAAAAAAGATGAATATTTATAAATGTATATAACTGACATTCTTTTGGAGTTTTTTGAACCAGGAAAGTATTAGCATTACGCATTCCTTTTACTAGCCTCTTACTAGCTATTTTTAAGATTAAAAATCCATTTTAAGGGATACATTTTTAAAAATAAAAAATATTTGAATAGTTTTCTTGTAATAGTTATCATCACCTTAAATAAGTTTTAATTATTTCATGCTATTAAGTTGTTATTCAGTGATTATTCCTATTTCAAAAATTCAATTTTATGCTCGGAAATGAAATGTACAAATCTTACAATCATTACAATAATTTATGCATGCAGTATTTGAATAGACACGAGTGGACGCAGGGAGTGCAGTGCAGTGAAAGGCTCCCCCTTCAACCTCCGAAAAAATTAGAAAATTTGGACATAGATAAAAGGTATTTACTTTGCACAGAAATCTAGGGGGTGAAAGAAAAAGTTTAATAAATAATAGTTTTCACAGAAATGATCATTAGTAGAAGTTCTGAATAAAATTGTTGCTTTGGCCGCTTAAAGTAAACTTTACTCTTTAAGTGCGAAAACCAGTGTTAAACTTATGGCATGGAATGCCAACAACTTCACAAACGGCTGATGCTCCAGTTTTACCAGTTAAAATTTGTTCCATAGCTGACGCCAGTATCTCCAATAAAAAATCTGTACACTGAACAGAACAGAGAACACTAACATACAAAAGACTATACAAATGTAAATGAATGTTATCAATTTTTTGGCAATTTCTGGGCCCCCGCTACCCCTTACGATATCATACGTTATCATTCCTCAGTAACATTCTCTTTTCTTTATTGGTAAACACAAGTATTATTTCAAACACACTTTACACCTGTTTTCTTAAAAGCAGATTATATATATGCATACACATAAGACAGAAGAATAGGAATAGGACCAAACATTGAGATATTCAACATTTTGAAAATAAATAATTTTATAGTCGGGTCATTCCACATGAATTCAACCAATGGGTGTTGCATCATAGTCACAGATTTTTTTTTAAAATTTTATCATAGATAGACATAGTAGTGAAACCCTCAAATCTGAAATTTAAAAGTAATTTTCACAATATTGGCCGAGATATGGCCATTTGAAAACTGGCCATTTTTACGAAATGGCGGCCATCTTGGAATTGTATCACTGTCTAAATATGGTCATAACTTGACAACTAATGGCTCAAATTTTATATATCTGGTACCAATTTGAAGCTATTTGTACAAAGAATGCATATTGCACATCAAAACAATAATACATTTTTATTTCTTTACTTTTTATTGTGTGCAAAGTGAAAATTTCACCCCAAAAAAGGGCATATTGTAATGGCTCATAAAAAAAAATGAATCATCATGAATTTTTCTGAAACTTGGTAAAAACATTGCTCCATCTGTGTGCTTTAAATAAAATAAAAATTGGAAAGGTAAAATTTGTTGTTTTAAAATAAATGGTTTTTTACACATAAGGTGTCATTAACCAAATAATGATCATTTTAGAATCTGTAAGCATTCCTTATTCAAAAAATAATGGTTAAAATAAAATTTTCTAACATCTAAATTAATGTAAAAGTATATTCAAAACCTCATTTGTACTAATTTTGTAGGAATCTGCCCCCCAGCCCCCCTCCCCCCCCAAAAAAAAAACTTTAGACAATTGAAAAAATTTTACACTGAAAAAGATAAGAAAATAATTCAGGACTATAATGTATAGTTATAAAATAACTATAAATGCAATGCATATATATATGATAATTTACTTCACATATAGGGGCGAGTGGGGTGGAATGGGACAGTAGGTTTTTCTCTTTATGTATCATTTTAAATATTTCATCAATCACACATTAGGTGAAGTAATGGTACCCCAATCTTCAGTTTAAAAAAGTAGCTGATTTACATAAGCTTGCAATTATATAAAGAAAAAGATTATTTCAAAAATCAAAAGTAAATTTAGTTCATATACTTTCTACGCTTTCTGTATAATGGTTTGATTATGCATAGATATAACAGTTTCTCTATATATGGAACATTATACTGTAAAATTAGAGAGGTAAAATTTGTTGTTTTAAAATAAATGGTTCTCTACACATAAGGTGTCATTGACCAAATGATTATTTTAAAATCTGTAAGTATTCTTAATTTAAGAAATATTGGTTAAAATGAAATTTTCTAGCATCTAATTAAAGTATTGTGTGTATATTATATAATAAAGAAATATCAATTTGCAGTTATTTACACTAAATATTCATTTTTACAGTACTTTTTATTTCATTTCATTCAAAATATGATAATATAATTCACAAAACATATTTACATAAATATTTTAAATACCTTACTATAGAATACATGAAAAAAAAAAAAAGGCACATAGTATTTTCTCCAGAAATGTTGAAGAAATACTAGCTGTAAATTACAGAGTTGAATTATTCAATTGTGTAATTTAAATAAAATAAATATATATAAATGAGTTAATTGAGTTGACATTTGTTATTTTTTGTTCACACTGAGTTAAAATTTATATGAACAAAAATCTAGATACGATGAGACAAAAAAAAAAAATAATAATAATAATAATAATAATAACAATAATATAATACAAATCCAGGGCAAAACATTGAATATCATGAGAAATAAGTCAAAGTTTAAACGTACACATGGAACAAATCTAGACAAAATAAGAACAAAATATTTACTTACATGCATATAACTTTATAATATAATAGTTTTTTTCTTCAGATTTAAGCTAAAAAGGATTTAATCAGTTTTAAAGTTTAAAAATAATGCTTGAATTGTTCGAGTTTCCTCTGGTGCAACAGTATATGTTCTTCCTGTAGCAGTTACAGGAATAGACACTTCTTTTATTATTTGTTCTTACAGAATCAAACAAACATCTGAGGATTTTGGCCATGAATATGAAGAATTAGCGCCATGAGGATACATGGACATAATTTTATAGTCGGTAAGTTCTTCACAGTAATCTAAAATTTTCCCAATCCACCAATTTATCCCATATACACATGCAACATATTGTTCACTTTTAAATATCAATGGTCTGACAATTTCATTGATTCCCAAAGAAGCAATAAATTTTGTTGATGAAATGTCTGAAACCCTGGAAACCAGCATTTGGCAATCATTGATTGGTACAAAGCAGTGACTCAGTCTTGTTTCTATGATTGTATCTGCTTTTGCATACCTATCTGCTAATTGACTGTTTGCGGTTTCAATTTCAAATTTTGTTATAAAAAAACTTTCAATTCTTTTAACAGATTCTTTTGCAAAATTATAGAGATCAAATGCATTTAATACACCATCTTTACATGGACGCTGAAGACTTGAAATAATCTTTTTCTTCATATAATTGCAAGCTTATGTAAATTAGCTACTTTTTTCAACTGAAGATTGCAGTACCATTACTTTATCTAATATGTGATTGATGAAATATTTAGAATGATACATAAAGAGAAAAACCTATTGTTCCATTCCACCCCACTCGCCCCTATATGTGAAGTAAATCACCATATGTATGCATTGCATTTATAGGTATTTTATAATTATACATTATATTCCTTAATTATTTTCTTATCTTTTTCAGTGTAAAATTTTTTCAATTGTCAATTTTTTTTTTTTTTTTTGGGGGGGGGGGGGGGCTGGGGGGCAGATTCCTACAAAATTAGTACAAATGAGGTTTTGAATATACTTTTACATTAATTTAGATGTTAGAAAATTTTATTTTAACCATTATTTTTTTAATCAGGAATGCTTACAGATTCTAAAATGATAATTATTTGGTTAATGACACCTTATGTGTAAAAAACCATTTATTTTAAAACAACAAATTTTACCTTTCCAATTTTTATTTTTTTTAAAGCACACAGATGGAGCAATGTTTTTACCAAGTTTCAGAAAAATTCATGATGATTCATTTTTTTTATGAGCCATTACAATCTGCCCTTTTTTGGCGTGAAATTTTCACTTTGCACACAATAAAAAGTAAAGAAATAAAAATGTATTATTGTTTTGATGTGCAATATGCATTCTTTGTACAAATAGCTTCAAATTGGTACCAGATATATAAACTTTGAGCCATTAGTTGTCAAGTTATGGCCATATTTAGACAGTGATACAATTCCAAAATGGCCAGTTTTCAAATGGCCATATCTCGGCCAATATTGTGAAAATTACTATTAAATTTCAGATTTGAGGGTTTCAGTACTATATCTGTCTATGATAAAAATTAAAAAAAAATCTGTGACTATGATGCAACAAGTTTTCCTTAAATTGGTTGATTTCACGTGGAATGACCCAGTCATTTAATTATTTTAATTTTCATTGATGAGTATTTTCATAAACACAGATAACAAACTAATATATGTATCTATATATATATTGCAGACTATTTTGATGTAATGAACAAGGTTTAAATAAAAGAAAAAATTTTGATAAAAAAAAAATTTGGAAACAGAAAAAGGAAATTTTGGTTGGATCATTCAAAAATGATAAATATATCAAGATACCCCACCCCCTCACTAGAGATATATTCCGATATGATATGCCAGATTCCCTCCCCCTTTCCCCCTAAAGTAAGAACGTTATGTATGCATAGCCATTGCTGTAGCTAGAAGTGATAGTGGGAAAGAGGGGGGGGCTCATATTTTCTCTCTTTCTCTCGGTGACACAGAATGATAAATTAGTACATGTTCACACTGTAGTTACTATGTTTCTCATTAAACTGTTGTAATAGTTTCATTTTACGCTAAGAAAAGAATAGGATGATGAAAAATTCGAGTGTAAAACGAGTGAAATCTTAAACAACTTGTTAGCTTCATATGTGTAAATAGGATGAGCAAGTGCTGAAACACTTATTTTAGTTTCAATTTAGTATTTTTGCAAAAGCTGTGAAAGTCCTCAAAACTAAATTAGATTTCTAAACAGAATTTCATTTGAATTTTTGGAATAGAAATTAATTTAGTGACCTTGGAATCTTCAGGGAGGCTCAAAATGTTTTAATGAAAGCTGAGCCACCCATAGCATCCCCTTAGCTACGGCCCAATGAATAGCCCCCAAGTCCTGTTTTACATTGTTTCTCTATTCAGGATTCTCCAAAGCGTCCCCCGCGGATGCCACGATTGCGCCTTTAGGTTTTCTTGGCACCCATTCGAATGCATCCTCTTAATAGCTATTTTTAAGATTAAAAATCCATTTTTAGAGATACATTTTTAAAAATAAAAAATATTTGAATAGTTTTCTTGTAATAGCTATCATTACCTTAAATAAGTTTTAATTATTTAATGCTATTAAGTTGTTATTCAGTGATTAAAGTTTCTATAGCTTCTTCATCTACAAAACTTATGAAGATAGATTGCCCTCTGAAAATCTAATTTTAAATTTATTCTGAATAATTACTGCTGCAAATTATTTTAAAATAGATTCTGAATCATTGGGGAGTTATAGCTATCAGCGTGAGATATACACGTACCATATAAGACCTTTCTAACATCTAAGTCTACCCAGTGATAGAAATTGGGAGATAAAAGGCAGGCGTCAAATGACGACTACTGTAAAAATCTTAGGCGTCAAATTAAGATTTTTAGTTGCAGTTTCTAAAATTCATATTAATATTATTGTAATACTGTATATAATTTAGGGATGATTCTGAGTATATTAAAAAAAATTGAAATTTACATCAAATTTTCTGAAAGGTTAGAGCAGAGACGGGAGAGAAATCCTCTCCCAGAGCTGCTTTTTTTTTTTTTTTTTTTTTTTTTTTTGGGGGGGGGGGGGTTTCGCTCCTTTTTACGAAATTTGAGTATTTTACTATCTTTTAACGAAATTTGTGTTTTTCCGCTATTTATTGACGAAATTTGTCGTTTTTTCGCGATCTTTTGACGAAATTTGTCGTTTTTTTGCGATCTTTTGACAAATTTTCCAGTATTTTTTCTTGATCTTTTGATGATACTTGCTGTTTTTTCCGATCTTTTCAAGAAATTTTTGCCGTTTTTCCGCAATCTTTTGACACTTTGCCGTGATTTTTCGCAATCTTTATGAAACTTTTGCCGGTTTTTCGCGATCTCTCGACAAACTTTGTCGTTTTTTGGCGAACTTTTGTCGAAACTTGCTGTTTTTTCACGATCTATTGAAAAAACTTGCCTTTTTTTCACAATCTTTTGACAAAACTTGCCTTTTTTGCGGTCTTTTGGAGATCGTTTGACAAACTTTGCGGTGTTTTTTCGTGATTTTTGACTAATTTTGCGGTGTTTTTCGCGATCTTATGGCAATACCATACCTGCCAACATGTCAATTTTGAAATCCTTACAATTTTCACGATGCATTCTATATGCTTAAAAATGCATAACATGCAATGCAAAAAGTAATATCACTTCATAACAATATTTTCTATTCTACCTTTATATTTTTTTTATATTTTGAAAAAAAAAAAAAAAAAAAAAAAAACCCATAAGGTTGAGCAAGAAAATGTTTTTGGAATTTCATACTTTGGAAATATGTTTCCAAAAATCTGTCCTGCATGATGATCTGTAACAGATAAGGGTTAGATTAAATTCACAGCAAATTTCCTGAAAGGTTACAGCAGTTGAGAGGGTGGGAGGGGAAGTATACCTATTGGCATTAATTATGCATTTTTATTGAATATCTTTTAAGAAATGCACATTTTTTCAGCAATACTTTCACAAAATTCGCGTTTTTTATGTGATCTTTTGATAAAAAACAGAGTTTTTTCAGCGATCTTTTGACACAATCTGCATTTTTCCTGCAATTCTTTGACAAAATTCATTGTTTTCCGCGACTCTCACGAAATTTACGCGATCTTTTCATGAAATCAGCATTTTATCCGCGATCTTTGGACGAAATCGGCGTTTTCCCGCGATCTTTATACGAAATCTGCGCTATTCTAGCAAAATCGGTGTTTTATCGCGATCTTTTGTCGAAATCGGTGGTTTTTCCGCGATCATTTGACGAAATCGGCGTTTTTTCCCGCGATTTTTTGCTGAAATCGGCATTTTTTTTCAACGATCTTTTGACATAATTTGCATTTTTACGCGATTTTTTCTCGAAAACGGCGTTTTTCCCGCGATTTTTGATGAAATCGACGTTATATCCGCAATCTTTAGACGAAATCGACGTTTTCTTGTGGTTTTCACACGAAATCAGCATTTTATCTGCGATATTTTGGCGAAATCGCCATTTTTTCTGCAATTCGTACACGAAATTCGCGTTTTTAGCGATCTTTTGACGAAGTTTGTTGACAAAAATATTGACGAAATCGTCGTTTTTCCATGAAATATTGATGAAATGTGCGCTTTTTCGGCGATCCTTTCACGAAATTCGAATTTCTCCGCGATTGTTTTTTCCGTGCGCAAAACCGTACAATCGTACTGTACAGCCGTACAACCGTACATTTAGAACAAAATCCGTACATTGTACGGCCAAACCGTACAAGTTGGCAGCTATGCAATACTCTCCGTTTTTTCGCGATCTTTTCACGAAATTTACCATTTTTTTCGATTTGTTGACAAGCTTTGCCGTATTATTCGCGATCTGTTGACGAAATTTTCAGTGTTTTTTCGCAATCTTTTGACGAAATTTATCGTTTTTCGTGATTTATTGATGGAATTTAGCGTCTTCCACGGTTTTTTTCTTTGACGACCTTTTGTCGGAATTTGGATTTTTTTGCCCGGATCCCGTGAAAAAATCGGCAATACATTTTATGTCCGAATGTTCGGATATATGATCGATTTTTTATAATTTTCGGAAATGATTACCTTAATTTTTTGGAAAATACGGACCTTATTTTCCATCTTTGATACTACTTTTTAGAATAGCACAAATACTTATTTTTATTTAAAATTATCGAAATTAATCTCTAAGATTATAATAATTGAAGCATCTATAAACTGGTGCAAAGCTTTTCTAATTATTGCTATATTTAGTAATTAATAGAAAAATGCACTTAATTTGTAAAATGAAATTAAAACTTGGCAACTTCTTACCAATACTAAAACAAAATTTATCCAGTATTGGTAATAGAGTTGAATTTAGTAAAAAGAAAAAAAAAAAAAAAAAAAAAAAAGACTAATAATAATAACACAATGCATCTACATTCGAATCAAGGGGCGATTCTGAATTAAAAAAAAATTACTGAAATTCACAGAAAAGAAAAGTTTTTTGAAAGGTTACAGCAGAGGGGGAAGGCCTGAGAATAGCTCCCCTCATTAATTATGCGTTTTTTTCGCAATCCTTTGGCGAAAATTGCGGGGGTTTTGTGATTCCTTAAAGAAATTTGTGTTTTTTCGCGAACCTTTGGTGGAATTAACGGATTTTATCGCTTTCCTGTGACAAGATTTTTATTTTTTCTGTAATTCTTTGGCAAAATTCGTGTTTTTCTAAAGATTCTTTCAGGAAATTAACGTTTGTTTTCGCGATCCTTTTCTGGAAATTTGTGGGGGTTTTTTTGTTTTTTTTTTCGCGATACTATAACAAAGTGAACTATAACAAAGAACACTATGACGTTTTTCCCGGGATTTTTTTGACAAAATTAGATTTTCTTTTCGCGATTCTTTGACGAAATTCATGTTTTTCCAGCGATTCTTTGATGAGATTAGCTTTTCTGTTCGCGATCTTTTGTAGAAATTTGCGTTTTTTTTTTTTTTTTTTTTTTTTTTTTTGTGTTATTGTATAAAAAAATGTTTTTGTTATTTTTTGAAAAAATTCGTAGGTTTTTTGCGCTTTTTTGGTGAAATCGGCGATTTTTCATGCGAACGATTAATGAAATTGACTTTTTTTGCGATTTTTTATCGAAATTCACGATGTTTTTAGTTCCAAATTTTCAGACTAGACCCTTTTTTTTTCTTAAATTTTCAGAACCAAATACCTAATAAATGTATTTTTAAAAAAGTTAGGCGTTAAATTTGACGACCGAGAGTAATTTTGTAGTCGTCAAATTCAATTTTTGAGTTGCATTTGACGACTAACGACCGCTAATTTCGAACACTGAGTCTACCTCTATTCATGGACTGATATTGTAGGAGAAACTTTTACCAGTATTTCCGAATAGTGTTTTTCTTCTTATTTATGATAAATTTTGAAGTAAAGTGACAATTGTTTCTTATAAATAATAATACAAAAAACAAGTGAAATTTAGCTCCTTATGGTAATAAAACTGTATATTATGCTTTTCCACCGCAGTGAGATAATTGTGTTGCATATTTTTAGCTATGTGAATTAAGGCGTCTTTCATTATTTTGCGCCTCTGTTTATAAAGGTTGGACAGGTCTTGTCTAAATGATTTATTAAAGGACTCATAAGTAGAATAAAATAAAATTTTAAAGAAAGAAATGAATATTTATAAATAATTTGTATAAGGTAAATCTACAAAAGATAATTCAGATGCCAAGAAAATATAGTACATTTTAGTATGAATAAATTAAGGAATTTTTGTTTTTAATATTTGCTTCTCAACTGAGATATTTAGGCAGCTTTACTGCTTTGGCGCCTGTGTGTGCCGCACACTTTGCACACTGGGTCGGAACGCCCCTGAGGGCTGCCATTTTCAACTGCAGAGACTTAATTGCATTTTTTCTCTGGTTTTAGACCTAGGGATCAAGTCTCCCAAGACTACCCAAATCTTTAGCTTTTATTTTATAATTTTTGATCTTATTGATATTCTACTTGAAAATTTTGAAAATTTTAAGCAAAACACCTTCTTTTCAAGAGGTTTAACATAGGGGTGCACAACCTTTTGAAGAGAAGGGCCACTTAGAGATATGTCTGGGTGGTCGAGGGCCACATCAAAAACAGGGAGAAAATTTGATTTCTAGGAGTTTATCTGTGTCCTATAATCGGATAAAAAATATGGTTTCAGAGGGGAAAAGGGGGGGGGGGGTTACCCTTTTAAATTTTTTTACCCAGTCAAAATAATATCCAATTCAGTAAGTAAGGATATATCAACAGTTTTAAGTTTGTACATATAATAATTATAGCAAGGATTATTATGATTTTTACGAATTTTTACACAATTTTTACGAAGCCAATCAATGAAATTCACGATTTTTTATGAAGCTGGCCGACGAAATTCCCGATTTTTACGAAGCTGATCGATGAAATTCGCAATTTTTACGAACCTGATGAAGAAAATTTACAATTTTTCCGCGCCTGATCAATAAGATCAGCGATTTTTACGAAGACAATCGAGAAATGTGCAACTTTTACAAAGCTGATTGATGAAATTTCTCCATTTTTCTTCGCATGATCGGCGAAATTCACAATTTTTATGATGTGAATCGGCAAAATTCGCGATTTTCACAAAGCTGATCGGCAAAATTCACGATGTTTACGAAGCTGATCGGCAAAATTCGCGATGTTTACGAAGTTGATCGTCGAAATTTTCGATGTTTACAAATTGATGCGATTTTTCATAGCATGAGCGACAATATTCACGATTTTTTTTTTCGCATGATCGACAATATTCGTGATTTTTATGACTCCAATCGAGAAAATTTACAATTTTTCCGCGATCAATAAGATCAGTGATTTTTACAAAGCCAATCGACGAAGTGCGCAACTTTTACAAAGCTGATAGATGAAATTTGCGATTTTGCTTCGCATGATCGGCAAAATTCGTGATTTTTACGAAGCCAATCGGCAAAATTCCCGATTTTTAAGAAGCCGATCGGCAAAATTCTCAATTTTCAAAGAGCCGAACGGAAAAATTTACAATGTTTACGAAGAAGATTGTCGAAATTCGCAATGTTTACAAAGCTGATCGACAAAATTTGCGTTATTTACTTAGCCTATTGACGAAACTTGCGACTTTTCTTCACATGATCCACAAAACTCGCGAATATTACAAAGCCGATCGAGAAAATTTACAATTTTTACGTGCGCGCCTGGTTAATAAAATTAACGATTAAATGCCGAACGGCAAAATTCGCGATTTTTATGATGGCGATTGACGATATTCGCGAATTTTACGAAGCCAATCGACAAAATATGCAACTTTAAAGAGCTGATCGGCGAAATTCGCGATTTTTCTTCAGATAATTGACAAAATTTTGTTGATGCTGTTTTTTTACTGATGTTAAATATACCAGCTCTTATATTAATAATTAACAGTGTATGATGACAAGTACAACAAAATGAAATAGTGATAATGAAATAGTGTACTCACAATAAATAGGCATGAAGTTTCCTTGGAAAGCAGCTTTATTGTAGACCTTTGAAATTCTTGAAACAATAAATTGAATATTTCTAGAAATATACCATGTCATCTTTAGCAAAAAAAAAAAAAAAAAAAAAACTTTACTCTTGATAATATTTTGACCTCAAATCAACGCTAACAAAAATCATTACATATGCTTTCACCATCACATAATATCTAAAAAAATATCCTACTAAACTGAGGAAACTTGTAGTAGTCATAATTTTTCACACTCAAGTGACACATAACATATCACCTACCAAAAAGTAAATACTATTTAAATGCCCACTGAAACCTTCCAGCCAATCATGGCAAAGAGTCACGAATCATTCACGAAAAACTCTTGACATATTCAAAACAGATGTTTTGCATAAAATAAATTTGCCTACAAAAAGATTTTATTATAATTTACTTTTAAAAATAGTTAGAATAATTTAATTTAAACATTTAAAATTTAAATCAATCAAAAATAAACTTAATAAATTAATACCTACAAAAACTCATTCCACAACTTGTGAAAACTAGATGAATCGCGATGTCTTATGAAGTGAAGTGAAGCGATCAAATGTTTTGATCTAAAAACATGGCTGCTCTCATTAAATTAGCGGTGTATTGCTATTGAAAACGAAGTAAGCAAGAAAAATAAAAAGGAAAAATAGATGACATGGAACATCCCAGAAATAAATAAGAAATGGGCAGGAAACAACAAAAACAGGCTCTACAAATTTACGATTTGTCTTTGCATGATCGACGAAATTCACGATTTGTCTTTGCATGATCGACGAAATTTTGCGATTTTTCTTTGCATGATTGACGAAATTTGCAATTTTTCTTCACATATCGACGAAATTCATATTTTCCTGCGCCTGATCCATAAATTTAGGCATTTTTACAAAGTCGATTGGTAAAATTCGTGATCTTTATGAGGACGATCGAAAACATTCGTGATTTTTACGAAGCTAATCGACAAAATGCACAACTTTTGCTAATCTGATCGAAGAAATTCACGATATTTCTTCGCATGATCGACGAAATTCTTGATTTTTACGGCCCTTGTTTTAATGGTACCGATCGAGAAAATTAACGATTCTTCCGCGTCTGATTTGGAAAATGCGCGAATTTTACGAAACCGCTCAAAGAAATTCACAATTTTTACAAAGCTGATCGACGTAATTCGCAATTTTTCTGCGTCCAATCAACGAAAATCGCTATTTTTAAGTAACTTTGACGAAATCTTCATTTTTTTATGCGGCAAGATGAAATTCGTGATTTTTTTTCTGCGCATCATCCTAAATTTGTGGGTTTTCCGTGCCTTATAAACGAAATTTGCGATTTTTTCGTCTTTGATCAGCAAATTTGCTATTTTTTCGAGCTTCATGAGCAAAATTTGCAATTTTTTAATACCTAATGAACGAAATTTGTGATTTTTTTCTGAGCCACATCGACAAAATTCGCTATTTTCCCGCACCTGATCAATGAAATTCACGTTTTTTCCATGCCCGATCTACGAAATTTGCAATTCTTAAGTGACTGACGAAATTTTATTTTTTCCCGCGGTAAATTGACGAAATGTATGTCTTTTTGCGACTTAAGTACAAAAATTACAATTTTTTCCAGTTATCGAAGTTTGCGGGCCACACGTTAACACATCGCGGGCCACTTTTGGCCCGCGGGCCAGAGGTTGTGCATCCCTAGTTTAAAACAGTATATATGTATCAGGGATGTCGCTAGACTTGAAAAATCCTGGGTTCCCGGGACCCAGGACTTTCAAAATTCTAGATCCCTTTTTACCAAAAGCTGGTCCTCACTAATAAGTCATTTTTAGATGCAAAAATTGAACTTGTTCATTTGCAAAAGAAAAATGAAATGCAATAATTATTGTTTTAATAATAAATATATAATTAAAACCAATATTAATTTTTTTAAAACTATTAAGAGAAATTTTCTTTACTTGTTTAAAAATAAATGTGCAAGGTACACATTTATTTAACTATAAAATATTGAACATTTGAATGTAGAAGATAACAAGCCCAGCAGCAGAATTTTTTTCTGCAGTCTGCAACACAAATAAAAACTTAAAAAACAGTCTGCAGACCAATCCCTCGCATTACATTGTATGCACTCAAACCTCTCAACTATTTGTGATAGACATAAAAGAAAAGTATACTTTTAAAAAGAAGTTGCCTTCGTTCTTAGAATTTTTAGCACCTCATACATTCTCTGAAAGAGGAGGGAGGGTCTTCCCTTTGACAAAAATTGTGGGTTTTTCATGATCTTTTGACGCGATATCACTTTTTGCGATCTTTTGACAAAATTTGCAATTATTTTGTGCTTTTTTGACAAAATTTGATGTTTTTACCGATCTTATGAAAAAAACTGTTGGTTGTTTCGCGATCTTTTGAATAAATTTGCCGTTTTTTTTTTCGCTACCTTTTTAAAATATTTGCTGATTTATCGTGATCTTTTGCTGAAATTCGTCATTTTTTTAGCGATCTTTTGAAGAAATTTGCAGTTTTTACATGATTTTTTGATGAATTTGCCTTATTGCGCGATTTTTCGAAGAAATTCGATGTTGTTTCGTGATCTTTATACGAAAACTCCATTTTCTCACGATCTTATCATGAAAACTGTCTTTTTTTTGCAATCTTTTGAAGAAATTTGCCATTTTTTTCACGATCTTTTGAGTAAATTTGTCGTTTTTTTCATGATTTTTTGGGGAAAAACTGTCGTTTTTTTCGTGAACTTTTGAAGAAATTTTCTGTTTTTTGCGATGTTTTGAAGAAATTTGACATTTTTTTGCAATCTTTTGAAGAAATTCGCCTTTTTGTGATTTTTTTGACGAAATTTGCCATTTTTTCACGATTTTTGAACGAAATTTACGTGTTTTCTGCGATCTATGACGAAATTGATTTTTTTTTTCGAAGACTATTTGTCAAAATTCTGGATATATTTTATGTCTGAATTTTTGGATTTAGAATCAAATTTTTAAAAATTTTGCTAAATTTTTAAAAGTTGAAAAATAGTCTGCAGATCTTCCCAAAAGTCTGCGACGTGCGTCGCAGCGTTGCGCCAATTCTAATCCCGGGATAACAAGTATCACTATTGTTCGCATTTCTTTATAAAAAAAAAAAAAAGGACAAGGCTAATTTATTGAAAAAGAAATTTTTTCTGAAAAAAAGAATACTTTTGTTGAGTAAAGTGATGAGACTTTGTTTAATGAATGGGTGTTTTCCTGGATCACATTTACTCAGAAAAACTTGGAGCAGTCAAAAACGTATTGTGCAGCAGGAAAATTAGTTTTTAAAGCAGCAAAAAAAAAAAAATAATAATAATAATTATGATGCAAGAAAATTAATTTTTGGAACAGGAAAATTCATTCCCGGCATTAATGGGTTTTTTTCCTTGCTCCTTTGATAAAATTTGAGTCTTTTCATGATCTTTTGACGAAATATGCCGTTTATTTCGGATTGACAAAATTTGCATTTTTTCATGAATTATTTGACGAAATTTGACGGTTTTTTTGCAATTTTTATACCAAATTTGTTGTTTTTCCCGAATTTTTTTTATAAAAATTTGCCGTTTTATCACGATTTTTTTTTACGAAATCTGTTGTTTTTTGTGAATTCTTTGATTCAAAATTTGCTGTTTTATTGCTATTTTTAGACGAAATTTGTCGTTTTTTCGCGATCTTTTGAGAAAATTAGCCATTTTTTCACGAATCCTTTGATGAAATTTGCCAAAAAATAGTCATTATTTTGCAATTTTTTAACGAAAGTCACCATTTTTTGTGAACATTTAATGAAATTATGCATCCCATAGGACGCATAAGCTATTTTTCTGCATCCCATTGCCAATTCTTTGTGTATTTTACGCGCTATAGCGCGTCTACAGCATCCCTGATATATATATATTGAATCAGTGGCGCCGAGTTCCAGGTCTGCCGCGCAGACCCTGAATAATATCGGCAGACCTTGCAATATCTTGGCAGACCCTGAAAAATGCAGGTATGAGATTTTTTCGTAGATGAGCGATTTTCCGCTTTTTTCGCTTGTTGCGGGAGTAATTTGTTCCATAATTTAAAAAAAAATCGGTCATCAATTCGAAAATAAGATCGCAAAAAAATTCAAATTTCGTCAAAACAGTGGGTAATAAACGTGAACAGTGTCAAAAAAAAAAAAGAAAAAAAATAGCGGGGAAAAATGCTAATTCCGTTAAAAGATCGTGGGATTTCGTCAAAGGGTCACGAAAAAACGTCAATTTTGTGAAAGGATCGTGAAAAAAACAAAAATTGTCAAAAGATCTTTGAAATTTTCGTCAAAAAGTAGCGTGAAAAACATGCTTTATGTCCAAGGATCACAGAAAAAATGAGAATTTTGTTCTAAGATAGTGGGACAAAACGCAAATTTTGTCAAAGGATCGAGAGTAAAACGTGTATTTTCGCAAAAGATCGCAGAAAATATGAATTTTTCAAATAATAGCGGGAAAAATGAATTCTTTCAAAAAATCCCCTAAAAAAAAATGTAAAATCAGTCGAATTTTTCAGTCTTGAGAAAATAGTGAATGTTGGTCAAAGATCGCGCAAATGACGCAAATTTCAATTAAAGATTGTAGGAAAAAAGCGAATTCTGCAAAGAATCGTGAGAAAAACAAATTTCGGCAAAAGGTTGCGAAGAAAATGCAAATTTTGATTAAAGATCGCGAAAGAAACTCAAATTTCGGCAAAAGATCAGAGGAAAATCGCAAATTTTAGCGAAAAACCTCAGAAAAATCGCAAATTTTGGGCAAACATTGCGGAAAAGACGCAAATTTTGTTACAAAATAGAGGGGAAAGCACAAAGTATAGCAGAAAAAAAAAATCTAATATTTCGTTTAAAGATAGCAGAAATAAAGCAATTTTTCTGTCAAAAAATCTTGAAGAAAATGCAAATTTCGGAAAAAGATCGCGAGAAAAACATAAATTGCGGTGAAAGATTGTGGAAAAATTCGAATTTCGGCAAAAGATCGCAGAAAAAGATCACTAATTTAGACAAAAAAAATAGCAGGAAAAACGCAAAGAATCGCGTAAAAAATTCAAATTTCGTTCAAAGATAGCAAGAAAAAACAAATTTTATCAAAAAATCGTGAAAAAAAAACGCGAATTTCGGCAAACGGTTGCGAGGGAAAATGCAAATTTCGACTAAAGATCACGAACTTAAATTGCGACAAAAGATCGCGAGAAAAACGCAAATTTCGGCAAAAAATAGCTGTAATAACATAAAGAACAGCGAAAAAACTCTAATTTCGTTTAAAGATAGCATAGAAAAAACAATTTTTCTGTCCAAAAAATCTTAGGGAAAATGCAAATTTCGAAAAAAGATCGCGAGAAAAACGTATATTGCGGCAAAAGATCGCGGAAAAATTCGAATTTCGGCAAAAGATCATTGTAAAGAACGCGAATTTCGTCATAAAATAGCAGGAAAAACGGAAAGAATCGTGGAAAAAATTCAATTTTCGTTCAAAGATAGCAAGAAAAAACAAATTTTATAAAAGAATCACGGGAAAATGCGAGTTTCGGCCAAGCATCATGGAAAAAACGTTAATTTCGGCAAAAGATCGCGGAAAAAACGCACATTTCAGCAAAAAATTGCAAAAAATACAAATTTCAGTAAAAAAAATCGCGTAAAAATGCAAATTTCGGCAAAAGATCACGAGAAAATACAAATTACTGAGAAAAATAACGAGAAAATGCAAATTTTGGAAAAATAATCGCGAGAAAAACGCAAATTTTGGCAAAAGATCGCGAAAAAAAAACACGATTAGCTTGCCATATTTATTAACTGATATTTTGAGTAAAGCATGGGAAAGTGTGCATTGCACATCCTGTAAAGATAGCTGTGTAAAAAAACATTAAATCAGAATCATGGACTCAAAATAGAAACTTTCAGTTTAAAATTACTGATAGTACTTGCATAAATTGTTGACCCCGCCCCCCCCTCCTTCTCTTTGAAATAAAGTAGCATTTGAACAAAAGTATATAAAAAAATTGTGAATATAATCTTATTCAATGTAGCAGATGTTTAAACACAAGCTATTTTATGTAATTTCTCATTTTCCCATCTCACATGCTTTTCCTCATTTTTTTAAAAATCTTTTTGCGATCTTATGCCTGGAATTGTACTTAAAATGTCACTTAAAATAAATCCAAGCCGCTGACCTTTTTTTAAAATTATTATTTGCGGCTGTATTGATTATCGGAGAATCGAATCAGTTGACCGTCACATATATGTATTGTGATCAAGGGTGAAAGTTTTCCGCCCTACTTGACTCAATTTTGCCTTTTGAAAATTCCTGAGAATGGGAAAAGAAGTGTTTTTTGATTTTTTAGGATTCGTATAAAAATCTCTAGAAATCGGACTTAAAATAACTCCAATTTTTGATCACCCCGTTTAAAATTTTGATTTGAATCTGAAATTCCCAGCTCATATTTTTTTTTACAAGCATGCTATTTTTTTTCAAAAACGTAAATTTTGTGTTTTTTTTTTTTTTTTTTTTTTTTTTTACTGAATTTTACTATCCCTTTGATCAATGCAAATATACATTAAAATTTGTTGACATTTTTATGGGAGGGAGTGTTAGTTGTAGCAGACAACAAAAACAATGCCAAATGGAGCGAATTCCTTCAATGGATCTCAGGAAAACGCTAATTTCATCAAAAGATCGCAGAAAAAGCGGAATAAGGTTTGCAGAAAAATGCAATTTCTGTCGAAGGATAGTGAAAAAGACGTGATTTCCATCAAAAGATTACTGAAAAAAAAAAAAAAAAAGATTTTCGTCAAAGGATTGCAAAATAAAACACTGTTGTCAAAATATTGCGAAAGAACGTGATTTCCGACAAATGATCGGGAAGAGAGAAAGCATTATTTCTGTGAAAAGAACACGAAACATATGTAATTTCTGTCAAAAGATTGTGGGGGAAAAATGCAATTTCTGTCACAGAATCGCGAAAAAGGACTCAATTTTCATCAAAAGATTGAAAAAATGTCATTATCGTCAAAGGATCGTGGGAAAAACGCAATTTATATCAAGGAATCATGAAAAAGACACTATTCCCATCAAAAGTTTGCGAAAACGACTAGGTCTCTGTCAAATAAACGCAAAATAGATGCCAATCAATCTCCATCAAGGATTCCCTAAAAAAGTAAAACATGATTTTCCTCAAATGATTGTGGAAAAATGCAAATTCTGTCTAAAGATTGGGGGGAGGGGGGAATGTGAATTTTGTCAAAAGATATTGTAAAATACAGGGCTCTTCCAGATCCCCTGGTTCATTTCGGCTCAATTTGCTTGCCTTGTAGCTTAACAAATTGTATATTCAGCTACACCGCATCAAGTGATGTACTCAAAAAACAAGCAGAGGGTATACGCTCAAAACAGAGAGTATACCATAGAATGTATATACTATAGCTTTTTTGAAAAACAGAGGGTATACGGTTTTCCTTTAAAAGATCCAGAGGGTATACGGCATATACCCTCGTGTATCCTCCACTACATCGCTGACCTCCACAAACAAACTGCTCTTATGGCAGACCCAGCTGTGGGACCAAAGTCGGCTCCTATGTATTGAATCAAACATAATTAACTTTCATTATCAAACTAAATCTCATAAAATTCTCTTTAATGTATAAGGAGTCATGCAACTTTTTATTCCTTTTAGAACTTGAGAAATTCTAAATTGGAAACAATAAAAAAAATCATAAAAATACATAACATACTGTCATCTATTTCACCAGGGCGAATGATTTTTGTGTTTTAGTGAAATCTAAAATGGGCAGATTGAGTCACTGGTTGATTTGACATAGAATGACCTAATTTAATATCATGTTTTGGAGACAAATATAAAATATTTCATTAAGAGATTACCTTTATAAATTTTTAACTTTCTTGGTTATAGCCATAGCCAGCGATAGGAAATTATGACAAACAGCTGTGTATGACAAACTGTGAATTTTTAGACAATATTCCAAGAAGAAAATATACTGAAGTTTTTATTAATTTTTAAAATTTGCTGAGCCATATTTGACAATTTCCCAATTTTTGCAACATAAACATGCAGGGCCGAAACTAGGGGGGGAGGCAAGGGGGAACGTGCCCCGGGCACCAACAGAACAGAAGGTGAAGGGGGCGCCAAATGAAGATTTTCTTTGACGGTGTGTTTGTCATAACGAATGCATATATGGGGGGGGGGCCAAAATCCATGTTTGCCTTGGGCAAAAAAAATGCTAGTTTCGGCGCTGTAAACATGTTGTTATATTCTATACAGACATGATTTTTATTGCTGTATTTTTCTTAATTTTATGTAACAAGAAAATAAAACATTAATACTGTAGAAACAATATAGTAATGAATTATTTTTGTAGTCATGTAATGCTTAGACTGTATATTACATTTTTGTGACTGGTAAGATTTTTGAAAGATTCTCCAATTTTGGTAATAGGTAGGATCACATTCCCAATGAGCTTGATATAACTTAAGCTAAGGCAACTGGGCCATAGGCTATTTGATAAAGAAACTGTTGATGTCTTAAATTTTAGCTTTTATAAACATTGTCCCCGAATTTCTACTTCTTAAAACAATGTGAGTCAACTCAATCACTTCAACTGTGTGTCAACTTTACCTTTTCGGTGATAGGTTGACGAAAATTTAGGTTTCTTTTTTCAAAAAGAATGCCAATTTGATCAAACTTTCTCGGTGTTTTATTAAAATATGCTAAGTAGTTTTATCAAACAATCTTTCTTCTTTAAAATTAGACATATACCAAATACAGAAAATAAGGTAATCTAAAAATTAAAATGTTTTCTATTTCCTTAAAGTATTTTTAGAGCAATCTACTTTCTATATTACTACTGCGAACTTTAACTGAAATATCTAAATTTTAAATGACTGAAAGCAATAAAATGAAAAAGAAAATAGATGTGTTTCTACAGTAACAATTTGATTTGCTACATCCTGTATAACTAGATTAATTCAAGCTTAAAAATGAAAATTATGTCACCTGATATGCAGTTAGTAGGAGCACCCTTAGTACAACTATTTGTCATGTACACATCGCATTTTACTTGAAGAGTTTGAGGTAATTTTAGACTCTCAATACAGAATAAATTATCTGTCCCATATTCTGACGAATTCTTCGGATCTATTCCGATTCCAATATCGATAACACCTTCTTCGCGATATAAACAGGCGCAGTCCACTTCAGAGGAACTATTTAGTAAATTCCTTTTATAAGAAAAACGACAACTTAAAGATGGATTATTAAGTGAATTCATTGAAATCGTATTGATGAATAATCCAACAGCTCCACAATGATAATCACGCAATTTATCACTACTTCTTCCTTTTGGATATAGCCTTAAAACCCATTTCATTTCGCTACCCAATCTAGAGGAGAATGCTGGACTTTCAAGAAATTCTCCGCATCTCAAGGTACACCGGTGTATATTTTCAATACGCCAAACAATTGAGCATTTCTCTTCTTTAAAATCTGTAACAAAGTTAAAATCTGCTGTTTCTTCTTTTTGTTTCAATCGATTTATAATTCGTGTTGAATGTCTTCCAATTTTTTTCAAATTTTCCATAACTTTGGGAAGAACCTTTAAATTTGTTGTCTTTTCAACAGATTTAAATTGATTTAAACCAGATGCAGAATAATTCCGAAACTTATTAAGTCTCTCCATATTGTTGAGAATAATTCTATCAATCTACATATATCAAATGTAAATGTACTGATAAAATTCTTTATGCGATATTAAAAATCAGAATAATAATCTAATAACCGCAGCTCAGCGGAATATAAACAAAATAAATGACATCAGATTTTCTTCGCCCAATGAAAATCGTTAATTAATGTCATATGACAAATTCGAAAGGTTGATTGGTTTAATACATAGAGCGCGTTCACAGACGTAAACCTGGGTTACGTATGGTTTCCCGAGTAGAACCCGAAGCGTTCAGAGACCGCCGTCACGTGACTTTTCGTACCGTTCAGAGCCGTGAATTACCGAGATTTCGGGTAACCCACATTACCTGAAGAATTTTGTTGGGTAAAGTGATCACGTGGTTGGGTAATCTGATTTGTTTATCATTTGATAGCGTAACTGCGACTGTTTATTGGAATATCTCTGTTTTGATTAGTTTTTTTTGCAGTATGTTTTCGTTTTTTCATATTAAGGAAATGATAATATAGACATTTTTTTATCTAAGTTTTACATTTCGACAAGTTAGAACAGTAATTTCGTTTATTCATGATAAAAAAAGAATAATAAAGATATTTCTAGTTTAAATTTTATTTTAGATAAGTTAGAATATAAATGTTAAATTTTTCATATGACAAATTAGTTAAGCTTAAAAGCAAAAAAAAAAATATTTACTTTGGCAAAATATGTTTAATATAAGTAAAAACTAAGGGCAGAAAATAGGAATAATTCTTTATGTATCAATAATTACATGTGTGTGTTCCATTTATTTGAAATTTTGTTTGTCCATATTTTTGTAATTGCTAAACGTTTAACACAGCTCATAATGATTTTAACACATAAACTTTTTAATAAAGTATAAATTTTAGAAACATTTTGATTACAAAAACACACAAAGATAATATGCATATTTTAAGAAAATAGAAGTTACTAAAATAATTTCCAGTGGAGATATTTTAAAAATATGAATGCATTATGAACCTATAAGTTTGACTCTAGCAAAGGAATTTGATATCTTATTGACCAGCACTCTTAAATATTTGATTCTTTAGCCAGAATAACATTTTGGTTCTTCAGAATGAAAAATATGCTTTTTTATCTAATATTTTTATGAGCAAATACTGCAATATAAAGTTATTTTTCAATATTTGTTTTAGAATATCAGATATTATTCATTCGTTTTAACCTATAAAGGAGTCCATCAAATTAAAAATGCTTTAAAACTATCCTCTTATGAAATATCAATTCAAAGTATAGGTTTTTTTAGTGTATAAAGTTATTTTTTAAAAAGATCTATATAAAATTTTTAATATTTTAAAACTCTGAAATTTAAAGAACTTGTGTGCCAAATATTTGGTATTTGGCTAAAATCGCTGTTAAAGAATTGTAATTCACATTATTACTTTATTTATTAAACAAAAAGAAAAAAATTAAATTCTTGTATCATAAATTTATTTTTAATTACTTGTAACAGTTAAATTACTAATGCACTTTATTTGGTTTGCTTTAGAAAAAACTGACGATATGTCAATTGCCTTTCTTTTAAGAGCATTCTGTGATCATCAGCAAATGAAAGACATAGAGAGACATAGTCAACAATGTTCACTGGTGATCTTTAATTTTTAGACTTCTGATAAAAAGTCATAAAACATCAAATGAACCACATAAAAATTTCTGACGTCAAGTGTTGGATTTTTAAGATCAAAACAAATTACTTTTCTTGACTACAGAAACAGGAAGGAAGGAAGTATATATTGTTCTGTTCTTGAAAATTCCTTCTTATTGTCCTTTCAGTAAATGGAGTGAAGAATGCTTTGAATATGGAAAATGGAAATTTCTTATTTACCTCAGGCTAAGGAAATGTTACTATGCCTTAGAAAGAATATAGCAACACATTTTGGAATGCAAACAATTAAAAAGAAAAAATCTTGCAATCCATCATTATATTAATCAATATGTTTCAGAATTCAATTTTTAGAATGAATTTTATAGAGAAAGTATTTATTATATATATATAGGCAATCACTTCAATTCAAATGAATAAACATACTTTATCCTTAACAAAATATTAGTTTAAAAATTCTGATTCAGCAGCATTAGTTTTAGTAACATACTTTAATGATAGTTTTATTGTTAAAATTATTATTAATAATCAATTTATCTAAAAGCAAAGCATAATTTTGATTACTATCATTGATTTATATATATTTGTAATCAATTAGCTAATTTAAATTTAGTAATAAGTACTTTTTTTTTCCAAGCATTCTGAACCACCTCCCATAACTCGAAAAAAAAAAAACACAAAAACCCTGAAAAAATACAGTGGGTTGGTTTTTTTCTGAAAAAACCTAGGTATTTAACAACCCTGGTTGGAAAAGATAAAGCTACAAAAACACTCTTTTGTAGTTATTCACACTATGTTCTTTTTTTATTTATTAAACATTCGAAATATTAAACTAATATTAATCTCTTCATTTTAATTTAGCCACACTCATACTAATTTTAGAATTCTTATTGCATTTGTAATTTTTAATACTTTTTAGATAAAGCTATAAAATAATGAACTTTTTAACAGAATTGTTATCCAAAAGCTAAAATAACTTTTCAAATCACAAATGAACTTAATATTAATTTCCTGAATGAAATGCTGATATTACAGACTAAATAAAAACCAGAGCAGCAACAAAAGTGGTGTGGAAGATGTGTCCTGTCAACTAACAGCGATTACAGCTTAAGCACCAAGTTTCATATACATTCTTGTGACGTGTAATTTAAGGTATTTAATGAACTATTGAGTTACACTTACAGAACAGGAAATCAAAATGAAACCTTACCCTGTGAGTGTACCCAGCTGTCATATAAATACCAAATGATTCTTCTTCTGTCCCTCTTAACTCAGCCCCTTGGTATATCTTCAACTTCAGTAATAACTGCGTGGCTTATACCAAGTTAATATTGAATTCAGACACTTTTCTCAGGGGACATTTCATTGCTCCGGGAGGAATGTCCCCCCCCCCCGGGCCACCCACTGAATTCAACACTGGTGTGAACAACAAGATTGCTCTTTATCGGCACATTAATGCAACTTCTTCTGCGATGGCATTAATACATAAGTACCAATATTTTTATTTATACTGCTGACAGAAAAGCTTAAATATTCATGAAGAATTCCAAAAATAATAAGAGTTACCTATAACTGCTGAATTAAAACAAAATTATTCAGATGAATACTATAATTAAATAATGAGTACTATCATTTTTCTTGTTCTCAAAAAGGGGACAACATTATTAATACATCTAATTTTGCTAAAAAAAAATATGTTTTTAAGTTTTATGTAAACATAAGCCACCCACCCAGAAAAACATTTTTCATCATTTTATCAATGACACTGATTTAAATCTCAAAGTGTATTTATTCCCCACTATTTATGATAGTTTTAATTTCTAAAAGCCAAGTGTTAAGAAGTTTTAAATCATTTAGAATAAATTTCACTGTTATTTTTTTTTAAGTCATCATCAAAGAAAAGCTAGTTAAATAAATTTTAAAATATAGAGATAGGAAATAGCCTAAAAAATTTTCATCAGATAAAGTAGGCTTATGTTTATTAATTCACTGAACAGAATTAATTTATTAAATTTGAACACAAATTTCTAGTTACTACAATATTGCATTATAGAAAAATATACACATGAAACCTAAATTATATGTGCTTATAAAAATACATTGGAGCATACATATACAAAGAGAAAAATAATAAACTCACTTTTATTCCTCCAGTAATAGCACTATGGTTAGGTTTAAATTGCAGAGCTTTTTTGGCAGCAAAATAAATAAATAATAATACACTACGTACACTTCCAGGCGCAATGTAACTGGTGATCAAAGGTTCTCTATAATTTTAACCTTTACAGGGGGATTCAGACAGCATCTGTCTGAGAATACCTGCAAACCTGGACAGATGTTGTCCAAGCCCCCACATAAAGGTTAACATAGTTTTTGAATCAATTACTGTCAAAATTCAATACAAACTAAACACAGGTTCAAATACCAACAAACGCAGAGCACAACAAAATTCTATAGCATTGCGTGATGCAATCATCTATCTAGATCACGTTACTTTTTCGCTTCCGAGCCATTCTAACGTCGATAACAATATATGGCTGCCATCACATTTGTAAATGTAAATAAAAAACATCTGCCCACATTACCCGAAAGCATTCAGAGCCATTTTAACCCCTGTTACATTGAGAAACCCGTATGATGTCATTCCTCAATTTTTCGAGTAACTCGATTTTCAGTCTTTGAACGCCCTCTGTGAAGAAACATTTTAGGCCTAGTTTATTTTCCATTTTCTTTAAAATAAATTGGATGACCCAACACTGGAATATTTTAGAGCGGGAGGTGGCCACATAGACAATCATCGAGTCCACTGCTGAAATCCCAGAATTAGTTAAAACTCGATTTGCATATTGAAACACAATCGGTCTGCCGAGTCATATCTTGGTCGAAAACACTTGGAAACTAGATTTTAGTGATTGATTTGTAAGTTTACCAATGGAGCAGGAAAACAAAATAATAAACTGATGAGTCAACTGCTAAAATCATATTTTCAGGTGTTTTCCACTAAGATATGATTTGACAGACTAATTGCGTTTTAATATGCCAATCGAGTTTTAACTAATTCTGGAATTTCAATCATGAACTTGATCCCACTGCCACCTCTTGGTCTATTTCTATTTATGCAATATAATCTTTACTTTTACGTATAATAACATAGCTTTCAAATTGTGATGTTAACATATCACTGAAGTAAAGCTAACATATTGTTAAAAATAGTGTCTAAAATTAAAAAAAAAAAAAAAGAGACAAATAAAAAATGATATTAGAATATATTTTAATTAACTCTTAAATATTTAACTATTATAAAAGTATGACAAGTTCTACAGTTGTAGTGTGTTAATTTAAAATCTGATTATGTCTATCAGAATTCAGTATGAAAGAGATTTGATTAAAGAGAACTTGAATAGAAATTATTTTTAAATAAAATAATTTTTGTAAAAAAATAAACTAATTTTCTTTTTCCATTCTTCTCGCTATTCACTTTTCTATCAAAAATACAATACAGTCAATAAAAAATATAGGGTAGCAAGGGTAAGCTAAACCCGAATTTTTGTTCACAACTTTAATAATAATGAAAACATTTTAATGAGATGAGATTTTGATCATATTAACTTTGCTTTGTATGAAATATAAAGAAGTCTTTGGAAGTGATCTAATTTTTGACTGAAATATATTTCACAAAAAGCAAAATAAGTCTCTTCTAAATATTGTTAAATATCTTCGGTTTGGCTGAATATTTGGTAGTACAAGTATTAAAAAATGCTCTGGTGAGCAACAAAAAACGTTAATATGTTTTTAAATATGAAAAAGTGTTTGACAAGTGCTTCTAATTGAGCATGAGAGAGGACAAGGGGTTATTTCTTGGCTGCAGCTCACTGCCAATACCAAATTCGAAAAAATCATATTTGCACTTTTTCTGTGTAAAGGAAATCAGTCACAATTACGATAAAAATGTGAAGCGCAAAGACATAGCCAAGAAAAATGCAGCATAATTAAACATGAATGTAAGGCGAAATAGTACCAGAAACCTTAGTTCCTGAAGCGTATCATACTCATGTAGTGCCACCAAGCATGCTCCCAGCATAGAACTGCACAGAAAATGATTTGTATTGCAGAGTCAACAGTGCAGTTCACATGTAAAGCAGAATTGAAAATTTTACTAAAAAAAAAGACAAAGTTTTACGCAAATTTCTTTTATATGGAAAAAGCACAAATATGACTTTTTCAAATTTGGCACTGACAGTGAGCTGCAGCCAAAAAGGGACCCCTTGTCCTCTCTCATGCTCAATTAGAAGCATTTGTCAAACACTTTTTCATATTTAAAAACATATTAACCTTTTTTGTTGCTCACCAGAGCATTTTTTAATACTTGTCATTCAAATTTTTTGTTAAAAACTGAAGATTTTTTTATATCTTGAAAAGAAAAATATTTGCTGCCAAAATTTTATTTTTATATTTGAATTAATTATTGCATTGTCAAATAAAATACATGATGTCTGATAAATAAACCAAGGAGTCGAAGAAAATAATTACAGTGCACTCACAACTTTATTCAAAGAACTGAAACTAAATGCTTCGCAATAAAAACAAATAATTGTTTTCCACATGATTTATTTAATTTGAATGAATTATACTACATACATAAAAAATTACTTATTTAAACCCTGTGGCAACGAATAAAAAAAAAAAATCTACAACAGCAACAATGTTCAACTGGAACTTTAAGACACAAATTCGATTTTCTTGGCAATCGTCAAACATACAAAGATGAAAAAAAAAAAAAATCTATTTTAAGTTTTACCAAAAAGGGTACTACTCTGTTATCCCATCGACCAAAAAATTATCGCCAAATTCTAATATTAAATGCTGATAATGGAATATCACGTTCAATGACATTAAATACGTTAAAGGTGTTTAAAATGTCATTGCATGATTTTATTTTGACTTTTTATTTGTATTTTTATTAATATTCTAATAATAATTATTATTATTATTATTTTTTTGTTATTTAAAATAAAAATTATGTCAATAAGTATAATTTGGCTATTAGTTTGGCGATATTTATAATTTGATGAAATTGGTCGACGGGATAACAGAGTAGTACCTCAAAAGGATTAAAATAAACCAAAAATGAAGTTAATCCCTCCATGGGATTGTTAGCTATCGCTTGTTGAATTTTTAGTCTTCATTTTTTTTTTGTTAAAAGTTAAATAAAAAATTATAGTAAACTACGATAATGTTTTGAATGCTATTATTTTATTCGTCTTGTCAAGTTCTATTTTTTGAAAAAAAAGAAAATCACTGTCATACGTGAACTGTTTGCCACAAATTTCAAAAAGACATTTGCATTTTTCATTTCTTAAACATATTATACCAAATGCTACCGCATATACTATGATAGTATGACCAAGCCAAATAGACAGCACTCGTTACATCCCTAGTATTTAAAATAGAAAATTCAAATGCATAGAATAGAAATGAGCTTTAAAACATATTACAATATTTACTATAAATAAATACCCCCAATCATCACGGTATCACTTCAATGTAAAATTATGGATTGAGCAACCCCCCCCCCCCCCCCCCCTGATTCCTCTAGTTACATCTATGTAGAAAATATGCATACAAAATTTCTTATTCTCACCAAAATCCCTATAGTCGAACATTGTCTGCATTTCTTATTTATAACATTTTCAGACAAAGATAATGTAAAAATATTTACAGGAAAAGAAAGAACATTTTGATTTTATTATTGTTATCCAAAAAAGTATGAGTAGAATAACTTTTGAAATCCCAAATGGACTTGATATTAACATATTAACGAACTGTGAATGAAACACATCCATTGTCACAAAATGAGACCTTGCAACATCAGTGAAGAGCTTGATTGAAGACACCAAGGACTAGCGGGCTACATTTACAGACAGAAAATTAATAAAATATCTGCCTGATAATGTATCCAGCTGTCATAAAAATTTTAACAGATCTTCGGTTCCAGAGTTCCTTGACTTCCCAGCAGGCTTCTTAACAACAGGGATAACATTATGTGATTTCATTACACTCCATTATAAGTTAATATATTGATACCAAGTTCAATTAGAATTAACAAAAGATATTTTAAATGTACATTTTTAGATAGCAGTTTAAAAACTTCTTTAATTTTCTGTAAATATTTTTATTTTTTCTGCTGTCTGCGAGGTATTTTTTTATTTTTGTTTAAGAGTATAGAAATAAAGTAAACAATATTACTTGGAAATAAACTAAGTAAGCATCAAAACAAACACATTGCAATATAGTTACAGGGTGATTCTCTGCAAATAGACCATTTTCATGTTAGGGATGAAAGAAAAAAAAATCAAGTCAGAAATTTCTAATTTTTGGTAACAAGATACTAGAAAAGGTATTTAACATTAAAAAAATAGCCGTCACTCTTAATATTAAGAAATACTATAATTCTTAGATCTTTAAATTTTTATTAAAATGAGGGAATGATTACAAAGTGAGGGAATGACAATTTTATACAAGAAAAAATTCACAGAACAACTCTAACAAAACTTTTCTCCTGAAAAATTATATCTACTCCCTCTGCTATCGCAAGGCACTGGAGGTTCAATTTTTCTAACAATGTCACATAATGGGTAGTCATGAATGTCTTCTTTTGTGGGCCACTTAAACTTTCCATTGCCTGTTGGTTCCATAGCATTTACTTTGACTGTTTTGTCATCAATTTCCAATATTTCCCCAGGATACATTTCATTTTCATACTTCACAATTATCCAATCCAGGCATTTAAAAGGCCCTGTTAAATGAAATGTATTTAAGATTTTAACTATTATGTCACTAAAATTAAATTATGACAAAGTTATGTCTTAAAATCTAGGGAAAAAAAACTTACCCTCTGCATCTTTAACTTCTCGACTCTGATTTATTGATGAAATCTTTTTATATCCTTCACCTAGATGGAAGTGAGAACAAATTTTCTCTGGCAAACAGATGTTACAAGACAAAGATCTAAAAGAAAGATATTCCACAGCAGATGAATATGTAATTTGATGGACTTTTTGTGTTCCTTTGAATGTATTTATATCTTGATTATTTAAAAGATTATCTATTTCAGATATTTCTTCTACAGTAACCTCATTTAGTTTTATTCCTGTGCATTTTATCTTCAGCACAGACATTAATTTTTCAAAGTTTTCTATATCATTACCTTCACCTACAACTCTATCGGCAGTCTGCTTCAAAATTGCTCCTACACCATCTGGAGCACCTTTTCCGTGACCTGCTTCATTATAATTCCAAGTAAAGGTTGATATATTTGGCAGAAGAATTGATAAATGGTTAGAAATCAAATAGAAAATTGTTTTGTTCCGATATTGTGAACATGGTCCATCACTTAATATATGTACATTTTTGATCTGATTATTGATCTCCACAGCCCACTTTAAAATTGATTTTAGATGAGCCCACACTGCTGCTGCATCATGCCTGAGAGATTTGCTCAAAGTACAAAAGGAATGTGGAATTAAAGAATCGCCATTTTTAGTATACATTATACCAGTATGAAGAGTAATTTGCTGCCGATTTCCTCCAAAATGTACAGCTTGAATTTCTTCAGCAAATTTACAATTAAAGTTCTCACTGAAATCTATATGTAATAAGATAGAGTTTTGTGATAAATTTAACTTCATTTCCTTAATTGCTTCATATTGGTGAGCTATATTCCTGCTGTGTACTAGGAATGTTTTTAACTGAATGTTAAACTCATTCACAAGTTCTTTTAATGAAATTTCTAAACTCATTTTTTCTGGTTTCCTTGCTGATTTTTTTTTACCATTTACATAATAAACAACATTATTATATACCCATTTGCTTAAAAATATGCTTTTATTTTCATCAAATTTATTAAATTTTAGTACATAGTTTTTACAAGTATGACATTTTCTTAGCAAACAGTCCGATTTGTAGCGATCGCAACAAATTTTATCAATAACATCTGTCACTGTGGAACAATCAATTAACTTCTCAAATTTAAGTTTATTAACAATAAACTCCATATTTGCATGTATAATACATTTTACTGTATTTCTGTCTGTTGCATTTTGTTTAATGATCCAAAATGGTTTAAGCTTGCAGAATGATGAATATCCAATAATATAGCCTGTTTCGGTTTGAAATTTTTTGTGCAAATTTTTTAATGTATCATTCATAAACCTTTTTTGACGTTTGTCTTTATTTCTTGTTATACAATCTTTCTTTCCTGCACACAGCCGAGTGTTTTCATCATTGTTGAAAAAATCAACAATTTGTTTTTTAATTAATGTGATATGAGATTCTTTTTTTGCCCTAGAATATTTTGTGAAACCATCTTTAATATAATTTTCGTATGTTTTAGAACTCTTATACTTCATAAAAGATAGATGCTGCTTAATTAGCCTATATTTTTTAGTAATTTTGCCTACTACCAATTTTGAAAACATTTGTTTTTTCTTATGTGAATGGCCTAAACTTTTATAAGTTTCTGTGAGTTGAGCATTTAAAGCTTCGCCAAAAATTAATTTCTTCCTTATAGTTTGAGAAACGTTTTCTTTTCTTAGCCTTAATAACTTATTTACTTTGCTTCTAGGTGTTAATTGGATATCTTTTCTTGAGTTTGTATTTTTCAATCGATAAAATTTTGATTTATACTTATTTGCAATTCTTTGCTGCATATGTAATTGAAGTTTTAACGATTGTATTTCCTGTATTCTTTTTTCTCTATTTTTCTTTCTAATTTTTTTCCCACTTTCTAATCTAGGTGTACTTTTAGAAGTAGATGGCAGAGTATTTAATTTATTATTTAATGTCTGTATTTCTGAAGTATTTGATACTTCCTTTTTTTTTCTTCTATATTTTTCTGAATTTTTCTTCCATTTTTGCCTTTTTGCTTTCAGTTCTCGCCTAGTCATTTCAGAAACTGATTTTACTTGGCCTTTTTGTTTTTTCTTTAAATATTTCAGGCGCTCTTTCATTTGCATTTCATTTTTTGTCACAGGGTCCCTAATTAGTTTTTCCCTTCTTTTTTTGTCATATTCCTTTTTTTTCAACTTTACATCAACTTTCTTTTTGGCCATGATAACTATAAAAATAAACAAACATAATATAAATAAAAAAACTTATAAATCTTAATTTTTATTTATTATAGTATTTTTCTTACTTAAAATGTAAATAATTTAAACATTAAATTATTGAGCTAAACAAAATCTCCATCCATTAAAATTTGTAGTTGTTAGTAATAATACTTTATTCCAAAGTTGTTTTTTCTTCTAATATTTGACCCATATAGCCTGAATTATTTGAGAACTTAGTTTAAACTATTTTAATATTAATTAATCATTAATTGCTTTAAAAAGTAAGATATCTTTACTACCAGTTTTAAAAAATAATCTGAATCATCCCCTCACTTTAGCATCATTCCCTCATGTGAGGGAATGACCAGTGAGGGAATGATAAAATTAACATTATTAGCTTCTAAAATTTATACTCATAAATAAAATTTAAAAAACAATACATATTCTTAAATTATCCCTTTAGGTAAAATTAAACCACCTATTAATACATTTTTAAATAATAATTTAACTTTAAAAATTTAAATGAGGGAATGATAATATCATCTTAACACTTACCCAATCTGTTTATTTAATTCTTCCTTACACACTGAAGAACTTCTCCAAGATGGCTGAAAATTGTTCTACAGACAGGTAAGAACATGTGCTCAGTACATGTGCACTGTCTCTATCTACAGCAGTGCCATCTAGCTGAAATAGCCTGAATAACTAATGAGTGAGGGAATGATTTGAAATATGAGTTGCAAACTTTATTATAAAATAAAAATTGCATGTGAAGACCAAAAAAATAATTTAATATATAGAAATAATACTTTATGTGATTATAATAAAAGGCAAAAGTCAGACAAAATAAGTATAAATATTTCAGTAAGAAATGATTTTTTTTATAATTTTGGGTGGTGAGAGTTGCATGTGAGGGAATGATATTTTGAAGGTTTAAAATTTTTTTAAAAATATATATTTTAATTAATGCATCAATTTTATGTGCTAATATTATAAAACCATCTTTAAACTACATGTTTAAAAAATATATATTAGGTTTTTCTGTTAAAAAAGTTTAAATATCCTCCAGTTTCATCATTATGGCCTATTTGCTGAGAATCACCCTACAGCTACCTACAGTTAGTTGTGTTACCATATTCTTGAAGTCATGGAAACACACAATCTGCCCATTTTCGCCATGTACACAAAGATATTTAGCAAATTAAGCGACTGGCTTTTTTTTTCCCGATCATTTTAAATTTATTTTATAATTTACACATCCATAAAATAGAAGTTTCTTGGGAGGGAAATGTCAGCAGAAACGTTTATTTGATATATGCTTTTTTTCGCGAGAGGGCGAGAATTTTATTACAAATTTTATAGATATAAGCACATAATAATTTAAACATACCATATTTTCAACCGAATGATTGCATCTCCACTTCACACTAAAATCGCCAGCAAAATCTGCAGCAGACATTTGTGCCACAGTATATATTTCACATAAAAAATAACTTTTTAAACACTTCCCCTTCTAATAAGAGTGGTTATTCAGAAAATATTATAATCTTCTCATCTGACGAATAATCTGTCTGCACTATCAAAAGCCCAGTTGCCGCCATGTTTGTTGATGTAAATAAAAAAATCCCGTAACTTTTCCCGAAAGCGTTCAGAGCCGTTTTAACCCAACCTTACCCCTAGAAACCACTATGACGTCATTCCCCATTTTTCCGAGTTACTCGTGTTTCGGTCTCTGAACGCGCTCATAATGTTCATTTTGTAAACTCTATGGTGTTAGAATTCCGGCGTGGCCGAGTGGTCAAGGGCCGTGTTCAGCTGACACAATTTTTGCGCGCGCGCGCTCAGAAGATTATGCATGGCGTAGGTCTTTTGGAAGAAGGGAATTTTAAAGTTATTCAATTATTGCATCATTTTTATGGTTCAAAATTGGTAAATGTACATACTATATACCTTTATCGTTCCAAAACATGATTCTCGTAACAGAAATACATACCTGTGGTCACTCAAATAAAATCTAAACTATTCCGGAAAAGAATCACGTGACCTATTTCATCTAATTAAGCCCTATCAGCATTTAAAATATGACAACCAACCTTGAACAAAAATCGCGCGTGCTACTCAAAAAAAATATATGGGTGATTTGATGACGTGATTGTGCATTTTGGTGCTTCTTTTTATTGGTTGTTCTTTGCTTGGTAGGTTGATTGATACAATTTAACAATTCAATTGGGGGTCTAAAATTTTTAACTTTTTAACAATTTTATTTATTTATTTATTTATTTAAAAATGATTTATTAGTTGCTTCATATTTTTCGCAATAACTAAAATGTTGTTATCAACCAAGAATGTGATATCAACGTATTATAAGATTTATTTTTAATCTAGTATACTGAATGTATTTCAATGGAATTTGCACTGTTAATTAGAAAATTTTTCAGAGAAGGTTTTAGTATAGATATTTCTTATTTAATAATTGCATATTTTAATAACGTGTGGATAACAGACAAAAATGCATCATAAGATAGGGGAAACAAATGGCACTCAAAGTCATTTTAATATAACTCTTAATATAAGCAATGTACTTATATAATATTACCAGGAGAAAATTTATAAACATTCTAATCATACTTTATTCCTTACAAAACTAATATTTTTAGTTTAAAAAATGTACATCTATTACATTTTGCTTTTTGTAATATTTTTATTGTATATTTTAACACTATAAAATATGATTTGCATCTTAAACTTACGTCTAAAGTATTTAAAAAAAAGAAAAGAAAAGAAAGAATGAAAAACATATCATACTTTATTCCTTACAAAACTAATATTTTTAAAAGAGATATCTCTTTAAAAAAATATAGGTGCAGATATCATAGCTGCCAACAACTTCCGCTTTTTTGGCCCGGAAAAATTTTACAGAAAATTTTAACACTTCAAATCGCCATAATCAGCTGATTAAATAAATCCAAAAAATTCCATTAAATTTTCCCGGGCTAAAAAATCAGACGAGTTGGCAGCTATGAGATATTTTTAGTTTTAAAAATGTATATCTATTACATTTTGCTTTTTATAATATTTTTATTGTGCATTTTAATACTATAAAATATGATTTGCATCTTAAACTTACTTCTAAAGTACTTAAAAAAGAGAAAAGAAAGAAAGAATAAATGAAAAACATCAAGAAATTATTTTACGCGTATACGGATATTTTCGCGCAATACCTTTATTTATTAACCATTTGAAAAATGGTTGTTGTTTTCGGGAGAATGGACCCGATGATGTTACCACTTTTGAATGATGTTACCACTTTTGAATGATGTGGTCACTTTTGAATTTAAATTAATTTCTTTACTTTTAGAAGAGTTTTTATTTGAATTTAAATTAAATTCTTTACTTTTAGAAGAATTTTTATTTGAATAGTAAATTAAAATGGTTAAAATCATTGTAATAAAGGAGAAAACTAACAAATTTAAAAATGGGTAGACGGAAATTAACAGATACGGAAAAAGCCGAAGCCAAAGAAATGAATGAACGTGAATATCGCATTCAATGATATTAAACACAGTCAACATGTATAAGTTGCTTATTAGTTTGGCGATTCGTATCATTTGGCGAAATTGGTCGACGGGATAACTGAGTAATACTGTATTTGGTTTGGCGCAAAAACGTCTTTCAATGCAGAAAATGATAAAATCAAAAGATTATTGAGCCGCTGAAAACCAATTACGTGTTGAAAGGCGATCACGAAAAAGGAAGCAATTTAATGCCGAACCGATTAATTGTAAAACATCATGTCGCCAGGGCGACCAATCCACTAGCCATGGCGTTTTACTATCGGTCGGTTCTAACCAGGAAAATTTGAGTGCCAATAGTGATTCTAACAAGCCGGAAAATGTTATAGCTATTACTCTTGATTTTCCACCACCTAAAAAGAAAACTAAAAAGCAATCGGCTTGGGAAAAACTGGGAAAAAACTTTTTTGATTCGATGTCTGATGGACCCATTCACAGATGCATGTGCTGCGATCGATTTTGGTTTAAAACCTCCATCACCAAAATTCTGCTCTGTAAAATCAAACAATATATGCCAAAGTCTTACAAGTATAACAGTATATGCCAAAGCTGTATTTTAATAATGATTACTTTTGCACCAACAATGTTAAATAGTTTGAAATGTTTCTTTCGTCGCCAACTTTTATGCTTGGCGACAATAGAGTGATATAACTTAAACGAACCGTACCTTCAAATTGCAGCATGTATAAAGTCATTTATAGCAGTGGCACGGATAATACACAATAAAACAACTGGTATTTAGCTTAAAATGATAGATGAATGTATCGAGTGAAACATTTTTCAAATGGTTGGGGTAATTTCTTAAATTACAATTATTTTTTTTTTACAGTTTTTATTTATTTATTTATTTATTTGTTGTTGTTCATTTGCTTAATATGCATATATAAATCACTTTGGAACGATACTTAGAATATTAAAAGGGGTTCAAATGTAAAACTTTCTTCGGTACTTCTAGGTTATCCCGTCGACCAATTTCGCCAAATTATACAAATCGCCAAACTAATAGCCAAATTATACATGTTGACATAATTTTTATTTTAAATAACGAAAAAACAAATAATTAGTAGAATATTGATAAAAATATTAATAAAAAGTCGAAATAAAAATCACTTAATGACATTTTAAACACGTGAATCGCATTTAATGTCATTGAATGTGACATTCACGATAATCCATTATTGGTATTTAATCTTATAGTTTAATTTTTTTGGTCGACGGGTTAACCTGGAAGTACCCTTTCTTGTTAAAATACCCTATTTTCTGGTATATAAATAAGCATTTTGTTATTATAATAGAAATACATGTACTTCTGTATTATTAATATGAAATTTACCTTTAATAAAAATGTCTTATTTATTAATAAAAAGCAACCAATAATTAAAATAAACAAACATAAACCAACTTTTGGCCCGTGAAGATCTCGAACCCGTATCGTCTGGTTGCAAGCACAGCGCTCTGACCATTCGGCCAGCGAGCTCACATTCATTTGTAACAGATTATCTTTATAATTGGCACCACAAGTAATTACATCCGTGATCTGTTCTCCACCTGTTATTGAGCGCACAGTTACAGTACCGGTAGCACAGTAGCGAGTAGTGAACGCACATCCCGTCCGCTATAGGAACCCACTCCATGTCTGTGAGTCCTGAGCGCGCGCGCTTAGCGCGCGTAAAAGCTGAACACCCCCAAGGTACCACATTGTGGGTTCGAATCCCACTGATTCTAACCCTTACAATTCTTTGTCAAAATCGCGTTTTTTTTTTTTTTTTCCATTTTTTTACGAAATTCGCATTTTTTCCGCGACCGTTCGACAAAATTCGTGCTATTTTCGTGACCTTTTTGCAAAATTCGCGCTTTTTCCGCGACCATTTGACGAAATTAGCGCTTTTTCCGCGGTCTTTTGAAGAAAGTTGCGCTTTTCGCGATCTTGATTAAATTCGTTCTTTTTAGGCGAAATTCGCGCTTTTTTACACGACCCTTTTTGTTTCATTTTCATCACCACTTTTTGTTAAACCTGGAATTTTTTGGAGGTACAGACAACAATGACGTCAAATGGCAATTCAAGTTAATTTGAAAAAAAAACGGCGATTTCGCGCAGCTCTTACACCTCTGTAATTGTTTTAAATGAAACTTTGGTATAACTTAAGCCTCTGCTGAGGGCCTCTGACTGGTTGGGGCCCGGTTTTGCTGTCCCCTTAGCCCCCCCCTCCCTTAATTCAGCTATGTTCAAAACCTTGCCGAGAGAATAATGGAATGTGGCGTCTACCTATATGAGAAGTCTGTGGTATTCAATATAGACAAGGCAACACTAGATACCGGGCTTGCTCATTCCTTTCATGACGTCACAAAAAGTGGCTGAATGATGTCTAGCGATTGGCACAAAACGATGGGTGCGTCACTTTGAGCCCTATTTTTACCAATCACAGATAGCGGCCAGCCACCTTTTGTGACGTCGTGATAAGGAATGAGCAAGCCCGGTATCTAGTGTAGCCCTGATATAGACCCCTTGCATTGACGTCACAGCAACGGTTGTTCCTCTAATCTGGTGCACATTTGGAGCCCAAACAAAACATCATAACTCCCCGTTCGCCGTTAAAAGATCTGTGATCTTATTGTTTAAATTTAATTTTTCTTATTCTTGCATTATTTTTCTAAGTACTTAAAAAATGAAGCGCAAATTACTATTTTTATAAATGTGAAAACACCACATTTGCCTTTTGTTTGGGCGCCAGATGAAGCATGTGACGTCACGTGCAAGGGGTCTATAGGGCATTCCAATATGACGTCAGGAACATTACCGCCCAAAATCTTCTGTCTGCGCAACTTCATGCCCATATTATTGGCATCTTTCAAGTGAATGCATGGTTACCATTTTGGTTGCTTTATCGCATTTGATTTCATTGCCAAATGCTTTATTTGAATTAGTTTTAATCATTTGTTTTTAATAGAAAATTCAGAAATCTTTGCGCTATCCAGACTTGAATGTAAATGAAAGAAATATATTACGTAAGTGTTTTGTAATTGTTTTCTATTCAATAATCTGTCCGATTACTTCTTGTTCAATATTTCGTATAATTTTTTGTCTGTTACGTGAATAGTAATATTTCTAGTGCTAGAATCATGCCTGCTTTTTAAATACTTGTAAACTTTTTGTATATTTTTATATTAAAGCGTATTTATCACTAGCAAAAGCCATGCTTTGTTTGGATTCGCGAAGCATTATTTCATTAGATAACTATTTGAAAGTAATAATATTTTTTTAAAATATTATTTGTACTACTTGATTACCACGTCGACCCAAAAAAGGTATGATCAGACTAAAAGATTAAATGCCAGTAATGATGATAAAAATGTCACATTCACATAACATCAAACGCGTATCACATGTTCGTTACGCCATGATAGAGTGGCAAAGTTGTAAGAGGAACAGGGGGTATACGCTCAATACAGAGGATATACCCTGGAATATTTGTACTAAAGCTTTCTTGAGCAGCAGAGGGTATACGGTGTTCCTTTAAAAAATCCAGAAGGTATACGGTTGATACCCTCGTATATCCTCCAGCTCATCCCTGGCCATCAAGTGATTTTTAATATGAAGTTTTATTTGTATTCTTATTAATGTTTTATTAATTTATTTGTTCTTTCCTTATTTAAAATAAAAATTATGCTAATTTGTGTAATTTAGCGAATAGTTTGGCGAAAATTGATTAAGGGGATAACCAAGGAGTACTAACCAATAGTAGATAACCAATTGATACTGCTTGGTTATCCTGTCGACCAAAAAATTATCGCCAAACTATAAGAGTAAATACCAGTATTGGATGACCGTGAATGGCTCATTCAATGACATTAAGTACGCTAAAGGTGTTTGAAACATCATTAAGTGATTCTATTTCGACTTTTTATTTGTATTTTTATTAATATTCTACTAATTATTTGCTTTTTCGTCATTGAAAATTTTTTTTTCTCAATATATATAATTTGGCTTTCAGTTTGACGATTTGTACAATTTGACGAAATTGGTCGATGAGATAACCAAATAGTACCTTGGAATTTAATCCTGAAATTTGGCGTAGGATTTTTGGTCGATGGGATAACCAAGTACCCAAAAATGTACTGTGATATAGTATCAATGGAATGAGGCAATAAAATACAAAATTCTATAATATCTTGAAATGCCTACTGTATTAAAACTGACGAATTTAATTCGATAAACAGTAATAACTGGATGAAATGGGGCAATTAATTTCTCTTCAGCGAAAGTTAAAATCATCAATATTTAGGGAAGTGGACCAGGATCCATGTACCATATTATTAGTTACAGAAAGAATATTTAGTTCATTATTTACTATACATTCATGGCAAGTCTTACAAGATCGGGCAGATTGAATATGCATGCCAAATTAATGACGATGACAAATTTTACAAAAATATAATTTTAAATGTTGTTGTGCATATTCGAAATTTAAAGCATTTCTGCAAGCACATGCATTCCCTGTCAGAATAGATTCGTCATGTCGTCATTTTGGAACAGATGTCATATACGCACCACATGGGCGCTGTATTCTTTTCAGACGCCAATGAAATATACGCACTGGAGTACTTAACTGGCAACAAAATGTTATTTTGCTTCACATGGTAACCCGGATGTTGCTTATTTATTAATAAATTGTTATTTATTTTCATTTTCTTTTTTTTCAAATAATATAAAATGTTTTGTTCTATAGATATAAATTAAAATTTTTAAAATTTATTGGTATTCACTTTTTAAAAATATGTATGATAATTGGTATTTGAAAACAAAGTTTTTGCCAAATTGGCGTCATAAAAAATTGCACCAATGTGATGTGTATACGACATCTGTGCCGTCGTTTTTTACGCTGATATCTAGCCTCTTGCCTCAAAGATATATCATATTCGCGTTCTTTTCAACCAATGAGTGTACCTTTTCTTGGCATTTTTTATAACAAAGCTAATATACTCCATTGTTTAAAACGGCAAATTGTTTAAAATAAAACAGTGAAATATTTAAAAATAATACAACATGTAACAAAATAATAATATATGTTTCATTTGGTTCAAATTTCAACCTTTGAAATTCAAAGAACTCTTCTCTCTCTCTCTATCTCATCCGCTGTGAGATCGATTTGTAGTGTATATGGCGCGGAGCGCCATTTATACTAACATGATCTTTATTAAAGAACTCTTTATATAACGAATTTAACAATTAATTTTATTTGTTTAATATTCTTTTGTTGCCACTTTATAAAAAAAAATCATAACATAATTATTTTAATAAGCGTAAGTGTCATCAGCGCAAACGATTTTGCCAGAATAAAAAAAATACATTTGTAACACGCGCTTTCCAAAGGAATAAAAGAAAAAAAAATAGACTCACGCGTCACGTGACCTGAGTTTTGCTAAATTAAAAAAAAATGTAGTTGTAATATTTCTCGTTTAAAAGAAATCTGGCAACACTAGTTCTATTAAAAAAATGTTCTTTCTTAGTGATATTCGAATGTTGGTTGAAAACTGTAGTTCATATCTTGTGATGGTGGCGGGCGCCAGAATTATGTAAAAGCTTTTTTTTTTGTATATAATGTGTGTACGTCAGTGTTGTATTTGTAAGTGTCGTCTTTTCAAGTAATAAAAAGTTTATAAAGAAGAATGCAACCCCGAGATATTTATTAAGATAAGTTATCACTTCTTTCTTCTCTTCTACATTTGTAAGGCGATTTCTTACAAAATGGCTGCCCAACTTCGGGCTACGAATCAATTTCAAAGTATTCAGCTATCTTAGTTCCAGAAAAGTTCGATATTTTTACAATGAAATATGATTAATAAGAATGAAAAAAAATGGCTCGAGCGGTCGTGCTCGTCTGTTTGTGAAGTATATTTTAAATGATTAACATAGCAAGTTTGTTTCGTTGATGTGAAATCATTCGATTGTGAAATATGTACGAAATAAAAATGCATGCATGTTTAATGCAAGAAAATGGCACGAGCAGTCGTTGCTCGTTTGTTTGTGAAATGTGTTCTTCAAAGCTTGCATGTTCTGTGCCTTTAAAGTTCTCGTTCTTCGTTTGTGAAAAAATTTCTGCGGAATAATCTTATGCCAAGCGCCATTTTCATTTGTTTGTGATATATGTTCTACGGACTGAATTTGTTTAATTTTCTGCTTCAGTCATCGTCGTTTCATCTTATATGTGTTTATTTTGGAACATTTTAAAGTTCGATACTTTTGTCATATATTTTCAATAAGTAAGCCAAGTTTTAAAGTATCTATAATTCTTTTCGCAAGTTACCATATTTTACCTGTCTGTAACATTTTGCATACCACATATTAGTTTTAATTTATTGATTACTTTACAATTTATTTATGTATTGTGTAATTCCCCTTCCCTCCCCATGCTTATATTTTTTATTCTTTTGTTTATTTTCATTCGCTGCATGCATATTTAATTTTTATCTTGATTAAATAACAACTTTTCTTACTTCGAATAAAAAAGAAAAACAATAAAAAAAAGGGTTGATAAATAATAAAATAAGCATTTATTTACGTTGATATTATTTTTCTTTTTTTTTACAAATAGAGAAATAAATTGAGTGAAAAAAAGGGAAAAATATATTAAAAGGTATTTATACTTTGTATTTCAAGTGTCATATGGTATGTGTTTATTATTTTTTGTTTGATTTGTTGTTGGTTTCGCAAGATAACAGAATTTAATTAGAAATTCTATTTGAGTGTTCTGTTGTTAGTTATTTTTAAGCATTTAATTTAGAGTTCCTGATATATTGTGAAATAGCATTGAATACGATTTTTAAAACAGATTGAGTAAGTTTTTGCATTTATTTATTTATTTATTTTTATGAAATAAGACTTTCTTTTCTTTTAAAGTTATATTGAAAAAAAACTATATTACGTAGTCTTGTCTTGATAATATGATAATAATATTGCTTGACATTTTAATTATTCAGATATGTTTTGATTTATTTAGAACATTGTTTATGAATGTTGCCAACAATTCAGTACTAGTTTTATATCAGTTAAAATAATGTTTTGATTAAATGACACGTAATTTAAAGTATATTTTCTTTAAAAAAAATATAATAAAGTTTAAATTTTAAAGATACTTTTATGAAGTTTTATGAAGTTTAATTATTTTAAAAGTATATTTTGCTAACGTTAAAGTTCACTGTTTTGTTTTATTAATGTCTTGTTTATATGAGTTGTAAAGCAAAGCTCACGTCCGGGGAACAATTTATTTAAATCGAATTTTTAGCATTTGTGGGGTATATATTTTGTTGTTTTGCTAAAGATAAGGATGTCCGACCTCAATAAAGCACGAAAAGTAGACCTATTTCAGGTCGCTGTAGAAATGAATTTAGATGTACAACCCTCTATGACTGCCCTCTATGACTGTTGTCACATTGCGTGATAAGATTAAATCCTCTCCCTCGTATGAAGTTGATTTCGTAAATTCGTTAGTCAGAAACCAAATTGCGACTCGCGAGGAAGAACAGCGTAAACGAGACTTAGAGGAAAAGCAAAAAGCAGCTGAATTAGAACAGCGTAAATTAGAAGTAGAAGAAAAACGTCGTTCGGAAGAACTGGAATTAAAAAAGTTTGAGATGAATTTTGAGCTTGAGAAGCTTAAGTTACAGGCTCAGAGCCAAAGTGTTTCCAGTGGAGCGGTAGGTGGTAATGCGGCAGGGATAATGTCTCATCCAGAGAGTAAAATAGATATCCAGAAGCTGTTGCCTACATTTAAACCAGAGACAGATGATGTAACATTGTTTCTGGTGCTCCTGGAACGACAGTTAAAGCTTTCGAAGGTACCAGAACACCTCTGGGTTTCTTATTTACTAAGTGTTGTACCCTCTTCTATATCTACGCTTATTGCTCGTGAAAAAGAAGATAACGCTTCAGATTTTTCACATGTTAAAGGTCTACTTCTAAAAAGGTTTAAAATTAGCGCTGAAAGGTTTAGGCAGCTGTTTTTCACGCATCGCAAAGATAAAGAAATTACTTGGAGAGATTATTACTTCGAGTTACGTGCTTACTTTGAAAACTGGCTTAAAGAGTTAAATGTAACGTCTTTTGAAGCTCTTCAGGATCTGGTCATAGCGGATCAGATGAAAAGGCGCGTGCCTGTCGAATGCAAACAACATATGTTAGATGATTGGGAACATTTAAATTCACCAGTCGACCTTGCCGGAAAATTAGATGCGTATGATACTATTAGGTCTACGTTTTCTAAAAAAAATTCGGTTGTACCCCAGGAGAAAAAAGCGTATTTTCGCCGAGAAAATACATGGAAGCAGAGTAAGCCTCCAAAAGAAAACAGATCTTCTCCTAAGGTTGCTAATAAACGTTTAGAATCCGATATATTTTCTATGGTTGTGGCAAAGTGGGATTTATAAAGAAGAAATGCCCAAATTGTTCCCCTATGGTTAAAAAACAAACAGTGCAAGCTCATCGTCTACAGCTATATAGTTTAAATACATCAGCAGTTTCAGCTCTAAATGTACCTATTACGATCTGCAATAAGAAGGTATTAGTCTGTGCAGATACAGGAGCGAATCGTTCTATTGCAGGAGAACGTATGTATAAATTATTTTTGAAAGCTGGTGTTGCAATGAAACCTCATACTCATGAAGTAACATTAGCTGATGGAACTACGATGGCTAGAAAAACTCTTTCTGCCACTGTGCGTGTAAAGATTGAAGGCCGAGTTTTCAAAACAGAGTTTATTGTATTCCCAAATGCCAAAGGTAATAGAACTCTTTTAGGAATGGACTTCCTGTGCAAAGCTAACATAGTGTTAGACATAGCTAACAAAAGATGGCATTTTAGGGACAAACCTCATAAAAAGTTTTATTTTGTAGAAGAACATGAAGTACAAAATAATACGTGTACTGATGTGGTTAAAGTGTGTCCGTATGCCTTACTTAAAGATGAAGGCAAAAAGATAAATTCCGATGAAAGGAAGAAACTTAAAGATATTCCGAAAAAGTATGAAAAATGTTTTCAACCAGGGGGAGCGAAGACCCCATATCTTAAACATCCTCCAAATATTTCGAAAGATGTAAAAGAGCCTGTTGAAATGAAACAAGGTAACCGGAAGAGATATTACAATAAAAACCATAGACGAGTACATTTCCAGCCTGGAGAAAAGGTATGGATTAACCTACACCCAGTTAGCAATGCAAGTAGAAATAAAACATCAAAATTAATGCCTAAGGGAGATGGCCCATACATAATTTTGACTCAAAAGTCACTAGTGACATATGACATTGCTAGTCTAGAAAATCCTACTGAACGAATTGGATCTTACCACATTTCTGCCTTGTTGCCTTTCCAAGAATCTGAAACTATTCCAGTTGCACCCTTGAGAAAAAGAGGAAGACCAAAAAAGCATCCTGTTTCCTCTCCGAGACGTAGATCGGAAACAGAGGGGGAGGATGTAACACGCGCTTTCCAAAGGAATAAAAGAAAAAAAAATAGACTCACGCGTCACGTGACCTGAGTTTTGCTAAATTAAAAAAAAATGTAGTTGTAATATTTCTCGTTTAAAAGAAATCTGGCAACACTAGTTCTATTTAAAAAATGTTCTTTCTTAGTGATATTCGAATGTTGGTTGAAAACTGTAGTTCATATCTTGTGATGGTGGCGTGCGCCAGAATTATGTAAAAGCTTTTTTTTTGTATATAATGTGTGTACGTCAGTGTTATATTTGTAAGTGTCGTCTTTTCAAGTAATAAAAAGTTTATAAAGAAGAATGCAACCCCGAGATATTTATTAAGATAAGTTATCACTTCTTTCTTCTCTTCTACATTTGTAAGGCGATTTCTTACACATTTTATTTATTTATTTAATCATGATTCTACTTGTAATAGCAACTCCATGATTTCTTTTCTTCTGAAAACATACAATTAATTTTTTATTTCCAAAATTTCGTCCGTAATGGAAAAACATGTAAAATAAATTAAAAAAAATAATATTGTGCAAATCTACAGATCATAATTTATTTTTGTGCTTAATTTTAAGTCAAAATAATGAATAGTTTTTTTATAAAGTGTACGACAAAATGTAATTTGAGTGGACTAGTAGAAGATTCGCTTCGCTCATCCTAATTATGATAAGTATACTAGAATATTTTATAAAAAATATTTGTGATATACATGCTTGTTGATTTTTTTTTTCCCCTTTCAATCAATACGCAACTACAATATTTCCTTCTAGTTCCTGCAAGGTATATTCACAATCCTTCACAGAAAATATATATTTAAAAATATTTTATTAGAGTTTTTTTACTTTTAAAACAGCCAATTTTGCAGACATGTTAATATGAAAACATATAACTGCCAACTTCCCCCCCCCCTTTTTTTTTCTACTCAAATAAGTATTTTATTTGCTAAAAGTTTTATTTAAATGAAATGAAATCGAATAAGTACCAAATAAATATAACACAGTTTATGAATTTTCTGAACTCATTTAAGCTAAACAAGTAAGAAAAATCATGCCTTAAGCATAGATTATGAAGCACTTTCTAACACTTCCTTAAATCATTAACAAAACTTTGTTATACATCTTGGCGATGAAGAAGAATGTAGTAGTGTGATTAAAGTACGTTTTTAATCCTTCATTATTTATGATAGTAGAATATAATTTATCTTATTGTAATTAATATTGTTGAAAAATTGCATTTCTCAAATTTAAACATAGATCGAAATCATCATAAAAGTAAATAAATAGTTAATGACGATTGTTTATAGTGCCTAAACGTTCAATGAATGGGTAATTTTTCCTTTATTGTATTTAGTAACAAGATTCTCAGTTGTCAATTTAACATAAGGTTTTGTATCAATAAAATTATGTGTCTTAAAAAGGTTTAAAGGCAGATTTTTTTCCACAAAAAAATTTATCATACTACTTTGATTTTGTAGTATACTATATAAATGTAAACTTTAAAGCAATTTATTTAGGTGAATTAAAAGGAAAAAAATGCATAATTTATTTCATGGTATTTGATGTCATATTAAAGTAAACATGGGGTATATTTTTAATACTTAAATCTTGATTTATTAAATCTTGTTCTGTGCTCTTTCAAATTTATAAAATGTGGATTTTTTTTTTCTTTTCAGTGTAATATTCTGCTCATCACATCACCAACAAGTCCCAGCATATTGATTGAATGTGTATTGTCTATGCTGTATGGTTTGTTAATTCACTTCATACCATTGACAATACTTTCTCAATTATTCCTACTTCTGTATACTAATGTTAGCTATGGAAATGGAAAAAAGAGAGGCATTTTCTGTTAAGTTCAGAATGGTGAAGGATAGAAGATAATGAAATTGCATTCTACTTCAATGATAATTCATGGTAAAAATTTGATTAATGATATTAATTATAGTAATTCTTATTTATTTACTTTTTGCTTTCTTCATTTTAATTACATGAATTTCATCAATGGTTATTATTATTAATTATTATATTATAAAGTTGCCATATTAAAGGTAGTGGGTAGTGGCAGAAGTATTTATATATTTTTAACTGCATAATATTATATGTATATTCTTCAACAATAAGTCCCTCTTTATAATGATTACATATTAAATAATAAAACTCCGTTTTAATGACTATAAAACAGTCCACACACATCATGTGTTTCAGGCTGGAAACTTAAGCAGCCCATCACCAGCCAATGTAAACATGTGTCTGTAATGAGACAAGATCAAAATGAACTTTGTGACCGTGATTTTTGAATGTTCATTCGTGACTATTTGCATGTGCTTTTATTTTATATTTAATTGTGATTTATCACCAGTTTTTCAGTGCTATTTCATTAGTGGTTATACATACTCATAGAGATTTAGACAGGTTTCAAGACTTAAAAAATGTACTCTTTATCATGCATGACATTTAAAAGCCAATAAATTTGAAAGAAATTTTAAGAAGAATGTCTTATCTAATCGCAAATTTTCAAATATTCAACAAGACAACAAAAGTCTAAAAAATCTATTCAGAAAAACAACAAAAGTCTATTCAGAAAAATTAATGCTTAGCAATTAAAAGATAGTGTTCATCCTGAAAAGATGGGTTACATTAATTAATGTCAAAATATTGTTGTTTGAATGTTTTAGGCTTTATATTTATTCTACACTAAAATTAAATTAATTTCAATAATAATAATAATAATAATAATAATAATAATAATAATAATAATAAATCCTTTGTTAAGAAAAATTTTTGCAGGTCATATCATCAGAATCTCAGTTTCAACTGTTTTAAAGTATTGTAGTCCAGGCATTACGTGCTCAAAAAGGACAAATAAATGCAAGTTTTGGTGTAGTTTTGATTTTTAACTCCCTTTATGTTTTTTGGGTCGCTGAACACGAATCTGGCATTATCCAACAAAATTTCTCCCCGGAAACACGTTTTTTTGGCAAAAAACGTGCAAAAAACGTGGCTTTTTTTCGTTTTTTCTAAATAACTTCAAAATTATGCATTTTACATAAAAGTCATCAATACATAAATTAAAGAACACAAAATTTCCTACATTTTATGTATTTAAAGTTTTTTTCTCTGATCAATGGTTTAGCCGTGAGAGAGCCGCAAAAATAGGCGTGAAAAGCAAAAAATTCCCAAAAACGTGAATTATAGCACCGTACGTCGATGAAACATGAAAAACAACCATTTTACGCAAATTTTCCCCACTTAATAATACTAAATATATTATTATTGACTATATTTTATTAATCTGATGGTCATTGTTTCTTTCATAACAAAAAAATAAATAAAAATGAGCCTTTTTGTGATCAAAATCTTTATTTGCTATTACAAAATAATAATAGTAATAATTTCTTAATTTGACTTTTAAATAATGTAAATAAAATAACTAACACAGGCTTTAACATATAAAGGCTGACACAGATTCCAGTTCTTAAAGTTATCGAAGTTCAAAATGTGGGTGTGACAATAAAAAAAAATCCAGAAAATAGGAATTATGGCACTGTACATTAGATTTAACATGAAAACTGACCAATTTTTTCAAAGATTGACTTTAAATTATACTGAAGATATTATGATCGACTATATTTTACAATGAAGTTGCTAACAATAAAAACGACGACTCATTATGAATTATTATTTAATTATAAATAATTATGTACATTAGTATTTACATTTACTTAAAAAAACAAAGTACTATATCCGCTTTCTTTTATTTGAGGGTCCCTGCTTTTCACCGACATTTACAAAATAGAAAATAGACGAATGGAATTAGTGGGTGTTTTTATAACTATTAATATTATAAATAAAAGTTTTTTAATAGTAAATATTTGATACCTTGCGGCATGACTATGTCCCCTTCCATTGGGACCTCTGATTATCATTGTGTGGGCAACCCATTTCCAGATCGGTTTCAAAGTCTAGCTCATCCTCTTCGTCTTGACACACAACTGCGATGTTGTTGCAGTTTCCCGAAGCAAATCTTCTATCTGATATCTTCGCAAATAATTTTTGCTGCTGCTTCAACCACTCGCAGCCTCTCATCTCGATCAGATTTACATGTTTGCTGACACCATGCATTAATTAGTCAGTATCTTCCCTCCTATATTCTTGAAACACACAATGGACTTTTTTTCTGATTCTTTGTGATCAGTATGTCGTCTCCCTATCTCTCAATAAAGTTAAACTTTACAATTCTCATATCAGGTTGATAACTCCCTGAAACCTGTTTCATTAGCTCTTCCATGGAGAATTGACACTCGTCATCATGATTTTCAAGGTAATCGTAATATACTTTGCATTGCTCTGTCGATTGCCTCGGCAAATGGACCACGTTTCTACTGTTCTTGGACCTTTGGCCTCCCATAAATATATTTAAAACATTTGATGTGGTATTGAGCATCTGCTGCGATCAAATCATTCACTGGTTCGATGCGCTGAATTATAGCCTGCCCATAATCATCATTGCGAGCTCTTGCTGCTTTCAGAATTGTACTTTTGAATCTTATGTGTCGCACACTGTATACAATATTGCATTCGCTTGGTGGATTTTTCGCTTGTGTTGCGATGAACTCTTCCGAAATGCACAGTCCGCATATAAAACAATTAGTTCGAAAATTAAACTGAGGAGTTGATGATCTTAAAATTTGAGAAGTGCTAGCACTTTGTTCCTCAATCTTCTTCAGATAAGCAGTAATCATCCGTTTATTTACGTATGCCTTTCTACACTTAACATGCACATCTACTGAGATTTTCCCCTTTAGGAAAACTGCCTTTCCATCCTTTCTTTATGTACTTGCCTTGATTAACGCTGCAATACCTCGACTAACTTTCACTGACCCCTCTACTAAAGGAAAGTCACAAATAAAACTATGCGATATCGCGCAAAATCATTTTAGATGTTCAATATATTCACGAAGACTCAAACAGTGAATTACTAAATTATAAGTAAGCAGTTGCATATAGAAACTGAGAGGAATGTGTCCTCTTGATAAGCTAGTGATCTGCGCGACGGAAGATGCGAGACTGGTGGAAAAGGGGGGGGGGGTAGTATTCCACTGAGCGTGGACATGGGATGCGGGGGTGGGCGCTTGACCAACGTTATTTCATACTTGCACCCCTTCAATCAAGGGGGAAAGTGCAGATGGGATCAGTTAAAGCCTGTTTTAGTTATTTTATTTACATTATTTAAAAGTCAAATTAAGAAATTATTACTATTATTATTTTATAATAACAAATGAAGATTTTTATTTATTTTTTAGTTATGAAAGAAACAATAACCATCAGATTAATAAAATATAGTCAATAATAATATATTTAGTATTATTAAGTGGGTAAAATTTGCGTAAAATGGTTGTTTTTCAAGTTTCATCGATGTACGGTGCTGTAATTCACGTTTTTCAGAATTTTTTGCTTTTCACACCAATTTTTGCGGCTCTCTCACGGTTAAACCATTGATCAGAGAAAAAAACTTTAAGTACATAAAATGTAGGAAATTTTGTGCTCTTTAATTTATGTATTGATGACTTTTATGTAAAATGCATAATTTTGAAGTTATTTAGAAAAAACGAAAAAAAGCCACGTTTTTTTCACGTTTTTTGCCCAAAAAACGTGTTTCCGGGGAGAAATTTTGTTGGATAATGCCAGATTCGTTTTCAGCGACCCAAAAAACATAAAGGGAACCAAAAATCAAAACTACACCAAAACTTGCATTTATTTTTTACCAAATGCCTGGACTATTGCCCCTTATCTTGTAATTATATTGAAATGTGTGTGGACTGCCTCAACATTTATTGTAATCAAAAATTTTCTTTGAGGTAATTTTTGAGGGTGGAGGGCGTTGAAAAAAAAGGCTAAAGTCCCGGCTTGTAGTAATTGTGTATCCTCTCATTAAAATTAGGATTATGGATTTGTATTAAATGAAGTCCAAGTTGTAGTCATATTAATGCATTGAACCCTTTTATAGTAATTAGTTTTTAAAAAATTTTGGAGAAGGGGATAGGTTCAACAAAACTTCCTGTTAAAAGTGCTTGTTGTGGATGGGTTGAATTAGATTAAATCGTTAAATTTTGCTTACGTTAAAGAAAAAAAAAATGTTGAGAATACAGTAATTAAAATCTCAATTCACATGTAGCTTAAATGTTTTACTTTATCATAAGATTTGGATAAAAAAACTGATAAAGTTCCCTCTTACAATGATTATATGTGCTTGTATAAATTTTGGTGGGTTGCATTATATAGAGCGCCAGATATAATTGTTTATGTGTAATTCTATAAATTGTAATTACTCTAACTTTCGGTTGTTTTAAGAAAAGAATATCTCTAAATGATCCAAAAATAAGATAACATTAAAAAAAGGAAATAATCTCTCCTTGTAATCATTATATTTATCCATGAAAAAAAAAAAGGCTACATGAATAAGGGGATGAGTTATCACTTTAGGGGTGACGAAGGTGGTACATGATATCATAAGATATCTCAATAGGCAGACATAGTCATCTTTAGATATTGTTATAATTTTTGATTCAATCAAAATTTTCCATTTTTTTCGTAACTATTTTGTTAATAAATTGTCATCTTTTTTTCAGTCTTTTGCCTATTTTTATGAAAATACAAAGATGTTATTAAAGCTGTTAAATGATTATAAAATCATTTCATTTCAAAACATGGAACACCCCAGCATTTGACATTTCTATTGTTCTGCCATATGCTCATATAATCGACTGTTAGATAAACAATGTGGACATGGGTGCAAGTTTTCCGTCTTTTAAAAGTTCCCGAGAGCGGAAGCGGGACGGAAAAATCTCCGACGACGGAAAATGTTTGCGAAAATGACGCATTTTTCGCCAAAAGATCGCAGAAAAGATTATTTTTCGTCAAAAGATTATGAATAAAAGGGATTTTTGTCAAATGATCACGGAAAAAAAACGTGATTTCTGTCAAAAAATCACAGAAAAAAGCGCTATTTCGTTTAAAAAATCGCAAAAGAACACGTTTTTCGTTAAAAAAAAAAAAAAAAAAAAAAAAAAAAAAAAAGCGAAATAAAAGCTATTCTTGTCGAGGTATCTCGAGAAAATGATGCTGTCTCTGTCGAGGAATCGCGGAAAAAAGATCGGTTTTTCGTCAACAGATCGCGAAAAAAGACACGATTTTTTTCAAAATATTGCTGATAATACGGGATTTTTGCCAAAAGATCGCAGAAAAAAGCACTATTTCTGTCAAAGATCGAAAAAAGACGCGTTTTTTGTCAAAGAATAGCAAAATAAACGGGATTCCTGTCGAAGGATCGCGAAAATGACGCAGTCTCTTTCAAAGAATCGCGAAAAGTACGCGATTTTCGTGAAATGATAGCGGAAAAAACGTTTTTTTGTCAGAATTGCGGAGAAAACACGATTTTTTTTGTCAAAAGAGCAAAGAAAAGACACGAATTTTGTCAAAGGATCGCGAAAAAGTTGCGAAATTTTGTCAAAGGAACGCAAAAAAGTTGCGAAATTTTGTCAAAGGATCGCGAAAAAGTATCGAAATTTTGGTCAAAGGATCGCGAAAAAGTATCGAAATTTTGGTCAAAGGATCGCGAAAAAGTTGCGAATTTTTGGTCAAAGGATCGCGAAAAAGTTGCGAATTTTTGGTCAAAGGATCGCGAAAAAGTTGCAAATTTTTGGTCAAAGGATCGAGAAAAAGTTGCGAATTTTTGGTCAAAGGATCGCGAAAAAGTTGCGAATTTTTGGTCAAAGGATCGCACAAAAGTTGCGAATTTTTGGTCAAAGGATCGCACAAAAGTTGCGAATTTTTGGTCATGGGATCGCGATAGAGACGCAATTTCTGTTAAAAGATTGTGGGGAAATTTTTTTTTTCAAACGTTGATGGGGGAAAAAAGTGAATTAAAAAAAAATGCGTGTGTGTGTGTGGGGGGGGGGGGGTTAGTGATTCAAAATATTTTCAGTCCTGGCAAAATGTCAAACTTGCACCCATAAATGTGGAAAGTTAGTTTGAAATTATATTTGTGTTTATTATAGACCGGGAGACAGAAGCACAGACAATCTTATTGAGTTCATGGGAGAAAATCTAGGATTAGTTAAATATTGATTTGCATATTAAAACACAATTGATTTATCAAGTCCTATCTTGGTGGGAAAAACCTAAAAACTCAATTTTAGCAGTTGTCTTGTATGTTTACCATTATGCTTTAATGCAGCCAAAAGTATGAAAACATGGAGGATTGGGAGCAGGAAAATATATTATTAAGCCTCTGAGTTAACCACTAAAATCGGGATTATAGATGTTTTCCACCAAGATATGACTCGGCAGACCGATTGCATTTTAATATAGAAATTGAGGTTTAATTAATCCTAGATTTTCACCCGTGAACTGGATGAGGTTATCATCTGTGCTGCCATCTCCAGGATTTATTAGTAGAAAAAATATTTTTTTTTTTTTTTTTTTTTTTTTTTCATAAGGAGTTTTGTTTTTCCCTTTCCTTTCATGGTCCAACTACAAGTAGACAATATTACTGTTGAATGCATTCTGTAACAAAAAGCTGTTATTAAATAATTTCAAATACTAGTTATCTCCCTTAAATGTTATTTGGTAGGTATAACAGTATATTGCATATAATAAGATATTTTTTATCGATTTGTCTTCAATGAAATCAGCGTTGGCACGGATTAAACCAATTGGTTTTAATCACGGTTTAAGCCAATTGGCTTTTTTCTCAGAAAAACAAATTGGTGTTTTTAGAAGAAATCTAATGACACTTTCTCTTTTTTCTTTATAATTTACTGTTCCAAATTATTGGATATGTTACAGGCCAAACCCGATTTTAGGCCAAACTAGACTGGCCTAGGCCAAACTAGTTTATCCTAACGCCCATCGGATAGACTAGTTTTTCCTAGGCCAAACCGGTCTATCCTAACGCCCATCGGATAAACTAGTTTTTCCTAGGCCAAACCGGTCTATCCTAAGGCCCATCGGATAAACTAGTTTTTCCTAGGCCAAACTAGTCTATCCTAAGGCCCATAGGACAATCTAGTTTTTCCTAGGCCAAACTGGTTTGGCCTAACTCTTATAGGACAAACTAGTTTAGCCTGCTGTTTATTGGTCTGAACCAGTTTCTCCTAGGCCGATCTAGTTTATCCTAGGCCAATTCAATTTGGCGTGATTTTATTGAATTCAATGGCGCCACAGCGCCAACATTCTAGTTTGTCCTAGGCTGATCTAGTTTATCCTAGGCCAATTTAATTTTACGTGTTTTTAGCTCGCATGCGTCAAAGCCTGAGAAATAATGGGCTCACAGGTTCTGTATGTATGAATGTACGTATGTATGCACGAATATACGTACGTATGTACGTGCGTATGTACGTAACACGATAACTCGTGATAGAAATATCCGATTTGCTTCAAATTTTGGATGTAGGCTCATTCTGTTAAGATACCTTTGTGATTAGTTTTGGGAATTCATTGGATAAAAAAAGGGGGGGGGGCGAATGGGAGGCTAACTCCCCACCGTTAATTTAGAGAAATGGATTTTCATGCAGAATTATGAGTTTTAATTAAAAATTTTAGATATATCATCATTCTGACTAGGCGCCTCCATGATTAGTAGTGGATGTTTATTGTTTAAGTGTAAAAAAAGGGCAATGTAGGTAAACCCCCCCCCCCCCATAATTTAGATAAATGGTTTTTGACGCAGAATTTACGGATATGCTTCACATTTGTATATAGGTTCTTTCTGATAAGGCGATTCCCTGAATAGTTTTGGGGATTTAATGGTTAAGTATGAAGGGAAAAATGAACGATTACCCTCTTACATAGAAAAAACTAGTTTATCCTATGGGCATTTAGATAATTAAGTTTGGTGTAGAAAAAACTAATTTATCCAATTGGCATAAGGATAAAATAGTTTGGCCGAGGCTAATCTAATTTAGCTCGAAAACGGCTTTGGCCAGTAAAAAAACATATCTTTCACTAGAAAAAGTATAAATGTGTGTCAAGAGTCATTGCTTATAACACCACTATGAAAATTTAACGTGTTCACCCTAGAGACATGATGCATTAGACATGGTATTTGCGTATTCAAGCAACTTATTATTATTGACTTTAATGTTATTTACTTTTATACAGGCAGAGCTCTGTCTGTACAAAAATCAGTGAAAAAAGACTCAGTTCGGCTCGATCTGACCCTACTCAATTTCTGCAAAAAAATTCAGGTTTTACTTCACATGCAATTACGATTCCTTTAAAAAATACTGCTTATATATTTAATGGATAAATTTACAATGTATTTTTAAATTATGTTGTGTTCACAGAATGGAAAATACACAATGTATTAATGATTATCTAGATTCTTAGAGTTTCACTATTCAAATACGGATTCATTAAATAATCAATGTAGTTTAGAACAAAAGAAAATATATGACAGTTATAAATATCATAACTTTTGAATCCGTTCAGTAAAAAGTAGATTTGTGAATATATTTCACTGTCATTCCTTAAGGCTTTTCTCAAATCCTAAAGAACTACATCCTAACACATTTATGAACTACTTCCTTTTCGGAAATGCATAAGGTTAACAGATTCAAATAATACACAATCGAATGGCATAAACCATTTTTTCATAAAAGCGATGTATCTTTGAGAAAATAATAAAGCTTCGTTTTGAATTGAATTTCTGGTTACGACTTCACGAAAAAAAATTGACGCCGTGAGAAGAATAGCTTATATGTCGACAGGTAATTAATTTCTCAAAAATGGAAAACGCTGCTCGATTGCAAATTTTGTTCAGATTAATTCTGGCTCGAATATGCAATAATAATAATAATAAATGCAAGTCAGATCTCAGTTGGCACGAGTGTGCAGAAAAAAGCAAACACCATGTCCAATGCATCATGTCTCTAAGGCGAACATGTTAAATTTCTATATTGGTGTTATAAGCAATGACACTTGACACACATTTATTTATACTTTTTCTAGTGAATGATATGTTTTTTACTGGCCAGACCCGTTTTCGAGCTAAATTAGATTAGCCTCGGCTAAACTATTTTATCCTTATGCCAATTGGATAAACTGTTTTTTCTACACAAAACTTGTTTATCTAAATGCCCATAAGATAAACTAGTTTTTTCTGTGTAAGAGATGTAATTTTTTCCTTCATACTTAACCATTAATCCCCAAAACTATTCAGGGAATCGCCTTATCAGAAAGAACCTATATACAAATGTGAAGCAAATCCGTAAATTCTGCGTCAAAAACCATTTATCTAAATTATGTGGAGGGGTTAACCTACATTGCCCTTTTTTTTACACTTAAACAATAAACATCCACAACTAATCATGGAGGCGCCTTGTCAGAATGATCCTATATCTAAAATTTTAAATGAAAACTGATAGTTCTGCATCAAAAATCCATTTCTCTAAACTAACGGTGGGGGACTAACCTCCCGTTCGCTCCCCTTTATTCTTATCCAATGAATTCCGAAAATTAATCAGAAAAGTACCTTATATCAATGAACGTGCATCCAAAATTTGAAGCAAATCGGATATTTCTATCACGAGTTATCACATTACGTACATACGCACGTACATACGTACGTACATTCGTACATACATACGTACACTCGTAGATACATACGTACATTCATACATACAGAACCTTCGAACTCATTATTTCTCAGGCTTTGACGCCTGCGAGCTAAAAACACGTAAAATTAAATTGGCCTAGGATAAACTAGATCAGCCTAGGACAAACTAGAATGTTGGCGCTGTGGCGGTCATTGAACTCAAAAAAATCACGCCAAATTGAATTGGCCTAGGATAAACTAGATCGGCCTAGGAGAAACTAGTTCAGACCAATAAACAGCAGGCTAAACTAGTTTGTCCTATAAGAGTTAGGCCAAACTAGTTTGGCCTAGGAAAAACTAGATTGTCCTATGGGCCTTAGGATAGACTAGTTTGGCCTAGGAAAAACTAGTTTATCCGATGGGCCTTAGGATAGACCGGTTTGGCCTAGGAAAAACTAGTTTATCCGATGGGCGTTAGGATAGACCGGTTTGGCCTAGGAAAAACTAGTCTATCCGATGGGCGTTAGGATAAACTAGTTTGGCCTAGGCCAATCTAGTTTGGCCTAAAATCGGGTTTGGCCTGTAACAGATATAAATAATTTCTACTTTTAACACTTTATTTTAGCAATAAGCATTAGATTTAACAGATTTAGGTAATTTTTTTATGCATAGGATTAAAATCAGTATACATTAGTGAACTTATCTATTGCTCTAAACAAAAAGCTTCAAACATTTAAATTATCAAAAATAAAAGATAAAAAATATTCAATATGTAGTATAAAATAAATATTTTTTTTAAAACTCCAAATTATTTATGCAATAAATAACATAACATGATGATCTTTAAGATTTTGCTCATGCTGTAAATAAATTTTTTCTTGATTGGGGAGATTATCTTGAAGAATTAAAATCATAATATAAAGACTAAGAGAGTATTCAAAGATTGGGATGCTGGTTATAGCATAATAATAATAATAATAATAATAATCTTTATCTACTGAATCTAATGACAAAAAATGTTGACTTCAAATTATCATTCCAAGAACAAAATCCCATGAAGTATTTGAAATTTAATATTTGAATAATTATGAAAAATAATATATTTACCAAACTACACCCAAATGTTTATTATTAGTAATCAAAAGATTGTTTATAAAGAGTTCAGAGTATCAATGTTTCACTGGATAGAGCAGTTTATTCTTTGAACATAAGACTGTTTTCTAATACTGTTTAGTTAAAATATGAATTTTTTCAAATTTTTATATAAATTCATTGTAATTTTTTTCATTTAAATCCTTCTATAGTAAAAAAAAACTAGCCTTAAAAGGAATGACTCCTGGAATGATGCTGATGTGGAAGATTTCCGGAACTAACGAATCCGGGTTGTCCAATCCTTCCATGAGTCGAATAGACCAATCAGGAAAGGGCTCCGTCTATGCATCGCCGTATGGGTTACCATAAAGAGAGGAAAGGTTACCATCGCCAACAATCGCCAAGTTTGTCGCCAACTTGGCGATATATCGCCAAATTTGGCGACCAAAATTAGTTGTCAAAAATGACGCCAACTTGGCGATAACTGTAATATTTCGCCAAATTTTTAATTTCTTTACAACACCAGTCGTTTGATACATCATTTGATAGGTTTCTTGTGTGTTATCCCCCATTCTGCTCCCCAGGGGGGACACATTTTTAATTTCTTTACAACACCAGTCGTGTTACACAAGATTTGAAAGGTCTGCAACTGCTTATTCATATTATGCATGTCTTGTGTGTCACCCCCACACTCTGCTCTCCCCAGGGGGGGGGTCACATTTTTAATTTCTTTACAACACCAGTTGTGTGACACATCATTTGAAAGGTCTGCAACTGCTTATTCATATTATGGATGTGTTGTGTGTCATCCCCCACTCTGCCCCCCGGGGGGCACATTTTTTATTTCTTTACAACACCAATTGTGTGACACATCATTTGAGAGGTCTGCAACTACTTATTCATATTATGGATATCTTGTGTGTAACCCCCCCCCCTCTGCCCTCAGAGGGGACGCATTTTGTAATTTCTTTGCAACACCAATTGTGTGACACATCATTTGAAAGGTCTGCAACTGTTTATTCATTTTATGGATGTCTTGTGTGTCACCCCCACTCTGCCCCGCAAGGGACACATTTTTAATTTCTTTACAACACCAGTCGTGTGACATATCATTCGAGAGGTCTGCAGCTGCTTATTCATATTATGGATTTCTTTTGTGTCGCCTCCCACTCTGCCCCCCCCAGGGGGGCACATTTTTAATTTCTTTACAACACCAGTCGTGTGACACATCATTTGAAAGGTCTACAACTGCTTATTCATACCATGGGGTATTGGCGAGCGCAGCAAGCAGGGGGTAGCCAATAATTTGGAATCGCGAAGCGATTACGCGGGGGGTTGGCGAGCATAGCGAGCAGGGGGGCGGGGCCCCCCTAGTTATTTTAAAATAAAGTTACACTACTTATAATCCAACAATGTCTATTTTTATAAAAAAATATTCATGTATATGTAATAAGAAAAGAGGTTTTAAAAAAACCTGTTTAAACAAAAACAAAAAAAAGTCTTTTTTTTTTTTTAACAGGATTTTTGCCAACTCTGAATGAAACTAGTAAAATGTGTGGAAAATAAATGTATAATAAAGAAAAGAATTTTTAAATACTGATAATGTTATCACTGAGGGAATGGATCTCGGGGGAGTTGGGGGGGGGGGTCTAAAATTACCAAACAGTTTATATTATAAATGCATTGTACTGACCCTAAAGACAGTTATAGTCAATTGAATATGGCATTGTATTTATTTAATACTAAAATTTGACGACAAATTCTAAAAGAAATTAGGTATAATAAAAAAATAATAATATTTTTTTAATTAAGGGTCTTTGCATCCTACATGGTATGCTTACCAACCCATGCTCAAACCATGAATATTCTAAAAAATGCTAGTTGCTCTGTTTTATAGAGATTACCCAATCGTAAAAGACTAAATAATATTATTATTATGATTAGTATCACTCTTTCGTAATCTACTTAATAATCATTTTCATTTGACTGGGTTATTTTCAGGTTTTCAATGTCACTTTTGCTGTTGTTGTGTCAGCTGTTTTGTAATTAATTAAATATAAAAATACATTTGCAAATCAACTCTCTCATTAATGTTAATCTTATGGAGGAAATTTTTTAAGATATCTTGTGTGCATTTTAATTTTTTGTATTGGCCAGCTGAGAATCATCTGACTCTACATCTGCCCTTCTTTACTTTTTCGATTGTGTTTGCAGATTTTTTTTTCAAGAGGATGCTTTCACCTTTGAAACTGGTTCTGAAAATGAAAATGTCCTAATTAAAAATATCTGTAAACAAAATGAAAAAGTAAAAAATGCCCTTTGTATAGATTAATTTCTGCTAATCACTGAAAAAGAATTGTTTAAAAATACTGAAATACAAATAAGATATCTGTAAAAAATAATAATAATAATAAAATATTCCATTGGATTAGTATTTGTGAGGGTAATTTCATTCAGTTGACTGAAGCAGTCTTTTAATTTTCCTCAATTGAATAATTTTTTTGCACATGATAATTTGTTTTAATATTTTCTTACTTTTTTAATATTCACATGTAAATATATTTTTCAATAGAAAAGTGTTTGATATTAATATTATCTAGCCTTTTGTGACATGATTTTTCATAATCAGAGATAAATCAAACTAATGTATTTTAACAGAATTTTTAAGCACATGCATGTGCCCCACCAATGGCCGAGAAGTTCTGTTCTCGAAACTGGTTGTCTGGAGGGTGTTATATTATAACCCAATCATTTGAAGTTTTTGTGGTTTTCTTGAGGCCTTCAATTTCCTTGTGTTAAATATAGGTTAAGTTCCCTTAATAAATGACACACACATGTATATATATTCACATATACATATATATTTAATACTGGTGCCCGGTTAACCAAAAAATTACATTGAGTAACATAAATCTTGCTGATTTTGATCTAGTTGTTAACTTGCAATAATTTTAATACTTTTATCTTGACTGGACACAGGAACTGGAGTCCTATGAATTTTTTCTTAATAAAGACGAATTCTTCACATTTTTAAACAATTCGTTTGGATATAAAATGCTTTATTTGAAAACAAAACAAGCTGACAGGAAAGATAAACATTAGTTATTATTATTATTAAAACATCAGGTAGGTGATGGATCGATTGCGACATGGGGCTGCTTTTTGTTCAAAGATGTGGAGCCATTTGTATATGTTTTTAGCAAAATTTAATTCAAAGACACATGTACAAACTCTTTCTGGCCATCTCTCACTTGTTGATATAATTCTTACAAGGAAAAAAAAAAAAAAAAAAAAAAAAAAAAAAAAAAAAAAAAAAAGAATGGCTATAACAGTGAGATAATGTGCCTATCCACAAAACATTAGTTCCACAAGAAAAATATTGAAGTCTTGCAATGCGCGCTCAGAAATCCAGTTTTAAATCCCATCGATAACTTATGGTGAGATCTAGAAGGTTGAGTTTATCAAAAAGGAAGGCATTTTTTCTCATCATCAGAACTCAGGTTTATGATTAAGGATGAATAGCACAAACACAATCCCGAACAGTGCAAAAATGAATGACGTCAAGGAATGGTGGAATATTTGCAATCATTAAACTTCAGAGGTGGTTGCATAATATATGAAATATTAGTTTCTTTAGTTACTATATTGAATTTATTTGCTGTCCTTATAGTTTTTACACAGGCAAAAATGGTGGTTTTTTTTTTACAATTACTTTATTTTCGTAATAAAATACCCACAGTTTAATTTTGTTGATTTTTTTATTAGCTTTTCAACTTGATACCTTTTATAAGGAAAAAAGATTTATTTGTTTTGAAATTTTCAAGAAAATCAACATTTTTTGCTGTTTTTACAGTTTTTACACTCAAAGTAGTTATTAATGGGCGTAATCAAGAATTACTGCTTTTATATTTCACATTGATTTTAATATAAATTTATTAATAGTTTAAATAATTAAAAAAACTTTTTTGAATAAAGAAAGAAACCTGTAATATGTTTGGGTCAATTTAGTATAAAAATCAGATGACTTTCATGAAGATATAAATTAATGTTTTTGAAATGGGTTTAATTATATCGTCCTCAAAATCATGCTCTTCCAGCTGTATCAAGATTTAAGATAATATGGATATACAATGACATTTCCTGGTCCATTTGGAGTGGCCGAGAGGTTCTGACCTCAAACTGGTAGACGGTAGGTGCTGGGTTCGAACCCAATCGCGACCGTCGGCCTAACCGTTCGAAGTTTTCCGTGGTTTTCTTCGAACCTTGCGTAAATACAGGTTAGGTTCCCTTAGAAAGACCCCCACGGAGGGCAACCCACCCCATAGGGCCTATATCCCATAGCGTAGATAATCGGCCGACAAAAATACACCAAATGCACACACCTGGTCCATTTGGATCCAAGAAACTCAAATAAAATGTCAAAAATGGGTGTTATTAATTGAAAATTCAAAGTTTGTATAATTTTTTTAATGTAGATTACTTCGAAAGCATAATTTATACACAATAATAATTAATAAACATTATGCTCAGTCTGATTCCTAGAGTTTATGATTATTTTTGGTGTAATTAGTTCAGAATAACCCCTTTCATTCCACTTATCACCATTGATGCTCTGGAAATTGGTAACTGAAAACTAAGAATTTTTTTTTTTTGGTCTACGCGTGAAATAGAGTTTCTGCAATGCTGCAAAAAGTTCAACCTTCTTTTAAAATTATATATTTTTTTTAACTTAATAAGAATTGTTTATCAGTCAGTTAAAATTGAGATAAATTTAACTTTTGTTACAATCTGACAGTAATTACTTTTGCGAGTCAGATATTTTGTAGCAAGAGGCATTTTGTTCTAGCCTTAAATCATGACTTTATCTATATACAAAATGCTAAATTTATGTTTCACTATTACAAAATTTGTGTCATACCCATTTTCCTTGATACTTATACAAATTAAACTGTTACTCACCATTTATTCATTTGCTTTCCATTGTTTCCCTTTTATTTCGTTTTTCTGGTTATTTATTTCGTTCATTCTTCAATACTTGAGGAGCATCCATATTTTTAGTTCATTTCCAGTTCACATGTTGTATGTTTTGATTCGTTTCACGTTTCTATCGATTAATCGTTTATCAAGGTCATATGTCATCACGATCGTTTTTCAAGGTCATCGTTTTCAAGGTTACGTTCGTACGCGACGCGATCGGACGTAATCCAGTACGCCATCGCAGTTCGCTTCTCCATGAATCGCGATTTTCATTTTTGCCGTGAGGCAGGAGGTATACCTCTCAACTCAGCGTCTCAGGCTTTCACATGCCAAGGTCACGATCTATTTAAAGGACGTTCGATTGATCCAAAGGGCGGTTTTTTTGAAACGATGTTTTGTTTCTTTTAAAGTGCCAGAGCTCCAGTTGAGCTCTGATGTTTTTATTAAAGTAATATGACATTTCAATCCGACTTCTTTAACAAGGAACTATGTTTTTTTGATAGTTTACAATAGTTTTCCTGATAATTATAAATGCACTTTGACTGGATTCCATGATGTTGTGGTTTTATGCAAAGGAACTTTTTTTTAAGGAATGATGGTTGTTCATGTTGTTGATGCTCTCCAAGTATGTGAGTACTGCTATATAGCTGACTTAAATGTTTTTTTGAGAATATTAGTATTGTGTATGCCTGTGACTGGCCATTGTTCATGCATTGTTCATACATTGCTCATATGTTATTGCTATTATTGAATTTGCATTTACATTAGTTATTTACATGAAATTACATTAGTTATTTATTTGATTTATTTATTTATGTTTTAGTTACAATAAACGTTAGTTTTTTTAAGGAAAACCAAAATTTTATGCATCTTTATTTTTTTATTTTCTACACTTACGTCACCCAAACCAGCACATACTTAACTTCCACACTCTGTTCAATTTAATTTAATTTTAGACCGGACCCAGGTCCGAGAACAATTTGGTACAGCGCAATTTATGCTGCGGTGGTGTTCACAGCATAAATTGCACTGATGCGCCAATAAAGAGCAACCTTGTTGTTTGCACGCGCACACAGTTATCGTTTGGATTTCTTGTTGCCTTGTTGTTTGCTGGCTTTTGATGCCTGTTTTGCACAAAAACAATTTTATTTTTTTCAGGAGCGATAATACAGGAGTTAAACTCTATATTGGGCCATTTTCCACCGAAATCCGACTAACTGCTTTGTTTTTAAATAATGTGTTTTGAATTTTGAAAGTGTTTTATTTTAAGATTTGTCGCAAAAATTTTAGGTGTAGATTGGCGATACTTAAAACCCATCAAATGGTGTTTGCACGCGGACACAGTTATCGTTTGGATTTCTTGTTGCCTTGTTGTTTGCTGGTTTTTGATGCCTGTTTTGCACAAAAACAGACCAAGATGCAATTTTATTTTTTTCAGGAGCGATAATACAGGAGTTAAACTCTATATCGGGCCATTTTCCACCGAAATCCGACTAACTGCTTTGTTTTTAAATAATGTGTTTTGAATTTTGAAAGTGTTTTATTTTATGATTTGTTGATATTCAGGGGCGATTGTGTTTAGGTTATATACCTGAATTCAGGTATTTTGTAAATTTACAGTACCAAAATTCCAATTTTTATGATAGTTCAATTCTTAAAATAAAATATCAATTTCATATGATTGCTAAACATAATTAAAGTTTATATATTATGTAATTTGGCCTTCCTGTTATAAATATGTAGTCTTTCCCCCTTGTTCCCATACAGAAACATTTCCTCGCTAAAATTTCAGGTATTTTTTCATGAGCCCACAATCACCCCTGATAATTAGAGTTCAAGGGAAATATTTAAATTTCGATAATTAAGAGAAATGTACGGATTTTATTCCTCAAAGTTGCAGGATTTTGTGTTCAGCGTGTTTTATTATTATTTTAAAAACCTATTACAATTTCTCAATATAATCATCATTTTATTTAATAATAGATCTTTCCATGATTAAATTTAAAATACATACTAGAATTTCCGTATAGTTATTTAACCACGGAAAGTTTGTCGTTAAATGGAGGGAATATTACTAACCGAAAATTATGTTGTAGATTTTGTGAATTAAAAAAAAAAAAAAAAATCACTCGCTGTTTCATTCCAAAGCTTGCAGAGTCCAAAAGTGTCAACAGGTTTAGATTCCTCGTTATCAAAGATCATGTTTTCAAATCAACAACGAAATGTTTTTTACCATCTGATAGTTTTGTCTTTCTTTTCTCAAATTATTTTCATAAAGCACGGTTTCAATTATAGGTGCATTCAAGGTCCGACTTTAAAGGGGGAGGAAGAAACAAGGTATCAAGACCTAAAGTGTTGATAATTTGTAAATTATTTGGTGAAAATCTAACCTGGGGTGCCATGGCTATTAAAATTTTTCTTGGGTGCATTTTTTTTTCTCTTGATCATATGTAAAGATGATTACTTTGGTTTCCTATTCTAAAATTGTTTCGATCTATTTTTAATTTTTTTTTTGTTGTGGGGGGGGGGGGGAACTTCTCTTGTGCTGCTTGTCTGTTGATTGAGGATTATTCGCTTAATGAATTCTCAAAAATTAGAGCACTAATCAGAATACATGTGTTCAACAAGAAAAAGAATATTTGAGCAGCTTAAGAATTTAGGCGTGCAAAGTTTTCTTGATACAATGGTGCACTGGCTGGCATGCCAGTCTGAGCCAGCCCGTGACCTCCCTTTTGGATCTGCCGTTGACACGTACATATATCTTTTTTTTGTACATTCACAATCATTTTACTTTCTCATTTAATAACTACCATGTAAGAGAAAATAAACAGTCAAGTGCAAGTATTACTCACACTCAGAGAGTTCAATAACATATGTATTAACCCTTGGGGACAAACGACTGATATATGTGGTATTTAGAATTCTCAGAATCCTTCATTATTCTCACCAGTTATTTTTTATTGTAAAGTTTACCTTATTTAATTGGAATATTATCACTATTTATGTGCAGAAAATTTCTGTTTTGAAATATCGGTGGTTAAAGATTAAAAATTAAACATTGTGAAGGAGCTAACTGTATTATTAAAAGAAAATCATTGCTGAAAGAATAATAAGACTTTGTAAAAAACTATGGAAAGTAGGGTTCGTTATAGCTGTATGTACTAGAAAAGTATGATTGGATAAACCATAAAAATTCAAAGCGATATGAAGCCAAATATTGCTATTCTGTATAACTCCTTCATTTTTTTTTTATCTTATCTTTATCTATGTATAAGGAATTTAACTTCATACTGAGAATAAAAGGTACTGCGTATTTAAACTTCATTTCACATTTCATAAAAGTAAATTCAGCTTAATAATAACTTTTTCTTTAAGTACTTTTATGTTAACTGAGAGCAAATCATTTCAATCTCCATTTTTTACCTCGCCAATGCAGTGTTTATTTTTTGTGATGTAGATAAAAATAATGCTTTAATATTGAAATAAAATGCCTTGGTTTGCCTTATTATTTTCTGTTTTTCTTCCTCTTTATTTGAATGAAATAATAAAAGATTTATATTTTAAATGAGATGAATGCAATATAAAAAATGATTATGGCAAGAACATTGTTTGTCAATATATAAACTGTGGCTAACTAATAAAAAAATGTAATTTTTCACAAGGAACTGTTCTAATATTAATAAAATACAGTAAAAAATGATAAGTAGGAACTCCTAAGGATTTCTTAAAAGGTCTGCTTTATTAATTTTATTATGTATAATGTTATGGTTTTGATATTCTTTTTATTGGGACTGTGATATTCCTTCTTGATCATTAATGCAGGATTTTTTGAGACAGCCCTATCATTACATCAGAAATTTCATGGCTTTGGTCAAAGAAATGCTATATAATTATATTTGCTGAGTGAAATCTGTCAAAATATTTTAGTGTTTAAACTGTACCATCAAATTTATTTTAAGAAAAACATCTACAGCACAGATTCAATTTGTTCAGGCTAATATTAAAAGAATGCTGAATTCTTTAGAATAGTGATAAATGCTATAGAGGGAATTTTAAAATGCTGGCATTTTATTGACATGAATATTAAAATATGAATATGTTGAATTTCTCAATATCATTGATCTTACTCTAGCATTTGGTTTATTTTCAAATTTAATAAATACTAATTCAGAAATATACAGAAATAACAGAAAATTTAAATATAATAATGCGGAAAAAAAAATTCAATAGAAAAGCGAAATTAAAAAAGAAGTAAAATTCACAAATAGGTTGTGATGACATCTACAAGGAATCCTTCATGCTTTTGTTAATAAAAGAAAAAGCGTTCTGATTCGGCATTACAGCCTAGTATATTAAAATACAATTTTATCTTTTAAAAAAGGAGCTTTTTAGTTCGAATTACAGCCTGGTATATTAAAATACAATTTTATAGAAATAATATTTATATATAAATAGATGAATATACAATAAGCGTTAAAAGTGAAACATTAAATAAATATGCAATTTTCCGCTCGCAATATGTCAACCAATCATTATATTTTTTGTAATTATAAATTTTCTTTACTCCAAAGTAAATAAGTTGAGTAATAAAACAATTTTTTTTATTACAGCTGCTTATGAAACTTTTTTATCTACTATATATTTTTTAAATATTGATAATCATAATTCTTCACGTTGATTGAATTATTATTCTGAAATACATTATCGTATGTGATGTTTCATGTAACTTGTGATAATAATTTGTTGTTTACATCTATAATATGTCAACAAAAATATACGAGGTTGCCAGAAAATCGCCAAGAAAAACGCCAAATCTCCCGGGTGATGACGTCACTTTTGGAGAGAAACATGAAAATCAAGTGACTGCTGCCATTCGATGAACTGCCCTATTCTAAAACATGGGGTCTGTACAGAAAGCATATTTTCCTCCAACCACTATTTGCCATTTCGTAATCTCATTGGCCAAAGCCTTCTGTGTTAAAGTGACTTTTCTTGGCGGAAGAGAATTGTATTTGGCGAAAATATGAAAGTAGAGGATTCAGATAGAACTGCTGCATGGCGTAATTAGACTCTGACGTTATTTATTTGTTTATTTATTGAACAACACACATCTGACTTGTGTGATATGAAAGCCTGCTTATAAATCATCGCCAACATTGCTAAAAATCTGTAATTTTTGTTGCACAGTCACTCCACCGCTATTATATAATATCTCTATTCCGACCAATGAGAATTCTCTATAATATCGTCAAAATTTAACAGTTTTCTATAAAAGCGGTGGAGTGACTATGCAACAAAAATTCCTCTGTATCTCTTGACCTATTGTAAATTTTGCTCATTCTATTGTGAACAAACCGCAAAACAATCCTGCACTGTAAAAAATGTGACTATTTTGCTGCATCGTCACTCCCCCGCTTTTATAGAATATCACTCTTTTGGCCAATGAGAATGCTCCATGACAGCCTGAAGTAGTAGTTTTCTATAACAGCGGTGGAGTGACGATGCAGCAAAATAGTCATATTTTTTTACAGTGTGAATAAAGGATTTCCTAGAATACCGAAGAAGAATGTCAAAACAAGCGTGTGCGTGCAGTCTTAACGTTTGCCGTCTGCAATCACTTTCAAAATTTGTTACTTTGTTCTAGACTTTAGACTACGAAAGCCAAAAGACAAATGCACTACTCAAAACAATTAGGAGAGCACACAGTTTTCACAAAATTACACAAATACTTACACCAATAAGATTGTTATCAGATTCACAAACTTTACGAGAAACAACAAAATTTTCAGTCGATTTTAACCCCAACTTTTTCTTGTTCAACGAGAGAAAAAGGTTACAATTATTAAGTTTTCTAAGTAAGAGCTAAGTGACTGAGAAAGAAAAGTTTATTTACAATAGAAGAACAATTTAGATAAAACTTCTAGACTAACATTTTTACATCGAATCTAAAACACCGATAACACAGCTTACATCGTTTTTACATGTTCTTAAGTAACAACAACATAACGTTGCCAAACCAGCAAAACAAATTTGGTGTTGCTACCAACATTATTAATAATTTTTTCCCAACACACTCCCTTAATTATTAATAATACAGTTAAAAAACACTCCCTTAAAATTATTCTAGTTTTAACATATACTACATTTACTGATATAAAGTATTACATTCTAACCAAAAGAAATATTTTTACACATACAAAATAAACAAATAAATTTAAGTAAAGTAGATATATATATACATACAAACACAGTAAATTTTAAATTCAGACAAACATATTACATTACCAATTTAGCTTTAAATTTTTCAAACTTGTTTGGTCCCAATGCTTTAGTAAATATATTGGCAATTTGAATATCAGTTGGGCAGTATTTTATATTAATTAAACCCTCATCAACTTTCTCTTTTATAAAGTAAAATCTTACATCAATATGCTTACTTCGTTTAATTACAACCCCATTTTTAATTATATTTATAGCACTCTGATTATCTATATTTAAAGTTATAGAAATCCTATCATTTGTAATTTCCTCAATTAAAGTTTTGAGATAAACAAGTTCTTTACAACATTCAGCCGCTGCAATATATTCAGCTTCAGTACTTGACGTAACTACTATAGGCTATTTTCTTGAGCTCCAACTTACTGGACCTCTACAAAAGTATATTACATATCCAGTGGTACTTCTACGAGTATCAGGATCACCTGCATAGTCTGCATCACAATAGGCAATCAGTTCTGTGTCACTACCACTTGTTGTATACATTACACCCAAGTCCTTGTTTCCTTTTAAATATCTTAAAGTTATTTTGAAATTAGAAATATCACAGTTTGATGGATTTTCTACATGGCGACTTTCATAAGCAACAGCGAAGGACAAATCTGGTCTTGGACTACATCATAGGTTCCCAACGGGGGCGGTACTGCTCCCCCCAGTGGGCGCTGGAGCCTTCCAAGGGGGCGGTGACTGGATCAGAGGAAAAGGGGGGCGTTGAGATAGTCAAGGAGGGCGGTCATGACGTTCCTACCTATTTAAGAAATTAATATAATGAAACTAGTTGACCTGTCTCCCCGGAGTTGCATGGGCTATGGTAAAAATCTTAAATATAACTTTAAATGAAAAATCTATCAAAACGAGCCTGGAGCTGGGACCTGTTTTCACCTGTCGCAGCTTGCACAGAAGGAGAACTTTCCATTTAAGGGTGTATTCGAAAAAATGATTTTCCACCTTCAACAGCTCGAAATTTTCCGATACATTTTCAGACTCATTTTTAAAAGTAGAAACAAGAAACTTGCTGGGGTGATTTTTGAAGTGATGTAGAAGATGCCGTGTGAAGTAATTTTTCGCTGAATTAATTAGAATTTAATTTATAAGCAATTATTTTCTCAGGATGCCCTTTTTTTCGTTCGCAGACTTCCCGCTTCGGAAAATTTTGTCCAAAACGCCGTTTTTGACAGCATTTTTTTGCAACATTTTCTACATTTATCAAAAAATCGACAATTACGGCACCTTGTGTAGTTTCTAAATAAGAGAATTTGTAACTTTGGTGCATTTGAGAGAAAAAATAAATCTACAATAAATCGGAAAAAAGGTACTTTGAATCGAAATACACTCTTAAACAAATGGCGTGTGACGCTTCCTTTGCCGCTTGTTTGTGGTTACGTTGTATGCTATTTGGATCGCGGGAGTTTTTGCTCTGAACGCTGCATTTTTTCATACTCGCAGCAACGAATAATTTAATTTTATCGTGGTTGATGAAATAAAAATGTAATTTAACCTTGTGATTTAGTAATAAATGCATTGATAAAATTATTATGGCGATCATTATTGCAGATTTTACTATATTAAGCTCAGTAAAAGTTTAATAACTAGAGTTATTTTTTAAAACCGGTATTTCAAAAAATGTTGGAAATATGATGACTTATTCTTGAAAAGGCATTTCCAAACTTAACTATAGTTTGAACCTGCTCAAGAAATTCGTTAATTCTGAATGGAAGCTATAAAAGGCATTATAGCCTTTATACATAGCTATAAATACGTTGCAAATTGAATTTATTTAAACTTAAATTGTGGCTAATTTTTATTTTTAAATGTTTAAATTTAAGTAGAAATCCTGGCAGAGAATAGTATTGAATATTTGTAATAAGGATTTACGCATTCTCCTACAAACTCCTACATTGCCTATGTGTTTAATTTGTCAAATAGTTTTTGAAATGAATCTATGAAGCCTTTTAGATTACAAGAGCATTTGAATAAAATGCATGCTGATAAAAAGGACAAAGATTTATCTTATTTTTAAGTCCTGGAGAATAAATATTTAAAACAGTGAATTGTATCAAACCTTTTTGAGTTGTTTTCAAAAGAAGAAGATGACGGACTACGAGCTCCATATAATACAATATTGTTAATCGCAAAAGTGGGAAAACTACACACAATTGGCGAGATATTAATCTTGCCGGCAGTCAAACAGACAATAACTTTTCTTCATCATAAAACAGCGGCAGATATCATTAAAAATATTGTGATAATTCGGTACAAAGAATAGATGAAATTTCTAAGACGTTGAAATATCATTATGGCCATTACTTAAAAACTTGAAAATTTTCCATTTAACTCGATGAATCAGCACTACCAAATAACGAAGAACTCTCTTATCATATGTCCGATTCATTAAAAAAAAAAAAAAAATGTCAAGAGTTATTTGCTAGAAATTTGGAAACTGATACAAAGGAAGAATCGATATTCATGAATATATTTTTTCAAGAGAAAGAAATTCCTTTTCATAATATTTTGTCAGCAGATGGGCTATTCCACGCGAATTTGTTTGTCTGTTACATACTACGATTTTTGGCCACCAGTATTTTAGATCGGAAAAGTGTGATTTTTTTTATCGAACATATCCCATCAATTGAATAAGGCAAAGCGAGCTTTTCGAAAAAAACGGTGGCCAACAAGCATAGTGATTTTCAGGTGTGTAACAGACAAACAAGTTCGCATGGAACTAGCCAGATACTGAAGGTGCTCCAGCAATGACGGGACATCATACGGGTTTCATAGTGTATTTGAAAGAAGCAGTACCAAATGTACTTGCTGTACATTGTGTTAATCAACGTCAGCATTTGATTGCCAAAAACCTGAATGAACGTCTGTATATGTCGCTTTATTACGTTATTAGTGAATGAGATTAGAAGCAATTCTTTATATAACAGATTATCTGAGCAACTTTGAAATGAAAATGACGAAGATTACAATCGCTTGCTCTTGCACACAAAAGTTCGTTGGCTCTCGGAAGGTACTCGTTTTTTCAATCTATTTGACTCAGCACTGGATTTCCTTGAAAACAGGGATGAAAAATTGCCAACATCCAAAAATGACATTGTTTATTTGACAGACCTGTTTACGATATTCAATGAAATCAATTTACAATTGCAGAGTGATGAATTAAATTTAATTAAAACAAAAAAATATCACAGCTGCTTTTATCAGAAAACTTGTTATGTTCAAGAAAATTCCACGTAGAGGTGAATACAGCCATTTTCCTGCATTAGCAGCAGTCTGTGCAAAGCAGGAAGATTTACCAATTTACTGACAACACTTGCACGCTCTTCATAATTATTTTATTGAGCGGTTCAGTGATATTTTAAACATGAACATACCGAGTTGGGTTTTAGATCTTTTCGAAAATGCAGATACATTGAAATCATCAAATTTAGAGGAGGAACTCACAGACTCACAACCAATGAAGAACTAAAAGTAAAATTTCGAAATGGTTGCCAAGAGTTCTGGCTTTAGAAATCTACACCAGTTCACTACCCCGAGTTATGGGCAAAAGCACAAAAAATTTTAATTGCTTTTCCGTAATCTTATTTAGCGAAGTATGGGTTCAATGCGATACACTGTTAAAAATCTTGTTCTAGTTTGAACCAAAAAAGTTTGTTTTTTGGTGCTCAATAGCTGCCACCATAAGATGGTGAAATCTCATATCAACATTTGAAGCTTCCTAGTTCAACCTCGTTCCAAGTATTGGAACTATGCTTCGATGGGAGCTCCAAATTTTGGTTCAAGATTTCACCATCTTACGGTGGCAGATATTGAGCACCAAAAAACAAACTTTTTTGGTTCAAACTAGAACAAGATTTTTAACAGTGTATCTAATTTATTGGCTAAGAAAAGAAATAGACTGCAGACTGCACGTCACTAAATGTGACGATTTAATGTTGCTGTTACTAAAATTGGAATCTCACAATAGCAAATTGTTAAAATACATATTTTAATGAAAAACATTATGTTATATGCTTCAAATATTATGCGCCGAGCGCTTGCCATCAAAACTTATTCATCTTAAAGGCAGCTTTGTTTACATTCGAGTTACGTAAGTGTACGAAATGGAATTTCAATACATAAACATAGCTGCCCCGAGGAAAATGCAATTCTGATCATAAGCGCTTGACGTATAATATTTGAAGTTTTAACCCTTTCCGGAGCAAGCAAATTCTATTAGTAAAATGAGAAATTATCGATTGACACCGGAATTTATAAAGGACTTGTCTAGATATTACGAATTACTTAATTTAAGCTTTTATTGCAAAAGCAAAATTATATAAAAATATTACTGGTGCCTTTTGCAAGTTTGGAATTAAAATTAGGTGTTGCCGGCCGGCAACACTGCGCAAGAAAGGGTTAAGCTTTTAAAACTGTATTTTTATATATAATAACATATTTTTTAGATATAAGACATTTTCCACACATTAAATGCACCTTTTTAGCAAGTTTATTTAATTTTATTTTATGTTTATTTTTTAAACTTTTCCTGAACAGCTTTTCATTACGTTTAATAGTCGTTTTAATTATAATTTTTACCTTGTGTTTCTTAATAAATAGACAAAAAATAGGTATAGATAATATTCAAAATATTTTAATTGGTATTATAATGGAAGAGGGGGGCGTTGGAAAAATTTTTACTTCTGAGGGAGGCGGTGGTCTATAAAAGGTTGGGAACCTATGGTCTATATGATAAATAAAGAAGACTAGCAGTAGCTTGTCGATATGGAAATACATTTTCTTTTTCTTGAATATAGTTTACTGTTCCATTTTGTAATAAAGGTGTATTTGTTGTCTTTGCGTCCAACATTTGAAATCTTTCTAATACTTGTTTTGAATATGGTTCTTGGTGAATTTTGAGTGTGTCATCTTTTAATTCTAAATTCATACCCAAAAATGAATGCGATTCTTCATAAGTTACATTAAATTCCTTTTTTAACTTCTCAAGAAAATCTGTTAATCTTGCATGATCACACCCAATTAAAATTCCATCATCAAGATAAATAGCTAATATTTTGCTTTTGTCTTCAGTTATGAAAAAGCACTGTTCAGATTTAATCTACAAAAAACCGCTTTCTTTCAAAAATCTGTTAATCTTTTGTTCCACTTTACAGGTGCTTCTTTTAAACCGTACAATGATCTTTGAAGTTTACATATCTTAGATTTGTCATCATATCCTTCTGGCATGTTCATATAAATTTCTTCATCCAATTTGCCATACAAAAATGTTGTTTTAATGTCAAATTTCATCATTTTATATTCTTTCTTCAATGCTAATCCAAAAATAATTCTCAATGGAGTAATGCTTACAACTGGACTATAAGTTTCTTCATAATCACAACCATATTTTTGTTCACAACCTCTCACAACTAAATGGGCTTTGTATTTTCCATTATCTTTCATTTTAAATATCCAATTGCTACTTAATAACTTTTTATTCTTTGCTACGTTTCTGTCAACTACTTTCCAAGTTTCATTTTTTTCTAAGGATTTCTTTTCCTCTTCTATTGCTTCTTTCCACAATCAGGGGCGTAAATCCCGGGGGGGGGGGGGGTGCAGCACCCCCCCCAGAAGAAATCAGTCGGAAAATTACCAGATCGCTCGGAAAAAGTATCTTTAGTCGGAAAAAAATAGCATTAACCTATAAAAACTTATAAACTGGAAAAACGGAAATATCATTCGGAAAATTTACCGTTTAATCGGAAAAGGCATACCGTTTAATCGGAAAGTCGGAAAAAATAGTATTATGTATTACAATACAAAAACTTATAAATTAGAAAAATGAAAAAATCAGTCGGAAAAACTTTTGTTCGATTGGAAAAAAATGGCATTAACTTATAAAAACTTATAAATTGGAAAAACTAAAATATCATTCGGAAAAATTTCCGTTTCCATCGGAAAAAAAGCATGTTTAGTCGGAAAAAACAGTATTACGTATTAACCTATAAAAATTTATAAATTGGAAAAACGGAAAAGTCAATCGGAAAAAATGGTGTTAACCTATAAAAACTTCTAAATTGGAAAAACGAAAATATCATTCAGAAAATTTCCCGTTCCATCGGAAAAGGCAAGTTTATTCGGAAAAAACAGTATTATGTATTAAGCTCTAAAAGCTTATAAATTGGAAAAACGGAAAAATCAGTCGGAAAATTTCTTGTCCGATCGGAAAAAAATGGTATTAACCTATAAAAACTTATAAATTGAAAAGACAAAAATATCATTCGGAAATTTTTCCGTTCCATCAGAAAAGGCACGTTTAGTCGGAAAAAATAATATTCCGTATTAACCCATAAAAATTTATAAATTGGAAAAACGGAAAAGTCAGTCGGAAAAATTCTTGTTCGATCTGGAAAAAAAGTATGTTTAGCCGAAAAAAAAGGTATTAATCTATAAATATTTATGAATTGGAGAAATATTTATGTAGTTTTTAATTAAATAAAGAAAACAAGTTAGATCGAAGAAAACCTATAAAATTTTATTCTTACTCGGATTTATTTCCCCTTCTAGTTTCTAATAAGAAAAAACAATTTATAACGAAGAAAACATAAACTTATTCTTAACCGGAACTAATTAATTTAACTAATTGGTAATTTATTAATTAGTTTAATTTACTAATTAATATAACTTATCAATATATAGGACTTTATTTTTTTTGATAAAACTATTCAGAAAAATTTTGATTTGTCAAATATTGTGTACTCGGAAACCGTACTTTTTTTTCGTATGACGAAAAAAAAATAATTTATGTACATATTGTAGCAATGATGTTAATGTTATTTGTAACTGTGGTATTTTGAATAAAACCTTAATATTCCGATTTTTTTTTCTGTGATTTTTGACTTCGAAATATCGAAATCTACATGTATTTATTTACTATAGGAAAGTTTTTAGTTTAGTCTCGAAATTTTAAGCTATACTGATTGAAGTGGAGAAACTCCCATTTTTTTTTATCTGAACTTTAAATTTAGTTAGAAATATGTATCACGGAATTTAAATGGTATCTGAAAATTCGAAACTGAAATACAAATATTTAATATTTTTCCATATCGAATCTGGATGTTTTCTACTCTATACAAATTTTACCTTTAATTGAAAATAATTATGGTTTTATTTTTTTTTACTAACTAGTATTGTATTTTCTTTTTATTTTATTAAAAAATATAATGTGAAACTGTTTTTAATTACCTTTTTACGTAATTTTGCATTGATTTAAAAAAGTGCTTAAGAAATATATATGATATAGGATGAAAATTGAAAATACCCAAATACTTTGAATTTTTATCTCGAAATAATATGAATATTTTACAGTATACGAGTATATTTTTCTCAGAAATAATACGTTCGTTTTTTTTTCTTTTTTTCCCTGAATCAATTGTATTTTTTTTAAATATTTTTATTAATACTATTGCATTTGGTTAATCCGAAAAATAAGGGGTAACATCAAGTTGTTACGCTGTTTTAAAGTTTGTCGTTAGAAAGAATTAAAACCTATATTAAGAAATCCCGTATTTTTGACAAATTTTTGTCTCTAAAATATTCCTTAAACAAGCAAATTAAAAAAAAAAAAAAAAAAAAAAAAAAAAAAAAGCTAGAGATTGTAATTGACTTCTGAAAAATAGAAAGATAGAACTTTTTTTCTCTTCAAAGTAAAGCTTGGGCACCTAGACATTTGGGCGCTGAACTTCCTGTCCTATGTGTAAATTACAAAACAAACAGCACCTGCATTAACTCTTTGTTTAAGCCGTTAGTATTCAAGCTCATAATACGAAATCATTCAATTACAAAATGTTGGTGCGAGAATATTTTGGTATTTGGTTAATAATTCAATATTTTTGCATCAGTTATGTCCTCACCTAAATGTAAGAGACAAAAAGTACAATCTGCGTTACGTAATTCCATTTTCGATAATGATTACAGAAACACACATAATAACCAAAAACATGCTGATAAAATTTCAGCCCATATACATATACCGTTTTGCATTGCTGGAGTTCCAAAAAAACCTTTTGAAGTAAGTAAGATACTTTATTACAGAATATTTTAGACATATAAAATGTGTAAATAACTATTGTTTTCATATTTAATAATAGATTTATTTATTTATTGAGGGGACAAATAAATTATTTAATAATTTGTAAAAATGTATTGTTATTCGACATATATTAACTTTTTTTAACAGTTAGTATCGCAATTCCCGAACTACAGATGGTTATCAAAATAATGGAAACACTTGTGAATGAAAGAAACATTTAAGAATCCCCTTCGTAAGCATTAAAATATAATCTTAGCTACCAGATTTTTTTTAATATAAAAAGTACATGTATTAGGTAGTTATGAGAGAGCTCTAGAAGAGTTGTCTACGTTTTGATTTTTTTTTTTTTTTTTTTTTTTTTGCCAGAAGCGTAAAATGTCAGACCTCACAGATTTTCAAAGAGGCCAAATTGTAGGAGCCCGACTAGCTGGAGCAACGGCGACCGAAACATCTCAGCTTATAGGCGTTTCTAGAGGTACGGTGGCTAAAGTCATGACAGCATACACACAGCGCGGAAAGACAAGCTCAGCAAAGCAAAATAGTGGACGGAAGGAGAAGCTGAGTGAAAGAGACCGACGGGTATTGAAGCGGATTGTAATGTCTAAAAAGAAAACAACTGCAGCCAAAGTGACCGCAGAGCTCAATCAGTATCTGGATTCTCCAGTGTCAACAATTACAGTTCGGAGATACCTTCATAAAGAGAACATTTACGGCAGAACAGCAATTCCCAAGCCACTTGTCACACATGCTAATGCCAAACGTCGTGTAGAGTGGTGCCACAACCACAAAATCTGGTCGATTGATAAGTGGAAGACTGTTATATGGTCAGACCAATCATCTTTCACATTTTTCCCCACAACAGGACGGGTACATGTCTGGAGAACACCTGCACAAGCGTATGATCCTGATTGCCTCCGTCCAACTGTCAAGCATGGAGGTGGATTGGTCATGGTATGGGCAGCCGTGTCATGGTTTTCTGCTGGTCCAATCGTAACCCTGAAAGGAAGGATCACTGGGGAGAAGTATAGAGAAGTTTTAGCTGACCAGGTCCATCCCATGATGCAAATTTTGTTTTCTGCAGGAGATGGAATTTTCCAGGATGATAATACCCCTATTCATGCAGCCAGAGTTGTCCAATCATGGTTTGATGAACATGAGGATGAGGTGGAACATCTACCTTGGCCCGCACAGTCCCCAGACCTCAACATAATCCAACCGTTGTGGTCTATTTTAGAGCTTTCAATCCGGAATCGATATCCTCCACCGGCATCTCTCACGGAACTTTCACAATATCTCCATGAAGAATGGTTTAATACTCCTCTAAACACTATTCAGAATTTGTATGATTCGATTCCCAGGCGAATCCAAGCTGTATTACATGCCAAAGGCGGTCCTACGCCATATTAATAAAGAATTCCTTCAAAATCTAGGGTGTTTCCATTATTTTGATAACCACCTGTATTTGCTAGTTTTGTTTCAAACTGGAGATGACAAGCTAGTTATTATTTAAATTTCATGAAGTTATTATTATTTTTAACTAAATTTTTTCTTTCAATATATTTGCTTTCTTTTTTGCCAACCATTTTACAATTCGTAAGTCAATGTATTTAGTATTGTATATGAAGTTAAAACTGTACTATGGATCTTTTTATATTTTATCAATATTATTACTTACCAATCATGCGTAGTATAGGGTAAGTCTTGCAATCGTTTTGAAAATCGAAACAAATTTTTTGACGGATTTACACGTTTTAGATAGTGGAGATTCCGAAAAACATATTTTCAAAAAAAAAAAAAAATGCCGTCTGTCTGTTTGTAAACGCTCTATCTCCCGAAAAAATTGAGATAGAGACTTGAAAATTTGTATGTAGTTAGTATGTAAGAATGGGACGAAGCCTATTTAATATCAGCAACCTCGATTATCCGGAGCTATTTTTTTCGGACTCTCGAAAAATTCGTTCTGATGAAAGGTATATAAAAATTTTCGAATGTTTTTGTTCTAAGGAATGGGCGTAAAAGGCAATAAAATAACACACATCCTTCTATAGTAAAAAAAAACTAGCCTTAAAAGGAATGACTCCTGGAATGATGCTGATGTGGAAGATTTCCGGAAGTAACGAATCCGGGTTGTCCACTCCTTCCATGAGTCGAATAGACCAATCAGGAAAGGGCTCCGTCTGTGCATCGCCATATGGGTTACCATAAAGAGAGGAAAGGTTACCATCGCCAACAATCGCCAAGTTTGTCGCCAACTTGGCGATATATCGCCAAATTTGGCGACCAAAATTAGTTGTCAAAAGTGACGCCAATTTGGCGATAACTGTAATATTTCGCCAAATTTTTAATTTATTTACAACATCAGTCGTTTGATACATCATTTGAGAGGTTTGCAACTGCTTATTCATTTAAAGGATGTCTTGTGTGTTATCCCCCATTCTGCTCCCCAGGGGGGACACATTTTTAATTTCTTTACAACACCAGTCGTGTTACACAAGATTTGAAAGGTCTGCAACTGCTTATTCATATTATGGATGTCTTGTGTGTCACCCCCACACTCTGCTCTCCCCAGGGGGTCACATTTTTAATTTCTTTACAACACCAGTTGTGTGACACATCATTTGAAAGGTCTGCAACTGCTTATTCATATTATGGATGTGTTGTGTGTCATCCCCCACTCTGCCCCCCAGGGGGGCACATTTTTAATTTCTTTACAACACCAATTGTGTGACACATCATTTGAAAGGTCTGCAACTGTTTATTCATTTTATGGATGTCTTGTGTGTCACCTCCCCTCTGCCCCCCAGGGGGTCACATTTTTAATTTCTTTACAACACCAGTTGTGTGACACATCATTTGAAAGGTCTGCAACATCTTATTCATATTATGGATGTGTTGTGTGTCATCCCCCACTCTGACCCCCAGGGGGGCACATTTTTAATTTCTTTACAACACCAGTCGTGTGACACATCATTTGAAAGGTCTGCAAATGCTTCTTCATATTATGGGTGTCTTGCGTGTCACCCTCCACTCTACCCCCCAGAGGGGTGCACATTTTAAATTTCTTTACAACACCAGTCGTGTGACACATCATTTGAAAGGTCTGCAACTGCTTATTCATGTTTTGGATGTCTTGTGTTTCCCCCCTACTGTGTCCCCCCCAGGGGGCACATTTTTAATTTCTTTACATCACCAGTCGTGTGACACATCATTTGAAAGGTCTGCAACTGCTTATTCATATTATGGATGTCTTGTGTGTCACACCCCCGCGCTCTTCCCCGCCAGGGGGGGGGCATTTTTAATTTCTTTACAACACCAATCGTGTGACACATCATTTGAGAGGTCTGCAACTGCTTATTAATATTATGGATGTCTTGTGTGTCACCTCCCACTCTACCCCCCCAGGGGAAGACATTTTTAATTTCTTTACAACACCAGTCGTGTGACGCATCATTTGAAAGGTCTGCAACTGCTTAATCATATTATGGATGTCTTGTGTTTCACACCCCCTGCCCCCCTGGGGGGGGCACATTTTACTATTTCACATTTTACTGTTACACATTTTACATTAATTTCTTTACAACACCAGTCGTATGACACATCATTTGAAAGGTATGCAACTGCTTATTCATGTTTTGGATGTCTTGTGTTTCCCCTCCTACTGTGTCCCCCCAGGGGGCACATTTTTAATTTCTTTACATCACCAGTCGGATGACACATCATTTGAAAAGTCTGCAACTGCTTATTTATATTATGGATGTCTTGTGTGTCATCTCCCAGTCTGCACCCCCAGGGGGGGGCACATTTTTAATTTCTTTACAACACCAGTCGTGTGACACATCATTTCAAAGGTCTGCAACTGCTTATTCATAATATGGATGTCTTGTGTGTCACCCCCACTCTGCCCCCCTAGGGGGGGGGCACATTTTTAATTTCTTTACAACACCAGTCGTGAGACACTTCATTTGAAAGGTCTGCAACTGCTTATTCATATTATGGATGTGTTGTGTGTCATCCTCCCCTCTGCCCCCCCCAGGGGTGGCACATTTTTAGTTTCTTTACAACATCAGTCGTGTGACACATAATTTGTAAGGTTTGCAAATGCTTATTCATATTATGGATGTATTTTGTGTCTCCCCATTCTGTCCCCCCCAGGGAGGCACATTTTAAATTTCTTTACAACATCAATTGTGTGACACATCATTTGAAAGGTCTGCAACTGCTTATTCATATTATGGAAGTCTTGTGTGTCACCACCCCACTCTGCCCCCCGGGGGGCTCTTTTTAATTTCTTTGCAACACCAATTATGTGACATATCATTTTAAAGGTCTGCAACTGTTTATTCATATTATGGATGTGTTGTGAGTCACCAGCCACTCTGCCTCCCAGGGGGGGCACATTTTTTATTCTTTAGAACACCAGTCGTGTGACACATCATTTGAAAGATCTGCAACTGCTTATTCATATTATGCATGTCTTGTGTGTCACCACCCACTCTGCCCCACAGGGGAGCACATTTTTAATTTCTTTGCAACATCAATTGTGTGACACATCATTTGAAAGGTCTGCAACTGCTAATTCATATTATGGATGTCTTGTGTGTCACCACCCCACTCTGCCCCCGAGGGGGGTGAACATTTTTTATTTCTTTACAAAACCAGTCATGTGACATATCATTTGAAAGGTCTGCAACTGCTTATTCATTGTATGGATGTCTTGTGTGTTCACGTTTTTCATAGGTGCACCAGATTTGCCGCAATATTTTCTAAAGCCCATTTGGCGAAAATGTCTTTGTGGTATAACGCTTGCATATACATTTTTAATTATTTTCTATTATTTTCAAAAGGAACTTACAGTAAATAAAAAAATATATAATTAATAACTTTAGAAAAATAATAACTTATATAATAAAAAAAATGAATATAAATAAACATTTTATTAGTAAAAAAACAATATTACCCAGGCTACTATTTCGGACAAAATAATGCCACTTTCACGCCAATTATGTGACATTTGTGCTCATTTTTCACCAAATTTCCTGTTGTAGATCTTTGAAATTTGGAATGCGTATGAATACCTGGGAGCAATACTGGAATTGGACATTGATTTTTTTTAATTCGACACCTAATTGGTAAAATGAGGGTTATTTTTTAAAGATTTATACAACTTTTTCTGCGCAAGAAAGACACTTACCTATTTTTGTATACAAGAAGAAGTAAATGGTATGTAAAACAATGATATTATCCGTATATAGAATGCTCAAAGCGATATAAGCACTGGGTTTGGCGAGATTTTTTTTATGTCAGTTTGGCGAAAATATCAAACAGGACATTGGTTACCATTGAATCCTGCTTATTCTTGTTCTTCCTCACAATGCATTCATTGTATATAAGTTTTTTTTCCCACTATACATTTCAGCTAATTATTAGATTATCTATTGTATTTAAAATGGATGAAACAGAGATTCATAGAAAAAGAAGATTATGCAATGAACGTCAAAACAGATGGATGGAGAAACAAAAATTTCAAAATAAAACAATTGAACGTATTAAAATCAGTGATCATATTGAACCTTCGGAAGATCCAAAGCTTCAGGTACATGTAAATAAGAAAGAAAACAAAACAAGAAACTTATTTCATGTTTTGCCTTTAGAAATATCTGGTGTAACATCCACAGATGAAACAAATACTTTTCCACTTTTTAATGAAACCGTTTCTTCTGAGGAAATAACAAAAGAAATGAAGATTCAACAAAAAAGAATATTAAACAATGAATATAAAAAAACATGGAGGGCAAAACTAACTGACAAATCTAAAGAAACAATAATGTACAAGTAGAAGAGTTTAGAACATATCTCAGAATATTTTAGAAAGAAAAAAAAAAGCTCAAGGTAAAAAAACACAGGCTCGGTATGCTGCCAAAAAAGAAAAACATATCTTTCAATCAATCTATTGAAAATCAAAGAGGGGGGGGGGGGTTATGCTATGCTTCGACTAATGAGGAGAGGGGTTGTTAAATTTGGTGTGCGTCATTTTTCACTGGCTGGTGTTTTCGGTCGACAACCTAATTAGAGTACATGGAGTAATTATAAAAAAAAAAAATAATAAAAATACGCACGCAGTAATACTGATGATCAATGAAACATTTTAAAAATTAATCAACTAGGAAAATAAATCTGTTACTTAAAAAAAAAAATACTTTGATTTTGAGCTTTTGTGGTAATCTCTTAATAGCATTTTTTAATCACTAAAAGATTTTTTTATACTTCGCGTGTGAAAATTAGAAACAATTACGTGTTTTAATAAAATATTGCTTTTTATGACATCATTTTCTTTTTTTATTTATTTTTAGTGCATGTTTCGTTTTAACTTACATTTTGTTTGCGTGTGGAAGTCAATTCTTGTCACTTATTTTTCGTCACGTTTGTCATAGATGCACCAGATTTGGCGCAATATTTTGTAAAGCCCATTTGGCGAAAACGTCGTTGTGGAATAACGCTTGCATATACATTTTAAATTATTTACTATTATTTTCAAAAGGAACTTACAGTAAATAAAAAAATATATAATTAATAATTTTAGAAAAATAATAATTTATATAATTAAAAAAATGAATATAAATAAGCATTTTATTAGGAAAAAACAATATTAGCCGGGTTACTATTTCGGACAAAATAATCCCATTTTCACGCCAATTATGTGACATCTGTGCTCATTTTTCACCAAATTTCCTGCTGTAAAGCTTTGAAATTTGGAATACGTATGAATACCTGGGAGCAATACAGGAATTGGACATTGATTTTTTTTTTCTTAATTCGACAACTAATTGGTACAATGGGGGTTATTCTTTAAAGATTTATACAACTTTTTCTGCGCAAGAAAGACACTTACCTATTTTTATATACAAGAAGAAGTAAATGGTATATAAAACAATGATATTATCCATAAATAAAATGCTCAAAGCGATACAAGCACTGGGTGTTGCGTCCATGGTTTGTTTATCGGCACGCACTTCTCTTTTAATATTTAAGTTGTTTTCCTTGCATGGCAACTGACTTTTTATTTTTTGTTGTTCTAAAGAGTCATCCATGAGAGAGGTGGCTATTTTTACGTCTGTAAGTAACTATAATCCTTCTATAGTAAAAAAAAACTAGCCTTAAAAGGAATGACTCCTGGAATGATGCTGATGTGGAAGATTTCCGGAACTAACGAATCCGGTTTGTCCACTCCTTCCATGAGTCGAATAGACCAATCAGGAAAGGACTCCGTCTATGCATCGCCGTATGGGTTACCATAAAGAGAGGAAAGGTTACCATCGCCAACAATCGCCAAGTTTGTCGCCAACTTGGCGATATATCGCCAAATTTGGCGACCAAAATTAGTTGTCAAAAGTGACGCCAACTTGGCGATAACTGTAATATTTCGCCAAATTTTTAATTTCTTTACAGCACCAGTCGTTTGATACATCATTTGAGAGGTTTGCAACTGCTTATTCATATAATGGATGTCTTGTGTGTTATCCCCCATTCTGCTCCCCAGGGGGGACACATTTTTAATTTCTTTACAACACCAGTCGTGTTACACAAGATTTGAAAGGTCTGCAACTGCTTATTCATATTATGGGTGTCTTGTGTGTCACCCCCACACTCTGTTCTCCCCAGGGGGGGTCACATTTTTAATTTCTTTACAACACCAGTTGTGTGACACATCATTTGAAAGGTCTGCAACTGCTTATTCATATTATGGATGTGTTGTGTGTCATCCCCCACTCTGCCCCCCAGGGGGGCACATTTTTAATTTCTTTACAACACCAATTGTGTGACACATCATTTGAGAGGTCTGCAACTGCTTATTCATATTATGGATATCTTGTGTGTAACCCCCCTCTGCCCTCAGAGGGGTCTCATTTTGTAATTTCTTTACAACACCAATTGTGTGACACATCATTTGAAAGGTCTGCAACTGTTTATTCATTTTATGGATGTCTTGTGTGTCACCCCCATTCTGCCCCCCCCAGGGGGGGCACATTTTTAATTTCTTTACAACACCAGTCGTGTGATATATCATTTGAGAGGTCTGCAGCTGCTTATTCATATTATGGATGTCTTTTGTGTCGCCTCCCACTCTGCACCCCAGGGGGGCACATTTTTAATTTCTTTACAACACCAGTCGTGTGACACATCATTTGAAAGGTCTGCAACTGCTTATTCATACCATGGGGTATTGGCGAGTGCAGCAAGCAGGGGTAGCCAATAATTTGGAATCGCGAAGCGATTAAGCGGGGGGTTGGCGAGCATAGCGAGCAGGGGGGCGGGGCCCCCCTAGTTTTGCATATAGAACGAAGTCGATCGGATTATTAGTTGCCGAGATATTCGTAATCCTGTTTTCCACATTCTTCGATTTTTCATGACCCTGTATTTCATTCAAATTTCAATTCAGAGGTATATTTTAATTGAAAATGAGACGCTTAATCCAACGCAGTAAACTGTTAGTTTATATTATTATTATTTTTGGAGTTATAAGGATGTTTCTTTTACGCAGTTCGGTATTACTTGAGTAGTTTGGCGTTTTATATAATTTGTCGAAATTGGTACATCAGCAATTCATTAACAGAGCATTACTATGCATATTAACAATATTTAAATTTTGTTTTGGAATTGCAATGCATTGTATAAATAGTTTTCACATGCAGGGGCCTAGCTAAGGGGGGGAGCTTCCCCCCCCCAAACATTCGCTAATGTTGTTTACACTTGGCAAATTTAAATAACATTTTAATAAAAACTGGAATATATTTCCTATTTTTGATAGAACTTGCAAAAGTTACAACTCTAAATGGGAATTTTATTCAACTGTTTACAAATAAGAACTGTATTACTTTTTCCAAGTGTGGTAACTTGGCAAAATTATGAAACAAGTTGGCAAATATGAAAATTTGACTTGGAAATTTAAGGTCTTCTCCCCCACCAATAAAAAGTCTTAGCGATGGCCCGGTTCACATGTTTTGTTTTCATATGCCTATCCATGATGGGTAAGTATTACGGTGCCCACCCCCCCCCCCCCAACGACTAGTTTCATTAATACTAAGAAAGTTAATTTATTTTTTGAAGTTCAAATGTCAATATATGTAAAATATTCTATATTTTAAAAACTTTGTTATAGTACCAGATACAATAATTTTGTCTCACTGCATAACAATAATTTGATTATTATTTTGTACATAGATTTTTTTTTGTGTGTGTGTGTATGTGTGTGTGAGTGTATGTATAGATAAGAAACAAAATTTAATCATTTGAAACTTGAAAATAATTTCGGCCTTGGGAGAAGATAAAATGGCGCAACTTTTGATTGTTTAAAGCTAATTGATGATTAGGGGAGACTGGGGTACAATGGTCCACCCCCTATTTTTAGGTGCGTTCGTAATTATATAATACGTAGCACCTATAGTGGTCGTTCAGTCCGTCCGTCTGTCCGTCCGCATATAACAACGCAAAAACTACCCAACCGAATCGTTTGAAATTTAAAATACATAATTATTACATAATTTTGTCGAGCCATTTCAAATTTTATGAAATTCGGATGCATAGATCATTTACAGGGGCAATCAAAAGTATTCCATTACATTACGGTCAATGGGGAAAAAAGTTTCAAATGCATTTTAATCGTTTGAAATTTAAAATACGCAATTATTACATAATTCTGTCGAGTTATTTCAAATATTTTGATAATCGTGTGTATAGATCAATTACAGGGGCAACCAAAATTATTCAATTACATTATGGTCAATTAGGAAAAAGTTTCAAATATATTCTATATGTTTGAAATTTAAAATACATAATTATTACATAATTTTGTCGAGTTATTTCAAATTTTATGAAACTCGGATGCATAAATCAATTACAGGGACAATCAAAAGTATTCCGTTACATTACGGTCAATGGGGAAAAAAGTTTCAAATGCATTTTAATCGTTTGAAATTTAAAATACGCAATTATTACATAATTCTGTCGAGTTATTTCAAATATTTTGATAATCGTGTGCATAGATCAATTACAGGGGCAATCAAAAGTATTCAATTACATTATGGTCAATTAGGAAAAAGTTTCAAATATATTCTATATGTTTGAAATTTAAAATACATAATTATTACATAATTTTGTCGAGTTATTTCAAATTTTATGAAACTCGGATGCATAGATCAATTACAGGGACAATCAAAAGTATTCCGTTACATTACGGTCAATGGGGAAAAAAGTTTCAAATGCATTTTAATCGTTTGAAATTTAAAATACGCAATTATTACATAATTCTGTCGAGTCATTTCAAATATTTTGATAATCGTGTGCATAGATCAATTACAGGGGCAATCAAAAGTATTCAATTACATTATGGTCAATGGGGAAAAAGTTTCAAATAAATTCTATACGTTTGAAATTTAAAATGCATAATTATTACATAATTTTGTCGAGTTATTTCAAATTTTATGAAAATCGGATGCATAGATCAATTACAGGGACAATCAAAAGTATTCTGTTACATTACGGTCAATGGGAAAAAATGTTTCAAAGACATTTTAATCGTGTTACACTCATGCGGACTTAATAAAATTTATATGCAATTATAAAGTACATATTATAATATACATCATACATAATTTGTGGTGCAAAGAACATTTGTTATTGATTTACAAGGCCACACAAAAGTATTCCATTACATAATGGTATAGGGAGAACATTGTTTGATGAGCGTTTTAATTGTAATTCACTATTTACAATTTTATGAGATTGATATATGAAAGTAATATTTTTAAAACTTCGCTATCGTACGAACGCACCTAATTTGCTACGCTTCACGTGCAATTTCCAACTTGTTGATATTAATTCTGTTTTTGAAAGCTTCATATTTTAGTATATAGATGGCAGTCATGAAGTAGTAAAAAGAAGTTTGAAACCATGTGCATAGCTGACATTTTAGCCATTTTACGCTTGATAATTGATTTGACACAGGGGGAGTAAGGCAAAAGTAAATATTTGCAATGAAACATATTTTCATTTATTTATTACAGATTTGTAATTTGAAAGACATTGTGTGGCAAAATAAAAAGATAAGACAATACATTATTATATTTATTATAGCTAAAATAATAGAATTCTAAATTTCTTTTTTTATCATCAAGTTTTTGTCAAACTTTCATATGGGGTACAATGGACCATCAGAAACTGGGGTACAACGGACCATGGTCAATTGTACGCCAGTTTTGTATCCCATGTTTTTAAAAGTTAAATATTATTTGTGAAATTCAGATTTAATAAATTATTTTACTTATGTCTGTAGATTAATTAATGATTCATATTGTATAATGCATTTTTGAAATATTTATCTGTATAATATATGCTTTCAAACAAAAAAATTAGCCCAAATTAAGAATTAATAAATTATTTTATTTCTGTGTGTGAATTAATTAATGATTCATGTTGTGAAATGCATTTTTGAAATATTTATCTATACAATATAAGCTTTCAAATTTAAAAATGAACCCAAATTGAACACCAAAAATTAGTAAACAAAATATTTTGTGCATTTGAGGTTTTTTTTTTTTTAATTTCATATAATTTGTTAATTCAATATTCTTGCACTTATGCATACATGCATCCATAATAAGTTAGATTTAAACAAAATAGTAGAATGAGAAAAACAAAAATTATATCTACCTATTAGTTTGTATCTGGATATAATAACTAAATAAGGTAAAATTCATTAAAAAAATACAGATGATGTAAAGTAGTCAGGAAAAATTTATTATATTTTTTCCTTAGTCATATATTTAGATATATATGTTTCTTATTATAAAGGTTTATATTTAACTTTAAGTGGCATCATTGTACAAAAAAGATACATATTATTTTTCATATTTCTTTTAGCAATGCCAAGAAACAAGCCTAGGAAAACCAATAGAGGTTCTGTGCCACATGAAGTTATGGAACAGGCTGTAAAATGTATTGTGGATGATAATAAACCTAATTGTTAAATCTGCGACCGGTATAATGACTTAATGATAAAAAAATAAAGAAAAAAATATTACTTTAGTTAGAGCTAAAAGAGTGTGTAAACAAATGAAAATGAATAATAAAATATGAATAAACAAATAAAAATGAGTAATAAAATGTGAATAAACAAATTATGATATAGTTTATCTTTCTTATTGTTAAAAAATGAACTACACTGATATATTTTTATTCAAATTACAAGTGGTCCATAGAGCCCCATGCTGTGGACCATTGTACCCCGGCATTGGGGTACAATGGTCCACTTTATCACTTGCTATTTAAAAAAATATTTTAAAAAAAGTATGCATAATTATTATTTTTGAGTTGATGCAGTATAAACTTTAATGTATAGGTAACATGCGTGTACTTGATCAAAACAAAGAAAATCAATACTTTAAGAGTAAACAGTCAAAATTTACAAAAGTGGACCATTGTACCCCAGTCTCCCCTAAATCGATCTTAACCTCTTTTGCAAATTGAAATTTTTTTAATGATATATATATATATATATATATATATATATATATATATATATATATTTGAGCCTGGTGTGCCTGCGTGTGTGTGTATAGGGGAAGGGGGGTTGTAGAGAAACAAGAATTTTATTTTTGACTTATGCATTTCGTTTTTTTGTTTTGTATTTTGTGATGTTTTCATACGGCGACAGCAAAACTGTTGGCTCTATTTAATGGCCTTATTTATTTATTTATTAATATTTTTTAAGAATAATTTGAGAACACAATGAATTCGCACCTGAAAACTTACATACTTTGCTTTAATAATTTGTTATTTATCTATATAATGCATCTAATATATTTATATGATATATCTAGTATATATTTTATCTAATGGCTGGGCAACGGCGGGCGGGTCAGCTAGTAGAGATATCTATACATATATAAAATAGTTTGTCCTGACTGACTGATAATCAACGTTCGGCCCAAACTATTGAATGTAGAACCATGAAAATTGGAGAGAAAATACTTCTTATGATGTACGTGTCCACTAAGATGGAATTTTTGAAATTACCCCCCCCCCCTAAGAGGGAAAAGCGGGGGGAAGGGGTCAAAAATTTTGGAACAACTTACCATATCTTAGCAAACATTTAAGGTAGGAGCGTGAAATTTCAGAAAATAAATCTATTAAAAATACTATTAAACACATAATCAAACGTTTTTCGAAATCCCCCCTAAGGGGGTTAAAAAATGGGTGGGTCGAAATATTTAGGACATTTGGCACATCTCAGCAGTCTTTTTTAATAATAGCATGAAACGGCAGAAAATAAAATTATTAAAAACTAATTAAATATGTGTTTCAGCAATATTTATAAATTTCCACTTCCGAGGGGTTAAAGTGGGGGTGGAAAAATTCCATACTTTTTGGACCATGTGGCGTATCATAAGAGAGCCCTCAGATCACTCTTTCATATTATAAACCTTGTTCCCCTCCCCCTGACCCCCTCCAATTTCCCTACCGTGGACAATTTTCGATCTTTTTTTAAACTGTAGCGTTTTATCATTTAAGATCGGATTTTTCTACAGGGCCCTCCGATAAATATTATTTATGATGCATGAAAAATTCACAGTTAGAGGAAGAGTCTACTTTGAGAGGGGAAATATTTCCTAAATTTGGCCTACATCTCTCTTGTGATATATCGTTGGATACCCACTTAAGTCACCGCTTTTCTAAATTTAGCCGACACCTTTCGTGTGATATATCGCTGGAAAGCCCTGCGACTGCTTATTCATATTATGCACTACCCACGCCCCTCTCGGGTGGTACGATTATTCCATCAGGAGATCTTCTACTAATGGGGAAAATATATTGTTATATAAGACTAATACTAGCATAATGTAAGATTATTTGACTATCTCGATACACTAAGTCATAATTATCTTGAGAATTATAATATATATATCTATGAATATATATGTATATATATATAGTATATATATTAGTCCTCATGTTGACCATAGTACTCGGAAATTTTCCATCTTGAAAGTCGGAAATTTATGAGCCTACACCCCCCTACGCGACTAGAGTGGTTTACGCCCCTGTCCACAATTTTTTATCATCTTCACTAATGGCTTCTTCATATGTCAACAAAGCATAGTCATCAAGGTAAACAGGAAGTTTCTTTGTTCTCTTGCCTCGTCCAAGTTTTTCAACGTTTTGATCTTCTGATGTAGTTTGTTTCATGTTGTTAAGATTTTCTTCATCTTAAGTATTTAAATGGTGATATCAAATCATTTGGTTCATTAACTATAGGCTCAAGGAATATCACATCTCTTGCAATTTGTATTTTCTTAGTTTTTGGATCCCATAATCTGTAGCCATTTTCAGCATATCCGACAAAGATTAATTTATTACTTCTACTATCCAGTTTCTTCAGCCGACTAAGAACTTTAGCATAAACCACACTGCCAAATATTTGTAATCTTGATAAATCTGGTTTCTTTTGGAACCACATTTCAGCAGGTGTAACACTAATGGATTCTGTTGGACTTCTGTTAAGGAGATAGGCTGCAGTTGGCAATGCTTCACCCCACATTTCTTTTTCGAGTCCGGAATCAAATATTAGAACTCTGACTTTTTCAAAGCGTGTTCGATTCAGCCGTTCTACTTTTACATTAAGTTGCGGCGTATGTGGAATACTATAATCTAAAACAATCCCTTTATATTTACACCAGTTCACTAATTCATGAGAAACATATTCTCCTCCATTGTCACAGCGTAATTTAGAGACACGGAGTGACCACTTAGCTTCGACTTCTTCAATATACTGTTTAAGAATGTCAGCAACTTCAAACTTATTTTCTAACAGAAAAACCATAACAAAATGAGTATAATCATCCAAACATGTTGAGAAATACCTTTTTCTGTCCCATGTACTCACTTCTATTGGGCCACAAATATCGGTATGGATCAGCTCCAATGGTCTAGTTGCTCTTGTTCTTTGCGATTTAAATGGAAATCTAGTCTGCTTTGCTTTAAGACAAATTTCACATAGATCTTCTTCTAACATTTTTATGTCGTCAACTTTCAGATCTATACTACTTGAATTTTTCAACAACAGTTTTACATTTTTACTACTCAAGTGTCCAAGTTTTCAATGCCATAATGTTGAATTCTTCTGCTCACAAATCAAGGCTTCATTTTGTTGATTTAAATCAATTTCGTATAGTCCCTTGTTGTTTTTATATCTTTCCAAAACAATTTTTCCATCTTTTGAAATTTCTTCTCTGTCATCTACAAATTTTACTTCACCATTATTTTCTGTAATTGCATTAACAGAAAATAGATTTTTACTCAGCTGCGGAACATAGAGTACATTTTTTAATGTGCAAGTATCAGCTTCATTTTTTCCAAAATATTCAGCTTTCATTATTTCATAATTCTTTGCTAATCCAATTTCAGTAGAAATCTTCACAGGATTTTTCAGCATTATTTTATTATTTGCCATATGAGAAGAGGATCCCGAATCCACGATGAATTTATAAACAAAACTTGTTTTACTAGATTCTTGAGCAAGAAAGGAACAAGCCAAGAACCCCATTTTCCTTCTAGTAGGAGCTGATTATTACTATAATATAGTAACAGGTAATATAAAACATTTAAACAAAAATCTTGTTGCTGTTGAAACCATCTTTGGCTGGTGCCTCCAAGGTAAAAAAAGCGAAAATCAATCTTCATTGATTTTAAACGTAATTATTGAAGAACACATAATTTCTGATCAAATAAAAAAATTTTGGGATCTTGAAACTTTAAGACTTATTAATATTAAACAAGATTCTAACCCTTTTGAAAATGAAATAATGAAAAATTTTGAACGCGACTTTAAATATGAAAACAAAAGATATAAAGTAAATTTGCTGTGGAAACTGGAGAAAGAGCGTTTGGATGATAACAGAAAAATATGCAGAATCTCGACTAGTTAAATTAAATAGAAAATTTGTTAGAAATCTCCAGTTGTTTTTTGAATATAAAGATGTATTAAATGATTATTTAAAACAGGGAATCGTAGAATTAGTTCCTAATTCAGAAGATAAGGGACATGTTGAATTTTATTTACCTCACAGAGAAGTGATAAGAAGAGATCGCGTAACAAGTAAATTGAGGATTGTGTTTGATGCATCTGCTCATGATTTAAATTCTCTTTCTCTAAATCCTTGTCTTCATCCACGCCCTAATTTGTACCCAGAAATTTTTTATATTTTGTTACGATTTCGATTTCATCCAGTTGCTTTTACAATCGATATGAAACAGGCATTTTTACAGATATTAGTAGATGAAAAGACAGAGACATATCTCGATTTTTGTTTTCAGAAGATCTTTTTGATGAACTTAACCTCTCTCAAATATATAGATTTACTAGAGTTTTATTTGGGGTAGATTGTAGTCCATTCTTGTTAGCAGCCACAATAAAACACCACTTAAAGAATTATATCAAAGGATATCCAGAAGCTGTCGAATTTTTAAATGAAAATATTTATATGTAGATGATGTCATTGGAAGTCATATTCTGTCGAGCAAGCTTTATCCACTACATTAGAGTCTATAGATATTTTTTAAGAAGCTAGTATAACATTACATAAGTGGCACACTAATTCAAAATCCTTAAAAGAATTATGGAAAAATAATGATGTAATTTCCAGTGATAATTTGAAAACATCTGAAACAGAAAATGTTCCTTACAAAGTTTTAGGAATAGCATGGAACAGTCTAAATGATTTTTTGTATTTTGACACTCGTGAATTAGCAGCGTTTGTTTCTAAAAGAATTGACACAAAGAGGTATATGTTGCAAGTTTTGGGTCGAGTGTTTGATCCTATTGGATTTTAGGATCCTTCACATTAAGAATAAAATGTTTAATGCAAAATATTCGGTCATTAGGCATAGATTGGGATGATGCCATCCCAAAAGATTTAATTTCTCTTTGGAAAGACTGGTGTAGTGAAATTCCTCAAATATCTGAATTTTCTATTCCTCGACATTATTTTTTCGAAATTCCAAACGAGAAAATTGCCAATTTGCAGCTGCATTTATTTTCCGATGCAAGTACAATAGTTTTTGGCACAATTGCCTATTTACGTGTATATACATCTGAAAAAGACATTCGAGCAGTTTTCGTAGCTTCTAAAAATAGAGTGGATCTTTTAAAAACTCTCACTTTACCAAGACTGGAATTTATGACTGCATTATGTTCAGCTAAATTAAGCTGCAGCATTTTGAAAGCGCTACATCTAAAAATTCCATGCATTTATTGGAGACTCAAAGATTACATATTTTTGGATTAAAAGATTACCTAAAAAATTCAAACCTTTTGTGCGAAATCGTGTTAAAGAAATTCGTAAGATGACATCCCCTTCTGATTGGCATCATTGCCCAGGGGCAGACAATCCCGCAGACCTTGTCTCAAGAGGAGCAAAAGTCTCCAAACTCATCAATAATCTTACTTGGTTACTTGGGCCAAAATGGCTTAGTTTACCCCTTGAATTATGGCCAAAATCTGAAGATAAAGGAATAATTGATGAAGATGAATTAGAATACAGGAAAAAACCCAATGACATATTGCAGTGCGAGTGTATAGCTTAAGAGATTAAAAATCCTATTTGTATAGAAAAATTTAGCAATTTGGAGAAAGTAATAAGAACAACTGCTTGGGTAAAAAGATTTATAATAAAGCTGAAAAAATCTACTGAAGTTAGCAGTCCACTAACAACTGAACAACTACTAGAAGCTGAAAAATACTTAATACGAAGTGAACAGAAGCAATTTTTTAAAGAAGAATTTGAGTCTCTTAGAAATAATAATTCAGTGGAAAAAAATTCACATCTATCCAACTTTGTTCCATTTATAGATGAATCCGAAATCATACGTTTAGGAGGAAGACTAGAATTTGGTGATCTTCCAACAGAAGAAAAACAGCCGATAATTTTGCCTAGGCATTCCTGGTTAACAACGCTGATTGTACGTCAAGATCATGAAAAGATGATGCATTCAGGAATTGCCCACACTTTGACAAAAATTAGACCTCGATATTGGATTCCGAAAGGAAGACAGTTAGTGAAAAGCCTCATTAAAAAGTGCCTCGTTTGTCAAAAATATCTTTGTAAACCTGTAGACCAAATCACAGCCTCTCTAACCTAAAGATAGAGTGAATGAAACTCCCCCATTTTCAATTTGAGGTTTAGATTTTGCAGGACTTATTTACGTGAAAAACTTCGGTGAAACTAAAAAATCTTACATTGTTTTATTCATTTGCGGAGTTACCAGAACTTTACATCTAGAACTTGTTACCGACATGATTACAGATTCTTTCCTACTTGCTTTTAGACGATTCTTAGCTCGAAGAGGAAATTGTACAGTCATTTATTCGGATAATGCGAAGACCGTTCATTACCGTTCAAGACCGAACATTTTCGATGTAATTGAAAATGGTTCAAAAAGATTTGCACTTCTAAAAAGAAAACGATGCCAATCGCTACTACTAAAGCAACTTTGGTCGAAGTGGAAAAAACAATATCTTCTAGATTTAAGAACATTCCATTCATCGAAAAATCCCAATTCACATACACCACTAAAAGTGGGTGATGTTGTCTTAATCGAAAGCGATATGAAAAATAAACTTCTCTGGAAACTTGGCAGAATTCAGAGAGCGATTCCAGGTAGATGTAACAACATTCGCTCATATGAAATAAAAACAGCCAACCGAGTGCTAAAAAGATCTGTGCAGCATTTATATCCTTTAGAAATTATAGACTGATGAACATTGATAGATTTTCTTTCTTTTTTTTTAAATCTCTTTTAGAACTCTAAAAGTTTCCTTTCTTTTTAACTATTCTGTTTACTTTAAATGCAGTATTATTTGAAACTTAGTATAAGTAAGTATATTTAAATGTTTGAAGAAAAAAAAATGTCATTTTTATCTTTTTTTTTTTTGCAGGTAATATTTTTCATTTACTATATTGTTTGAATTTTATACTTTTTTGTTTGAAATTAATTGATTTTGTTAGATTATTTTGTTTAGAGCCAATTGGGGATTTTGTATTTGAAACTGATATTTGTATTTGAATTTTGAAATTGTATCAGATTATTGAACCACTGATATGAAAATTATATTAGATTATTGAAAACACTGATATGAAAATTTTAATTTTCATAATAGAATTTTATTGATGAACTCTGTAAAAGTTCAGGTGGCGAGTGTGAAGAAAAGAAATTGCAGTTAGATTGGCGCTACGCGCTATGCAATTTCTTAACTTCAACTTCCACTTTTAGAACGCTCTTATTTTTGTAAACAGAATGCATCCGATATGTTGTTTTGATTAGAAAAATTTGATTTCGGTAAAAATATGTGACTATTATAGTCGAAAATAGATTGTAGATAGGAAAGTAGAGCATTGTGTCTCCCAATGATTTAAAGTTATGTAAATATGTATATACAGGGTGTCCCCTCTCAACGGTGGCCAATGGCTAATTTCTAAACCGTTGGTCATAGACATATAGTTCCAATTGCAAAAATGCTTTAAAAAAGGTAAAGAATTATTTTTTAAGCGATTTAGGTCAAAAAAATGTTTTACTAAAAAATTACGAAAATTAAATTTTTATACGGTCCCCCGGTCCTATAAGTGATATTTAGAAAATTTTTACCACTACTCTAACAAGTAAGACAAAAAAAGTCCCATTCCTCTGCGATCAAAATTGACCGAGTTATAGCTTTTCAAAGTTGAAGCATATTTTTTGCTGCAAAATAGGGGTCAGTCACAAATTTACTGGGAATAAAAATAAACATCAGATAGAAAATTTAACTTTAAAAATTGAGAGTAAAAAAAATTTTTACAATGTTGTTTCTGAATTTATGTTGACATTTACATGTTAAAGTAAAGTATGCAATTTGTGCTAAAAATATAAGTAAAAAAATAACAGAAATTTAGTTAAATTAAACTATGAAAAGCAACAGTCACAAATCGTTATAAAATGAATCGTTATTAAAAGCTCTATTAAATTACTCAACCTAATAGAATTTGATGTAGTCCTATAAAATAAATAAATGGAACGCACCTAAAATCGTATTAATATTACATTGTCATCGGGTTTAAATAAGTATGGGAATTGAACCTCTATCAGATATTTGGAAGTGAGTTAAAATTTGAATATTGAAGTTTTGAACTAGGAAAATTTACATACAAAAACTATGAATAAAATAAAAGCTTATCAAAATAACATACCTTTTTAAAATAAAATCACGAAAAGAATCAGCTTCGTTTGCTTACAAAATAAAACATACGTAAAAATACAATTAAGGTTATGAATTTTAAAACTCGACTTATCGCTTTCTGATTTCTCTATCAGTCTATACAAGCCTCCACTATTGTAACAATGCTATCTCAAAATTTATAATGATAACCAATAGATGCATTTAAAGTTTTTTCTCTATTTCCCAAAATTTGATTTTTTCGATAAAGAGATATTTGAAATTCATGTCTTCAGTTATTTTAATAACCAATCTAGAAGTTAATTAATTATAATTAAAACTACCGTAAAACTTATACGGTGACAGCGCCTTCAGTTAAATCGCTCATTTAAAACATTTTGTAATTGGAACTATATGTCTGTGACAAATAGTTTAGGAAGTAGCCTCTGAACAGCATTGGAAATCGACTCCCTTTATAATACTTTAAGCACTTAGTGTACGTTCCCTTAAAGCTCACTCGAACTCATCCGTTTTCAGCTGTAGAAAAGTGATTTAAGTCATGAAATTTAAAGCTTCATAGCTCGGTCAATTTTAATGTTACATGAATGGGACCTTTTCTGTGTTACTTGCCAGAGTGTTGGAAAATTTTTACTAAATATCAGTTATAGGACCGGGGGACCGTATAAAAATTTAATTTTTGTAATTTTTTAGTAAAACATTTTTTTTACCAAAATCGCTTAAAAAACAATTCTTTGCCTTTTTTAAAGCATTTTTGCAATTGGAACTATATGTCTATGACCGACGGTTTAGAAATTAGCCATTGGCCACCGTTGAGAGGGGACACCCTGTATATAGGATTGTAAATACTTATTTTTATCTTATTAAAAGTTTTAGTTAAAGAAAAGTTCAGCGAAGAATTTACTTGTTTCGATTTCCCTTTTGATACGCATTATTTATTCATGTGGATTTTATTCGATAGACAATACATTTGATTCAGAATGTTTTTAATAGAGAAGTAAGATTTAATTAACCTTGATACCCTACGAATGAAACCTTGTTTTGATGACGATATATACTTACATTTTTTTTTTCAACGTTATACGGAACTTAGATTACATTATTGTTTCTCAATTAGCAAGTTCTTTTCATTTCTTTTTACATAAGTCCGTGATTATATAAATACGTAGCACTTATAGTCGTCGTTTGCTCCGTCCTTCTGTCTGTCTGTCTGCATACACCAGCGCAAAAATTATCCAATATAATGTAATTGTTTAATATACATTTAATCGCTGCAGAATTTTATCGAGACATTGCAAATTTTATGAAAATCAAATCAAAATATATTAATAAAACTGTTTTTTCATGCTATTAAATCCTATCATACGTAATTAATGTAATGATATCCTATGATTAGATATCGATTATAGGTTACCATGGTGATTATTGTATTAAGTCCTGTTATACGTAATTCACTGATATCCTATGATAGGTAATGATCTTAGGTTGGCATGGTTATTATGTCTTATTTAACACGGAATCATATTATTTTCATATTGTATCGTCGTAATAAATTTTCTATTCATGCATTTTTGTATAAGAGTACAACAGCTATAACAGCAGATTTAAATATTTGTAAAACTTGCAACAGCATCATTTGCCACATTTTGCATAAAATTTTCAGTTTGTCTGAATTTGTGAATAAATAAAATGTTCACAGTGAGTTATAGAGTACGAAGACTGGTATAAAAACTGAAACCGAGACCGTCTAATCTCAAATCTCTATGTCTATGCTTTAAGTTTATCCACGGAAAAGTAAATGTAAGTAGAGGCCTGCACGGGCCCAGGCCTAGCCCGAATCCCGTGCTTGGCTCGACCGACGGAATGCAAACATAGTTTCAAACAGGCCGGGCCAACAAACAAAATAAATGACCAAGCTGGGCCGGCAAAAAAAAAAAAAAAAAAAAAAAAAAGTCATTGAGTCATATTGAACGAGGGCGCCGAGCTCCACGAATTATGCGGCGTCAAGTGCACATGTCCTCTCTCCTCCCCCGAGACTTAATCATAAGCTCTAAGCAGTAGCGGTCGTGCGACAATTTCAGAGTCCAGAACCAGTGGTAGTCGTAAAGACAACAGAGGGTATACAGTCTAAGCAGGGGGTATACGTTCAATCCAGAAGACATATTCTAGAGTATATATATCTTATATTATAGAGTATATATAGCTTTCTTAGGAAACAGAGGGTATACGGCGTTCCTTTAAAAAATCCAGAGGGTATACGGCGTATACCCTCCACTATACCCCTGTTTAGTACAGCGATTCCCAATCTTTTTTTCTTTCATACGCTTCTTTCTTAGGCTATTCATTATAGAGCACTATAGTTTCTCATAAATACGTCTTCCTTTGACCTTTCCACTCAACTAAACAACGCAAACATGCTTTTTAGATACATTCGTAATTATCTAAATTATGTGAATACAGGGTTGTTTGGATAAAACCACGCTGGTTTAAACCGTGGTTAAAGTTAAAACCATGGTTTAAACCAAGTGGTTTTTAAAAAAAAAACATGCTGGTTTTTTTTCATTTGGTTTTTTTTTTAATGTTTTCATGTATTTTACGCATTATTAAAATATCCAAAATCCAAGTTATGCGGAAGCTACAAGCAAGGCTTTTTTTTTTTGCCTTTTTTTAAAAGACAGTAATAAAGTGACAAACACTTTTAATCCGCCCAACTTTTCTTACTAGCTATAAATCTACACGGCAAACTAATTTTTTTAATGTGAGCTATGGAGGGGAAAAAAAAAGCTGTTTTGCTTCTTCTTTAAGCCTTTTATTTTTAAAAAAAATAGCCTAAGATACAATTTTACCATTTAAATTGCATCATATATCAAAGCATTAATGATGACATAACATAAATCATTCTTCCCATTGGTTACTCTTTGTTCTCTATGCTAATGAACGAATGATTGTAAATTTTCTCTGTTCTGTACCTATTGGTTTTAATAACCTTTTGCTTTTCTTGCATTGGAGTTTTATTTTATGATTTTATTCTGTTTGTACCATATTTTACTTTAAGAAAGCTACTTATATATATTGAAGTAAAAGGATGTCTAAAACTAGAAAAAAGAAAGATATAATCTGGTAGGAAAATAGAAATACACCAAGAACAGGCTCGAGAGCCAAATGTATAAATTGCATGCAATGCAAATGCTGTCAAATTAGTTCTCCCGTATTATATTTGATGGAATTGTTTTTCAAGATGCCTTAGATGTTTGTCTTAAAAATTACTCCATTTAAAATTTGTGATGAAAATAGGAATGTTAATGATAAAAATATTCAAAAGTTTTTATGTATGTCTAATTTTAATCTAAAATGAAATGTTGAAGATATGTTTGAATTGTTAAAGCCTATTGCAGTTGCCCTGGATAATATCTAAAGTAATAATTGTTCCATTGTTGATGTAGTTTATATTTGGAAAAATCCTCAAAAAATATTAAGAGAAAAAAGATAAGTAAAGAAGTCCCGCAGTGTTTTGAGTCCAAGTATAAAATGGCTCTAACACCCATGGATGCTTGATATCGTGGTACAGACAAAGTGGTCTGACCAAGAAAAAAAAGGATGCATTAAGTTTTGCAAAACTAGAATATCCATATAACTTTAGCTTGCACTGATAGTAAATTATGCCAATCTTCACCTTTTGAAAAACATTTTTTTGAGCAGAATGCAGTAAAAGAAGTTACCCCATATAAAATAAGGAAGAGTCAGCAAATTCAAAACAAGAAATTTAATAGCTTTGTCTTTACTGAAGTTGTACAACTTATAATAGCAAAAGCCTATTCAGTGAGTGTTGAAAGAATATTTTCAACATTTGGACTGGTATAGACAAATTACGAAATAAATTGGGATTAGAAAAGGCCTCAAAACTTGTCTTTTTATTTTAAGCTTTTAAATAAATAGAATTGATTTTATAAAGAAATTGTTTACCTAAATATATTTAACTATAAAAAATAAAGTTTGTATTAAAAGAAAGAAAAAAAAAATAGTAATTTTTCAAAGCATATGTCTCAATATGTATAAATATTACACTCATTGATAAATCAAGTATGTCGATACACATGTGATTTATTTTAGCATTAAAAAAATGCATATTGATGTTTTTTATTTTAATAAATATATATATAGTAAAATATTAATAATCATTTGTTGATGTTGATATTATTGATACAGTAAATGATTTTTAAATTAAGCACAGGAAAATGTTTTCTATTTTTGCTTATTTTTTGTTGATTTAGTGAAATATATTTGTTTATCCCTCATTATGTTCTACATAATAATTATTTCTTTAATTATTATCTAAAGGCTTAAATGAGTATACTAATAAATTAGTAGTTCAAAATTTTTTAAACAATAAATATTTCCCTAAAGAAAGCTAAACTTATAGGTAATTTAATTATAATTTTTATATGCTTTAATTATTTAATTATATAAAAAAATTAAGTACCAATGTGAATGTTTAACATTAATTACAAAAGAAAAATCATGACTTTCTAAAACTCAATTTTTTTTCTTGCAAATGCTTTTTAAGTAATGATGGGGAAAAAAACCCGGTTTAAACCAAAAAAACCTGGTTTAAACCAAAAAAAACCGGTTTTTTGGGTTTTTTTTCAAAAAAAACCGGTTTTTATACCAACCCTGTGTGAATACGAAGCACTTACAGTCGTAGCACCTCAGTCCGCATATAACCCAGCAAAAACTACCCAATCGAATAGTTTGAAATTTAAAATATATAATTGTTCCATAATTTTGTCATTTCAGATTTTATGAAAATCGGGTGTTTAGTTTAATTACAGGGACAATGAAAAGTATTCCGTTACATTGCGGCCAATGGGAAAAATAGTTGAAAGTGTATTTTAATGATGTTACACTCTTTCGAACAAATTGGTATGAATCTATGATATACAGTTGGCAAAAAAAGTATTTGTACACTCTAAAATTTTTAATTTTTAACTAAATAAAAACAGATATTTTGTCAAAAATAGTTTTAATACAGTCTGTTTAGCGTGCGTTTTAAATTACACAACAGAAAATTTCGATAAAGATGTAAAATAATTTTCTAATAGGAAAAGTTTAAAAATTTCTTGCAAAAAAAGTATTTGTACATTTCTCCATCCTGATATGTACTGTGTTTTATAGTGTTTATGGTTCAAAGGACTACTTTTACAGAAGCTGTTAATAATTTTCGAGTTCATATTATATTTGTCTGACATTTAATCTAATTTGCTCTTGAAATAATTGAGTATAGAACCTAATACTAGAGAGGCACCTCTAGATATATGAAATCCTATGATTGAGCATAATAAAAATTTAAATTCGCAACAAGAATTTGTAAAAGCTATTAAATTACCATTTACAACTATTGGATGTATAGTGAGAAACTATGAATAAATTAAAAGCATCGAAATTCAATGAAAACCAGGACTTCTTAGCAAACTAACAATGAGGGAAAAAAGGAGTGTTGTTAAAAAAGCTTTAAAAAATCCTATGCGTTCGGTTCAAAAATTTGCTGGAGACCTTGCGACATCTTCTCGCATCAGAGTAATACCTCAAACAATAAAAAATATTCTTCTCAATGCAGATTTAAAAGGATGAACCTCAAGGAAAAATCGATTCATCAGCGAAACAAATAGACGAAAAAGCATAGTATTCGCTTTCGCATACAGAAGTAAATCATTGGATTTTTGGAAAACAGTAATTTTTTCTGATGAGGGAAAATTCGGAATTTTCTTACCATCAAGCATTCTAAAAAATTGGCGTAAAAATAAAACTGTTCTAGATCCAAAACGTATACTTCAAACTATGAAGCATTTTGGGGGGAATATTATACTTTTGGGGTGCATAGCTTCTAATGGAGCAGGACATTTAAAATTTATTGACAATAGAAGGACAGGTTTAACATACATTTATGTGTCGCGCCATAATTTATTAAACTGTGCCAAGAAATTATACATAGAGGAAGCTTTTCACTTTCTGTAGGATAACGACCAAAGCATACTGCTGTGATCACCAGCACATGCTTACGACAATACTCCAAGACGACTGGTAACTCTTCTAAAATCTCTAGACTTGAATCCAATAGAAAATTTGCAGATGCTATTGGATGCAAAAATCCGAAAAAAAATATGTATTTGTAAAAAACAGTTTTAAAGAAGCTCTTATTGTGTCATGGAATAACATTAACCAGACCGATAGAAAAAAGTTGGTGGAATCAATGTCACACCATCTAGAAGTAGTCATAAACGCTAAATGAATTCGCACAAAATATTAATTTGTATCATTTTACTAAATTTTCATTAATTATATTACATTAATATGGTGTACAAATACTTTTTTGCATTATATTTTTGTATATTTGTTTATTATAATGTAAAAAATCGATTCGTTTAATTTTGTTTTTGCTTCTATAATATTATAATGCATTAAATTAATGTATTACAGTATTTTTTGCTTAAATCTTTTGTTTAATTTCATTATAATTTAAAAAAATGAAGTGTACAAATACTTTTTTTGCCAACTGTATGTACTAAAATATACATTATATATAGTGTGTGATAAAGAGTATATTTTTTATTAATTTACAGCAGGGTCGGACTGGACCAAGACAAAGGGTTGGACTGATCTTGGATTTTCAGAGGGCGCAAAAATATTTAACGAACTCATGCCAGTTTTACTTGCTGATGTTATATTTAACTTAACAAGGTTTAACACATTCACATAGCACCAAATATGAAAATGGTTTAAAATTATATCTCAGCTATATTCCCGCTTATATTCCCCATGCATGTATAAAGTTCTATAAAATCTACAGAATGTTGTGCAGTTTTCTAAAACGAATCATGTAATATCTAAAAGATCTATCATGCTGAACACAGATTAGCTTGTAGTAGACTAATAACAAGACTATCACTTTTTTTATTTTATTCTTTTATATCAATAGATTAGCTTGTTGTAGACTAATAACAAGACTATCGCTTTTTTTATTTTATTCTTTTATATCAATAGATATCTTATAAAAATCATGGGGGAAAAATATCAAAAAATCCCTTCCAATTCTCCTGCAAAAGACCGTATAAAAAAGACATAAGTATCAATTGATTGGTAATAATATCGACTATTAAATGCTATTTATAAATTTTGCTTTTGTTATTGTCTATATATTAATAAATGTACCAACGTTGATTTTTCAAAGGGTAGCATTTATTTTTGACACCAAATCTCAATACAGCTATAAAACAATCAGTGTTAAGAATTTATCCATAAAATTCGTATAATAAAATGAAGATGTTACAAAACAAGTGATCGCAGAGCTTACAGAGGGCTTCGTTTAATATCTCTGTCAAAACAACTTATCCTTTAATTAATAAATCCAAATAGTTTTTAAAATAGAAAGAAAATTGAATGTCAAAAAAATATTATGAATGTCAGTGATAAAAAAATTATATAAACACATTAATTGGCAAATAATACGAAACTTCTTATACTTAAATCCATCTTAGCATGAAAATTCCAAGCTCCTGTACCAGGATTCAGAGTAAGACCTGTTTGCTTGCTAGACGTTTTACCTCCGACTATGATGTCTTAATGAAAAACGTTAAAATTAAGGTTTCTCTTTTAAAATTTAAATCGCAAAAATGAACGTATGACATTGAAAAAATTAAATTAAATTTAAATAATAGAGTTTTTCAAAATTTTACGATTTTTCGTGTGACACGAGATATTTTGATGTAAGTGCATAAAATGTGAAGTCTCTGACTTATTCAGTTTTTATGTGCGGACTCTGTGACGGACAGACAACAGAGGACTGAAATGAATAGGGTTTTAGCAGATGAATGAAACTCTAAAAAGTACCGAAAAAAAGTCAATGAGTCACCAATAAAATTATACAGTAATTTTAATTTTATCAAAAACTTTACTTTTATATCAGATTAAAAAAAAAATCCTGCAAAATGTTTCTGATAAATTTGTACATTTCTGTGTGTGTGTGGCTTTTTTTAACACATTCGCTGCCACTGAAAACGATAGTTCCATCCTCAAAAGCCGGATTTTAAAACAGCGTTTTAACCCTTTGCGACGAGAACTTTTCGCTTAATTTTTAATCTTTTACCACCGGTTCATAAAAACAGAAAATTTTCTGTAGTTGAATCGCGAAATTTTCTGATTATATAACCTAAATTTTACTATATAAAAATAACTGATGAGAATAATGAAAGATTCTGAGCATCTTAACTGCACTGTTAAAAATATTGTACTAATTTGAACCAAATTTTGGTGCTCCATAGCTGCCACTGTAAGATGGTGAAATCTTGAATCAATATTTGGAGTTCCTGTTGAAGCATAGTTCCAATAGTCGGAACGAGGTTGAAATAGGAAGCACGAAATGTTGGTGCGAGATTTCACCAACTTATGGTGACAGCTACTGAGCAACAAAATTTGGTTCAAACTAGACAAAATTTTTTAACAGTGTGGAGCTCCAGAGTGTCGACGGCAAACAAAGAGATGCCGGTCGGACGCGCTAGCGCGTCATTGGCAGCGAGCGTGTTAATAAAAGAGATGGTCTCTCTATATTATGGAAAGGCTAAATTTCTCTGCGTATCGAAAAATAATTGTTCAAATCAATTGTAAATTTAGAGATTGACGTTTTTAACAATTGTAGTTTGTCGTATTTAAAAAATAATGTAGTTTATAGCTCATAATTTTTTAATATGAATTTATTGTCGGTTATTTGGTTGTAGGCTAAATGTCTGCGACCGGTTTAAATCTATTGAGTGTAGCTCTTTAATAAATTAATAAAGAATCAATCAGATAACTTTTATGAAGCTATAAATTAATGATTTTCAAAGGGTTTAATTCTATCATCCTCAAACTTACTCTAATTTAATTCTGTTCAGATTTAAAATAATATGGATAAATAATGCAATTTCCTGGCCGTTTGGATCCAAGAAGCTCAAATAAAGCTGTCATAAATAGGTGTTATTGTTTGAAAATTCAAAGTTCGTATATATTTTTTTAAAAATATGAACGACTTTGTAAACAAACATTATAATCTCTATGTTGGTTCCTAGAGGTTTTTTTTAATGATTATTTTTAACGGAATTAGTTTGGAATAACCACTTACATTGCACTTATCATCAATAATGCACTGGAAGTTTGTACTAAAAAAACTAAGAAGGTTCTTTGCACTAGAGGGTATAGAGTTACGGCGCACAATGGGGCAGGAAGCCTCCAAAGTTGGCAAAAAATAAAATTTACTTTGAACAAAAAAAGCACATCACGGATTCTTTTGTAGAAGAAAAGTAATAAAATTTTAAACTTTTACATAAGCTAAATAGTAATTTATTAATTAATTTACAAAACTTTTTCAATATTTTTTGTAGAAAAATGAGTTAAAAACAAGAATTTAAGATAGTTTTATACTAATTAAATATTTATAAATCATCCATAATATCGCACTAAAAAATGTAAACATAATTAGTAATTTTAATTATTCTCAAGCAAACCTTATAATGAATATTAGTGACTCGTTTTGAAGGATTGGATTAACTTTTCTCAGGCAAAATGTACGTATTATTATAAAGACAACAGAAGAAAAACTGTTTCTGTTGTTTTAGTGCTAACACACACTTTTTCTTTTCCTGTTTTTCAGATCTTAAACTCATACATGTCACGTACACTAACGAATATGTAGAACTAGAATTGTATAACCGTTTTACTCTTGATATTTTTGATCGTCCAGAACAAATTCAGACGGAATATGAAGATGGGCACGTTTGCTTTTCATTGACGCTTCTGTTTGTTTTTCAAATCGAGGAAATGAAAGCGATTTGCCAAGCCACTCTTTGTTAATTCTAAAGCATTTCCTTTGTTTCGCCAGGCTTTTGCTCATCGGAATTTATATTAAACTTTAAAACATTTAATCTTCTTTTCATTTAAACTACTTGTTCGTAGTTTCTCCGATTATGAAGCTCTTATACCATAAAATCACATTACTTTTCAAAAGTTTTTTTGTTAAAACGTTCCATGATAGTCAGTTTCATTTAAATTCATTGTTTTGTGATAAACAATGCATTAAAATTCGTATTTAACAAAGAAAGTATTTATAATCATGTTTGGCACACCCGTACACTAACAAAAATTTAAGGATGATTAGCTATAAAAATTACCATACAATTAAAAAAGTGGCAAAAAGGAGCAAGATTTTCTGGCATATTTGTCCTTTTAAAACTCATACTTAGTAGAAAAAATTATAATTAACACTTAACTCGCCTTAACTCATAACTAAAACCTACAATGTTTGTAGACAGTGTTAATTTTTTTTATACATTTCACCACTATATATTCTAAGCGTCTGTATATCTATAAAAATCGTATTAAAACAAATTGAAAGTTAATGAATTATTGGTACATACTTGTAGTTAAAGGTTCCATAGTCAAAAAAAAAATTATTTTTTAATTATTATAGCGAAATTAACAAACGAATGTTGAAACAAAATTATTGATTTTTTTTTCACTTATTATCAAAGCACAATATGCAGTTTAACTTCTTTCTCTAGTGACAATCAAAATAACTTTGCGCAAATTTTAATACTAAGAAGATGTGTACTGACATCTGCTCTATTAAAGTGACGTATGTCGGTAGTTCAAAATAAAATTTCATTTTTTCGATTTTTTGCCAGTTTTGAAGGCTTTTTGCCCCACTGTGCGGCGGTGCTGTAGAAAACTTGAAATTTTTTCTAACAGTATGTTTCATTAACGTAATATGAATTAGTTATCAGTCAGTTAAAAATGAGATAAATTTAATTTCTGTTACAATCTGACAGCAATTTCTTTTGTGAGTCATATATCTTGCATTTTTATATTTTTTTACAATTACGTTATGTATCCATGAAATACTAAACTTATATTTCCCTATTATAAGGTTTTTAACAAAAATATGTACCAAAAAGTAGTCGAAATATTTAAATTTCGACAATTGAGAAAAATGCCCCCAGGGATTTTATTCCTAAAATTTACAGAATTCTGTGGACAGCTTTTTTTTTTTTTTTTTTTTTTTTTTTTTTTTCAGAAAAAAACCATTATAAACCACATTTTTAAAAAATCCATTACAAACTTTCAATATGGTCATTGTTTTATTTAATAATAGATTTTTCCATGATTAAACTAAACATTTTTTATTTAAAATACATAAAAGAATTCCTTTTTAGGTTTTTAACCACAGAAAGTTAGTTATTAAATAAAGCGGAGATTACTAACCGAAAATCATGTTGTAGAATTTGTGAAATAAACAAAACCTTGGCCGTTGAGTTTCTCAAATTTCAGAATAGTTATACAGAAGTTAAGTGTTGAATTCAGACACTTTTCTCCGGGTGGAATTTCTGTGGCTCCGGGGGAGACATTATTGAGTTTCGGGGAAAAATTGCACATTTTCCCCCATTGAAAATGCAAAATCTCAAATTTTCCGGGGAGGGGATCCCACTGCTATGGAGAAGAATATCTCCCAAGGCCTCCCCCGGAAATCAACACTACAGATGTGCTATGAAATTTGCATTTCTCAAAAACAAAGATCATGTTTTTAGACCTGGAGGCGGTAGCATAGACAATCACATCATTGAGTTCACGGTTGAAATTTCAGAATTAGTTAAAACTTGTTAAGCATATTAAAACGCAATTGATCTGACAAGTTATATATCTTAGTGGAAAACACGTGAAAACCGGATTTTAGCGAGTGACTCACAGGTTTACCATTGTGTTTTTCTTCACCCAAAGGTATAAAAACATGGAGAACTGGGAGCAGGAACATACATTGGTAAACCTAAGAGTCAACCGCTAAAATCCGGTTTTCATGTGTTCACTAAAATATGACTTAGAAGACCGATTGTATTTTATTATGCGAATCGGATTTTAACTTATTTTAGGATTTCCACCTCCAACTCGATGAGATGATTGTCTGTGCTGCACCTCCTAGTCTATTTCTAATCATCATCATCATAAAAAAAAAAAAAAAAAAAAAAAAAAAAAAAGATTTTAATTAAAGTTGCGTTTAGGTCAGGCTTTAAGGGTAAGGAAGATGAAGAGAAAGGCAAGGTACTGAAAAAAAGCTGAAGGACTGAAAATATGCAAAATATTTGGTTAAAATCTAAAAGATATCGTTCAAAGAAGCTTTGAAAAAAATTCAATCCAGGGCGCCATAGCTACTAAAATTATTTCCTGGATGCATGTTTTCTTTCTCGGTCATATGCAAAGATGTCTACTTTGGTTTCAGATCCTAAATTTTTTTTATTGATTTTTTTTTTTTTAATTACTCTGTTGCAAGAAAAAATACCTCTTGTGTGCTGCCTGTCTGTTACCTGCAGATTATTGTCTAAACAAAATCTCGAATATTAGTGCTTTAGTCAGAATGCAAGAGTATAACGAGAAAACAAAGTACTTGAGTGGCTTAAACATTTAAGGGCGCAAAGTTTTCTCGGGACGAGGGTGCACCGGCCCTCGGGCCAATCCGACCCTGATTTACAGGCCACACAAAAATACTCCATTGCATAATGGTATAGGAGAAACATTGTTTTGAGGCGCGTTTTAATTATATTAAACTATTTCACATTTTACGAAATTGATATACTGATTCAGACGGTTACAAAGAGAAAGTAATTGCGGTTTACTAATAGTTACATTCTGCATAATAGAAATCAGACAGTATTTACAAAGACGTACATAAGATTTCGACGACTGTACTGTATCCGAATTACTGTATACGTGTATACTATTACACCAAGATCTGATTATTTTTAAAAACTTAGTTATAGTCCGAACGCACCTCATTTTCTACCCTTGATGAGCAATTTCCTACTTGTTTTCATTAGTAATATTTTTATTACAACAATATAATAAATCGATACTAATTACATTTTCATTTTTACCATTTTCTTCCGCTATTATCAATTTTTTCACGTATCCTCAGAAGTACACGAAACCAAAGTTGGAAAACGCTGGTCTAGTAAAATGCATCTAATTTAAATAGCACATTTTGAAATACTTAACACAAAAATTATTCTTTTATTTAATGCGAAAAAAAAGAAAAAAAACACTCAGAAAATAAGAAATTTTTTTTTGAATAAGAGGAAAAATACATGCAATTTATTTACAGAAACATTTATTACAAAATGAGATTCTGCCATGAATTAAAAATATATACAGTCAAACCTCGTTAACATGAACACGCTTAACGTGAATTACTTTTAACATGAACTGTTTTCACAGTCTCCTATAAAGACGAATACAAAGATTTGATACTGATAACATGAATTACTGTTAATATGAACAAAATTTTGATTCCCTTTAGGTTCATGTTAACGAGGTTCGACTGTACTACTACTTTTTAATACTAATATTGAATATATATATATATACAAGGTGGTTATAATTAAACTTCCCCTATAAAACAGCATCCCATAGAGCAAACGGATGAACGGAATGCAACGAAATTTTGTATATGGGCTTTACACGAGATGCGCTCACGGAATTTCGAAAAAAAAAAATTTTAGTTCCAAAATGTCCACCAGAGGGCGCTTTTTTCGTAAAAACATGAAATTTAACTCAGTAAAAGGCCGAAACGGAATACAGAAACAATATTAATAAACCAGAACAAGAATTATGAGTAATAAAATGCAAAACCGGGAAAACCCGTCAGTTGTAGGAGAAAAATGCCGAGATTTGCATGCTTGGGAAGAAGAGGGAGCTTTATGCAAAACAGGTTTGGGTATAAAACGTTTGCAGACGTTGGCATGTTTAAGTCGATGTTTCCGGCTGTGTTTATGGCGGTCTCTTTAGTTGAACGAGCGTTATTGGTGAAGCTGGTTTACGAAAACAAGGGGAATGCTTCTGCTGCAGTTCGTGAATTTCGTCGTAGGAAGAACCTACGGCGTGGACCAATGTCAACTAAAGGTATCCGGGCCATGATTAAGAGATTTGAAGAGACGGGGAATTTAGGAGTTCAACCTGGAAGAGGCCGCAAACGTGTCACACCGGTACTTGTTGATGCCGTAAAGACAGCTGTTGACGCACAGTCACAGACATCAGAGTTTGGGGCAGTAGCGCACGTGCAGTTTCTCGACAGACTGGCTATGCTTACAGCACCGTCCGAAAAGTGCTCAGAAACATAATGCACTACTTCCCATACAAGATCCGTCCTACCCACGAACTGCTTGATAGGGACAAGCACAACGTCTCTCATTTGCAGTCAATTTCCTCAACAGAATGACTGTTGATCTGTCATGGCCTTGGAATATTCTGTGGAGCGACGAGGCTCATTTCTACCTCAACGGGACTGTCAACACACATAATTGCCGCATTTGGACTAAGGAACATCCTCGGATGCACATTGAAAGTCCCCTACATTCTCCAAAGGTGACTATCTGTGTGGATTCACGGCGACTTTCATCCTTGGGCTATTCTTCTTTGAGGAAATCACTGAACGTGGGCCTGTCACATGTTCCGTTACGGGCCGTCGGTATGCACATGCTGCAGACGTTTGTTGTGCCGCAACTACAGCAAAGGCGGGTACTTACATCGACCATTTTCATGCAGGATGGTGCACCCCCACATATCCATGAGTCCGTGAAGGCGCTATTGCTCCAACACTTCACAGAGGAGCGTGTTATTAGTCGCTCCTTTCGTAGTCCATGGCCACCACGTTCGCCGGATCTAACTCCGTGCGATTTCTGGATATGGGGTTATTTAAAAAGTCTGGTGTATCGTGGAGGTGTTACGAAGTTGAATGACTTAAAGAACTCCATAACGCTTCATGTGCGAAACCTCACAACTGATCAGTTACGATCTGCTGTTGAACACACTGTGCATCGACTTAAAATTTTGCAGGTGAATGAGGGTGGTCACGTGGAGCACCTTTCCTTACATCGTCCTGGACACTATTAACAACTGCTCCGCTTGTGAAATTTCGTCCTAATGTGTTCTTGTTTCGGCAAACTGAACTGTTTTTTTGTTTCTCAAATAGCCTTTTTTCCTTACCTTTACTTAATGTGGTTCGATGACAGGGTGATCAGACATATTAATAAATGTTAATTGTTTCTGTATTCCGTTTTGGTCGTTTATTGTGTCACATTTCATGTTTTTCCCGAAAAGACGCCCTCTGGTGGACATTTTGGAACTAAAATTTTTTTTTCGAAATTCCGTGAGCGCATCTCGTGTAAAGCCCATATACAAAATTTCGTTGCATTCCGTTCATCCGTTTGCTCTGTGGGATGGTGTTTATAGGGGAAGTTTAATTATAACCACCTTGTATATATATATATATATATATATATATATAAACACAGAAAACTAAAAGCAAATATAAATTACTTTAACTTCACATACATGAATGAAACAAGTAATTTAATTGCTGAAACTTGGATTTCATGAAATTACACTTTGTATTAGGAATCTCCTACATTTTCAATTTGTTTAATACTAAGACAGTGTAAACAAATAAAATGTTAGATAATTTTTTCTATCAGATTGTTTTTCAATTACAATTTGATTTTATAAATAACGAACAAACTACGTAAATCTACAATAGTGTAACTAATTATGTATTGAAAATACTTATCTGCCAAAGATAAACAGTTAGATTCAGTTAACTGCTTTATGAGGAAATAAAAAATAATTGCTAATAAAATAAAATTTTTAGTCGGTTTTCAGTATTTTATACAAGTTAGATTTCCAATGACTATATCCAGGTTCAAAACTTTAATTGGTTTACAACAAAAAATCGATTTAACCCGTCAGCACTCGCGCAGGGATCAATTCTACCCCAACCACTTTTTTTTTTTTTTTTTTTTTTTTTTTGGGGGGGGGGGGGCGGGAGGGAACCTGCCTTGTACCTGTCAGGTTCGAGAAGGAGTGCATGAAGGAATGTCTTTTGTTTGTCCACTCGAAAGGGAGAAATATGACTCTTGAAATTAAAAATCCCACGCGTGTACTGACATTTTATTATGTTCATTTCTTATGGAACAACACACAGTACATTAATTTTAGAGTAAGATAAAAGCTACTTGTATACATTGAGAAAGGTTGTTGAATATAATTAATATCCATTTTGAGAAATAATTAAGGTTTTAAATCGACAGTGAACATTCAAAATCACAAAATTTGACAAAAAAAAAAAAAAAAAAAAAAAAAAAAAAAGTTTAAAATAATAAGTTATAGAATATTTTTTTTCTTTTCGATAATTATGAAACTAGATGCTTAAATCCGATGCAAAAAGATTTTTTTTTAAATTCTGAAGCTTCTTCATAGAGGCATAAGTTTTTATATTTGTAAAAAATGTATATATGTATGCAGTTTTTTTTTTTACTTAAAATGTTGCTTTCTCAAAATTGAAAATTTTGCACATTTCTGAACTGAAACGTTCCATGCGCATTCCTAATTAACAGATTCTTATAAAAATTACACTTTGTATCATCTGTACAATAATAAATATATGTTAGCATAAAAAGTTGCATTTCAGGGATATTTTAATTTTGAAATTTATGTGAATATGAAAATATATAGCTACTTTTTTGGTAAAAACGAAATAACAATTATCAAAATATTTTTTTCTGCTTATATATTCAACGAAACTTTACAATTCATGCCAACTTCCACTGTAATATATAATAAAAAAGAATATTGTCCAGTTAAACTAATGGCATTGAGCTCACAGGCTACGCATACTAATTGTACATTACAGCCTTGTATTTTTGTTAATTCCGTTCGAAAAAAAAAAAAAAAAAAATTAAGAAAGAGCTCTCCCCTTTCTCCTTTTTTTATACTTAATCATTGAACCTCCTAAACTATCAAGTACATGCTTTATAATATTAAAAAACCTATATCCAAAATTCAGAGCAAATCGGATAATTCTTAATAAAAACCCATTTAGCATTTATATAATTTAAGAGGAGTTATTCTCCTCTTTTATATTTAACCATTAAAGGTCCAAAACTATTCAGAGATTTGAACGAAATCTGACAATTCTGATTGAAAAATCCATTTATACAAATTAAGGGGAGGGGCATTAGAACCCCCGTTCCCCCTGTTTATACTTATTCAATGAACACCTAATAACAGCCACGGTCTCGTCTCATCAGAATGATCCTATATCTAAATTTTGAACGAAAACTGTTAATTCTGCATGAAAATCCCGTTTATATCAATTAAGGGGAGGGGCATGAGCCCCCGTTCCCCCTGTTTATACTTATTCTTTGAACACCTAATAACAGCCACGGTATCGCCTCATCAGAATGATCCTACATCTAAATTTTGAACGAAAACTGTAAATTCTGCATGAAAATCCTTTTTATATCAATTAAGGGGAGGGGCATGAGCCCCGCGCTCCCCCTGTTTATACTTATTCAATGAACACCTAATAACAGTCATGGAATCGCCTCATCAGAATGATCCTATATCTAAATTTTGAACGAAAACTGTTAATTCTGCATGAAAATCCCGTTTATATCAATTAAGGGGGGGGGGGCATGAGCCCCCCGTTCCCCCTGTTTATACTTATTCAATGAACACCTAATGACAGTCACGGAATCGCCTCATCAGAATGATCCTATATCTAAATTTTGAACGAAAACTGTTAATTCTGCATGAAAATCCTGTTTATATCAATTAAGGCGGGGGGCATGAGCTCCCCGTTCCCCCTGTTTATACTTATTCAATGAACACCTAATGACAGTCACGGAATCGCCTCATCAGAATGATCCTATTGTTGTGTTTGAGCTGACGCTTTGGTCAGGGTATCAAAGGAAATATAAAGTTATGTTTATTTGAAAGGGGAAAAAGCACTTTTTATTTGCTTCTACCCACAATTAGGCCAGAGTGATCGTGATAATGATAGCACATCACGGAGAATGGGGGCCTGCAAACGACCCTAATTACTCTCTTCATTATTTCATTTAAAATAATAAAAATATTCTTTATCCAATGATGAAGAAAAATCAAGTATAAAGTTATAAAAATATAAAATTAAAAAGGTAAAAAGTTACCTGTTGAATCCTTGGCTTTTGATGACAAATAAATCCAGACAATAGGCACAAGAAATTAATATACGAACAATTTTCGAAGAAAAAAAAAATATATTTTATTTCATGAAGAACTTGTTGCTTTTTTCATGAATAAATATTTCTTCACAAATTTATATTTTTGGTGACTCGTACATATTAATTTCTCACTTGATAAACAACCATTTCATAACATATGTTAATCACAACTATTGCTATCTCCAAGCAATAAAAATTCTTTTCATAACATATTCTAGATATCTCAACAACATGTAATTAAACAATTTTCTTCATGACATAAAAGGAGAATAAATTATTATTTCTTTTTGAAAAAGAACACCTCTCATAATATGAACTTTCAAAACAAAATACATCATACTTCATATTGTATAGATACATGCCAATATTTTCTTTATAACGCCCCGTAAATATTAAAAAAAATTATATATATATAATGGGCCAGATAACGACATGAAGGAACTTTATGTAAATAAATATTTGCGTCTCACGAAAAGAAAAGATTTTCACCTCTGCTTGTTTGTCAGAGGACTGGCATCACATAAAACAATTATTGAAGAAGATTCGAGCACCAATAATAGCTGCAGAAAGATTATTTTTTAACGATGAGGTGATGAAAGATGAAATAGGTATTAAGTGGACTCATGATGACATTCTACATCACTTATGATGCTTCCACAAGAACACCAACCAGAAGATCTATGGAGTGCGCGTATTTACGTTGAATAATTCCAAAAGAGAAGGCACATAAAACGAATACATTCAGGAATGCATTAAACCACTTCATTGCTCCTCGCAGCACAGAGGGACTTGGCTTAACAGAAATCAACATCACTTTCCTAGATGAATTTTGAGGGCAGCACTTTTTTTTTTTGCCGCACTTAAAAAAAATCAGCATCGTAATAATCTCAACATAACAAAAAAAAACCGTTCCATCCTTCGTTAACGGGGGAGCACCTCTGCCCCGAACTTTCACTCATGCGACTGCATCCATCACAGCAGGTGTCTATCGGCGCAACTGACGCAGGTGGCCGCGAGCCCAGGGGAAAAAGAGAAAGGGTTATTGTAAATGCAAAATACGCCAATTTGGCAGATAGCAACAGAGGGGGTGAGGAAAAACTAAGCCAAATTACAATATACAGTATGAAAAGATATGTAACTAATAAGAATAAAATTGATAACCATCTTAAGAGGGGAGGCCAAAGCTGGTGGCCATGTACATAACGGCTTGAAATACGTCACCTGTGAAATTTAATTTGATAGGTTAGGGGTGTGTCCGAATAAACGGAAGTTCCACCCAAAAGAACTAGCGAGAAAGTTCTCGAACAAATTTAAAACCGGAAGGAATGATTTCAAACAGAATTTTACCGGCTTGGAACATTCGAAAGCTAAGCAAGAAAGAAAACATTACAGGCGACGAAATGAAAAAAAGCGAAACCGAAATTAAATTTAAATTGAGAACATTAATAAAAAAGAGGTAATAGGAAATAAAATGACTAATAAAAAATGAATTAAATTAAATATATGGGGGGGTATGGAGTAACCACCACATATTACCCAGGGTCCCCCAAAAGAAAATATTGGTGAGATGACAAAATGAACAATTTTTTTATCGAGACAATATTTTCTAACACATGTACAAATATACTAAGTAAATACACAAAATAAATATATCAGAAATAGTTATAAGAATATACATAATTGTTGTACATGATATTTAAATAATAAAAAAAAAATAATTACTGTTATGATAGTAATCCTTATGAAAATATACCAACTGTAGTAAATGTTAACATGAAAGGTATATAAAGTTTCCTTCAGAGGTATCTATCATATAAAAAAAATTAAAGACTATGTGCAGACAAACAGTCCATAACTTTAACGAGTCTCTTGTTAGGCTGTGCAAAATGCACTATAACAGTAGAATGCCTTAACATATGTCGCAATATGTGATTATACAATAATATGTATATTTATATTCTCAGTTGTGAACAAAAATGAAATATATTATAACTGTATATGAATCATGTTATAACTATATATAACATATATGGTTTCAAATAACACATAATAAATTAAATGAATTTGTAAGTTGAAAATTGAACAATAAAAATATATATATAAATGGTGTAGAGAGATTAGTTAGGCTCTCATAAAAAAATATTTACCTATATCACCACATAGCCTTTTAAGCTTTCAATAAATCTTAAATGAATAAACTTTAGTATTATTCAATAACACATTTTCACAGAAAATAAAATTAATAAGTTGCAAAAAGAATGGTAACACAAGCATGATATTATTTTTCAACAAAAATATCTTCAAAGTGAATATAATAATTTTCAAAGAGAGAATTTTTACACTCTCATAAAGGAATATTCTTAAACATTTTCAATATAAATTGATAATAATTGCATAAATACCTTTAATACTATACTTCATTCAAAATAAACATAAAACATAAGATGTTTAATATTCTGAAAAAGGAAGAAATCTATATGAATATGTCAATCTTATATATGACTTGATAATGTCAACTTACAAATAAAAATCAATTGTGTCAAAATTTCTATATAGAAGATATCTAGAACATATTTACTTGTAATTTTCAAACATTTTTAAAAAAAATTAAGTAAGTGATCACTTTTGCATTTGTCATAAATCAAGAATTTGCTTTATATAAATATATATAATGACTCATTAAACATCTTTGGATAAATATATATATAATGCCTCAATCAACATCTTTGGATCCAAAGTATAAATACTCAAAAGTATACAAAAAAAAATATTATATACTACTTATGGTGAGTCATTCACTTTCTATATTTCACCAAGAAGAGAAGAAATATTAGTATATATAAGTTTATCATGCATTTTCTTTTCTCTTTTTCTTTTTTTAAAAGAGGTTAAATGTTAAAACATGCATGCATTGTAAAGAGCAGACACAATAGAGAAAATAATTTGATGAGTACTCATCTTTATGTTTACCTTATATGAATTACAATTTCACTTTTCTTATTAGAATGAAACATTTGTCAAAATCACTTTAAATAATGATATAGTATTATAACAAGAATATAAAAAGACAAATTCTTTCTCCATTTTTTGCATCAACTATTGTAATTAAAGACTTTATAAAATTTAAAAGTATGGCATACATGAGATTATGTGTAAATATTGTAAGAATTATGACTTATAGATAAATGCAGTAACTAATAAAACTATTAACATTCATACATACATCCCGAGGATGACCGTTGAATTGTACCAGGGAGAAGAAGACTTAAATAAAATGAAAAAAAAATAACAGCTGCCTGCAGCCTGGAGAAAAAAAAAAATTACATAGCGATTCTTCTTGCTGGACAATCAGTGCGGCTAGCTTCGACTGAATATATTACAAAGCAAAAGTCATCCTGTAAAAGGAAAAAGAGAGTTAGTCTATTTTTTATGTAGTTTATGATTGCGAGGACGAAGATCATAACTTCTATATTGAGTGGATTTGCTTTTAGCACCAGTATGAGTGCTATCAGGAGGAGCTTGTGACAGTACCGATTTACTGGAACATGAAGATGTTTGCTGGCATTTAGAAGAAGAAAGAATTTGAGGAGAAGTATTACAAGCTGCATCATGATTTGAAACTTGAATAGAAGAGTGTTGTCTCACAGGAGTGGAGGATGCATTATCAACAGCTGGTTGATCATGTGATGCACCTTTTGAAGAAACTGAAGGATGTTGCAGTGCTTCATTTCTCTTTTGAAGCTTCAAGATTCGATTAGTGTGAATCAACATTGGTGAAGCATGACTATTATTGGGATCTTGAATTTGAATGAGCACAGGAGAAATTATTTTCTTGACCACGTATGGGCCTTGTATCTTTTTGTTAAACACAGTAGGAAATTTTGCATAAACAATGTCATTAACATTGATGTTGGAAAACTTTAATTTTTCTCTGGATTTTTGGTACACCTTTTGTCTGGATGATTCGTTATTCTTGTAAGCTTGATAGTATATTTTTTCAATAACATCCATCAATTTATGAATTTCATATGCAGTGTTGAGAATTTTCCATGAAACTTGAGATTTATAATTGGAATAATGAGGTTGCTTTTCACCAACATAACTACTATCACTAGTATTTTTAGATGAGGAATTCTTGTTAAGTATATTATTATCATTAGTAGACACATAATTCACCACATTAGCATAATCAGTTGGAAAATAATTAGAAAAATAAGTAAAATGACCATCAATATAAGGATTATGAAAATTCATAGCAGAATGAGCCATATTATTTGTAAACAAACCATTATTTTGAACATTATAATTATAAGGATAGGTTGTATAATTGTTGGACAACTGCAAACTTGAATTATCACAATTTGCACAAGTATTATCAATGTAAGTATCACTCGTTAGATTATTTGATATAGGCCTTTCATAAGAAGGCATTCTGTGTGCATCAAGAGAATATGGTACATTTGAATTCACATAATTATATTCAGAATTCATAAAATAGCAAGTAGGAGATTCATTATAACTTTGAAAAGGAATGTGCTTGTCTTTAAGTAATATAGACTTAAAGCTTGGTGAAATAGTAATAGAATGTTTGTTAATAAACTCAAAGCCAAGTATGGCTTGAAAGTGAACATTTTGAATTTTTGTAAGGTAAAATACATGATGAAAAAAATATTTATCAATCTTAAAAGCTATCTCTATGCATCCTTTGAAGAAGACCTTAGAATTTATGGTCGATACAGATACATTTCTGGATAAAAATTTGTAATGAAGCCTGGATTTAATGCTATTAAAGCATTCTTCATCCAAGAGAGATAAACTTGATCCAGTATCTATTAATGTGGAGATTTCATTATGTTGTACATTTATTAGGATGCATGGAAGAACATACGAGTTATTAAAAGAACTGCATATAACATGATTTTCTTGTACATCATCATTATTTTCAAAATTTTGTTTAGATGTCAAATAATTATGTAAACAGGAAGATTTGTTAGACTTAGATGTCATAGGAGAAGTTTGGACAGCTGTGGATGCCACTAAAGTGACTGACGAGCGTTTGTCTAATTGTTGATGTTTGTTGTTGTTGTCAAAGTGTACTGACCCTGAATGAGAATTACGGGAGAGAAGGCGGTCAGTAGAACCAGTCTCCCTTATTTGTTTAAATGGTAAACATTATTATTTTCAGAAGAAGAAGAGGTGTGGCTTTTCTTTCTGTAAGGGTGAGACGAAACCTGAGTTGAAGAGTTTTGATTAGAATTACCAATAATGTTTTTGAATTTGTAGCATGAGTCCATACGATGATTAAATTTCCCACAGAACGCACACTGCACAACATCTCGTCTGTGATAAAAGGATGTAGAATTTTTTTTGTGAGAATATTTGTCAAAGGTTGGTTGATAAGGACGTTTCCGGTGAAAGTTTTGATGACGAAAATTATTGTTACGTTTATTTGTAGCCTCTTGTCTCGGTGGAGAAGGTGAAAATGTCCTAGGCCTTCTTTGAAAATTACGAGAAGTATGAGAATTATCTTTTTGAGTTTGTAAAGGAGAGTAGTTGGTTTGAGAATTGTGATAAATTTTATCCTTCGTATGCTTTATAGGAGTTTTATGAAGAGAATTACTAGAATTATCGTGGACATTTTCAGAATCGATACAATAGGCTTGATTAAAATTTTCATAAGATTTTTTAGGGGGAGAGTCATATATATTTTGAAGAAAAGTTGCTCGTTCAAGAGCTAATTCGAAGGACGTAATATTTTCTTCTAAGATTTTACGTTTGATTTGCTTAGGTAAAGCCTCAAGAAAATGAGTAAACTTTAATGAATTAAGAGCAGAAAGATCCAATTTTGGGTAAGCAAGTCGAAGTTGTTTATCCAACCGAAAAGCAAAATTTTTAACTGATTCATTTGAATCTAAGGTCAAGTTCTGTAAAGATTTTAGAGAAACAGACTTTTTTGTGGGTAAGAAATAGTCTATAAATGCCTTTCGAATTTCACTAAAATTAGAGTTCTTGAGCTGTGACTGAGTTTCCAGAAAGAAGAGTAAGGCGGTGCCCTCAAGTTTTGATTTAAAGAGAACAAAAAGTTCCTTGTCTGTAAAGTTATTTAGTTCCTGTAAGTCAGATAATTGATCGAAGAAAAATTCTACAGTCTGAGGGTTACCGTCGAAAGGTTGGATTGCAATATTTAGTTTGGCTTTTGGAGGCATGATGAAATAATTAATATAAGAACTCAATGTATGACATGATAAATTTGGTTATTTGGCAGGTCCTATGATGAACAATATATATATATAAATTGACTCGTTATTTAAAATATTGATGACTTTCATTTACTTCATACATCATTTTTATATGTAAAAAAAAAAGAAGAAAACGTATACTAACATATTAGTATCATATGAAGAATATAAGACCCAAATATTTCATGTAAATATTTATATATAATATGGCTCAAAACATAAATTATTATATGTATGACAAGAAGAATAATTTATCTTAGCATGAACAATAATTTTTACCAGTACCTCCGTTAAATAATGCATATATTAGTTATAAATTATAATAATGCAAGAAGAAATATATTGATAAATTATGTTGTATATATAATGCACTGCTCCAGAAAAAGATAATATTTCAATACAAGATCAATATAAATATTGTATTTGATTACTGCACCATACCCAACAAAATATAATTATATAAAACATTAATCACTATATGAAGAAAAATAACTTGAAAAAAAAATAATGAAGAATGTTCAAGCGTTGGTCACGGCTCCAAAAGAAATTAGTGTTGTGTAGTGGGCTGACGCTTTGGTCAGGGTATCAAAGGAAATATAAAGTTATGTTTATTTGAAAGGGGAAAAAGCACTTTTTATTTGCTTCTACCCACAATTAGGCCAGAGTGATCGTGATAATGATAGCACATCACGGAGAATGGGGGCCTGCAAACGACCCTAATTACTCTCTTCATTATTTCATTTAAAATAATAAAAATATTCTTTATCCAATGATGAAGAAAAATCAAGTATAAAGTTATAAAAATATAAAATTAAAAAGGTAAAAAGTTACCTGTTGAATCCTTGGCTTTTGATGACAAATAAATCCAGACAATAGGCACAAGAAATTAATATACGAACAATTTTCGAAGAAAAAAAAAATATATTTTATTTCATGAAGAACTTGTTGCTTTTTTCATGAATAAATATTTCTTCACAAATTTATATTTTTGGTGACTCGTACATATTAATTTCTCACTTGATAAACAACCATTTCATAACATATGTTAATCACAACTATTGCTATCTCCAAGCAATAAAAATTCTTTTCATAACATATTCTAGATATCTCAACAACATGTAATTAAACAATTTTCTTCATGACATAAAAGGAGAATAAATTATTATTTCTTTTTGAAAAAGAACACCTCTCATAATATGAACTTTCAAAACAAAATACATCATACTTCATATTGTATAGATACATGCCAATATTTTCTTTATAACGCCCCGTAAATATTAAAAAAAATTATATATATATAATGGGCCAGATAACGACATGAAGGAACTTTATGTAAATAAATATTTGCGTCTCACGAAAAGAAAAGATTTTCACCTCTGCTTGTTTGTCAGAGGACTGGCATCACATAAAACAATTATTGAAGAAGATTCGAGCACCAATAATAGCTGCAGAAAGATTATTTTTTAACGATGAGGTGATGAAAGATGAAATAGGTATTAAGTGGACTCATGATGACATTCTACATCACTTATGATGCTTCCACAAGAACACCAACCAGAAGATCTATGGAGTGCGCGTATTTACGTTGAATAATTCCAAAAGAGAAGGCACATAAAACGAATACATTCAGGAATGCATTAAACCACTTCATTGCTCCTCGCAGCACAGAGGGACTTGGCTTAACAGAAATCAACATCACTTTCCTAGATGAATTTTGAGGGCAGCACTTTTTTTTTTTGCCGCACTTAAAAAAAATCAGCATCGTAATAATCTCAACATAACAAAAAAAAACCGTTCCATCCTTCGTTAACGGGGGAGCACCTCTGCCCCGAACTTTCACTCATGCGACTGCATCCATCACAGCAGGTGTCTATCGGCGCAACTGACGCAGGTGGCCGCGAGCCCAGGGGAAAAAGAGAAAGGGTTATTGTAAATGCAAAATACGCCAATTTGGCAGATAGCAACAGAGGGGGTGAGGAAAAACTAAGCCAAATTACAATATACAGTATGAAAAGATATGTAACTAATAAGAATAAAATTGATAACCATCTTAAGAGGGGAGGCCAAAGCTGGTGGCCATGTACATAACGGCTTGAAATACGTCACCTGTGAAATTTAATTTGATAGGTTAGGGGTGTGTCCGAATAAACGGAAGTTCCACCCAAAAGAACTAGCGAGAAAGTTCTCGAACAAATTTAAAACCGGAAGGAATGATTTCAAACAGAATTTTACCGGCTTGGAACATTCGAAAGCTAAGCAAGAAAGAAAACATTACAGGCGACGAAATGAAAAAAAGCGAAACCGAAATTAAATTTAAATTGAGAACATTAATAAAAAAGAGGTAATAGGAAATAAAATGACTAATAAAAAATGAATTAAATTAAATATATGGGGGGGTATGGAGTAACCACCACACCTATATCTAAATTTTGAACGAAAACTGTTAATTCTGCATGAAAATCTCGTTTATATCAATTAAGGGAAGGGGCATGAGCCCCCCGTTCCCCCTCTTATACATATCGAATGAACTCCAAAAACTAATCAGGGAAGCGCCTTATCAGGATATACCTATATACAAAATTTCAAGTGAATCCGATATTTTTATCATGAGTTATCGCGTTACGCACGAACATACGAACGTACATACAGAACGGGCGGGCACATAAGCTCTCAGGCTATGATAGCTTGTGAGCTAAAAAAGTATCTCATGAGTAAATATTGTCGTATCTACATTATAAAGGCCAAACGTATCTGTGCGTAACGCATACGTCATTTTGTGAATGGCAACACTTTCAAGTTTGAAAAGCAATTTCGGTTTTGCAATTTTTACTAATGCAAATTTTTAAACTTATAAACATCGCACATTTTTAATTTTTACACCATTGTATAGAAAAAAAAAATGTACTTTTAAATGCATTTTATTTGAAAACGGTATCTCAATTTATTTTTGAAATATTAATTTTTTTGTTGTTTTTAATATTGTTTATCTAATTGTGGCAACAGGAGTACTCCATTTCTATTTAAAGCAAAAAAAAAAAAAAAAAAAAAAAAAAAAGGAAAAGGAAATTTTTTTTTGCTCTATCTTTATGTTGCCATTCTCTCAAAAAGAGAAAATGATTGAAATTTAAACGCGTGTTGTGTCAAGAATATTTTCTGTTATAAAACTCAGTGAATTTTGATGTCATTTACAAAAATTCATGTACACTTAAAAGAATATAAATAGTTTAGCACCTATTTCAGCTAATAACATCGAAACTTAGAGTTTTGAATCAAAATGGTCAAATTAAAATACCATTAAAAAAAAAAAAAAAGTGAATATAAATATGCAAGGTGCTTATGTAAATTTTGGTATGGTGAAAATGATGTTGGGTTTAGATTTCACGGGAAAGTAATTCTATGATTGATTCAAAGTAGAATAAAGGTTGCTTTGTTTCATTTTAGAATACTAGCATAAGAGCCTAATCAATATCTTTATCATAATAACACATCTATTTTTTAAGTCTTACATGTACGATTAAAGATTAATTTCAACTATTTCACTGTTATATATATAGTATTTTGTTAACTTTAGTTTAAATATCATGTGTTTAAGAGTTAGACTTACCAATGTAAGGTGCATTTTTTTTATTGTAACTAATTTTGTAGGTCTGTTATAAATCAATAAAACAGCTCCTCCTTAAATATTGTCTTTCGTCGAAATTCGACGGGTTCTACCTTGTTTTATGTAAAAGAAATGCGCAAGGGACATTTAAAAATATAACAACTTTTCGTTATTATAAAAACTGAATAATTTAAACTTTTTTATAATTTTATCACCAAATTTTGAATGTAACTATTTGAGCTTGTGCCAATTTTCAAATGAATTCACTAAAAATAGAGGGATTTGGTTTTTTAATGTCTACTGTTCCTTTAAAAATAAACAAATCGTCTGTATATTATCTAGGAAGAAAAACGTAATTTTTTAAAGAAACTACTACTAAATTTGAAAATAAATATGAGAAGCATGATTCCCCCCCCCCCAAAACTATACTCTTAAAAAATACGAAAGAAATATATGCAGAGTGTCCTAAAAATAGAGCTCTCTATTTTTAAAATTTTATAATTTATTGGATAGAATTTGCACAAAGAAGAAGCAAGTGACATACGTACAAGGCAGCACATACAGCTTGCATGCATCTATTTTAGTTAAATATCGGTACGTAAACTCATACTATAAGAAATTACTCAGTTTTTACGCTTTATACTGCTTAGCTATTCAAGTAGAAAAAAAAATCGGTTAGTATACTTAAAATTTCAAGTCTATTTGAGAATTATTATAGCACGAGCCTGTGCATGCTAACTGTTACCTGACGTTTTAACTATTTTTATAATTATTGCATACAAAATTTCAAGGTAAAACAGTCTTTAACCATGATACTTATTTTATTTGTTATAATTAATTTATTGGATTTCAAAGTTCGGGATTCACTATATGTTATGTGTAAATAAAATTTCGACAGTTAAAATTTTACAATGACGCTAGAAAAAACAAAATCTTTTGAAATACCAAATTCAAGATTTTTATATTGATTATTCGATGTCTGAGCAATTTGTCGTAAAATCTGCCGACACAGCTTGAAGGATATCCGACACTAGCACACGCCGATCTGTATCAGAAACTAAATCATGCCATTCTTTCCTCTTAAAAATTTCACGCGTACAATTGCGAAACATATTGAAAGTTGCTTCTTTCAACTTCGGATCTGGATGCAAGTCCGCCAAAAGCGCTATTCGGCACACATTTTCCACCTTCAAGTTTTCCAGCATGATATCGACGCACCACCTCTTAAGTTCTTCCAGAAAATATTTGTCAGCAACAGGATACAAACACATAGCTTTTTCAACATAAAAATCGTTCACACTTCCAGTGTACATGTACTGAAGCATATCACTCAGGACCGCAGGTTCAATGTTTTCAATATTGACAGTGTTAGTTTGGCTTTCTTTCATGTCGTGTTGGAACATAGCGTTAAACACTTGCGATCTAGAGGCAAGGATAACTTTGTGAGCGGGAAACTTCACATCTCCTGCTTGCAGAGTGACGTCGGAAAATTTCCCATTATCGTACATCGTTTTCAGATCTTCAAGTAACGATTCAGATTTTGAGAAACCTAAAATATACAGAAAAAGCATTAAATACAAAGATTTTAGCTTTCACAAATGTCTGCTTCCGCAGAACGAGAAAAAAAATTGTAATTTAACAAAATACAACGACTATTTATAAAATAATATTTTCAAAGACTAAAATTTCAGACTTATAAATGGTTTCTATATTTAAAAAAAAAAAAAAAAAAAAAACAATAACATCATTTTTAGGATGATCAAAACATAGTTTACGTGATAATAGAGTCATATTAAATATGCCTGGACATTTTAGTCATATTAATAGTCCTGGACCAATCATAAACAAATATTAAATGAAATTTCAGTTTAACAATTTTCGGCACTATAAATTTTTAAAGTTCTAAACATTGCACCTTTTCAATTTTTATACCGTCATATAAAGAAAAAAATTTACTTTTAAACGCAACTTCTTTGAAACCTGTATCTTAATTTGTTTTTGAGTTATTAATTTTTTTTATAGTTTTTTCATTACTTTTTTTTTTTTTTTTTTTTTTTGTTCATTGTAATAACAGAAGTATTCCCCTTTTGGACATTAAACATGGACCAATCAGAAAACGAATAAAATAAAATAAGTCGCGGAATTCAATCAATAAAAAGATTCCGATTTCCCAATTCTCTACCGAGGACAACAACTATTTTCCAAATAGTTAATAATAATAATAATAATAATAGGCAAGTGTGAGTGAAGATCGATGAAGGAAATTGCTAGGAAATAATTCAAACTTTTGATTTCAATTCGGCTAAAGTAATCTCTAAACCTACTTCTATTCATGAACTTAATTTCCTTGAAGAATTTCATGTTTATAAAAACCTTTGACAATATTGTTAATCGAGAATTCGCTATTCCCCCATCATCAAATTTCTGGAAAAATTACATAAAAAACTTTTTTTCTTATTTACTCCCGTCTACGCATTTCTCACTACTTCTGTGCTATTTCCCGTCCATTTCAATATTGGCTATGACTTGCAATTCTCTGTTTTCCTATTGGTTATTAAACCTTTAACTTGAATCCCCCATCTCTACTATATATATGAGCAATTTTCCGCCATCCTTAGCACTGAGGACGGTAAGCTATGCGCTAGTGAAACCAGTATGCTTATGATTTAAAATAATTCGTGCTTTTAATGTTGCTACTTTTACCGATGAACCACGTTTGATAGAAACCTGGACAGAATTGCGCATGGTCAAAAAGAGCGAGTCCATGTCGAAAATGGGAAAGTTCGTACCATCTCGAGAAGAGTTTGTTTACTAGGACTTCCCTCAGAGGGATTAGTCTGAGCGATATTGCTCAGAATACATATTTAATAACTTGCGATAAGTAAAGAAAATGAGATGTTACCTTTAATTGGTCATTCATTGTGATAAAATATGATGAAACATTATATTGAACACATATTGAACACATAAGCATAAGCATAAGACACTTAGCCAAACGCAGGTAATAAATTGTCAAATATTGTTCTTTTCGCCCTCTCTCGAAATGCATTTTTTCCGTACATTTAAAAAACATGATTTTGAGTCATCTTATTAAAAATTCAAATAAATAAATAAGAGGAAGCAATAATAGCATAAGTCAAAACATTTTATTTCAGCATCAAGGAATTGTATCGTAGTTACACATGTGGAAAAAAGCTGCTTTTGGCCAAAAAACGTTGTCTTCACTAAATTTGAATCCGATTAAAAATACCGTGATCAATAAAAATGTTATAGGCAGAGCTGCCAAGTCTCCGGCATTTTGGATACCGGTATTTTAATACAGAAATTTTTTTATTAAATTGGAACATTCTGCGGATTTAAAAAATAACTTTTCCTATAAGTAAATTCTGCTATGCAATAAGCGGGGGCTTGGCATCTCTGTATAGGAATATTTCGTAATCTACTTTTTTACCTTAAAAAAAGCAACCACCATTTTTCGGGTACAAAAAGTATTGCTAATTGTTCCATTTTGCATACAAGGTACTGATTGTAATATTGATACATCTATGGTGATAAATTTCCAATAATTTTTCAAATCCCATTTATTTCATTAAAAATATAAATCTTTTATTCATTTAGTTTAAAATAAATGGTTTTTAACTAATTTCATAATACTTTTGAAATATCACTTTTCATTGGCCATTTTTTTAAAGCATTTAGAAAATGGTTGTTGTTTTCAGTCAAATATAGACTTTGGTCTGTCCGCATTTTATTTTATTATTATTATTATTTATAAATGGTGGATAAATATTCATACTTAATCCATAACGTACATAATATATGACTCTGTTATTACATAAGTCACCTTTTTATTATCATAAAAATTATGTTTTTACTGGTTTTAATTAACTCAATAGGAAAAATTTTGTGATTTGAGCAATAGATGTCCGCATTTCATTTATTTATTTATTTTAACAAAATTATTTGTATTTAGAAGAATTTTTATTTAAATGGGAAATCCAAATGTCCTGTTAATAACGAAGAAAGTTACAAAAAAAGTTACAAAACGAGTAGACGCATACTATTAAATATGGAGAAACGACGAATCCAAAAAAGACGTCGTATGAAATATCATCTTTTAAAGCAAAAAAACGAGGTCTGATTATCGAGCCTACTGATTACAAAACGTGCATTACATAAAAAAAAAAAAAAAAAAAAAAAAAAAAAAAAAAATACTGCAAATATTAATTTTTTTTTCTTTTGTGCAGTTTTGGCTTCGAAAGGTGCGCTATGTTGCAAAAAGATATAAGCGACTATGAAAACACACTTGGTAAACGTTCATGCTCAATTTTACAAATAAATATGGCACATATATGCCCTATACACACCGAGGTACCTAATTGGTGCCAAAGTGCCGTTCAGTTGCCTAACATGCTGGTTATCATATAAATGTTATAATAAATTGTTTGTTCTAAAAATATTATCATTTATTGATTGTTATTTCTTTTTTTTATAACAGAAAATGTTTCGTTTATTCCTTTTTTTTTTTTCATTTTGAAATAAATAAATAACGTGTTATTATAGCATGCTATATGTATCTGGTAATCAAAACTGGTAATCAAATGTTTTTGCCTAATTGACATAAAAAATCTCGCCAAATCCGGTGCTTATATCTCTAGTATATTATCTCAAGTATTTTATTTATGTATACTATAATTGTTTTTACATACCACTTACTTCTTCTTGTATATAAAAATAGGTAAGTGGTTCCTTTATGCAGTATAAATTGTATAAATCTTTAAAAAATAGCCCCCGTTGCTCCTTTTTGGATCGAATTAAAAAAAAATCAATGTCTAATTCCAGTATTGCTCCCAGGTATGCATACATATTCCAAATTTCAAAGTTGTATGCCAACAGGAAATGGATGAAAAATGGGAAAAGATGTCACATATACACCAGGGTACATAATTGGCGTCAAAATGGCATTATTTTACCCGAGATGGTAATCCGGCTTTATTTATTTATTATTTGTTTATTTACTCATAAAATGTTTATTTACTTTCATTTACTTTTTTTATTTATAAAATATTTATTTTTATAATTAATAATCATTATTATTATTTTATTTACTGTAAGTTCTTTTTGAAAATAGAAAATAATTTAAAAATGTGTATGTAAGCGTTATTTGAAAACGGAGTTTTCGCCAAACGGGCTTTGAAAAAAATTGTGCCATATCTGATGCGCTTGTGGTATCCGTGCCGAAAAATTAGTGACCAGAATTGACTTCCACACACAAACAAAATATAAGTTAAAAGAAAACATGCAATAAAAATCCTTCTATAGTAAAAAAAAAACTAGCCTTAAAAGGGATGACTCCTGGAATGATGCTGATGTGGAAGATTTCCGGAACTAACGAATCCGGGTTGTCCACTCCTTCCATGAGTCGAATAGACCAATCGGGAAAGGGCTCCGTCTATGCATCGCCATATGGGTTACCATAAAGAGAGGAAAGGTTACCATCGCCAACAATCGCCAAGTTTGTCGCCAACTTGGCGATATATCGCCAAATTTGGCGACCAAAATTAGTTGTCAAAAGTGACGCCAACTTGGCGATAACTGTAATATTTCGCCAAATTTTTAATTACTTTACAACACCAGTCGTTTGATACATCATTTGAGAGGTTTGCAACTGCTTACTCATTTAAAGGATGTCTTGTGTGTTATCCCCCATTCTGCTCCCCAGGGGGGACACATTTTTAATTTCTTTACAACACCAGTAGTGTTACACAAGATTTGAAAGGTCTGCAACTGCTTATTCATATTATGGATGTCTTGTGTTCACCCGCACACTCTGCTCTCCCCAGGGGGGTCACATTTTTAATTTCTTTACAACACCAGTTGTGTGACACATCATTTGAAAGGTCTGCAACTGCTTATTCATATTATGGATGTGTTGTGTGTCATCCCCCACTCTGTCCCTCAGGGGGGCACATTTTTAATTTCTTTACAACACCAATTGTGTGACACATCATTTGAGAGGTCTGCAACTGCTTATTCATATTATGGATATCTTGTGTGTAACTCCCCCCCTCCTCTGCCCTCAGAGGGGGCGCATTTTGTAATTTCTTTACAACACCAATTGTGTGACACATCATTTGAAAGGTCTGCAACTGTTTATTCATTTTATGGATGTCTTGTGTGTCACCCCGACTCTGCCCCCCAGGGGGGCACATTTTTAATTTCTTTACAACACCAGTCGTGTGACATCATTTGAGAGGTCTGCAGCTGCTTATTCTCATTTATGGATGTCTTTTGTGTCGCCTCCCCCTCTGCCCCCCAGGGGGGCACATTTTTAATTTCTTTACAACACCAGTCGTGTGACACATCATTTGAAAGGTCTGCAACTGCTTATTCATACCATGGGATATTGGCGAGCGCAGCAAGCAGGGGTAGCCAATAATTTGGAATCGCGAAGCGATTACGCGGGGGGTTGGCGAGCATAGCGAGCAGGGGGGCGGGGCCCCCCTAGTAAATATAAAAGGAAAATGATGTTATAAAAGAAACTTTTTATTTAAAAACGTAATTGTTTCTAATTTTCACACGCGAAATACACTATATTGCCATTGATTATGGGACACTTGCGATTTTAGACATTTTACTAAATATCTAGAAAAATACATGAGGAATCATCTCGAAACTCTAAGTGTATAAATATAACAGTATAAGTCATACATCACCGTGAAGATTTTTTCCCGAAACTCCAAAGGGGACCATCAACAAATTAAAAAAGAATGAATATCTTTTGAATAACCCTGTCAAAACTAATGTAGCAAAAGCGCTCAAACTCTAGATTGTGATTGAATGCCTTATTGTAATAAGCCTTGTTCATTTTTATGCAAATAGCATGCATACTCGCAGAGTAATAAAGGTTTTTATAAAAATGATACCAAATTTTTCCAAGTTTTTTCCTTATAATTTTCAGAGTTCTTAATATAAAATATTATTTTTTTCAGAAAATATGACAAACAACATTGCACACAGTACCCTGTAATCTGAATTAAAAAATAATGAAAATTGTATAAAAAATGAGTTGGTTTACTAAATGATTTTTTACTGCGCATGCGTCAACGATATCAAAATTTCATTTGCATATTATGTTAGCTAAATGTATAGAGCAACTTTTGTGAAAGTCACAAAATCATAACTTGAAAATTCTGACAATAATCGTCAATTGAATAAGTCGAAAATCCGTTATTCTCAAAATGAAGCAAAAACAAGAGGGGTTGTATCCATTATATTCATTGATTAGTGTCAATATAGAATACACAATATGGGATGTACTACTGCATTTGGATAAAATCCCTCATTTTTAGCACTTTCCAACAAAGTTGAAAAGTGCTTATGCATTCGGTTTGTTAGCACTTTCCAACAAAGTTGAAAAGTGCTTATGCATTCGGTTTGTCTGGCCGTCTGTCCGTCTGGCCGTCTGTCCGCGCTCTAACTCCCGTAAATATACTCGGATTGCTATGAAATTTTTATACGTTATTGATGTTTACCCTAGCACGAACCCTATTGAAAATGAAGTATCTACCATGATTAGTTTATCTACAGAGAGAATCAAAAGTTTCCCATTACATTACGGCCTATGGGGAAAAATCGTTAATATGCTCCGATTGCCATGAAATTTTAGGACGTTATTGACGTTTACCCTAGCACAAGTCCTATCGAAAATGAAGTTTCTACCATGATTAGTTTATCTACAGGGCGAATCAAAAGTTTCCCATTACATTACGGCCTATGGGGAAAAATCGTTAATGTACTCGGATTGCCATGAAATTTTAGGACGTTATTGACGTTTACCCTAGCACAAGTTCTATCGAAAATGAAGTTTCTACCATGATTAGTTTATCTACAGGGCAAATCAAAAGTTTCCCATTACATATTTTAAATATATTAAGCTTTTTCATGTATAATAAAATTGATATATGTCTCTGAAGCTTAATATAAATTATACGCTACTGTCTTGCATAATATGAAGTACATAGCATTTACAGGGCCACACAAAAGATTTCAAATAGTATATTTTTTCCGAAGTACCGTATATGTGTCCGATGATGGCTGACGGAGGGATGAAATGCATTTTAATTATGATATGCGCGTTTATATTTCGCTAAATATATGCACATAATATGGTGTGTATAAATGTTATAGTTGATATACAGGGCTACCCATAAAGAGCTCACCAACGTTACTGAATATGAGCGTAAATTATTTAAACGTGGTTCTTAAATAAGCTATGCATTTTTACGCTGTGCTTCATGCAATTTACTGAGAAATGTTTGCAGAATATAGATAAAAGGATATACAGGGCCACGCAAAGAATTCGGTACATGGACGCGTATGAATGATGATTTATGAGAATGTGATTTCAGTTGTTTTAAAAGTGTTTTAGTTTACAATAAATTTTAGCCTAATGCTGACGTGTAATAAAGGTACAATGTAAACTACAGGGCTGAACAAAAGTATTCAAGTATGTTTCCATCTAATAGTATGAATTGCTGAAAAAGAAACCTCAAGCTACTGGGTATTTTCTTGCTAAGCTAAATTTTCCCATTATATGAACTGACATATGAAATACAGGGCTGTTCTAATGTACTGGAATACATATTTGGGTATATTTGGCTATACACTATTATTTCCCTAAATAAGAAAGTTTTGTTAAAGATTTCATTAAGTGTTGGAAAGTGCTTCATAATCTATGCTTAACGCATGATTTTTCATACTTGTTTTGCTTCATTTTGGAAACAACGGATTTTGTCCTTTTTCTATAGACGATTACTTTCAGAATTTTCAAGCTATGATTTTGAGACTTTTACAAAAGTTGCCCTATACATTTAGCTAACATAATATGCAAATGAAATTTTGATATCTTTGACGCATGCGCAGTAAAAAATTATATAGTAAACCTACCCATTTTTCATACAATTTTTATTATTTTTTTAATTCTGATTACAGGGTACTGTGTGCAATGTTGTTTGTCATATTTTCTGAAAAAAAATATTATTTTATATTAAGAACTCTGAAAATTATAATGGAAAAACTTGGAAAAATTTGGGACCATTTTTATAAAAACCTTAATTACTCTGCGAGTGTGCATGCTATTTGCATAAAAATGAACACAGTGTATTACAATAAGGCATTCAATCATAATCTAGAGTTTGAGCGCTTTTGCTCCATTAGTTTTGACAGGGTTATTCAAAAGATATTCATTCTTTTTTAATTTGTTGACGGTCCCCTATGGCGTTTCGGTAAAAAATCTTCACGGTGATGTATCACGTATACTATTATTATATTTATACACTAAGAGTTTCGAGATGATTCCTCATGTATTTTTCTAGATATTTAGTAAAATGTCTAAAATCGCAAGTGTCCCATAATCAATGGCAATATAGTGTATATAAAACATTCTTTTAGCGATCAAAAAATGCTATTAAGAGATTATCACAAAATCTCAAAATCAAAGTTTTTATTACATTTTTTTAATATAAAAAAATAAGTTTTATTTTCCTGCATGAATAAATTTTAAAATGTTTTATTGCATTCAATATTTCTGAGTGCGTAAATGATTAATATTTACTCCATGTACTGATTCGGTTATCTACGAAATATCCAGCCTATGAAAATCACGCACACCAAATTTCTGTGACGTATGCAAATAAATTGTGCTTTTTTTCAGTTTTTTTTTTTAAATATAACTTTTAAACTATTTGTAATTAATTTTTAAAAGTAGGTGCATTCACCAGATTACCTTCATAGGTACCTTCTGGTACAAACAGAATCGAAATCCGACAAGTACTTTTTGAGATTTGCTTGACGAAAGAATTTTTTTGATTTTTAATATCGTTATGTACTCTGAGTATAAGACTTCGCTACGCTCAGACAATTAAACATCCTAGATATGTCGAATTTTTTTGGCGAATACCTTTTTATTTCTGTAATAGAATTATCTGTTTTTAAATATTACATTGTAATTCTGTTACACTAAAATAAGTTATAAAAAGACAAATATAATAAAAAAGATGATTTAAAGGTATGGTTATTAAACTTAGCTTAATAACTTTTTTCCTCGCAATATAGCGTAACTTATTTTTTTTTAGAATTAACGGCTGCATGGCTTTATTTTAAAACTTGCTTGATTAGCAATTTCATTTTTTTTTTTTTTTTTTTTTTTTGCATTATTGTGTACATCATTTATTTATATTATTTGCATGCATTGGATATGAATATGGCGCAGATATCATATACGTACAAGTTTTAGTACAATTTTTTTTCCAATGTCGATTTGGCGAAAACCTCATTTTCGAATACAGGTTAAATATACATTTTTAAAGTATTTTCTATTATTTAAAAATAAATAAAAATAAATAAAACAATTTTAAATATATTAAATTTTGAAAACTAATAACATTAGAAAAAAGAAAAATTAAGGTAAATAAACATTTTTTCAAAAAATAAACAACAATATCAGGGTTACCATATTAGGCAAAATAACGCCATTTTGGCGCCAAGTAAATTCTAGTGAGTACTACATACATGACATACATGTGCCCTGAATATTTAGGTTGTTGGAATTGGCGAATTTCTCGTATAGCTGCCAAGTCAGATGCCAAGCAATCGTTAAAACTACGTTTTAACCATAAATATAAATGAAAAAAAAAAAAAAAACAAAAAAAAAACATGCTTTTATTAAAATTTACAATATTGTAGGAGAAAATAAATAATTTGAAAAGTTTATTCCAAGAATTGATAGAAGGTGCACAATCTACTTCATTTAAAATAAAATTTTACTCAGACAAAAAATAGAAAACAATATTTAATATTATTTCCATGAATGCGTAGAAGCAATCTCCGCCTCATAGGCCGCCCTAAAGTCTCAATGGAATCGGCTTGTCATTCTGCCAAGCGAGGACCTTACAAGAGTGATATATCAGTACATTTCTATTATATTTCACCAAGTGCCATCTCAATAATTACAAGAAAGTTATATTGTCACTGGAATAGCATTTTGATTTGAAATGCAAAGTAATCTCACACATTCATTTTTTTTTTAAATAAACTGGGAGACTCTGCCCCCGACGAACTACATTCGTTAATTCTCGTTTAGACATCATTGACATTAAAATGAAGTTAATCTGACTAGCTTTAAAAAGATTACTGCAGGTTGAATGTTAAAAACAGTGGTGAATTACCTGTAAAGAGTGTCCATTCATTTTCCTTTGATTTAAGAATTTAAGGCCGAATCAGCTACTGTTAGGACATGCAATGTCTGTTTTCGTGCTTTACTAGTTAAACATATGAAAGTAAGATAATATAAAATGAATTAAGTAAACAGAATCTTTGCGTCCTGGTATTTTTTTAAACAACCCTGTAAGAAATTTGTTTTGAATGAAATATTTTAAATGTATAGTTTGTAATCTCACGCAATTTTTACCAAAGTTTTCTTTACTATTTTAATATTCACATAAAATGCCTTTGTAGTTAGAAAAGAAATACGTATTATTATTTCTGCTGTCTTAGAATCGGCAACAAAAGTTTCAAAAATCATTTCGAAATATGAAATAAAATGTCTCGTGTTCGTGTAAATATATTTTTAAATTTAAATTGTTTTGCAGTAGTATTATTTGGTCATTTTAAATATGACGTTATTTCTTTCATTTATTGCTTTTATGTATATTAATGAATTTATAATTTGGACGTTATCTTTCTATTTTTTTATATTAACTTGTAAATCCAGTTATATGACGTAATTTTTCAATATTTTCCAAATTTTAACACATAATCATTTAGTTCTAATTTGAATTTGAATTTTTTTTCTATTTTTCATATTCATGTGTAATTAATTATTTTAACTGAAAAGAAATATTATTCTGCCGCTGTCTTTAACAAATTCGCTGCCGATCACGCGAAAGTGCGTGATATGGCGCCAACGCTGAGGGGGCACTCACGCGCCAGCGAGTGATGTGGGGTGATGTCCAATAGCCAGTCACGCGCTGGCGTGGGAAAATCTTTCACAGATTCTTTGGTATAAAAAGTAAATCGGCTTTTGGGAAAAATCCACTTCTACAGTACGGCATTAACTATCATCACATCTTTATGTAAGCGGCTGCGAATGTGTTAACGGTGTATTCACAATTGGTAACAATTCTAAAATAATATTTTCTAAAATATGAAAAAAATTATAAAATGATAAATTTGGAAAAAAAAGAAGAAAAATATAAATATAAAAATAAAGAATAAATAGCCTGCACACTGCAAATTCGTAATGTATGTATATTTCCTTAGAAAAATGATTAAGCTGAAATAGTTTTGGCTTCTGTGAAACTTTAATATAACGATTTTGACCAACTTTAACATCTTCTTAATTATTCTGTTTAAAAAGTTAGTCTGCTTCACAGTGTTAATAGGGATGTAGTGGAGAGTATACGCAGTATATCTTCTGGATTTTTTCAAAAGAATTATCGTATACCCAATACCCTCTGTTTCTGAAAAAGCTTACAGTATATACATTCTAAAAGTGCTATTACACGTGTCGTGCTGCAGGCGTCAAATTGCAGGCGTCTCCATGTTATCCTATGGGACCAGGGGAGTCGCTTGGTAGCGCGCGATTCTCTTTTGTCGAAGCGTCTTTGACGCCTGGAACGAAGCGAGTCGCCAGTAAGAGCCAACCAAATGCTTGGAAATCCAAATGATGGTAAAGACTCTTCTCGAATAGCCACACGAAAAAACGCAGGCAATTTTTGTCGCTTGCAATTTTTACGTGTAATAGCACTTTAAGGTATGCCCTCTGCGCTGAGCGTATACTCTATGATTTTTTTATGACTACACCATTGGTTATTAATTAAATTTTTATTTATTATTTTTTCTTATTTAAATAATGGAAAATAATAAACATATATGGCATAAAAATATAGGTACCTGGTAGTTGAAAACAAAGTTTTCGCAAAATTAGAATCAGGAAAAAAAAAAAAAATGTGTACGTGTTGTGTACCAGAGATAAGTTCGGGTTTATTTTTCGGGACCAGGCCCGCCCGAGCCCGAAACCAAAAATATACAAAACAAAATTATATAGTATTTAAAAATTGTTTCAAAAGTGATGTCTCATTAAAACAAAACAAAACAAAAAAACTTATATAGATATGATTGTAAATGAAAATTTAATTTCAATCTTATCAAAATAGGTATCAAATAAAAATATACTTCATACTTAAAGGGATTTTCATATTTTTCCCTCCTTCAACAAGCAAATATGATGGAAATTTTTTGTTTAATGAATAGATGCATGAAATTTGCAGAAATTACTATTTGTAAGCTGGTGAATCGAACAACATTCTTCAATTTTCGTTAAAAAGTATACATCTTTCAATATAATAGATTCTTTTCTCATAATAATCTCTCGTGATTGATTGACAGGTACCTTTTTATCAACTTAAATAATAATAATAAAAAAAACTGACACTTTGATCTTAAAGGACCAATACTTTTATCATTAAAGAGGAAACAAACACTGATCGATTGCTTTCGGAATAACATGGTAATTATAATTACTTACGGAGGAAAGTGACTTCAAAAATGTGAGCGTCCTCAGCATAAACAAAATTCACGATGACAAATATATATTGTTACGAATTTTGTAAATAGTTAGTGTTTGTACTGTAAAATAATGTAAATTATAAAGCTCCATTCCTTTACTAATAATAGTTTTTGTTACATTGTCCCTGTTATCAAGCAAACTTGTCTATTATTTTCAGTGAATGTCTATGACAGCTGGCGAAATATTGGAGATATCGCCAAGTTGGCATCACTTTTGATGACTAATTTTGGTCGCCAAATTTGGCGATATACCGCCACGTTGGCGACAAACTTGGCGATTGTTGGCGATGGTAACCCTTCTATCTCTATGGTAACCCCCCATATAGATATACTGATACATTGAATGTTGTTCCGTAGTTTTCTGGATTTTTCGAGAAGGTTGTAGAAATTTCCACTGCATGCGGCGAGCATTTTTGCCGATCCCACGGAAGCTAGCATAGGGGAGAAAAATACGGGCTTCTGATTGGTTGAATAATTTTGCTTTCCTTCATTTTTGAGTTTAATCATCAATTTCTGTTTGAAAAGCTTTTGAAAGCTGGATATTCCTTCTGTTTTTAAATATTTATAAATAGATAAAGAAATAATTGGGAATTTATAATTTAAGAAGTTAATCAGAATGTTTAACAATTGTTCGGCATTACTTTTAGAAAATAATAAAAATAGAATAGCCATTTCTTCTTTCTGTTTTTTTCCTTTTTTAACATGATATGCACATATATACACAATCAGAACAATTTATTTAGAAACAACAGTATTTTCATTTTACGGCGTCAAACTCAATTGTTCTATATTACTTTTTAAAAAAATTGTAATTTCTTCTTATTATTATTATTTTAATGATATACCCATATACGCTCCTAATAAGTACATTAGTATTCAGGATGATCTATTTCCAAACAATTTTTCGACCAATCAGAAGCCTGTATTATTTTCCCCTATACTAGCTTCGGTGGGATCGGCAAAAATGCATGCGGCGAGACTATATATAGGAGAGCAATACGAGCTGTTGGGGTTATTATTTATCAGTCAGTCATTGAGTGAGCTGCGATTGTTTAAGCAAGTTTGCTTGAGTTTTCTCTACGTTGTTTTGAATGTGATTTAGCGTTGAGACGTTGTATAAAGAGTTTCTGGGACCTATATCTGTACTTGTACGATAGATTTGAACAGTTATTTTTGAATATCTAGTAATATTTGTGAGTTTCGAAGACTTTGTTGTTCTGAAGATCTGTAAATAAATTATTTTCTACTTTTCTAAGAGACAAGAGTTTGAAGTTGTCTAACCATAAGATCAAAAGAACCCTATATACGCAACAATTTTTGGTGTCAGGAGTCGGAATCTTATGGCGAAAACAAGAACAATGGGCGGACAACTGAAAGAAATGTTAGATGCTATCAATGGCATAAAGACAGAATTGACGAAAGGCCAATAAGAGTTGGCGGATAAAATGAATAAAAACGAAGAAAGAATGGAACAGTTGACAAATAAAAATGACAAAGGCCAAGAAGAGGTGACTGAAGAAATGAGAAGAAGCCAAGAGAGAATGGAAGAATTAAAGGAGGAAGTTAATAAAAGTCAAGAAGAAATGAAGAAAACTTTGGAAGAAAAGTTCTCGTCGGTAGAGAGAAGAATAGATTCGGTAGAAGAGAAAATTCAGAATGAAGTTAGTAATGTTGAAGAGAAAATGGAAAGAAAAATAGAGAAAGTAGAAGAGAAAATTCAGAATGAAGTTAGTAATATTGAAGGGAAAATAGTTGAAGTAGATGAAAAGCTAAATAAAAAAGTACAAGATCTTGAGAAGAAGCTTTCAGCATCCAGTAGTAATTATGAAGAACTTAGGAATCCGCCTGCTTCTCCCGTGCACATCAAGCTGTCAACTTACGACGGAAAGAGTTCCTGGCAAGTTTACAAGACCCAATTCACCATTGTAGACGAAGCGAACAAATGGAGTGACGAGGTGAAAGCTTGTCAACTGGCAGCATCTTTGAGAGAAGAAGCCGCCGACGTGCTGCAAACATTGCCCGATATGACGCAACTCAATTTTGAGATTCTAAGTTGTGCACTTGAAATGAGATTCGGAGAAAAATTTTCTAAAGATTATACGAGAATACAAATGAAGAGCCGCCATCAAAAATCGAGTGAAACCCTTCAAGAGTTTGCCTCAGAAATAGAACGGCTGGCAAATTTAGCATTCATCGACTGCCCAACAAATGTACGGGAAATGCTCTCACTGCAGTACTTTGTAGACGGAATAAAAGATCCCGAAGTGCAGAGAGCGGTATGAATGGCAGATGTACAGGATTTAAAGGCTGCATTACTGTATGCCTTAAAGTTGGAAGCAACTACACAAGCCAGCCGAAGAGATCATCATTCAGTCCGAGGGGCAACGGTGAACAAAAGATCAGACACTGAGATCGACTTCTTGAAAGAAATTAGGAAAATAAATCAAGAGCTTGAAGCTTTAAAATATGGAAGAACAATCTCAAGAAGACAGAATCTCACGTGCTGGGGATGCGGTGATACAGGACATCTCCGAAGAAACTGCCCCAAAGTCCACGAACGTGAGATGAATTCAAGACCAGAGAATAAAAAGCCCCGCCTGAAGATCCTTCAAATATCGAAAATGAATTGAGAAACACCGAAAAAACTGGCGATAAATATATTCAATAAATATAAAAACTTTGTTAAATCACCATAAAAGAAAAATTATACAGGACGCGTTTCGAGCTGCAAAATTACCTCTGTCATTTCCACTCTGTCCGTTGTGACACGTGTTTGGACCAGCTGAAGACGAGCGGTAATTTTGCAGCTCGAAACGCGTCCTGTATAATTTTTCTTTTATGGTGATTTAACAAAGTTTTTATATTTATTGAATCGAAAATGAATGGCGGCGATAATGAATTATATGTGATTGGATATATTAACGACATTCAATGCCGTATGATTGTGGATACAGGAGCCAATGTAACAATAATAAGAGAAGATTTGGCTCGGAAATTGAAATGCAAACTCAACTGGACTCCGCCCTGCGTTACCCTGCAAACTGTGACGGGCGACAAGATAGTCATATATGGAAGGGCCAATTTAACCATCAACTTTGGAGGAACGAAATATTACCATACGGCATATGTGAACAGATCCTTGCTTAATCGGACTAGATTTTCTGAAGAAGTTTGGCTTCAAACTTGATTTCAAAAATAATAAAATGCTCTCTAAATTTGAAGAAATAATCCTTTTTGGATTAAATAACGAAATTGAATGCAAACAAATAGTAATAGCCAAAGAAGACATCCATCTAGATCCAAGAACAGAATTTTTAGTTCCTGCTGTAATTGAAAATAAAACTAATTACCGATTTGGCCATATAGATTATCCAGAAGACAATAGTACACAAGCAGGAATATTGGTGGCTTCATCTGTAGTGGACCTCTCGAAGAAGACCATTCCAGTCAGAATTGCTAACATCATTGATAAGCGAGGACTATCAAGAAAGGAGAGGTGATAGCATCATGTGTTCCTGTGACGTGCATAAGTCAAAATTCCAATCACTCTCAGAAATCTTCAGATAATTTAGTCAAGGATTTGTTACAAAATACAGACTTAGATCCAAACCAGAGAGATGCTGCTGAAAGTTTAATTAGAGAAGTTCAAAGTTTATTTTCCCAAACATCTGAAGACTTTGGACGAACTAAAATGGCAAAACACCGAATTGACACGGGAGATCACTCTCCTAATAAACAGCACCCTAGACGATTATCTTTTGCCAAGCAAGAAGAGGTGCAGAATTTAATTAAGGATATAAAAGAAAATGACGTCATCAAACCATAGACAAGTCCATGGGCGTCTCTCATTGTATTAGTAAGAAAGAAGGATGGTTCTACAAGATTTTGTGTAGACTACCACCGACTGAATGACGTCACCAAAATGGATAGTTACCCTCTGCCAAGGATTGACGACACTCTCGACACACTTGCGGGCAACACTTGGTTCTCGACTTTAGACCTGAAGAGTGGTTACTGGCAGTAGAGATCCATCCCGACGACCGCGAGAAGACTGCCTTCACAACGGGACAAGGATTATGGCAATTCAAGGTAATGCCTTTTGGTCTATGTAATGCACCTGCAACTTTTGAACGCCTTATGGAAACGGTTCTCCGGGGGCTGTCATATGAGGCATGTCTTGTTTATTTAGATGATATCATAATCATAGGAAAATCTTTTGATGAACATCTGAACAACCTCAGGCGGGTGCTACAAAGGTTAAAGGAAGCTAATTTAAAGTTAAGCCCTTCGAAGTGCAGTTTGTTTCGCAATGAAGTCGCCTACCTTGGACACATCATTTCGGCGGAAGGAGTTAGGACTGATCAAGAGAAGATATTGGCCGTGAAAAATTGGAATCGTGCAGCAGTTTCGGAGCTTTCTAGGATTATGCACCTATTACAGAAAATTTGTCAAAGGCTTCTCGATGATTGCAAGACCACTTCATAAATTAACAGAAGCCAATCAAAAATTTATGTGAACACAGGAATGTGATGCTGCTTTCGAAAAGCTTAAGGAGGCCTTAACATCCACTCCAATTCTGTCATATCCTCAAATCGATAAACAGTTTATACTTGATACGGATGCAAGTAACGAAAGCATTGGCGCTGTACTGTCCCAGGAAATCGACGGCCAGGAGCGTGTTATCGCCTATTTCAGCAAGTACTTATCAAAGGCAGAGCGAAACTACTGCGTAACAAGATAAGAGCTTCTTGCTGTAGTGAAAGCCATAGACCATTTTCATCACTATCTTTACGGTCGAAAATTCCTGATCCGAACTGATCATGCTTCTCTAACTTGGCTGTTGAATTTTAAGAACCCCGAAGGCCAGATAGCCAGGTGGATACAAAAGCTTCAAGAGTACGATATGGAGATACGCCATCGAAAAGGCTCATCACATGGAAATGCAGATGCTCTCTCAAGAAGACCCTGCTCAGAGAATTGTAGATACTGCGACCGGGTTGAGAAGAAATTTAATGTCAAAGGTCCTATAGTAAGACAAGTTACAACTGAGTCTACATCATCGCAAGATCAGTGGAGTGATGAGAGCCTGCGTAAAGATCAACTTGCTGATCCTCAAATTAAGCCAATTCTAGAGCTGAAAGAGGAGTCCAACAGGAAGCCCAGCTGGCAAGACATAGCCCATTACCATCCTACGACTAAACGTTATTGGGCTCTCTGGGATTCCCTACATTTGAAGAACGGTATCTTGTACCGAAAATGGGAGTCTGACGATGGAAAGACATGTAGATGGCAACTACTACTCCCTAAGTCGAGAATTTCTATGGTCCTTCAAGAACTTCATAATAGTCCCACACCAGGTCATTTTGGTGTAATGAAGACCCTGCAAAAGGTTCAAGAGCGTTTTTACTGGAATAATGTTCGCAGTGATGTGGAGAAGTGGTGTCGAACTTGTGACACCCGTGTAGCACGTAAAGCTCCAAAGAGGCGCACTCGTGGACGATTGCAGCGTTATAATGTAGGAGCTCCTTTCGAAGGAATTGCTCTAGACATCCTAGGTCCTCTTCCTAGACCATCTGATGGCAACAAGTACATCCTCGTTGTCATGGACTACTTCACCAAGTGGCCTGAAGCCTACGCCATACCTAATCAAGAGGCGGTAACCGTAGCAGACATACTGGTTCAACACTGGGTTTCTAGATACGGAGTTTCTCTTCAAATCCATTCCGATCAAGGAAGAAACTTTGATTCGGCTGTGTTTAAGGAAATGTGTGGACTACTCGGCATGGACAAAACTCGAATTACACCTCTACATCCTCAGTCGGACGGCATGGTGGAGCGGTTCAATCGTACCATCCAAAATAGCCTCTCCCTGGTGTCTAAAGATCAACAGGACTGGGACAAGAAATTACCTCTGTTCCTGCTTGCCTACAGAAGTGCTGCTCATGAGGCCACTGGTTATTCCCCTTCTCAAATGCTCTTTGAGAAGGGGATCTTCGTCTTCGTGATCGTGATCTTCGTCTACCTGCGGATCTTTTGTTTGGCCGTCCTCCTGATGCTCCTTTATCGCCCGAGGAGTACGTGGATGAACTCCAGGCACGGATTGAGGAGATTCATCGTCTAGCGAGGAACCGAATCGGACTGGCATCGGAAAAGATGAAGACACGGTACGACACAAAGGCAACTGGACATGAGTTCAACGAAGGTGACAAAGTTTGGTTGTGGAATCCCATACGTCGTAAACGACTGTCGCCAAAATTACAAAGAAACTGGGACGGTCCTTACACAGTCGTCAACAGGCTGAATGACGTCGTCGTACGCATACAAAAATCGCCACACACCAAACCCAAGGTTGTACATTATAACCGGCTAGCCCCTTATTTTGGCCAAAGTAATTAGAAATTCAAAACTGAAATTTCAGACCATGGTCATGAAAGTCACTTTTTGTAAATATGTAAATAGTAATTAGTTCTTATTTATGTAAATCTTATTATTTATTTAATTATTTATTTATTTATTTGTTAATTTATTTTAAGTGTTTTCCTCTAACTCAAGGATTGCACTGCCCGGGACGTGCAGTCTTTGAAGAGGGGGTAGTGTTACGAATTTTGTAAATGGTTGGTGTTTGTACTGTAAAATAATGTAAATAATCTTATTAAGCTCCATTCCTTTACTAATATTAATTTTTGTTACATTGTCTCTGTTAACAAGCAAACTTGTCTAGTATTTTTCAGTGTATGTCTACGGCAGATTGGCGAAATATTAAAGATATCGCCAAGTTGGCGTCACTTTTGACGACTAATTTTGGTCGCCAAATTTGGCGATATATCGCAATGTTGGCGACAAAACTTGGCGATAGTTGGCGATGGTAACCCTTCCCTCTCTATGGTAACCCCCCTTTAGATATGCTGATACATTGAATGTTATTCCGTGGTTTTCTGGAATATTCGAAAAGCCTGTGGAAATTTCCCGTGCATGCTGCGAGCCTATATAAGGAAAGCAATACGAGCTGTTGTTGTTATTATTTATCAGTTAGTCATTGAGTGAGCTGCGATTGTTTAAGCAAGTTTGCTTGAGTTTTCTCTACGTTGTTTTGAATGTGATTTAGCGTTGAGACATTGTATAAAGAGTCTCTGGGACCTATATCTGTACTTGTACGATAGATTTGAACAGTTATGTTTGAATATCTAGTAATATTTGTGAGTTTCGAAGACTCTGTTGTTCTGAAGATCTGTAAATAAATTATTTTCTACTTTTCTAAGAGACAAGAGTTTGAAGTTGTCTAACCATAAGATCAAAAGAACCCTATATACGCAACATTATTAATATTAAACAAAATTCTGACCCTTTTGAAAATGGAATAATGAAACATTTTGAACGCGAGATTAAAGATGAAAACAAAAGATATAATGTAAATTTTCTGTGGTAACTCGAGAAAGGGCGTTTGGATGATAACAGAAATATGTGCAGAATCTCGACTAATTAAATTAAATAGAAGATTTGTTAGAAATCCCCAGTTGTTTTTTGAATATAAAGATGTATTAAATGATTATTTAAAACAGAGAATCGTAGAATTAGTTCCTAATTCAGAAGATAAGGGACATGTTGAATTTTATTTACCTCACAGAGAAGTGATAAGAAGAGACCGCGAAACAAGTAAATTGAGGATCGTGTTTGATGCATCTGCTCATGATTTAAATTCTCTTTCTCTAAATAATTGTCTTCATCCAGGCCCTAATTTGTACTCAGAAATTTTTGATATTTTGTTACGATTTCGATTTCATCCAGTTGCTTTTACAATCGATATGAAACAGGCATTTTTACAGATATTAGTAGATGAAGAAGACTGAGACGTATCTCGATTTTTGTTTTCAGAAGATCCTTTTGATGAACCTAACCTCTCTCAAATATATTATAGATTTACTAGAGTTTTATTTGGGGTAGATTGTAGTCCATTCTTGTTAGCAGCCACAATAAAACACCACTTAAAGAAATATATCAAAGGATATCCAGAAACTGTCGAATTTTTAAATGAAAATATTTATATGTAGACGATGTCATTGGAAGTCAATCTTCTGTCGAGCAAGCTTTATCCACTACATTAGAGTCTATAGATATTTTTAAAGAAGCTAGTATAACATTACATAAGTGGCACACTAATTCAAAATCCTTAAAAGAATTATGGAAAAATAATGATGTAATTTCCAGTGATAATTTGGAAACATCTGAAACAGAAAATGTTCCTTACAAAGTTTTAGGAATAGCATGGAACAGTCTAAATGATTTTTTGTATTTTGACTCTCGTGAATTAGCAGCGTCTGTTTCTAAAAGAATTGATACAAAGAGGTATATTTTGCAAGTTTTGGGTCGAGTGTTTGATCCTATTGGATTTTAGGACCCTTCACATTAAGAATAAAATGTTTAATGCAAAAAATTTGGTCATTAGGCATAGATTGGGATGATGCCATCCCAAAAGTTTTAATTTCTCTTTGGAAAGACTGGTGTAGTGAAATTCCTCAAATATCTGAATTTTCTTTTCCTCGACATTATTTTTTCGAAATTCCAAACGAGAAAATTGCCAGTTTGCAGTTGCATTTATTTTCCGATGCAAGTACAACAGTTTTTGGCACAATTGCCTATTTACTTGTATATACCTCTGAAAAAGACATTCGAACAGTTTTCGTAGCTTCTAAAAACAGAGTGGCTCTTTTAAAAACTCTCACTTTACCCAGACTGGGATTTATGGCTGCATCATGTTCAGCTAAATTAAGCTGCAGCATTTTGAAGACGCTAAATCTAAAAATTCCATGCATTTATTGGACAAACTCAAAGATTACATAATTTTGGATTAAAGGATTACCTAAAAAAATCAAACCTTTTGTGCGAAATCGTGTTGAAGAAATTCGCAAGATGACATCCCCTTCTGATTGGCATCATTGCCCAGGGGCAGACAATCCCGCAGACGTTGTCTCAAGAGGAGCAAAAGTCTCCAAACTCATCAAAAATCCTACTTGGTTACTTGGACCGAAATCGCTTAGTTTACACTTGAATTTTGGCCAAAATCTGAAGATAAAGAAATAATTGATGAAGATGAATTAGAATACAGGAAAAAGCCCAATGACATATTGCAGTGCGAGTGTATAACTGAAGAGATTAAAAATCCTATTTGTATAGAAAAATTTAGCAATTTGGAGAAAGTAATAAGAACAACTGCTTGGGTAAAAAGATTTATAATAAAGCTGAAAAAATCTACTGAAGTTAGCGGTCCACTAATAACTGAACAATTACTAGAAGCTGAAAAATACTAATACGAAGTGAACAGAAGCAATTTTTTTAAAGAAGAATTTAAGTATATTAGAAATAATAATTCAGTAGAAAAGAATTCATGCCTATCCAACTTTGTTCCATTTATAGATGAATCCGAAATCATACGTTTAGGAGGAAGACTAGAATTTGGTGATCTTCCAACAAAAGAAAAACATCCAATCATTTTGCCTAGGAATTCCTGGTTAACAACGCTGATTGTACGTCAAGATCATGAAAAGATGATGCATTCAGGAATTGCCAACACTTTGAAAAAAATTAGATCTCGATATTGGATTCCGAAAGGAAGACAGTTAGTGAAAAGCCTCATTAGAAAGTGCCTTGTTTGTCAAAAATATCTCTGTAAACCTGTAGACCAAATCACACCCCCTCTAACCTAAAGATAGAGTGAATGAAACTCCCCCATTTTCAATTTGTGGTTTAGATTTTGCGGGACTTATTTACGCGAAAAACTTCGGAGAAACTAAAAAATCTTACATTGTTTTATTCATTTGCGGACTTACGGAGCTTTACTTCTAGAACTTGTTACCGACATGATTACAGATTCTTTCCTCCTTGCTTGTAGACGATTCTTAGCTCGAAGAAGAAATTGTACAGTAATTTATTCAGATAACGTGAAGAAATTTAAAAAAGCTAAACAAGAAGTCGATAATTTATATGACGTCATTTCCAACAATCTATTTTTGAAATTTCTTGCAAGAGAAAGAATCGTTTGGAAAAATATCATTGAAAGAGCTGCATGGTGGGGAGGCTTCTACGAAAGACTTGTGAAATCATTCAAGGAGTGTCTACGAAAAATTAATGGAAAAGGTCTATTGAGCTATGATCTCGGCTATGATGCTATGAAGAAATGTCGACACTATTGGTTGAAGTGGAAGCTATCCTCAACTTGCGTCCTGTGACATATGTGTATATAATGAATACGATGAACCTCATCCTTTCACTTCAATGGATTTTTTAAATTTTGGTAAAGAACTTTCACTTCCTATTAACATTTTCGATGTAATTGAAAATGGTTCAAAATGATTTGCACTTCTTAAAAGAAAACGATACCAATCGCTACTACTAAAACAACTTTGGTCGAAGTGGAAAAAACAATATCGTCTAGATTTAAGAACATTCCATTCATCGAAAAATCCCAATTCACATACACCACTAAAAGTGGGTGATGTTGTCTTAATCGAAAGCGATATGAAAAATACATTTCTGTGTGTGTGTGGCTTTTTTAACACATCCGCTGCCACTGAAAATTCGCTGCCACCGATAGTTCCATCCTCAAAAGCCGGATTTTAAAATAAAGTTTTAATTCTTTGCGACGAGAGATTTTTGCTTAATTTTTAATCTTTTACCACCGGTTCATAAAAACAGAAAATTTTCTGTAGTTGAATCCCGAAATTCTCTGATTAAATAACCTAAATTTTACAATATAAAAATAACTGATGCAGGGTTCATACAGAGTTGGGAAGAAAAAATCCAAGGAGTCCAAAAAATTTTAAGGACTTGCCATTTTTGCTGTTATTTACGTAGCATGCACTTGCACACTCCAATTTTTAATGTCTTATTTGGGAAGAAGAACATTTCAAACAAATTTTTCTCAATTAGAATCTAATTATTGGTGCTGAAATTGTACAGAATTCACAACCTTGGTGATTTTGTAAGTTTAAATAAAAAAATACAGAATCAACTTTCCTGCGCAGTGACCAATGTTCATAAACACAGAGATCAATCAAACTCGAAATACTTATTATGTATATCGCATACATCTTTTAAAATATTTTCAAAGGTAGAAAAAAAAATGCTAATGCAACATACACGAATTTTTTTTTCTTGTACTACTAGGTTATCCCGTCGACCAAAAAATTATCGCCAAATTTTAAGATTAAATGCCCATAATGGATGATCATGAATGTCACATTCATGACATTAAACACGATTCGGTGTTTAAAATGTCATTAAGTGATTTTTATTTCGACTTTTTATCTGTATTTTTATTAATATTCTACTAATTATTTGTTTTTTCATTATTTAAAATAAAAATTTTGTCGGCCGTCTGTCCGCGCTCTAACTCCCGTAAATATACTCGGATTGCTATGAAATTTTTATACATTATTGATGTTTACCCTAGCACGAACCCTATTGAAAATGAAGTTCCTACCATGATTAGTTTACCTACAGAGAGAATGAAAAGTTTCCCATTACATTACGGCCTATGGGGAAAAATCGTTAATATACTCGGATTACCATGAAATTTTAGGACGTTATTGACGTTTACCCTAGCACGAATTGCACCTTTTTCCCCATTGAAAATGCAAAATCTCAAATTTTCTGGGGAGGGGATCCCACTGCTATGGGGAAGAATGTCTCCCAAGGCCTCTTCCGGAAATCAACACTACAGATGTGCCATGAAATTTGCATTTCTCAAAAACAATGATCATTAGGGTGGAGCGAAAAAAAATATTTTTTAAAAATCAAAAACGGGTAGGTGCCAAAAATTGCCTTCATACTAGTACATCAACTGCGTGAAATTTTACCGCTGAAAAAAAATGGTTTGAGTCTGCGCTTTTGCTCTAAAAATCAAAATTTTGGGAAAAATTTGTCATTTTTTGACATTTTTTCAAAAAAATTAAAAAAATTCCTACAAATCTGGATATTATTTAAAAGTGTTACTTAAACCTTTATATTTATCTGCTTAACATATTTATACTAAACTATAAAATAATATCAGTAGTCTGTATAATTGGAGCAAATCTGACAACTTTTGGTAAAAACCAGTGTTACTTCTCTATTGGAGCATAAAAAGAAATATTGTTTTGAATGCATTTCTTACCTTTCTTACCATTATGACTATCGTCACAGAGGATTGCAAACAAAATTTGCGTGTAAAGCAACAATATTTCGAAAGAAGTTTTACTATTTGTTTTATGTCGTTTCCTGTGTTGTTCCTAATAAGTTTTTAGACCTATTCTTTAGATGTGTATTACATTTGTATAAAATATCCTGCGGTATAAACCTTGATTATATATTTTGTAAGTGAATCTATGGACTCTGATTTCCAATCTGTACTTATATAAAGCGGAAAATTTTATTCACTTTATGGGCTGTTTTTTTTTTTTTTTTTTTTTTTTTTTTTTTGTGCGAGATGTTTTCTAAATTCCTATTCCTCATTTCTTCTGAGAAATAGCTTTCCTTATGAATTAGCTTTGCAATCTCGACAGAAATTTCTAGTCTGTTCTGAGTATCTTTTACTTAATTTGAGAAAAAAAATTTCAAAATTATTATCTATTTTATAAAAAATTGCAATAGGAAGTGAACAGCACGTAGACAAAGATTTTCTTATTGATCCAGTGAATCCATGTAGATTATAACGTTTTACATCGACTTCTCTAATAATTGACGCAGAGGAAATTCACTGGAGTTGAAGTAGCATATGATCCATTATTTTACTCAATTCTAAGTTTCCCAATGCAAAATGGTTCACAGTGACAAATAGAATTCTCCTAAATTTAAATGAGTACTTAAAGTCGATTAGAGTCTGTACATTCTCTCAGAAAGTACTATGCATTATAAGTTTATGCCCAGGACAGTTCACCATCAAATATTGTTCAGTTATAAAATGGGGATCTAAAAGTTAATGAGAAATTACCTGGCTACGAAAACACTTAGAAAACGGCATAAAACTAATGCAAAAAAAAAAAGTTATTTAGAACAATGGTTGCTCTGCACGTGCAGGACAAATTTCCCATTGCAATTCTCTCGGACGATCACCAGAAATCACATTAAACAGCTCGTTTCTCAACATATAAAAAATGCAAAAACAGAATAAATGATGGCATACTTATAGATGAAATACCTGAAATCATCTTTGAAGCAGGTCATTACATAAAAAAATATAATTGACTGAAAAAATTTTGTGGTATCAGAACTTCCAATCACTTTCATCAACTGGATGCAAATTTGATAAAGAAAATAGATGGCCGAATAGATCCCTTTAATAATATTCCCGTATATTACTCTGCTTGTCATTTTTTTGTATAAGCTGTAAAAATATACATTAAGATAGTCACAGCAGCATGTAGATACAAAGAACAGATAAACTAGGTGGATGCATCGAAAACATGCCAAATTTTGATAAAGAAAATCACAAATCAATACATAAATAAAACACTGTACTATGATGATTGATTAGTTGGGACAGGTGGTATTTGAAATATAGCCACCTCCACGACATATGTCCAAGGTAGTTTTGAAAAGAAGAGCTGTATTAAAAACAACAATTCATTGTATGTCCCAATACAGTGGTAATGCCGTTTTCTTATCAAAAGTTGTCTGTTTTTCTCCAGCTATACGAATAAAAATATTGTTTTATAGTTTAAATATGTTAAGCAGATAAATATAAAGGTTTAAGTAACACTTTTAAATAATAACCAGATCTGTAGGAATTTAATTTTTTTGAAAAAATGTCAAAAAATGACAAATTTTACCCAAAATTTCTATTTTTGGAGAAAAGCGCAGACTCAAGCCATTTTTTTTCAGCGGTAAAATTTCACACAGTTGATGTACTAGTATAAAGGCAACTTTTGGTACCTACCCGTTTTTGATTTTTAAAAAATATTTTTTTTTCGCTCCACCCTAATGATCATGTTTGTAGACCGAGAGGCGGTAGCATAGACGATCACCTCATCGAGTTCACGGCTGAAATTTCAGAATTAGTTAAAACTTGTTAAGCATATTAAAACGCAATTGATCTGACAAGTCATATCTTAGTGGAAAACACAAGAAAACGGGATTTTAGCGAGTGACTCACAGACATTGTGTTTTTCTTCACCCAAAGGTATAAAAACATGGAGAACTGGGAGCAGGAACATACATTGGTAAGCCTAAGAGTCAACCGCTAAAATCCAGTTTTCATGTGTTCACTAAAATATGACTTAGAAGACCGATTGTATTTTAATATGCTAATCGGATTTTAAGTTATTCTAGAATTTGCACCTCCAACTCGATGAGATGATTGTCTGTGCTGCGCCTCCTAGTCTATTTTTATTAAATAAATAATAAAAAAAGATTTTAATTAAAGCTGCAATTAGGTCAGGCTTTAAGGGTAAGGAAGATGAAGAGAAGGGCAAGGTACAGAAAAAACGTTGAAGGACTGAAAATATGCAAAATATTTGGTTAAAATCTTAAAGATATCGTTCAAAGAAGCTTTGAGAAAAATTCAATCCAGAGCGCCATAGCTAATAAAATTATTTCCTGGATGCATGTTTTCTTTCTCGGTCATATGCAAAAATGCCTACTTTGGTTTCAGATCCTAAATTTTTTTTGTTGATTTTTTTTTTTAATTTCTCTGTTGCAAGAAAAAATACCTCTTGTGTGCTGTCTGTCTGTTACCTGCGGATTATAGTCTAAACAAAATCTCGAATATTAGTGCTTTAGTCAGAATGCAAGAGTATAACGAGAAAAAAAAGTACTGGAGATGCTTAAACATTTAAGGGCGCAAAGTTTTCTCGGGACGAGGGTGTAGCGGAGATTATCGCTACATATCTTTTCCCCTTCATAAATGCAATAATTATTTCCCTTTAATAAATTCTTTGTTCTATTTTATTTTCCCTTTTCACTATTAAGCCCATTAGTTAAATTAATCCTACATTTAATAGTTAAGTTCTAACTTTCATACTCCCACTAATAGAAGTTAAACTTTTCATCTTTTGGAGCTCTCTGTATAAAATAATAATGAAACTTCCTTTCTCACAAATTTTCTGTTGCGTCTGTGAAAAACATCTGTCCATAGATACCGCACTTATTAACAAAATAAAGAAAGCTCTGGGCTTTGTTCATCATAATCTTTTATCCGTTACATTTTATTAACATCTGCCTTCCACACCCTGTTTTCATTCTCACAATTAATGCTTAAAACTAGAAATACTTTTATCTCTGTTTATCCTGACTGTGCTTTCTTTCTGTTCAATTGCGCATCTGGGTAATATAATTGTGGTCAGCAAAACTCCAATTTAAGTAACGGCCTGCTTTGCCCTTGTCTACTTCCCAAGCTTAAAATATTTCTGTAACCCTATAAAATATTCGCAGATGTGAAAATAATCCGTGGGTTCCCAGACCGCAAATGTAGTCACTGATACTGAACGTGTGGTTTATCAAATGTCGCCAAAATTCTTTGTATGAAAGACTTCTGATGCCTTTTGGCGATAAGGGCTGTGACGTTGTATCGACACTCCACTGATTGCCATCATACAGACAAGATGTAGCTCACTAGAGCTCTGAGAATTCCCCCCCCCCACTTATGGGGAACCTACTGTCTGTTAATGCTTGCAAAATAAATGCGTCCTAAAATGTAACTCTCTTTTCGGAGTTTTTTTTTGTGTGTGCTTCTTTTGGTAAATCACCTGGGCCTATGAACTAACACCTTTACATAATATCTGGTGCATCTGGCCTTTTTTTTTTCTCCGGTCAAAAAAAAAAAAAACGCACACACACAGACTTAAAAAAAAATCATACTTAAAATCTTCGACAGAAAAGACTCTATCAAACATCGATGCACTGTTACAGCAACATTCCCCGAATTTCCAAGGCTGTCTGTACTTCATAGTGTGACGTATTCTCCTACACCCAAACCTAAACTTGCGACTTTCCGCACTCAGAAGAAATGCTTCCTCTCTTTTTCTCCCTGTGGTTCTGCAATATCTATGAAGGAATGAAGGTCACAATTTATCAGCTGGTTGTTTCGCCGGAATATGGGTCAAGTGTTATCGGCTCCGGACTGCAGCATTCTGTTTCATGTTACCCTGCGTTGTAATATGGCTAAGTTTTTTTGCAGTGTTGTGATGGTGAATCACAAAAGAGTAATTAGTGGTGGTGTGTTTCAGCATCTACGTTCCAGTGAAATGTGCAACAGATTTGTGTGAGCCCTCACGTTATAGATATGTGAAAACAGTGTGTCAACATTCGAGAATGCTAAAATGAATAAAAAAAAGTTTGTGAAAAAAAAAAGCGATTTCCCTCTCAAAGCCAGCTGATGTTTGTGTTATGTGTCGATGAGTGATTAGTTATGTCAGCGCACCATAAGAAAAGTTTGTGTAGCACAAAATGTCTATGATTTTCATACAGCGTATCATTAAAAAAAAAAAAGACAGAAAATTTATGCGTTACGGGTCGTCGAACCTGTACGCACCTTTTTTTTTTTTTTTTTTAGCTTAAATCGTTGTCAACAACAAAATTACAGTGATAAAGTACTTTCAGTACATTTAGTGTGTGTTTGTGCTGCTCTCGTTCTCTGAAGGTTCAGCCACTGCGTCAAAATTACTGATTTGCATAGTTAGATCTACAACGGCAGTCTAGTAATGCTAAGGTTTGCTAGTAAAATGGGTCGTCGCACCCAGTCTTACATATGTTGTAAATGCATAGCAATTCTAGCAAAAAAAAAGTGACGTGAGCTAAACACAAAAAAAAAAAAAAAAAAAAAAGTGACAGAAACATGTTTCAGTACTAGAAGTTTCTATTTAAAAAAAATATATATAATAATAATTACTCAACATAACATAGAAACATATTTTCTTAGTGCTTACAGATAATTCATAATGAAAATAGTTTGTGTTCTTTTTATCAGCTTGAACAGAGAAGATTTTTTTAATTTAAATATAGTGCATTTTTGAAATTTTATGTGTATTAACGTAAACAATATACATTTTAAATTTTAGTATTTAACTTGCACTTTTGAAAGCATTCTTCTCTTTTCATGCTCAATTTTCAAAAGTATTATTATTTTCAATGCATGTTGTTTTAGTATTTATGTGTTGCATATTTAAATATCACAGATTTTTATTATTTTATGTGTTCGCGCATTAATTTTTCGCTGACATTACTTGTCCTTAATTAATTGCAGTTTGAGAGTCCTATTCTCGTTTTTACTAAATTTTTTTGCCATTAACTATGCCAGTACCTTGTTAAACAAGCTTTTTTTATTTTTTTTACTTTCGGTTGACATGTAAAAAAAAGAAAAAAAAAAGAGAAAAAGGAGTTTTGGCATTGGTATTTTTGAATGGTTAAGTAGTTCATTTTGAAGGCAGTACAAGTTTTTTTTTTGAAAAAAAAAAGAAATTTTGTGTTTGCAATTTTTTTTTTTAAAAAGGGGGTATTTAGTGTCTGCATTTTTATGGTTTTCTTTCTGTGCTCACAGATTGTATACCCCCCCCCCCTCATTAAATCTGTCTAGATTTACTCGTAATTTGGCAGCGTTTGCTCTCTGACTAATGCAAAATTTAATTTTTGGTTTGGACTTGCATTTTTTATGTTATTTCCCCCAAATTATTAATTTTAATACTGTCGGTTAACAGTCTGATTTGTTTTGGTGCACCTAGTTTATTTATAAATCTTTCTTTTGATTTATATTAGTGCATTTTCTTTTGGTGAACATCTATGGCTGATATTGAGCTAAAACAAGCTTCAGCTACTTCCCAAACAGTGTCAGAGAGAGATAATAAATTTGGGTCCGCTTTTGGACAATCACAGGTTTCAATATCCCCTTTACTTGAATTTTATGAGGAAAATTTAACAAAGTTTTCAGACACAATTATCGCTGAAGCCACAGCGTTTCAAAACCAAATAAAACATCAAAGCAACACAGATATACTTTACTCTAATTTTGCAGAACTCAAATTCACAATTCAATGGGATCTAAACATTTTGAAAGAGACCTTTCAAGTACTCAAAGATGAATATGCTAAGGTAAAACACGAAAAAGAAAATTTATTTTTGGTAAATAACAAGCTGTTGGATCGTGTACGTGACTTGTCTCAGGAACTAGAAAGTAAAACTAAACCCCACATATCAAATACTCAAAAAGATATCACTCCTTCGGTTAATACTGCTTGTTTAAAATCTGTTCAGAATAGATCCACACAGACAGATAACAACCTCATTATCAAATCTCCACACACTACAATACATGAAAGTTGCAATACAAATCTCTTTTTCTCTAGTAATCAACAGGTTAATGAGTTATGTGACAGTAACAATTTTCATCCCAGTATTTTCAGTACCCCTAAGAAAGATTGTACCAATTTTATCCCTGTTGTAATCATGCGTTTGCCTGAAAATTTTAGCATACCTGACATTCTTTTGGCTATTTCAAATCTAGCTGATAATTCTTCGCCTCCCATTCAATTTCAAAGCAAAATAAAAATAAAGCATTGTAATTTATTTAACTGGATTTTTCTAATGCCACCCCACCTAGCTGAATTTTTGCTTGCACATAAACATATCATTATTCAGTCCACAAAGTTTACTCTTAAAAGGTACATAGATATAAAAAGATGTTTTACATGGCAAAGTCTATTTCATGTAAGTAAATTCTGCCCTAAGGACATAATATGCCCTGTCTGTGCTATGTCACATAAAGATCCTAATTGTGTAAACACACCAAAATGCATTAATTGCATGAGGTGCAATGAATCAAGTAATACCCATTTTGACATTCAACATACAGCTTTTTCTCATAACTGCCCAGCTGTCAAGAGATATATAAACATACAAAGACAATCGTTTCATACAACTGAGTCTATTTCAAAATGAGAAAAAATGTTTTTCTTTCATTTAATTTTCCTGGTCACACACTACATACTACAGGATAAATTCACTACGCTTTTTATGCATTCTTTATACATTTTGTCAGATTTCTTTTTCATTTTTTTTATAAAACATTTAGTATTTTGTTCCCTCACATTTCCTGTTACACTTTAAATTTTAACAATGTTTCTTCACATTAATCTTGTGTACAAATGCATTTTTATTTCTTTCTCTTATTCGGCTATCAAGTGCACAGATGGTTGAGTAATGGAAAGAAGGCAAGTAAGAGTGAAAATTTTGATGCGGGTCGTCAATATTGTTTTTCACTTGGTTTTGGTTGTTTCGCGTTGGTGTACACAATCATTTTAAAGATATTTACACATAAGCACATTTTTCTTTCCCCTTTTAACTTTTGTGGATGCAGTAACAGGAATGCAGTTAACATTAATAATATTTCAACTCTATTGTTATAGAGCCTACATTTTCCACATTTAATACATTTTTCATGGTATAGATATATATATATTTTTTTTTTGATTCTCAATTAGATTTTAACTTTAAAAGGATTGTTGACAGTACATTTTTACTTTCCTCAACTTTGAGTTATATATATTTTTTTCTTTCATGTGTTTTTACACAAGGTCATGTGCATTTCTCTAGGTCAAGGTATATTAGATACCAGGTTATGTGATTTCTTTTACACTTTTTTTTTCTTTCATGTGTTTTTACACAAGGTCATGTGTTTTTCTCTCTCGGTCAAGGTATATTAGATACCAGGTCATGTGATTTCTTTTACACTTTTTCTTTCATGTGTTTTTACACAAGGTCATGTGTTTTTCTCTCTCGGTCAAGGTATATTAGATACCAGGTCATGTGATTTCTTTTACACTTTTTCTTTCATGTGTTTTTTACACAAGGTCATGTGTTTTTCTCTCTCGGTCAAGGTATATTAGATACCAGGTCATGTGATTTCTTTTACACACTTTTTTCTTTCATGTGTTTTTACACAAGGTCATGTGTTTTTCTCTAGGTCAAGGTATATTAGATACCCGGTCATGTGATTTCTTTTACACACTTTTTTTTCCTTCATGTGTTTTTTACACAAGGTCATGTGCATTTCTCTAGGTCAAGGTATATTAGATACCCGGTCATGTGATTTCTTTTACACACATTTTTTTTTCATGTGTTTTTGCACAAGGTCATGCGATTTCTTACACTATCACATTGTGTTTTTTCTATATACACTCAGTCATGTGCAATACACAAGGTCATGCAAATACACTTTAGGTCATGTGCAACATATCAGGTCATGTGGTCCTTACATTTTTCTCCTATTTCTCGGGTTGAGGATTGTACACCAATTTCACTTGTTTTCTCAAAACTGGTTCATGAAAATACACAATAACACACAACACAGTCATGTCATGTGTTTACATTTTTACACTTTTATCATGTGATATGAATCCTTCCCTTATTAAATATACAAATTACTGTGTATTAGGTAGTTAAAACCCTCATTCACACAAATATCTTGAATATTTTTTTCTTTTAACACACTTACCGTTAAATTCTCTTCGGTTCATTTTTTTGTTTTCTTTTCGTTAAAAGGTTCATTCTAACACAAAAAAAACCAATTGACATTTTTTTTTACAGTTTGTCATGCTCACACTTAACCATTTCATCTTAATTGTTCAAGGTTAGATTTATTCACTTTACATATTACAGTTCTTTAAAATACACTTAGTCCATTTTTGTTTGTCAAATTTACATTCCAGGTTTATTTGGATTTTTATACTACATGTAAATTCCCTTGTTACACTTACCTCTTTTTATGTAGTGGCAGTACATGAAAAGAAGGTCACTTACTTCACTAATAATTAATTTTCATTACATGCAGTTTATCTCAACATTGTAGTTCAACAATAATTACAAATTAGTTTGGACAGTCGAATAGTACCATGCAAAAAAACAAAACAATAAAAAAACACAAAAAAAACCTTGTATCATTCTTATTTTTGAAATATTCCAGTTGTAGTAGCACCTGAACCTGACTATTTTGTTTTGCTTTTACCCGGACAAACTGTTTCAATTTATGAGATGGATTACATTTCATCTTATACTTTGATTTTATTTTTCTAATTTATCCCCCAAAAGTCGTGAACCGTTCAAAATTGTGCCCTAAGGTTTCACGCCACACCTGTCTTGCGACACATTTCATTTTCACCTTGAATTGGCCTACCAATTCTTTTAGGTTAAATTTTTTATGTGACTTCCAAGCGCGCTCCTTTCATAGATCAGTGCGATTTTACTGAGGAGCGGGGCGGACTTATATTATACGCAATATGGGTTCGTCCACTACTCCCTCTTCCCCTAGGGCCGACGTCTTAAACCGAAGCCATAATACTTGTACTTTTTATACAAGATTAAGGGCTACAACCTTTTTATGGGCATGCCAGTGGCATCTCTTTTTTTAGTAGTCCTGTGCCTTATGCACAAATTTTCATTTTCAATTTTTAACAACATACATTATTTTTAGAACATATTATCTTAGTTAGTTTTCTTTTATTTTTGTTTTAAATATATACTATTTCTGTTTTGTGTTTTATAAATATATATTTTGCTTGCAATTATGCCATTTTGATCTCAAAAAAGATCAATTTAAAGAGAAGTTATCAAATACTAAGCTAGCAGGTGATCACAAATAAATATATAAATAAAATACTTCTCTCAATTTTTTGTTCATGACATAACAAATTATACAGCTGGTACCAGCGCCACAACAAAGAATTTAAATAAAGGATCCGATATTAAGTAAATATTTTGTGGCAATTTTTTGAACTATTAAGGAGCTCCCTGTCATGATAATTATAAAGATAGATATGGCCATTGTTTTTTTTATTTACATATGCTGCAAGCAAATAGCATATTCAATCATTTTTGTAGTACTTATATATATATACTTCTATGTTTTTGATATGTGTTTTTGTATATATTTTGGTAGACGGCACTTTCAGTATCTTCAAAATTATGACAATAATAGTATTAAAAAAAAACCTTTAATACAAGTATTAAGTTTTTTTTGTGGTGGCTGGGGTGAGTTATGTAGCGGAGATTATCGCTACATATCTTTTCCCCTTCATAAATGCAATAATTATTTCCCTTTAATAAATTCTTTGTTCTATTTTATTTTCCCTTTTTACTATTAAGCCCATTAGTTAAATTAATCCTACATTTAATAGTTAAGTTCTAACTTTCATACTCCCACTAATAGAAGTTAAACTTTTCATCTTTTGGAGCTCTCTGTATAAAATAATAATGAAACTTCCTTTCTCACAAATTTTCTGTTGCGTCTGTGAAAAACATCTGCCCATAGATACCGCACTTATTAACAAAATAAAGAAAGCTCTGGGCTTTGTTCATCATAATCTTTTATCCGTTACATTTTATTAACATCTGCCTTCCACACCCTGTTTTCATTCTCACAATTAATGCTTAAAACTAGAAATACTTTTATCTCTGTTTATCCTGACTGTGCTTTCTTTCTGTTCAATTGCGCATCTGGGTAATATAATTGTGGTCAGCAAAACTCCAATTTAAGTAACGGCCTGCTTTGCCCTTGTCTACTTCCCAAGCTTAAAATATTTCTGTAACCCTATAAAATATTCGCAGATGTGAAAATAATCCGTGGGTTCCCAGACCGCAAATGTAGTCACTGATACTGAACGTGTGGTTTATCAAATGTCGCCAAAATTCTTTGTATGAAAGACTTCTGATGCCTTTTGGCGATAAGGGCTGTGACGTTGTATCGACACTCCACTGATTGCCATCATACAGACAAGATGTAGCTCACTAGAGCTCTGAGAATTCCCCCCCCCCTTATGGGGAACCTACTGTCTGTTAATGCTTGCAAAATAAATGCGTCCTAAAATGTAACTCTCTTTTCGGAGTTTTTTTTTGTGTGTGCTTCTTTTGGTAAATCACCTGGGCCTATGAACTAACACCTTTACAGAGGGTGCACCGGCCCTCGGGCCAGTCCGACCCTGATTTACAGGCCACACAAAAATATTCCATTGCATAATGGTATAGGAGAAACATTGTTTTGAGGCGCGTTTTAATTATATTAAACTATTTCACATTTTACGAAATTGATATACTGATTCAGACGGTTACAAAGAGAAAGTAATTGTGGTTTACTAATAGTTACATTCTGCATAATAGAAATCAGATAGTACTTACAAAGACGTACATAAGATTTCGGCGACTGTACTATATCCGAATTACTGTATACTATTACACCAAGATCTGATTATTTTTAAAAACATAGTTGTAGTCCGAACGCACCTCATTTTCTAAGCTTGATAAGCAATTTCCGACTTGTTTTCATTAGTAATCTTTTTTATTACAACAATATAATAAATCGATACTAATTACATTCTCATTTCAATCATTTTTGTGACTTTTCTAACCATTTTCTTCCGCCATTATCACTAATTTTTTCACGTACTCTTTAGAAGTACACGAAACCAAAGTTAACGCTCGTCTAGTAAAATGCAACTAATAATTTACATAGCATATTTCGAAATACTTAATACAAAAATTATTCTTTTATTTAACGGAAAAAAAAAATACTCAGAAAATAAGAAAAAAAAATTAACAAGAGGAATAATACATGTAATTTATTTACAGAAACATGGATTACAAAATGAGATTCTGCTATGAATTAAAAATATATAGAGTCAAACCTCGTTAACGTGAACACGCTTAACATGAAATACTTTTAACAGGAACTGTTTTTACAGCCTCCTATTAAAGACGAATACAAAAATTTTATACTGATAACATGAATTACTGTTAATATGAACAAAATTTTGATTCCCCCACGAGTTTCATGTTAACAAGGTTCGACTGTGCTACTACTTTTTAATACCAATATAAAAAAAAAATATTTTGATTTAAACACAGAAAACCAAAAGCAAAGATAAATGCTCTTTAATTTCACAGACATGAATGAAACAAATAATTTAATTGCTGAAACTTGGATTACATGAAATTACACTATGCATTAGGAATCTCCTGCATTTTCAATTTGTTTAATACTAGGGATGCACCGAATAGTGATTTTGGCCGAATACCGAATATTCGGTCGACAGCTAAACCGAATGCCGAATATTCGGCTAGCCGAATAGTAATTATTGGGCCGAATACTGAATATTCGGCCAGCCGAATAGTAACTATTCGGCCGAATACCAAATATTCGGCTTTCTAAATACTTTTTATATTTCAGTTTAAAGATATTAAAATGTTACTTTTTAAAGCAATTTTACATAATATTTAATAAGAGAAACTTATATTTTGATAACAAGAGCGTTTTATAAAAACATTCAGTATTGAAAAAAATCTGCCTTTTTTATAAGAAGCATTACTTTTCAATTAATAAAATTTTAAATTTCATTTCTTCTACGAGTTGAAACAAACATTTTGAAATCAAAGAGAAATAATGAAAAAATAGTTGAAGAAAAATTGTACAGTCTCCTATTTGTTCTTTTTAAATAACTCAATGCAAATTTTTTTTCAATATAAAGAATAAATACTTTCAACTTAATTCTGAATAAAGGAATGTCTAGCTCATAGTTCTTTTCTTATGAATGGTGACATTTTCCATCCTTCCCATCATATCATATTTTACAGAAATCAAAGAATGTGAGTTGAAAATATAGTTATGGTATTTTATTTATTGTTAATGCAACAAAGGAAAACACAAGTTTGACCTAGAGTGAGATGAAATACAATGCATTTATGATTCAATAAGTTGAAAATGATTATGGTTTCATAAACAAAAAACTGTCTGCCTTGATAGCTATTACTAATCTCAAAAGCTTTCCTTTCTTGTTTAAGAACTTTTGGGAAAAGCAAGAAACAGATTATTTACTAAATAGAATTTAGGAACTTGCATCTGCACGCGCATCATTTATTCCTAAGGAGAATCCTAATAAATCATAATTTTAATCATTCTCGTGGTTAATTTTTTTTAAGTTAAACTTTACAAACAGCAAATAAATAATGTAAAAACATTCTATATTATTTAAATATGATTTTATTTCTAATTATTTTAAATATATTTATAAATTGACAGTTAAAAGTAGAAGCTGTGTAAAGTTTTTTAAAATGCGTTCTAAAGAGCTTTATTACGTATTGGATTCGGCCGAATACTTTGATATTCGGCCAAACCGAATATTCGGCAGGCCGAATAGTTTCATATTCGGCCTAACCGAATATTCGGTTACATGGCCAAATACCGAATAGATACCGAATATTCGGTACATCCCTATTTAATACTAAGACAGTATGAACAAATGTTAGATAATTTTTTTCTATCAGATTTTTTTTTCAATTAAATTTTGATTTTTTAAATAGCGAACAAACTATGTAAATCTACATAGTGTAACTAATTATGCATTGAAAAGATTTATTTGCCAAAGATAAACAGTTTGATTCAGTTAACTGCTTTATGAGGAAGTAAACAATAATTGCTAATAAAGTAAAATTTTTAGTCAGTTTTCAGTATTTTATACAAGCTAGATTTGCAATGACTATATGCAGGTTCAAAATTTCAATTGGTTTACAACAAGAAATCGATGTAACTCGTCAGCACACGCGCAGGGATCAATTCTACCTCAACCACATTTTTATTTAATTTTTTTTTAAAGGTACATATTTTTTGAGGCCGCTTCTGACCTGTCTTGTTGTCAGGGTTGAGGAGTGCATAAAGGAATGTCTTTTGTTTGTCCACTAGGAAGGGAGAAATATGGCCCTTAAAATTAAAATAATAATAATAATAACCCCACGCGTGTACAGACGTTTCATTTCGATACGTTCATTTCTTATGGGACAACACACAATAAAATAATTTTAGAGTAAGATAAAAGCTACTTGTATACATTGAGAAAGGTTATTAAATATAATTAATATCCATTTTGAGAAATAATTAACGTTTTAACTCGACAATACACATTCAAAATCACAAAATTTGACAAAAAAAAAAAAAAAAAAAAAAAAAAAAAAATATTAAGATAGTAAGTTATAGAATATTTTTTTTTCGATAATTATGAAACCAGATGCTCAAATCTATCTGATGCAAAAAGATTTTTTTTATTTCTGAAACTTCTTGATAGAGGTATAAGTTTTTATATTTGTAAAAAATGTATATATGTATGCAGTTTGTTTTGCTTAAAATGCTGTTTTCTCAAAATTGAAAATTTTGCACATTTCTAAACTTTGAAATGTTCCATGCATATTCCTAAATAGCAGTTTCTTTTAAAAAATACACTTTATATTCTCTGTACAATCCATAATAATAAAGAGAGAAGTTTGTAAGTCTGTCAGCGCTGTTCTGAAGATACCGCGGCATGTAGAGTTACAAAATTTGGAAGGAAGGTATCTCTGTATATGAAGTTTTGCACCTCTAAGCCCTATTTTCAATTTTTTGTTAAGATTTTTTAAATTTAATTTTTTTAGTTGGTTTTTAGCGTTTTATGTTTTGAGGCGATTTTTTCACATAAGTGAAAGGAATACGGTTTCATTCTTTTAACCAAACATAGTAAATTTAATTATGTTCTCAATAAAGCTTATTCAGATTTCGTGCAGCGATTTTTGAATTTTTAATGAATTTTTTAATGCGATTTTTAGAATTTTTTCGCATTTTGCGGCTATTTTTTGACATTGATAAAAGAAAAATTGTTTCAAACTTTTAGCCTAATTTACTAAATTTTGTCTGCTACGATTTTTGAATTTCACCTATTTTAATGCAATTTTTGAAGTAATTTTTATCTGTTTATCGAGTTTAGAATCCATTTGTTTTCATTTTGCCAATATTATAGGTTTTTTTTTATGTATCACGGTTATCACTGACCCGAGCAACGCCGGGCGGGTCAACTAGTACTAAATATATGTTAGCATAAAAAGTTGCATTTCAGGAATATTTTAATTTTGAAATATGAAAATATATAGCTACTTTTTTGGTAAAAACGAAGCATAATTATCAAAATATTTTTTTACTTCTACATTCAACGAAATTTTACGATTCATGCTAACTTACATTGTAATATATAAAAAGTAAGTCTAAGTATTGTAATTATTGTCGTATTTTAAGTAAAAGAAATGCGTATAAGATATTTAAAAATATGTTAATTTTCCGTTATTATAAACAATTAAAAAATGAATAAATTTAAAACTTTTTATTATTTTATCACCAAATTTTGAATATAACTATTTGAGCTTGTCATTAACACGTGTGGCAATTTTCAATTGAATTAATTGAAAATAGAGGGATTTGGTTTTTAATGTCCACTCTCCCGTTAAGGATAAACAAATCGTCTTCATATTGTAAAGAATTGAACTTTACAGATTGAATTGCCTACGTGGGAGCTTGTCATTGTGTTGTTTCTTAGATATATTGGGCCGCCCAAGTTGAAGTTTTTTCGTTGACAAGAGAGCACTTTGGTTTAGACAGCAATTATCTTTCTCAGAATTTGTCTAAAGGTGCCGCGGAATGCTTTCTTGTTGAAACCCGACAGGTGTTAGTTTTTCTCACGGTAGTTTGTAGTAGTTTTGGAAAAGCCTGGGACCAGACAAGCAGTCCAGTGAGATTCTGGAGAAAGAATTTCCTCGTACAAGGAGGAGGGAAGGAATGAAAATTCGTCGAGGTCCACGGAGACCTTTGTGTTAATGACCACGTGAATTGGTGAATCTAGAGACCGTAAGACTACGATTCGAAACTCTATGTGTTCCGGGAACATTCGCACAAGACTCAGAACTCACCCCTAAAAAAATGCACGACTGAATAATTTTATAATTTAAATAAGACTTTTTGTAAATAAATATTATTTAATCACTTAAATTGATTCAGTGGGTAAATTTCTTCTCTTACGCTACTGGACTAATCCTTTAGTCCGAGGGGAATTTGCAACAATAATTTCAAGGAAAAACTTGATTTTTAAAGAAATTACTACTAATTCTGAAAATAAATATGAGAAGCATGATTTTGTCCCTATAACGTACTCTTAAAAAATATGAAAGAAATATACGCAGAGTAACCTAAAAATAGAGCTCTCCATTTCTGAAATTTTATAATTTATTAGATAGAATTTATACAAAGATGAAGCAAGTGACATACGTACAAGGCAGCACTTGCATGCATCTATTTAGGTTAAATAGCGGTACGCAAACTAATATTATAAGAAATTACTCAGTTTTTTGCTTTATACTGCTTAGCTATTCAAGTAGAAAAAAAAATCGGTTAGTATACTTAAAATTTCAAGTCTATTTGAGGATTATTATAGCACGAGCCTGTGTAGCGCTATCTGTTACCTGACGTTTTAACTATTTTTATAATTATTGCATACAAAATTTGCAAGATAAAACACTTTTTAAACATGTTACTTATTTTATTTGTTATAATTAATTTATTGGATTTTAAACTTCGGGATTCACTATATGTTATGCGTAAGTAAAATTTCGATAGTTAAAATTTTATAATGACACTAGAAAAAACAAAATATTTGAAAAACAGAATTCAATTTTTTTAGATTGGTTATTCGATGTCTGAGCAATTTGTCGTAAAATCAGCCGACACAGCTTGAAGGATATCAGACACTAGCACACGTCGATCTGTATCAGAAACTAAATCATGCCATTCTTTCCTATTAAATATTTCACGCGTACAATTGCGAAACATATTGAAAGTTGCTTCTTTCAACTTCTGATCTGGATGCAAGTCCGCCAAGAGCGCTATTTGGCACACGTTTTCTACCTTCAAGTTTTCCAACATGATATCGACGCACCACCTCTTGAGTTCTTCCAGAAAATATTTGTCCGCAACAGGATACAAACACATAGCTTTTTCAACATAAAAATCGTTCACACTTCCAGTGTACATGTATTGAAGCATATCACTCAGGATCGCAGGTTCAATGTTTTCAATATTGACAGTGTTAGTTTGGCTTTCTTTCATGTCGTGTTGGAACATAGCGTCAAACACTTGCGATCTGGAGGCAAGGATAACTTTGTGAGCGGGAAACTTCACATCTCCTGCTTGCAGAGTGACGTCCGAAAATTTCCCATTATCGTACACCGTTTTCAGATCTTCAAGTAACGATTCAGATTTTGAGAAACCTAGAATATACAGAAAAAAGCATTAAATACAAAGTCTTTAGCATTTACAAATGTCTGCTTTCGCAAAGCGGGGGAAAAAAGTAAGTGGGTAAGTGTGAGTGAAGATCGATGAAGAAAATTGCTAAGAGATGAGTCATATTTTTGATTTCAGTTCGGTTAAATTAATCTCTAAACCTATTTCTATTCATGAACTTAAATTTCCTTGAATCATTTCATTTTTATAAAACCTTTTGACAATATTGTTAATTGTGAATTCGCCATTCCCCCATCACCGGATTGCTGGAAATATTACATAAAAAACTCTCTTTCTTATTTTTCCCCCTCTAAGCATTTTTCCATACTTCAGTAGTCCCATTTCCCATCTATTTTAATATTGGCTATTACTTGCAATTCTCTGTTTTCCAATTAGTTATTAAACCTTTCACTTGAATCTCCCAACTCTTCTATATATATGAGCAATTTTACGCCATCCTTAGCACTGAGCACGATAAGCTATATGCTACCGAAACCAGTATGCTTATGATTTAAAATAATTGGTCTTTTAATGTTGCTATTTTTACGTTTCTATTATATTGCACCAAGTGCCATCTCAATAATTACAAGAAAGTTATATTGTCACTGGAATACCATTTTGATTTGTTAAGTGCAAAGTAATATCACAGATTCATTTCTTTTTAATAAACTGGGAGACTCTGACCCCGACGAACTACATTCGTTAACTCTTAATCAGCCATCACCGACACTAAATTTGACCAGCTTTAAAAAGATTACTGCAGACTGCAGAATAAATGTAAAATATACATATATATATATATCCTTGTTACCTTGGCCTATAGACGGAGGTAGATTTCGAAAAGTGCTCATTAGGGTGGAGCGAAAAAAAATATTTTTTAAAAATCAAAAACGGGTAGGTGCCAAAAGTTGCCTTTATACTAGTACATCAACTGTGTGAAATTTTACCGCTGAAAAAAAAATGGCTTGAGTCTGCGCTTTTGCTCCAAAAATCGAAATTTTGGGTAAAATTTGTCATTTTTTGACATTTTTTCAAAAAAATTAAAAAATTCCTACAGATTTGGTTGTTATTTAAGTGTTACTTAAACCTTTATATTTATCTGCTTAACATATTTAAACTATAAAACAATATTTTTATTCCGTATAGCTGGAGAAAAACAGACAATTTTTGGTAAGAAAACGGCATTACCACTCTATTGGGACATACAATGAATTGTTGTTTTTAATACAGCTCTTCTTTTCAAAACTACCTTGGACATATGTCATGGAGGTGGCTATATTTCAAATACCACCTGTCCCAACTAATCAATCATTATAGTACAGTGTTTTATTTATGTATTGATTTGTGATTTTCTTTATCAAAATTTGGCATGTTTTCGATGCATCCACCTAGTTTATCTGTTCTTTGTATCTACATGCTGCTGTGACTATCTTAATGTATATTTTTACAGCTTATACAAAAAGATGACAAGCAGAGTAATAATACGGGAATATTATTAAAGGGATCTATTCGGCCATCTATTTTCTTTATCAAATTTGCATCCAGTTGATGAAAGTGATTGGAAGTTCTGTTACCACAACATTTTTTCAGTCAATTATATTTTTTTATGCAATGACCTGCTTCAAAGATGATTTCAGGTATTTCATCTATAAGTATGCCATCATTTATTCTGTTTTTGCATTTTTTATATGTTGAGAAACGAGCTGTTTAATGTGATTTCTGGTGATCGTCCGAGAGAATTGCAATGGGAAATTTGTCCTGCAAGTGCAGAGAAACCATTGTTCTAAATAACTTTTTTTTGCATTAGTTTTATGCCGTTTTCTAAATGTTTTCGTAGCCAGGTAATTTCCCATTAACTTTTAGATCCCCATTTTATAACTGAACAATATTTGATGGTGAACTGTCCTGGGCATAAACTTATAATGCATAGTACTTTCTGAGAGAATGTACAGACTCTAATCGACTTTAAGTACTCATTTAAATTTAGGAGAATTCTATTTGTCACTGTGAACCATTTTGCATTGGGTAAACTTAGAATTGAGTAAAATAATGGATCATATGCTACTTCAACTCCAGTGAATTTCCTCTTAATTTATAACTTCATCATAATAACAGATCTTTATTATTTTTTACTGCTTACATATACGATTAAAGTTTAATTTTAACAATTTCTACAACTGCGTTTTATAGTAGTATTTTGTTAATTTGACGATAAATATCGTTTGTTTAAGCGTTAGACGTACCACTATAAAATGCATTTTTTATTATAGGGCAGTTGCAATTGACGTCATACTGGAGGTCACACACTAGAAAGAGACAGTTTGGATTGGTGGAACTACCCTGACCTCCACTTGAAATACAATGGCTATCAGCTGATTGAAAGTTCCCTATAACTAATTTTATAGATTTATTATAAGTCAATGAAACAAGTCCTTCTTAAACATTTTCTTTCGTCAAAATTTCACGGGTTCTACCTTGTTATCTTAATATTCACATAAAATACCTTTGTAGTTAGAAAGGAAATACATATTATTATTTCTGCTGTCTTGAATGGGCAACAAAAGTTCCAAAAATCGTTTTGAAATATGAAATAAAATGTTGCGTGTAAATATATTTTTAAATTAAATTGTTTTGCATTATTTGGCCATTTTAAATATGACGTTATTTCTTTCATTTATTGCTTTTACGCATATTAATGAATTTATAATTTGGACGTTTTCTTTCTATTTTAATATTCACTTGTAAATTCAAATATGAAAAAATTATAAAATGATAAATAAAGAAAAAAGTTTTAAAAAAAATTTAAAAATAAAATAATAAATGTAGTATGCACAAAGCAAATTCATAATGTATATATATTTCCTTAGAAAAATGATTAAATTCCAATGTATAGTTTTGGTTCCTGTGAAACTTTTTTTTAATATAACGATTTTGACCAACTTTAACGTCTTCTTAATTATTCTGTATAAAAACAGTCTGCTTCAGGGGTGTGCGAAGAGAAAACTGCGCCCGGGGCAAAGTGTCAATTTGGCGGCCCCTCCTCCAACTTTTTCTTGTAACAGCCAAAAAATGACGTTGGTACTATAAATTTGGCGCCAGGGGTGATTCTGGATGAAAATTCTTTTTCGGAAATCAGCGGGAGTGGGGGTGGGGTGTCGTGCGTTCCCCCCCTTCCAACGATCTTCGGACAAAATATGCGTTTTCCCGTAATCTTCAGATGAAATCAGCAATATTTTAGCACAATCGGTGATTTATTGCGATCTTTTGACGAAATCGGCGTTTTCCCATGTTTTTTCAAGTAAAATCGGCGTTTTTTCGACGATCTTTAGACAAAATTTTCTTTTTTACGCAATTTTTTCTCGAAAACGGCGTTTTATTCTCGCGATCTTTTGACGAAATTGGCGTTTTTTCCGTGATTTTTGATGAAATCAGCGTATTTTTTCAAATTTTCTTTTGACAAAATATTTTTAAGCGATCTTTTATCGAAAACGGCGTTTTTTCCCGCGATCTTTTAACGAAATCGGAAATTAAAAAATCACGAAAAATTGTAAATTTCTTCAAGAAATCGCAAAAAAGGTAAATTTCTTTAAGAGATCGCTACAAAACGGCAGCTTTCGTCAAAAAATCACGATAAATCGACAAATTTCTTCAAAAGATCGCGGAAAAAAACAGCAGTTTTCGTTAAAAGAGCGGAAAAAGTCAAATATTGTCAAAAAAGCTCAAAAAATGTAAATTTCATCAAAAGATCGCGAAAAACCAGAAAATTTTGTCAAAGGGGAGCGGGCTTTCGAACTCGGGCTGAGCCCGTCTCAACTCTAATGCGTAGATGACATCGGTGCCCAAATTTTTTATATTTTTAAATATTTTTTTTGAAATTTGAATTGATTTATGGGTCTTTTTTAACTATTTTTTCTATTATCAAAAGACTAAGGGTTTTTTATGGGTTTAATGACGTAAGCAGCACATTTTAAAAAATGTGAACGGGCTTTTTGACAATTTTTTTGACGTAAGCAGCACATTTTTAAAAATGTGGACGGGCTTATGGGACACTTTTTGAGTATAAAAGTCGGAGAATTTTAGAAAAAAATTGGGAGTTGAAAACGAGGAGTCGACTTATACGACTCCTCGGCTGCTGGAGGTTTGCAAATTATTCAACTTTCGATTGTGCATGAATCATAATCGTTTTTCATATGAAAATGACTTTAGCAATTGTTACATCTATTTGTCATCATAAACTCTGTTTAAACTGAAGCCGCTCTCATTTTCGAAGTCACTTTCCTCTTGTAAGTATAATTACTATGTTATTCCTAAAGCAATCGATCAGTGTTTGTTTCCTCTTTTCCTATAAAAGCATCGGACCTTTAATATCAAAATGTCAGATTTTTTAAAAATTTTATTATTATTATTTAAGTTGTTTGCGGCAAATAGGCAAGTCTTTCAAGTAATCACGTATGGGTCTAGAGGCTGGAGAGAGAGATAAAAGCGGACAACAGTCATTTCCCTGTTAGTACGAGATCCGGCTGCAGAATCAGTGTACTCATCGAGTGTTTGCTGAAAACCAAATTTTTACACATATTTATGATTAGGAGAATTTGTATCTACCAGGTTGCCTATCAAAATGTGGCCGCTAGTATTTTTAATTGAATTATTAATAATTCATAATCCGTAAGAAATTTCACTGACTTGTTTTTTCAATAAAATGTCGTCTACTTTACGGCAACATCTATAAAGACTCTGAAAAATCATGGTTGCCGTTGCGCACCTGGCCGCACCTCTTCGCAGCCAGGTATACACAGCTATGATTTTGTTACATTTATACACCCACAACGTACATTCATAATTTATATATCAAATTAAAGCTAATTTTTTTCTGTTTATTATTATATACGGTTGCCTAATTAAATCTGGCCGCAAATAAGGGTTGCTGACTGTTAAATATATAGTAAATAAAAGCGGTGGAGTGACGCTGCAGAATCGTTTGTTTCATACACTGCTAAAAATCTGCTGCATTTTGTTGCAACGCACTCCATCGCTTGTATATAATATCTCTATTCCAACTAATGAGAAAGCTCCATTTCACGGCCAAGTAACCGTTTTCTATACAAGCAAGGGAGTGCGTTGCAACAAAATGCAGCAGATTTTTAACAGTGTATTTTTCAATTTAGAACAATTTTAATCAATTTAAATTGTGTTTTAAATGATTAAATATATTAGTTTCATTTTGTTATAAGTACATATAAACGTATATGACAAAATTACACTTAAAGTAAAGTAAAAATGCAAAACTAAAATTACTTAAACTAAACTTATTTAAATTACTTTACTTTAAATGTAATTTTGTCATATACGTTTATATGTACTTATAACAAAATGAAACTAATATATTTAATCATTTAAAACACAATTTAAATTGATTAAAATTGTTCCAAATTGAAAAATACACTGTTAAAAATCTGCTGCATTTTGTTGCAACGCACTCCCTTGCTTGTATAGAAAACGGTTACTTGGCCGTGAAATGGAGCTTTCTCATTGGTTGGAATAGAGATATTATATACTAGCGATGGAGTGCGTTGCAACAAAATGCAGCAGATTTTTAACAGTGTATGAAACAAACGATTCTGCAGCGTCACTCCACCGCTTTTATTTACTATATTTAACAGCCAGCAACCCTTATTTGCGGCCAGATTTAATTAGGCAACCGTATATAATAATAAACAGAAAAAAATTTGCTTTAATTTGATATATAAATTATGAATGTACGTTGTGGGTGTATAAATGTAACAAAATCATACCTGTGTATACCTGGCTGCGAAGAGGTGCGGCCAGGTGCGCAAAGGCAACCATGATTTTTCAGAGTCTTATTATAGATGTTGCCGTAAAGTAGACGACATTTTATTGAAAAAACAAGTCAGTGAAATTTCTTACGGATTATGAATTATTAATAATTTAATTAAAAGCGGCGACATTTTGATAGGCAACCTGGTAGGTATAAATTCTCCTAATCATAAATATGTGTAAAAATTTGGTTTTCAGCAAACACTCGATGAGTACACTGATTCTGCAGCCGGATCTTAGACTATGCGACTTAAAAAAAAAAAAAAAAAAAAAAAAAAAAAAGTCTCTGTAATTGTTTTGCAGACATTTGCTTGGGATAAAATTTCTTTCAATACATTAAATACTTTTTAATACCCCTTTTCAAAAGTTTTCAACTTGAGAATGCTTTAAAGCATCTTTTCTAAAAGTCCTACAATACAAAGAAGTTTTATATTTTAGCAGTCTAAGAAGCTGTTTACCCTTGTAAATAAAATTTAAATGTATATATATTTTTTAACATATTTATATTTAAAATAATTTTAAGCATCCCCAGTTTTACATAATTATACACTTTTAAAAGGTTGATTTAAAAAAAATCTGATTAGAATGACAGAAAAAAAAAATGTTTACTAACTTAGTGAAAATGTATTGTTTTAGATTTTTTTTAAAACCTCAAATACATTTTTTTTAAACATACAACCAGGAATGCGGTTAGACTTAAGCACTATTTTTTTTTTTTTTCAAAATTTTGCTAAAGAATTGCGTGCGGTGGGCGGCTAACTTATACACGAGTATATAAGGTAAATGTTGTTCATTAATACTAAATCGAAATTAATACTAATCGAAAAATCTTCGAAACTCATTAGAATCTGAGGCAGGCCCGTATGTAAAAGTGAATAATAGAGGAAGGGCGAGAAGTCATATTTTCTCTCTCTTTGACGCTAGAAAGATAAATTAGCCATATTCACATTGTAGATACTATGTTTCTTATTAAACTGTTGCGATAATTTCATGTTATGCACGAAAAGAATACGATAATGAAAAATTCGAGTGTATAATTAGTTCAATATTAAACATCATGTTAGCTTCATATGTGCAGATAGGATGAACGGATGACTATGCTGAAACATGTATTTTAATTACAATTTAGTAAAACTGTAATAGGTCCTCAAAATTAAATTAGATTTTTGAACAGAATTTCATTTGGATTTTCACAAAATAAATTAATTCAGTGACCTTGGAATCTTTTCTAGGGGACGTTCAAAATATTTTAGGGTGAGGGGATGAGCTCTCTTCTCTAACTACGGCCCTGATCTGAGGGGGAGGGGGCAAGTTGTACTCACTCGGACCCTAAGTTTCTGTTCATATTAGAGTTAACCTGAAACAAACCGGATTAAAAATGTTCGGTTACCTGGAACCCTACCGGAAATGGGAAAAAATACCCGAAATAGTAATAAAATCTTTAATCATTTATGAAAAAAAATTGTCTACAATCGTACTTTTAATATCAATTACATATTTTATAAATGGTAAACATATAAAGACTCATTCATTGAAACATAGTATTACATTTGAAACAAAATTTTAGAACTTCTTTTGTTATATCGGATTAATCGGAACACAGCCGTCACTGCTGCATATATCAAAACACAATCGAAATAACTAAGAGTTAACCCGACCCGCAAGAAAAAAAAAATCATCTCCCGTAGGACCTGCGAGTTTATTCGGGTTACCCCACCATATGCAAGGGCTCTAATGCAAATCTTCCATAGCGAATTTTCAAACATAAAATTCATTTACAAACATAATTTAGGGATTTTAAAAAACAATGCCTCAAAGACAATAATAAGCATCTGAATTAATTAAATGGATTATATACACAGAGTGCGTAAAAAATCATGAAAATATCACTTACCTAAAATGTTGTTACCAGAAGTTTCCATGTTACAAGTATTTATAACATAAATATTGCATCTCACTACAAATGTTTGTGGCATCTTGAGTTCTCCACTATAGACAAAATGGTCTGTACCGTATTCTGATGATTTTGATGAATCAATTAGAATATCAAGAACACCTTCTTCGGGGTAAAATAAAGTGCCATTCTCTTTTGATGCACTATTTAATAGCCTTCTTTCACAGATAAATCGACATTTAAAAGATGATGCGACTGGATCGGTAGAAATATTTTTTATGAATAGTCCAACAGTTTCATAATCTTTTCTTTGTCGAGAAATTTCAGGGGTTTTTCTACCCTTTGGATAAAGTCTCAAAGTCCACTTGATTTCGCTTGAAGGCCCAGCGGAAAAACTGGGAGTTTCGAGAAATTCTCCATTCTTCAAATTACACCGATGAATGTTCTCAATACGCCAAACAATCGAAAACTTTTCTTCTTTAAAATCAGTAACGAAATTCAAGTATGCACTCTCCTCTTTAGGTTTTGATTTATTGAAAAAGCGTTTTGAAAGTCTTCCAAATTCTTTAAACCTTTCCATTATTTCTGAATACTCCAGTTATGAAAATACAGTGCTTCTTAACGTAAAGGAAACGGAAGCTATGAAGAAGACTGAAATGTCGGTGGTTTTAGTGAACTCTATAAAGGAAACACAATATCTTTCTTCTTCCAATAGCCCCTTTCAAGAAAAAGTTTTAGTTTCGGTTCGGAAATGTGAATCACGTGATAGGTTGAGGGAGAAAAAGGGAAGTGATTTTTGAATCCAAACTGACCTTGAATGAATGTTCTCTTTTCCTTCCACATGCGGGCCGAGTACACATCTGACGTTTCAAAGAAGTGTAAATTGATGAAATATTAAATAATAATCATTCAATTTCCTTGAGAAAGAGCAGTTGTACTGTTGTATTTTAGAATCTCTTTTCGGGAGAGAATTCGAAAATTTGCCGTTGTGTTATAGATTTAAAGTTGTTCTTATAAACATATTATCCTCACAAATCAATCATTTGAGGAACAATCTTTTACGTATTTATTTAATATTGAATTCCCATCGTAAATTTAGAAAAATTTTATTTCAAAATAAGGAAAGCAATTTTTAGCTCTTTTTCAACAAAGTTATAAAAGTAAAACTTAACTTAATTAAAATCTTCTGGTGCAAATCTTAATTATAATTAGTGAGATATATCTCACAGCCTCTCAAGGGGTTAACCAAACAAAAAAATTGAGTCTAGTATTTAAAAATGATTTTTAAGGCTTGATTTCCGATCCACGTTCTGTTGAAGATATGTGTTATTGGGGGGGGGGGGGGGGGGGAGAAGGCCTTTTCTGCCAAGTCTATCAGAAACAGTGATTTTTTTTAATTAAAGTTTGAAACAAATATACAAATTAAGTTTTGTTACCATTGTAAATTTTACAACTGTAACAGCATTCGCAAATGCTTTTTTTTTTGGAGGGGGTGGAGGATGGGGCTTTCCCCCCCCCCCCTCGCATTATCACGAATGCTACTGTTATCAATATTTGAAAAAAAAGGGGAGTCATAAATACATGTATAATTATGATTTTTATAAAACTGAAAGAAGTGAACTTCTTTTCTGCAACTACTCAAACTGTAATGACGATAATTATTTTTTTTTTTTGTCTTTAAATATTAGCTTTACTGTTAAAATATTGTTATTTCAGTTTTTAATTAAATTTGTTAAGTAATATATATACTCCTCTTTAAAAAGAATGCCTGAAGAGAGGGAGTTGGCAGCACAGACAATCACCTCATCGAGTTCATTGTTGAAATTACAGAATTAGTTAAAACTCAATTCGCATATTAAATTGCAATCGGTCTGCCAAGTCATATTGGTGAAAAATACCTAGAAACCCGATTTTAGCAGTTGACTCGGTGAATTTACCATTGTGTTTTCCTGCTCCCAGTCCTCCATGCTTTCCATGCCTTTGTGTGCAGGACAACACAATGGTAAATCTACGAATCAACCGCTAAAATCAGCTTTTCAAATGTTTTACACCAAGATATGACTTAGAAGACCGATTGCATTTTATTATTCGAATCAAATTTTAACAACCATATATACTCCCGTATAAGTTGGCACCTTCTTCTTTTACTTAAAATGCCAATTCTGAAAAAAAAAAAAAATTAAAAACACGCGTACACGTAATTTTAACATTTTACTACAATTTTGCACGAAAACAAACGATAGGTTTCACTTCCCAATGCGAAAAAGTAGTAAGTAAACAAAAACAAACCATTGAATATTTTAAAAGATAAATTACAGTAGAGCGCCGATTATCCGGACCGACTAGGACCGGTTAATCCGGTTAAGGAAAAATCCGCATCGTTGGACAACTTTAAAAAACGGCTATTTTCACTTTTTTAAAGCACATTTTAGCACATCAAGGTTGTACAAAATATCTACATTACATTTTCGTTTATTGGCAAAAATATCTTAAAAGAGGTTTTAAACGGTGCTATGCGTTTTACTGAACTGACTTTTAGCGTCAGGGATGTAATGGAGGGTATACGGCGGTATACGCCGTATACTTTCTGGATTTTTTAAAGAAACACCGTATACTCTCTGTTTCTCAAGAAAACTGAAGTATACACATTCTAGGGTATACCTTGAGCGTATGCCCTCTGCTTAGAGCTTAGAGCATATAACCTCTGTTATTGTTACGACTACATCCTTGTATTAGCGTACTATGTAGTACACATGCAATTTTATATATCACTAGCAGGGATGACCGAGCTTAGCTCGGTCAAAATTAATTATCTGTTCAACTCGATATAGCATTTTCCCTGTATCAGTCACTCTGTATTATTACTGTAAAACGTGTTGTTTATAATAGTATTATTTATAAAAATAATCAACAAGAAAACTGTTTCTATGCATATGTTCATAAATTTTACTTTAAAATTTACAACGAAAGGACATCACCCTAATCACTTTTTTAGCTCGATTCTGGTTTAACCATGCAAGTCGAATCCTATTAAGAATGTATATAAAAAAATTCACATTCTGAAAGACAATATTTTTTTGCCAGATATAGCCAAATTTGGAAAAATTCTTTCATTTGGCGCCAAATACGCTTTTTGGCTTTCGTAATCTTAATAGTTGATTTTTCGGCCATATGTCGCCAATATTTTGTCAAATATCACCAACTTATTGGCTGTTGCCATATTCCCGTGACCTTGACCCGTATTACCCAAAATGACCCACTAATCAAATTTGATCAAACATGTGACTTAGCTCAATGGTCTTCAAGTAATCAAAAACAGTGGAATATAAAAATTAAATCAAAATCGTTTAAGCTTTTTCTTGAGTAAAATTAGCTTGACAGCATTCAGCAATGAAGTGAAATGACCCCCTAATATAATTTTGTTTAATGCGACTCAGCCCAATAGTTTTCTCGTGACAAAAATGTTTTTTCACGAAATTTAGGTAAAATTGATTGAATCGTTGTTACATATAATTAGAATAACCTATTATGACCCAAAATGACTCACTAATCGAATTTTCGCGAGCATGTGTCCTAGCTCAATGATTTTCTCTTGCCCGAAAACGATATAATACATAGTATAGTCAAAATAGTGGGAGCCATTTTTTAGATGAAATTAGCATGATCCATCATGACCCACAAATGACCCACAAATGACCCTTATAATTGAAATCTCTCGAACATGTGATCTAGCTCATATGTTTTTTCGTGCCGAAAAACGTTTGGATACAAAAATTAGATAAAATCGATTGAGCCGTTTTTTAGATATAAATAGTTTGATTTTACCCCCATTTTTACCCAAAATGTCCCATAATTTTATCGAACCTCTGATGATTTTCTCGTGCCTGAAATGATAGAATACAAAATTTAGTCAAAATTGCGCGAGACATTGTCTAGATAAAATTAGCGTGACTCACTAATCGAATTCTCTCTAACACGTGTGATTTAAACCAATAATCTTCTGGTAATCCAAAATGGTAGAATGTGATTTGCTCAAACTTGGTCAAAGTCCTTAGAGTCGTTTTAGATAAAGTTGGTTTGATCCAAAAGTGACCCACTAATCAAAATTTCTCGAACATGAGACCTAGCCCAGTAGGTTTCTAGAGCTAAAAAAATATTGTATACAAAATTTCGTTAAAATCGATCCACTTGTGCTTTAGCTATAGCTTGACCATGACCCATTATGACCCATCATGACCCACAAATGACTCTTATAATCGAAATCTCTCGATCGTGTGACTTAGTCCATTAGCTTTCTCGTGTCAAAAAACTGTTGCAGGCAAAATTTCGAAGAAATTGGTTCTGCAGTTCTTTAAATATAAATAGCTTGACCCAGACCCTTAATGACCCAATATGACCCATTAAAATTTTTTCTCGAACATGTAACCTAGTCCAATGTTTTTCTCGTGCCCGAAAGCCATAGAATGCAATTTTTAGTCAAAATTGCGTGAGAAAATCTCTACATAAAAATAGCATGACCCAAAATGACCCCCAAAATGACCCACTAACCGAATTTTCTCGAACATGTTACCGAACCCAATGGGATTGGGGTAATCCAAAACGATAAAATATAAAATTTGGTCAAAATCTTAGAGCCGTTTTTTAGATAAAAATGGCTTGACCCATAATGACCCACTAATCGAAATTTTTCGAACATGTGACTCAGCCCAATAGTTTTCTCGTGCCAAAAAACGATTGGATACAAAATTTCCTTAAAATCGATCCAGCCGTTCTCTAGATATAAATAGCTTGATCCTGACCCATTATGACCCAATAATCGAATTTTCTCGAGCATGTGACCTAGCCCAATGGTCTTCTTGTGCCCGAAAATGGTAAAATCCAAATTTTTACGAAAATCGGTAGAGCAGCGGTTCCCAATCTATGGGTCGCGATCCACTAGTGGGCCGCGGCAGTTATTTTGGTGGGTCGCGGAAAAATCGAACTTGGTCATCAAAGCATATCTTTTACTTCATCTGTTTAAAAAGATACATGACAATTTCAACAGGAAATAATATTTCAACGGAAAAACCTTAATTTCCATCTAGATACGACTTTACAAACAGATTATGAAAAAAAAAAAAAAAAAAAAAAAAAAAATTAGCTTTGATGTCTTTGATGAAATTCAACATTCGTGCTTATGAGAACATGCTTTTTCTACTGTGCTGCTTTTGAAAGACAAAAGTATTGAGACAAACTGCGTGTTAACATATGTTCTGACATTGGTAAACATGAGTACCAGAAATCTAATTGATTATGAATATGAAGTCATGTTTTATAATAGTTAAACGTATTTTAACTATCTTTGTAGTTTGCGTATGTAGTGAAGAAATTGTCACGACATTGCTTAAGTAAATATGTATAAAAAGAAAATGAACAGCACAATAAAAAAAAATATAAATAGATATATAAAAAAAATTGAATTTATTTTAGCAATAACCAAGGAATAATAATTATAATATTTTTAATTATTAGGTAAAGTTGAAAGCTAATTGCAGTAAAAACTGCAAGATTTTATTTATAATAATAATAATAATAATGCGCGTGTGTAGTCTTGGAGGGATTATCACCACTAATTCCCAGACAGACAATATGGGGCAATAAAACTATAAACTATAGTTTGTCGCCAGCCTTTGACATAAAAAATCGAAGGAACAAGCGCAGAATTTATGGGGCTTTCAACGATTATTTACAACCAGGGGACAAGCATTGCGTGTGGTCGACAGTCATACACAAAAGTGGCAGCATCACGAGGGGTTGAACGGGAGGAAGAAGCCAAATAAACAAAAAAAAAAGAAAGGGGTGAAAAAAATAAACAGACATACCTCCCCGATGGTCAAGGTACCAATGACCTGCTTGGGATTACAAGGGACGATTAAAATTTTTTTTTTTGAGTAACCAATGAGGAAGAGTTATCCGGACAGAGAGATGGAGAGGAAAGGAAAAAATTTTCTTTCTCTCAGATGTTTTCAGTCATCTGGAGATCAGTGGAAGAAAAAAAATGTGTTTAATTTTTCTTTAAAAAGGGACTTTGGAACGAGGTGCAAATTATAGAAGAAATATGAATAGACATTCTCCAAGATTATTTTTTATGCCTCTCCGCAGCCTACCAGTGCCGAATGGACTTAGTGTGATGATTTTCAATTGATATGCGATAGTCCATTTATGAACTGACTCTGCATGATTCTCATCAGGCCCGATATGATTCCTCATTTAGACATTCTCCAAGATTATTTTTTATGCCTCTCCGCAGCCTACCAGTGCCGAATGGACTTGGTGTGATGATTTTCAATTGATATGCGATAGTCTATTTAAACTGACTCTGCATGATTCTCATCAGGCCCGATATGATTCCTCATTTAGACATTCTCCAAGATTATTATTTATACCTCTCTGCAACTTTCCATTATTAAACGGACTTGGTGTGATTTTCAACAAGATACAACTCTATGAACACTAATGAATAATATTTACATGGATGAGTGGTGCGCTTATTGCAAGAGACATTTCAATAATCATACAGGACTATCTAAGACGATTATCAAGTCTGCCGGATGCTGTGGTTATGGTGAGAAATTTTTTTATAATCCTTCCAAGTGATAAGGCCATTAAAAAAAAAAATATTTTGTTTTATGTGAATAATAAAAAAAATTTTTTCACTATTTAAGTTTTAATTGATAAAATTAATTAAAATAATAATAAAATAAAACTAATGAATATTTTTGGGGTAAATAGCCCTGAAGATTGTGCTGTGAGCATTTAAAAATATCCATTATTTAAGTTGAATTTAAAACAAAAGAATTAAGTGTAATAAGTAAATTATATCCTTATTGGTGAATCTTACTATTTGTTATTTGTATTTACCTTTTATATATTTTGAGAATAAATGTTTGAGTGTATATATATATTTGTGTTTTTTTCATGATTTCTTTTACTCTATTTATTTTCAGTGAATTAATAGATTAATAACCTTTAATATTAACGATCAGAATTCCTTTATTTGTTAATTTTATGTAACCCAATAGAATCCTAAATTTGCTAAGTTAGACGTTAAATAAGAGGAGTCTGAGCTATTGCGATTTTCCTTTATTTAAATTATTGATAAGTTTAAAAGAAAACAATTTTTTTTTGGTAATATCCAGTACAATCTTTCACAACGCGGATTGGGATATTATCTTAATATTACTTTATTAACACTAACCACTATCTTTTGCGTACCTTGTAATGTGGTGTAATTTTCCTCACAACATTACTAAAGTTTAATGGTGCTAATACCAGGTGTTTAATTTGCATTTAGGATTAAAAATTTAATTTTTTTTTTCTTCTGCATTTGATTATACATAGAAATATATATTCAGTATTACAAATTTTTCTCCTCAATTACCTATTTTCTATTTCTCTTCTTTTACTAACAAAACATCACTTACCTATATTGTGTAAAACAAAATTGATATTTTATGCATTTCTAGAAAAATTAATAATAATGAACAAAATTAATAATTATACGTATGAAATGAATTCTTACAGAGGAGAGCTGGTTTAGCTCACAGCACATTATAAAAAAAAAAAAAAAAAAAAAAAAAAAAGCCTTCGTTACTTAAGATTTGTTTATATATATATATATATATATATATATATATATATATATATATATATATATATATATATCTGTACTTTGAAAATTTATTTTGTGATTATTATTTATGTGTGTCTATAGAAAATAGTTAGGGGGATTTTGAAATTGCTATGAAATATTTTTTTTCTCTTTTCCTTTATGTGAGTGTAATTTCGATACCTAGATAAAAAAATTATATTTTGAGAGTACAGTACATAATAATTCACAGTGCTAAAAAAAGTTAAAAAAAAAAAAATTAAAGAAAAACAATTAAACATCAATCTGTTAGAGATTTTCAAAACAGATAAATAAATATGACAGGAAGAAAGGGAAGACAGGCTTCTCCCGAAAGGGAATCTTTCACTATTGGAGTGGATACTCTGATAAATTCATTACAAAATTTTGAGGATAAACCGGATCAAAACATAACACATTTTTTTTGAAGAATTTGAGGAGTTAGCTGTAGCGGCACAATTTCCCGACGACATAAAATTGGTGTTGGCGAAATCAAAATTCAAAGGGCAAGCAAGAGAAGTTATGAGAAATACAAATGAATTGCATAAAGCACAAGACTATAAAACGTTTAAACAAAATGCGATAAAACAATTCCAAAAAGAAAGATCTTTTGCTGATGCTCAGTTGCAATTTATAAATGCCAAACAAACAGCCAATCAAACTATTGAGGAATTCACAAAAAAGTTCAATATAGAAGCACAGAAATATCTTGCTCTATCAGGACATGAACAAAAGAATGGAGCCAAAGAATTATTAGAGACTATAAAATTAACAAAATATCTTGAGGCGCTAAGACCGGACATTTCTTTCGAATTAAAAAAATATCCACCTACAAATTTCGAAGACGCGGTAAAAAAAGTTAAAAACATCGAAAGTGCATTAAACAGTAAATGTGCAGGTGAAATAAATAATTTGACGGAAACAAGTGAAAATAAATTATTTGAGGCACTTATTAGCATGTCACAAGACCAAAAATCAGAGATACAACAGCTGAAAGAACAAATAAAAAGTTTACAAATTGACAAAAACGAAAGTGAACAAAACAAAGCGGAAATAAATCATATAACACAAAATTTTTGTCATATATGCAACAAGTCCAATCACCAGACACAAAATTGTTATTTTAATCAAAAAAGTGCGATTTTTTTTCAACCGAGGGGAGCACAAAACAATGTTAGGCCAAGATTTCACAAGAATTACTATCAAAATAACAATTATAGAAGCTTTACAAGATTTCCACAAAACTATGCACAACATTTTCAAGCGTCACAAACATTCAATTTTGCAAGATCTCATAACAATCAAATTAGATTTAATGATATGCAAAATCAGATGCCAAATTGGCAAAATTTGCACCAATCATCGATAGGACCTAATCAAATGTATCATGGAAATTATAATATGCAAAATATGGTTCCAATGCAAAATTTTGACCCAACACAGGGAAACAATACACAAATCGCATATACAGGGCAGCATCACAATTTCGCAGATATGCAAAATAGCCAAAATCTTTTGCCGCAAAATAATGAGAGAAACAGGGAACATCAGCCCACAATTACCTTTCCAAATGAAAACAGAGACAGAAGGGGTAGGCAAAATCATAACAGGAACAGAGGACAAAGTAATTTAAACCGGTAAAGGGACTTACAAAATTGAGAGAAATACAAGCCCGTAGGTCCCGCATCATTGAAAAAAAACAGGGTTATAACATAAAACATAAAGCAAACAAGGAACTAAAAATAATTAAACAAAAACAAACAAAAAAAACAGAGATAAGAAGAAATGAGAACAAAAAAAAAAAGATAATTAAAGAAAAATTAATTGCAAGTTGTAATTCGGGTAAAAGCAATGAATTACCAATATGGAATTTAAAAATAAAGAAAGATATAATTATACCCAGCCTTATTGATAGTGGGGCGAGTATAAGTTTAATATCCCCAGGGGTCTTCGAGAAAATAAAACAGACAGATATAAAAATTAAATATTTAGCCAATGCTATAAAAATTACAACTTTATCAAATAAATCGATTCCTTTTAAACACTGTGTAAAATTTAAGTTTAGATTTAACAACACTTTCTTAAATGGCACATTTTATGTAACTAAAGAAGAATTTGATCGTAATTACAAAATTATTTTAGGATACGATTTTTTAAAAAGTAAGAAAATAATTATGGATTTTGAAAATAATACTTTTAAACTCAATAACTCAATTATACAATTAAATCCTAACGAAGATCAAATTACTGAGGTAAATGAAATTAAGCCGATACAACAAAATGACGAATTTCAAACAATACCAAAACAAATTCACTCTTATCAGTATAATAAGATTCCGAAAATTAATACACGAGTATTCGTAGAGAAAAGCATTACTTTGAGACCCAGATAATCGAAGTTAGTGAACTTAATTTTTGATGGCAAATTAAAAAATGGACAACATTTTTTTTTTCAACCTAAATATAACAACAGTAAATTAGTAATCCAAAATTCAGTTCATGAAAATAAGAAAAATGAAAATAATTTATTCACAATATTAGTACAAAATAAATCTAAACAATACTTGAGACTTCACAAAGATCAGGAAATGGGAAAAATTACCACTGATTTTTTTATAAAAAAACAAAATAAATCAAATACTAATAATATTTACGAAGTTAATAATTTAAATATCACACAAATTAGAGAATTAAGAAAGAAAGAACTTTCAGAGAAGGATTTTAAAGTTGATCACTTAACACCAAAGGTACAAAAGGAAGTACTGACAATTTTAATGAGACACGCTACTGCTTTCAGCAAATCATATAAAACGCTAGGAGAAACAGATGTAATAAAACCGAACTTTAAACTAATGCACGACTTTCCAATACAAACGAAACCCTTTAAGTTAGCACATGAGGTAAAAAAATTCGCGGAGAAAGAAATTCAGGATTTATTGGATGCAGGTATCATAGAGTCCACGAATTCAAGTTATGCTTTCCCAGTAATTTTCGTAAAGAAAAATTCTACGTCAAAAACAAATGATAAGAATTTAATTAAATTTAGGATGGCTATAGATTTTAGAGCTCTTAATGATATATTAGAAAGCGACCCATACCCAGTACCTAACACAAAGGAGATTTTACAAAATATGGCAGGGAAAAAATTATACACTGTCTTAGATTTGCATTCTGCATTCTTTCAAATAAAATTAAGTGAGCAGGACAAGCATATGTTAGCATTTATCACGGAAGATAACCATTTTCAAATAACAAGGATGCCTTTTGGGACAAAAATTTCAACGAATCAATTTGCTCGTTTAATTGATATAGTTTTAGGAGACTTAAAGAAAAAATACAATATTCAATACTTTATTGATGACATAATAATTGGTTCAAATGATGTACAACAAATGCACATAATACTAGAAGCAGTATTAGAACAATTAGAAAAATTTAATCTTACAATTGAACCGACTAAACTAAAATTATACATGCCGGAAATAGATTTTTTGGGATACAAAATTAGTGAAAAGGGATATGCGCCCTCACAAAAAAATATCCAAAAAATAACAAACTTCGCAGTACCCACATCTCAAAAAACAGTTAGAGCATTTATTGGATTATGCACATATTTTAAAGCAACTATACATAATTATGCGGAGATAATAGCACCACTGACGGACCTCACTAAAGCTAATACAAAATTCAAATGGAATGACAAAGCACAAGAATCATTTGAAAAAATACAAAAAATTATAATGGAACAACCTACTATTCACCCCCCAGATTTTAGTAAAGAATTCTATATAATTACAGATGGATCGAAAATTGCAACATCGGGTATATTAGCACAAAAACAAGGAGATAAAATGATCCCAATCGAATTTACGGGAAGAAAATTAAAAGACTCAGAAAAGAAATATCCAAGCATGCAGATTGAACTTTTGGCAATCTACGAAACCATAACATATTTTAGAAACATTCTATTAGGACGAAAATTTTTTCTGCTAACAGATTCAAAGGCATTAACGTACCATTTACAGCTAGAAAAGCAGCCTGAGATTGTAGCAAGATGGTTACTAAAATTACAGGATTATGATTTTGAAGTATCGCATATTGCAGGTATCCATAATCCCGCTGATTTCTGTAGTAGATCGGTACATGCTCTATCAATAGCGGATAATTTGGACAAACATCTTTTCATGGTAAATAAAAAGCTAAATGCAGATAATATAAAAAAAGAACAATTAAATGACCCAAAATTAAAAGAAATTATTGAGGCCTTACAACAACAAAGAAAAATAAAAAAATATGAAAAGTATACTTTAAATAAAGATGGGATATTAATTCTGAAAAATTCACATAATTCAAATAATGCGGAATTATATATCGCACCGCAGAGCTTAAAAGAAGATATTCTAAACAGTGCACATGTCCCACATTTTGCTTTCTTAAAAACTTATGGTATTATAAAAGAAAGATTTTTCTGGTACAGAATGTATCGAGATAAAACAATTCTGTACAAAATGCGTAACATGCAACACATTTAAACAACACAGAACGATAAAAATTCCTTTTAAAACAATGGATAAAAATTACCTCCCAGAACAAAGACTGGTATGCGATGTAATTGGACCTTTAATTCCATCTTTAAATAGGAATAAATTTGTACTGACAGTCATAGACACTGCCACACGGTACTTGCAAGCATTTCCACTTAAATCGACGGACACTAGGGTCATAATCAATGCTCTCAATGGTTACTTTAGTGCATTCGGATTAGCAAGATATTTTTCCACTGATAATGGATCTTATTTCAAATCGAAGGATTTTAAAGATTACATGAAAAATTTAAATATCGAACTAATCCCCTCATCAATTTATCACCCTGAAAGCCAATCGATTTCGGAAAGGATTAATAGGGATTTAAAAGCTTCAATAGCAGCTATGTGTAATAAAACTTATGAATGGGATACGAAACTTCAATATTTTATTTTGATGCATAACTCAACTGTACATAGAATAACAAAATTCTCTCCAAGCATGTTATTTTTTGGAAGAGAAATAAAAACGCCTTTCACAAACTTCGAAGTACATGACATGTCTTCTTATAGCAAATGCGTTCAAAATAAATTAAAACATATGCACGAAATAAGAAAAGAGGTTATCAAAAATCAGGAAATAGCAGATAGGGAATTAAATAAAAATTCAAAAGCAAAACACAAGGAGTTACAATTAGGCGATGAGGTATACTTAAAACTGCTGATAAAACCTAAAGCGTTACATCAGAAATTTTTAGGCCCATATTATGTTGAGAGAATTTTCAGGAATGACAACTATCTCTTTAAAAACAAGGATAGACCCGATCTAAAGCCTATTAGAATTCATATTTCTAAATTATTTGCGCCCAATATGGCAAGCAAAACTAAAACAAATAATCATTCGTTAGGGAACACAAGTACGTAAGTAAAATAAATAAATAAATAAAACAAATAAATAAGTAAATAAAAATGTATAATTCAAATGATTCATTAAAACTGATTCACTTGTCTACTGAAACTGTCAAAGTTTTCTAAAATAAATAAAAATAAGTAAATAAATAAATAAATAATAATCATAATTCATTAAACATATTGGCTTAAATTATAAACTTTTACAATTAAATACTAATGACTTCTAAAAATGTTCGACTTTCATGTACAAAAAGAAATATCTCTAATACAAAACTAAATGTTAATTTTTTTTCCTCATGGTCTCACATGATTAATAAATATAGTATTCAACAAAAAAAAAAAAAAAAAAAAAAAAAGTAAAAGTAAAACTGGATAATTCATGGCTGATTAATTTTTTTTATTAATATTCAGCGTAAAAATGGATTTTAAAACACTATGAACAATAATAACAGTTAAATAACTAAATAAAACAGAATAAAATAAAATATTTATTACAACATATAGATATAAAAAAGGGCTACATTATAATCTCATCGGAAATATATATTTCGTACTGCCCGGGATGCAAATTTTTATTGCTGGTCGATAGTTTGCATTGTACAAAAAATATTTTTCTTGAGATTGTATGTAAATGAGATTGCCCACAGTAAATATATTAGTCATAAAGATTTTATATAAATAATCATATCCTATTAATTAATATAGCAATAAAATTAGATTAGAACAAAATTTGAGATACATAAAGAAACTATTAACCACAAACTCTAAAATACTCATACGTTCTAAAAAGAAATAAATAAAATACATAAATAAAAATAAATGAATAAATAAATGAATAAAATAACTAAATAAAATAAATTTAATTAATTTTTCACAACTCTCATATGATGGAGACAGTAACAATATGTATAAAAGCGGTTACATAACAACCAGACACAATAATCTAATAAAAATATTAATAAAGCCAGTGAGGAAAAATAAATAGACAGTCAATTAAAAAGAATTCAAGTGAGAGAACGTTTCAGTGACAAAAATTTAATATACGACATAGATAAACGTATGTAAAAAAAAAAAAAAAAAAAAAAAGGAAAGAAGAAGTGATTTAAGATGAAGATTTTTTTTCTCTCAAATATTGTTGATGAAAATAACAAAAACACTTTTTACGATTCAAAAAAAAAAAAAAAAAAAGAGATGTTTTGGAGAAATTTTCTCTTATTTCAGAGATTAGTAAACTTTCAAAATTTCGCTAGTTGGGGAAGTTTGTTTTTGTTCATAGGCATAGTTCATAGAAATATAGAACATGCCAAGTAAAATACACACCCATTTCTGGAATTTTATAATACAGATGTATATATATATACATAAAAATAAAATAAAAAGAAATGATGGAAAAATATAGATATCGTAATGGCAAATATGTCTTATATTTCGGTATTTTTCAATGGCCAACTCAATGGAACGATTATTTTCTCACCTATAATGTAATGTGTATATTATTTTATAATTTAGTATTACTTTGTTTATTGTTATTACATATATGCAAAAAAAAAAAAAAATGATAAAGTATTTTGATACCTTCTTAATGTCGATGTAATCATATGAAAAATCTGTATATATATTTTAGTTTATCTTGTATGAGATGTTTTTTTTTTCTTAAACAAAGGGGAGATAAGCCTGTAGTGACGAAATTGTCACGACATTGCTTAAGTAAATATGTATAAAAAGAAAATGAACAGCACAATCAAAAAAATATAAATAGATATATAAAAATTTAAAAAATTTTTTGAATTTATTTTAGCAATAACCAAGGAATAATAATTATAATATTTTTAATTATTAGGTAAAGTTGAAAGCTAATTGCAGTAAAAACTGCAAGATTTTATTTATAATAATAATAATAATAATGCACGTGTGTAGTCTTGGAGGGATTATCACCACTAATTCCCAGACAGACAATATGGGGCAATAAAACTATAAACTACCCAGCTAGAAAAAGTTTGTAAAAAAAGTGTAAAAAAAAAAGTGCATAAAAAGTGAGCGTATTTGGCACCTCTGCTTATACACAAAAAGTACAAACCGAATTGTTGACAAAAAGTGTATACGTAAATTGTTCACTTTTTGTGCACAATCAGAGGTGCCAAATACGCTCACTTTTTATGCACTTATTTTTTTTATACTTTTTTTGTATACCTAAATTTTTCACTTTTTATGCACAATCAGAGGCGCCAAGTACGCTCACTTTTTGTGCACTTATTTTTTTATATTTTTTTTGTATACCTAAATTGTACACTTTTTATGCACAGAGGTGCCAAATACGCTCAGATTTTGTGCGCATTTTTTTGTACACTTCTTTGCATACTGAATAGCCCTAAATTGTATACATTATGTGAATAATCGGAAATGCCAAATACACTGATTTTGTGCACTTTTCCTTTTACACACCAAATAGTCTTACACTGTACACTTTTTATACATAATCAGAGGTGCAGAGAAAAAATATACACAGGTTTTTTTTTTCTGCTAATTAATTAAAATCTGCGGAGATTAAACTTATATCTATAAAAATGCATATAAATTTTAGATTGTGAACAAAAGCATACATTAAGTAAATAAACCTGCAATGAAAATTGAAATATCATAAAAAATGCTCAGTCAAAAAATTATTTCAAATCTACAGGGGAAAAAAAATCGTTTGGCAGAAAATTTTGAAAATGACGTGACAATTGATTTTTCTTTAGTTATCGAATGATAATTCTGTGTGTGCTTGTTAAAATGCAAAACATAGCAAAAAAAAAAAAAAAAAAAAAAAAAGAAAAAAAGAAAAAAAATGCAAGTAAAAAATTTGTAAAGGATGATTCTATTTGTTTAACATTAGATTTTAAAAGTTGTCACATAACTAGTTGTAAGCTCATCAGGATAATTCCAAAAAATCCCCGCCAGAATCATCTAACAGCTGCAGGTAGATCTAGATTTCGAAGATACTAACTATTAATTTTATCAACAAAAACTAAATCAAGATTAGGCATAATCCTAGTTTAACAATTTTATCTGGTCATTTTCCTTTTTTTTTTTTTTTTTTTTTTTACAATAAAAGTTGGTTTTATTGAAATCATGTTAGCCCCCCCCCCAACTCTATTATTACTGTAAAATCCTGATTGTAATCCCTTAATACTTTGAAGCAGTGTTCTCGCTGTTGCTCACCAATGTGTCGAATTGCGATTAAATTCTTAATTTGGCGAGTAAACAAGCGATTAGGTTCGCCAAATTGCTAGTGCTCAATTTTTGCTTTTTCTTTTTTGTTTTTCATACATATGCATATACAGTAGACTCCCTCAAATCCGCAGAGCTTGGGACCAGGGGTTGTGCGAATTTTAGAATTTTGCAGATTTCTGGTCATTGCTTTGTTTGCATTTTTTAAACAGTAATTTGAATGTAATTAATAGTGCATTCGCAACTATAATGAATGCTTACAATATAATAAAATATTAATATAGTAATGAACTAAAAATAATAAAAGTTTAGATAATTTTTTAAATGATTAAAGTTCTAATAGCAAAGGTCAAGTTAATAATCAATAGTGTATGATTAAATATTCATTATAAAGATTAATATTCTTCCAAAATTATTCAAGAAAACTTGCCTCATAAAAGTACATTACTAATTCACATAAAAATCATAAAATAAGGATTTTTTTTTCAAGTTTAGCCAAGCTTAATAACCAAAATATCTTGATAATGCATAATATATTTGGTAATGAACATTGTAATTACCAGTAATATCAGCAATATCTTAAATTTTTTCAAAAAAATAAAAAATTTCTTTATGAAAAAAACATGAAAATAGAGTATTAAGAAAATTATAAATTAAAAAATATATGAAATTGAAACAAAATTAAGAAAAAATCAAATTTTGTCCCAATATCTAAACTGAAATTTTCATTGTTTACATCCATAAAATATGTGTGAATTTTAGAGAGTTGCAGATTTCTGGTTTGTGGATTTCAGGAAGTCTACTGTATATATATATATATATATTTAATATATACATATTTTTTATATTTGTAGTGCATAGTTGAAATTAGATTAATAACAATCGCTGTCACAGTTTGAACTACACGGCGAATCCATTTTGCTAATACTTTTTTCATTTGGCGAATGTATTTTATTTTTAATTCGCCAAATTACTAATGTTGGTCAAATGTCAGCGAGAACACTGCTTTCAAGCAATTTTTATTTTCCACACTCACATATAAGCCCCCCTCCTACCACACACACACCTCTTTTGTGGTAAAAAAATATTTAAAAATCTAAGTGTTAAACTGTGTGTTTAACACTTTCATAACAAGTACTCACTGGAAACTTTTTAAAATTATTTATTGCTACCAGATAGTAATATCATATTTGCTCATAGGCCATAATAAAAACCGTTGAATGTAAACATACAATTATTTCATTTATTTTACCTATTACATGTATATTCATAGAAACTTATCAAAATATTTAATCTACATTCAGTGACTTAATGAGAACTTGAGCTAGTTCATACACAGGGTGCATAAAAGTGCTTATTTTTTAGTACTCCTATTTCTGAATTTTGCTTATACTGTTAAAGGAATGAAAACCCTGTGTAAAAATGAAAAACAACGGTATATACTGAATACAGCACTGAAGTGTAATAAATATTATTTTTAATGCATGTTGCTGATATTCAATTTCTGTTCTTGGAGATGCATACAATCCTCTCAAATATTAAACTTTTCTTTTAATGAAAAAAAAATCCCCAAAGGGACCTTTTTTTAAGAATGATCCATATGCATATATTTACAGTAGTACTCCGGTGATCCAAAAATTGACTTAACCAAAAGATCTTAAAATTCCAAGTCCTTTTTAAATGTAAAAAATTTTACTGTCAACACTATTTTTACCGATGTCAATTGACACCTTTCAACATATTTTGTTTTATGATTACTGTTTTATTTATAAGTTTTACACCAAAACAATTCCAAATCATTTTTAATACATTGAAATTTGTTTTAATTAGCTTTAAAAATTAGAAGCAAAAATCAGAACTTTGAAAGGTGCTTTTGGACACTAGTAGAAATAGTGTTAAAAAAAAACAAAAACATGTTTTTTATTAAAAAAACAGAGTTAACTTACTTATTTGGTCCACTGCATAATTTTGAGCTCTTTATTATATATATATGTAAAATACTTCATTATTTTACATAATATGTTGCGATTTTCTTTTGATTTTCAACTTTGCATGGTATCAATGCTGATTTATCACGCCATCTTTTAAATAACAACACATTTGTTGTTGCATCTTCTTGTACTTCAATATCTCAAAGTGACACATTTTTTATCTCAGTAGCTTCACTGTGTGTAATCCTGTTCCACATCTACGACATAATCTGTAACACGTTACAACATTTTTATTACAGCACTGTACTAACTATCAAGCTTTTCACCATAAGCTTCTCAGTTATTAAAAAAAATCCTATGGAACCCCGGTTAATCGAAAATGCTTTGGTCCCATACTTTTAAGATAAGAACCATGGGTGCAAGTTTGAAATTTTGTCAAGACTGAAAATATTTTGAATTCCCCTTCTACTAACTGGGTCTGAGTGAACATCTACACACACACGTAGCTTGCATTTTTACCCACGACCCTATGATGATGTCCCCCCCCTCCCCCCCCCTTGATCTTTAGCCAAAATTTGGCATTTTTGTGCAATCTTTTGCCAAAATTTGCTACTTTTGACAAAAATCAGACTTTGTACAGCCTCAGGAAAAAAAAAGCTGAACTTTCAAGGACATTTGACAAAATTAGAACTTTTCTGTAATTTTTTAACAAAATTAGCCTTTTTTGCGAACTTCTTACAAAAATCGCACTTTTTTCCACTGTTTTTTCAATGACATTTGCATTATCAATGATCCTTTAGAGATATTCGTAGTTTTTCTCACCCTTTTTTGACAAAATTCAGATATTTTCCACAATCTTTTGAGAAAATTTGCATATTTACTGCAATCCTTCGTCAAAACTCGTGTATTTTCCATGATCTTTCGTCAAAATTTTCATATTTTCTGCTCCCTTTTGTCAAAATACACTTTTTTCTGTGATCTTTTGAAAAAACTCTCGTATTTTCTATGATCCTTCTAGAAAATTCTCATTTTCTGTGATCTTTCAACAAAATTGTGATTTTTCTTCGATCTTTCGATAAAATTCGCGATTTTCCTCCGATCTTTCGTCAAATTAGAGATTTTCTGCTCCTTTCTACAAAATACTTCTATTTACCTCAATCTTACAACAAATTACTCATATTTTTCGGCAAAATTTACATATTTTCTGTGATCTTTCGGAAAAATTCGGGTATTGTTCGTGATCTTGAGGAAAAATTTGGATATTTTCTGCGATCTTTTGGAAAAATTCACATATTTTCTGAAATTTTTCGGCAAAATTCGCATATTTCTCTTGATCTTTCGACAAACTCTCTCAATTTTTTGACAAAATTAGAACACTTCTTCGATCTTTCAAGAAAATTAGAGTATTTTCCAGGATCTTTCCACAAAAAGTAGAGTATTTACCACGATCTTCGACAAAAAATAGAGTATTTTTCACGATTATCTTAGAAAATTAGAATATTTTCGTAATCCTTTAACAAAAGCCGCAACTTTTTACATAATCCTTTGACCGAAGTCGCGCTTTTTCCAAAATCCTATGATGGAAAGAGTTACCTCCCACTTTTTTTGGAGAAAATAGTTTTTTTCCAGGATCGTTTGAAAAATTTATAGGTTTTTTGCACAGTTGCATTGGTTTAGAGGTATAAAAAATTTGAGAATTTTCTTGATTGCCTTTGTAAAAATTGCGAATTTTCTTGATTGCCTTTGTAAAAATCGATAATTTTGTCGACCAGACTCGAAAAATCAAATTTCATCGATTGGCTTTGTAAAAATCACGTATTTTGTCGATCCAATTCGTAAAAATCTAATTTTTGTTGTTAAACAAGAAAAAAAATCAATCATTTTGTTGATCGGCTGTGGAAAAGTTGCGAATTTTACCTATCGTGTGAAAAAAAATTGCAAATTTCATCGATTGGCTTTGTAAAAGTCACGAATTATGTCGATAGCTTTGTAAAACTTGCGATTTTCGTCAATCGGTTTCATAAAAATCATAAATTTTATTGATTAGATGCAGAAAAATTTTAAATTTTGGCAACTGTCTTTGTAAAAATCACAAATTTTGTTGATAAGTGCAGAAAAATTGCGAATTTTCTCAATTGGCTTTATAAAAGCGATATTTTTGTTCGAAACCGTTTTGTCGACTAAACTCGAAAGATCGCACATTTTGTCGATTCATTTTGTAAAAATCTTATTTTTGTTGTCAAACAAGAAAAAAATCGATAATTTTGTGGATCAGCTGTGGAAAAATTGCGAATTTTACTGATCACGTGAAAAAAAACGTAAATTTCGTTCATTGGCTTTTTAAAAATCACGAATTTTGTAGATTGCTTTGTAAAAATCGAGATTTCCGTCAATAGGTTTCATAAAAATCATAAATTTTATTGATTAGATGCAGAAATTTTTTTAATTTGGCAACTGTCTTTGTAAAAATCACAAATTTTGTTGATAAGTGCAGAAAAATTGCGAATTTTCTCAATTGGCTTTATAAAAGCGATATTTTTGTTCGAAACCGTTTTGTCGACCAAACTCGAAAGATCGCACATTTTGTCGATTCATTTTGTAAAAATCTTATTTTTGTTGTCAAACAAGAAAAAATCGATAATTTTGTTGATCAGCTGTGGAAAAATTGCGAATTTTACTGATCATGTGGAAAAAAAATTGCAAATTCTGCCGATTGGCTCTGTAAAAATCACGAATTCTGTCGATTGCTTTGTAAAAATGGCGATTTTCGTCAATCGGTTTCATAAAAATCAGAAATTTTATTGATCAGATGAAGAAAAATTGTGAATTTTGGCAACTGTCTTTGTAAAAATCATGAATTTTGTTGATTTATGCAGTAAAATTGCAAATTTTCTTAATCGGCTTCGTAAAAATCAATATTTTTGTTGACCAGACTCGAAAAATCGTAAATTCCATCGATCAGCTTCATAAAAATCGCAGATTTTGTCGAATCATTTTGTAAAAATCTTATTTTTGTTGTCAAACAAGAAAAAATTGATAATTTTGTTGATCAGCTGTGGAAAAATTGTGAATTTTACTGATCATGTGAAAAACAATTGCAAATTCTGCCGATTGGCTCTGTAAAAATCACAAATTCTGAGGATTGCTTTGTAAAAATGGCGATTTTCGTCAATCGGTTTCATAAAAATCAGAAATTTTATTGATCAGATGCAGAAAAAATTGTGAATTTTGGCAACTGTCTTTGTAAAAATCACGAATTTTGTTGATTGGTGCAGAAAAATTGCAAATTTTCTTAATCGGCTCTGTAAAAATCAATAATTTTGTTGATCAGACTCAAAAAATCATAAATTCCATCGATCAGCTTCATAAAAATCGCACATTTTGTCAATTTATTTTGTAAAAATCTTATTTTTGTTGTCAAACAAGAAAAAATCGATAATTTTGTTGATCAGCTGTGGAAAAATTGCGAATTTTACTGATCATGTGGAAAAAAATTGCAAATTCTGCCGATTGGCTCTGTAAAAATCACGAATTCTGTCGATTGCTTTGTAAAAATGGCGATTTTCGTCAATCGGTTTCATAAAAATCAGAAATTTTATTGATCAGATGAAGAAAAATTGTGAATTTTGGCAACTGTCTTTGTAAAAATCATGAATTTTGTTGATTTATGCAGTAAAATTGCAAATTTTCTTAATCGGCTTCGTAAAAATCAATATTTATGTTGACCAGACTCGAAAAATCGTAAATTCCATCGATCAGCTTCATAAAAATCGCAGATTTTGTCGATTCATTTTGTAAAAATCTTATTTTTGTTGTCAAACAAGAAAAAATTGATAATTTTGTTGATCAGCTGTGGAAAAATTGTGAATTTTACTGATCATGTGAAAAACAATTGCAAATTCTGCCGATTGGCTCTGTAAAAATCACAAATTCTGTGGATTGCTTTGTAAAAATGGCGATTTTCGTCAATCGGTTTCATAAAAATCAGAAATTTTATTGATCAGATGCAGAAAAAATTGTGAATTTTGGCAACTTTCTTTGTAAGAACCACGAATTTTGTTCATTGGTGCAGAAAAATTGGGAATTTTCTTAATCGGCTATGTAAAAATCAATAATTTTGTTGATCAGACTCAAAAAATCATAAATTCCATCGATCAGCTTCATAAAAATCGCACATTTTGTCAATTTATTTTGTAAAAATCTTATTTTTGTTGTCAAACAAGAAAAAATCGATAATTTTGTTGATCAGCTGTGGAAAAATTGCGAATTTTACTGATCATGTGGAAAAAAAATTGCAAATTCTGCCGATTGGCTCTGTAAAAATCACGAATTCTGTCGATTGCTTTGTAAAAATGGCGATTTTCGTCAATCGGTTTCATAAAAATCAGAAATTTTATTGATCAGATGAAGAAAAATTGTGAATTTTGGCAACTGTCTTTGTAAAAATCATGAATTTTGTTGATTTATGCAGTAAAATTGCAAATTTTCTTAATCGGCTTCGTAAAAATCAATATTTATGTTGACCAGACTCGAAAAATCGTAAATTCCATCGATCAGCTTCATAAAAATCGCAGATTTTGTCGATTCATTTTGTAAAAATCTTATTTTTGTTGTCAAACAAGAAAAAATTGATAATTTTGTTGATCAGCTGTGGAAAAATTGTGAATTTTACTGATCATGTGAAAAACAATTGCAAATTCTGCCGATTGGCTCTGTAAAAATCACAAATTCTGTGGATTGCTTTGTAAAAATGGCGATTTTCGTCAATCGGTTTCATAAAAATCAGAAATTTTATTGATCAGATGCAGAAAAAATTGTGAATTTTGGCAACTGTCTTTGTAAGAACCACGAATTTTGTTCATTGGTGCAGAAAAATTGGGAATTTTCTTAATCGGCTATGTAAAAATCAATAATTTTGTTGACCAGACTCAAAAAATCGTAAATTCCATCGATCAGCTTCATAAAAATCACACATTTTGTCAATTTATTTTGTAAAAATCTTATTTTTGTTATCAAACAAGAAAAAATCGATAATTTTGTAGATTAGCTGTGGAAAAATTGTGAATTTTACCGATCATGTGAAAAACAATTGCGATTTTTGTCAATCAGCTTCGTAAAAATCAAATTTTATTGATCAAATAAAGAAAAATTGTGAATTTTCTCAATCGTTTACTTAAAAATTGATAATTTCGTCGACCAGACTCGAAGAATCATAAACCACATTGATCGGCTTCATAAAAATCGCATATTTTGTCAACCCATTTCTTAAAAATCATAATTTTTGTTTACTTCATCAATTAGCTGTGGAAAAATTGTGTATTTTACCAATCATGTGAAGAAAGATTGCAAATTTCTTCGATTGGCTTTGTAAAAGTCATGAATTTTGTAAATTGCTTTTAAAAATTTTAATTTCCGTAGATCGGTTTCGAAAAAATCATAAATTTTTTTGATCAGGCATAGAAAAATTGTGAATTTTCTCGATCGGTCATGTAAAAATCAATAATTTTGTTGACCAGACTTGAAAAATCATAAATTCCATTGATCAGCTTCATAAAAGTCGCACATTTTGTCGATTCATTATGTAAAAATTTTATTTTTGTTGTCAAACAAGAAAAAATCGATAATTTTGGTGATCAGCTTTAGAAAAATTGTGAATTTTACCAATCATGTGAAAACAATTGCAAATTCCATTGATTGGCTCTGTAAAAATCACGAATTCTGTCGATTGCTTTGTAAAAATCATGATTTTCGTCAATCGGTTTCATGAAAATCAGAAATTTTATTGATCAGACGCAGAAAAAATTGTGAATTTTGGCAACTATCTTTGTAAAAATCATGAATTTTGTTGATTGGTGCAGAAAAATTGTGAATTTTCTTAAACGGCTATGTAAAAACAGATAATTTTGTTGACCAGCTCCATAAAAATCGCACATTTTATCGATTCATTTTGTAAAAATCTTATTTTTGTTGTCAAACAAGAAAAAAATCGATAATTTTGTGGATCAGCTGTGGAAAAATTGCGAATTTTACTGATCACGTGAAAAAAAACGTAAATTTCGTTCATTGGCTTTTTAAAAATCACGAATTTTGTAGATTGCTTTGTAAAAATCGAGATTTCCGTCAATAGGTTTCATAAAAATCATAAATTTTATTGATTAGATGCAGAAATTTTTTTAATTTGGCAACTGTCTTTGTAAAAATCACAAATTTTGTTGATAAGTGCAGAAAAATTGCGAATTTTCTCAATTGGCTTTATAAAAGCGATATTTTTGTTCGAAACCGTTTTGTCGACCAAACTCGAAAGATCGCACATTTTGTCGATTCATTTTGTAAAAATCTTATTTTTGTTGTCAAACAAGAAAAAATCGATAATTTTGTTGATCAGCTGTGGAAAAATTGCGAATTTTACTGATCATGTGGAAAAAAAATTGCAAATTCTGCCGATTGGCTCTGTAAAAATCACGAATTCTGTCGATTGCTTTGTAAAAATGGCGATTTTCGTCAATCGGTTTCATAAAAATCAGAAATTTTATTGATCAGATGAAGAAAAATTGTGAATTTTGGCAACTGTCTTTGTAAAAATCATGAATTTTGTTGATTTATGCAGTAAAATTGCAAATTTTCTTAATCGGCTTCGTAAAAATCAATATTTTTGTTGACCAGACTCGAAAAATCGTAAATTCCATCGATCAGCTTCATAAAAATCGCAGATTTTGTCGAATCATTTTGTAAAAATCTTATTTTTGTTGTCAAACAAGAAAAAATTGATAATTTTGTTGATCAGCTGTGGAAAAATTGTGAATTTTACTGATCATGTGAAAAACAATTGCAAATTCTGCCGATTGGCTCTGTAAAAATCACAAATTCTGAGGATTGCTTTGTAAAAATGGCGATTTTCGTCAATCGGTTTCATAAAAATCAGAAATTTTATTGATCAGATGCAGAAAAAATTGTGAATTTTGGCAACTGTCTTTGTAAAAATCACGAATTTTGTTGATTGGTGCAGAAAAATTGCAAATTTTCTTAATCGGCTCTGTAAAAATCAATAATTTTGTTGATCAGACTCAAAAAATCATAAATTCCATCGATCAGCTTCATAAAAATCGCACATTTTGTCAATTTATTTTGTAAAAATCTTATTTTTGTTGTCAAACAAGAAAAAATCGATAATTTTGTTGATCAGCTGTGGAAAAATTGCGAATTTTACTGATCATGTGGAAAAAAATTGCAAATTCTGCCGATTGGCTCTGTAAAAATCACGAATTCTGTCGATTGCTTTGTAAAAATGGCGATTTTCGTCAATCGGTTTCATAAAAATCAGAAATTTTATTGATCAGATGAAGAAAAATTGTGAATTTTGGCAACTGTCTTTGTAAAAATCATGAATTTTGTTGATTTATGCAGTAAAATTGCAAATTTTCTTAATCGGCTTCGTAAAAATCAATATTTATGTTGACCAGACTCGAAAAATCGTAAATTCCATCGATCAGCTTCATAAAAATCGCAGATTTTGTCGATTCATTTTGTAAAAATCTTATTTTTGTTGTCAAACAAGAAAAAATTGATAATTTTGTTGATCAGCTGTGGAAAAATTGTGAATTTTACTGATCATGTGAAAAACAATTGCAAATTCTGCCGATTGGCTCTGTAAAAATCACAAATTCTGTGGATTGCTTTGTAAAAATGGCGATTTTCGTCAATCGGTTTCATAAAAATCAGAAATTTTATTGATCAGATGCAGAAAAAATTGTGAATTTTGGCAACTTTCTTTGTAAGAACCACGAATTTTGTTCATTGGTGCAGAAAAATTGGGAATTTTCTTAATCGGCTATGTAAAAATCAATAATTTTGTTGATCAGACTCAAAAAATCATAAATTCCATCGATCAGCTTCATAAAAATCGCACATTTTGTCAATTTATTTTGTAAAAATCTTATTTTTGTTGTCAAACAAGAAAAAATCGATAATTTTGTTGATCAGCTGTGGAAAAATTGCGAATTTTACTGATCATGTGGAAAAAAAATTGCAAATTCTGCCGATTGGCTCTGTAAAAATCACGAATTCTGTCGATTGCTTTGTAAAAATGGCGATTTTCGTCAATCGGTTTCATAAAAATCAGAAATTTTATTGATCAGATGAAGAAAAATTGTGAATTTTGGCAACTGTCTTTGTAAAAATCATGAATTTTGTTGATTTATGCAGTAAAATTGCAAATTTTCTTAATCGGCTTCGTAAAAATCAATATTTATGTTGACCAGACTCGAAAAATCGTAAATTCCATCGATCAGCTTCATAAAAATCGCAGATTTTGTCGATTCATTTTGTAAAAATCTTATTTTTGTTGTCAAACAAGAAAAAATTGATAATTTTGTTGATCAGCTGTGGAAAAATTGTGAATTTTACTGATCATGTGAAAAACAATTGCAAATTCTGCCGATTGGCTCTGTAAAAATCACAAATTCTGTGGATTGCTTTGTAAAAATGGCGATTTTCGTCAATCGGTTTCATAAAAATCAGAAATTTTATTGATCAGATGCAGAAAAAATTGTGAATTTTGGCAACTGTCTTTGTAAGAACCACGAATTTTGTTCATTGGTGCAGAAAAATTGGGAATTTTCTTAATCGGCTATGTAAAAATCAATAATTTTGTTGACCAGACTCAAAAAATCGTAAATTCCATCGATCAGCTTCATAAAAATCACACATTTTGTCAATTTATTTTGTAAAAATCTTATTTTTGTTATCAAACAAGAAAAAATCGATAATTTTGTAGATTAGCTGTGGAAAAATTGTGAATTTTACCGATCATGTGAAAAACAATTGCGATTTTTGTCAATCAGCTTCGTAAAAATCAAATTTTATTGATCAAATAAAGAAAAATTGTGAATTTTCTCAATCGTTTACTTAAAAATTGATAATTTCGTCGACCAGACTCGAAGAATCATAAACCACATTGATCGGCTTCATAAAAATCGCATATTTTGTCAACCCATTTCTTAAAAATCATAATTTTTGTTTACTTCATCAATTAGCTGTGGAAAAATTGTGTATTTTACCAATCATGTGAAGAAAGATTGCAAATTTCTTCGATTGGCTTTGTAAAAGTCATGAATTTTGTAAATTGCTTTTAAAAATTTTAATTTCCGTAGATCGGTTTCGAAAAAATCATAAATTTTTTTGATCAGGCATAGAAAAATTGTGAATTTTCTCGATCGGTCATGTAAAAATCAATAATTTTGTTGACCAGACTTGAAAAATCATAAATTCCATTGATCAGCTTCATAAAAGTCGCACATTTTGTCGATTCATTATGTAAAAATTTTATTTTTGTTGTCAAACAAGAAAAAATCGATAATTTTGGTGATCAGCTTTAGAAAAATTGTGAATTTTACCAATCATGTGAAAACAATTGCAAATTCCATTGATTGGCTCTGTAAAAATCACGAATTCTGTCGATTGCTTTGTAAAAATCATGATTTTCGTCAATCGGTTTCATGAAAATCAGAAATTTTATTGATCAGACGCAGAAAAAATTGTGAATTTTGGCAACTATCTTTGTAAAAATCATGAATTTTGTTGATTGGTGCAGAAAAATTGTGAATTTTCTTAAACGGCTATGTAAAAACAGATAATTTTGTTGACCAGCTCCATAAAAATCGCACATTTTATCGATTCATTTTGTAAAAATCTTATTTTTGTTGTCAAACAAGAAAAGATTGATACTTTTTATTAGTAATTTTTGATGAATTAAATTTTTTTCCCCGATCATTAGGAGAAATTTACACTTTTCCAGCAATCCTTTGAAGAAATTTACCCAACACAGTGAGGTTTGTACTGGCATTTTTGTTGTATTTCATCTGTTACCTCTCCCCATATAAAAATGACAACAAATTTTAATGCATACTCCCATCAATCCCAGAGATAATGAAATTCATCGTCAAAAAAGCAGAAATCCACGTTTCTTCGGAAAATAATCTGTAGGTAAAATATTTTTACAATTGAAGCATTAATTAATCAAACAGTCACTTACCTGTGGTGTATTGTCTTATTTTTTAAATGTTTATTAACAACCTAAATTTTTCAAATAGTAAGTAATAAAAACTAAACATGACATGAAGCAAAATAAAGGTTTAATGAAAAAGAATCTGCAAAAAAGAAAATAAAATTGTAATGCCCATCTCATGTCTTTTTTCACCTCACAAAACACTTATAATTTAAGGGGGAATTAATTTTTATTTTTCATAAGAATTTCCATTAGTTTTGAAAAGCAATCTAAGCATCTAGTAAATGTCAAATAATCAGCAAATTAAATTAATATCAGTGATTAAATCAATATCAATGAATAAATTAACATGAACAATTAAATTAATAATGTGTGGTTGTTATTACAAACAATAACCATGCATTGATATCATTCGTCAGAGCTCCCCCTCCTCCCATAAAACTATAACGCTATATTTGTAGAGCTAGCTAATTCGGAAAGATTTTCAAGTCCCTGCAAATTCATAAACTTGGAGCAAAAGGCGAAATTTTTTTTCGATCCCGATTGATTCCACAGGGTTTGCATGTGCTTACAAATGACTGAGTCATCTGAAATTTTCACAGAGATACTTGTAAAAAAATAACTTTGGTATAAACGCTATAATTTAAATTAGAAATAATAAAAATAAAAAACGACGGAACGCGCGGTAGTATCCATTCGATTCTCTCGCTTCGCGGTCGAGTGACGTCACATGTAAACACACCAGCTCCAAGTCTCTGTGTTGAGAAGTATTAATCCTTCTGATTCCTAGAGTCGGAAAGATCGCTACAGCGGTACATGAGAGAAAAATAAATAAATTAATAATTATTAAAAAGGATTCGTCTGATTTTTGAAAGCGCAAGTGATTTTCATAATAATTGGAAGCTATAACTGATAAGGGAAAAGGGCAAATTGTAAGCTCGTTGAAAAAGTGGAGTGTTTGCGCGCGTGTTGTGAGCATGTGTGTGTGTGTGTGTGGGGGGGGGGGGGTCCACTTCACTTCCCTCGATTTTAAAACTTAATTATTTAATTTTTTTTTTTTTTTTTTTTTTGAAAAACTTCATAAAATTTATTCTTTTCGAGAAATTTAAAATAAAAAACGAAGTAACACATTTTCTGATAGGGGGATGAAAGCATGTGAGAGCAATTGCCCCCCCTTCTTTTTAAAATTTGATTAATTAAAATTTATTTTTCACTTTTTTTGAAATTCGTAGTCAAATTTATTATTTTCGAGTAACTTAAAAAAAAAAATATAAATTTTGCAATGGGGGAAGGGCATAGAACGGCTTTTGCCCCTCTCTCGATTTTGAAATTTAACTAAGTTTTGTTTTTCTACGATTTTGAAAAACACAGCAAAATTAATTCTTTCTAGGAGTAGGCACATTTTGCCCTTAACAGGATTTTGAAATTTAATTAACTTTTTTTTTTTTTTTCGTTTTGAAATGCCCAATAAAATATGTTTATTTCAAGTAATTTAAAATTAAACGATTTTTATGGGAAGAAGTCATATGAGAGTCATTGCCTCTCCCTTAAGTTTGATTTAAATATTATTTAGTCTAAAATACAATTGAATTTTATTTTTGAATGATTTTGAAAAACATAGTAAAATTATGTCTTTTCGAGAAATTTAAAATAAAAGAGAAATTAAATATTTCCGTAAAGTTAGAGGGTTTTACTAAAAACATTACCCCTCCCCTAAGTTTAAAAATTTATAATTAATCAAAATTTCTATTTTCCTTATTTTTAACACATTTGCTGCCGATCACGCGCCAGCGCGTGATGTGGCGCCAACGTTAAGGGGCCACTCACGCGCCAGCGCGTGATGTGAGGTGGTGTCAAATAGCCAGTCACGCGCTGGTACGGGAAAATCTTTCACTGATTATTTGTTATAAAAAATAAATCGGCTTCTGGGAAAAAACCCACTTCTACAGTGCGGCATTAACTATCATCACATCTTCAAGTAAGCGGCAGCGAATGTGTTAAAAGATAGTAGAATTTATTATTTTTAAGCAACTTAAAATATAAGATAATCTCAAGGAAGTTTCCGGTAATGAAGCGAGGGGGGGGGTGGAGATTCATTACCCGTATTTCTGGATTTTGAAATTTAAATAGTTAAATTTGTTTTTCTTCAAATTAGATAAGCATACTAAAATGTATTTAATTTGTTTACCTTAAAATTAAAATCGAACTGAGAATTTTCTTTTATTGAGAAAGGGACCACAAGCTCACGATTTTGAAATTTAATTAACTCATTTTATTTTGGCTTATTAAGACATAATCCAATTTATTCCTTCCGATTAAATGCAAGTTAAATACAACATTAGTTTACTTTTGAAAATTTTCACAAATTTAGAAAAGACACCAGGCATGAAAATAATAATCCCTGTAATGAAAAAATCTAATTTTTACATCTATAAAAAAATAGTACATAATATTTGCAAAATTGGAATCTTTAATTTTTTTTTTCCAAAAAAAAAAAAAAAAAAATTGCATAATTTTTGCACACATGGAATATTTATTTATTTTATGCAAAAGAAGTGCACTGTTTTTGATAACTTATAATGTTCACTTTTTTGTATGTATAAAACATGAAAATATTTTTCACAAAAAGTACATACTTTTCGGAGTATTCAAAAATAGTCACTTTTTGTGCACAAATTGTGTACAATCTAAACTTTTTTGCAAACAAAGTGTAAACTATTTTTAGCTGGGTATAGTTTGTCGCCAGCCTTTGACATAAAAAATCGAAGGAACAAGCGCAGAATTTATGGAGCTTTCAACGATTATTTACAACCAGGGGACAAGCATTGCGTGTGGTCGACAGTCATACACAAAAGCGGCAGCATCACGAGGGGTTGAACGGGAGGAAAAGGCCAAATAAACAAAACAAAAAAAAGAAAGGGGTGGAAAAAATAAAAAGACATACCTCCCCGATGGTCAAGGTACCAATGACCTGCTTGGGATTACAAGAGACGATTAAAATTTTTTTTGAGTAACCAATGAGGAAGTGTTATCCGGACAGAGAGATGGAGAGGAAAGGAAAAAATTTTCTTTCTCTCAGATGTTGTTTTCCGTCATCTGGAGATCAGTGGAAGAAAAAAAATGTGTTTAATTTTTCTTTAAAAAGGGACTTTGGAACGAGGTGCAAATTATAGAAGAAATATGAATAGACATTCTCCAAGATTATTTTTTATGCCTCTCCGCAGCCTACCAGTGCCGAATGGACTTGGTGTGATGATTTTCAATTGATATGCGATAGTCCATTTATAAACTGACTCTGCATGATTCTCATCAGGCCCGATATGATTCCTCATTTAGACATTCTCCAAGATTATTATTTATGCCTCTCTGCAACTTTCCATTATTAAACGGACTTGGTGTGATTTTCAACAAGATACAACTCTATGAACACTAATGAATAATATTTACATGGATGAGTGGTGCGCTTATTGCAAGAGACATTTCAATAATCATACAGGACTATCTAAGACGATTATCAAGTCTGCCGGATGCTGTGGTTATGGTGAGAAATTTTTTTATAATCCTTCCAAGTGATAAGGCCATTTAAAAAAAAAAAAAATATTTTGTTTTATGTGAATAATAAAAAAAAAATTTCACTATTTAAGTTTTAATTGATAAAATTAATTAAAATAATAATAAAATAAAACTAATGAATATTTTTTTGGGTAAATAGCCCTGAAGATTGTGCTGTGAGCATTTAACAATATACATTATTTAAGTTGAATTTAAAACAAAAGAATTAAGTGTAGTAAGTAAATTATATCCTTATTGGTGAATCTTACTATTTGTTATTTGTATTTACCTTTTATATATTTTGAGAATAAATGTTTGAGTGTATATATGTATTTGTGTTTTTTCATGATTTCTTTTACTCTATTTATTTTCAGTGAATTAATAGATTAATAACCTTTAATATTAACGATCAGAATTCCTTTATTTGTTAATTTTATGTAACCCAATAGAATCCTAAATTTGCTAAGTTAGACGTTAAATAAGAGGAATCTGAGCTATTGCGATTTTCCTTTATTTAAATTATTGATAAGTTTAAAAGAAAACAATTTTTTTTGGTAATATCCAGTACAATCTTTCACAACGCGGATTGGGATATTATCTTAATATTACTTTATTAACACTAACCACTATCTTTTGCATACCTTGTAATGTGGTGTAATTTTCCTCACCACAGTGTATTGTTTTAATTACTATTCACTTATGCACACGGAGATTATCGATTAATATTTTTGTTGATAATGTATCTTTGCGTTTTTCGTAAGAATAGGATAGCTGAGCATATAGAGATCGTACAAAAATTGCTATACTGATATATAACTATCTTGGGTGGGTCGCGAATTATTTTTTTACACTGAAAAGTGGGTCACGCACCAAATTGGGAACCGCTGCGTTAGAGCCTTTTTTGAGATCTTAACATAAAAGAGCGTTCTTTTCAGAAAATATGACAAATAATATTGTTCACAATAGTCTGTAATTATAATTAAAAACTAATAAAAATTGTAGGAAAAATGAACAGGTTTACTAAATGTTTCACTGCGCATGCGTGAACGTAATCACAATGTAATTTGCACAATGTGTTAGTCGAATGTACAGAGCAACTTTTGTAAAAATCTCAAAAAACATAGCATTGAAAATTCTGAAAATTATTGTGGATATAATAAGTTCAAAATCGGTTATTATCAAAATAAATCAAAAACACGAGGGGCTGTATCCATATATCTATCGATTAGTGTCAATATAACATACACAATATTGCACGTACTATTATATTTGGATACAACCCTTCATCTTTTTACTTCATTTTGGGACTAATGGATTTTGAGTTCATTCTATCGACGATCATTTTCAGAATTTTCATGCTATTTTTTTTTTTTTTTTTTTTTTTTTTTTTTTTTTTTTTTTTAATTTTCACAAAAGTTGCTTTATACATTTAGCTAACACATTATGCAGTTTACAATTTGACCGCGTTCATGCATGTGCAGTGGAACTTCATTTAGTAAACCTTTTCATTTTTTATACAATTTTTAGTCTTTAATTCTGATTACAGATCATTGTGCACAATATTATTGGTTATATTTTCTGAAAAAGAACATTTTTTTTATATTTAGAACTCTGCAAATTATAAGCAAAAAACTTGGCAAAATCTGGGGCTATTTTTATAAAAACAATAATTTTTCTATGATTATACATGCTATCCTATTAAAAATGAAAATAATAAGTTACTGAATAATCTGCAGTTTGAACGCTTTTGCCATAATAGTTTTAACAGAGTTATCCTAAATATCTTCGTTCTTTTTCAATTTATTGACAGTCCCCTATGAGATTTCGGGAAAAAATCTTCATGGAAATGTATGACCGTACAATTCTGTTTACGCACCTGCAGTTCCCAGAATGATTCCTCATTTGTTTTTTTCTAGATATTTAATAAAATGTCTAAAATCGCAACTGGCCGGTCACCTTTAGCCATGTAATGTACTTTAGATTGTAATAATTACCACCATGAGCCAAAATAAATTTATATTTAAAGCATTTTTTAAATTTTTTATACAAAGATGTATTTAGCTAATCAAAAATTTTGAAAATTTCAACAGCATAATCATCTTAAATATATATATATTTTGAAAAATGAAAAGGAAACTTTAGGTTCCGTTTATACAGACTGACACGAAACATATATTTTGGAAATTTCATGAAAAAATATTCAGAAGTTTTTGAGACGTCGTGCGCGTTCTCACGAACAGAAAAACGTCATTTGGAGAAAAATGACTTCAAAATTTCGAAAACGTTGCTTCAACTATTGAGCGGGTTTAATTCTAAAAGCTATAATATCTGTTGTAATGGAAATTTTAGGGAACAATAACATGAAAATGTCCAGGAAAAATAAAAGATTAACATCTAAAAAAAATTAAAAATTAGAAAATTTTAAAGCTTTAAAAGAGATTTAAGACCCCTTAGTAAGTTGCATTTTACGAAATAAAATTTCTGGGTCCGAACATAATTGTTTGATCCACGCAGGGCCATAGCTAAGGGGTTGCTAGGGGGGCTCGCCCCTTCCCCTTAAAACATCTTGAGCCTGCCCTGAAAAAGATTCCAAGGTCACTAAATGAATTTATTTTCCGAAAATCCAAAAGAAAAACTGTTCAAAAATCTAATTTAGTTTCAGGTTCTTTCATAGTTTTGCAGAAATAATAAATTGTAACTAAAATAAGCATTTCAAATTCTCGCACATTCTATATGCACATATGAAGCAAGAAGCTAACATGATGTTTAATATTGCACAAATTATACAGTCGTATTTTGCATCATCATACTCTTTTCTTAGTATAAAATTAAGTTATTAGAAATACTTTAATAAGAAACATAGTACCTACAATGTGACTAATCACTATTTTATCCTTCTACATAAGAAAAAGAAAAAAAATGAGCCTCTTTTCATATTTTTTTGAGCCCCCTGCCTCCTTATTATTCATTTCAAACTACAGCCCTGGATCTTCGGATTATAGATCGGAAATCACGGTTATTAAAAGTTTCTTCAGAAATGTCTTTTATTTCAATATATATATATTTTTTAAATGCTAACTCTTTTAATCATCATTTTAATGCGAGTTCCGATTGTAAACTGTTGTTTACACGAATAAAAGAACGGTTTTAGGATTCACGGATGCATGGAAATAGTTTATGCATTATTTTTCTATAAGTAATATCAAATATTAGATATTATGAAATTATATATTGCTAGTTACTTAATTTGAAGATATGGATTTTTTCCATTATTGAATAATTTATCTCTCAAAATTGATGCTTATATTGAATGATTTATATACTTTGATAATTTATAAAATAGAGTTAAATATATTTAAATATGTAATCATGCATAATTCATCTTGCGAGAATGGTTTATTTTAATGAACGATCTCAATTATGTTTTAGAAGTCTAATTATAAAGTATTTGTAGCAAATTATGACGGAAGTATGGGAACGGGAAGTATATATCACAATTAATAACGCGTGCAAGGTCAAAATTCACTGTAAGTTTCGGTTAGAAAATCACTGTCTGGAACTAACTTCTCACTTGGTCAAAACATTATTTCTTCGAACCAAAACTATTTCTTCACTTATCCATCCCAGACTGCGTACGTAAGCATTAATATGATACATACTGTAGTGATTACCTGCTGTGGACTCGTAAGTTTAATTCTCGTTTTATAAGGACGATTAAACATTTGTGACTTCTGCGAGTTCTTTAATATAAATCATATCTTATAATTTCTCGAATTTTATTACTGAATTATCGAAATTTACTATGGAAAGACTCAGAAAGTTTGCAAAAGAAGGTTTCAAACAATCAAAACCCAAAGCAAAAAATGTCTGTAACCCAACAAAACCCAAAGAAGAGCATGCAGTTTCCAACCATTCTAATTTTGTAACTAATTTTAAAGAAGAAAAGTTTTCATTTACGTGGCGTATTGGGAACATGCATCGATGTTCGATGTACCCTAAAGAATGGCGAATACCTTGAAAGTCCTACATTTTCTATTAGATTTTGTGGTGAAGCCAAATGGACTATGAGGATTTATCCCAACAGTCAAAAACGTCTTTACTGTGAAGAAACATTTGGTGATCTGAAACTGAAATGTGAAATAGTTGGATTATTTATTCGCAAAATTTCTACGACCCATCAAAATTTAACCTTCAGATAGCGTTTATCTTGTGAAGGACTGCTAGGGAATGCTGTCAAAGAGATTCATGCATATCCGAAAGAAGATGTGGCTGAAATCGAAACTGTTTCTACACGTACAGATAATTTATATGGTACAAATGAACTATACTGTCTCCATGACGTTCTTGATTCTTGTCAAGAGACGCTAGATGCGATATCTACGTTATCAATATTTTTAAATGGGAGCACCTGAACACTACGCTAGAGGTGAGTTTTGATTTTACTTATTCATCATACGAAGTACCAGGGTAAATCTTGCGATCGTTTTAAAAATCGAAAAAAAAAAAAATTGACGGATTTATGCGTTTTATACTCTGGAGATTCCGAAAAACATATTTTTAGAAAAAAAAAAAAAAAAAAAAAAATTGCCGCCCGTCCGTCTGTGTATCTGTTTTTGTGTCTCTAAACGCTCTATCTCCCGAAAAAATTGAGATAGGACTTAAAATTTCATATGTATTTAGTATGTAGTTTTGTTAAAAAGCCTAGTGAATATCAATAATCTCGATTATGCTGAACTATTTTTTCGGATTCTCGAAATATTCGTTCTGATGAAAGGTATATAAAAATCTTCGATTTAAAAAAAAATTCTTTTAAGGAGTGAATATAAAAGGCAATAAAAAACGAATGTGCATGAAGAACAAAGTTGGTCAGATAATTAGTTGTAAAGATATTTGTATTCATATTTTTCACACTCTTCGATTTTTTATGACCTTTTTTTTCATTCAAATTTCAGCTCAAATATATATTTTAAAGGAAACGACGCTTAATCCGACGCAATAAACAGTTAGTTAATACGATTATGATTTTTGGAGTTTTAAGGATGTTTCTCTTACGCAATTCGGTTAATTATTCCGTCGACCAAAAACTATCGCCAAACTATAAGATTAAATGTCAATAATGGGTTATCGTAAATGTCGCATTCACTTGACATTAAATACATGATACGTAATGTCATCAAGTTATATTCAGTTCGAAGTTTTACCAGTATTTTTATTAATATTTTACTAATTTATTTGTTATTTCGTTTTTTAAAACAAAATTTATGCCAATCTGTATAATTTTCGAGTAGTTTGGCGATTTATGCAATTTGCCGAAATGGGTCGACGGGATAATCAAATAATACCAATTCGTATAATATAAAAATTCGTATTTCGTTCCGGCAATTGTTAACCTGAGTCTAGCTGAAAACATTTTCATGGAATTTGCACTGTCAGATAGTTGTTTTTTGGGAAGCATCTAACATGTTTCACGTCGTTTTATATTACATTACTTACGTATCGAATTATGGGAGAAAGGGTTAAAATCAGGAGAACCCAATTTTGGAATATTATTCAACTTATAAAGGTCTGCTAGCCGCATTTTGATGAAACTTGCATTGTAAGTTGGATAATTTTTCAGGGGTGTTTTTAGTATATTTCTTATTTCTATACAATGCTCAGTTATAATGTTAGTCAGTTTGTGTTGGAGTAAATTTCTATAATCACGTGAAAATGATTATGAAATTTTAGTCTTTATAAAAATTACTAATAGGTGAATTTTGATGAGACTTACATTGTTAGTTAGATGAATTCTCAGGCATAGTTTCTGTAAATGGCATATGGTTGTGTCATTCTATAATAAAACTTACTGTCAAAAATCAAAGATTCGTCAGGAACAGAGCACAAGCGTACCGAGTGACGTTTGCTAGTTCCAAAATAAAATTTTAACTTATATTTAAATATTTTTAATGCATAGTAATGCTCTATAACTGAATTGCTAGTAGTTAATAAAAGTTATAGAATTTTGAGTAAACATCATGGAACAAATAGCATAGCTTCCGCTGTTATGCATATGCACTAAAAGTACTGCGCAATCAGAGCCATCCTTAGGGGTATGCGACAGGTGCGGCCGCTCCTCGCGCCTAGAGAGGCCTTGCACTTGGACACAAAATATTTTCTTTAATAAAAAGAAGATGGTATAACAAAAAATCTTTAATATAAACGTATGATTTTAATTAAGAAAAGATAGTGGTCTTGACATAAAATATAGAATATGTTGGAAGAGGGAATTTCACCATCAATTTGCTACATTACTTTTGAAATTGGTTTAGTTGTTCAGTAGTTCCAGAAAATATACCTACAAACACACAAACAAATGCTACTCCTTTATAATAGTTAGGGGATCGAATCTTGGCTCCCCAAGTCACAGTATATAAGTAAAAACATTCTTTCTTATTGATAGTATAGTCAGTGTTGAATTCAGGGGGTGGCTAGGGGGAGACATCCCTCCCCCGGGACGGGAGAATTTGAAATTTCGCGTTTTCAATGGTAAAAAAGTGCAATTTCCCCCTCGGAACTCTATAATGTCCCCCCGGAGCTATAGAAATCCCTCCGGAGAAAAATGTCTGAATTCAACACTGAGTATAGTAGATAAGATTATGTTAAGAGTTTGAAAAGAAAGGGCCTCGCAAAATCCTTGCACTGTGCCTCGTAAATATATCCTCGTCCCCCATAAGGATGGCTCTGTGCGCAATAAAAGTTCTTTTCTCTAAAAGGTGCGGAAAAAATGGATGATACAATTCCTGATGAAATTTCAATAATAACTTGCATCATTTTAATGTTCTGAAACAGTTTATTTGTTGCTGATGAGTTTTTAGTGTCTCTATCAAGGTATACACTTCGTAATCAACCCTTTAGTGCTGCCATCTGTCGACAGTTCTTTTAAACAATGTCTATGCGTTCATTCTCCAATAAGAATGAGTGATTTTTCCCCTCTTTTAAACAGAATTAATTTAAATCAATAGAACATTTAGAATAGAATTCATTCACATAAATACTAACTTCAAAAACTGGAAATCAAAAATGTTATCTAATCCAATATTTTTTCTTATGAATAATACAAGATAAACTAAAAAAATGGCTTAATCAATATTTATTGCTTTACTTACATTGCTTCCCCTCCCATCTTTTATTTAGGAAAATTAAGCAAAGACTTTTTTACTCTGTTAATTGTAGTTCTCACATTAGAAAGGCATAGATGCTATGCCAAGGAAAAAAAATTAATATTCTTTACATGCTACTATGTTAAAAATTATACTATAAGTTCCAAATTATACTTTCCCTCTTTGCTTATCCTTCACATTTTTCAGTAGATGTGTGAATCATGGTCGAAAAGCTTATGGCTTATCTATGTGTAACTGTTTTTGTTCACTTCTTAAATTTCTCGCATTTTTTTAATTTATATTTCTCGTGAGTGTCACTTTTAGAAGGACTTTCGAGGAAAGAAAATGTTTAAGGTGGAACTGTTTCATCGATTTATAATGAACCAACAAAATTAAGTAAACTAAAAAATGCACCTTATGCAGGTAAGTCTAACAACTCTTAAGCTAATTTAATCTAAAGCTAACAAAATAAAACACTTCTATAAAACACTCTTGTAGAAATTATTAAAATTAAACTTTAATCGTACATGTAAGCAATAATAATAATATAAAATAATAATCTCTTGTTATGATATAGTTATCAATTAAGACTCTTATGCTAATATTCCAAAATGAAAAAAAGAAAAAAAAGAAAAAAGCAAAAATTTATTTAACTTTGATTCAATTGAACAATTTTTTCCCCGTGAAATCTAAATCCGACATCGTTTTCACCATATCAAAATTTACATATGCACCTTTCATATCAGTATTAATCTTTTTTTTAGCCTCCGATGCTATTTCTTTCAGGCAAGTTAAAAAGTGTCGTGTCAAAAATTGCGGCACATTTTTACTTACCTATCATACGTAGTATAGGGTAAGTCTTGCAATCGTTTTGAAAATCGAAAAAAAAAATTTTTTTTGACGGATTTACACGTTTCAGATACTGGAGATTCCGAAAAACATATTTTTAGAAAAAAAAAAAAAAAAAAAAAATGCCGTTCGTCTGTCTGTCTGTAAACGCTCTATCTTACGAACAAATGGAGATAGAGACTTAAAATTTTGTATGTACTTAGTAAGTAAGAATAGGACGAAGCCTATTTAATATCAGTAACTTCGATTATCCGGAACTGTTTTTTTCGGACTCTCGAAAAATTCGTTTTGAAAATTGAAAAAAAATTTTTGTCGGATTTACACGTTTCAGATACTGGAGATTCCGAAAAACATATATTTAGAAAAAAAAAAAAAAAAAAAAAAAAAAAAATGCCGTCCGTCTGTCTGTTTGTAAACGCTGTATCTTACGAACAAATGGAGATAGAGACTTGAAATTTTGTATGTACTTAGTAAGTAAGAATAGGACGAAGCCTATTTAATATCAGTAACCTCGATTATCCGGAACTATTTTTTTCGGACTCTAGAAAAATTCGTTCTGATGAAATGTATATAAAAGTTTTCGATTTTTTTATTTTAAGGAAAGGACGTAAAAGTCAATAAAATGACACAAATTTTGCATCAAAAATGAAGTCGGTCGGATTAATAGTTGCCGAGATATTTGTAATCCTCTTTTCCACATTCTTCGATTTTTCATGACCCTGTATTTTCTTCAAATTTCAATTCAAAGATATGTTTTAATTGGAAATGAGACGCTTAATCTGACGCAGTAAACTGTTAGTTAATATGATTATTGCTTGTGGCATTGTAAGGATGTTTCTTTTACGCAATCCGGTACTACTTGTGTAGTTTGGTATTTTACATAATTTGTCGAAATGGGTTCATCAGCAATTCATTAATGGGGCATTACTATGTATATCAGGAATATTTAAATATACGTTTGAATTTTGTTTTGGAATTGCAATGCATTTTATAAATAGTTTTCGCATATTTTATTTTCACATATTATATAATGCATATCCATGATGGGTAAGTATTACGATGGCCCCCAACGACTAGTTTCGTAATCTGGCCGTTTAAACGAGACATTCATACAATTTTATTGTTAAAATGCATTTCCTTTTTCTCAGAGTCTATAAAAAAGCGTTTAAACTAAAGAAAAAATCCGTTTTTGACGAATCTAGTCAATGTAGAAGTAGCACGTCAAATTGTATCTCTTTATTATTCCGCAATTCCAATGTCTCAGAGAGAAATTGCTAATCAATTGGTAATTTCACGCCGTTCTGTTTGCTATTATATTGATAAACACAAGAAAAATGAAGTTAGTTCATTGCATTATAAACGGGGTCGCCCTTCTAATCTGGCAGAATCTACATTCAACTTGTTATGTTAATTTCCTTTGTTCCAGTGTTTGATGTTATAGTCCAAGAACCGACCGCTCAAAATCCTAAGTCATCGAGCACAACAACAACAACAACAACAAAAAAAAAATCTTTCATTTTATGGAAGAGTAGTAATAGAGGAATCTGATGATAAATGTCTACCGGAAGCGAAGTGGTGCACAAGCCAAAAATTCATACAACTAGTGGTTGACTCGTAGGTTTAGCATTGTGTTTGCTGTACAATCAAAAGTACAATAAAGCTGTACAATCAAAACTGGGTGCAAGAAAACATAATGCTAATTTTATGAGTCATCCACTAGTGGTATTAATTTTGGGTTATGCACCACTTCGCTTCCGGCAGACATGGATCATTAGATTCCTCTATTACTACTCTTCCATAAAATGAAAGATTTTTTCTTGTGCTTGATGTCTGAAAGTTTTGTGCGGTCGGCTCTTGGACTATTATATTTTATATATATTTCCAGTTATTTTGTAATCTGTGTTCGGCGTAAAGATGATATTTGTATCGCCTGATGCATTAGAAAAAAAATATGACACTCACATCTACTCATTTTAAAAAAGATGACAGAAAATTTATATTATAGAATAAATTTTTGGTGTAACGTTGACGTCATGTGGACTGTAACAGCGACCACATACTAGGTTTTTTTTTTTTTTTTTAATGGTATTTTAATTTGATCATTTTGAAATAATTTTACTTCAAAACTTGAAGCTTGGATGCTGTTAGCTGAAACAGACACTAAACTGTATATATTCTTTTAAGTAAGAATGAAATTTTGTAAATGAAACCAAAATTCACCGGGTTTTACAACAGACAATATTCTAGACATAGCACGTGTTTTAAATAATTTTTTTTTTCACTTTTAATAGAAATGGAGTACTTCTGTTGCCACAGTTAGAAAAACGGTATTAAAAACTACAAATTAAATAAATATTTCAAAAATAAATTAAGATACAGTTTTCAAATAAATTGCATTTAAAAGTACATTTCCCCCCTATATAACGGTGTAAAATTTAAAAATGTGCAATGTTTATAAATTTACAAATTTTTAGTAGCAAAAATTGCAAAACCGAAATTTCATTTCAAATTTCACAGTGCTGCCATTCGTAAAATGACTTACGCGCAGATGCGTTTGGCCTTTATAATGTAGATAGACAGTATAACTTCAAACATTCGATATCGTCGGGACCATGACTATTCTGGATTTCTGGAAAAACTTCATAAGTACTTCCTATAGTCTTAATGGTGCTGTTATTCATATTTTAATTTATACCCAACTAATAATTATGGGAAAAAAAGAGAAAATTAAATTCTTTTAAAAACATAATTGAAAATTAAAAGTTTTTTTATTTTCTATGTTACCAAAAAAAAAAAAAAAAAAAAATCTAATAAGTAGAAAAATTATTATTTTTCACACTTGTAATTTCCGAAACGTTGATGTCGATTTCATTTGCTTGTTTTTTTTTCTTTCTTTTTGTGGACAGTTTCTAAACAAGTTTTTCTTGAATTTTACACATGTAAAATATTGATTTTGAAAATACAATTTTATTTATTTAAAGCAGATGTTGCTTCTTTTTCTTTCTTTTTGTGGACAGTTTCTAAACAAGTTTTTCTTGAATTTTACACATGTAAAATATTGATTTTGAAAATACAATTTTATTTATTTAAAGCAGATGTTGCTTCTTTTTTTTTCTTTTTGTGGACAGTTTCTAAACAAGTTTTTCTTGAATTTTACACATGTAAAGTATTGATTTTGAACATACAATTTTATTTATTTAAAGCAGATGTTAATTTTCCTGCCAAATTTAAGCATTTTCCACAGATATGGTGTAGTAAAAATGTAACGTTACCAACTTTTTGATAATTTTGGAGCCCCCCTCCTCCCTTCTGATACCATAAATTATACTTCCTCGACCCCTTCTTCCCCCCCCCCCCAGGTAATGATATCGTTATTAAGGGGAATTTTTTTTTAGAATGTATCTCTTTTGTTTGGAGTGATATGCAGAAACTGATTGCATTTATTTATCGCCTAATTTATATTGATTCAAATGAAGACAGGGCTTGAAATTCAATTTTCCAGAGGAGGGGAGTCTCCCTCCCAACATTTACAAACGGAGAGGAGTTGAGCTGTTTGGGAGGAAGAAAAAAAATCTTTAAAACCTACTGTTATTTTATGTGCTATTTAAAGAGTTACACGAATACAGACATGACAAAATACCACTGAAGCAATTTTTATTAATATTTCAGAATAACAGGCATAGGATATCAAGAAGTTAAAAAAAAAAAAAAAAAAAAAAAAAAAAAAAGAAGAAGAAAAGCGTGTAAACCAGAAAATGAGAAACTCTTTTAAATAACACATGTGTAAGACAATTAAGAAGCTTATTTTATTCACAAAAAAATTGTTGATAATTTTGTTTAAATCCTGTTTAATTTTATTTTTTTGAGGGGAGTAGAAGGGGGAGAAGAGTTCAGAGTGAATCCATTTATGCAAATATTATAAGTAGTTCTGAAATTAAAGTTTCTATTTTAAGTTCATTGTTCTGACAGAATGTTTTACACGGCAATCTTAGCCAGTTAGTCCAGTTTAAATTGTAACATTTTTTCACTTAAAACATCAATTAACAAACATGGCAAGCTAATGTTTAATTTGCAAAAAAGTTGTTGAAAACAATATTACAGCAAATTTTCTGAAATTCTATCACGAAATTAGTATTTTTTCCGCGATCTTTTGCCGAAAATCGTGTTTCTCGCGATCTTTTGATGAAAATCACGGTTTTCTCAAGATCTTTTGATGAAAATCACAGTTTATCGCGATCTTTTCGCGAAAATCACGGTTTTCTCGCGAACTTATGACGAAATCTGAGTTTTTCTTGTGATATTTTGAAGGAATCTGCTTATTTCTTGCGATGTTTTGACGGATTCTGTGTTTCTCGTGCGATGTTTTAAAGAAAACTGCGTTTTTCTCGCGACATTTTGACGAAATCTGCGTCATCTCGTGATATTTTGACGAAAATAGCATTTTTTCGCGATCTTTCGACAAAAATGGCTTTTTTCACGCGATTTTGCGACGAAAATCGCATTTTTATTCCGTAATATTTTGACGAAAATTGCGTTTTTTTCGCAATCCTTTGACGCAATCCGCGTTTTTCAGGCGATATTTTGACTGAGTCTGCTTTATTCTTGCGATATTTTTACGAAATCTGTGGGGTTTTTTTTCACGATATTTGTCGAAAGCCTCGTTTCTCTCATGCTTTTTTTTTTTTAAATGAAATTTTTTTTTTAAATGAAAAATTTTTCGCGATCTCTCGGCAAACATAGTGATTTTTTTTTTTTTTTTGTGCGACTTTCCGACGAAAATCGCGTTTTTATTCCGGAATATTTTGATTAAAATGGCCTTTTTAAAATCAAAAATGTGAAAAATGACAAAAAAAAAAAAAAAAAAAAAAAAAAAAAAAAAAAAAAAAACGGAAAGTTGAGTTTTTTTTTTTTTTTCACGATTTTTTGAGAAAATTGGCATTTCTATCACGATAATCTAAAGAAATTTTCTGCGTTTCCATTTTCTACGAACGATTGATGTTGATGAAATTGATTGGGAAAATTTGCAATTGAGCTCGGCTCAAAAATTGTGAAAATCGGTTATTAGCCCGGAAATTCGGACATAACTATCCGAATTTACGGGCTCAAAAACGACGTTTCATAACTTTTGGAATCGAGTGCGTTAATTTTTTGGAGAATTCGAAACGGAATTACTCCGTTCTCGCGACGAAAAATTGCACGAAATTTGTCAATCGATCGCGGAAAAAAAAAAAAAAATGTGAAATTTGACTATCGGTTGCGTAAAAATATCGTGAATTCCAACGATTTTTCGCAGTAAAAAACTCGCACGAAAGTATCACAAAATTCGCAAAAAGATCGTGAAAGCTAATCGCAGTTTCAAAATTCAAAATTTTTCGGAAAATTCGTGATTTATTTTGGGCGGGATTTCAAAATTTTGGGCGTGAATCCCGCCATCCCGCCCTGAAATTCAAGCCCTGGAAGAGAAATCAATAAAACACCACACTTATATCAAATAATACTGAAAAGAAATAGCTACTAATTACAAGTATTTTATAACAGCTTTCTGTTACATAATGCGTTTAACAGTTATAAAGACCGATCAGAGGAGGAATGAGGGGGGGGGGGGGGGAGAGACAAATACAAATTCTTATCGACAAAACAAGTGGACAATAGTCTTTCCCTTTTATTTAATAAATAGTAAACACAAGATTCATTTCAAATATACTTCACATATGGTTTCTCAAACCGTGATTATATATGCATTAATATGTTAAGAAAAATAAGGTCAAACGTTGGGTATTCCATATTTTAGAACTAAATAATTTTATAATAATTTAAGGATTTTAATAATAATTTTGTATTTTCATAAAAATAGATAACAGTAAAACAAGAAAGAAAAATCATGTGTTAAGCATAGATTATAAAACACTTTCCAACGCTTCCTGAAACTTTAACAAAACTTCGTTATGTATGGAAATAAGGCATTATTGTCTATAGCAAAATATACATTAGAATACTTTTCAACAACTCTGTATTTGATCGTCGGTTGATATATGTACTAGATAGTGGGGAAATTTAGTTCAGCAAGAAAATGCATAACAATTTAAAATTTCTTTTCCAGCAATTGATACTAATAGATAGAAACATACTTGAATACTTTTGTTCAGCCCTGTAGTTTACCTAGTACTTCACGATGGTATTTTGCTAAAATTTAGTTCAAACAAAAACATTCTTAAAATTGCTTAAATCCCATTTCCAGAAATTATCATCCATAGGTGATCATGTATCCAATCCTTTGCATGATCCTGTATATCATTTTATCTATATTCTACAAACATTTCTTAGTAAACTGAATGCAGTTCAGCGTAAAATTGCATAAGTTATTTTAAAACACCTTTAAGTAAATTACACTCATATTCAGCAACCTTTATGAATTCTTTTGCTGTAACCCTGTATGTGAACTATAGCATTTATATGCACCGTATAATATGCATAAATTTAGTAAAACTTAAAAATGCATATCGCAATTAAAAATGCAGTACTTCGGATACAGTATATTATTTGAAATCTCGTTCCTGTAAATGCTATGAGCGCAGTATTATGCATGAAATAACTTATATTAAGCCTCAGCGACATATATCAATTTTATTATTCATGAAAGTTTAATATAACTAAAATATATTACAAAAAATTCTCCCCTTTACCATTATGTAATTGAATTATTTTGTATGGCTCTGTAAAAGAATAACAACTGTTATTTTCAAAGCATACTTTACAGAAAGAATATTTTAGTGCACTTCGTAAATGAATATAAATTTGAATATATTTGACAGGGTATAACATCTTTAAAATGCATTTGAAACGATTTTTTGTCATAGTTCGTAATGTAACGGAAAACTTCTGACTGTTCCTATAAATAAACTAATCATGCTAGAAACTTCATTTGCAATAGAGTTCGTGCTTGGGTAAACGTCAATAACTTCCTAAAATTTCATGGAAATCCGAGTATATTTACGAGAGTTAAAGCGCGAACAGACGGACAAACGGCTAAACAAACCTAAAGCATAAACACTTTTCAACTTTTTGGAAAGTCTTAAAAAAGAACATACTATTTTGAATCAAAGATCGTGTTACAAATAAAAAAGAAAAAAAAAATTGCTTGAATAAAAAATGCTATCGATATAAGGAAACTACCCTCCTCTCCCTAGAGATATCTTACGATATCATTTGTCAGACCCCCCCCCCCTTCCTTCCTAAAACGATAACTTCATATTTGCACAGCCCTTTGTTCTTCCAGTTGCTCGTCGTCGGAAGGTCTCCATGCGGGCACATTCCGAAAAATCTGAAAAAATTACAGAATGTTCTTCTCATCAGGATATATACGTTTATAAAAAAAAATTTCGGCGGAACCTCCGTACCCTGTCCGTAAAAAAAAAAAAAAAAAAAAAAAAAAAAAAAAAAAAAAAAAAAAAATGAAAATTTCGTTATTTGGCGATTTGTCATCGGTTGTCGATGAAAAGCAATTTCAAAAAATGTTTTTTTTTAATTCCAAATGCATTTTAAAGGAAAAAAAGTTTCATGTTCAACGTTTTTAGATAAATATGTTTGGTTTTGTCAGTTTTAGTTTGTTTTAAGTATAATTTCGTTATATTGATATTTATATATATTAATATTCAAATTTAAACAACAAAATTTGAGATTTAAAACGAAATTCAAATTTAAATAAATTAAAATTGTTTCAAGTTCAAAGTCCAGTTGAGCATTGTCAATTCGATTTTGTTGCTATGGAAACATCCGGCTTTAATTTTTGAATACGCTTAAATGTATGAAAATAATTTTACTGCATAAGATTTTTTTTATATATGAAAATATTTTTTCCAGAGGTAAATCAAATAACTACAGCAACAAGTAATATATATATGTGCAATTTAATATATATATATATATATATATATATATATATATATATATATAATATATTAAACTCTCTCATTGTTTCTGTTTAAATTCATTAAATACCATTTGCACGGATTCTAAAAATCCAAAAGTTTTCAATTGCATTAAAATCATTTGCTTTTGGCGGGGAAAAGTGCTGCTCGCCAAATCGTGTGACACTTTCGTCTTTTCACGCCAAATACTTGAAAGTAATTTATTTTTTTACATGTTTTCTACTGCAATTCCGCCGCTAATTTTAACTGATCCTGTATTACATACATAAGTAGTTTAATTAGTATTTTAAAAAAAAATCTGAGTATGCCCAGTATCGAGACTTTCCTTGTCAGAGCAGCTATCAGCGTTTTCAGAGATTCAATATTTAGCACAGCGTCTGCGTTCTCACTGACAGCTAATTCATCGCTTTCAGTCTCGAACTGTTTAATTATTTAACAATTGTTGCCTTTCTTTTTCCCGTAAGTTGGAAGAAAGTCTAAAGAAAAGAGAGAATATAATTATGATGCGCAATTTTTGAAGTTTTCGGTTTGCTGAATATCGGATTTTCGATCACTATTAGATTTTTTTTTTTTTTTTTTTTTTTTTAACTCAAGAATAAGATACTAGATTTCAAGTTAAGAAGACGCTTTACGCTTTAGTTAAATTAAAAACATGAGTTTCACAAGAAAACTTGATGTGAAAGAATTTTTTAAATATTTTTTTATGGTTTCAGTGAGTAAAAACCTATAAGAAACAGTCAATAAATCTTATCCAGTTTTTTTTTTTGTTTCATACCTGTGTTATGTTAGAAAAGTGCATTCCTGATTTAGCGTATCTAAACTTCATATGAACAACAAAAATAAGTTTTAAATTATTTAGAAATTTTTATAGAAAAAAAAAATTACCTGTTCTTCATTAAGGTTATGGTGTATGATGTGTAGACGCTTGATTAAATACATTCTTTTAAGAAAATAAAACTTTAATGGCATATATACAACCATAACAGTACGCACATAAATCATTCCATTCTACAATGAACAGAATCGTCTGCCGAGAAATGAAGAAACGTCTACACCCCGCCCCAACAACGGCTCTTATCACAAATGCACCCAATAAATTCCCTATGCTGCCGAAAATGGGGATTAATAGTTTGATACCTGCGTTAATAACAACAATTTTGCTCATTTTAGAAATTTCTTCCATGCGACTTTCGTGCATCCAGGAATTAATTTTTCCGTTTTGGTGTCGTTAGTTAACGCGGGTTTGGCGAGTTTTGTATATTTTAGTGATTCCTGCACAGCAAATTTCGTGAATCCAGTGTTTTTTTTTTTGTTGTTGTTTAAATGGGGGCGTAGCGCTCATACACGCGTTAGTGATTCCGGTGTTAAAGAGTTTCATACATTTTAGTGATTCCTGCACAGCGGGTTTCGTGAATCCAGTGATTTTTTTTTGTTTTAATGGGCGCGCAGCGCTCATACACGCGTTAGTGATTGCGGCGTTGACGAGTTTCGTACATTTTAGTGATTCCTGCACAGCGAGTTTCGTGGATCCAGTGATGTTTTTTCGGTTTTTATGAGCGCGCAGCGCTCATACACGCGTTAGTGATTGCGGCGTTGACGAGTTTCGTACATTTTAGTGATTCCTGCACAGCGAGTTTTGTGGATTGATTTTTTCATTCGTTTTAATGGGTGCGCAGCGCTCATATACGAGTTAGTGATAGCAGCGTTGGCGAATTTCGTGCATTTTAGTGTTTCCTGCACAGCGAGTTTCGGGGATCCAGTGATGTTTGTCAGTCTGTTGGTTTGTTTGTCTATCTGTTTGTTTGTTGATTTGTTTGTTTATGTGTCTGTCTGTCTGTTTGTCGGTTTGTTTGTTTGTCAGTTTGTTTGTTCGTCTGTCTGTTTGTTTGTTTTTTGTCTGTCTGTTTGTTTGTTTGTTGGTTTGTTTGTTCGTTCGTTCGTTCGTTTGTCGGTTTGTTTGTTTGTTTGTCGGTTTATTTGTTTTTCTGTTTGTTTGTCTGTTTGTCGGTTTGTTTGTTTTTACGTCTGTTTGTTTGTCGGTTTATTTGTTTGTCTGTTTGTTTGTTTGTCTGTCTGTTTGTCTTTTAGTTTGTGTGTCAGTTTGTTTTTTATTTATATGTTTGTTTGTTTGTTAGTTTGTTTTTTATTTATCTGTTTGTTTTTTATTTATCTGTTTGTTTGCTTGTCGGTTTGTTTGTTTGTTTATTTGTTTGTCTTTTTGTTGATTTGTTTGTTTTTCTACCTGTTTGTTTGTCTCTCTGTCTGTCTGTTTGTTTGTTTATTTATTTGTAGTTCCGTCAAGAAACGACAAGAAACCATATTTTCCGTATGAAAAAAGAAAATTATCGGCAGCATGGGGAATTTCTTGGGGGCATTTGTGATAAGAGCCGTTGTTTGGGGCGGGGTCTAGATACTAGTGAGAAATAACAAGAAGATTTTGTTTGTAGAAGTTGAAATTTTTTTTCTTTAAACAAGTTGTACTGTATATGCCTGACATATAGATATCGCTACAATGTAAAAAATAGTGCTTTGTACAAATTATATTTTACAATGCAATAAAATAAACTATATTTCCCGCAATAGTTCGCAGAACTAATTAGGCTCTGTATTACTAATTTTTACGAGACAAGTTGAATTCTGTAATAATTTAGATTCATGTTTTATAAATAACTTTTTACAGACAAATCAAAATTTCTTGAGAAATTACGATTAAGTCAAATAAAAATTTTTTTAATTACAGATGCACTTTTACTAAATATGTGTTTTTGTTTTATTTCAGATCTTCCAAATTCTTGCAAGTTATTCGAAGATCTAAAAGAGATGTACGAAAGTGGGAAATTTTCGGACATTACTCTGCAAGCAAAAGATGTGAGGTTTCCAGCTCACAAAAATATCCTTGCCTCAACTATTCGACGCCATGTTTCAGCATGATATGAAAGAAACTTAAATTGGTGTGGCCCAAGTCGAAGATATTGAGTCTGCAGTCTTAAGTGTCTTGCTTCAGTACACCAACACAGGAATCGTGGATGATTTTAACATTGAAAAAGCTATATCTTTGTATTCGGTCGCTGACAGATACTTCTTGGAAGAACTTAAAAAATGGGTCGTTAATATCATGTTAGAAAATATGACAGTGGAAAATGCTTGCCAGATAGCTATACTAGCTGAATTGTATCCTGATCCAAAGCTGAAGGAAGCAACTCTAAATTTATTTCGAAACAATACTAGCGATATATTTAAGAGGAAAGAATGGCAAGATCTTGTTGGAGAAACCCAACATCACACACTAGTTTTGGAAATACTGCGCTCAGTTTCAACGGATTTTATAACAAATTGAGAACTTATTAATGTCTATTCTGAGGAAAATGAATTTGAGCATTGTATTTTTTTTTTTTCTCATTTTCAATAGTTGCATTTGTTATCCCTTTGTGGTCCAAGATGAAGATATTGGACCTGTTATCTTAAATACTTTGCTTCATTATTTTTAATCAGGAAGATTGCAAGTTTTTCCCTTTAGAAAAGATATATCGCTATATCCTGCTACTGAAGGAATCAATTATAATTTAAGGGTGTTCTTAAATCAAAAAGAGCAACTTTGTGACATATGCTTTAATTTATTTTTGTTCGGAAATATATGAAAATAACAGGTGTTGTTATTCAGAAACTGTCTAATTGCACTCATTTTTTTGATTTTTAAAAAACACAATAGATCTTTCATAACAAGCCTTCAGAATTGGCGTTTTTGAACACGTTTCACGACGAAAGCAGAAAAACCGGTCGAAAAGCAGACGAAAAACGGGTGATCGATTGATCGAAATAGCTTATAACGCGATAGGTAATTTAATTATCATAAAATGGAAAAATAAGTTCGATTCAAAATCGCTTCCATAGTCAGATATTCCAATTTTATATCTTTCCTTTAAAAAATGAATTTGTAAATGTGTCAAAATGTTTTCCGCTTGTTGAGCGGAGCAGTTGAGAACACCCTTCAGATGTATATCTTTTTTAATAAATAGAACATTACAGAAACACATTAACAGTAATTTTCATGTAATACGTTATTTAAAAAAGTGATTTCGTTTAGAACAACTATTATATTTAAATATTATGAATTATTATTATTATTATTATTATTATTATTTGTATTGCATACTTTCAATATTGGGCTCTGATGGCTCAGAATGTTTCGAGCTAGGGCGGACCCGGGGTCCGAAAAGTGAGCCCAAACTCATCTCTAGCCTCTACCAATCACATGAAGTACCGGATAATAGTGTACTGAAAATCCAGCCACCTGATAGTAGTTATGTTAGCAACATGGTCACGGATCCTTTCACAATCCGGAAACCGTTTTTGCAATTCCTGAAAAAAGAAGTTTTTTGAGTTATATCACTTTTGAAGCAAGGGCGCGATATTTTTAAATTGAAGGAATGACAAGATATCTATTTAGAATTGCCAATTGTCATTCCATTGTTTCGGAAACATTACGCAATGTTTCAACGGAATTTATTACGATGTATATACACGTAACTAATTTTTTTTTTTCTCCGAAAGAAGGATTTACGCATTCGAAACATTAAATTCTTTTGGATAATTTTTTGAGCTGTTTACTTTACCTTCGTTTTAGTAATCGTCGGAGTATATATTTACATTAAAATTTACACAGAAATTTGCCAGTATTAAACTGTATTTCTAGCTCAGAAGTTTTTCATGTACACTCTGCTCATATACTGTTAAAAATCTTGCCCTAGTTTGCACCAAAATTTGGTGCTCAGCAGCTGACACTATCAGATGGTGAAATCTCATACCAACGTTTGGAGCTTCCTATTGCAAAGATGTTTCAACTATTGGAACTCTGCTTCAACTGGAGCTACAAAAGTTGGTACGAGATTTTACCATCTGATAGCGGCAGCTACTAAGCACCAAAATTTGTTTCAAACTAGGGCAAAATTTTTAACAATGAATTTGTTCTCTTAAGGGGCTACTTCAGTCAAATGAAAAGACCCATTCACTAATGCTAATCCTATGGAAGAAATTTATACAGATATCTCGGTTGCATTTCAATATTTTTAAATGATTTTTTGGCTTTGGATATCTGAGATCGATCTGTATGCATGACGTTAGTTACTTTTTTCATTTTGTTTACAGTTATTTTTTACAGGGACGCTTTCATTTTCGGAACCGGTTTGGAAAGCGAAAGCAACCCCATAAAAAATATCTGCAACCAAAATCGAAAAACTAAAAAACGACCTCCATTCAGATCAATCTGAGTTATCCAATTCAAAAAGAATCATCTAAAAATATTGAAATGCAACCGAGATATTTTTATAAATTCCTCCCATAGGATTAGCGTTAGCGAACGGGTCTTTTCATTTGAGTGAAGTAGCCTCTTAAGGGTGTATTCCAATGCAAACTGCTTATTTTGTGACTTATTTTTAAATTCAGTTTTGCTCTCAAATGCATCAAATTGATAAATTATCTTATTTAGAAACTACACGGTGTGCCGTGCTTGTCAATTTTTCAATAAATGCTGAAAACATTGAAAAAAAAAAGCTGTCAAAGATTGCATTTTGAACCGAATTTTCTGAAGCGGGAGATCTGGGAACGACAAAAAAGGTCATATTGAGAAAGTAATTGATTATAAATCAAAATCTAATGAATTGAGCGAAAAATTAAGTCACATGGGCATTTTATACATTTCTTCAAGAATCACCTCAGAAAGTTTCACGTTTTTACTTTTAAAAACGATTCTGAAAATGTATATGAAAATTTCGAGCTGAAATTTTCGAAGGAAAATTTCAAATACACCCTTAATAATACTGCAGTATGTATATGTATAGGTGTATGGGTAACAGCTTATAGAAATAAAACTTATATTAGAGGCAATAAAGAGGGCTTATCATAGGGCTTATCATAGTGACAATTTGTAGTAATGAATTGGTCAGACCCAAATATAAAAAAGTTGTAATAATAAAGTAGCGACTGATTAAGTGGAAAATTTTCAATTGAATGGTAAGTGCGATTTAACCCTTTCCGGCACACTGGTCCCATTCTGGACACATTTAATTTTTTATTCCAAATTTGCAAACGACACCAATAATATTTTAATGGAATTTTGCTTTTACAATGAAAGATTAAAATATGAAATTTTTAATTAAAAAAAATAGTTTGTATATTCCGGTGTCAGTCAATAATTTCTCATTTTACAAACAGAATTTGTCTGCCCCGGAAAGGGTTAAGGGTTAGATGTTTATGGTAATAAAATATGTTGTAGATACCGGGTGTTCCAAAAATAACCGGTGGATTTTAAATTTCAATGACTTGAAAACGGTGACAGCTATTAAAAATTTTTTTGCAGGAGGGTTATGTATGATGTCAGGAGTTTTTTCGCCGTGATTTTTTATTTTAGTCCGGATTTCAAACAATTAAATGGCGCTGACGGCGATTGGCGCTCAGTCGAAGCCGAAACTGACCTCACTCAGCATTGATGATACGGAAGGAGATTAAGGCTATGGAGTGCGTCTCATTCAATTTGATTTCAATGGAATGCATTTTTGCCTTGGAAGTAACAGATTCTTCGATAGCGGGATACAGCGTTCAGAAATAAGTATAAATTTCGCAAACAGTATTTGAGTTTGCAGGAGATTTTACATTTATGAAGTTTTATTTACTCGGACAAAATTCATATCTTATGGCATGATTTAAAGAATATTTTATGCATCGTATTTTAAAACTACACTGTTAAAAATTTGAAACCTTTGCTGCATCATCACACCTCCGCTTTTATAGAAAATGATTACTTCACTGTATTATGGAGCATTCTCATTGGTCAAAATAGAGACATTCTATAATAGCAATGGGGTGACGATGCAGCAAAAGTTGCAAATTTTAACAGTGTTGGTGATGATATTTTGCTACAATCTTGCTCTTAGGACCCGATTCTGAACTCTTTCGATAAGATTTCAATGGAATGCGTTGTTGCCATAGAAATAACAGATTTTTCGATAGTGGAATACAGCGTTCAGAAGTGGGCATAAATTCCGCAAGCAGTATTCGAGTTTGCAGGAGATTTTGCATTTATGAAGTTTTTTTTATCCCGGATTAAATTACTTTTTAGGCCATTATTTAAAGAATATTTTATGCATCGTATTTTAAATTTAAGTAAAGAGGTTTTTTTTTGTTTGTTAAAAATTTTATAACTTTTGTGATATTCTAACAAATTTTAGATCTTTTAACTAATTTTTAAAAAATTCCAATAGAAAAGTTAGGAATTTTATAACTTAGTTTAGAATTTCATTCCAAACTAAAATTTTGGAAATTTTAACTAAATTTCTAAATGGGTTTGATAAAATTCCCATAAATACTCATTTAATAATTAATAATTCTTTCTAAACAATATCAGGATATTTCCTTATCAATTTCATAAATATTGATAAAAAATTATGTCGCAAGAAGCATTTCAAAAATCTAAAAATGCTGAAAAATTAGTTTTGAGAAAAACAGATTTAAAGTACATAAAAACACTTACCTTTATTATTTCCTTCTTAAAACCTTTATAAATGATATTTTAATAAGAGAAAACTGTTTTGGTACTATTATACATAGTAATAGACCTTTTTTGAGACGATTTTGCTATAGACGAATTTGCTTAAATAAAGGTCCACTGTCTTCTTAAGTGATATCACATTCATTGTTGTGCTCTAAGTGTTAGTTAAATTCAGTACGCAATGTCAGATGTGGGCGAAGCATTCCTTCAGAGATATCACATTCATTACTGTATGTGCAACATATCATTTGTGCAGGAAAAAGAGATGTTGACACCAGCAATAATATATGAGGACCGCAGAAGCCAAGGGATACAAATAATAAAATTTAGATTTCGCGTAAATTGAGTTCAAAGTTAAATATAAATTGTAATTGAATGAATTGAAATTATGATACTTTAGCTTATTTCTCAGTGATCTTTGAACTCTTATTTCAATAACTGTTAAAAAAAAAGTAGAGTGTAATTAAGAAAAAAAAAATTATAACTGAGCAATCTGATCAACTAACTGAGCTAACTGATCATAATTCGACACTTATACCTTTTGGCTTCTAAGCAGCAATGAAAACTACGTGGAAGCTAAAGAGTACAGGTGCCGAATGAACATATGAAAGGAAAAAATGTGAAATAAAAAATGAATTTATGAAAAAATTAAGAACAACGTTGATACAAATAAATGAAAGGACAAAATTTTATTTTAATATAAGTTTCAAAAAGGAAAAATTATGACATAATAAAATGAATTTGCGAAAAATATAAGAATAATGTTGATAGAAATGAAAGAAAGAACAAAATTTTGTCAAATTTTATAATTTTATTAAAAGTTTTGAAACACTGAAATTTTATTATTATTAACCGTCAAAATGCATTTATTTAACGTATAAAAGACACATTCTAAAAAGGAAAAAAATGGCGAAAAACATTTTGAAAATGTGGAAAAATATTCTTCAAGAGATGACATGGGAACAAGACATCTGCATTATTTCTTCCTCGTCGGTTTCGTAATCGTAAGCGTGACTATGCTCATAAGTTTGATCTTCAGAAGCATGCGAGATTTGAAAACCTGTCCTGGTGCCACTTGGTGAGGAAGATCTCGGTAGAAAAAGTGGTATACTGGAAGTACAAACTGCAATAGTTCCATGAGATTTTTCAACTTAAGATACTGCAGTTTTGGTTTTTTCTTTTCTTTTGCTATGGGAAACTCAGGGGGGCACTACCGTCTGGGGCACTTTCCGGCACGGCTGGAGTTCATCTTTAGCTAGTGGAAAAGTTCTAATTCACCACCAGCAATTCCTTTGTAGAGTAATGTGAATGACTATTTTTCTCAAAAGGCTATCACTGCATAATTCGGATACCTTTTACTATAAAGAAAGGTGCAAGTGGCTAAAAATAATTAAATAAAATCTTCATCTTTTAGCATTTCTAAAATGAAGTTTTTGCTGGAATCATTTACAAGTTGAGCCCAATGCTCTAGAACATACAAAACCCTTTTTATTCTTATTTAACATTTCTATCATCCCAAAATGTTGATCACATTCATTGTAAGAGAGTTCTGAAATCAAAAAGCGATGATCGACTGTTTCTATGTATGTATTTCTTAGGATGCACAGCCGAAGCTTCAAAATAGAAAATCTTTTATTCTCTTCTCCACAATAGTCACTTGAAACTGTACAGGGTAATTCCATGAGCAAATGTCCTATAAGTCACATACTACGATTTTGGATGCCACTATTTTAGAACGGAAAAATGTGACTTATTTTATCAGAGATATTTGATTAATTGAGTAAGGTCATGCAAATGCTTCGAAAATAACGGTGGTCAACAATTAAGCAGTTACTAAAAATGTGACTTACACGACAAATGCTCATGGAAATACCCTACAGTATGTCCCACTGAAATAAAGCCACCGTAAATTTGTACCGTAATTGGACACGAAACAAACCAATGAAAACGAATAAATATAATAAGAAAATTTATATACAAGTACATATTTACAAGGAGTAAATAATAAAAAAAATGAATGAGAAATAGAAATGAATTTATTAAAAAAAGGGGGAGGAGGAGGAAAGTGTCCCGCCGAAATGAAGCCACTACAGTTAATAGCCAATATATCCGCCATGTTTATACATGGCATGGAATATACGGTATGCCACTTAAGTATCTCTAGAATACAGTAACATCAATATTATCCCAGGCTTTAATGATGGCGGCCTTCAGTTCTGCCACAAATTTAAATTGTCTGCCATTGGCATATAAACAAGTCTACTGAAGGTACCAGACACATTTTCTTGCGAATTGAGATGAGGATACAGGGCAGGCCATTTCATAATATGCACCTAGTTATCTAAAAATCATTTCTAGGAAGATTTTTCAAAGGTTATAGGGGCGTTGTTCTGTTAGATAGTACAACCTACGCTACTAATTCTCTCTGCAAATAGCAATAAAAGGGTTTCTGGCAATTTTGGATTATCGACAGCCTGTATGTTTTCAGAGTAAAAAAAACTAGTTTAAGCTTATTACCATAGTCGAAGCCTCTAAACGGCATTAATAAGCTTCCAACTACCAGCCCATGTTGAAAACTATCCACAAGCAAAGCAGAGTCGGTGAGGCCAGATATAAACGGACCTGGAAGGGCCAGTGGGATCTTGTTATATTTTCAAATGAGAAAAAGTAGTTAAATAGCTCATACAGCCTTACTTTCTATTAGCATAACATGAAGGAAAGATATGAAATTTTCTCCAAAAGACAGCACACTGGAAGCTTATTATTAGTGCTGGGTGGACTTAGGTTATGATGATAACCTTAACCTGGTTATTACTCAACCCGCATGTAGGCTATTAATTACCCAGAATTGCTAGAAACATATTTATTACCGATTGCAGAGAGAAATGGTGACTTAAGTTGGATTTTCAAGCATGAAAACACCCCCATAACCTTTGCAAAATCTTCCTATGAAGGATTTTTGGATAATTGAAAATTAGCTTTTTAGGATGTCTCATAATCTTCGGAGGCGTGCAACTTTTGCTCCCAAAAAGTAGAGATCATCACAAAATTTCCTGAACTTGAAACTTTAGTCGAGCTCAAACGTTTTCTTGCCATGATAAATTTTTATCGTATATTTCTTCCAATGGCTGTAGTGATCCAAGCATCCTTACATCAGTTTAAAAATTCTAAAAAGAACCATAAAACAAATGTCCCATGGACTGACGAAGCACTTGCTTCTTTTGAAAAATGTATACTTGACTTAATTAATATAGCAACCTTTAATTTCCAGGATTCCAACCAACAGCTTTCTTTAATGGTTGATGCCTCTGACGTAGCAATTGGCGTAGCCTTAAATACTTTGACAACAAAGAGTTACAAACCTCTTGCCCTTTTCTCCCGAAAACTTCCACCTGCTGAAAAGAAATATAACACTTATGATAGGAAATTACTACCAATATATTCAGCTGTAAAACATTTTCGTCCCAATCTTGAAAGTCAAAATTTCATAATTTTTACTGATCACCGCCCTTTAACTTTTGCTTACATCAGAAATTCCGATTCTTCTTTATCACGACAACTTCTACATCTCGACTCTGATATTAGACGTATGTCAGGGCCTGAAAATGTAGTCGCTGATACACTTTCTCATCTTCATTTAGTAAATCTCACATCTGTAGACTTTGCTTCTATTGCTGAACCTCAGAAAAATGGTACAGAACTTACTCAATTACTGCAGGAAAAAAAACTCATACTCTGCAACTTCAATCACTTCAATCATTTCCACAACAATAACTCCTTTACCATCCAAATAACCTAAACTATAGTTACAGCCATTTGATTAGTCCTCAGAACAGTGTTTGTGATTGGCTAGTACGCTTTTATTACAAAACACGCTCTTATTCAAAACGATTTGTGTTTGTTCTACTAAAATGAGCATAAATTTTTTGTAATACTGATATTGTAATACTATTTTTTATTATTAAATTCTACATTAAATTGCCTTTAATTTGATAAATAAACGTGTGTATTTAAGTGACAATTAATATATTCTACAAGCATACAAAGTTGAAAAACATGAAACTTTCGAAAAATGTCCAAACTTTTGGCCACCGCTGTATATGTATTATTTTGCTCTTATAGACATTCTGGTAAGTTAAAATTAAAAAAAAAATATTACTTAGCAAATGAATTAAGTCAAAAGATTGATTATTAAAATCATACTTTTTGTATTAAATTTTTCGAGATGACATATATATATATATATATATATAGATAGATAGATAATATATCTACACTATTCCGACAGTATGTATGTATGTGACCCTACCTCCTCCGATCCCGGAAACGGAGAAACGTCGCGTTTGTTTTGTATTGAAGGGAAAAAATCCCGGGATTCCGAGTTGCCCATTTGTTTGTCTGTCTGTCCGTCTTTCCGCATATAACAACTCAAAAACTACCCAAGCGAACCGTTTGAAACTTAAAATGTATAATTATTAGATAACTTTGTTGAGTCATTTCAAATTTTATGAGAATCGGATGCATAGTTCAATTACAGAGACAATCAAAAGGATTCCGATACATTACGGTCAATGGCGAAAAAAGTTTCAAATGCATTTTAATGGTCTTACACTCTTTCGAAGATAATGAAGTTGATATGCATCTATGAAGTATATATTTTATAATATACATTCTATACAACCTGTGGTGCAAATAATATTTCTTATTGATTTACAGGGCCACACAAAAGTATTCCATTGCATACTTATATATTGAGACATTGTTTGGTATGCATTTTAATAGTATTAAACTATTTGATACTAACAATTAAACTATTTAATGTCCGTTATTAAGAAACTATTAAACTATTTAATGCCCGTCTGTCCGTCTAAACCGACCAGTGTAGCGGGCGAAGGCCGCTAGTGTATATATTATATATATAAAACCCCTCCGTGTACGACGATTCCGGGGACAACCCATCCACGAGAAAAATAAACCTATTGCAACTGCGTCCACGTTAGGCTTAACTATTCCGAGCTGTTCACAAATATTCTAACTGTTCAACTTATGAAGATATACATGTGAAAGATTTATTCATTACTCATTTTCTCTAAAACCTACAAAAACTATTTAATTATAATGTTTAAGTTCTAAATAAAACAAACAGCAATTACGGAAAAATACAAACCAAACAAAAAATGTATACAAATCAATAGTGTTGCCATTCAAGAATGACAAATTCCGTGATTGAATCTTTAGAATGACTCCTTTGTAACATCACGACTCAAGAATGATCAGGTGCGTTCGGGATCTATGCGCGCTGAGCGCGCGCGCTCAGGAGACAGAATACGTGAAGTGGATCTTACAGTGGAATAGCACTCGGTAAAAACTCCTGAGTTCGCGCGCGAAGCGCCTGTATCTCCCAAACACGTTCATTGTTTACACTTTATTGTTGACATTGTTTTCGATCTTATAGAGTGTTTTCTTTTAAGTATTAGCTAAAAAATGGGCCAAAATAGGAAATTTTTTCATCCATTTTAGATATTTTTATTATTTTCTTTCAGTATTTTTCGATATATTTTGGCTGTAGTTCCACAATATATTCTTTTATAATTGATTTTTTTGCCTTACTTTATTCTTTTAAAATTTATATATTTACGATTTGCTCACTACAATCCCCCCATCCACCAGACAGTTTTGTTATAGTTTTAAATGCAAATTTTTGTTAAAATTTTCTTTTTTTTATAGATTCCCCCCCCCCCCCCCCCATGTTTAACTGCTGTATTTTTAAAAATTGTTTAAGCCAGTGGCTGATTGACCACAGTTGTATTTTTTATCATCACTTTAAAAATGCAAACACGTCATTTTGACGGGCTGTCGTCTAGTATATATATATATATATATATATATATATAATTCAACGTTGCCTAGTACAATGAAAGCGAAAAACTGTAATTTTTGGCAACATACATTGGTTGATAGCCAAGTAAAAAAAAATCAAATCTTTCATTAAAATCTTTTCTGCTATGATACAGATATGGTTGTAAAACTTGTTTTACAGGTAAAATGAGATTCTAGACAACGTTAAAACATATGACGTAAGTTCCCCCTTTACAGCTTTTTAACGCATACGAGGTGGCACCCGTCGAAATTCGACGAAAGAAAATCTTTAAAAAAGAACTGTTTTATTTATTCATAATAAATCTGCAAAATTAGTTACAGTAAAAAAATACATCTTATATTGGTCAGTTTAACTCTCAAGGAAATATTATTTTAAGCTAAAAGTAACAAAATACTTTAAAACTCAGTTATTAAATGAAATAAAACCGAGAAATTCACCAGATTTTATAACAGACACATTTTAATTTCTATTAGGTAGCTTTCATTACAAAAAGTAAAAAGCTACCTATTGCAGCCGTCCGGAGGAAAGCACTTTTAGAAAATTTTGGTATATTTTGACCCCCAGACCCCAAAACCACCCTCCGTTCAAATGTTGACATATATATATATATATCTGATTTTTGTCATGCGATAACTATCGTATTTATGAACCGATTTGAATGAAACTTGGTATGTACATAGTACATACAAATGTCTCGACCGAGTTCGTTAGACAGCATCATCCGCCATCTTGTTTCAAAATGGCGGCCATTTAAATTTTTTTGAAAAAATTAAAATTTAAAATTAAATGCAAAGAAATTAAAAGTTGAAAAATATTTTTCTTTTATGTGTTAGAAATTAAAACAACGATTACAGAACACTTTTTATTTTGTTTATATCTTAAAAAATGATTGAGTTATAGCACTTTGAATTTTTCTTATTGCTAACATCTTGAAACAATCTTATTTTTGTCATGCTGTAACTAACGTATTTATGAACCGATTTGAGTGAAACTTGGTATGTACATAGTACATACAAATGTCTCGACCGCGTTTGTTAGCCAGCATCATCCGCCATCTTGTTTCAGAATGTCGGCCATTTAATTTTTTTTTAATTTAAAATTTAAAATTAGGTACAAAAAGGTGAGAAATTGAAAAAGATTTTTCTTTTGTGTATTTGACCTTGATACACAGATTCCAGGACATTTTCTTTTGTGTATTTGATCTTGATACAAAGATTCCAGGACATTTTTTGTTTCATCTATATCTTGAAAAATGGCTGAGTTATAGCACTTTCAATTTCCAGTGTGGTTGACATTTTGAAACGGTCTGAAATTTGTCACTCGATAATACGCATATTTATAAACTGATTTGGATATAACTCCGTGTGTACATAGTACATATCAATGTCTTGATCGAGTTCAGCCATCTTGTTTCAAAATGGCGGATATTTAAGTTTGTCAAAAATCTTTTAAATGTACAATGATGTACAAATAAAAAATTAGAAATTGAAAAAATATTCTTTCGAATGTATTTATCTTAATTATGAATTCCGGGGTATTTTTTCTTTGTCTTTATCTTTAAAAACGCTTTAGATATAGCATTTTGAATTTCTAATGTGGGTGACATTAAAAAATCAATTGCCCGCGACAGCACTTGTATATATTAATCGATTTCGATATGAGAGTGCATGTCCACATCAATTAAGATTTCGACCAAGCTCATTGGTTTGTTTAATCCATCATATTGCTTTAAAATGGCATACACTTCATGTTATCGTGGAATATGGCGACTCTCTAAATCGCTGAAAATAAAACCAGGTTGAATAAAATATGACTAATTTCTAAAAATTCCTATTAATAATCAGTATTGGCAAAAACTAGCATTCAATCTTATAAAATCGGGTTTCACTAATTTGAGCTTCGTATGTTTGAATAATATAACTTGATTTAAAATAAATAATGTATAAATAAGTATATGAAAGCTACCTCTTCTTCCCGGCATTGCCGGAAGGACTTTTTTTTTTTCTTTCAATTTTGAGAGAAAATGGAGCTATTTTGTTGCCACAATTACAAAATTAGTACTAAAAATTATAAAAAAAAATAATTTATCAAAAATAAATTGAGATACAGCTTTGAAACAAATTGCATTTAAAAATGCATTTTTTCTCAATTGTAAATTGTAAAAATTAAAAATGTATGTTTAGAAGTGTAAAATTTGCAGTACCGAAAATTGCAAAACCGAAATTGTATAGGATAGTGTTGCGCAATTTAATTTTAATTAAATAAATAAATAATTTTTTTTATTTTCAATTTTAAGAGAAAATGGAGCGATTCTGTTTCCACAATTACAAAATTGGTACTAAAAACTAATAATAATAATAATAATAATAAAAATATCTAAAAAAATTAATTGAGATACAGTTTTCAAACAAACTGAATTTAAAAGTACATTTTTTTTTTATACGCCGGTGTAAAAATTTAAATTATGCGATATTTAGAAGTGTAAAATTTGCAATAGCGAATATTGCAAAACCGAAATTGCAGGGGAAAGTATTGCCATTTGCAAAATGACGTATGTGTTACGCACAGATACGTTTGGCCTTTATTACATAGATTAATGCATTTATTATTTTATTATTTTCTTTCTCTTTTAAAACTCATATTTGTAAGTATAATTTTTATGAAGTAATTGCAGTATTTTCTTGCTTTTAATATTTAATCATTTAATACTAATTTCTAAAGTTTTTTTTTACTGTTTATACTAGTCACGTAAAAATAATTTTTTTTATTTGAAAAAAAATGTTATTTTTTGCGCTTTTTTTTTTTACAAATTGGCAACAACTTAAAATAGCAAACTTTTCTAAAATATGTGAAAAATATCTCTCGAAATGCTGAAAGTTTGGATTTAAAATAGAAGTAAAACGCAAAAGAAAAGCTCAAATTTAAAAAAAAAAAAAATTACAGTCTGCACACCGGGAGCTTTTAATATATAAAATGATCTAAAAATAATTAAATGTATAGTTTTTGCCTTTATAAAACTTTTTTAATAGAATGTATTTGACCAACTTTAGCATTAAATAACTCTTAAAATAATTTTTCGATTTTAAAACTGTCGGCACCGGCGTCTTTATCAAACATTTCTCTATAATATTACTTATTGTCATATTCTTGAGTGTAGTAGTTTTCTTAATATTAACGAAAAGAAACGCCCCGGTCACAAAAAACTCAATGTCAGCGGAGGTGACAGCGTAAGCTACGTTTTTTTAGAATAGAGATATATACTTTTTTTCGGATTACAAAAAAAAATGAAGAACATGAAATAATTATATTCATAACTTTTTATAATTAATGGACTTTTAATGGACAAATTAAAATAACTTTTTATGATTAATTGATTCTCTACACGGTATCTTAACTACTAACTATCTTAACTCTACACGGTACATTTTTGCTGCAAGCCATTTTGATACAACACAGATCTCGCGAAAATAGCGCTTATAGAAATACATTGCTATTTTGTTTAGTTCTGCAATCTGTTGGGCTCCGTTTTCATCAATTTATTTTTTTTAACATTATGGTAGAGTGGGTTGGAGTAGGACAGTGGCAGGAATGGGACAGCAAGTTTTTTTCTTTATCATTTTTCTCTTTATCATCAATCACACATAAGATGAAGCAATGGTAGCCCAATCTTCAATAAATTTTTTTTTTTGACCAGTATAAGCTTGCACTTGTATAAAGGGTTATTTAAAGAAAAAGATTATTTTAAATATAAAAGTAAATTTGCTTCATATATATTTTATGCTCTTTGTAAATTTCTAACCTATTTATGAATAGATGTAATATTTTCCCTATTTATTTAGCATACTGTTTATTACCAATAATTTAAAATAAGCCAAAAGCAACATTTTTGATTATACAAGAAGTTTAACACAAACATGGGAGTGGGGGAAGAATGGGACACGTCCTATTCCTTTTTGATAAGGTGATAGTAAATTGCTAACATGCAAACACTTTTAGAGGATGACATATTAATTATAAATTGATAATATATTCATTTACTTCAAAATGTAAATAAATTGAAGTGACGATTTTTTAGTGATATCCATGACTGACAATCCTGAATTTTCATTCCAGTCCTCAAGATATTGGAATTTTATATTGTGGCACATACATTATGAACCTACAATCCTTGTTTGACTGTATATCTAGTCGACACTAGACCATTTGTGACTTATAAATTTTAGGTAGATTTCTTATGAAATGCTATTTACTGCGGTCGCTCCTATGTTGGAATTTCTGAAAAAAGTGCAGATCTACGCCGATCATAACCGCTATACCCCAAAACTAACACCAGTAAAAATGTTGTGTAAATATTTTACTTAATTTTGCTCATAGAATTAAAAATATTTGTTCATCTAAATTTAAATTGCATAATTTAAAATTTGTTCAAGCTGTTGCAATAAAATATAGTTATCCTTTGTATTTGGTTAAAAAATTTTACATTTATAATAATTAACAGTATTGGAATTGGTATAAAAATTAAAAGAATTTTACATTAATGTTGTTCATATATTTAAATTTTAGTATGACTAATACTTGTATTGTGTTTGGAAAGATGGGATTATTAATCTATAGCATTAATATTGAATTCATCATTTAATTGTACTTACTTTTATTTAGTGTTAATAGTATTTTACTATGAATCAGATGGGTTGTTAAATAGTTACACGCTATTTTTATGCTAAGTTGCGTGCCTGAAGTTGCAACTACATACTTAAATAGTTTTGCTGATCAAGAATCTATCTGGAAATAACTCTCAAGTTATTATTTTAATAAATGATAATTAGGTTGACTGGTGTCATTAACTTATATATTTTCCAACAGATGACAGCGCTAAAAGTGATCTGCTACTAATTTTGAAGTAGAAGTAAATATTGTCTATAAGCTCATAATTAAAATAATATCATTAATAATTATATTAAATAGTAACAATAATATGAGTAATGATTATTAATTTTAATTATAACATGAGTGGAATAATATATTATCAATAATAATAATTATTATTTTTTATCATACATTTCTGTTTTACTAACTGTAACTGTCAAACTTTATAATAGCGGTACATTTACATTTTCAGTAGTAATAAAACATATGCTACTCTTGAATATACACTTTGATAATTTTCCAAAGGATAAATAGGTATAAATTATCATCATTATTATTTCATTATTAATATTTTTCATTAAATTTCTTTTTATATTTTGTTTTGTTGTGTCATCTAGTCAGTAGGGTACATAATAGGTCAAATTTCTTAGCTTATAGCTCGACCTATTACAGAAATTGACTGGATTATTACTTATATTTGTAAACTATGTACCCCTGACGAGTGGTTTACTATATAAGCTAATCTATTGTTTTTTCACCCATCCGCATTTCATATATCTGTTCAGGGATCATACGATCATACGAACCGTCAAACTATTCGATATTTTGAAAAACAGTTACATGAAAGATTAGCCTTTTCTGTGTATTTTAAGACAGTCCGCTTGAAAAAATTTCCGTAATTACGCAAGTTATGATTAAAAACGTGTCAGCAATTTACTGTAAATAGATTTAAAGGGCCAGCTTTCAGAAATGTCTATCTCAAAATGTGTTTTTTTCACATAACGCATATGTTATCTCTAAAACTATTTAATATTTTTGTATGAAATTTTTACAGATGATACATAATGCCATTTTCTTGAAACTGAACCTAAATTTGCTTTCTGATTGCTAAAGGATACATATTCTATGCATAGATAAAATTTAAATTTTTAAGGGAAAAAATACATTATTTTCAGTTGAAATTTAAAAATAGAAATTCCGTTTAAATATATACAAATTTAGATTCAAATTGACCTTCAGTTTTTGTAGTATGTGTAAAAATCAGAAATTTTGTTTTAAATTCCATATAATTTGAGTATTCAAGTACGTTATTTTTGACATCACATTTTTTCCACAGCAAACTGCTTATTATTTGTGATTCTTTAAAACAAATTATTTTTAACTTTCAAACAAGAATGTGTATACATAATATGTGTATGTGTATTGTGATGTAACATGTGTGTGAATATGTGTATACATAAAACATTGATCTAAAAAAGTTATAATTTTAAGGCTTATACTTTTCAAGACATAGAATGTCGAAAAAGATTCAATTTTTATGATTTTTCGACTTTTAACAGTGTTACTAATTTTGAAGTAGAAGTAAATATTGCATAATAATTGCATATAATAATAATATTGCATAATAATATTGCATAGAAGTAAATATTGCCCTTAATCTTCATTCCATAAAACTTTATACCTCAATTAAAGACTTTTTTTTTTTTTTTTTTTTTTCACTGAATTTTAAATTTTGGTAATATCTGTGTTATTACATTAAATTTATTTATAAATGTATGCTGATGCATAAAATCGAGCGGTATAAAATCTCGGCCAAGTTCGTTAATGGGCAAAATCGGATCAAGGGAGTGGAAATAGGGAGGTTTTTTTGTGAAACCCGAAAAAATGCATTAACTCATGACTTAAAATAGATATCGAATCAGTTTAAAATTTATAATACTTCTAAAAAATGGGCCAAAAGTTTATGCATGACAGATTTGATGAAGTAAAAAATAGGCTCAAGGAGAAAAAAAAAAAAAAAAAAATAGCGTTTTTGGGAGAAAAAATTCATAACTTCGCCAATACTCAAGATATCAAATCACACTAGTTTTTTTTTTTTTTTTTTTATAAATGTTCTCAAAATTATCTAAAACTTTTGTATTTACAAGTTTTTGATCGGATCAACACTTACCCATAAAAAATAAAACGAAAACAAAAAAAGGGGGGGGGTGGAAAAAAATTCATACTTTCGTCAATTCTTAAACTATCAAATCCGATTAAACTTATTTTACATCTTCTCAATAATATTTGCAACTTTTATGCTGATAAGTTTTTTATTGGACCAACTCTTATAATAAAAATTAATTAAACAAAAGTAGGAGTTGAAGAAAAAACATCAAATCTAAACTGCTTATATTCTGACTCATTTTTAAACTCATTTTTTATTTTAAACGCTTCCAAATGGCAGGTCCTCTTATTTAGGAACTATATAATGTGACATATTGTCCAGTTTTTTTGAAAAAGGTAGAATATATTTGAAAAAAGACTGCCAAAATGGGTATCTTGAACAGAATATCTCAAAGTGGTCGTGATTGAAAAATTGAGGAAGTATCCAAATAACAAACTGATTTTTTTTCTGATTCATTTTTTAATCCATTTTTGCTCTCAAACGCATCCAAATGACATGTTCTATTATTTAGTCACTGTATAATGTGCCGTATCGGTTAATTTTTAGAAAAAGGCTGAATATATTTTTAAAAAAGCTGTCAAATTGGGCATTTCGTACAAAATTTCCCTAAGCGATTGTGATCGAAGAATTGAGGATGTATTGAAATAACAAACCGTTTATTTTATGACTCATTTTTAAATTAAATTTTGCTCTAATACACACATTCAATTGACAGTTTGTTCTTATTAAGAAGCTATATAATGTGTCGTATTGGTCAATTTTTTCATAAAGTCAGAATGCATTTCAAAATATGCTATCAAAATGGGCATTTGAGTCGAAATTTCGTTTAAGATGATTCTGATAAAAGCAGTTCTTACAGAAAAATGAAATAAAAAAAATTCAGAAGCGGCCAAATAAAGTTGTTAAAATGGGTTTATCTCTAATCATATTTTATTTTTTGTTGTTGAAATAAGCACTCTTTGAAATCCTCCCCCGCCTGTAGTAACAAGTCGACAGGGATTTTTTTTCTATTGCTGTCTCATATCTCCCTCTAAGTGGGGTGGTATGGGACATGGGACAACATTTTGAAGCTTACAACTTCTTTAATTATAAAATAGTTTTTGCATGTTATGTTTTGATATTTTTCAGGGAGATTAAAGAGTTTTTTACTTTGTACTCTGTAAATTGAAATTTTTGATTTTGTGTCAAACAAAGTGTATTTTTTACTTTCGTAAAAAATGCCCAACAACACCCCACTCTCTCGTATTTATACACGTGAAAAGATTGCAAAGATATGTATCCTATAGGACACAAAGGGTCTGAAGAGGTTAAATTGATGGGACCTTTTTTAAGCACACAAAAATTGGCATCGAATATTTACTTTCTGATGATGAAAGCCGTATTTCGATAATTCTACAGTGAAACCTCCGAATAAGGGACACACATAAGACCGGAAATTTTGTTCCTTATTTGGAGTTTATACTTTTTTAAATTAATCGTTCTGAAAAGACATAAAAAATAACCAAACATTTAAAGGTGAAGTTTAAATGTAGTCAAAGGCTATTAATTACGTTTATTAGACACGAAAGATAAAGATAATTAATTTAAAATTTCAATCAATTACTACATTAAATGATTTGTAGAATTATTGATTTATATTTTTTACATAAGTATATGCGCACATGCAAAAATTGCAGTAACATTTAAAAGAATTTTACCTGAAGTACTATTGATCAAAAGTGATTGTTTTTCAATTGATTTAAATTCTTCACTACGAACGTCTCAAGTGATCATTTATGATATTTACAAATTTTAGTCTTTCATTATGAGAAAGCAATATTTACGAAAAAGGATTCAACTGTATTATGTATCTTAAAGCATCTGTTAAATTCTTTATCTCGCAAATTTCGTTTCTTTTTCTCCTCTAGAGTCATCCTCACAATTTTCAGCAATAGGGATAAACGCATTGATATCTTTTTTTTGAAATATGGGTGAATAAATGCTCTTCAATTGTGTAGTATGCCTCTGTATCAACATGACTGCCTGTTTCACTAGACTACTCCAAGAAGTGTAAGTCACCGATTTTGACGAAAGTGGTATCGTTGGAAAAATCTCATCGTGAGCAGTAAAAAACTCAAAGGAACTACCCGTCGCAAATCAACCGTTTTCAAGATAGTGCACACTTAATGGGGGACCGCAAAACGTTTTAGTCTCGATTTTCACGAAAGTGGTATCGTTGAAAAGATATCATCGTAAGGATTAAAAAACTCAATGGAATCACCCGTCGGAAATGAGGAGTTTTTGAAATATCCGACAATTTGTGTCACATTGCTAATATACACTGCTGGGAAACTGCATTAAGGGACATAAATTGTCGGATATCTCGAAAACGGCTCCTTTCAGATGGGTAATTCCATTTAGTTTTTTACATCTCACAATGATATCTTTGCAACGACACCATTTTCATCAAAATCGATTAAAAAAAAAAAAAAAAAAAAAAAAAAATTGCGGTCCTTTATTAAGTGTTTACTAGAACAGTATGCATCAACTGCGTGACATAAACTATAGGATATCTCAAAAACGGCTCATTTCCAACGGGTTGTTCGATTGAGTTTTTTCTCCCTCAAGATGACATCTTTTTAACGATACCACTTTCGTTAAAATCGAGACTAAAATTTTTTGCCGTCCCCCATTAAGTATGCACTAGTTACGTACATAAATTGTCGGATATCTCGAAAACGGCTGATTTGCGACGGGTAATTCCATTGAGTTTTTTACTGCTCTCGATGAGATCTTTCCAACGATACCACTTTCGTCAAAATCGGTGACGTACACTTCTTGCAGTTCCCTAATCAGTGATAATTTCACAAAAATATCTATTTTAATTTTTACCATAGACTACTTCATTATCTGAAATGAAAAAAAAAAAAAAAAAAAAAAAAAAAAAGCTTTTTTAATTTTATTTTCAGGTGTTACTTAAATCGAGTGTCCCTTTTTCAGATGTAAATATATTACAGGTCCTATACTAAGAGACTGGGACTAGAACTTTTGTCCCTTAAATAGAGGTTCCCTTATTCGGAGTGTCACTTATTTGGAGGTATTAGGTAATGAGTAATCACCTAATTAAAGTCCTCCCCCTACGTTAACAGGGGCTTTAGCAATCGGAGAGTGTTAATTCTACATACAAAATACGCCAATCGTATAGCAAATGTTGAGGTCCGAGATCTATAATTTTTCTTGTTATAATCTATTACGTTAACAGCTTTCAACAAATATTCAGTTTTATTGTTTATGCTTCAGTAAATATCTGAAATCTGTCGCTTAGAGGGGTGGTCGTAAAGCACATATTTGCACAAGGTCGTGGGGTTTTTGATAAGGTGGGGGAAAATGCAACATACGCATGTTATGATTTAATTGATATACTATCTAAATGGTGGGCACGCATCAGCAGTTTTTTTCAAGGACTTTCGAAGAAGAAAAAAAAAAACGAATCTGGTAACGTATGAGGAATTCTTTAAAGATTTCGCTTTTCTGTGATATTAGCAGCCATTTGATAAATGTTTTGGCAGTTTGTGCACTTAGGTAAAAATAAGCTCGCTGATAAAAGTCTTTTTTTTTTTTTTTTTTTTTTTGTATTCGTCTTTTATTGGGGAAAAAAAAAAAAAAAAAAAAAAAAACATATAAAGTCCAAGGACTCTCTTAATAAGAAGAGGTTTTTGAAGTTTTTTAGACAGGTCTCAAAAATCTGACGTGTAACATTTTGTTAATATTATAATTACAAATTCCAAGGTCAATATCATTATTCATAAAAATATGCCTTTAAACGATTTCCCCCCCTTTTTTTTTTGCTATCGAAAAATGAATTATAGACTATTCGGTTACTGTGCACGGTATTTTATGAAACAAGTTATTGATAGGAAAAAAAATAGACGGATGTGGTAATCCTAAAACTTTCTTTTGTCTCATATATGTTAACGCTTCAAAATTTGCTAGACAGTGCCAAAATTGAATGGCAATCTATGCTTATCGCGAGGACTCTAAAGGTATGAAATTTTGTGGATTAGTTCTTGAAATAGGACAATTGTGGACATCGAGAAAAATGCAGTATAAAAGCGCAATCTATTGGGCGTACACGAAAACATAATCAGCAATAATATTTATCAAAGTATACCTGAGTCCGAAGTTTGATGAAAATTCGTGCATCAGTTCTTGAGCCAGGGCTCGAAAATTCAAAAAATTTTAAGGTTCTCAACTGGGAAACTACATGAAAAGTACAGTTCCCAGATGAAAGTGTACGTTCCTAGAAAAAATTATGTGTGAATATTATGAGGAAATTCGCCGTTTTATCGCGATTTTTTTTGATGAAATTTGCTGTTTTTTTCGCGATTTTTTGAAGAAATGTGCCGTTTTATTGCGATGTTTTAACGAAACCTGTCGTTTTTCACTATTTGCTGGGTTTTTACGAACTTTTCACGAAATATTTGCAATATTTTGACGAAATCAGTCATTTTTTTTCACAAATCTTTTGACGAAATCTCCGTTTTATCGCGATTTTTTGAAGAAGATTGTCGTTTTTTACGTGATTTTTATTCACGAAGTTTGTCGTTTTTTTCACAAAATATGCCTTTTTTGCGATTTTTTAACAAAATTTGCCGCTTTTTCTCAATTTTTTAACGAAATTTGTCCTTTTTTTCCATTTTTAATAAAATTTGCCGTGGATTTTTCGCAATTATTTAACGAATTGTCCGTTTTTTCGCGATTTTAAACGAATTTTGCCGTTTTTTCGCGATTTTTAACAAAATATGCCGTTTTCCGCTTTTTTTTTTTTTTTTTTTTTTTTTTTTTTTTTTAAGAAGTTTATAATTTTTTGCTATACTTTTGATAAGATTTGCGTTTCTTCCGGCGATCTTTTAATTAAATTCAGGATAGTCTTGTAATATTTTGAAGAAAAAAACGCATCTCACGGGCCGATTAAGAGTTTTTTTTTGTTTCCGTCTCCAATTTTTTGCATAATTTTCGCGTTATAATGCGTCCACGGCATCGCTAGCAGCTACGGCGACTTGTTAGGTTCCCGGCCTGGAACTTGAGTGAAAAAATATACATTCCCACACTGTAAAAAAAAATCTGGAAACATACAAAACTAGTTTTTGTAAAGTTACAGAAATCTGCAAGTGTACTAAAATTTTATCTGCAACCGGGGTATTTTATTTACCAGCGCATTGTACAAATACATGAAATATCTTAGTTTCACCTGTCAGCCAATCAGAAAGGGCTTCAGTAGTGACGTGTCATTGTTTACGCGCCCATAAGGGCGTAAAAGTCTTCCATCTTGAATCGGTTATTAAGAAGGATTTCTAGTTAAAAAGTAAGTAAATATTTATTCTTAATGTGTTAAATTTTGTTTTAACCTCTTCAGTCCTCACTTCGCCCCCAGGAGACACTAATGAACACTCTTTAAATTAATTAAAATGCTTCTAGAATTATTAAGATTACTTTTAGACTTCTTAAAATCAATGCGTGCGTATTATAAATATCGATATATTGACTGATACATCTTTAGAGATTTTTATAAAAATTTTAAAATGGTTTTTGTGATCCTTCGTAATATTTGACTCAGGACCGAGGAGGATATTTCTGTTCTTCTTAAATCGCAATAACTAAAAATCAAAAACTCAGAAAAGACTATTTGATTTTTTGTTTTTAGCATGATCTAGCAAGTAAATCTTTCTATTATTTTCTGTTAATTACACGTCATTGTCAGATAACTATTCTTTAGGTGGGTTTTCATTACAAGTGAGAATTTTTTAATGTTTAATGTAACAAATCAAACCTTTCTCTTTTTCTGAAATTTCAATTACGCTTTTTGAATCCTTCTTCAAAATACAAGAGATTAAAGTGTTTAAAACATTTTTTTTACTCTATTTGTTAAATCATAGGGAATAATCAATCCTAAATTTCATTAGCAATTGATTACATCATTTTCATTTCATTAAAAATTTCATCTGAATTTCACCCTCAAAATTTCGTTTTTGAATTTTCTAAATCCCATACAGTAACAGCACTTAAAGTTTAAAAACTCAGTAAAACCTTTTAATTTAAAGTAAACAAAATCTGCTCTATGTGTTATTTTATTTTCATAATAAATTGCCAAATAAGATTTTTCTTACAACTCGAAATTTCCATTTCCCCGTTCCTCCCTCATCCCTTCATATTGCGAGTAATGCTATATATTTTAAACGCTCCTTATAAAAAACACATAGAATTTTGAAGTCTATGAAACACTTTAGAGCCCAGTGGTGGAGGGGAGGGAGGTCAAAATCTGAATCAATTAGGGGAAAGTGGAAAATTATTTATATCCCTTAATTATTAATTATTTACAGTTGGCAAAAAAAGTATTTGTACACTTCATTTTTTTAAATTATAATGAAATTAAGCAAAAGATTTAAGCAAAAAATACTGTAATGCATTAATTTAATGCATTATAATATTATAGAAGCAAAAACAAAATTAAACGAATCGATTTTTTACATTATAATAAACAAATATACAAAAATATAATGCAAAAAAAGTATTTGTACACTATATTAATGTAATATAATTAATGAAAATTTAGTAAAATGATACAAATTAATATTTTGTGCGAATTCATTTAGCGTTTATGACTACTTCTAGATGGTGTGACATTGATTCCACCAACTTTTTTGTATCGGTCTGGTTAATGTTATTCCATGACACAATAAGAGCTTCTTTAAAACAGTTTTTTACCAATACATATTTTTTTTCGGATTTTTGCATCCAATAGCATCTGCAAATTTTCTATTGGATTCTAGTCTAGAGATTTTAGAAGAGTTACCAGTCGTCTTGGAGTATTGTCGTAAGCATGTGCTGGTGATCACAGCAGTATGCTTTGGTCGTTATCCTGCAGAAAGTGAAAAGCTTCCTCTATGCATAATTTCTTGGCACAGTTTAATAAATTATGGCGCGACACATCAATGTATGTTAAACCTGTCTTTCCATTGTCAATAAATTTTAAATGTCCTGCTCCATTAGAAGGTATGCACCCCAAAAGTATAATATTCCCCCCAACATGCTTGATAGTTTGAAGTATACGTTTTGGATCTAGAACAGTTTTATTTTTACGCCAATTTTTTCGAATGCTTGATGGTAAGAAAATTCCGAATTTTCCCTCATCAGAAAAAAATACTGTTTTCCAAAAATCCAATGATTTACTTCTGTATGCGAAAGCGAATACTATGCGTTTTCGCCTATTTGTTTCGCTGATGAATGGATTTTTCCTTGAGGTTCTTCCTTTTAAATCTGCATTGGGTAGAATATTTTTTATTGTTTGAGGTATTACTCTGATGCGAGAAGATGTCGCAAGGTCTCCAGCAAATTTTTGAACCGAATGCATAGGATTTTTTAAAGCTTTTTTAACAACACTCCTTTTTTCCTTCATTGTTAGTTTGCTAAGAAGTCCTGGTTTTCATTGAATTTCGATGCTTTTAATTTATTCATAGTTTCTCACTATACATCCAATAGTTGTAAATGGTAATTCAATAGCTTTTACAAATTCTTGTTGCGAATTTAAATTTTTATTATGCTCAATCATAGGATTTCATATATCTAGAGGTGCCTCTCTAGTATTAGGTTCTATACTCAATTATTTCAAGAGCAAATTAGATAAAATGTCAGACAAATATAATATGAACTCAAAAATTATTAACAGCTTCTGTAAAAGTAGTCCTTTGAACCATAAACACTATAAAACACAGTACATATCAGGATGGAGAAATGTACAAATACTTTTTTTGCAAGAAATTTTTAAACTTTTCCTATTAGAAAATTATTTTACATCTTTATCGAAATTTTCTGTTATGTAATTTAAAACGCACGGTAAACAGACTGTTTTAAAACTATTTTTGACAAAATATCTGTTTTTATTTAGTTAAAAATTAAAAATTTTAGAGTGTACAAATACTTTTTTTGCCAACTGTATATCCTTTATATCCCCTGTTTTCCTCTTTCTTATTAGGTTAGCGTTAGAAAAATATGTATAGATTTATAATAGAAAAAACGCTTTTATTAATTATCATAAAAATATCTAAAAAACTATTATCAAAAGCATTCTCAATTCAAATGTCATAGAGATTAAAATTCTGAATAAAATGAGTACTGATAGTCAATATTTTTGTTGAATTTTTAGAATTCTACTTCAAAGTTTTACCTAAATTACTAAGCAAGAGCTTTAAACCCCAACAGACGAGGTTATCAGTTCAAAGTTCTTCTGATTTTTATCTGCAAGTATTTTTTAAAGATATTGATGTATTATTTAGGGTGGATATATTAAGAATTATGTGTTAACCTCATGATTACGGGTTATAGCCCAATAGTGGGCTATGAAAAAAAGTCCAATGTCGCAACTTATTATGAGAAAGCTAGAAAGTGTTTTAATCTATTCAAGATAAATTTGTAATGTAGTAAGTTTCCTCCTACTGGCAGAAGAGCTTTTGCTTCTACAAACTTATCAATATCTTAAAAATTGCATTTTTCATTATTTTTATAATATTTCAAAAATGATTCGTAAGTGAGGGTAAACATTGTTTATTATATTCGATATTTGAAATATGTGTATATAGAGTGAATAACAGCGCTTATCTATTATAATTAAGAAAATTGGAAAAAAAAGTGCGAGATTTTTTTTTCGGTGTGTGTGTGTGTAGGGGGGGGGGGGGCAAACAAATGAGTGTGCAGAAGCTCTTTCGTTAGAGGAAATTCAAAGTCAATTATTAACACGATTCTAACCTTCGATATTTTCCATAAAAGACAAAGATGGTTTTAAAAAAGGGATTTTCGACTAGCATACGACCCTTTTAAGTAAACCTTTAACTGACGTTACTTATCTCACACACCGATACCCCCCCCCCCCCCCCAATTTTTACAGTTTAACTACAAACGCTACCGAAGCTTTCTTTTATTTGAAACTTTTATATTATCATCAGAGACTTTTGAATAGGTGGGTTTTTATTATAAGAGACATGCACAAAACGTTTAGTACAAAAATTCCATCCTATAAGTTTATCGAGCCTTTTCGTCATCTTTCGATGGAGACCGCTTCACATAGTTGTATGACAATTTCTGGCAAGTTAAATTTATAAAAGTATGAATCTTCGGAATATTGAAATAAAGTATTGTAGTCTTAACATAAATTAAAACGATGCTTTAAGATTGGTGATATCAGTTGCGACACATAAAACAGCTATCATTCATGCACCTCTTTATCGATAATTACTAAACTATAATCCTCAAAATATACAAAATAAAGCCCTGGCATAATTACAACAACATCGTAAAGGCTTGGGCAACTTAAAACATGTAAAGCAAATGAAGGTTGGGTGGATTGATAACTTGGTCTCTCCTTGCATCAATATTTTTTTAACAATTAAGGCAAAATTTTTAAATAGGATTCGACAAAAATATGAATATGGGTACTCGTTTTATTTTTAATTTCATATTCTAAGACATTTATCGTGACAATGTTTTTGATAGAATCAGTTCTTTTGAGATATTCCTAAGATAATAAAAAAAAAAGTGTTTTTTCGACAATAAATGTGTATCTATTTTGCATAAAGTTGACCTCTAACGAGGACGGGTAATCAGTAAGTTCATTCTAGACTTAAACTGACGGGATTAAAACAACTTAGTGTTCTCCTAATTAATTTTGAGTTATACTTCTGACCACTAAGCTAAAATTTTTAAACAGAACTATGACATTTAATGTTCAACAAAAATTTTAATTGTAGGCGCTCATTTTATTCAGAACTTTAACCCTTAACTGCTGAGACAAAATTGTTGTGAGTAGTGTATCAGGCAGATTAATCTAAATATGAATAAAATATTAAAGTAACTTTCATAATACTGCTTTTGTATTAAACTTTATATACAGGACTATTATAAATAAAATTCAGCTATTTAAAATTCTCTTGCGATAGTAATAGGACTCCAAACGAAACAAAATTTGACCAGTATCTACAGTTACGCTGAAAATTACGAGTTAAACTCTGAAACTTGAAAAACGCAGCTGTCTGTGTGACCGCTAATAACAATTAAGGAAAAAGCCCTACAACATTTGTTTTAATGTTTTTGATAGTTAGTAGTTTTTGAGGTATTATTATGGTATTAAAAAAGGGTGTTTTTATTTTAATTATTTTTATTGTAAATCTATATATATTTTCTAACGCTCCTCTAGTAAGAGAAAGAAAAAATAATATATTCATTGTAGACATAAACTGAAAAGATTTGAAATGACTAAGTGTTTCCCCTTTAATATCTAAAGTTTAAAATCTTAATAATCTATTGCTTTTTTAAAATCTTTTCCTGATTTATCTGTTACTTTATTGTAAATAAATAAATAAATAAATAAATAATCAATGAAGAACTCTTGACTTGTTTGCTTTTCATTTTTGTGCACTATTTGTAAATCTTTAATATGGTAGATTATCAGTCTTTTGTGACCCCTCCCCTTTAATAATAAATAAAATATAATTATCTTTGTCTCCTATTTTTACTCGCAAAATATAAAACTTTTAAATGTATTCATCTTTTTACTCTTTTATTTATTACTTTATTATAACAGCAGTTAACCTCTTGAAATCTTCCCTCAACCCGAGATTTTTATACTTGATACATCTTTTATATTCTGATAATTTCATAGATTTAAACACATAGCTCAATTATATGTCTGTTAAATTTGTGATTTATTTATATTTTTTAATTAATTTTAAAGGAAGTTTCTCTTTTTAGGGGATATTAGCCGTAAGAAAAGGATGATGAAATATTAGTTTTGAGAGCAAGAGATAGTATGGAATATATATATTTTTAATTTATCTTTTCAAGTTTGTTTTTAAAACCATGTACAATCAGTGAACTCAAATGAACCTTTCAAACAAATTCCATTTGAATGATTTTTTTTTCTATTCTGCTGCCTAAAAAATTAAATTGTTCGATTACAAATATGTTAAATTTGTGTGTTTTTAATATTATTAATGAAATTATTCATACAGAAAATATTAATTTCGTTATGGAAAATTTGTCAGAAATAAATATTGAAGAAATTTTGTCGCTTTATGTGCAAAATGTTTATATACTGAAGCCGGCACGTGATAAGATAAATTACGAAGAATCGTATTTGAAAATTATTTCTTAAAACATAATATATAGGTCATTTAAAATAGTTTATATATAAATATATTTTTAAAATGGATTGTTTCCATAGAACGTTCTAAATATTGAATGTGTGCGATGTTTAGAAGTTAAAAAAATTAGCAGTAGCAATAGCAATTTCAAAGTGTTACCATTCAAAAGATGATGTCAGTGTTACGTGGGTGATTCTAAGATAAGAGGTAATTTGTACGGCAATCCGTTTAAAACAGATTTTTTATTCTATATGTTGCTATTTTTTGCAATTAATCGCATCATCTTAATATACTTTATTAAATAACATCACGGTTGAATGCCTAATTAAAACACATTTTTCTAAATTTTCTTACAAAGTCTAAAAAAGTCTCTCCCCTGGCATATCCCCTTGCCGGTTTCAATTTAACTTTTAAACAATACATATATTTTTTCCGTCGGATGCTTAGCTAAAGCATGTTTAATTGGAATTTAAGTAATTATACTTACGTATTATAAAATAAAAAATAAAATAATTTTGTTAATTTCAAATAATTTTTAAAATTAACTTTTGTCCCGCTTTTTTGTGTATCTACCCTGTCAGATTTCGTTCCGCTGAAACAAATATAAATTCAAGAATGGCTATATCGGAAGTAGTGCTTAAGGACATGTATCGGCTTGAAGTTAGCAATACTAAACGCGCAAGCCATTTAAGCGTCGCAATTTTTAGTTGTTGCGACGCGAACGTGCGGTGTAGTTGTTTCGCACGGTGATTGTGTATTTCTCCTGGTAAGTCATAAAACTTATAATGTTCATTTAATTCAATTGCATTTATTGCCCTAATTAAACAATACGGTAATAATTAAAGTGAATTACACGATTAACCCAAAAACTAATTCAGTCAGTTAAAAAAAAATGAATTTACATGAAAATGTCTCTGCCCTGTCGTATTTCCCCTGGCAAGATAACTGCCAGGGGAGCGAGTCACTGACTAGAAAAAGTTATAAAATATGTATAAAGTGACTTGCCTTTATATGAAAAAGTAAATAAATGGGACAAAATTCATAATTTGAAAGTTTTTGATCAAACTCAAACTTTTCTTTTTGGCCGAATTCTGTTTTTTAACCTCTTATCGTAGAATCACCCACGTACAGATGTTTGTTCCGGATAATATAGTTTTTTTCACATCAAAATCTTGAGTTACTTATTTGCTTTTCGAAATAGAAGTTTTTCACCCTTAAATACGCTTATACTTGAACCAAACAAATACTGAATTGTTCGCTAAAAAGTTAGCATATAATATTAAAATTTCAAAACTATAGTGTATAAAATTAAGTGTAGGGGGGGGGTGGAATAGGAAAGATGGGGCAGTTTTTATACAAATATTTTTAACCAATTATGTTTCGAAAATATAAAATAGAAAATTTCAGAGTAACATTTTGAAAGATTTGAACACACTTTAAAATTATAAATTTTTAGATTATAAATAAAATTTTAGACAAATAAATCAATTAATTTAATTAGAAGATCCATCCCTCCCTCACGTAAGAGAGGAATGGGAAATGTTTTATAATAAAAATTCATATTTAATTTTCAATACTGTGGTAGAAAACATGGCAGATACAGTGTGATATTGACATTTCTAGGGTTTATTGTCAATTACAACAATTATTTTATGTTAAATTCTGTTTTGTGAAAATTAAATCTAATGAAAAGTATTCTTATATACAGCTACTGCCGTCAATTGATTTTGGAGGATATAAAATAATGGATAAAGGTACATACAAATAATATACTGACAATACAAACATTAAACGCAATAAACCCAACTGGAGTGAAAAATGAACCAGAGCCAGGAATCGAACTCGGACCACAACATTCAGGCTGTTGCTCTATCCACTTTCCGGCCGATGCCTGAGTCTGCAAGTTGTCCCATCATCCTAGGCTGTCTAAATTATGGATGATAACTTTCCCAAACTTCGTTTATTAGTGAGAAACTCAGACTCGGCCATTGGCTGAAGTAGCTTAGTGTATAGAGCAACAACCTGGAATGCTTGGTATCGGGTTTGATTTTTGGCTCTGGCTAATTTTTCATTCTAGTTGGGTTTATTGTATGTAATGTTTGTGTGTCAGTATATTATTTGTATGTACTTTTTTATAATTTTGAAGTATTTGTAAAATTTATTTATTCAATACGAAGATCAATGTAAATTTTTTTATAATATCACATTCATTATAAATTTTATTGAATATTTCTTTACTTTCCATGTTAACATGTAACTTTCTTCTATAGATGCATGAGAAACTGAAGTTCAATTTAAAAACAGTGTGATCTTCTCTGACGATGAAAAATTGATAAAGTCAGATGAGGAAAAAGAACGATTGTCTATGAGAAAAAATCCTCCCCATACCTCATTCGGATCTTCTAATATGTTCTACAGCGCCCTGAAATTCAAATATTTAAAAATAATATCAGTTTATCAATCATTTTAACAGTATCTTAACAGGTATATAAGCTTGATTATTGATATTTGAAGAAAATATGTTTCCAAAAATAGTATCAATAAGTATGATTTTAATAGGTATTTGTATAAGCTCTAGTTATGTAATATTTGTAAAATATGAGTCGTATTAAAAATGTATATGTAAATCATTTTTATTGTATAGAATGTAATAAATCGTTATTTAGAAATAAACTTTATTTATATTTCATTGTATTATGTCATTTAATCACATTGCAATTATTGGTTGTATACGTATGCATATTGCATTTATAATAAAAATGACTATTCATAATATTTTCCAAAGCATTTTATACATTTCAATTTGTTTCAATTCTAATTTCCATACATTGTCTGTTTTTAGAAAGTCTTCTTAGCCAACTCTAGTGCTTGAGCATACTGATAAGCACTAAAAACATGTGAAACCTGCCCATAATGACTGTTGATATGCCTAATATAGATTTTTGAGTACATATGTTAATGTGTGTACATCATCTCTGTTATATGCAATTTTTAGTTAGAAATTTTAATTCCAGAGCAGTTAACCACAGTTGAATCCTACTAAATTCATGCATTTAGATCCATTCTCCCGGATCTTTAACCAGTTTAGAGTTTTAAAATTGTGGTAATATGAATAATTAAATTTTCCTTTTCATTATTTCAATTTGAAACATAACTATCAAGCAAATAAATTATTAGAAAATGTCTAATATATTAAGTGTAGACAGTGCAAGAAATTTGTGAAGAAAAAATTGAGGAAAAAGATAATAAAATAAATAAATAAAATGAAGAAAGTTTCAAGTGATTAAGGATAACTATACGGAATATTCAGCAAAAAATAGAATAATACATTAAAAAAGATATTTTCTTAAATATGGCATTCAGGTAAAGACATTTTTTTTACAGATGTGAGTTTTCTCATGTCTAACATACAAATACTTACAGCAATTGCTATGATATTACTGAAACACATGTCAGACCATTTTACTTATTATGTAAAGAAATATTTTGATACATGAGGAAAACTCCAGTGTGGGTATTTAAAACTATAAAAATTCAACTTCATATTGAAAAAGGAATACTTTAACAACTCCAATTAATATAAGTATTAGCATGCAAAAAACAATTACTTAAAATCTTTTCGAAATACTGCTGAAAAACTATTAGTAATACTACTGCAAAAATTTTATAGTTACAAATACTTTTTGTAAGCGTTAATATTTTATATACAATGCTAAGAAATCATTTGCAAATTTATGCATTAACTCTTGTACTGTTGTAAAGAACTGTCTGGCGATAATACAAAAAATGTTTTAGATACAATGTATAATAATTTTTTGTAATTTTTTTCTCTGTCCCTTAATCAAGTTATATTACTAATGATTTTTAGTACACCTTCAAGGGATTTTTTAGTATATTTGCTTACAATTTCTTGTGGATTTGTAAAGGATTTTATAATACATTTATTATTATTTTTTGGAATGAATACTAAGTATTTTGTCTATTTTATCAAAAAATGCAAATTTTATTAACCCGGGAGAACTCGCTATGAGAATTTCTCTCACGGTGCTCAATTCTTTTCTTTTACTTTACAGTCACTTAATATCGAATTTTTTGTTTGGCTTAGTACTTTTACTCAAAAAAGAGGTAAAGTAATCGAAATCACATTTTGAAATTTTATTAAAATGAAAAATAGTCTTAACTAGTTGGATGTGTCAATCCCGAAACTTTCTTCTATCTCATAAGTACATTTTAAAATATATATATATATTTAAAAAAAAAAAAAAAAAAAAAAAAAAAAAAAAAAAACGTGGTGACTTCAAAGTTACCCACTATCGAATTTCCTCGAACATCTGACCTAGCCTAATGAGATTCTGTATCCGAAAAGCCTAAAACGCAAAATTTAATTAATATTCTGAGAAAAGGAGCTTAGTTGTGCCTCATCTTGGGTAATTTGTACTAAAACCTAATAAGCATCTATTGATGTCAAGACCTAACAGAATCTGAAATTTGATGGAATTTCGTCCATTAGTTCTTGAGATATAATTATAAGAAAAAATTTGCAAAACGTAGCACAGCAACACCATATCTTGGACAATTTATGCCAAAATGTAAAAAAAAAAGTCTAATTATGTTATGATGTAAAAGAATCTGAAGTTTGATGAAATTCTGTGCATTAGTTCTTGAGATATAGCTAGTTTTTTTTTTTTTTAAACGTGTAAATTATAGCACAGCAGCACGATCAGTTGAAGGATTTATAACAAAACATAATCATCGTGTAATTATGTTATACATCATTTTGTAACAAAATCTGAAGTTTTATGAAATTCTGTGCTTTGGTTGTTGAGATTTGGTTGTTGTTTGCTATCGGAAAAATCGTGCAAAATGCAGCATAGCTGCACCACCTGTTGCAAGGTTAATACCAAAATGTAATCAGCGTCTAATTATGTTATATATTCTAGTGTAACAGAATCTAAAATTTGATGAAGTTCTCTGCATTACTTCTTGAGATATAGCAATCGCAAAAATCGTGCAAAATGTAGCATAGCAGCGCCACCTATAGGGCAGTTCACACCAAAACCTTATCAGCGGCTATGTATCTCAAGGTATCGCGGAATCTGAAGTTTGGTGAAATTCTGTGCATTAGTTTTTGAGATATAGCTATCATGAAAAACGTGGCATAGCAGCGCCACCTGCTGGCCAATTTACACCAAAACTTAATCAGCGTCTATGTACATCAAGGGGTCACAGAATCTGAAGTTTGGTGAAATTCTGTGCATTAGTTCTTGAGATATAGCAATCTTGAAAATCATGAAAAACGTAGTATAGCAGCGCCACCTGCAGGCCAATTTTCACCAAAAACCAATAGGCACTAATTCATATCAAGGTCTAACTGAATATAAAATTTTATTAAATTTCGAGCATTAGTTCTTGAGATAGAGCGCCCACAAATTTTTTGTCACATACAGACAGACTCACAGACAGACACACAGACTCACAGACAGACGGACAGACTCACAGACAGACATTTTCTAAAAATAGTCAAAACGTGTTCAGGACCTTCTAAAACGTATAAATCCGTCGAAAACCGGAAGTCGAAAATTTTCATGAATCCAATACTTTCTTCTTGTAAAGATAGAAGAAAGTAAAAATAGTCTTAGAAAGGGTACGATGGAGAAAGAAAATCTCATGCGCGAGTTTTCGTGGGTTAAGGATATTGGATAAATTACATAAAACACTTAGTGTGCATTACTAAACAAAAATAGTAAATGTACTTTAATGTCCTTCACAAATCCACAAAAAACTCTTAGCAACTGTACAAAGAAATCCTTTGTAAGTGTACTAAAAATCATTAGAAAACCTACAAAATATTTTTTAGGAAACACCCTTCAAAATAGTTAGCACGTTTACTAAATAATCCTTAGTAAATTTACAAAAAAGTATTTAGTAAACTCTCTAAAAAATCCCTAGTAAGTACACAAAAGAATATTTAGTACCTTTTACAAAAACTAATTTGAGAAACTCCTTTAAAAATCCTAAGTAAATCTACTAAACAATCCCTAGTAAGTTTACAAAGAGTTTTTTGGAAAGCTCCCTAAAAAATCTTTACTACGTTTACAACATAATCATTGGTAAATTTACTAAACATTATTTACTAAACTTCCTAAACGATCGTTAGTAAGTTTACTAAACAATATTTAGAAAACTTACAGAAGTTTCTTTGGAAACCTCCCTAACAAATCGTTAGTACATCAATAAATATAAAAACTTTGTTAAATCACCATAAAAGAAAAATAATACAGGACGCGTTTCGAGCTGCAAAATTACCGCTCGTCATCAGCTGGTCCAAACACGTGTCACAACGGACAGAGTGGAAATAACAGTGAAATAAAAAGGGAGGAGATTACACAGAGTGACACAGGTGGCGCTGCTTGTCAGAGCCAAGGAGAAAGAGAAAAGTAAAGATAAACTCAAAGAAGGAGGGAGGAGATTACAAAGAGTGCCCCAGGTGGCGCTGGCTAAAAAACCAGGTGGCAGAGAAAAACTAATGAAAGATAAAGAAAACAATTGAAAAATAAATAAAATAAGATAAAATAAAATAAAATAAAAATAAATAAATAAATAAAAATAAAATAAAATAAAATAAAATAAAATAAAATAAAAATAAATAAATAAATAAAATCAAAATAAAATAAAGTTAAATTAAATTAATTAAAAAAAATTAATTAAATAAAAACTAAAAATAATTATAGTAATAATAATAAACTACAAAAGTAATTTCCATGCAGGAGAAAGGGAGGGGGATGAAGAGAGATCGTTGACAAGAGTATTACAATTTTTATAAATAAAATAAGCTTCGTGAGTATCTAAATGAAAAGGAGAGGCAGGATTAGAAATAATTCTGGCCATGGAAAAATTGAAAAAATGACCGGAAGACCAACAGTGAGAAGCAATGGAAGACCTAGATAATTCCTGATTTTTAATGTATCTCTGATGTTCATCCAATCTTTTCTTCAACGCTCTTCTGGTCTGACCAATATAACCCAAATTGCAAGAGCAAGGAATAAAATAAACACCCCACCGGTTCTCAACAGGAATAGGATCTTTCAAAGACGAGAATTTAATTTTATTCATAGGTTTAAAGATAACTTTAAAATTGAAACGAGAAAGGATTTTAGCTATTTTGAAACAAAGAGGAGAATAAAAAGGTAGAACTATAGAGTTAATATTAGACGAATTATTAGAATCAGTAAGAAGACGTTTAGGCTTATTAAATTTATACAGAGCTTTGTCAATCAAAGAGGGATTATAACCACGAGTGAGGGCAAGAGATTTGAGGTAACTAATTTCCTTATTTAGAGCAGAAGAGTCAGAAGAAATCCGAAGTGCTCTGTAAACAAAAGTATAAAAGGAAGCCACTTTATGGACATAAAGTGGCTTCCTTTTATACTTTTCAAACTGTAGATTATGATTAAGTCGCTGATTATAATAACCTATACTACTCGCAGAGAAATTAAAGTTTTTATAAAAACACTTTCAAGTTTTCCCAAGTTTTTTCCTTATAATTTACAGAGTTCTTAATATAAAAAAAAATGTTCTTTTCAGAAAATATGACAAATAATATTGTACATAATACCTTTTAATCAGAATAAAAAAAAATAATAAAAATTATATGAATAATGAGCAGGCTTACTAAATAATGTTTCACTGTGTATGCGTAAACGCAATCAAAAAGTAATTACCATAATGCGTTAGGTAAATGTATAGAGCAACTTTTGTGAAAGTCTTAAAAACACAGCTGGAAAATTCTGAAAATTATAACCGATAGAATAAGCTCAAATTCCGTTATTCCAAAAATGAAGCAAAAAGATGAGGGGTTGTATCCAATTATAGCAGTACGGGTAGTATTGTGTATGCTATATTGACATTAATCACTGGATTTATGGATACAGACCCTTATCTTTTTGCTTCATTTTGGAAATAACGGAATTAGAGCTTATTCTATATACGACAATTTTCAGAAATTTTAAGCCATGTTTTTGAGACTTTCACAAAAATGCTCCATACATTTAGCTAACATATTATGCAAATCATATTTTGATTGCGTTCATGCATGCATAGTGAAATATTATTCAATAAATCCGCTCATTTTTTGTGCAATTTTTATTATTTTATTATTTTAATTACGTATTATGTAAAATGCTTTGGTCATATTTTCTGAAAAGAATATTTTTTCTATATTAAGAACTTTCCAAATTATGAGCAAAAATCTTGTCAAAATTTGGGACTTTTATTTTGTCAGATATTTTTGAGAAACATAATTTAATTGTTATAGTATGTTTATACTGGTTTTTAGGAACAGAATAATATTAAAAATATTAGGTTAAAACTCAAGGTTCGCGGTGTATTTAGAAAGATAAGCACAGCTGCTCTTTTTATCATTAAAGGGGATAGTTAAGATAGCGCTTGTTATTTTTCTCGGGGAGGATGAGAGTTTAGCGGCTTTGAAATAAGGTCGGCGCGGATGGAGTATACGGTTATAAAGGTTTTTCCGAGTCGACTTTTGACTTTCGAATCTATAAAATTGAGGACGGGAAGGGGTTTTGACATAGAATATCCCTCGCAGGTGGACTGAGGGAGCAATTATTTTCCATAGAATGCCGACTTTAACACTCCCGGATTTCGGAGGTCAGAATGGTCAATGTCACTTAAAAATTCACTGCATCAAGAAAGGCGTTGATCATTTTGGCCAATGAAAGTTGGGGGGTGTTTAAGGGAACCTCCCGTCGGTCAATTATTAAAAAAAAAATAGACTCAGTGGATTGGGGATTTTAAGAAAAGTCATTAGATTCTCTTGCAAGCTCTCGGCTGCAGCTCTTGCCTTTGGTCTCGCTCCTCCGAGCGAATGAAGCTCTCATGTTGAAGAAAGTATGATCTTCGTATTATGAGGTCCTGACGGAAGTTATGATTTTACTGGAAGCCTATAATACTGTAATTTTGTCTTGTTCGCTTTAGAGATGAGATCACATTTGTGTTTGAAAACTGACTGGCATCTGATAGTAGCTATGTTCGAGATACGGATGAAAGAGATGGTCAGCCTGTGAGCGGTCCCCGGTGTTTTTCGGCGGCAAAGGAGGTTCCCGCTCTTCGCTTATTCTACGGGATGACAGGACCAGTTCGTTTGGGAGAGCTTCGTCGGATCCTATATTCCAGCCGCGCTGTTTGGACTCGACAATGAAGGCTTCATATGGAGGATTTTCTCAGATCTGAGGAGCCCGACGACGATATTGCTGGAGTTGATGTAGGGAGAAAAGGGATGTGGGTATTAGAAATAGGGGTAAGTGTGGTTTATTATGTTTTGGGGAATATACTATAAATTCTACCCCTAGGGAGTTTCGTTAATCTACACGAGTTTCAGTATATTTAATTGTAATTTTAAGTTGTTATAAGAATATCCTGTTGTAATATGATTAAGTTTGGTAAATATATCTAAATCAATAAATACTAATTGTTAAATTTTGTAAATAAAAATATTATCTTAGTAATCGAAGTATTAGTTTCTTTAATTTGGGAATTCTTGCTTGCTATCCTTATTAATTGATTTATAACTTATAATAATTGAAACTACTTTGGAGCATCATTTATACACAACGCAATCTTAGAACTTAAACTTGTTTACACGATGGAGAATTACTCTTAAGATGATTATTAATTTTAAGAATTCTTGATTCCGTTAGCTAAAATTCATTTTTTGTATATTGAAACTTACCAATAATCAGATCATAGTGGCATCTAATCATATCTATTTTGTCATCGAGTAGATAATTTAAAATTAAATGACTCTAAAATAAGTGAAACATAACATAATCATAAACTGTCGTCGCTATTGATTGAAATAAAAGTTATATTTTTGATTTCAGTTTGTAAAAAAACAAGTCTAATAATCTCTATCGTTATCCTTTTCTACCTTTTTACCCCAAAATGAAATAATTTGGTTTCCATTAGTAGAAAAAATTAATTCGAATAAAAAAAAAAGCAATATTTCAAAAACTAATTCAAATTTTAAAATTCTAATAATAGTTTTGAGATCTGTGGATATATATGGATTTTTGGTGTCAATTTACCGCATAATATTCAATATTTTTGGAGAAATTGCCTTAAAACTAAATCAGTCATTTCATAAAATCGTTTCATAAATTCGTTTCATTATGATTTTATATATATAGGGTAAATATATTATACATACACATGCACGTATGTAAATAGATAGATATATTGAACACGTCATTTGAATTCGAAATTAAAGTAGTTTGCTCAATTTGTTTCAATTTGAGAAATCTCTGAATCCCCCCCCCCCCCTCCTGTAAAATTTGTTCTATTCTAAATGCCTCTGTTCTTGAGATAATACTATTGGGTAAATCGAAAAAAGAAATGCAGCATAGCAATGCAACCTGCAGAACGAATTATACCCAAAACTAATCAGCCTCAATTTATATCAGGGACTACCTGATTATAATTCTATGGATTAGTTCTTGAGATAGAGCACTCACAAAATTTATGTCACAGACAGACAGACATTTTTTAAAAACATGCTTTTTGGAATCTCTGATCCTAAAACGTGTAAATCTGTCAAAAACTAGAATTCGAAAACTTTTACGTATCCAATACTTTCTTCTTGTAAAGATAGAAGAAAGTAAAAAGGAAATGATAATACAATTACTCGGTTTTACAGGTTATCCGCTCATAGTGATGTTCAAAGACTAATTTCTAAACCGTTAACCTTTGACATATAGTTTCAATTTCAAACATGTTTAAAATAAGGTAAAGAAGTATTTTTGAAGAAATTTCTGGTCAATAAAATAATTTCTTAAAAAATTACGAAATGGAAATTTTTATACGATCCTGATCCTATAAGTGATGCTTACAGGGAAGGTCTCCATACTGGGCATATTCAGATTTTTTTGAAAAAAAAAAAGTAATAATTAAGCTATTGATGTATGTAACAAAATATCAGTGAAAATTAGCGGCGGAATTGCAGTAGAAAACATGTAAGAAAAATAAAATACTTTCGAATGTTTGGCGTGAAAAGACGAAAGTATCTCACGATTTGGCGAGCAGCACTTTTTCCCGCCAAAAGCAAACGATTTCAATGCAACTGAAAATTTTTGGATTTCTAGAATCCGTGTAAATGGTATTTTATGAATTTAAACATAAACAATGAGAGAGTTTAATATATTATTAACATATCATATATATTATAAAGCAGAAGTTCTGAAAATTCCAAACGAGTGTTTTCAAAAACTACCCGATGGATTTTTTTGCCGGTTGTATCATTCGATAGGAAATATTTTTCCGAAGGTTTATGATTCAAATTTACAGGAATAACTCTGATTTTTCGTAGTAAATTTCGTATTTTTCGGTTATTTTTGACAAAAAGGTTTGCCAGTAGCTGTTTTTGGCGAAAATTATAATTGCTAAAAGAATTAAAATGGCAATATCTATTAGAAATATTACAAATATCTTGCAAATAATAGCAGAAAATAACTACTGACAATATTAATAATAATAAAGAAAGACCGCTTAAATGAAGCGTAATATTATAAAAATATATTTATCTTGAAAATGAAAAAAAATATTTGTAATGCTTAAAAAATAAATTAATGCGAAATATAGCAATTGGTTCAACTTTTGGCGACTTATCCCTGGTGTTAGAATAAAAACATGAATTTCAGAAATTGATTAAATGAATTTTGAATGATAGTTATTTCCCTTTTTATAATTTTCTTTCTCTTTTTTATCGAATTTCCGTATAATATAACTTACAGCAGAAAAAAAGCAGATCTGATTGTAAAAGACACTGTAAGTTGTGAGTTACTATTCGTTTCTATACCATTTTCATCTTGCTTTTGTCGCCAAAGAATGTGTTTTTAAGCCGAAAATGCATTACTGACTTAATGCCTGACTTAGGTTCTTAATGGTCGCAATAATGTTGTTTTTTTTCAAGTGAAGATAATTTTTAGAGTATATTTTAATATTCAATCGTAAATTATATAGATATGAGTATAACTCTTTTATTTCTTTTTACAAATGTTTTCATTGTTAATTTAATTTTTCTTGCGCCATTTCGTCAATTTCACTTACAGGAAAAATTTCAATTTTAAAATTTAAAAACTGAAGAAGGAAAGATTACCCCATCGATTAAAAATCTACCCCCAAATTCCAAGATTAAATGTCAATAATGGATGATCGTAAATGTCACATTCACTTGATATTAAGCATAATATAAATACTAATTATGTCATCAAATGATTTTTAATTCGACATTTTATTTCTACTTTTATATATGTTCTGCCAATTTGTTTTTCGTTATTTAAATGAAAATTTATGCTAATCTATATAATCTGGCTAATAGTTTGGCGATTTGTATAATTTGGCGAAATTGGTTGACGGTATAACCAAGTAGTACTGAAGGAAAAATTTTGCAATTCAAAGTAAATTTATGCAATTATGCGTTGTTACTATAGATAAATTCAACATTTTGAAAGGAAAAATTCCCGCTGAATAAAATTTACAAGTCTTTTTTATTTGACCACTTCCTCTTCAATATTTCTTCAATCAAACTTTCGCTATTCTTTTTCGCGCAGGCTAACAAAAATGTATTTTAAATATTTTATTAGATAAAACGTAAATAACATTTTTCTATTTAAAAAAAAAAATAATAATTAACTCTAATTCTACCATTATGTGTCTTACAGGACAAAATAGCAGAAACACTTTTAAAAATGGTTTTATCTGTTAATTGTATGTTATTTGTTTATTTGGGTGTTTGAATTTACTTTTGTCATCAAACAATGCGATTTTATACCAAGAAGGCATAAGCCGAGGCGATGTTCACAATTACTAAATTCTCTCACTCTCTTTTAAATGTGTGAGAGCATTTTTAGGATATTTTTTTGTGTTTAATTGTAAATATATAAATAACAGTTATTGCAAAAAAAAAAAAAAAAAAAAAAAAAAAAAAAATTATTTAAAATACAAATATAATTCACCAGTTCGTTTCATCCACGGTTGATTTTGAAATATTGACCAGCGCAGCGGGCATAGCTTGCTAATATATATATATATATATATATATATATATTAAATTGCATATACATATTTTTTGTTGCTGTAGTTATTTAATTTACCTCTAGAAAAATATTTTCATACATAAAAAAATTCTTATTCAGTAAAATTATTTTCATACATTTAAGCGTATTCAAAAATAAAAGCCAGATGTTTCTATAGCAACACACTCGAATTGACAACGCTCAACTGGACTTTGAAATTGAAAAAAATTAATTAATTAAAATTTGAATTTAGTTTTAAATCTCAAATTTAGATGGTTAAATTTGAATGTAAATACATATAAATATCAATATAACGAAATTATACTCGAAACAACTTAAAGGTGACAAAGACAAAGATATTTAATTTATCTAAACAAGTTGAACATGAAACTTTTTCCTTTAAAATGCATTTGACATTAAAAAAAAAAAAAAAAAAAAAAAAAAAAAAAAAAAAAAAAAAAAAAAAAATTGAAATTGCTTTTTATTGCTAACCGATGATAAATCGCCAAATAACGAAATTTTCATTATTTTTTTACGGACAGGGTACGGAGGTTCCGCCGAAATTTTTTTTATAAACGTATATATCCCCATAAGAAGAACATTCTGTAATTTTTTTCAGAGTTTTCGGAGTATGTCCAGATGGAGACCTTCCTTGTTAGTAAAAAAATTCCTGATTACACTAACAAATACGGAAAAAAGTTTTATTCATATAACCCTAAAATTGACTGAATTCTAAAACTTTTAATAGACATATTTTATCTATCTGAATTTAGAAGAGTTTGGGCCATGCTTTGAGGGGTCCTTTAGAAAGTGCTTAAAGTAGGGTAACATCCCCAATAATTGGCACTTTAAGAATTTGTCTTTAAACTTACTTCAATTTTCATTACAAAGAAATAAGATATTTACTTGGAAATATTTTTAGATCAAAGAATGCATATCTCTGCATCTATTTTGCCCCTTAAAAGCAAAAAATTTTTAAAAAGTATTTTTATAAAAATATATTTATAAAAAGTTGCTGAAATCAACAGTAATTGGCACCTAGGGCACCAATGTATGATACCTTGTGATCCAGTAATTGACACAAGTTTATATTTAAAAAAACTTTACATTTTGCATTGGGTTTAATCGCTTTAAATGAATTTACTGTAGATGAAGATGCCATATTTCAGGTTTTTGAGAGTAAGAAATCAGCATATTAGTCTGAAATGTGAACACTTTAAAACAATACAATATACTTATATTAATATCCAGTAATTGTCATGCTGTCCCCAATAATTGTCATATGAAGCTTTAATGGATTCCAATTACTGATAATATTTCATATTTTCCAATAAAAACAAATGATAAACAAAATTAGTCTATAACTTTAAAAGTACTTCAAAAATAAGTGGTTTAATCTCAAATTCCTTGCGAATTCCTTGTAATTGGAATAGGTGCCAATTACTTGGAACTAGCAAAATTGAAGCACCATTAGTTGGCATCTATAATTAATTCAGAAATCCAAATATTTGTGTCGAAAATAGTTTTACGCAATTAAAGTAAACCTTTTTAATTAAACAAAACTGTTGTCAATTAAAATTTAAAATGTATTATAAATCATATAATAATGAATTGAAAAGCATGCCTTCCTTAAACCAAAAAAGAAGCATTTGCAACAAAAATGGCCTAATTTCATACCAGCCATAATTGTTTCTCTTTCCTAGGCACTATTGTCAACTAGTAGCATAAATCAAAGTTATAGTCTTTGACGTAAATAAGCATATAACTGGTATATGGTCTTGCATTTTTAAAAGACTGGATATAAATCTTATTTTAGGGCATGTTTGTAGGATGTGCCAATCACTGGTGCATGCCAATTACTGGGGATGTTACCCTATTAGAAGGATATAATTTTTAAAGAAATTTTTTCTTAATTAAAATCGCTTTTAAAATACTTCTTTACTTCATTTAAAATATTTTTGCAACAGGAACTCTATGACAATGCCCAACAGTTTAGGAATAGGTCATTGGTCATTTTCATTTCATATAGGTTTGAAATGTTAGCAAACATTATACAATGTTGCTTTCGTCTAATCTTTAGTTGTTATTTACCCATCATAAGTAGTATAGGGTAAGTCTTGCAATCGTTTTGAAAAAAAAAAATAAATAAATAAAATAAGGATTTACACGTTTTAGACACTGGATATTCCGAAAAAGGTATTTCTAGAAAAATTGTTTACCGTCCGTCTGTCTGTCTGTAAACGCTCTATCTCCAAATTGAGATAGAGACTTGAAATTTCGTATGTACTTAGTATGTAAAAATGGGACGAAATCTATTTAATAACAGTAATCTCGATTATCCGGAACTATTTTTTTCGGACTCTTGAAAAATTCGTTCTAATGGAAGATATATAAAAATTTTCGAATTTTTTTATTTTTAGGAGTGGCCGTAAAATGCAATAAAATAACATAAATTTTGCATGAAGAACGAAGTCAAACGGATTATTAGTTGCCGAGATATGTGTAATCCTGTTTCCTACATTCTTCGATTTTTCATGACCCTGTATTTTATTCAAATTTCAATTCGAAGATATATTTTAATTGGAAATGAGATGCTTCATCCGACGCAGTAAATTGTTAGTTAATATAATTATTATTTTTGGGGTTTTAAGGATGTTTCTTTTACGCAATCCGGAACTAATTGAGTATTTTGGCGTTTTATACAATACTAGCTGACCTGCCCGGTGTTGCCCGGGTCCGCATTAACAATATTAAACGAACTTGAAATTTGTATGATTTTATCATTAACTCGAAACATGCAGAAATGCATTGTATGAAATACGTGGCCACTGACTGTGTGAAAAATCGGTTTAAAAAACAACTAATATTAAGCTCTAAAAATACTCAAAATGAGCAATGAGAAACGCGGGAGGGAATATGTATCCAACGATTGCGTGATTTTCATGTTAAAATGTTGATATTTACCCGTAAAAATCACTGTTAAGTCACGTAACTAATTATTTTTTTCACTTAGAAATCCCAAGTGAAATATTTTGAATTTCAAACTAATTATATCACTCTTAAATCCGACTATACCATGAATGAAATCGATACTCGATGGTAGTTAAAAGGTTGGTATATAGCATTATAATTTCAGAGCCATTTAACAAAAGTAAGTGTTATTTTAACCAAATCATGCGTAATGTTCACAATGTGGATAAATTCCTAACCGTAAACTTTTGTTCCGTAACCATAACCTGCTTGTAACCTAACTGCGACTTAACAGTACCCTACCGTAAATTAAATATAACATAAATGTAACCTAGTCTTCCCTTTATTGTAACCTATCCTTATTCTAACCGTAACATAAATGCAATTTAACTTTAACCTAACTTAACCGTGACCTAACTGTAAATTAAACATAAACGGGAAATTAAACATAATCAAAGACTTACCGTAATGTAACTGCAACTTAAATGTTATCTAACCATATAATGGGTTCATGTCCATGGAAATTACTTTGTATTGTTTGGATCTGGTTATGATTCATTAGAACATTTTCGTCGGGTTCAGATTTCGTTCAATTCAGATTTTAGGTATTTTTTGAAATTGAATTTTAATGTTTGGGTCGGATTCATGTCTATGGAAATTGTTTTGCCTTGCTCGGATCCTGTTATGGTTCTGTGGAATATTTTTGTCGGGAACAGATTTGGTTTAATTCAGATTTCGGCTTTTTCTTCAAATGGAATTTTTGGGTTCGGTTTTTCTTGCGTGTTCACGGAAATTATTCTGCCTTGTTCGAATAAGAACATGCTTCACTGGAATATTTTTTTTCAAGTTCGGATTTGGTTCAGTTAAGATTTCGTGATTTTTTCAAAAAAATTTTTTAGGTTCAGATTCGGTTCATGTGCATGGAAATTTTTTGTCTTATTCGGATCCGGTTACGGTTCTTTCTAATATTTTCTATCAGATTCAGATTTGGTTCGATTCAAATTTCAGGTATTTTTCAAATGGAATTTTTAGGTTCGGATCTCGTTCATGTCCACGGAAATTATTTTGTCATTCTCAAATCCAGTTATGATTCTTTCGAATATTTTGGTCGGATTCAGATGTAGTTTGGGTTAAATTTCAGGTTTTTTTTTTCAATTCGAATTTTTTAATATCGAATCCGGTTTATGTCCATGGAAATTATTTCGTCTTGGTTGGATTGGGTTATAGTTCTTTTGAATATTTTTGTCGGGTTCAGATTTAATTCAATTCAGATTTCGGGTTTTTCTTCAAATATAACTGTTGGATTCGGGTCTTCGTACGTGTTCACGGAAATTATTCTGTCTTGTTCGAATAAGGATATGCATCACTGGAATATTTTTGCCAAGTCCAGATTTCGTTCAGTTCAGATTTCGCGATTTTTTCAAAGAAATTTTTTGGATTAAGATTGGGTTTATGTCCATGGAAATATTTTGTCTTGTTTGGATCCGGTTGCGTTTCTTTGAAATAGTTTTGTTAGATTCAGATTTGGTTCGATTCAAATTTCAGGTATTTTTTCGAATGGAAGTTTTAGGTTCGTATCGGGTTCATGTCCACGGAAATTATTTTGCCTTACTCGAATCCAGTTATGGTTCTTTCGAATATTTTGCTCAGATTTTGATGTGGTCTGGGTCAAAGTTCAGGATTTTTCAAATGGAATTTTTTAAGTTTGAGTCGGGTTTATGACCACGGAAAGTATTTTCTCTTGCTGGGTTCGGGTTATAGTTCTCTGGAATATTTTTATCGGTTTCAGATTTCGTTCGGGTCATATTTCGGGTTTTTTTAAAGAAAATATTTAGGTTCGGGTGAGGTTTCATGCCCACGAAAATTATTTTTCCTTGTTTGGATCGTGTTATGCTTCATTTGAACATTTTCGCAGGAGTCAGAATTGGTTTGGGTCAGTTATCAAATCCATAGTTTTTTTCAAAGAGAATTTTTAGATTCGGGTCGGGTTTATACCCACGGAAATTTTGTCTATCACGGATCGGAGTGTGGTCTATTTTTTTTTTCTGGTTGGGATCGGGTTATGTTTAAATTAGTCTGAACATTAAGGTTATAATCAGATTTGCTACTATTCTTTTTATGGCTATTTCTGATAAATAACTTACTTTGTTATTTAATAATTTATTATGGTGTATGAATCGTTTACGGATTCAAACAATTGTACCCCAAACAGCTATTTTATTTTTGTTTAAAAAAATTAAAGCCATATTACAATTTTAAATTGAATAGAACACATTTAAATTTAATCAATGATTAAAAAAAATAAACTCCTAGAAAAGTTTTGTGTAATTTTTTTTTACTGCAACATAGCTAATGACTCATACATTCTAAAGTTCGGGTAATGTCAAAAATCTGCGTACAACCATACAGTTAAAAGAAATTAATAGAGTGGCAGTATAATGTCTTGGGGTAACGCCAAAAATGTACTCTAAAATCCGCTACATTAAGTCCAAATAAACACCAACAAAATCATGTGCTTTGACACTCCGATCAATTCAAACTGGCTTAAACCCGTATTTCTTTGTTTTTGTTTTTTACCTTCTAAACTGTTATGGAATAGATGACTAAATTTTCTTTTAAAAAATAACGTTTTGTGCCATTATTGGCTGAAATACATGATCGGAATGCATAACAGATACAAATAGATCAATCATAGGCAAGAATTATTTGATTATTTTTATCATATGACTTTGAAATATCGACATAGAAGCATCATTTAAGATTTTGCTTGAAAAGTTATCATTCTTTCGTTAATGTCTTAAAATCGTCTGCACTCTGAAATCTAGATTTTAGATTAATATTTGTTATTTAAGTTTTCATGTATGATTTTAAAAGAATGTTTTCATCAATATATTTTATATATTGACATGGAATTATTAATATGTTGTTAAATAATAAACGTTTTTCATCTAAGTTATAAAGTATTAAAAAGTTCTGAAAAAAAAAAAAAAAGAAAAGAAAACTTTTAGTAATACAATTTTTAGTTCAAATCAAAGGTTTTCAATATTTAATTTAATTTATTTTGACATTTAATTATTTCTAATTTTCCAGTTTCAATTATTTTAAAAGCAAACATTTAGTTTAATAAATAATATAATAGAAAAAAAAAACATTTTAATAAATTACTATTTCTTCTTAAAATATGCTTCAGCTGTAATTCATTTCTTTCAATTCGTCTTATTAATACAAAATTCCATCCTCGTGCTTTTGTTTGTGACATTAAAATTTCAGCGATAAATGGTTTCATATTGCAAACCTTTTTTTCGGATTACTTCACCTCCACCTATCTTTTTCCTCCATGGCGTACAGCAGCTGTGATTAAAAAAAAATCTTCATTTAAACTGACAGTTTGCCAGTCTATGAATTTTAAAGGTCTGTCCCAGCTTTTTTAATTATTTCTGCGAAAGTTTTATGCAACCAACCAACCATAAGAAAATAAAAGGAAAAAAAGTGAAAAAAGGCGATTTTTTATGAGAGTGAGCTTTGTAATTTAATTAATTGCTCAGTTACTAAATAGAATTTTGAAATTCTGAGCTTCAGGTGCACCAGGAGAGATATTGGGCTACTCTCATAAAAATTTTAAGCTTCGTACGTCCCATAGATTTTGCTAGCCATCGCACACACACACACACACACACAGACAGACAGAGCGTTTTGTTCTTTTATTAGTATAGATGTCGAAATTGTCTCATCAACAATTCATTAATAGAGCATTATCTATACTATTAATTATACATATTAAAAAGCCTTTAAATGTACGTTTAAATTTTATTTTGGAATTGCGATGCATTTTATCATTAGTTTACACGCGTTTTATTTTCATATTTTATATTATACATATACATGATGGGTAAGTATTACGGTGGCCCTCCAACGTCTAGTTTTTCTTTGAGGTAGGTTATCTTCATAGCAGGGCTATAAAGATATGAAGGACCGTAGCTAGAAGGGAATAATGGGATTTCTCTCCCTCTGACGCAGTAAAATAAATCAGTGTATATTCACACTGTATGCATTATGTTTCTTATTAAACTGTTGTAATAACTTCATTTTAGGCTAAGAAGAGAACGGGATGATGAAAAAATACAATGTATAACGAGTGCAATAATAAACATCATGTTAACTTCATATCTGCAAATAGAATGAGCGAGTGTTGAAACACTTATATTAGTTATAATTTAGTATTTTTGCAAAACTGTGAAAGGACCTCAAAACTAAATTAAGATTTTTTAACAGAATTTCATTTGCATTTTCGGAACAGAAACTCATTTAGTGACCTTGGTGTTTTCTCAGGGGGAGGCTCAAAATGTTTTAAGAGGGGGGGGGGGGCGGTGGCTGAGCCGCTTGTAACACCCCCCTTAGCTACGTTCCTGCTTTACAGATTTTCAGTAATACATTAATGGTCTTCAGAGGTGTACCATACAGTGAATACGCTCTAGCAACTTTACTATATTCTGCAAAGACGGAAATTTTTTTGTTTATAACGGAAACCTGTCTTAAGTTCATAGCCTTGGTGACAGACATGCCTTTAAATTATACCTTCTAAGGCGAACACGTGCCTAAAATGGAATGTTTCATGGGTTCTTTGTGATTTCTTCTTAGTGAAGGAATTGCCTCAGTGTTGAATTCAGCCACTTTTCTTCGTGAGGGACTTTTACAGCTCCTGGGGGGACATTATAGAGTTCCAGGGGTGAAACTGTCCTTTTTGACCACTGAAAACCCAAAATCTCAAATTTTTCGGGGGGGGGGGGACCATTTTAGTTCTTCGGGAGAGACATTCCCTCCCGGACCACCCTCAAAATTCAACACTGAATTGTCTTGTGATTCCTACTTCGGAAAAGAACGGGGAAAGGGGGGTACAGACCCTCCCCTACCTTGGCTATGTCACTGGTGTGCGCTTAAGTTATTAATGCCATGCGTCGAGTTTAAGCACTAGTATTATTAAGGGTTTCGATCACGTGATCACTCGTTTTTCTTCTGCTTTTCGACCGGTTTTTCTGCTTTCGTCGGGAAATATGCTCAAAAACGTAAGCTTTGAAGGCTTATTATAAAAAATTTATTGTGTTAAAAAAAAAAAAAAAAAAAAAAAAAAAAAAAAAAAAAAAAAAACAGAAATTTGAGTGCAATTAGATAATTTCTGAATAACAACACCTGCTATTTTCGTGCATTTCCGAACAAAAATAAATTAAAGCATGTGTCACAAAGTTTCCCTTTTAGATTTAAGAACAACCTTAAAAAACTAACGGTATACGAAGCTTTAAAAAGAAAAAGAAAAAAAAGTTGGTAATACAGCATGAACCCCCATGACATATCCCTAATGAGTACTTGTACTTCCAAACAGAATAAGAGATATTCCCGTAAAATTTTAGCGTCGTAAATATTTTTCACAGGCCACCATATGGTCCCTCCAGTTACAAGCAGGAAATTAAAACGTTTTCATTTGTTCTTTGAAAGAGAATTAGTGTCTTGAGAAGCTTTCTAAGCAGTGTTGAATTCGGGTGTAACTCGGGGGGGACACCCCTCCCGGAGCAATGAAATGTCTCCCCCGGAAAATTTGAAATTTTGCGTTTTAAATGGTTAAAAAGCACAATTTCCCCCCGGAACTCTATAATGCCTCCTCCCCCGGAGCCACTGAAGTCCCTCCCGGAGAAAAGTGTCTGAATTCAACACTATTTCTAATACAATATGTTTTCTGTAAAAAGGAAAAAAAAAAAAAAAAACGGAAGGAGCTAGAAAAATTGTTGATTAATATAAAAGAATTATTTTAGAAACAAATTCAAATTCTAGTCCACCTAAGAAAGCCTTACATTTTAAAAAGGTGAACAAAGATATCTGTTGTTTCACTTTAGAATTTAGCGAGAAACCATAAATTGAAATTAAAATTATAACATTTTAGAAATTTATTTTTAAATGCTTTAAGTGATCTATTAAAAATAATACAAATACCTTATAGTTTTATATATTTCATTGCTCTTACGGCAACTTTTTCAAAAACAAATAAATGATAAAAAGAGATTTTTCGCTAAAATTTCTTCAAATTAAAAATAAACATTTGTGTTATTTTATATTTTATATTTTATTTGTGTTATTTGTGCATACTTGTGTTATTTTTGATAGATCACTTAAAGCATAAAAAAAATAAATTGATATTTTAAAGTGATGTTTTATAGTGTAACATTTTAGAATCTTAATAACTGAAAATAATTCATGGTGCTGCCATCTATTATACAATTTTGAAATACAAGAGGTAATACAGAGACTTGCATTCCGTATTTTGATTCAAGGGTACATCTAAACTGTATTCTTAAAAAGTCAATTTAAACGTCAATTAAGTTTTAGAATCCTGAATAAACCATAGATTAAAAATATGAATAAGGCAAGTGAAAAATGTATGTCTTAAATCAGTGATTCCTAAACTTTCTTGGTGCGCGACCCGCCTTTCAGTGAAAAAAATCTTCGCGACCCACCTTTCAGTAAAAAAATATTTCGCGACCCACGCACGATAAAAGTTGTATATAAGTATAGCAATTTTTGTAGATCTCTATACGCTCAGCTATCCTATCCTACGAAAAATGCAAATTTCCGTACGGAAGATACATTATCAACAAAAAATCAATTTCCATTCAATCATTCAATTCATTATCAAAATTATTTCAATGTGTGGAAGAAATGGAACAATTAAAACAATTCACAAACTACAAAGATAATATAAAAATACGTTTAATTATTATGAAAACATAACTTTATAATCAATGAGATTTCTGATACTGGTGTTTACCAGTGGGAGAACGTATGCAATTTGTCTCAGTTCTTGTCTTTCAAAAGCAGCAAAGCAGAAAAAGCATGTTTTCATAAGCACGAAGTGTTGATTACATCAAGAATCTCGAAGCTGATTTAGATATTTCTGAATATTCTGCTCATTATTAATCTAAAAGTAAATTAAAGATTTTCCCTTGAAATATTATTATTATTTTTTTGAAATCGTCATATCTTTTTAAACAGATGAAATAAAAGATATATTTTGATGACAAACCTCGATTGTTCCGCGACCCACGAAAACAACTGCCGCGGCCCACCAGTAGGTCGCAGCCCATAGATTGGGAACCGCTGTATTAAATGTTTGTTTGTTTTTCGCTCTATTAAACAAAAAACAAGTGGGTAAGTAGGATTGCAGATCGCACAGAGGGTTTTCTTTAATATCCTTCAAAACATTTTATCATTGAATTAGAAACCGAAAATTGTAAATAGAAAATTTAATAAATAAAATAGTATTTTACTTCGTGTGTCAAAATAGATAGTAAATAAATAAAACTTTAATATAATGAAATAAAAACAAAAAAGCACGTTTTTCACATGATTTATTTAATCCATTAATTTATGTTACATACATAATAATCTTTGCCCCACCAGTGGCCGAGAGGTACAGACCTCTCAACTGGTAGACGGCAAGTGCTGGGTTCGAACCCAATCGCGGCTGTCGGCCTAACCGTTCGGAGTTTTCGTGGTTTTCTTCGAACCTTGCGTAAATACGGGTTAGGTTCCCTTAGAAAGACCCCCACGAAGGGTGCTCCCCCCGGTCCTATATCCCTAGTGCAGGTAATCGGACGACAAAAATAAACCAAATCATAATAATCTTTATACATATTTAAACTTGCGTGCGACAATAGGAAGTAAAAAATAGGAACAATTTAAAATTTGAAATGAAATTTCGGTTCTGCATTGCTACTATAAATTTTTAAACTTCTAAACATGGCACATTTTCAAATTTTACATCGTCGTATGGAGAAAAAAAAATGCACTTTTAAATATAATGTGTCTCAAAACTGTATTTTAATTTGTTTCTGAGATTTTAATTTTTTTGTAGTTTTTAATAAATATTTTTTATTTGTGGCAACAGACGTACACAAATACTGTTAAAAGTAAAGGATTTTTTCTTCTTTTTAACCTTGCGTATAACAATTAGAAGAAAAAAAAATAATTGATGATATAAAAAATATATTTTAATTAAAATAATAATCTTTTTCAAAATTTTATGATTTGTTGAGAGTGTATTCAACTGTAAGTACACAAAATTTGAGTTTTCTGACTTACATAGTTTTTGTGTACCGATTCTGTGACAGACAGATAGACAGACAGAGGACAAAGACGAATAGGGTTTCGTCAGATGAACGAAACCTTAATAAAAAGAAAATTGCCCAGTTAACTGATGGCATTGAGCTCACAGGCTACGCATACTAATTGTACATTACAGCCTTATATTTTCAAGGAAAGTTCGAAAAAAAATTAAGAAGGGGAAACAGCTCTCCCCTTTCCCCTTTTTTATACTTAATCACTGAACCTCCTAAACTATCAAGGACATGCTTTATCATATAAAAAAATCTATATCCAAAATTCAGAGCAAATCGGATAATTCTTAATAAAAACCCATTTAGCATTTATATAATTTAAGAGGAATTATCCCCCTCTTTTATACTTAACCATTAAACTTCCAAAACTATTCAGAGATTTGAACGAAATCTGACAATTCTGCTTGAAAAATTCATTTATATAAATTAAGGGGAGGGGCATTAGAACCCCCGTTCCCCCTATTTATACTTATTCAATGAACACCTAATAACAGTCACGGAATCACCTCATCTAAATGATCCTATATCTAAATTTTGAACAAAAACAGTTAATTCTGCATGAAAAACCCATTCATATCAATTAAGGGGAGGGGCATGAGCCCGTACCCCCTCTTATACATATCGAATGAGCTCCAAAAACTAACCAGGGAAGCGCCTTATCAGGATATACCTATATACAAAATTTCAAGTGGATTGGATATTTTTATCACGAGTTATCGCGTTACGCACGCACGTACGAACGAACATACATACATACAAGCATACAGAACGGGCGGGCACATAAGCTCTCAGGCTTTGATAGCCTGTGAGCTGAAAAGTACTAACGCTATCACTGCCGCCAATATTAAAATTACTGTGCCATTTTCCCTTTATTGGTTTATCCTGCAAAAGCTATTCCTTTTAGCCCATTCCGATACGGAGTAAATCGGTTTGACATAATAAACTTACACACCGGAATTTATAAACGAATTCATTAGAAAACATAAACTTGCTTATTTTCAGGTATGTTATAAAAGGAATATTTTAATCAAATAATCTTGGCGCCAGTAAAATTAAAAAATTAGGTGTCCTTTTTTAAGAACACCGCGCTGGAAAAAGTTAAAAACGCGAAAACCAGTAATTATACAGCTAAATGGCTGATAAACATGCTGAAGCATAGTTTCTATATTATAAAGGCCAAACGTATCTGTGCGTAACGCATACATCATATTGTGAATGGCAACACTTTAAAAATATAAAAGAATAATTTAGTTTTGGAATTTTTGCTACTGCAAAATTTTCTACTTCTAAACCTCGCACATTTTCAATTTTTACACCATCGTATAGAGAAAAAAAATGTACTTTTAAATGCAATTTATTTGAAAACTGTATCTTAATTTATTTTTGAAATATTATTTTTTATTGAAGTTTTAATACTGTTTTTCTAAACGTCGCAACAGAAGTACTTAATGTCTAAAAAAAGCAAAGGGAAAAAAGCCGCAAAAAGCAGATTACTGTACCTTTATATTGCCATTTTTTCATTAAAAGTGAAAATACGTATTGTGTCAAGAATATGATTCAGGGGGGAAGAAAATTCTATGATTGAGTGAAAGTGGAATAAATTCTTCTTTTTTTTTTTATCTTTGAATACTAGCATAAGAGCTTTAATTGATAATTTTATCATAATAATAGACCTTTATTTTTTTTACTCCTCAGATGTACGATTAAAGTTTAATTGTAACAATTTCTACAACTGAGTTTTATAGAAATAATATTTTGATACCTTTAGCTTAACTATCATTTTTTTAAGAGCTAGACTTACCAATAAAAGGTGCACTTTTTATTGTAACTAATTTTGTAGGTTTATTATAAATCAATGAACAGTTCCTTTTTAAACATTTTCTTTCGTCGAAATTCGACGAGTTCTACTTTGCTTAAATAACAGCCATACTCAACCTTTTTCAGTTGCGGGCTGTAAACATATGTTTAGGGCATTAGGCGGGCCACAACACACTTACATAATAACTTAAAAAAATAATTAAGATAGTAAGGTAATAAAAGTAGTGTAAAAAAGCAAAATGATGAAGTTTATATAATTAATTGAATTGATGTTTGTCACGGAAGAAATGCTACTAAAAAACTTTCAAACCATCAGTTCCAAAAAATATATTTTGAGGTGATTTCTATTGAAAACAAGGGCGGATCCAGCCTTCCTTTTAGAGGTGGGTCATAGTTTCTTTTTTTGAGAGGGGGGGGGGGGGTCATATCTCTTAATAAGGAATTTTTTATATTGAAGGTTATGTCCATACAGGGCCGTAGCTAGAAGTGAACAATAGGGGGGGGGGGCTCAACAGAATGTAGGGGGGGGGCTCATAATTTTTTTCTCTCTTTCTCTGGCGCAGAAAGATAAATAGTGCCTATTCACATTGTAGGTACTATGTTTCTAATTAAACTGTTGTAATAACTTCATTTTATGCTAAGAAAATTACAGGATGATGAAAATTTTGAGTGTATAACTGGTGCAAAATTAAACATCATGCTAGCTTCATACATACAAATAGGATGTGGGAGTATTGAAATACTTATTTCAGATACAATTTAGTATTTCTGAAAAACTCTGAAAGTGTCTCAAAACTATATTAGATGTTTGAACAGAATTTCATTTGAATTTTTGGAACTGAAATTCATTGAGTGACCTTGGAATCTTTTCCAGGGGGGGGCTCAAAATATTTTTGGGGGAGCTTAGGGGGGGGGCTTAGCTACTGCCCTGTGCCCATATCTAAATTAGCTAAATTTATGATACTTTTGGGAAATTATTTTCATTCGTAACAAATAAGTAGCATGAATATTTGTAAAAATATGCATCTGTACATTTTATCCAGATGCAAAGAAGAAATTTAAAATTTTAAAATAATAAAATAATAAAATCAAAAAATCATTTAAGAAATTAAGAATTTTATACAAACTTTTAGGACAAGTTGCAAAAAGCTGTCATGAGGGAGCAATTGGCTGTCACGGCTTGAAATTCAGTTTAAAGTTCTACAGTTTACGGAGATTTCGAGAAAAATTCTTTGCCTTTATTGAAGAATGGAAAACGTTAGTTAATCACATTTGCTCTGATTAAATGCATCTTGTATCTAAGATTAAAAAATACTTCATGTATATGTCAGAAATTACCTACTTTGGGTTTGAGTACAGCTTTAAAAGAGTCAAATTGTTAAGCAAATGATAAATAATAATAAAAAAAAATCCTAAGTTTCTCTAAATATTTAATATCTGTTAAAATTTTTCTTCGTTCAGAGTGGGGGTCATGACTCCCGTGATCTCCCCCTTGGATTCGCCACTGATTGAAAATGATGTAGAAATAAGCTCCGAAAAATGTTGTTTAAAGTCAACTCTACAATATATATAATATATATATATATATATATATATATATATACTTTGTTTGGTGCCACTTTGTCCGTGTCAATTTGAATAAGAATTATTAGCGATACGATAAGCACGTATAAAATGTATTAATATAACCGTGCAGTATTTCCAAAATCCGAAGAAAAAACAATCGGTTTTTTTTTAAAAAGTCAATGTTTTTTCAATGAAAAAAGTTTTTAAATGTAGAAGTATACATTACAAATTTAATTTGGAATAATGTTTCATTAGAGTTCAAGAATTAAATGTTCAATACTATAGCACAAATAGAACTAATTGCAAAAAGAACTTTTAAATAAGGAAATGTAATTCAAACGTTTAACATAATTTTAACTTAAAAAGTTACAAATGACAGAACATATTTTGTATTTCGATGAAATATATACGAAGGAACATCGAATGTCTTAAAAACATTTTATAAATTTCATTTAAAATAGATTAATACTTACGTGTGTCGGGGTGCACAGTAAAGGTTGCAGGGTCACACGCGGCCCATGGGCCACACAGGTTGAGTATGGCTGGTTTAGAGGAAGCAGGGGAAAAATATATGGTTCGTGATCGTTCCGGTTAATCGGCGTCCGGACAACTGGCACTTTATTGTACCGTCAAACCTGGTTAAAACGACCAGGTTTAATAGACGATTTTGCTTAATCCGCGATTTTTTCCCTATCCCTTAAATATCGCCCATAGGATTAATGCAAAAACATCACGTTTAATACGCGAATGGTTATTACGCAATCCTGCTTAAGGGGTCAGGTACCTTTCGAACTAACAAAATACGTGAAAAAGTGTAAGAACTGCAGTCACTCTATATCTAATTGACTTTTTACTATAAAATTGAAAACACATATTAAGAACAATTTGTTTTTTTAGTTAAAGTTGTTAAAAAAATTATACATGGATGCAATGTTTTTTTAATTATTTTTAAAGATTATACAATTTTTACGAAGGAATAAATCTTGCATGCCTTGCGCGCACGATTTTTCAAATTTGAATAGCTAAAACAAACCAAGATTTTTTTTCTGAGTAGAGAAATAATGTGTTTTCAAAATGACCTACGATGAAAAAAAATAAAACTTATAGTTCCCGAGAAAAAAATTATTTTTTAAAGAAATTCGAAATATCGAGAATTTTTTTACAAAAAAGTAGTCGCAAATTCTAAACTTCTAATTTGACGAACATAATAGTTGGTCATTTTGTGCATGTGTACGTTTAACATATTCAGCGAAAATTTTGTTAAATTCTACGCAACCGTTTTTGAAAAATCGTGCGCGCAATGAACAAAATTGCTGTTTTGAGAAAAATGACGTCAAAGTTTAAATTTATCATTGGTCGTATAGGAAAAGCGCTAAGTTTTTTAGACAAAACTCTTTTTCTAATGCGAATTTTTGAATGCGGTTTGTTTTTAAATATTTCTAAAGAATCACATTTAATTATAAGCTATTTTTTAAAAAAAATCGATTTTTGGATTCTTTAAAAGGTACCTGACCCCTTAAGGAGACAGTGAACCTTTATTTGAGCAAAATCGTCGCATAAAAGGTCTATTTCTGTGGTATAATAGTACTAAAACAGTTTTTTCTTATTAAAATATCATTTATAAAGGTTTTAAAAAGTAAATAACAAAGGTAAGTGTGTTTATATACTTTAATTCTGTTTTTCTCAAAATTAATTTTTCAGCGTTTTTAGATTTTTGAAATGCTTTTTGCGACGTAATTTTTGATCAATATATATGAAATTAATAAGGAAGTGGCCTGATATTGTTTAGAGAGAAATTGTGTAAGCTTTTTAAAATTCGTCTTCATTACGATGGTTAAATTTGATTTTTTGCTTATTAAAAGGTAAAATTTTTATGAAAATCGATATGGAATTTAGAAAAAAATCTGTAAAATATTAATTATTCGAGAAATTTAAAAAATCTTACACAATTTTTTTTATAATGGAGTTTTAAGTGATAAAAAGGCAAAAGCCAGAAAAAATCTCAAAAATTAAAACACGAGGAGTATTTTAAAATTTCGTTTAAAAATGTAAATTTTTTTAAAAATTTTTAATAAGATTGCAAATTTTTTTGAAGGTATTCTATACGCTTTTGGTGAAATGTATATGTGAACATAATTTCATATTGCTAATATGAAAATAACAATAAAAAAAAATAACATGTACCATCCCTTTAATACGCGATGTTTTTTTGGTCTTTTGAGGGAGAAAAATCATGATTAATCCACGCGAATTCATAAAATAATATGAGATTTAGCGGATTTTTCTTTCTTTTTTTCAAATTAAGAGAAAAATTACTCTTTTATAATAGTATTATTTCTTTTATTTAAAACCAGATTAATTAAGGTGACGATTACTAATCAAAGATTGTGGCAGATATCTATATAATAAAGGCCAAACGTATCTGTGCGTAACGCATACGTCATGTTTTGAATGGCAACACTTTCCGATGAAAATTCGTTTTTGCAATTTTCGCTATTGCAAATTTTTAAACTTCCAGACATAGCACGTTTTCAACATTTATACCATCGTATAGAGGAAAAAATGCTCTTTTAAATGTAGTTTGTTAGAAAACTGTATCTCAATTTGTTTTTGAGATATTCATTTTTTTGTAGTTTTTAGTTCAATTTATCTGACAGTGGCAACTTGAATACGCATTTATGTGGGAAATAAAGGAAAAAAAAGTAATAGAGTAAAAAAAGAAAAAGAATAGAGATGCAGTTTGGTGGCTAGAGATGACGATAAAAATCTAACTCTAAAATTCCCTGCATTGCATCAAACACAACCGCGTGCTTTCGCAAAAAAAGGAAAACTTTTAGCGATGCAGATTTAATTCATAATACAATGAAACGCTATTTTAGAATGATAAAATATAATGAGATCTTTCTCATTTAGCGAAAAAATTATGTTAAATAATTCGGTCTCTGTTCCACGTGATTGTTTTGTTTGAGCCGAATAAGAGACTTAAATTGGAAAAATCGGAAAAATAACGCCCATCAAACCGTTTTAATCGCATGCTGCACCTCCATTTATCTCTTTTCTCCATGGAAAATAACAAATCACTGTATATTTTAGTTGTCATTTTTTCATAGCAACTGAAAAAAAATAGCAATTAAAAATCTGTTATGTCAAAATATCGTCGGCTGTAAAACCCGGTGAATGTTGTTGGTTTTATTTCGTTTTTGTCTATCAATTTAATGACTTTTAGTTCGTTGCAAACTTACTTTACAAAAGTTACATCAATAAAACTTTACGAAAATATATTTTAAGAATATCTGTGTATCATATTTTCTTAGTTGGTTTTAAAAGCTGAAAGAATGCGATTTTATTCTTTGGCAAAAACTTTCACTAATAAGTTCTATCTTGCGTCTAATACGGAAGCACCGATAATTTTCAAAGCTTTATATGATTACATAATTAATATGTTTTATGTAAAACTGCTGTTTGGAATTAGTTGGCAGTTTAAAAAGCATATTACGTAGGAAAAAATTATTAGACTTTTCAATTTTAAAAAAGTTTTCACCTTTACTCTGTGACCCGGAAACCCCGGGTTCGCTGTACTAGTATAAATAAAATAAAAACTCGCGAAATTAGCAACACTGCAATTCTTCTTTGATTCCGCCTCCTGGAATTCTTTGTGTTATCGCTTCATATATGTTTTACTGTAATACGGAGTTAACGTTGTGAATTCAGATTAGTCAAATACTCATAAAAATTATGAATAAATATGATAATACATGTCGCTAGCGAGGTTTTAAATGTATATTACACTGTTAAAAATTTTACCTTTTGCTGCATCATCACTCCACCGCTTTTTTAGAAAACGACAACGTCACCTTATTATAGAGCATTCTCATGGGTCAAAAAAAAAAAAAAAAAAAAAAAAAAAAAAAAAATAGAGATATTCTATAAAAGCGGGGGAGTGACGATACAGCAAAAAGGGCAAATGTTTTACAGTGTATATCAGTGCTATCTACCTACATTATAAAGGCCAAATATATCTGTACGTAACACATTAAGTAATTCTGCGAATGGCAACACTTTCCCCTGCAGTCCCGATTTTGCAATTTTCGCTACTGCAAATTTTATGCTTCGAAACATTGCACATTTTCAATTTTTACACTCTTGTATAGAGAAGAAAATGTACTTTTACATGCAGTTTATTTGAAAGCTGTATATCGATTTATTTTTGACTCATTAACTTTTTTTTATAGTTTTTAATTCCAATTTTGTAATTTTCTCTTAAAATAGACAAGAAAAAAAAAAAAAAATTAAAATACGTACGGTGCAAGAATATCGTCTATACTCAGTCGTAATATAGTCGTAAATACTTCACTGGCCTTCCTTTTCCAAATGTTCTGTGGTCATCAACAAAAGAAAAAGGCAGACACAAACATGTCAACGACGTCCACTGCAGATAACCGTCCTCTTGATTACCGACAGAGATAATCTATACCTATATTATAAAGATGTATTGTTTGTTTATTTGTAGAGGGTAATATCCGGAACTACCAAACCGATTTCAAAAGTAATGGCACCAAAATGATGGTGTTTTCCCCGAATCAAATATAGGCTATATTTTATATCGATGCCACACCCGTAGGGGGTGTAGGAGCAAGAAACGTTCTAAAAATGCAATTTTTGTGTAACTGAAGGACCTAGAAATATGAAATTTGGCATGTTAATTACTTATAAGATATAAATGATCTTTAAGATCATTTTCTAAAAAATAAGAAATTTAAAAGGAATGAAAATGCCCAAGAAGCGTTCTAAATACGTTCTAAAGATTTTTAAGTAATTTAGGAAAATAACAAAATTTTTTTTTTTCTTTTAATGAAGAAAAATATGTTAAAATGATGGTGACAATCCTTGCTCCAGCTACATCTTATATCAGTGTCATTACCGGCTGCAAAAGAAAAAAATGTTCTAAAAATGCGAGTTTTGTGTTACTGAAGTGCCTAGAAACATAAAATTTGGCATGTTAATTATTTATAAGATATAAACGATCTTTAAGAACATTTTTTTAAATAAATTTGGAATTTAAAAGGGATGAAAATGCGCAAAAAAACGTTCTAAAAATGTTCTAAATAGTGATTTTTAAAAAAATCTCGGGAAGTACTAAACAAATCAAATTGATGGTGACATCCCTTGCTTTTATATAACTCTATTTTATACCGATATGTCACTAGCTTCTCTAGGTTGCAAAAGCAAAAAATGTTCTAAATTGCGTTTTATATTTGAACGCAACCATGGAATCAAAAATGAAAACATGTATTTATCAGTTTTGAGAATTTTTGGATCTGAGCTATTTTGAGTATGTGAAGTACTTAAAATCGAGTACTTTTTACTTAATTTTGAGAACCCACTTTTTTCTGTGTTTCTTTAAAAAATCGAAGTTTGAAAAACATGAAAATGCGTGAAAAGCGTTTTAAAAACATTCTGAACGCCAAATGTGAGCAATCTCAGAAAGTAACTTAAAATTTGGCATGGTAATTATTTATAAGATATAAATGCTATCCAAAAACAGTTTCGAAAGAAATTCGAAATTTAAAAGGGGTGAAAATGCATGAAAAGCTCTTTAAAAACGTTCTAAATTGAGATTAATACATTTAAGAAATATCATACTGATTTCAAAAATAAAAGCTGCAAATTGATGGTGACGGTCCTTTCTTCCATATAAGCTATGTATTTTTTTTTTTTTTTTTGTCGTTGTCAGTACCATCTGGCGGCTGCAAAAGTGAAAAATGTTCTAAAATGCGTTTTTTGTACAACTGACGTGTCTAAAATTTTGAACTTTGGCATGACAATTACTTAAAAGATGCAAATGCTTTCTAAGAATGGTCGAAAAAATTTCCAAATTTAATGGGATGAATTGAACGGAAGCCATAATAAAAATGCTCTAAATTTCAATTTTTATGCTTCTTAAGAAATACAAACCGATATAAAAAATAATGGTTCCGAATTGATGGTGATAGAACCTGTTAACTGTGTATTTCGATCAAAACCGCTGATTTTCAGATTTATTTTTATAAATTCATTTTTGCTCTCAAATGCACCAAACTTTCAAAATCTCTTATATAAAAACTACCTAATGTGCCGTATTTGGGCAGTTTTCAAAAGGGCACAAAAGGGCAAAGGTGGGCACATTATACACATCATAACTTTAAGCGTTTCAATAAACAAATTTAATCATCATTGACATTATTTTTTTTTTCACCGAGTTTTTCCTTCTATCCAGAGACAAAAGTTGATAAGTTAATTGTAAAAATTTTGTATAAATATCTTAAAATTTTATTATTTTGGGTTAAAGTGGCCAATTTCGGACATTCATAACATTAATTGTTCCAATGTACTAAGAAAAAAAAAGTTTTAACTTGTTTCCAGAAAATTCTAATGATGAACAACGAATGCATAAAGGAAATGGATGATTGTTTGATAACTTTCTTAACAGATGGCAGTATTAATTTATTGCTTTTTGAAGTTAGAAGGATTTTTCTAGAAAGATTTTTCTGCATTTTCAAATGTCCAAATGTAACGATCTAAACAAAGCTGCTATTTTCACGCAAAACACATTAAGTAAGTACGTTAAACTCTTTTATCTATCTTTAAAATCTCTTCTGTTTAATTTAAAAGTATCTGTATGTGTTTTTGTAACTTTTTTTGCAATAAATGCACTTTTATTAAATAAGAAACTGGAATGTTCGAATTGTGTAACAATCTAAACGCCGATTTTTTTTCCGTAAATTTATTTTTAAAGATGATCCGATGTCCTAAAACGTATAATAAGATATTTATTATAATGTTTTATCATAAATAATTATGTGTTTTGTGTAAATAAAGCGTATTTAATACCTGTAATAACATAATTTTACATAGAAGCACGCTCAATTTTCACGTGTAGATTGATTAATTAAATGCTTTAATAATTATTTTTCCAGAAGAATTGCTGTCTTTTAATGTTTGTATATAGGTTTATAGACTTATATACTGTATTGTAAAAAAAAAAAAAAAAAAAAAAAAAAAAAAAAAATTGGCCTTAAATTTGAAAAATCACTAATAGTTAACGTTTAATGTTCTCACGTTTTGAGAATTTCCCATTTATCGATTTTTTGATAAATATAGAAAATATTGCAAAAAATGCTGTCAAAATTAGCAATTTGTACATGGATTTCCGAATCTAAAGATTTGGAAACGAAAAATGATCGACCTGGGAAAATAATTGTTTATAAATACAATTCTAATTAGTTCAGCGAAAAATTACATTACACGGTATGTTATATATCACTTCAAAAATCACCCCAGCAATTTTCATGTTTCTACTTTAAAAAATGAGTCTGAAAATTTATCGGGAAATTTCGAGCTGTTGAAGGTGGAAAATCATTTTTTCGAATACATCCTTAAAACATAAGCATGAATTTGTGCGTTTTTACGTGCTTTCTACTACCACCATATTATTGCAAGAGAAAAAAAAAAAAAAAAAAAAAAAAACTAAATTGCTTTTGCTGAGATACTAATGATGGTAGAAATTTTTAATATGGCATGATAGTTATTTATAAAATATAATTGTCCTATAAAAACAGTCAAAGGTAAATTCTAAATTTAAAAGTTGTGAAACGATATCTTCTTTGTCTTTTGTATGTATCTTCTTTTTTTACGACTATAATACTGAGGATCACAGACGTTAATAAGGGAAAAAATAAAAATAAAATGCGAACACCATAAGGTCTATTCTCGACCGAAAACAACAACCATTTTCCAAATGGTTAAAAAGGGAATAGTTATGTTAATTATTTGAAAAAACTGGACTTTTTTGCCTGCGAAATTACATAAATCTTGTATTTTTGCCAAACGATTGTTGCTAGTTAGCTTACTGTCGCACTCTAATATATATGTATTACTAATAGATATGTATTAAAGTTATTTAAATAATTCTGGGAATATGTTACAATCAATATCAGCTTTTATGGATTTTGTTTTCGTTTATTAATTTTTGCTGAACGATCAATTTGTAGTTTAGCTATTGTCAAAGCGATAAAAATAGATAAGTAAATAAAATAAAATAATAAAGCATCGAAATCGATCTAGTAGTTCCGGAGAAAAAGGTATTATGAATGTTACCTGCTTTACTTATAGATAGATATATCGACACCTAAATTATTTTTGCTATCGCTGCCAATGAATAATTGTGCCTCAAAAAGAAGGATAAACTGCCCAATCTAGATCTTTCCCCTCCCATTTTAACTTATGAAACTTGATTAATGGAACACACCTTCGGGACTGATGCACTTTCATTCAACATTTTGCATCTGCAAGACCACGACAAAAGAAAAATCACCTTCGGTTTTTTCAAGGCTGGACTCGGAACACTATTTAGAAAAGAACTTCGTAAAATCAAGTCCTTCGTCCGCCATATTGGAAGTCACGCTCGATGTCGGAAAGACCGCACTTTGGCTTCCGTTTGACAACAACCGGCTACTTATGATTAGAATTAAAGGTCGCGATCTCCACAAAGCGTAAAACATGCAATTAATTCCGATTAAATACCAATTTCAGATATAGCTTTCCGAATAAAAAGTAAATAAATGAATAAATAAAAGATAAATGCATTAAAAAAGTCGCCGAGCCTCGGAAAATAGTCGTTTTTTGCCCAGGCTGTCCCCGGAATGTTCAAATGGAATCAATTTCTGGGAAAAAGAAACAATCAGAGTTGTGTTGCATTCGTATTTTTACTTTTTTTTTCTCGACGATTTGAGGTTTGAAATCTGCGTCATATTGATATTAGTCACACACACTTCATGCATCACTGCGCGTCAAAAGATATATAAGTGATATAAACAGTGATGTGATGACATCAAATTAAACGCAACAACAAAGAAAAAAAAATCTTGCGTCAAGCATAGATTATGAACACACTTTCCAACACAATCAGAACGATGTAACAAAATTGCACTTTTTAACAAGTTAAAATATTGTATCCAATTCAACAAAATGGAAACTTATGTTCTATAAGCTAATTTGTCCGGCGTTGTCCAGGTCTGTTAAACAAAACAAAACAAAAACAACAACAACAAAAAACAAGTTGGAAATTGCACGTGAAGCGTAGCAAATGAGGTGCATTCGTACGATAAAGAAGTTTTAAAAATGTCACTTTCATATATCAATCTCATAAAATTGTAAATAATTACAATTAAAATGCGTACCAAACAATGTTCTCCTTATACCATTATGCAATGGAATACTTTTGTATGGCCTTGTAAATCAATAACGAATATTCTTTGCACCACAGATTATGCAAAATGTATATTATGTAATATGTACTTTATAGATGAATATCAATTTTATTACGTTCGAATGAGTGTAACACCATTAAAATGCATTTGAAACATTTTCCCCCATTAACCGTAATGTAACGGAACACTTTTGATTGTCCCTGTAGTTGAACTAAGCATCCGATTTTGATAAAATTTGAAATAACTCGACAAAATTATGTAATAATTATGTATTTAAAATTTCAAACGATTAAAATGCATTTGAAACTTTTTCCCCATTGACCGTAATGTAACGAAATCCTTTTGATTGTCCCTGTAATTGATCTATGTATCCGATTTTCATAAAATTTGAAATGACTCGACAAAATTATGTACTAATTATGTATTTTACATGTCAAACGATTCAGTTGGGTAGTTTTTGCGTTGTTATATGCGGACAGACAGAGAGACAGACAGACAGACGGACAGACAGACGGACGGACTGAACGACAATTGTAGGTGCTACGTATTTACATAGTTACGAACGCACCTAAAAATTGCGAAAAAGTTTTGAAAATTACAATAAAATATCACAAAATTCTTTTAAACCGCAGCAAAAATTTCAAATAAACATCATAGAAAGAAGGGAACAAATTACTACATTGGTCTAGAAGTTTGAAAGTGGATTCCTTTTACTAATAAGGGAAAATGGCAGCAAATCGCGAAAACAATCTTAAAAACACATAAATATTTCACGAAAAATTTGAAAAACGCTATAATCCGAATCGATTCGATATCGAATCCGAATAAACTTTATTGAAAAACAGGCAGAATTTAATTTAGGTCAAGCATTGAATGCCAAAAAATCGTTGCAGATTACGAAGAAAAGCAAAAATCGCATTAAAAAGAGCTAAAAGTTAAAAAATAACAAAAGTCAAAATTTACTATATAATTGGATGAATGTTTCAAACCTAATTTCGTTGATGAATGTCAAGCCATAAAAGGCTAAAAAATCGTGATAAAAAACGGTTAATTATCAAAAATCGCACAGAGGAAAATTTATTATAATAGGCTAAACGTTTGAAACCGAACTCCTTTTTTGCATCCCCAAAAATTAACGTGAATTCTAAAAAAAGAAAAAAAAGGCTACAAAATCACATTGAAAATCGCACTAAAGATTGCTGCAGTTCAAAAGTAGCCGAATACAACATTTACCATAACAGGCTAGATGTTTGAAATCAGATTCGTATTAGCAGGGCTGCCACAGGCGACTATTTTTTAATTGTAACTGGCACCACTTTCTTGAAACAGAAATCCTTAATAAATATTTTGGCAGCATTTGCAAGAAAAATCTACTTCAAAAGTTATCTTAGAAAAATACTGGTACTAATGGAATATAAAAATAGTCGCCCTTGGTAGCTCTGTATTAGGCAGAGAAAGTAGCATTTACAGGAGCAAAAAAAAAGAGGGAGTGGTACACTTCGTCGACAATCACTTCGTCGACATATCATTTCGTCGACGCAACTTCGTCGACAGGTACACTTAGTCGACATAACATTTCGTCGACAGGTACACTTCGTCGACATAACATTTCGTCGACAGGTACACTTAGTCGACATTTAATTTCGTCGACAGGTACACTTCGTCGACATAGCATTTCGTCTACACATTGTATGTAATTTACCTTTCGTTGATAACTTTATTTGTGAACACATGGATTTTGTGTAAATTATTATAAAACAAAAATATTGTAAGACTTCCCGCCTCACACAGAGAGAACGGAAAGCAACACCGTAGGTGGCACTGTCACTACTAAGTGGCAATCGAAATATATAGCAATTAGCGCATCCCTTTGATACAACGGCGTGTCAAATGTATGATAGCTCGACCACACATCGAAATAGATGTATCAATTAGCGCATCCCTTTGGGATAACGGAGTGTCAAATGTAACTATAGGTCGACCACCCGGGGCACAGCTTTCAAGTACCGAAGGAGGTAAGATTTTCCCACGAACGGAGAAAGAGGGGTGCAGTGCGCAAAAGAGAGTGGAATGCACAGGTGCTCTCAAGAAGAGGATAAAAGAGGAAGAAGGGTGACAGAGAAGGACTGGACTTGTTTTGTTGCCTTGGAGAGAGGAGCGTAGAGCACAGGATTGAGTGGTGCTCGGAGGATGCGAGACTTTGAAAAGTCTGCGGAGAATGCACAGACTGTATGCATCAAGTTAAGCTGGCTGCCACCTCTTGATTAATTCCCAAACTGGACTAATGAACTTTAAGTAATGATTAAAATACTCTGATTGAATAATCTGTTTACAGATGTACTTGAATGTAAATAAATTACAATTTGATTACTAAAGCAGAGTAGTTCATGATCATAAGCCTCGGAAGTAGCCTCACCGCTTTTCGCTACCAAAATCTACTAGAGGCTTCACAATATTAACGTCGCCCATACCTTAGACCAAAAAAAAATGTTTCCAGGGTACACCAAGAGGAGGTATATGAGCAAGTACTCCATCAAATTTTTGTTTTAAAAATGCATTATTCCCCCCCCCCCCAAAAAAAAAAAAAAAAAAACATAAATTACATTGCGGAAAAAAAATATTACTTAAAACACATTAAAAATTTGGTTTGGAAAAAAAAAATAATTTAAAATAATTTTCATCAATAACAGAACCATTCATAATTTAAATGTATTTATATAAAGAATGTATGAGATATTCTCAAAAATAAAAAATATTTGATAATTAATTCAAATAGGAAACAATAATTTATTTTAATTACTGTTTTATAAACTTTGTATCCTGAGAAAAAATTTACAAATATCTTCATTAAAAATACTACATTAAATTTTAATATTTAACCCCTTGAAGGGCAGTGGTATAAAATATATACCACTTAATTTTAATTGAAAAATGTCACATTGACACCAGAATTTTGAAATGAAAATTTTCTTTCATCAAGTACGCGAAGATAAGCATTTGTCTGTTTTGAAATAAATTTGCTTTTAAGTTCTGGTGTCATTCGATAATTTCAGCATTTAATTAATAGAAGTGCTTTGCTCCTCAAAGGTTAAAGGAACTTTTACTTTTTTATCCAAGTATGTAGAGGCTGTTCTCAAATTCAAATTGGATATTTATCAACACATTCATCATTTCATTCTTATTCGTAAACGCATAAAAATCGTCCATCTAAAATAATCGCCCGTTTTAAATAATCAATCTAAAATAATTAAAATATTAATCCTATGGTACAGCAATTAAGTATTAGCTTGAATAATTAATTAATTTTATAAATATTTCATTCGTTATTGATATATCAATTGCTTAATTTTTTTAACCATCTATTTTGTTTCATTAGATGCTTTAATTAATAAGTGTTGATTCTAAATAAAATAATATTAACAATTAACTATTTTTGTAGGTTATTCATTACTGAAATGCCTAAACCAGCGCCATCTAGTGATTAATACATTAATACTTATGTGCAATACACATCAGAAATATATGTCGACGAAGTGTATATGTCGACGAAATGATATATCGACGAAGTGTACCTGTCGACGAAATGATATGTCGACTAAGTGTACCTGTCGACGAAATGATATGTCGACTAAGTGTACCTGTCGACGAAATGATATGTCGACGAAGTGGTGTCGACGAAATGATATGTCGACGAAGTGATTGTCGACGAACTGACTGCCACCCCAAAAAAGAGATATCCCGTAAGGCATGATGACGTCATTGTGAAGTTACATTGTGACTTTGTGACCATCGATTGTCGATGTGACGTCCCGTGACGTCGATGTGAAGCCACAGGGACTAAAATGTGAAGTCGTTATGGCCGTTTTAGAGCTCTTTTGTGACGTCACACTGTGACCACTTTGTGAAGTCACGGTGTGACAAATTTGTGAAAAATGTGTCATTCGTGACTACTTTGACATTAACATTGTGACAAAAGCGACAATATTTAAATTGCCAGAAACATGTTTTTTAAAGTAAATAAAATGTTTTGAAGACTATTTGTAATTTTCTAAAATTTTTTAAGAAAGTCACATCTTAATCACATCTCAGTCCCAATGTGACGTCACTGAGTGGTGGCATTTTGGTCACAGATGTGATGTGACTCACAGTGACGTCATTGTGACGTCACTGTGACCATGCATGCTATGCGGGATCTGGCACTATGATGCATGGCAAAAATCTTATATGAATTATTTTATAATGTTTATATCAAATATAATGAAACTGATTTACATGAGTGAAGTGCTTGTTTTCTGTTGATTAGTGATAGCATATAATCTATTATTTATTAGAGGCACATAAAAGAATTCGATTACAGGAGTAATAACGGTTATATGTGCGTTTTTTGACATGCTATGCATTTTATATCTCAATTAATCTTTCTTGTATTATGAAATATGCGGATCATATTCGCCATCAATCGCGCTGTGGTGCCCTTTTGAAGGGTTCTTGTTATTAGACTTTTTAAAAGTAGAATTCAATGATAAAGAATTTTGCTAAAAATCATTAACAATTGCATCAGGGATATTTTGAAAGCCCAATGAAAACGTATTAAAAATCGGAAACATGCTTTGAAAAAATCAATCATGCATTATTTCAAGCTTTGTAGTTATAGTTTATAAAGTGTAGTTATGATGGTAAACTTGGTAATACTTGGAAATAGTTCCTTTAAGTACTTAAGAAGTAGCATAAAAATAAACGTTTTCTTATTTTTTTTCCCCTCTCTGCTTTGAAGGCATATGTGCATGGAAGTTCAGTTTTTACTTTCTTCTATCTTCAATAGAAGGAAGTATTGTAATCAAAATTTTTTTCGACTTCCGGTTTTCGACGGATTTACAAGTTTTAGGGATCAGAGATTCAAAAAAACATATTTTTACAAAATGTCTGTCTGTCCGTGTGTCTCTGCGTCTGTGTGTCCGTATGTCGCAATTCTACCATCAAAAAGTGTATGAAGATATGCATAGAGTTGAACCAAAATTTTTATGAATGTTTTTGGCTGTAGCAAGCAGGTCCTTCTTCTTGAAATATTCTTCCTGAAGGGGGCGCTGCAATCGCGGTTTTTGTGCCATTTTCAATATTGTACCGACCAAAAGTGTATGAAATTATGCATAGAATTGAACCAAACTTTTTGCGTAAGTGTATGGCCATGGCTAGTTGGTCCTCCCTGAATTTGAAAAAAATCTGCCGGAAGCGGCGCTGCAATAGCAATATTTGAGCCATTTTCAATATTGTACCACCTAAAAGTGTATGAAGTTATGCATAGAACTGAACTAAAATTTTTGTTTAAAATTTTTTTGGGGGTATAACAAATAGGTCCTCCCTGGATTTGAGAAAAATCTACCTATCATTCTGTTGTTCGTCGGCTCGTACACAGACGGAAACTTGCTTTTATTCCGATTAATTGACTGAAGCAGAAATTTAAGATTAAAGCCAAAATTTGTATATTAAATTAAAATTATTAAAGCATTAACATGTGTAACTATCTTTTAAATATTAAAATGCACGTATGAGGTATAAGAAAGTTTTGGGATTGGCATATCCAGTTAGTTTAATTTTTTTGAACATTCTGTTACACAAGCGTCAAAGGTGCTTAATTTTTCCTACTTGACTTTTAAAATTTTAGAAGTTTTTTATTTTTTTTTTTATTTGATTAAAAATAAATGGTCAAGTGCGAGTATTACTCGCGCTCAGAGGGTTCCGTACAATAAACATATGTATTATTAACCCCTTAAGGACGAGCGACTGGTTTATGCGCCACTTAAAAATCTCAGAATTTTTCATTATTCCCGCCAATTATTTTTTGTTGTAAAGTTCACATTATTCAATCGGAGCATTTTCGTAATTCAAGTACAGAACCAGTTTCTGTTTTGAAAAACCGGTAAATAGAGATTAAAAATTAAGCAAAGTGCTCTCATCGCGAAGGAGTTAACTGTATTATTAAAGGAAAATCATTGCTGAAAGAATAATAATATTTTGTAAAAAACTATACAAAGTAGAATTGGTTATAGCTGAATATACTAGATAAGTATGCATGGGTATTACCATAAAAGTTCAGAGATATATATGAAGCCTAAATAATATCAAATATTTTTGTTCTGTATAATTCTTTTTTTTTTTTTTATTAATCTTAACCTTATCTATTTATACGGAACTTAACTCGGTACTTAGAATAAAAGGTAGTGTGTATATGAACTTCATTTGGCATTTCATAACATTGAATTCAGCGTAGCAATAACCTTTTCTCTTTTCACTGTAGCGAACAAAAAACCCTTTTACAATATCTAAACTTGACATTGTGCTAAAGAAGCTTGTGTAGAAAGGAACTCGCAAATTCGCGAAGCCGCTTTGGTCCGTGACCTGTTTTTCCAGTTAAGTTTTTAATTAACTTTTAAATAAAAAAAGAGTCGTAATGAGGGATCCACTCAATCCAAACTATAGTGCATTTACTTAACGGAGGCGGGTGAATTACTCCACTGGCCTTGCTTGCTGTGGTGAAAATCAGCGTATTACCGCCTCTTTTCGTTTTTCCCACTACAGTTCCGCTCTGACAGTTCGGTCAGTCAGGAGTCGCGAGGAAGCATTTTTTGGTGTCAAATTCTCCGTAAAATTTTGTGCATTAGCTCAGGTTTTGCCCGGGTTTGAGTGATGTTTATTTAATAAATATGCAGTGCTGTAATTGGGTGGGAACGCCGTTCCCAGAAATATTTGGTTTATTACTGTAAAAAAAAAATTAAAATATCGCACACGAGCACTAACTTTCCTTTTCTTTTTTTCGAGGAAAACGATAATTATTGTTTTTAATTATGATCATAATCATCAAGTTTATTGATACTGGAGATTAGAGAAAAGCCTAAAGAGTTAAACAAAAATATAGAGCTATAATAACTAGAATAAATAATTATTATTGTTAAACATTATAGTTATGCTTCTGTCTTGAAAAAAGTCTGTTTTTGTCTAAATGTTTTAAATTGGATTTTGGCTAAGCGAAAATCCGGTACCATCAATATCTATTCTAAGAAAAAATAAGTTCCCACAAATATTTTTTCCACCTACAGCACTGTGGCTATACATTGTGAAACTTATCCTACATTTATTTTCTAAACATCATTAAGCTTGATTTTTTTCGATACATTTAATATTTACTTTTAAAATATCATCCTATTAGATTTCTTTTATTTTTTCATTCAAAGGAAGTGTAAATGAACAACATGAGTTTAATCGATCAACTTTTATTAATTATAGAGTTTGTAGATAAATAATTTCCCCCTTGTCTATAGCCCCCTCACTCCAACCCCCCCCCCCTCCCCCTCGTTTCCTCTTTGGAAAAAAAATTCTAAGCTTTATGCATTTATAGCTAAATTTTTAATGCAGAATCAATAATTATGTAAAACAATATCAACTTAGAACAATCAGTGAAAGATAAATTGCCTACTTTAACTAAACTTTTATTTACAACTTAAGGTGACGGTGGACGTTAAAAATTTATTTTATTCATTTTTATCATAGCAATATGAAATTTTGTGCATATATACATTTCACCAAAAGCATATAGAATACCTTCAAAAAAATTCCAACCTTATTAAAATTTGTAATTTTTTTACAAAAATCTAATTTTTTAAACGAAATTTTAAAATGCTCCTCGTGTCTTGATTTTTGAAATATTTTCTTGCTTTTGCATTTTTATCACTTAAAACAATATTATAAACACATTTGTGTAAGATTTTTTAAATCTCTTGAATAGTTAATATTTTACAGATTTTTTTCTAAATTCCTTATCGATTTTCATCAAAATTTTGCCTTTTAATAAGTAAAAAATAAAATTTGACTATCTTAATGAAGACGAATTTTAAAAAGCTTACACAATTTCTTTTTAAATAATATCAGGATACTTCCTTATCAATTTTATAAATATTAATCAAAAATTAAGACTCAAGGAGGAATTCAAAAATCTAAAAACGCTGAAAAATTAGTTTTGAGAAAAACAGATTTAAAGTATATAGATAAATTTATCTTTATTATTTACTCCTTAAAACCTTCATAAATGATATTTCAATAAGAAAAAAACTGTTTAGGTACTATTATACCCCAGAAATAGACCTTTTTCTGACGATTTTGCTATAGATGATGTTGCTCAAATAAAGGCCCACTGTCCCCTTAATCATTAATATTTCTTTTTGATTTTGACTTAAGTCAGTTTAAACTAAACACAGGTCAGAGAACAAAAAAGTACACGAGCGTATACTTACATTAAAATTTGTAATAAAATAATTATTTTGTATTTATAGTTTTACTGTATAAAGCACGAAATTTCTATGATGCTTAGTTCGAAATCTTTTATTTTGTTTTTCGATTAATGCAAAACAAAAAAATTTATCCTTTTTCAAATAATAATCTTTAGTTTTATGGTAAATGGAGACTTCGCTAATCGGCAAAAGAAAAATTATGCAAAATGTGTTAATCGGTTGTTGGAAAAATCTTGCTAAATTTGTGATTCAGTTGTCGGTCTTAGTATTATTTATGATACGGATGATCTACATGTGGAATGTATGCCTTAGTGGGGTGTGCTTTCCGTGTGTGTGTGTGTGCTTGGGAGAAGATGATCTTTTAAAAAGAGGCTAACTCACATTTACGGAAGGTTCAAAGAGATCCACAGAGTACTCTGAACTATTAGGCCGACGAGCGAGTTTTGGATCAAACTCAGCACCTCCCGTCTACCAGCTTAGAGAGAAGAACGTCTTGGCTACTGTTATAGCCCATTCAGACGTTAAAAAAATTTCAGCCTTTTGTGGAGAGGGGGAATGAGATGTAGAGAAATGGAAATGTGTGGAATGTAATATTTATTTATTTTTTTTTTTTAGCTCTGGATAGTTTTTAAAAGGACTTAGTTCTAAAAAGAACTGTTTTTTTATGGGTTTATTCTTTTTTATTTATTTTAAAGGTAAAAAATGCCCTTTTCAAAATATTAGCGCCGTGCTCCTTTTTCAACATGGGGAAACTCTGTATATATATAAAATTATATATATATAATTAAAGCAAGAAATTTGTAAAAAATGTCCCCATAGACTTAACTATAGAAAAATCTAAATCGCACTCGTCGGCCTAATAATTCAGAGTATTCTGTGGCTCTCTTTGAACTTTCCCGTAAATGTGAGTTAAGTTCCTTTAGAAAGATCCCTTCCCTGCGCACACACATGCGAAAAGATTAATAGGGGTAAAAGGATTCAGAATCAAGCATACTTTATACAATAAAACTACAAATATAAAATAATTATTTTAGTACAAATTTTATCGTAAATATACGCTCGTGTGCTTTTTTTGTACCATGGCCTGTTGTTCAGTTTAAACTGACTTAAGAAAAAAAAAAAAAAAACATATTTATGATTAATTTGTTAATAAAAGTTTAGTTAAAGTAGGCAATTTATCTTTCACTGACTGTTCTAAGTTGATATTGTCTCATATAATTATTGATTTTGCATCAAAAAATCAGCTATAAATACATAAAGCATATTTTTTTTTTCCAAAGAGGAAGCAGGAGGGGGGGGGGGGAAGTTATTAACAAGGAGTAAAATTATTTACCAACAAACTCCATTATTAATAAAAGTTGATTGATTACACTCATGTTGTTCAGTTACACTTCCTTTGAATGAAAAATTAAAAGATGTCTTATAGGATGATATTTTAAAAGTAAATATTAAATGTATCGAAAAAAAAAATCAAGCATAATGATGTTTAGAAAAAAATATATAGGATAAATTTCCCGATGTATATCCATTAATAAATATCACTCAAACGCGAGTAAAACTTGGGCTAATGCGCAAAATTTAACGGAGAAATTAGCACCAAATATGTGTCTTCGCGGCTCCCGACCGAACCGTCATAGCGGAACAGCAGTGGGAAAAAAAGAAGAGCGGCGCGTGATTTTCACCATAGCAAGCAAGGCCAGTGGAAGAACTCACCCGCCTCCGTTAAGTAAATGAACTATAGTCACAAACCCAATAGTATTTATGAAGGGTTCGCATGCATAGGGAATTAAAAAAAAATTAGACATTTTAATACCAAAAATTTCCTTACGTAGTGGCCGTTATATTGGAAGTAAGGAAAGTTTTGCATAAAATATAGCAAATAATACTTAAAAAAACTTCTGGTACTAAAATGGATAACATTTTTTAAAATTTCTTATGCGTACAAAACCTGATTTATGTGATTAATTCTACTTAAATTGGCATGTTTGCAACAGTATGATATTTATTGCTTTTTTACTGCTAATATGTATCGCATTGCACAAATATATTATTAGAAGTTGTTATCTAGGCTTTAAAAGCCGATGGTATGCAGAGTACGCCGTTCCCTTCATTATTTATGTCCAAACCGTCCTTGTATTTAAGGGTTAATATCACGGCTAATTACAGACATATTTTTTCAAAATTCATTATGAACAATGCTTTTATACTTCTGTTACGACAGATACCTCCAACGTTCCTCAACACTTTTGCTCTATATCCAAAAATCGAAATTTGTGTGTAACAGAAAAATGTGCTATTCTAAAAAACTATGCGACCTAGAGTAATCGCTATAGTTTTCCTGCAAGGTTTAAAGTAACATCTATAACCTTTAATGTTTTTCATAATTTTAGTTTCACTCGATTTGGAATTAAATGGGAGGGGGGGGGGACATATTTTTGCACTACATTTTTGACGATATCTCAGAAAATACAATACCTAAAATTAAAAGCAATATATTTTTGAGTTCAGCGTAACGAAAGTTTTCACAAAATACCTTACACAGTATATGAAGGATTTTTTTTTTCAAGTAACTTATTTAGCACTACCCACTCTGAAATTTATTTATAAATGTTTAATAATCTATAACTATGTGAATCAATAATCTTCACAACTTCCTCCAATTTGAGCTTTCCATGTTTCATAAATTATGAATAAAATGGGAACAGACGGACAGATAGACACAGGGGTGATCTTATAATGGTTCCGTTTTCACTTTATAAATGCGGAACCCTAAAATTCATAAAACAGTACACGATGGTTTCCATCTATGAAGGCAGTTTTAGACTATCTCACTGGATTCACCCTATGGATTCTACACTATCATGCTTGTCTTTGATTTTCTATATATATATATTTTTTAATATATAACTAAATCCACGCTTTCAAAATAAGTCAAAGCGTATTTTCACATCCTGAGAAAAACCTAGCATTATCTCTGATTTTCATATTTATTTATCTTTCCTCCTGTCTTTGTTGTCATTGTAGGGGTGATTAACGTTTATTTATTTATTTATTGAACAACATACATCTGATTTGTGTGCTCGATATGAAGCCTTCTTATAAATTATTATAGGGACGAGATATGACAAGGAAATTTTTACAATACAAGAGATATACAACTGGGAACTTCACACAAAGAGTGCGTGCAATAAAGCCAGTGGGATTCGAGTCCCCAACCTCCTATGCTAGAAGGCGATTAGCGGCGTGGTGCTTTGACCACTCGGCCACGGAGGCCCCGTGATTAAAGTTTCAGGCATCCTACGCTACAAATATCTTTGAGACAGATCTTTCATAGAAAATTGTATTATTTGAAATTTAATATAAATAACTCCAGAATCGTAGGGGTCTTTTGTATATAGCTGTAAAATTCATTTCCATTATTTTAAGATGTGCGTGTATACTAATACTACTATGCAATATCATTACTGCATATTTTTAGTCACGTAAATAATGGATTACTGAAATGACCCTGAATTGAACCCTGATTACTGAATTGTTGGACAAACCTGTTACACAGGACTATATAATTTGTCTCAAAAGTTTAAGCATTCTGTATATCTGGTTTAAAATAATTGAAGAAAAAAAATTGTTAATTTACAATAAATACTCAACATTTAATCAAAATAAAATAAAGTCAGCCATTTTGGGTGGTTAAAATAAAAATATATTTGTTTTTATTTAATTTTTCTTTTTTCTTGAAGAAATGTTATCTCAAAAGTTTAAGCAAATTATGCAATTTTCTTTAGAAACACAGGATTGGCCGTGTGTAATGACGTTGTATGACATCATATTGTACTTTCGTAAAAGTATAAAAGGTGGAGAGATTATTTTCCCTCTCTTTAAAAATGCAGAAGAATAAAAAATTCACAACATGTGAAATTATAAAAGTTTCTAAATTGAAATCGCAAAATAAAACTGTTTCTGAAATTGCAAAAGTTTTAAATCGATCAAAGTGAGGTATATATCAAATACTCTCTAGAAATGATAATTTTAAGCGGAAATCAAGACGTGCAGAACCACGGATGACGACTATTCAGACTGATCGGAGAATACGGCGATTGATATCTAGACAAAATATACCCCCCCCCCCCCATCGGGCAAATTAAAAATAATCTCAGTGCACAGGTGTCCAAAGACACTGTACATAGACGCATTAAAGAGTCATTTACATCATTCTGAATAAAACAGATAACAAACCATATCTCAAATTACATCACAAACAGGCAAGAATGAGCTGGACTAAAAAGCACATCTCCTACGGGGACAAATGGCTTACTGAGAAAAGGTAAAACTTAGATGGTTACGCGTATTGGCATGATTTATGAAAGGAACCAAGGGGAATTGGATTCAATTACCAGACCTCTCTGGCTTTTCTAAAAGAAAGACAAGACTAAAAAAAGTATCAAGAGACGCTAAAATCAACGTTTGCTTCCATTTGGCAACATTTAGGGGTGTTCGGAATGGACTTTCCAACAAGACAATATCTCAATCCACGTATCGTATTCTAGAAAACTTTGGCTTTTTCAAAAAATGTTAAAGTTCTTGACTGCCCAGCTTTAAGTCCAGACTTAAACCCGATTGAGAATGTCTGGAGCATTTTAACCCGCCAGGTTTACGGCAGTGGAAAGCAGTATGATTCTATTGAAGAATTCTAAGAGGCCATCGAGAAAGCATGGTACTTTTGCCACCGCAGAAATCCTACGAAAACTAATAATTTCGATGGACACACGTTTATTTGAACTAATCCGAAATCAAGGAAAAATAATATGTAAGTTAAAGTTCTTTAAAAATTATATATCTGGTTGTTTTTGACATTGTGCTTTTAAAGCATTTTTTTTACTTTTTTTTTTACATTTTTTACAATTATGTAATTTTTTTTCTACTTTTGATATCTTTTATTTAAATAATGTTGCGAAATCTTCAAATAAAAAAAAATGTTATTCATTCTAACTTTTATAATTCTTTAAAAATCGACATGTTATGCTTCTGCTTAAACTTTTGAGATAAATTTCATGTATGCTCAGAAATTTCAGAAAATGTATTATTAATATATACTTTTTCAATTCGTTATTTAGATATTTTATTCCACGATACGATAAAATGAAAATTATTAACACTCTTGCGATAGAGTTGGAAAGTATGTCATAGTTCGTGCCCTCGTGTAAGAATTTTTTATCTTGGTTTTTTCTTTCTTTGTAATGACAAAGAAAGACAGCACAATATTGGCTGAGTCTTATCAGTTTTATAATAATAATAATAATAATAATAATAATAATAAAACGTAATTAATTATACATGTTAAATTCTTGAAGGTTAATATGTGAAAGAACTAAATGAACACTTGGTAACAACAGAAGAACATACAATACTTTTTAGAGGAAAATCGAAAGTGATTTATTCCCGCATCTTAATGTGTTTGATTTAAATTGAGGGTGTGGTGATATATAACAGTTAAAAGCGAATATATATCAAGTAGACCATGGCGTGTAACATTGTGCAATTCAATTTTTATTTAGCTTCGGGAAATTATATTAGGAGTATTGCTGAAAACGTAACCTTGTACTTAATTACTGTACAATAATAAAAACAGCTTTTTTCCTTTTTGAGAAATTTATTCTACAGTTAGTGTAGAGGATCTAATGAAGTTTTTAATAATATTTTGAAAACAAAAATTTAAGCATCTTTTTTGTAATTTGTCTGCCGATGATATTACAATAAATTAAAATTCATTTTAATAATTTCACTGATCTTCTCATACAATAGTGGACTCTGCCCCCTAAGAGCTACATTCGCCAACACTGATTCAGATTCTAAAAATCCATTAACTCCTTAAGAATGAACGGCTAGTATACGTGCCAATTAAGGGGGGTCGGAACATATTTTAAAATGTTTTTAATTATTGAATTAAAATTTTGAATTTTTTTGTGATGGCTAAAAGTATCTTTTGTAAACAAAATCACATCATAAAATTTCTCATATATATATATATATATATATATATATATATATATATATATATATATATATATATATATATATATATATATATATATATATATATATATATATATATATATATATGTGACGATTTCAGGAGAACTCGAATTATTTCCACTGGTTAAACAGAAACACGCAGTCATGGCAAGCGAGGGAAAAAACAAAAATAATAAATAAATGTAGAAGATCCAATAATTAGTCATGGGCTGCTGTAAATTCATTTATTAAATTCGTAATAATGAGGAAGGAAAAGCTCCTTTTGCAAAAATTCCATCATTATTTCAGCGAGCTGTCCTCATCGAAGAAGCAACCCAAGAAATCTTCTGAATCTTCCTTTCATCTCGAGACTTCCCCCTTTTAAACTAAAAAGAAAGTTCTGGAACATTCGGTAACCTCAAACCATCATTCTTTTATGTAAACAGAATTCTTGTCCAGTTACGAGGCTATTTTAAACAGACGATAAATTTATTTAAAAAAAAAATATTATTTAACCAATTTATAATTGACTCAGAATTTTAAATATCTTAGGCAGACGATTTTTATACATGATTAATTTTAAGAGAAAAAGAAAAGAAATGAATTTATTAATATGCAAATTATCGTTGACGGCGGAAAAATAAATAAATAGATAAAATAAAATAATGATATTTTTTGAAAGGTATGGTTTTGGAATAAATTTAATAAGAATTTCTTAAAAAGGGTTGATAAAAACATAGAAGAAATCAGTTTTATTTGGAATATTAAGAAATAAAGTTTTAATTAAGAATATTTTTAATTTAGAGCCATCTTTTTAAATTTACGCATACTGGAATAATGTTTTTTAAGGCAAATTAAGAATTTATATCGTCTGCACACAGATTAACAGATTAGATCTAGAAATAAGATTTTAATTTAATAATTTGAAGTAAGTACGGAATATTATTATAAGAAAATTAAGATAGTATAAAGGTTAGTTTTGGCGAAAAAAAAATTTAAATTTGTAATATTATCCCCCCTCCCCAAGACTTTGTATGAAATTGATAGTTAAATAAAACTACAAGTTCAGACAACAGAAATATAATAATTTAGAAAAGTTAAATTTTGGAATAAAACTGTCAAACTCAGGAAGCCAAGAGATGGAAGAAAAGAAAATTAACGCAATATAAAAAATATTAGCGATTAAAATAAAATAGTTAAGAGAAAATAATTCTGAATTAAATTTAGGTAGGAGCATTTCCCTGAAAGAAATATAATAATGTTACAACATCACTTATCATTTGTAAGTGCATAGGAGATAATACATATAATAACAGTAAATAAGTTATGAATATTAATAAGCAAGAGATAAAAATATAATAAAAACAATAAAAGTTCGTTCTCATGGAAGTTTAAATAACTACAATGACTTAATTCATAGTTTATTTTAAATAAGTCCTTTAAATGAAAAAAGTCTTTCAAGAATATATAAAAGAGTCTTTTTCAATGTCCAGTGAATACAGTCTCTTTAATTAAATATCTCCAAATCTAGTTTAAGCTTTGTTTTTTATGTTATGTTGGATCCAACATCTTTCAATAATATATCAATTTTTCAATAATAAATAGCATCACTCTCAATATCAATAATAAATAATATAGAAAAATTTAAATAATAACAATGTCAACAATAATAAGTAATAGTATAATAAGACTCCATATCCTAATATTTTTCAATAAGAGTATAATTAATACTAAACTTCATCATAGAAATCATAATAATAATAATAATAGTAAAACAAGAGTATAATCAAAAGAAAATATCACTATTTGTTTATTATTGATAGGGAAAATATTGGTTGAAGATAAAAATAATTACATACCAACTAAATAATTTTCTTATCTTCTAATAGCATAAGAAAGTATTTTTTGCTAGCCGAAAGCATAAATAAAAAAAAATCATAATAATTCCAAAATCCAAATAAAATTAAATCTAACTATTTAGAAAATGGACTCTCAACCAGTATTTCCTTACAATAATTCCTCTCTGATACTCTTTTACAAAATTGTCAAATTTGGTTATAAGTTTTCAATGCCAAATGTAGAATAATGTTTTATCCACACATGGTTTATAAACTTTAATAATAAAATACAATAGGAATGAAAGTTGTCATTCTTAATTGAGAAATGGAAATAAAAATAGTGTGCTTTTTTGAAAAACTTTTAATATCTAGTTTTCACAATCACTGAAAATCACATATTATGTTATAGGTTTGAGTAGAGTCATTAGATTTTATAACTATTATCATATAATATCTGCTGAATAAATAGAGTAATACTAATGTCAAATAAATGAGTAAATATAGTTAGACTTAAACACCCTTAAAATTAATTTATCAACATCAATTTGAAAGCTTTTACAATCAAAGTGTTCACCTTATGCCTGCATAAGGAGCCCAATTTAATCCCAAAAACTCCCAAAAACAAGTAATATTCTTGTAGCGCTCCAAGAACATACCCGCTGATGTTGAAAATTATGGTTTTTTTATGGTAAATGGTTTTAATGGTTTAATGGTTTAATGGTTTTTGGTAAATGGTTATGGTAAAAGTTTTTTTATGGTATTTTTTTTATGGTTGTTTATGGTAAATTTAATCTATTGTCTTGAATTTAGTTTGATCTAGTGATTGTATCTGAGGTTTTGTTTGTTTTTTGGATTGCTCATGAAACAGTTTAAAATCTTCGGATGAAAAATAGGGTCTTAATTTAGAAACATGCACAATAACGGAATTCTGTCCTGTCTCATAATTAAATTTATCTATTTCATAAGTTACATCAGAAAGTTTATTTATAATTTTATATGGTCCAGAGAAAGTAGGTTCTAATTTTCGAGTGTTAGGGTATTTGAATTCTTCATAAATTACAGAGTCTTGTATTTTTAATGGGCATTCGACAAAATGTCGATCATAGAGTCTTTTACTTTTAAGGTGAAATTCCTGAGTTCGCGCTTTCGCAAGTTTGAGGGCTTTGTCTACTGGTGGATAATAGTTTTGTTTTAAAGGAGATTCATAAGGCAATTGACCATAAAATAAATAGGCAGGTGGGAATTTGGTGATAGAATGGGGCGTATTGTTGTATTCTTCGATGACTTGGTTTAATAATCTAGTCCAAGGTATTTTAGAAGAAGTGGAATTAACTTTACATTTAAGCCTGGTAACTATAGTCTGATTAACTCGCTCTACTTTTCCATTGGTCTGAGGATGATGTGCAGATGTAAAACGCTGTTGAACATGATGATTTCTAAGGAATTTCTTAAACCTTGGAGATCTGAAAGATTTATGCCTGTCACTAAGTATTTTTTGAGGTGCTTTGATATTGAAAATTTGTTTTAAACAGTTAGTGTATGTTTCAGTGGTAACATTTTTGGAGGGAAAAGCCCAAACAAATCTAGTTGCATGATCTATTATTATGTGTAAGAATTTTTTTGTTGAGTTGTAATAGTTAAATCCACCAACAGTATCAATAGAAAGACATTCAAAAGGTTGATCTGTTGCTGGCATAGCTTGTAATAAGCCGAATCTTTTCTGTTTTGGTTTTTTATTTTTCTGACAGGTATCGCAATGTTTAACAAATTCTGTAATGTCTATTGTCATATTGGGCCAATAATAGTTGGGAGATATTAAATTAAGCATTTTTTGAATCCCTAAATGTCCAAAATTATCATGAGCAATATGGAGTAATTTTCTTCTTAATGACATTGGTACAACAATTTTTTTGAATCCCTTTTTCTGAACTATAATAATTCCATTCTCTTTTTTATATTTTTTGTCACAAACATTGTCTTTGTCTTGCATCTCTATAATTTCTTTCCTATCTAGCAATAAACTAATATGTTGATTAAAATGACAAATAGGATTTCGTGACAACATGTCTGCTTCGACATTAGTTGAACCCTTTTCATATTTTATCTCATAATCAAACATACTAAGTTTGAGCGACCATCTAAAAAGCCTACCTCTTAAGTTTTTAACACTCTTTAACCATACTAGAGATGCGTGGTCCGTATGAATTGTAAACTTGACACCATGAAAGTAATGATAGAATTTGTCAAGAGTATCTATAATAGCTAAACATTCTAATTCAGTTATGAAATAATTTTGTTCATAACTCTTCAAAATTCTAGAATGATAAGCAATAGGATGTAAGAAATTATCTTTATCAGGTTGTTTTAGAACGGCACCTACTGCTATCTGAGAGGCATCTACAAACATATGTAAAGGTAATTTAGGATCATAAATTTTGAGGATGGGTTTAGCAATTAAAGAATTTTTTAATTTTTCAAAAGACTCCTGGCACTCTGAGTTCCATTCCCATATTGTGTCTTTTTTAAGTAATCGATTTAGAGGATATCTAATTTCAGCATATTTATTTATGAATTTATGGTAAACATTAATGGAACCTAGAAATCGTTGTAACTCTTTCACATTGGAAGGAGGTTTTAAATTTTTGATGGTTTCAATATTGGCATTTGCTGGTGTTATTGTTCCATTAGTAATTTCATAACCTAAGAAATTGATTTTATTTTGGCCTAATTTACATTTAGAAAGTTTAAGTTTAATGTTTTCTTGTTTGCAAATGTTAAAAATTTGAGCTAAATGGTTTAAATGTTCTTCTAAAGAGGAAGAGAAAATTATAATATCATCAAAATAGTGGCACGCAAAGTCGATTTTATATTTATTAAGGATTCTTCGAATGGTTCTGTTGAATATAGGAGGGCCCGTTTTTATGCCAAAAGGGAGCACGAGCCACTCAAAAAGTCCAAAATTGGTTGCAAATGCTAATTTTTCTGTATCGGATGGATGTATTGGTATGTGCCAGTAGCCAGAGGCTAAATCCAAAGTTGAAAAATACTGAGCACTACTCAATTTATCTAAAATTCCATCGATACGGGGCAAGGGTTCTGCATCATTTTTAATTATTGTGTTTAATTTTCTATAGTCTATACATAATCGCGTTTTTTTACCTTCCTCTCTTTTCATAACTAGTGTAACAGGGGCAGAATAGGGGCTATTACTTTCCTTTATCAGTCCGGCTGCTAACAATGATTGAATTTGGTTTTTTATTTCTATTTCTTCTAGAGGAGATGTTCGGTAGGGCCTCAAAGATATAGGTAGGTCTGAGTTTAGTATAACGCGTTGTGGTTCAATATTAATCCTACCCACATCATATTTATGCTTTGCAAAAATATCACTATAAATATGAACTAATTCCCTTAAATTTACATCTTGAATTAAATTTATTTCCCCAGTTAAATCTGAATCCGAACTATCGCGAAAATTTTGAAGAGTCATGGAACCTCTATAATCAGGATGCACATTAATTGCGTGATCATATTCAACACAGTCTTCATTTTTCATAATATTTCCACAAGTAGATTGTAACTCTATATCATGATTATTTACATTCAGTGTTTCATTATCATAATTATTTATATCTACAGTATTACCAGTATTTAATTTCACATCTTTTTTATATTCAGAGGTTACAAATTCATTAGATTGATCCCTGTTTTGTTGTACTTGGTCCATATTTACTGTATTGAAATGAAGGGATCTCTCATTATGTATGGATATACTGTTAGTTATAATTTTCCTTCCCTGCCTTACAATACAATTTTTACAATCTATGGTTAATTTAAATTTAGAACATTCTTTTAAACCCAAAATAGCGTAATCCAAATTTGTATTGCATACTAAAAAGTTAACATATTTTTTAATTTTACCCACTTTTAGAAGAACACTACATTTTTTATTTATATGTAAAAATCCTTTTGCCTGACCAATGGTAACTGAGGGTATAGTCTCAATTTTAGCATTAAGTTTTTTAACAAATTTAAGTGGCAATAATGCAATAGTTGAACCAGTATCTACAACACATGGTAAATTATAATTATTTGTACATCCATACACAATTAATTGACAAACATTATGAGAATTATTTTGTGAGATATTTGGAAGAGTATCAGAGGATGGCAACTCATTCCTAAAAATACATTCTCTTTCCCAATGAAAAGCATTACTCACACCCCTATTTGTGCATATCCTACAAGGTCTTGAAGGGTATGAATTTTGAATATAATTATTTTGACAAATTCTAGGTCTTTGAAACTGAGATTGCCTTTGGGGAATCCAATTCCTAGGTGTAGTATTCGGCCTAACTGGCTGAATCCAGGGCCTAGTTGGTTGAAAAGGTTGAAAATTTTGTCTAGCTGATGGTTGATTTATTACTTGGTTTGAAACTAGTGGGGTGGAAACTTCCACGAATTGTTTGACAACCCGGTACCATTCTGTGGTACTACTAGGAGGATTTATAATAATACTGTTTTTGAATTCTGGTTTTAAACCATCAGTTAAACCTTGTAATAGTATATTTTCACTAAGATGTAATTTCCTACCAATTTCCACTTTCTTACGAAAATAAGTTTCTAAATTGTCTAAATTATCTAATTTCAGATTTGAAAAATCAGAAAAACTCGGGAAGTCTAATTCAATGAGTCTTTCTATCAAAATTTTCTTAATTTGTTCATAATCCGTACAATTTAAGCAGTCATTGATGTAAATTTTTTGCGCTTCCCCTTTCAGATATTGCGCAATAGAATTAAATTTCCATTCTAGATTTTTCTGTTCCCTATAACATGTTTTATCAAAATAAGTTAACCAAGACAAAATGTTCATTCCAGAACTCGGGTCAAACGGTACGAACTTAGGATCTTCCACAATTTTTTGATTCTTACTCATTAGAATAAATGAAGCACTTCTATTTTCTTTATTAAATCCTGATCGTAAAATCATTCGCAATAAATTTCAAAGTTAATAATTTCTATCAATTACATATTTTTTCAAAATTACTATATTTAGCTGCTAACTTTAACCAGAAATTTTATCTAATAAAACAGAAATTGTAAATATCATAGATATACCTTAAATTGGGATCAACTTTTAATTCTATTATTTTATAGATCATAAACATATTCAAAAATTTTAATTATAGGTAATTCCTTACTTAAAATCACAAAATTTTCAAAAAATTAATCATATTTATCAGTCAAAATTCTAGCAACAGCCTTGCACAGTTCCATAGTCTTACTGAATTTAAATAAATTATAAGAATCCGGGAACCAAAGCTCACTGTAACCAGAAATTCTAACAAATAAAATGAAAAACATAAATGTTAACTTAATTTTCAGCTCAAATGTCTAGTTGTAGGAACATTATCATGAAAATACTGCATTCTGAGAATAGTTCTTGATAACAAACAAATATCAATAAAATAGAAAATGTACTTTTTAAAAGTAAACTTGAGCTACTAAGTTTTTTATATAATTCCTTATTATTACAAAATTGCCTTTAATCGTGCATAAAAATGTCATAATAGTCTTAATAAGTAACAGTAAATATCTTAAGAACATCATACTCCTCAATTAAATCCTTAAGAATAAAATATTTCAATCTCCAACACATAATAATGATAATAATAATGCTCATAAATTGGTAAGTAAGTAAGATTCACAGATAAATAATCAAATAAATAAATAAATTAGTAAATTAATAAATTAACTTCAAATTACTCTCATCAATAAAATAATAAATAAATAAATAATAAATACTTTCCATCAATCATAAATAGAATAGAAATAATAATCAAAACATTTAATAAAATAAACTTACAGTTCCCGAAAAATCTTCAATAAAATCCATTCTTCATTAAATTCCTCATCAAATACCTTTCGCATACTCACCACTTTGAAGTTATTAATTTTCAAAAATTTGTCATTATGACCATGATTATCTTGAGTCATCAGTTACACATAAACAGCAAAAAGGTGAAATATCAGGCCTCAGGAATTCACGAGATATTTAGAAGAAATCTTTCAAACCACTCGGACAGAAAGCTGTTTAACATTAAAATCTCCTCTGTTACATTCACTCGAGGAATCAAAAGGTAATGGCAATTCTTGCTTAATAACACTTTCAATCATGGCGGGAAAAATTTTCGGCGATTCATATTTTTGTCATCACTTCGTTTCAGTAGATTCATTAGATTCATTTACATAGCATTTTACTTCTTCAGTAGATTCATTTCAAAATCCGAAACAGGCACTAGCACAGGCATTACCTATCCTGTGCGACTTTTCGATTAGTTGTGACGATTTCAGGAGAACTCGAATTATTTCCACTGGTTAAACAGAAACACGCAGTCATGGCAAGCGAGGGAAAAAACAAAAATAATAAATAAATGTAGAAGATCCAATAATTAGTCATGGGCTGCTGTAAATTCATTTATTAAATTCGTGATAATGAGGAAGGAAAAGCTCCTTGTTGCAAAAATTCCATCATTATTTCAGCGAGCTGTCCTCATCGAAGAAGCAACCCAAGAAATCTTCTGAATCTTCCTTTCATCTCGAGACTTCCCCCTTTTAAACTAAAAAGAAAGTTCTGGAACATTCGGTAACCTCAAACCATCATTCTTTTATGTAAACAGAATTCTTGTCCAGTTACGAGGCTATTTTAAACAGACGATAAATTTATTTTAAAAAAAAATATATTATTTAACCAATTTATAATTGACTCAGAATTTTAAATATCTTAGGCAGACGATTTTTATACATGATTAATTTTAAGAGAAAAAGAAAAGAAATGAATTTATTAATATGCAAATTATCGTTGACGGCGGAAAAATAAATAAATAGATAAAATAAAATAATGATATTTTTTGAAAGGTATGGTTTTGGAATAAATTTAATAAGAATTTCTTAAAAAGGGTTGATAAAAACATAGAAGAAATCAGTTTTATTTGGAATATTAAGAAATAAAGTTTTAATTAAGAATATTTTTAATTTAGAGCCATCTTTTTAAATTTACGCATACTGGAATAATGTTTTTTAAGGCAAATTAAGAATTTATATCGTCTGCACACAGATTAACAGATTAGATCTAGAAATAAGATTTTAATTTAATAATTTGAAGTAAGTACGGAATATTATTATAAGAAAATTAAGATAGTATAAAGGTTAGTTTTGGCGAAAAAAAAATTTAAATTTGTAATATATATATATATATATATATATATATATATATATATATATATATATATATTAATTTTTAATAATTTTTTTTTTATTAAAGAGTGGGGTAGATTAAATTTGTTAGCATTACTTGGTATAATTGTTAGCAATACTAGGAGCATTATTTGTAGAATTTCAATTTGTTTTCATTTAAAGAAACAGAAATACCTAATTCTTAATGTGGTTCAGCATATTTAAAATATTAAGTTTTTAAAAAGCAAAAAATATTTAAATAAAAAATTATGTAACTTCTAAAAAAATCATATTTTCAAATGTAAATTTTGTTTCCAACTTTGCTGAATCAAAATTAAATTAAATAATTGAAAAAGGCATGTTCTACACTGTAAAAAATGTCAAATGTTTTTGAATATATAAAAATGCACTGTAATCAAAAACGAAAATATACAGTAACCTCTTCTAACTCCCCTAAGGTTTCTAAAACCGTTCTTTTACCTTTAAAAATCCCAGAAAGCTATTTGTTTTCGAAATTTAAAGAAAAATTTATAAAAAGTATTTTTTTATTAGCTGCCCGTTCATTTCGGAAACGTTTCTAAGTAGCTTTTACAGTACAATAATCACTTTTCTCAAATCAAAATATCACTTTTTCGGATGCTACCAATTCATACGAAAATATTTTGATATTCAAAGAGCACGTTTAATAGACAAACATACAATATTAACAGTATTAACATTAGTATAAAAATTGACATCATTTTGCTACAATTGCATGCACAAAATCAGTTATGCAGCTGAAAATGTTTACTTGAGAGTTGATAGAATCCGAAAAAGTGATATTTTGATTTGGGAAAAGTGATTATTGTACTGTAAAAGCTACTTAGAAACGTTTCCGAAATGGACGGGCAGCTACTAAAAATTAATTTTTATAAATTTTTATTTAAATTTCGGAAAAAAAAACTTTTGGGATTTTTAGAGGTAAAGGAACGTTTTTCGAAATCTTAGGTGAGTTAGAAGAGGTCACTGTATATTTTCGTTTTTGATTACAGTACATTTTTACATATTCAGAAACATCTGACATTTTTTACAGCGTAAAATTGAAGTATTTATTTTTAACGGTTGTTGAATTATAACAATTTAAATATTAGAAATGGTAAAAAAAAAAATCCCATCACGAAGAAAAATGCATTTTCACAAGAAATCATTTCCATAACAACCATTGTTTGAAAACTTGATTTTGAAAACACACACCAAAACGAAAAAAAATCTTATTTTTTCTTCCAATTAAGATAAAAAACCTCATTAAACGTCATTTTAAGCATGAAAAGCAGAGAGTTTTTTAATTTCAAAAAATATTTTTAGAAAACTAGTAGATTTTTGTTTTCCGTATACCCTTAAGGTGCTCAGAATTCTTCATTATTTCCACCTGTTATTTTTATTTGTAAAGTTCACTTTACTTAATTAGATTATTTCCTTCATTCATTTACAGAAAATTTCCTGTTTTGAAATACCGGTGGTAAAATGTTAAAAAACAAGCAAAGGGTTCTTGCGTAAAGGGGTTAATTCATTCTCTTTTAAAAAGATTATGGAAATTGAATTACAGTTAGAAAAAATAGTGGCTATTTTCTTGTAAACTGGTTTCGATAATTTTCCGTTTTACTGAGGGATTTTAAGGCCAAATCAGCTTGGCTAAGTTAGATTAGCTAAACATATGAAAATTAGCTAATATAAAATGAACTAAATTGACAGAGTCTTTGCTTCTCAATATATTTTAACAACGCAATAAGAAAATGGTTTTAAATAAAAAATTTTAAAATGTAATGATTTAAATCTGATATAGTTTTCCCGAAATATTCTTTATTTTTGCAATACTTGAAAATATTTTTACTGATAAATTAATTAATTTATTCAAATGAAAATATTTTTATCGTTAAAAAGATAACTGTCGTAGAATTGGCAACAGTAGTTGAAAAGATCATCTCAAAAACTAAAATAAATTTCTCGTGTAAATATATTTTTTAATTTAAATTTTCTAGCAATATTATTATTTGGTCATTTTAAATATGGCATAATTTTTTCTTTGCGACTTTTAACGCATATCGAGGAATTTATTATTTTACGACTTTTAACGCGTATTAAGGTTGGTTGGTTGGTTGGTTGATTAGGGTTTTATGGCGCAAAATCCCTTTAGGGACATGCTGCGCCAAGAACAAGGTGAGAACAAAAAGTTCAAAAAAACGTAATACAGCTTAAAATGTAAAAGTTAAAATGTAAAAATAGCATTAAAAGGCTGTCCTAGTATTTGTCATAATTGGAAAGTCAAGTTAGGATTAAAATCTGTCTCCAAATGTCAAAGTTAAAATCAAACAATGTCTAAAAAGAAGCACAAAAATATATAAAAACAATTTAAAAGGGTAAAATCACTGAGGTCTATATTCTTCAAAAGTAACATTTTCATCATCATCACTCGAGTCGTAAGATGCCGACTCCATAGCCTCCTCCACGTACTGATTCATCTGCCTTGGATCTTTGAGATTAGCTGTAGATGGGCTATGACATGATTTTCTCTGTTTATTCTTCACAGTTTGCCACTGTGAAGAACCCCGAATAGTTTTATTCTCTTTTGTTTTCTGGGTAGGTTTTACAGTTAGATTAGTTTTGGGTTTGTGGGAATTTGATGCAGATGAATCAGGTGTTTTTCCATTCTCAGGTTTGGTTATATTTTTTGATTGGCTTGATTTCTGTGCTTGACTAGTCCAATATTCAATTTTCACAGGTTCTGATGACGGTTTCCAAAGCTCTAATTTTGGCAACACTCTGGTAACAGCAGTAGCGTGGGCATCACGGGTCTTTTTCTTTATAGGACTAGATGTTTTTTCAGGAGAACTGTTCTTAAAAGGAGCTTCAGTCTGGGTACTAATGTGTCTTACAGGTTTTGTTTGTTGCTTAAGTAAGCTAGAGTAAGAAACTCCAACAGATGGGGTTCTCGATTCTACAATTTTACGAGCTTCAGGGTAAGGAAGGTTTTGGGTTATTTTTATAGTAATGATCTCTTTTTCACGGTTCCAAATAGGACAGGAGCGAGAATATGATGTATGATCACCTTTGCAATTTGCGCAGCGTTCCTGTTTTTCACAAGTTTTACTGTCGTGGCCAACTTCTGCACAATGTGCACAGGTAACAGTGCCACGACATTGGTCATTAGTATTGGTATGGCCATAACGCTGGCATTTAAAACAACGGATCGGATTAGGGATATAAGGTCGGACTGGACAATTTAAATAGCCTGCTTTAATTCTAGTAGGTAAAATATGGCTATTGAAGGTTAATATTATATGTTTAGTAGGAATTATCTGACCATTTCTAAGGATAGTGATACGGCGGACATCTACGACATTTTGATCCTTTAAGTTAGTTAGAAGTTCTTCTTTTGGGGAAAATAACAGATCTGGTTCAGATATTACACCACGACAAGAATTTAAAGTTGGATGTGCTTTAACAGATACAGAAAAGGTGCCTATTGTATTACTATTGGACAAAAATTGTGACTGGTTGGCTGTAGAAACTTCAACCAGTAAATCCCCAGACTGTAATTTTTTGAGGGAATGGCCATCACCAAGAACAGATTGAAAGGTTTTAGCAATAACAAATGGTGAAGTTTTTTTGAAAGAGCTATCAGAGAGGCTATCATTGCGTTTAATTACGAAAAATCGAGTAAAAGAGGAATTCTTTGACATTTGTTGTTCTCCACATGGGAGAGAGATAGATGAAAGAGAAGTTTTTCCATCCATATTAAGTGAAAAAGGAATTCGGACCCCGGCCGCACCACCCACTCCCGAGCCCAACAAGGGGATGCACATTCGTGCACCAGTGCTAACCAGGGTCTATACGGTCACAAGACAATCCTATGTCAGTCTCCACCCTTAACGAGATGACTAGTAATTGCTCGCTCACTTGATCCCTAAAGCCAGTGACAAAAGTCAGCTGACCAGCCGATTGATGCATACGGGACCAATATGCACCTCCCGTCTACCTGAAGCAGAGGCCAAAGCAGTGTGTTGGTTTCCCTCAACTACTAGGATCCCCCTTTCCAGGGACACGGGTCGTCACGCACGGCCAACACGTGGGTGGTTTACAATTCTCCATGAGTCGATATACAGGATGTATCGGCCCATGCAGAGTTGCCCTCACCTCCGAAGAGGAAACCACAATGAGAGTGAAACAAAGAGGAAAGGAAGACCAGAGGAGTAAGAGGAAAAGGAAAGGAGAAAGATCACTCAGGTGCCCCGGGGTTGTGAAGCCCGTGAATACCTAAAGAAGGTATCCCCCTGGGGGGAACGCGTATTAAGGAATTTATTATTTAATTTTTTCTCTCTCTGAATATACACATGTAAATCTACTTTTTATAACATAATTTTTCAATATTTTCCTGTGCTTAACACATAATCATTTAATTACTTGAAAGTTTTTTTTTTTCTGTTTATAATAGACACGCATAAATAATTTTTTTATTTAAAGCAAATGTTGTTCTTCGCTGTTTTAACAATTGGAAGCAATAAACTTTTCTAAAGTATGTAAAAAGTATTTATGGAAATGCTGAAAATTTAAATTTAAAAATGAAATAAACTCTAAAAAAATTAGGCAAATTAAAAAAAATAAATGCAGTCTGAACAGCGCGAGTTCCTATCATAGCAAACGCGGTAGCGTTTGGCATAATATGTTTTAGAAATGGAAAATGCAAACGTCTTTTTGAAATTTCTGGCGAACCAGTTGGCGTACGACAGTGATTTTTTTTTTAAAGTAGAACTCAACGAGACGAATAAAATGATAGCATTAAAAAATATCGTAGAATACTGTAGTTTTTTATCTAATAAAAAACACATTTCAAAAGTTAAAAAAAAAAAAAAAAAAAAAGGCCAAGCAAGAAAAAAAAGGCATATATTCAACAAGTATTAAAAAATGTTCTGGTGAGCAACAAAAAAGGTTAATATGTTTTTAAGTATGAAAAAGTGTTTGACAAGTGCTTTAATTGAGCATGAGAAGAGACTTGGCTGCAGCTCACTGTCGATGCCAAATTTCAAAAAATCATACTTGCGTTTTTCCCATATAAAAGAAATTTGCGTAAAATTTCCCGTCTTCCTTTTTAGCAGGGTTGGCAAGTTTCGGTTTTGGCTATAAAAACCTGTTTCAGTATATCCTCAATATTAAAAAAAGTCACAAAAATCTTCATTTTTCTTAGTACAATGCAACATAGTACAGTAAAAACTTTTTTTAGCAGTAGAATGCTGCAATCAATTTCTCAACTTAAATTGGATGAAAGAAAAAAAAAAAAGATTTTTTTTTCAAGTCCTACGTTTCAAGATAGTTTAAAAGCATTTTGACATACCCAGCATAGATGTTTTTAGAACACTAATCTTTTAAAACCAGCATTGAGATATTCATGCTAGATGAAAAATATAAAAAATTACAAATTTATTTATTTACTGTGTTGCACAGTTTAAAATAATGCACATTTATATGAAAATAACATATTTTTATATGAAAAATAAACAACTTGTAGGTAGTTTCTTTTTCTTGTTTGGAGCAATTTATAAAAAAAAAAAATCCACCCTTCTACCTCTAGAGTAGCAAAAATCCATCACTTGAAAATGTCACCTGAAGTTTGTTATTAAAAAAATATTTTTGCAAAAATAATATTCTTAACAGTAATTAAATTTTTAATTTAGATTTCATGTAATTATACTTTAATTCTTCTACATAGTTAATATACTTTAACTTTGAGCATTTGTTTTGGTTTCTGGTGGTTACTTCCATTTCTTCCCGTTTTTTCCATTTCTTCCAGTTTCTTCCACTGTCCTGGAAGAAACCCAACCCTGCTTTTTAGTAAAATTTTCAACACTGCTTTACACGTGAATTGCACTGTTGGTTGACTCTGCAGTGCAATTGCACTACAAATTAGTTTTCGGTGCAGTTCTACGCTGAGGGCATGCTTGGTTGCAGTGTAATGAGTATGATACGCTGCAGGAACTAAGGTTTCTGGCACTATTTCGCCTTACAATCATGTTTAATTACGTTGCGTTTTTTCTGGCTACGTCTTTGCACTACACATTTTTATTGCAATTGTCACTGATTTCTTTAATATGGAAAAAGCACAAATATGATTTTTTTCAAATTTGGCGTTGAGAGTGAGCTGCAGCCAAGAAGGGACCCCTTGTCCTTTCTCATGCTCAATTAGAAGCACTTGTCAAACATTTTTTCATACTAAAAAACATATTAACCTTTTTTGTTGCTCACCAGAGGATTTTTTAATAGTTGAATATATTCTTGGGAAAAATGATTAAATTTCTATGTATAGTTTTTGCTCCTATAAAACGTTTTTTAATAGAAAGATTTTGTCCAACTTTAACACTAAACACCTCTTACTGTAATTCTTCGATTAAAAAACTGCCTGCTTCAGCGTGTTTATGAAGCAATTCTCTAGAATAATACTCATTTTCATATTTTTATATGCAGAATTCTGACTGCGTATGAAAAAAGACTTCCGGTCCCAAAAGATTCACTGAAAGCGGCAGTAACAGCTTTAGTTACTTTTTAGGTGCTTCGTAATTATGTAAATACGTAGTACATACAGTCGTTGTTCAGTCCGTCTGTCCGCATATAAGAGAGCAAAAACTACCCAACCGAATCATTTGAAATTTAAATTATATAATTGTTGCATAATTTTGGCGAGTCATTTCAAATTTTATGAAAATCGGACGCATAGTTTAATTACAGGGCAATCAAATATATTACGTTAAATTATGTCTAATGGGAAAAAAAAAGGTTCAAGTGCATTTTATTTTTTTTTTTGCTTTCGAACATAATGAGATTGATATGCATTTATGAAGTATATACTAAAATATACATTCTGTACAACCTGTGGTACAAAGAATATTTGTTATTCATTTACAGGGCGACACTAAAGTATTCTATTACATAATGGTGTATGAAGAAACAGTGTGTGGGACAAGGCGATCTTTTATACTATGCCTTTCTTTGGATTCGTTTATTTTTTTCATATCTAATAATTTACATCTACCCACTTAGTAACTTTTTTACTTTCTTTTTTATTAACAACATAATTTCGATTTCCCATTCAAGTGAAAATTCTTCTAAATGTAAAGAATTTCGTAAAATAAATAAATGAATAAAATGTGGACATCCATTGCCCAAAAGACAAAATGTTTGAATGTTTCCCATTGTATTAATAAAAATTAGCAAAAGCATCATTTTCATGATGATCGAAACATCGGTTTACGTAATAACAGAGTCATATATGACGTACGCCATGTATTAAACATTAATGTTCTTGGACCAATCATATAAAGAATACAATGCGGACACCACAAGGTTCATTCTCGACCGAAAACAGCAATCGTTTTCCAAATGGTTAATAAAAGAAAATAAAACAAACAAACAAACAAAATAATAATAATAATAAAGACAGGGTGCTGAGGCGTTCTGCCATAATTTTAATTTTCAAGAATAAGGAACTTGTGAAATTTAATTCTTTATGCCCCGACGGTATTTTTAAATGCTATTAAAATAACTTATAATAAAACTCATTGAATATATCTATTCACAACAATTCAGTTTAGAATGAATTATAGATACATTACTTTATCTTGTTCCAAAAGCATTATTGATTATGCATAATAATAATATTTTTAACCCTGTCGAGGGCAGTGGTTCATTTTTTGGACCACTTAATTTTAACTCATAAATCCCATATTGACACTAGTATATTGGAAAGAAAGTTTTCCTTTTATAAAGCACGTGCACAAAAGCTTTTGTTTAAATCGAAATAAATTTGTTTTAAAGTTCTGGTGTCAATCAGTCATTTAAAATTTTACGAATGGAAGTGCCTTGCCCCTGAAAGAATTAAAAGGATAATTTCTTTTGCTTTTGTATATTTTCATCTTCCTTGACGTTGAAAGATTGAGTAGAGGATGGGGAATCGCGGAGAGCGTCATTTCGGTAATGGTCTTATACTTATATTGTTAGAACATGATATTTGTGCATTTCTTAACTCTACAAAATACTAAAAAAAATATTTTAACACGTTTGCATCCGATAACTCCGTCCTCTGTGTTAAATGATTGAGAATTTCACGCACTAGCGCGTGACCGGCAGCGAATGTGTTAAATAAAAAATCTGTGTGGAGTTATATACAGGGTGTTTCAGTTAAACGTTTCAGAACTCCTAAGAGAGGCAGGATGCATCCTGACGACTCGACATCATATAGTAATGTGGGGTCGGAAATGGTTTCCTGAAGCGGTGATGTACACAGAAAGCACCATAAAGAAAAGACACCCTAAGTGAAAAATCGTTTTATTAATACATGTAAAAAAAGCAAAAGGTATGTGGGTCAAAGTAAGTTTTCGAAATTTCTGCCACCGACTGCAGTGCACACCTCACAACTCTGAAATCTGAACATTCTCGAATACTCCAGGTATATCACGAATTTCTCCGGCAGCTCCTGCGATTCTTGTTATCAGCTCCTCAGCATTGTCAACAGGGGTGTCATAAACCAGTCTTTTCATATGACCCCAGAAATAAAAATCAAGACATGATAGGTCGGGTGACCTAGCAGGCTAACACACGGGACCACCACGTCCGATCCATTGTTGACCAAATGTTACATCTAGGTAGTTACGAACATTTAGGATGAAATGGGCAGGAGCTCCATCGGGTCTCCGAAAAGTTGCGGCAATACTTGCTACAGAAAGAGCAAGTAGTCCGGTTAGACGAAACGGTAACAGGCAAGGTCCGATGAGATGATCTCCTATAAATACCGGCCCAAAGATTGACCGAAAATCAAGTCTGTCTGTACGACGTCGTATTGCATGCGGGTTTTCCTGCGCCCAGATATGGCCGATATGCGTGTTGAAAATTCCTTCCCTTGTGAAGGATGTGGTTTTACATACACCTACATTAGCATTAAAACTCTACTGTATTTCATTTAAATGCTGAAGATCTTTCATTTCTGCTTCAACAGACTTGGAAGGTTACCTTTTCAATATATATTTTCGTCGTCCAAATCTTGTATTCAGTTTTTTTCCTCCTTTTGATTTATAGTACCAATTTTTCCCATTCCGTACTTTCTCTGGAGATAGATAAATCTATGCTCAATGACTAGAATTTTATTGTGTTTTTCAGACGTATAATTAGTCTCAATCGGACACTCCCTCAGGTCTGGGGACACTTTACAGGCGCAATTTTAATACATCACGTATTTCCAGGCTGTAATATCACACAGTTGAGCTCCTTGTTTTTTAAATTCATCAACCTTTTAAATAAAATCTGGCTTTTCCTTGTCTAGAATATAAGATTTCGTTAGTTTATAATACTTATCGTAGTAGGCATTATCTAAATGATTCTATACTCAGAAACTTTTGGGATTGACGCCTTCTAATAGATATATTTTATGTTTTGTGCCACTGTATTGCTGACAGATGAGAAACTCAATTTAATGTTGTTGCGTTTACTTGCTAATAGAAACCTCTCCTCAAAGCAGCATCGAGGAACATCTTCATGCGTTGGAAAAATATTTGGCAGTAAATTTCTTGGATGGCCGAATATAGGACGATGAAAAGATTGTCTAGTAATTTTCTTGGTCAACGACATATGCATATCCGTATTCATGTCACTTGCTAATGTATTTAAAATAACATAATACATTTAATTAACAAACGAAATTCGTTCACGGGTTCACTGATACGAAATGGCGCACTGTGCAAGAGGGTTGGGGAGAGATGGGTATCTTCTATGTACACGTATGGCGACTTCAGCGCTGTTTTGCAACGTGGCTAACAGGAGTTGCGAAAACTACTAAACCATTTCGCCTTGCAGCGATCTCGTCGTGGTAAGATCTGTGTCGTTCAAAAATGGCCTAATCTGCACAATAGTATTAATTTACATTTAAAATTTCACATGAGACCGCAAACTGAATTTATTTAATTATTTTCTTAATATATCAAAATCACTGAAAATTGAACTTTTCCCCGATTTTTAATGAGCTTGCGCGATCGGAAGATATTCTCTAAACTCAATTTATTTTTTTTATTTTTATTAAACAGTACAATATGCAAATATTTTTCACTATAGTGATAAAATATATGTATATGTAATATTTTTTAAAAAATTCTGAAAAAATCGGAAATTTTCATTTTTTTTTAAAATTTTTAGGTGGTTTGCGCGATCGGAAGATATAGTCCGATTTGAAAAATTCTTTTTTTTGTTCTTCTTGTATTTAACAATCGCAACTTTTCCGTACTATAGCGATTCGGAAATAAAAACTTTTGTTTTTTCGCACCACCCTAGGATGCACTCTAGAAGTTCTGAAACATTTAACTGAAACACCCTGTATATTTCACAAGAGCTCTGTAAATTCAAATTTAACTAATTAGGTTTAACTGACAAAGTCCTTTTAAAATGTATCAAATGACTATGTAAATCTTCTAATGTAGTTTCAAAAATCACGAAAAGTGCTTTTGAAGATGATATTTTAGTGATTTCATATTTTGAGACAGAAAGAGTAAATGAAATAGCAATCTTACACCTCCAGTTTTAAACATACTTGTTCTTGCTGCTATCATTATGCATGTTCTTCCTGTGCATTAATGTGTAATGCTGGAGTATCCCTACGAGACACTTACCAGCATATCTAATAATGACAAAAAATAGGGACGTTTAGAAAATTTAGCACCTAATTTTAGGCAAGTTATATTAAGTCTAAGTAATACCCACAATGTCCATAGGTTTTTATGAACGATCATTCACATTGGAGTTAATATGAAAAAAAATTACCTCTAAAAGTTTTGGATTAAATATTAGGTAAGGTAAGATTATTAATAAAGCCACCGTGCTTGATATTCGATATTTAAACGCCAGTTTAAAATCTGCAGAAATTTTTTTGTCAAAGGACTATAGCCGATTTTTCTAGATCATAGATAAAAAGTTGAAAAAGACTCTGTGGCTCTGGAATGAATTTCGGCACAATTTTAGGAAGAGAGACAATAAGAAATTAAAAATCAAAAACAAAGTTTTAAAATTTCAAGCGTTTTTTCACGGCTGAAAATTAATTGAGAAATTGATTAAGATAAAATATATATATATATATATGTGATTTACCGATGCTGGGTCTCTTGTGTCTCATATTACGCCGCAGAATTGTGTGCTCATGAAGACTCATCTAGTGCTGCTATTTGCAGCTTAACCAACATGTGAAGTGAAAAATGCTAAGCTGGGCGTCGTCCTTGAAGCTTAAATGGTAGAGCACTTGAAGCGCTATTCCAAGGGTTTCGGGTTCGATCCTCGGCCTGGACATTTTACACTACGTTGGTATTACGCTTAGTACACTCTAAATAAAAATGAGTGAATAGGCACTCCAGAATAGTGAATACTCACTCTATCGCAGACTCAAAATATGCCCAACCTCTTTAGAGTGACTATTCACTTTGAGCAAAAGTGGAATCATTGACTCTTTGAAAGAGTGAATACTCACTCCTAGGAAGTGAATATTCACTCTACACAGGGGTCAATAATCACTATTTCTGAGGAGTGACTATTCATTTTTGCTAAAGGAGTGCGTTTTTTCACTCCTAGTAGGAGTGAGTAGTCACTTTTTCATAGGAGTGAATGCTCTTTTTTTTCCCCAATGAATTCTCTTTTTAGCACTTTCCAACAAAGTTGAAAAGTGCTTATGCATTCGGTTTGTCTGTCCGTCTGTCCGTCTGTCCGTCTGTCCGTCTGTCCGCGCTCTAACTCCCGTAAATATACTCGGATTGCCATGAAATTTTAGGACGTTATAAACGTTTACCCTAGCACAAGTCCTATTGAAAATGAAGTTTCTACCATGATTAGTTTATCTACAGGGCGAATCAAAAGTTTCCCATTACATTACGGCCTATGGGAAAAAATCGATAATATACTGGGATTGCCATGAAATTTTAGGACGTTATTGACGTTTACCCTAGCACAAGTTCTATTGAAAATGAAGTTTCTACCATGATTAGTTTATCTACAGAGAGAATCAAAAGTTTTCCATTACATTACGGCCTATGGGGAAAAATCATTAATATACTCGGATTGCCATGAAATTTTAGGACGTTATTGACGTTTACCCTAGCACGAACCCTATTGAAAATGAAGTTTCTATTATGATTATTTTATCTACAGGGCGGATCAAAAGTTTTCCATTATATTACGGCCCATGGGGAAAAATCGTTAATATACTCGGATTGCCATGAAATTTTAGGACGTTATTGACGTTTACCCTAGCACAAGTCCTATCGAAAATGAAGTTTCTACCATGATTAGTTTATCTACAGGGCGACTCAAGTGTTTCCTATTACATTACGACCTATGGGGAGAAATCGTTTCAAAGGAATTTTAAAGATGTTATACCCTGTCAAACGTATTAAAATATGCATTCTATAAAATATAAGGTGAAAATGTAGCTATTATTCATTTACAGGGCCACATAAAAGAATTCCATTAGATAATGTAAAAGGGGGAATTTTGTGTGACATATTTTAAATATATTGAGCTTTTTCATGTATAATAAAATTGATATATGTCATTGAAGCTTAATATAAATTATACGCTACTGTCTTGCATAATATGAAGTACATAGCATTTACAGGGCCATACAAAAGATTTCAAATAGTATATTCTTTCCGAAGTACCGTACATGTGTCCAATGATGGCTGATGAAGGGATGAAATGCATTTTAATTATGATATTCGCGTTTGTATTTCGCTAAATATATGCACATTATATGGTGTGTATAAATGTTATAGTTGATATATAAGGCTACCCAAAAGAGCTCACGAACGTTACTGAATATGAGCGTAAATTATTTAAACGTGGTTCTTAAATAAGCTATGCATTTTTACTCTGAGCTGCATTCAGTGTACTGAGAAATGTTTGCAGAATATAGATAAAGGGATATACAGGGCCACGCAAAGAATTCTTTATATGGACGCCTATGAATGATAATTTATGAGAATGTGATTTCAGTTGTTTTAAAAGTGTTTTAGTTTACAATAAATTTTAGCCTAATGCTGACGTGTAATAAACGTAGAATGTAAACTACAGGGCTGAACAAAAGTATTCAAGTATGTTTCCATCTAATAGTATGAATTGCTGAAAAAGAAATTTCAAACTACTAGGTATTTGCTTGCTGAGCTAATTTTTCCTATTATATGAACTGACATATGAAATACAGGGCTGTTCTAATGTACTGGAATACATATTTGGGTATATTTGGCTATACACTATTATTTCCCTAAATAACAAAGTTTTGTTAAAGAATTCATTAAGTGTTGGAAAGTGCTTCATAATCTATGCTTAACGCATGATTTTTCTTACTTGTTTTATTGCTATTATGGGCATTTTAAAAGAATCGTGTCTTTTAGAACATACAATGAAAATAAATACAAACGTGGTAAAGATTGGAATAAAATATTTTATTGACAATATTTATTTAATTCAAAGTATGTAACATTAATTGAACTTTTTAAGGGAAAACGTAATTAAAGTTACACATGAATTAAATTAGATTATTGACAGAAATAAACTATTTTATTCCAATCTTTCTCCTTGTGTTTGCTTTCATTGGTAGTCCCATGAATATATGATAGTTTTAAAATGCCCATAAGCACAAGTTATTAAACAGTTTTAAAATATTAAACATACATTTTTTTTTCAGATACCCATTAAGTTTTGCATATTATTTAAATAAATCCATAATGCACGTTATCTGTTTTTTTTTTTTTTATGTGTAATTAAAATCTTATTTCTGAAAAATATATATAAATACAAGCCGTATTTATAAAATGACATGGTAAGTCATATTTAATTTCAATTTTTTATTCCCGTATATAGAGCAGATGTGCATGTAGTACCTGCCGGCGAAGACACTCACGAGCTAATGCTATTCCTATGGGGAGAGATTTTTCTAATATCTCGTTTGCATTTTGACATTTTATTTATTTATTTATCTTGCATTAAATAGCTGAAGTTCGTCTCTATATCGCATCTTTTTTACTTTTTCGATTTCGGTCGCAGATATTTTTATATAGTTTCTTTTACTTTCAAAACCGGTACCAAAAATGAAAGTGTTATTAAAAAAAATATCTGCAGACATAATTGAAAAAGTAAAAATAAACAAATATTTAAGAGAGAAAATGTGTTTTTGACGACTTCTGTAACTTTAAGTGTTTTTATTTAAATGGTGAACGATTAAGCCCTATAAGCCCCTCTTTGACTGTGCCCTTAAAAAAAATTTTCGGCTTCATGAGTGGTTTGATTGCCAGATTATAAAACAGGCAAAACATAGTTAGATTCATTTTGAAAAAATAATAATAATAAAATGAAGAAGATATTGAAATTTTATAAATCATATTAATATAACTTAAAAACAACTATTTATAAAAATTTTGGTGCCATTACATTTTGGTAAGTGCAATTAAAAAATTAAAATTGATTACTTAAGTTTTTTATTAAATCAAAATATTTTATGCACTATAAACATTACCATAATTGCTTTTTTAACAGTGCCTATATGAGGTGTACATTACTGGAAAATGACTACTTAAGTATTTCAGTAATGGACACTCCTCTCAAAAACTTAAAAATTAATGAAATTTTATAAACGACATTAAATACATAAAATTGAAAGCTTTCTTCAGCTACAAAAACAAAAAATTGCAAATTTTGCAATAAAATAAAGAATACATAAATTTATTAAATGAAGCCAGCTCTTAGTATGATTTTCAATGAAAAACAGTGAAACTTAAAAACATTATTTTGTGCTTCCTGATTGGTTTAATTAAGAGTGTCAACAACAGTGCTAAATTATAAAATATGCAAGGGCGAGTTACGAAAAAAAAAAAAACAAAAGCTAAATTTTTATTAGTTATTATTTTTTTATAAACCAAAAACATTCAGGTGTGTACACTGCTGCTTCTACCCCATGATACTGCTACATCTACCCTATAGTATTCTATGAATGTGAGTTAAAGTTTTATAAAAAATATACTCGTGTAGGAAAAAGAAAAATGAAGAAAATATAAAAGAAGCGAAATGACTACATAAGTGTTGAATTAAGACATTTTTTCTCCGGAAGGGATATTTCTGGTTCCAGGGGGGGGACATTATAGAGCTCCGGGGAGAGAAATTGCCCATTTTGACCATTGAAAACACAAAATCTCAAAATTTCCGGGGGGCATTTCAATGCTCCGGAGGAATACCTCCCCGAGACACCCTCTGAATTTAACACTGCTACATATGTTTTGTTCTTACTGTTGGAAAAACAATTTTAATGAGTTATTTATTTCTAATAAATAAATGTCTTCTAAGTCATACTGCAAACTTTTAAAATTACTAAAGCGTTTTATTCTGCAATCTTTGCGTCAGCGATTTTTCTTTCCTTTTTTTTCTCCGAGGAGAGATAGAAGACAACTTCCTGTGTAAAGTTTAACTCAACATTCTAGAATTTACTTTCGGAAAATAAAAAGTTGAAATTAAAATTGACTTACCGTTTTTATGTTAAATATTATCCCTTGTTTGATGAATAATAATCCTTTGTTGGATAAATAAGATATGTGCAGTGCAACATCTTCGTCACTGAGTACTAATGGAGTATTATTGCTTTTTACTGAATTATTTGTTCTCCATTTTGACTCCAGATCAAGAAACTTAATCTATGTGGATTATTTTGAATCATAAGATATCGGAGTATATCATTCCAAGATCGAAATTTAAACTACTTTTCAGTATTAATAATACAAATTAAAGATCCACATTTGTAGACCGAAGAAACGAAACATAACGGACACATAACGGACACGATAAAATGGCGGAAACATTTTTATCATCACAACTTAGAAGACGATTTCTTATTGGCTGATGCGTAATACATATCTAAGTCACTTTTTAAGAGTGACCGTTGACTCTTTCAAAGGAGTGACACTCATTTTTGAAAACGGGTGCGTTTTAATAGCAAATAAGCGTAATTTTATAGTTATATTATAAAATGTAGTTTTTGAAAAGTAAGAATTGACATATTTTGGTACTTTTCATTGTTTTACTCCATATATTGGTTCAAAGTTGAGCGGGTATTTTTTTTTAAGTGTATAATGCCGGGCTTTCACTCTCTTTAACGGAGTGAGATTTTTCACTCTCGACCATGGAGTGAGATATTTCACTCTCGACAACGGAGTGAGATATTTCACTCCTTTTTAGGGAGTCGGAAATTCCACTCTTTAAAGAGTGTATTTGTTCATAAAGTTCACTCTAAAAAGATTGAAAATGCAAATGACTCCTACAAAAAGGGAGCTTTTCACTCCTCCCAGTTTTAGAGTGTAGAAGTATGAATATTCACGTACCTACAAAGTTTTTTTTTTAAAGTAACAATGGCCGTAAAAATGTGCGTAACTTATTTTTTGTGGCGTATTTATATAAAAGAATTGCTACAGATAAAAAAAAAAATCAGTAGACGAGTGGGTGATTTAATATACAGTGTCTCACAAAAGTGATGGGACACTTGTACTTTATAAAAAGAAACTGCAATAAAATAAATAAACAAACATGTGCAAAAATTTTTTGGGTGTGTTTCATATTTAAAGTTAGTAACAATTATTACATAACATACATTTTGTCAAAATATTAAAATATTAATTTAGTAAAAATACAATTGTTCAGAAAACGGAGCAAAAAATGGCTCACATAAGTGATGGGACATTTACTTTTCCATCAAATATTTATCCAAAAATTTTACTTTTTAAAAGGTTTTAATATTTTGTTGGGTTTCCTTTTACTTTTAAAACATGATTTAATCTTTTTGGGATGGATTCGACTAATTTTTTTGTGATTTCTGGAGTGATTTTACCCCATTCTTCTTGAAGCACCGATTTTAGTTGTTGTTTTGAAGAAATGGTGTGTTTGCGAATTCTTGATTCCAATTCTTGCCAAATATTCTCTATGGGATTTAAGTCTGGAGATTGTGGTGGTGTTTTTATTATTTCAGGACAGTTATATAGCAGCCAGAGTCTAACGTTCAGAGCAGTGTGTTTGGGGTCATTGTCCTGGTAGAATTTAAAATCGTTATGAAGGTTCAATTTTCGTGCTGAAGATTTCAAATTTTGCTTTAAAATATCAATATACTTGTACTGATCCATTATACTGTCAATAAAAACAAGATTACCAACTCCAGCGGACGACATACACCCTCATACCATAACTCCTCCTCCACCATGTTTTACTGTTGGTACCAAGTTCTGTTTGCGAAATTCTTCCCTGGGTTTTCTCCACACCAAGATTCTACCGTCAGAACCAAATATATTAAATTTACTCTCATCAGCAAATATAACTTTATTCCAGTAATCAGAATTCTTATTTATGTTGGATTTTGCGAAAGTTAGTCTGAGTTTTCTATTCTTTTCACTTACGAAGAATTTTTTCCTGGCTACTCTACCGTGATATCCAGCAGATCGAATTACCCTTCTAATAGTCTCAGGATTAACAATTATTCCGTATAATGCTTGTAAATCAGCAGCAATTTTTGAAGCACTATTTATTGTATTTTTTTAAATATTTCGAACGATAATTCGCTTTATTTCATTGGATAGCTTTGATAGTCGGCCAGGTCTTCTTTTATCCTGAATCATATGATTCTTTTTATATCGTTTAATGATATTAAAAACTGTTGAACGACTCAAGTTAACTGTTTCAGCAGTTTTTCTAGTAGATTTTCCACGTTCAATATTCAAATTAATAACTAATTTTCGAATTTCAGGCGAAGTTTCTTTTCGTTTAGCATTCATGGCTACACAGAGCTATAAAACACAAAAATTCCAAAACAAACTGGAGAGAAATACTGCAGACGACTTTATAAATTATTGCCAATTGCTTTTAAGTAAAAATAAAACCCCAAAAAATATTTTTATTGCTTATTTCAGACGATTTTCGTTGCATATATAATGGTGTCCCATCACTTATGTGAGCTATTTTTTGCTCCGTTCTAAACATTTGTAGTTTTATTAAATTAATATTTTAATATTTTGACAAAATGTATGTTATGTAATAATCTTTACTAAATTTAAGTATAAAACACACCCACAAAAAAATGTGTGCATGTTTTTTTAAATTTATTTGATTAGTTTCCTTTTGTAAAGCACAAGTGTCCCATCACTTATGTGAGACACTGTATGTCTAAATATGTCTTAAGATGACAAAGTTAAATTATGCGTAAGGAGACAGGAGAATTATATTTTGATAATAAACTCATTAATAAGTTGCTATATTATTTACTAGGATTGACACTAATAATAAATAAATAAAACAATGCGTTGAAGAATTCAAGAAAAAAGTTTTATTTATTTGATTTTCCTATTAAAACTTAAAAAATATCTAGAAAGTTGATTGCACAGATCATGGTCAAAGGACCGAAAAAAAAGTGCGGCGCATTTAGCGGAACAAAGTGTAAGTCTGATTTCGGTTTTGCAACTTGCCAGAATGTTTAGAAGTAAAGAATGTTGGTAAAAATTCGAATTCACAAATGTCCTCGAACTTTTAAAGGTGAATAACCGCCGTCCTTCATTGATCACTTAAAAAAGTAATTTCGATTGATTTCTGCCGAAACTGTTAATGGTTAACCTTTAACTGCTGTTAGCGGTCTCAGAGACCACTGACTTTCTTAACCCATAACTACTGTTAGCGGTCTTAGAGACCACTGAGTTTTTTTTTAAGTTTCACAGTTTAACACGTAATTTTTAGTTTAACTGTAGATACTGGTCAAATTTTGTTTTATTTGGAGCCATATTGCTACTTTTAGAGACTTTTGAATAGCTGAATTTTATTTATAATAGTCTGGTATATAAAGTTTAATACTTAAATAGTATTCTGAGAGTTAATGTAACATTTTATTCAACTTTAAATTAAGCGGTTTGACAGAAGCAAAAGATTTTTGTCACAGCAGTTAACGGTTAAAAGGCATAAAAGTAAATAATCGAAGATGACTCAATCGTTGGAAGTTAATAGTTTTCTATTGAATGTGAAAAAGAGATATTAGATCTGTTCATAATTAAATAAAATCAAATGCAAAATATAGGCAATTTAATTAAACAATTTAAAAGCACATAAAAACAATTAGAAAATAAACAATTTAACTCGGTCAGTAGGTATATGAGTTACATTAAATTGGCATGTTCAGCTAGGATAGAACTAGCCACATTGAATGAAAATTTCGCTAAGTAGAAAACCATGCCTCCAGAAAAATATAATTTTTGTTAGTGGCGTAGCTAGAATGGGTGACACACCGGGCGAATGTAAATGGTGTCACCCCCACTTACCAGGGTGTCACTCCCTTCCCCATCCGTCATATTTTTTCAGTTACAATTCAGCGTTATTACAACAAATAACTATACCATTCCTCATTTATCTTTTGTCCTCCTGCATAAAAATAACTACAAGAGCGACTCATCACTCAACCTATAATCTGCATAAGTCAATGCGATGTCTATATGTAGAAGATAAATCTCTTTTAAAGTTTGCTTTTGCTACCAATTCGTTGGATACGCTGGTTTTTGTTCTCTGGTGCATATCTTATTTAGAAAAAAATCATATTCTCAAAGAAAAGAAAATTAACTCTGTTGCGTCGTGCGCTGGAATTTTTATTTTATTTCAGAATTCTTTTCCAAAATCTTATAAGATTATCATATATATACAGATTTGCAAAAAAGGGATTGGGTGTCACTCCTTAGAGGGTGACACCCGGGGCGGACCGTCCCCTCCACCCCACGCTTGCTACATCACTGACTCTTGTCAACATTACAATATCTTTTAATGACCTTGGCTGCCTCAAAATAGGAAAAAAGATATTCTTGTAGTATAACATATAATTAAAAAGTTCACTTTCTCCAAAAGGGTTAAAAGCATTCTGATGTTCCTTTAACCGTATCTCCAAAAAAGGGCTACTCTCTCTAATATACTGCGCCACGCTGCACTGTTTATACGGGGTAGCATAAATTATTTCTCTCTGATAAGAACTGATGAATTTGTATTTAAGTATGTAAAGATTTTTGTGGGGGCAGGGACCGATTTATAAATTTGGGGGCTCTGGGCGCAGATGCTTACGCTCCCCCCCCCCCCTTTCCTGCACAGATACTTACAGGGGGATTGGCAAAAGAAAAAAAAGATAGTTACTAGAGTAATCACTAATGACTTTAAAATATCCATTAAAAAATTAAGTATGATAATCCATAACTTACTTTTAAATAATTATTTCACAATTGTGAAATTTATATGAGTAAACGTTTTATAATGAACTGTGTGGTGCTTATTATCTTTTCCTATGCAAGTGTATGTATGTGGAACGATAAAATATGCAAAAACTAATAATAAATTTTTGACAACACCAAGCGTGAATTATTTAAAATATTAGGGCCTGCTACAGCTAATAAAATACTACAGCCTGCAAGCTACGCTCATCAACACAAATAATCTGACGATAACAGGAAAAGATTTAAACAAGAATTAAAAATATAATATATTTTTGAAGTGATAAAGATAAAAGAAAATATTCTCTATAATAAAGTAATAAATGGATGTTTCAAACAAAATATACAACGTTATAAAAATACATATGGACATAATAAAATGTAAAATAGAATGTGAAATTTCGTTGGATATTAAAAGGACATGAGATTTTGGACAATAGTTGAAAAACCTACAACAGGATTTAAGGGGCCCTGATTTTCAGGGGCCTAGGTCCCGTGTTCCGAATGCCCTGCCGTAAATCTGGCACTGTGTGTGTGTGTGGGGGGGGGAGATGTAAAAATATCTTATTTCGTTTGTGAGGGAGTGACCTTTGTGATAAAGGCACTCTAGCATTTTTGTGAGATCGTGACTTCAATGATTTAACATGTGTAGCGTGGAAGTGACATCTATCCTCTCTTTTACTTTAACTTTCTAGAGCGTGTGTGTCTTCCTCGGTTCTACAAGTTATGTCGCGGTTAGGAGCAATATGCAAATTTGTAGTATCTCAGTTTGCAGCATATAAAAGCTTTGAGTTTGAGTGTGAAGGGTGAGTGTCTAGCGGCGCAAGCCAGCTAGAGGGTGAGAAGCAGCGTTAGTCAGCTAGTAGTGTGTGGAGTTTTGCAGTGAGCCGCCAGCAGCATTGCCGACTTAGTTTATTTAGAGCAGAGCTATTCAAGGAGATTGCCGTTGGTAAGAGATAGTATTAATTACGTTGAGTATTTCAAAGTTAATAAAGAGTGTTGTACAGCCACGGGCTGCCTAATAAAGCTTTTATCTAGCAGTTTAGCCGAAGTCTAAGTGAGAAGTTTATTTGAAGTGCCCCGACTGAGTTTAGTGCCGGAGCTGTGAGTATATTTATGAGTTTAATCATATAGTATTGCGGTTAGTGTTGAAATTAATGAACTGAAAACTCCACTTCCCCTGAGCCCTAACAGTTTAAATAAACTGATTTTATCTTATATCTCGAGTTATGCATTCATTTCACCCCCACGTCGAGCATCCATCCGTTACACGTAAAAAAAAAAATGTTGGTAATTTTTTTTATATACTTACGTCAGATGGACAGATCGCTTAAAATGGTTGTCAATCGCCAGTTTTGTTTAATGTCATCAATCGCCAACCACATTCCAAAGAGTAATTTAATGTATAGGGTTAGCAAGAAATAAGTTGCCCACTTCAGAGGGCTCTAGAATGTGTTCTATTGGTCCAAATGAGATGGAATTTGAAGTACTGATAATTTAGATCATGCGCTTGTCATTAATTATTATTATCATACTTATTATTACTAAAATCAAAAATAAAACAATCCACCAATAAGAAGCACTGTAATACACTTAAAGCACTTAATTCGTTTTATAAATAATAAATAACATTTAAAAAATAAAACTATTCAATAAAAATGCAAAATCCGCCAAAATATTTTTCGTGCAATGGGATACGGCACATCCAATACTCGGGAAACAACTGGCACACTCACAATATCGTGTGGAAACCAATAGAGTTCATCAGTGGTGACATCGCAACTCCAAAAATTGGGTCAAAACAAACCACAGAGTTCAGAAAAGATAGAGATGAAATGTGTTGTTTTATCGTGAAGCTAAAAATTCAACCCTGAAACTGATTTAAAAAAGTTACAATTCGGCCCAAACACTTGCGGATCGATTTTAAAACTTCATCCACTTCAATGAATTTAGCATTTGAACGGTATCTGATTTCATATTGAAAGTCTTTTTGATGGTATATAGTGCATCTCTAGCACACTCTAAACTCTCTCAGATTGTATTGACCCGTTTACCATGGAAATGCGGGGTTGAGTTGTCTATGACGACACTGATGAGCTCTATTGCCGAAATTTATTTTTCCTCTGAAGTGGGAAACCAGTCACCACATAGTAGTATGAATGCGCCTGTTGTTTCTCGTCTATTAGATCTACCGCATTTCGCTGTTAATTTCGCTGTTTTTCTCGTATTCGCTGTTTTCTGACCGCTGCATGTAGATTTTTGAAGATTTGTACAAAATTTGGAGGGAAGCTATCTCTGTATTAGAAGTTTTGCACCTCGAAGCCCGATTTTCGATTTTTTGATTAGATTTTTAAAATTTTTTTTTGTTTGTCGATTTTCAATGTTCTTTTAATGCTTCGAGACGATTTTTTCACATTAGGAAAAGGATTACGGTTTCATTGTTTTATTCTGACATAGTAAATATAGTTCTCTTTCCAGTAAAGCTTATTCGGAATTCGTGCAGCGATTTTTGAAATTTTAACGAAATTTTTAATACGGTTTTTAATAGTTTTTTGCATTTAGCGGCTATTTTTTGACATTAATAAAAGGAAAATTGTTTCAAACTTTAAGGCTAATTTACTAAATTTTGTCTGCTGCGATTTTTGAATTTCATAGATTTTTAATGCGACTTTCAGTGCGATTTTCGAAGTAATTTTCAACGATTTTCTGAGTTTTTGTGCTTTTAGAATCGATTTTTCTTTTCATTTTTGTCAATATTATAGGTTTTTTTATGCATCATGGTTATCACGGACCTGGGCAACGCCGGGCGGGTCAGCTTGTGACAGATAAAGGCATCTAATAGACACGTCTATAAGTTGTTTTAATAATAAATTCTCAAGAATGTTATTCCATATCCTATCAGCGTGTGCCACACATCCTATGTGCAAATTAAACATCCTACGATTTAGTGATCGTTGAAAATGGTACGCTACATACTGGCCCTTACATTATGTATTGTTATGGAGCAGAACATCTCATATATATATATTTATATAGCTAAAGAACTATTCTAGAAATCTACAAATCTTCACATTTTATTGCATGTTTTTAATTGTTATAATACAGTCGAGTCTCTCTATAACGAAACTCCATACATCGAATTTCTCTATATAACGAATTTTTAGTAGGAACGGTCCCCTCTTCGCATGATTACATTAAAAACAGTCTCTATATAGCGAAATATCTATCTCCATATAACGAATTTTGTCATAAATTGGTCTTAATCTATTCAGTTTTAAAAAAGCTTCGAAATCATATGGAATCAATTTTCCATCACTTATTTTTGATTTATTGTTCAGTGCTGAGTTTTTTTTTAATAAATATTACTTCTCTCCTTGTTCTTTAAATCCAACGAGTTCATCCCACCTCCCATACACCTTTCAACATCCTTCTCAAAACAGAGTCAATTGGATTCTTACACTTATAAGTGAGGAATCAATGAGAGGCACATAAGAGAGGCCTTCAAATGGAGGAAAATGTAAACTACAATTTTTCATTCCTTGTTAAAATTTGAGCATTTTTTTGAGAGCGTAACAATTTTAAAATCAAAACAACAAAAAATTGCAGATTTCTTCCCCTAAAATTAATGCAAGTCTTCGTTACTTGATTTTCATAAAACTTTCAAATAAATGTCTATTCTCTTTTTTGAAACTGCTTAAATAATTAAGAAATAAAATGTTAGGTTAATATATACTTTTAAACATTTCAAATTCTTAATTAAAAAGATCAAAAATAATATTTGTTCGAAATTTACTCATTAAATACGGTTTTTAACATCATTCTCTATACATCGAATTTCTCTATATAATGAATCTTTTACTGGAACGATGGATTTCGTTATATAGAGTAGAGACTCGACTGTATTTGTAGAATTACGCCAGAATGTACGAAATAACAATAAAATGGATTTAAGAAGACTAATCGATCGCCTCCATAAATTTTATTAACACATTTCAATCATGCTGAAAAGCGTTAAAAGAGGGTTAAATAATCTTAAAAGATTAGCGAGATTTAGTAATTCCGATCGTATCGCAAAACTTGTCAATAATTTTCCAAGGGTATTCATGATTTTTTTTACGCTTCTTTGACATTCTGATTTCTGTACTTGGTTAAATTAAGGAAAAAGATAAAAAGAAAAAAAAAAGTTTCCATGTAGCTGCAAAAAATTCTTTCAGACTTCATATAATTACCAGCAGAAACTTTAGTATTAAAATCTATATTATAAAGGCCAAACGTATCTGTGCGTAACGCATACGTCATTTTGCGAATGGCAACGCTTTCAAATTTTAAGTGAAATTTCGGTATTGATTTTTGTTATTACAAATTTTTAAACCTCTAAATATAGCACATTTTCAATTTTTACATCATTGTGTAGGGGAAAAAATATACTTTTGAATGAAATTTGTTTGAAAGCTATATCTTAATTTGTTTTTGAATTATTAATTTTTTTGTAGTTTTTAATATCGCTTTTTTAATCGTGGCAACAGGAGTACTCCATTTTATTAAAAGCAAAGGGGGAAAAGGAAAAAAATTGTTACTGTATCTTTATGTTGCCATTTTCTCATTAAAAGGGAAAAAATTGAAATTTAAATATCTTCTGTTATAAAACTCGGTGAATTTTGGTTTCCTTTACAAAATTTGATTTACACGTAAAAGAATATCAACAGTTTAATATCTGTTTCAGCTAACAGCTTTGAGACTTCAAGTTTTGAATCAAAATGATCAAATTAAAATGCCGATTTTTTTGAAAAGGTGAATACAGATATGAAATGTGCATTTGAAAATTTTGATATGGGAAAATGATGCCGGGTTTTGATTAGCTGGGGAAAAAATTCTATAATTGAATCGAAGTTGAATAAATTGTGCTTTTTTTCACTTTGTATTACTAACATAAGAATCTTAATTAATAACTTTATCATAATAACAGATCACAATTCAATTTCTTTACTATGTACTATTTAGAAAAAGAAAAATATTTTTCTTTTCTCGCAAGGCTCTTTTTTAAATAACCAATCGTCACGAATTTTTGCTTAAATTTTCTGTTAAGGATGTTAATGTACAAATTTACATTACGTTTAAAAAATATTCTATAGCTTTTAACTACGTACTTTCTGCATCGGGTCGATTAGCCCATTTTTACCCCGACCTGTAATTCGGATTCAGTTGCTTTCATTCATGCTGTATTTTTCATTGCGAAAGTGATTCTGATCTGATTGACTTCTATTGTTTCGGGTTCGATCTGTTTTCGGTTGGATTGATTGGGCTCCGGTTGATCTGCTGTTTCACAAGAATGTTCAAAATATTTTTTCCAGGGACAAATCTATATACAATAAAACCTCCATAATAGATAGCTCCGGAAAGCGGACACTTTTTTTAATTTTTAACACATGTACGATCTTTTACCTTTTGAATAGTGACTTCTCAATTTACACACACGTAAGATAATGTGTATAAACTATCACAAATACGATATATTTGTTTGTGTGTGTGTATCAAAAATGAATTGTTAGTTATATTTTTCATATTCCGAGAGTAGAAAACAAGGGCCCTTAACGGTACTTGTAACAATAAAGAGAAAAATTATTTAAGAGTCAAATTGTTTGTAGTTGTCTTATAATGCTCCCCAGTAGCCAAACAATATTGGGCCAATATCGTCTACATTTTGGAGCAATAATGGCACATTGGCGCACTTTTGGCATAAAATATTGCTCCAATATTGGGGTGTTTACATTTTGACTTTATTTAGCCAATATTTGCAGCCAATATTATGCCCATATTGGGATTTCATTGGAAATATTGCCGATAAAACGCCAATATTGGTTAAATATTGGGGTTTCATTGGAAATATTTCCCTTGTAACACCAACATTTGCACAATATTGGGAATTCATTGGAAATATTTCCAATGTAACGCCAACATTTGTGCAATATTGGGAATTCATTGGAAATATTTCTAATGAAATGCCAATATTTTACAAATATATGCGTTTTATTTGCAATATTTCCAATAAATGAAATATCGGCGCAATGTTGGACTAATATTGGTTTGCTACTTCGTACGATCGTACGAACTACTACCTATTGCGGTCACTCTTATGTTGGGATTTCTGAAAAAGTTTTGCAGATCTACATCGATCATAGCCCTAGACTCCAAAACTACCATTAATAAAAAAGTTTATATGTTTATCTATCTATCGATATATCACTTTTTTATGAATACGATCATTTCTATAATTCTGCTCAAATCTATTCCAATCTAATACATAAAACCAAGGGGCATAAAACCTTGGTCAAGTTCGTTTATGGACAAAATCGGACCAAGGGGGTAGAAATGGGAGAGTTTTTGTGAAAACAGAAAAAACCCACATAACTTCTTAATGATAATAGATATCAAATCAGTTTTAAGTTTACATTATTTCTAAAAAATGGTCCAAAAGCTTATACATGACAAATATTTGATAAAATGAAAAATGAACAAAAAACAGAGTTTTTTTCGAAATAAAATTCACAACTTCGTTAATTCTCAAAGTATCAAATCCATTAAAAAAGTTATTATATCTTTTAGATTTTTAAATCACAGGATTTTAAGAAATTCACCTTTTATATATAAACATTTGAATAAACAATTTTACTTGAGAGAGGTGTAACGAAAAATTAAAAACAAATATTATTGACATGTTTCGATTCCAATCTAATAAGAACCATAATCATAACCATTATGATTATGGTTCTTATTAGATTGGAATCGAAACATGTCAATAATATTTGTTTTTAAGTTTTCGTCACACCTCTCTCAAGTAAAATAAAATTGTTTATTCAAATGTATATCAAACCCAATTAAATTTTTTTTGAATGTTCTTAATATTATCTAAAACTTTTGTATTTACAAGTTTTTGATAGAACAAACTCTTACTGATAAAAATAAATAAATAAATATAAACGAAAGCAAAGAGGGAGGTGGAAAAAGAAAAAAAAAAGTATAACACGGCAGGCAATCTTCTACGAAGATTCTACGAAGATCTTCTACGAAGAATCTCTCACCCGTAAGATAAATATCTCAATCACCACGGCGACTATGTGGAAAAATAACTCTGATTGTACTTGGCTACTACACCATTAAAAATATTGTCCAAGTTTGAACCAAATTTTGGTGCTCAGTGGTTGCCACTGTAAGATGGTGAAATCTTGAACCAATATTTGGAGCTCCTGTTGAATCTTAGTTCCAATAGGTGGAACGAGGTTGAAAAGAAGTAGATCCAAATGATGGTACAAGATTTCACCATCTTATGGTGGCAGCTACCAAGCACCCAAAATTTGGTTCAAACTTGGGCAAGATTTTTAACAGCGTAGGCATTATGACAATTTTGCTATTCAAGCTTGTCTTTATTTTTTACAGTATCGGAGAAGGAAAAGAAAAATATATTTTGTATTTTTTGCTTTAGAGTAGTGGTTCCCAACCTTTATGGGCACGCGACCCATCTAATATATAAGGGTGAATATCAGTATGGAATCTGCTAGCTTATCGTTTTCATACGAAGCATGCACTATCGACAAAAACTAAATTTGGTAATCCGTTGTTCAAGATTTTCTTGTAATGTTTAGGTGTGTTCGTAATAGAGATGGGAATGGTCGGAAAAAAACCGGAAAAATTGGGAAAAAACCCAGTTTTTTTCGGGTCTTTTCCGAAGGCTTATTTTTCAATTTTTCCGAACTGGAAAAATTGAAATTTCATTTATGAAATAATATAGTGAAAATTTTGTAATAGCTACATTCTCATACTTTTTATTTTACTTATTTTTATGTTGAGTGTCTCACATGAAAATTTAAATGTTTGTAATCTGATCTCTGAGCAGAAATCTGTTTGAGAAGACTTGAAAGGATCCTTCACATTTTTTTCTTGTTTGAAACACAAGACCCTTTGCAAAATTTCTCTTGAAAATAGACATTTCAGAAAAAGTTTAATCAACAAATTGAATCTTTCCCAAGTGCAGTGATTGAAGAAAAAAAAAATCTCATGTCATACAGCAGCTGAATCTGATTAAGTTGCATATATGTATGTAAATAACCTTATTAAAAATTTCTAAATAGGAACCTAAATATAGTAAAAATTTCTTATTCAAAAATTCTGAATATATTTTGTACAAGTATATACAAAAAGTTCACAATTTCACAAAAACTTGATTACATGAAAAAAATCTAGATATGTAATTAAATGCAACTTCTCTTTTTAAAAATTAATTCATGTGTAAAATTATTGCAATAATATGCCGATTAATGGAAATGGTAAAAATAATAATTCAACATAAAATTTTGAAGTATGCATTTATTACTTTAATCTACCTTTTCAAGAAGTAAGTATTGAATTCGTGAAAAATTTGACTTCCAGTTTTTGGTGTATTTAAACGTTTTAGAAGGTCCTGAACACGTTTTGATGATTCGTAATTTCCACAATAGTTCTATCTCAAACTAATGTATGTATTTTTATAAAATTTCAGATTAAGTTAATCTTTGACATAACTTCGTGCTCATTACTTTTTGGTGTAAATTGCTCAACAGATGATGCTGCTATGCTGCATTATTATAGATTATCGCAATAGCTTTACCTCAAGGACGATTTTTCTTTTTAAATCAAACTACAGCTTCAGACAGTTTCTGATATATATTAATGTTGTTTAGTTTTTGGTGTAAATTGTCCTATGGGTGGCACTACTATGCTGCATTTTTCAAGATTCCGTTATAGCTGATTAATTGAATGTTTTCTCAAGGTGTTGAATCTAAAATTGACCCTCATTTTACCTCCATAATGTACAGTAATGTTGCAAAAACATGGGCAGTTAGCATTAGAAAAGTAGAACTGCAATGAAAAAAAAGCCCCATATTTTATTACAAGTAACTATGTTCCAAATTATACTTTCCCTCTTGATTAAACTTTGAATTTTTGTAGTTTTCTAAAGCACAGTAGAAGTTTATCTCTGTATGTAACTGCTTTTGTTAATTCCTCAAATAGTGAGCATTTTCTATTTGTAGTGTTCTGTTTTCATAACTTTTGAGTTCCACTCTTAGAAATATAAAATTACCATGTGGAAACATTATTGAATATGGTTTCTTATTCAAGAAAAGAATACCAGATTTCAAACAGTCAATAAATCCTATGCTATTTTTTAGTTTATGTTTAGTTTTACTATGCTGTTTTTAAAAAAAGTAAAACTTAGTTTTGTTTGAATTTTGATTATAAAACTAAATCAAAACTTTTTTGAGTTGAGATTGGAAAGCTATACCAAAACTAAACATATTTTATAAAGGAAATAAAATTATAATTCTAAGAAAAAAAAGTAATAATATAAAAATATACATTTTTTAAACAAACGATGGAATTTTTGAATATTGATATTCATAATAATGACAAAACTGCAATAATTTCTTTAAACTGGTATCATTTACTTAAAAACTATACTTATGTAAATGGAATGCATAATTTATTTCATTCCAAACTGCAGACATATTGGCTCAGGTTTTTACATTAGGTCAATTGGTAGTTAAACATGTAACTGAAAAATCATTTCAACAGAGATATGATATAACAAACAATAGCATTTAATAAAAATTCTTAGACTGTTGAAAAAAAAAAAACTAAACTTTTAAAAGCAGGCTTTGCTATTTTCTTTTTATTTTGTAATATAAAGTGAAAATAATTTTCATTTAATACATATAAATGGGAAAAAATGTTTATTATTTAATATTCTCTAAGAAAATATAATTTATTTGGGAGAAACAGTCATGAAAAGTCAATTTTTCCAATTTTTCTGTTTTTTTCCGAAAAAAACCGGTAAAAAACCGGTTTTTTTCCGCCACTTATATTTTTCCGGAAAATTTACATCTCTAGTTCGTAATTATATTAATACGTAACACCTATAGTTGTCGTTCAGTCCGCCCGTCTGTCCGTCTGTCCGTCCGCATATAACAACGAAAAAACTACCCAACCGAATCATTTGAAATTTAAAATATAGAATTATTACATAATTTTGTCGAGTCATTTCGAATTTTATGAAAATCGGATGCATAGATCAATTACAGGGGCAATCAAAAGTATTCTATTACATTACAGCCAATGGGGGAAAAAGTTTCAAATGCATTTTAATCATTTGAAATTTAAAATATATAATTATTACATAATTTTGTCGAGTTTTTTCAAATTTTATCAAAATCGGATGCATAGTTCAATTACAGGGACAATCAATAGTATTCCGTTACATTACGGTCAATGGGGAAAAATGTTTCAAATGCATTTTAATGGTGTTACACTCATTCGAACATATTAAAAGTCTATAAAGTACATATTATAATATACATTTTGCACAATCTGTGGTGCAAAGAGCATTTTTTATTGATTTAGAAGGTCACACAAAAGTATTCCATTACATAATGACAGGGAGAACATTGTTTGTTGCGCATTTTAATTATAATTAACTATTTACAATTTTATGAGATTGATATATGAGAGTGATATTTTTAAAACTTCATTATCGTACGAACGCACCTCATTTGCTACGCTTCACATGCAATTTCCAACTTGTTTAATTTTGTTATAATTACATTTCCAGTACAGGTTCGTACAAGTACCATTATTTGTTTGTAATAAAATCTTGTTAACTTGTTCTTTATAAAATCGTCATCATACGAAATATTCGTGTTTAATAGTGAAAATTTATTCATTTTTCTTAATTTGTAGATATGATGTAAAGTCCTTTTATGCCCAAAACTATAAAATCGTTAAAATTATCTTTTCTAAAGTACCAGAATTTTTGAAACTACATTAAATTACATACACAATTCTTTAATAATTTTAGAAGGAATTTGTCAAAAACAATTAATTAATTACATTTGAATTTATAGAGATTTTCCCACACAAACCTTTTACTTAACGTATACATTTTTGAGTATTTTGTACACTGAGAAAAAAAATATGCCTCCTTCACATAGAATAAATAGTTAGTCACTTTCTGAGTCTCTAAACTAGAAATATAGATGTCCAAACTTTGCGAGTAGGGTAAACAACTAAGCTGAATAGACGAAATGACTTGACATTTCTAGTCTCTTGTTTTCTGGGAGACGAAACGACATTGAACCATTTCAGTAGCGAGAAATTATCGCTTGATTTTAGGAATGGTTTCTTAAGCTATAATTCTGGTTACTAAATCAAATCTCTTGTGTTCGCATCTATTTGAAGATATTTTTAGATAAATTTGACAGCAAAAATACAGGAAAACGCTCTTGAATTCTAGTAAGAGACTCTGGAACTCTTTTAGAAATGGAGCTAAAATTTATAAGAATGACATGGAACTATTTTTTCTAGAGCCATTACTTAGATTTTATAAGCCAGAACCATATTTTTTTCTCAGTGTAGATTTAGGAAAGTATATGAATGTAATACTCTTACAATCAAAATATTTTCGAGCTGAAATTTTTCTCCCACAATCTTTCAGTGCCAAGAAAGTTGGAAACATGCAAACGGAACCATCCCTTTAACCTTTCGGATTTGGTGAACTATTAATAGCACGTCTTTTAATGGAGTATTATTTTATTTTAAGAAACTAGGGGGCTATGCCCCCTATGAACTATGTTCTCTCTCCCCCTCCCCCCGATTCAGACCGCAGTTTCTAAAACCACTCTAATTTCATCAGCTTTAAGAAGATTGAATCATAATTTAAAAGAAAAGTGGTGATCTAAGAAGTTTCCATTTATTTTCCTTTGATTGGATATTTTTGAAGCCAGATCAGCAAAGATAAAATGTTAAGAGATACAATGTTTGTTTTCGTCTTTAAAAATAAATAAATAAATAAAATTAAAATAAACTAATGTAAGTTGAATTAACCTCTTCACGCCTGAGCATAAAATAACTCTACCAATATATATTTATTGCTTTTGCATAATCGAAATGACATCATAGATGACAGAAAGAGTCATTTTTATGAAATCAGTATTTTAGGGGACTGGTGATTTAGGTTTACAAATGTGGATATAAAAATAGTAATAGCCTTAAAACATCAGTTTAACTATCAGTAATATAAATTTACGCAATAACAAAATTAAGGTCTTTAAACAAATAAATGATCAGCAAATCCTCAAAATTTTTTATTATTATACATTTAAGTTAAATAATCATGAATATTTCTTGCTTTCTTGACCACAACATCTTGAATGTATTTTCGAAATTCGGATGAAAATTATATTTATTTTATGAGGTAATATTCATCAGTGCTGACATTTATAAGTTGTGTTTTAAAGGAAAAAAATTCAGCTGTATAGAAGTAAAGTAAATATGCAAAAAATTCGGACAGTTTAGTTTTTATGAGGAAAAAAATGGAGGTATACATTTGAGTACCTCAGGTCTGAAGAGGTTAAGTAAAGCGTTAAAACAATTTTTCCGTAGTTCTAAACGATGTCCAAAGTACTGTAAAAGTGTAACATTCTTATATTTTGTCAACATATAATATTGTATGTCCATCTTGGATCACCACGAGAAAATATAATTGAGGATCCCAGAAGCCAAAATGTATAAGGGTGATTTTACGATAAGAGGCTTCAAGTATATAGAGGATACGGCCAAAAAGAAAAGTTTGAGTTTTATCAAAAACCTTATGATTTAAAACAAAATCAAACACCAAGATAAAATCAAAAACCTTAATGAAATTAAATTATGATTTTCGTCCCGTTTATTTACCTTTTCATATAAGGGCAAGTCACTTTATACATATTTTATAACTTTTCCTGATCAGTGACTCTTTCCCCTGGCAGTTATCTTGACAGGGGAAATACGTTAGGGGAGAGACATTTTCCTGATAAATTCATTTTTTTTAACTGACTGAATTAGTTTTTGAGTTAATTGTATATTTCACTTTAATTATTACTGTACTGTTTAAATAGGGCAGTAAATGCAATTGAATTAAATGAATATTATAAGTTTTATGACTTACCAGGGGAGATACACACGATAACCTTGCGAAACCACTACACCGCACGGTCGCATCGCAACAACTAAAGATGGCGACGCTTAAAGAGCTTGCGCGTTTAGTATTGCTAATTTCAAGCCGATAGATGTCCTTAAGTACTACTTCCAATATAGCCATCCTTGAATTTATATTTGTTTCAGCGGAACTAAATTTGACAGGGTAGATACACAAAAAAGCGGGACAAAAGTTAATTTTAAAAATTATTTGAAATTAACAAAGTTATTTTATTTTTTATTTCATACTACGTAAGTATAATTACTTAAATTCCAATTAAACATACTTTAGTTAAGCATCTGATGGAAAAAATATGTGTATTATTTGAAAGTTAAATTGAAACCAGCAAGGGGACATGTCAGGTAGAGACTTTTTTAGACTTTGTGAGAAATTTCAGAAAAATGTGTTTTAATTACGCATTCAATCGTGATGTTATTTAATAAAGTACATTAAGATGATGCGATTCATTGCAAAAAATAGCAACATGTAGAATAAAAAATCTGTTTTAAACGGATTTCCGTACAAATTACCTCTTATAAGTGACAAAATTGAAGAAAATGAACTAAGTGCGCAGACGACCTGAAAATATGTTTTTTTCTTTGCCGGTAAAGAAATAATAAGGGATTTTCTAATTAAGTGCTGCGTTTTAGAGATAAATCACTTTTGCCGAATAATAATCAATACTGATTAAGTATAAATTTAAAGAAAAATTTATTGTACTTTTTTTTTTTACAGTTATTGAAACTAGAGTTCAAATACCCGAATGAAATCAGCGGTCTGACCTATTTCAATTCAGTCAAATGTTAATGCTGTTCAAATTTAGCGATAATTATCTTCAAACTAAATTTACTCCAAATCGAATTTTTGCCACTTGCACCCCATAGATTCTGACGTTGTCAGTTGAAAATTTCATGGGATCTACATGTTGTTAAATACATATTATAAAATTTAAAACATATTTTTGTCCATCAATTGTAGTTAATTCATGCAACATTCCATAGTTTTTAGCATATAATTTTTTTTTTTTTGTCTGAGAAGCTCACCTAAATATATTTCACATAAATATATTGTTATGGATTTTGTAAATAGTTAGCATTTGTACTCAAAAGTAATAAAGATAACCTTATTAAGCTCTATTCATAAGCTAATATTAGTTTTTGTTGCATTAAAATGCCTGAATTTGTTGATTTTCTGCAAGCAACTATTGGTTTTCACTGGATGTCTATAGGAGCTTGACGAAATATTAGAGATATCACCAAATTGGTGCCATTTTTGGCGATTAGTTTTGGTTGCCAAATTTGGTGATATATCGCGAAGTTGGTGACAGAGCTGGGTTCCGCTCTCTGTGCTACACTGTTAAAAAAAATTCTAAAATTTACGAATATTTTTTTCCTGAATTTCACAGAAAAAGTCCTTTTTAACAACAAAAAGGCATTTTCCGTTAAAAATCAGAAAATTCCAGCATATTTACTGGAAATAACGAAACGGATGGAAATAGAAACAAAAAACGGAGATACTGCGTTGTGTGTGGGACTCCATGGCCGAGTGGTCAAGGCATCCCACCGCTAATCTCCTGCGAGCGCAGATTATGGGTTCGGATCCCACTGGTACCATGAACTAATGAAAACATAAAAAATCCCTTTTAAATTACATTTTTTCTGTTTATTTTTCTCTTATTTCTTATTAAATTTTTTTTTAATTAATTAGCCAAAAAAATATAAAAAAATAAAGAAAATAAAGAAAATTAAAAAAAAATAAATAAAATAAATAGTGTACGACAATTTAAACAAAAATGTCTATAACATTATTTTTGTAAAAAATGAATAAAAAGTGTTTTTCATTCATTCATTCATTCATTCATTCATTCATTAAAAAAAGAAAAGAAAAAAAAACCCAGTGATTTTAAACAGTAATTTTTTTAATTTAAACTATTTAAAAAATTATAATTGATTCTAAAAAATAATAAGTATTATGCATCAGTCTAAAATAAAGTAAAATAAACCGTTTACAAATATTCTAAGGAATATATTTGAAAGGAAATCTTTGAAAAGCACAACAGATTTTCCCACTAACTCATAAAAGGCATACTTTGTACAATCCGGCATCAGCAGCTTTGGCTCCGTTTGTAAGGATTTGTTCCGCTATCAAAAGGTCGATCCTCTAGACGGCGTAAAGTAAATTATACAAAATAATAATAATAGTAAAATAATATAGCAGCTTAAAATCACTCGGTATTTCGAACTTTTTGACGATTAATCGATTCATTAATTTTAAAATTATATTCAATTATTATTATTAAAAATCAAACTTTGTAACGGAAAGTTACTGCTTCTTCAAACGGAGTTTTCCTTTCTTGTATTTACCACAACCGAAAATCTACTAACAGAACGGTAAAAGTTCGGCTACTTTGCTGCCAGTAGTTTCACCGTGAATTCACAGATTTATTTTTAACAGTGTATCTACGCAGATTTTAATAGTTCCATCGGTTATCTATGCAGATTTTAATAAGTCCATCGGTTACCTACGCAGATTTTCATCGCTCGATTTCCAAATCATTTCTTTATATATATATGTTGCACCCAAAACTCGAAATTGAGCAATGTTAAAAAATGACTGATCAATTCGCGAACTGGCCAGATGCGATTGGCCACACTGTTAAAAATAAATCTGTGAATTCACGGTGAAACTACCGGCAGCAAAGTAGCCGAACTTTTGCCGTTCCGTTAGTAGGTTTTCCGTTGTGGGAAATACAAGAAAGGAAAACTCCGTTTAAAGAAGCAGGAACTTTCCGTTACAAAATTTGATTTTTAATAATAATAACTTTTAAAATTAATGAATCGATTAAACGTCAAAGAATTCGAAATTACCGACTATTTTTAAGCTTCTGTGTTATTTTACTTAATTATTATTTTGTATAATGTAGTTCACGCCGTTCTGAGGATCGAACTCGGGACCTTTTGATAGCAGAATAAATCCTTACGAATTGAGCCAAAGCTGCTGATACCCGTTTGTACAAAGTATGTCTTTTATGAGTTAGTAAAAGGTATAGACTTTTTTTGAAATTGTCGTGCACCATTTATTTATTTATTTATTGGCTAATTAATTAAAAGATTTTTTAATAAGAAATAAGAGAAAAATAAACAGAAAAAATGTAATTTAAAAGGGATTTTTTATTTTTCATTACTCCATGGCGCCAGTGGGACTCGAACTCACAATCTGCGCTCGCAGGCGATTAGCGGTGCGGTGCCTTGACCACTCGACCATGGAAACCCCCGCACAACGGCGTATCCTCGCTTTTTGTTTCTATTTCCATCCGTTTCGTTATTTTCAGGAAATATGGTGGGATTTTGTGATTTGTAACAGAAAATGCCCTTTTGTTGAGAAAAGGGACCTTTTCTGTGAAATTCAGGAAAAAAATGTTCGTGAATTTTAGAATTTTTTTAACAGTGCAATTGGCGAAATAGATATAGCACTCGGCTTAATCCTTTCTAACATAGTTGAAAGTGTCTATGAATTCAAATAGTGTAGCCTTCAGCCTGTCCGTGCTCTAACTCGAGTAAAGGTTCCGGTTTATTTGTAATTGTCATCTTATTTGGTTTATCAATTAATTTCGATATTGAAAGGGAATTGTGTACTATTTTTGGTTAATTTAGTTGGGTACACAAAAATATTTCGTTTCAATATAATCAATGGGAATCTTTTTTATTGTGAATTTTAATGTTACATTATCTTAATTTAAAAAAAATGGTACCTATCAGCATCATAGTTAGGGTGTTGGCCAAGGTTTCCCAGCCAGTTCGCGAATTGGCCGGCCAAAACCCGAAATACACTGTTCATTTCATGTATTTCGAGTTTTGGTCAGGAAGCTTGGCCTGTTCTAGAATTGGCCAGGCTCCAGGTATTGGCCGCAACATACGTATATAAGGGTACTTTGCTACTATTTATATGTAGTAATGTTAGAATATGTCTATGCATTTACTATATGACTTCATTTATGTTTAGGCATTTACTAATAATAACATAATACTTATTTGTTTAATTCTCTTCGCGCTTTTTGCGATTCTTTTATTTTAAACATCTATTTCACTCTTTAAATTTAAAATAAAAGTTACTTCTTTGAAAGAATCGTGTGTAATAAAACTCAAAAAACACCAACATTCGATATCTTTCAAATAATGAAATAATCGTTAAACACTAATTATTCTATTTAGATCGCTGTGTTAATGTTATAAACATAATTTTTTTTTTTCAAAAAACTAAAAAACGGACCCGAAAAGGTTAAATATATTTTTGCTTCATGTAATCAATAATGCTTTTGGTACAAGATGATAAATTAATGTATCCATAACTCATTCTAAACTGTGTTAATATTAATCGATGTACTAAACAAAATTTATAACAATTTATCTTAATGATACTTTAAGTTGCATTTGGGCATAAAGGGGTAAAATCTAATTTTTCAAATATTTAACAGCTTATTAATACCTTATTAGAATTTAGAAAACGTAAGAAAAACCCATGCCTGTGGCGAAAACGGAGCTGTTAAGGCGGCAAGAATAAAATCAAGGTTGCTGACATACTTCCGCGATTCTCGATAACTTGCTCGATACAGGATAAAACCGTTCCGCTTTAGTCAATGCTCTCTGACAACTCATATCTAAGTACTTGATCACATAATGGTAATAATTCACAGCTATGTCGATGTGCGATAATTGTATTCCTCTAAAACAAACGCTTATTTCCGTCATTATTTTAGAGAATGATATAATTATTTAAGAATAAAATTGAGTAAAATTATCATTGTTATCTATCCATGAATTAAACATATAAAATAAAATATTTTCGGTAAAAGTAAATAATATGAGTTAGGAGAATAATACTTTGATTGTGATTGGTAATTTTGAATATACAGTCACAATAGGGACTACACATGTATAACGTTATACACTTTTTGGTGGTTTTCATACATGCCAACCTCCGGCTTTTAGGTAGATTTCGTAAGAAATAACTACCTATTGCAATCGCACCAGTTTATATATCTATCTATCTATCTATATATATATCTCACTTTTTTATGGACACGATAACTTCTATAATTCTTCACCAATCTTCACCAAACTGGTACATAAAATCAAAGGGGATAAAATCTTGGCTAAGTTCGTTAATGGGCAAAATCGGACCAAGGGGGTCGGAATAGGGGGTGTTTTTGTGAAAATCGAAAAAACGCCATAACTTCTTAATTAAAGTAGATATCGAATCGGTTTAAAGTTTATATTACTTCTTAAAAATTGGCCAAAAGTATATGCATGACAGATTTTTGATAAATTTAGAAGTGGGCTCAAGGGGCGAAAAAAACAGGGATTTTGAGAGAAAAAAAAATTCACAACTTCGTCAATTTTCAAGATATCAAGTCCAACTAAATTTTTTGTAAATGTTCTTAAAATTATCTAAAACTTTTGTATTTACAAGTTTTTGATAGGACCAACTTTTACCGATGAAAAAAAATTAAAAACGAAAAGAAAAAGAGCGCTGAAAAAAGAGAAAAATCCATAACTCCGTCAATTTTTAAGGTATCAAATCTGATTAAATTTATTTTACATCTTCTTAAAAATTATCTACTACTTTTATATTAACAAGTTTTTCATAGGACCAATTCGTATAGCAAAAAGAAATTAAACAAAAGTAGGAGTTGGAGAAAAAAACCTCAAATCCAAACTGCTTATATTCTGACTCATTTTTAAATTCATTTTTGATTTTAAACGCATCCAAATGGTAGATCCTCTTATTTAGAAACTGTATAAAGTTACGCATTGGTCAATTTTCTGATAAAGACAGAATATATTTCAAAAAAGGCTACCAAAAAGGGTATTTTGAACAGGATTTACCAAAGTCATCGGGACTAAAAATTTAAGGAAGTATTCAGATAAGAAATTGCGTTTTTTTCGGACTCGTTTTTAAATCCATTTTTCTTCTCAACCGCATCCAATTTGCAGATCCTCTTATTTAGGAACTATATACTGTGACGCATTGGCCAGTTTTTTGATAAAGATAGAATATATTTTTAAAAATGCTGTCAAAGTCAGTATTTCGCACAAAATTTTCCGAAGCAATCATGATTAAAGAATTAAGGATGTATTCAAACAACAAATCGGTTATTTTAAGACTCATTTTTAAATTCAATTTTTTTTTCAAATGCATTCAACTGATAGTTTTTTGTTATTTAGGAACTGTATAATGTACTGTTTTGGTCGATTTTTTAATAAATTCAGAATCTATTTCGAAATATGTTGTCAAAATGGGTATTTGAGCTGAATTTTTCTTAAGATGATTCTGATAAAACCAGTTTTTGCAGAAAAATGAAATTAAAAAATTTTCATAAACAGCCAAATGAAGTTATTAAACTGGGTTTATCTCTAATCATATATATATATATATTTATAATTTTTTTTTTTTTTTTTTTTTTTTTTTTTTTTTTTGAAATGAGCACTTTTTGAAATCTACCTCCGCCTATAGGCCCAGCCGACAGGCATTTTTTTAAAAATTAAACAATTCTACTTCAAACCAGAAAATTATTTAATTAAAATATTTAAATAATTTTCAGACGACTAACTCATCCAATCCCAAACACTTCTAATTAAACTATTTTTCTGGTTCAATGTATGTATTCTTAATTTTTAAAAAGACGGAGGTTGGCAACTCTGGTGGTTTTGGACCATTTTTCACCTCTACCCACCGCCCTAATAATATCTTATCAATGCCATAATTTTTTTTTAATTTTTTGTTCTTTTGTTTGCAGTTATATATTTATTACTTGTATACTTTGTTGATTAAAGTGAAGAGAAGTCATTAAAACATCACTATTGTATGTAAAATAATTTTAAATTACAAAAGAAAAAAAACTGAAAAAAATAGTTACAATGTAAAAGCATTTAATAATAGATTTTTGTTACATAAAGCATTCATCAGTAATTATGTCTTCTTGCCCTCGCATGAGAAGGGGGGGGGGTGGAGGGGGGGGGGCAGAAATTTATCAACAAAACAAGAATCAACTTTCTTTGTCCTTTTTTTTTGTCTAATAAGCACAAGTATCTTTCAAACAAACTTCATAGCTGGTTTCTGGAGTAGCCAATTATATCTCACTCTTTGCAACAAATTTTGCTATTTGAGAAATGGCTACAATTTAACACGGTTTTCATTCCTCTACCGATCACAAAAAGTAGAAGACAGTGCAGAAAATTTTTAAGTTAAGACATTTTTACAGCAAGGGTGCGATATGTGCATACACATATGACAGCAGAATGGGAATGCAAATCGTCACCTGAGGATAAATAATAAGGTTCTGTCTGTTTGAAAAAAACAGACAAAAACAGACAGTTTTGAAAAAAAAAATGACTTACCGATATAGAAATGTTCTATTTGTATCTATGAAGGCATTTCTGGATTAAAACAATGTCATATTATGATCGTAAGATCATATGTAAATTATATATAACATCATTTTTATGCGAAAATGCCTCCATAGATACAAATAGAACCTATATATCAAAAGTCAATTTTTTCAAAAACACAGGTAGAACTTTGTTATTCACGAAATGTTTAGGTATTCTACATTTTGGAATTAAATAATATAGCCATTTAATGATTTTAATAATAACTTTGTATTTTTATAAAGATAGCAGACAACTTTGATCTTAGAAGAAATTGTAAACAAAAAAAGAAAATTTTCATATAAAAAACAAATTACAATAAAAGATAAAACTTTGTTCTATCAAAAATGATAACGGCCCCACCAATGGCAGAGAGGTTCAGAAATCTCAACTGGTAGACGGCAGGTGCTGGGTTCGAATCCAATCGCGGCTGTCGGCCTAACCGTTCGGAGTTTTCGTGGTTTTCTTCGAACCTTGCGTGAATACGGGTTAGGTTCCCTTAGAAAGACCCCCACGAAGGGCACTCTCCCCTGGTTCTATATGCCTAGCGTAGATAATCGGACCACAAAAATAAACTAAACAAAAAATGATAATGGTATTAAAAGAAATCCCTCGTCTGCCCAAAAGTGATAATGATGACGTTATGTATGCAAAGTCCCGTAGCAACATCTGTTCTGATAAATAGTTTTCCACTCAGTTTATAAAGTCTTCTCTAGAATGTTTTTGTTGTTAAAGTTGGCTTTTAAGCGCACACGTAATTATTATATTGATAAGGGAAACGGTGAATCGTAATATTTTAGAGAATAAGATAAATTTTCTTATGAATTGTAATATATCTTAATTACTCAAATAACTTCTGATTCATTTCCTACTCTTAATTTAAATACAATAGATAGAAAATTTAACTATGATAAAAAGTTTATTAAATCCAATAGATTTTTTAAATCACCAGATTTTAAAAGATTCCCCTTTTATATAAACATTTTAATAAAAATTTTATTTTACTTAAGAAAGGTGTTATAATAATTAAAAATAAAAATAAAAATTATTATATTAAAAAATTATTTTTAATTATTATAACACCTTTCTTAAGTAAAATAAAATTTTTATTAAAAAGGAAATTTAACTATAAACGTATGCTATTATACTACTGGATTTCAAAAACTTTTTTATGTTATTGTAATACATCAAACAGTGCAACTGTACATTAACAACTGAGACAATTAAAGTTCTATTATAAATCAAATTTTTTAAAATTCTCATAAACAACAGTTTTATCAGAAACGTGTACGTTAGGCTATATTCCAATGTTATATAAAGGTAGTTTTGTCTAACACAATTTATAATATTTTGCTCTTGTTGGCGTCATACGTTATCTGAATTTCTCATCTATTTGAACACCAATTTTTAAAATTAGTGCCGTGCACCATCTGGAGATTGCAGGAGCAAGAACGTTCTAAATTGCGATTTTTCTTATACAGCAAGGGATAGCACTTTAAAATTAGGCATGGTAGTTATATATAAGATCTAAAATTTATCCAAGAATTAAAAAAAATTTAAAATTTCAAAAGGGGGAAAATTGCCCGAAAGCGTTCTAAAAAGTCATAAATTACAATTTCTGTACAATCTCAGGAAATGTCAAACAGATTTCAAAAGTAATGGCTGCAAATTGATGGTGACTATCGCTACTCTAATATAGACTTTATTTTTTATTGCTGTCACTACCACCTGGAAGTTTCAAGAGTAAAAAATGTTCTAATTTCATTTTTTGTACAATTGAAGGCTTTAACCCTTTGTAATTTGACATGGTAATTATTTAAAGGATGCAAATGCTTTCAAAGAATTGCTGAAAGAAAATTCTAAACTTAAAATTATGAAGAGATGAAAAAGCCGTCTAAAAGCATTCTAAATTACAATTTTTATACAACCTTATGAAATAACAAATCGATTTAAAAAATAATAGTTGCAATTTGATAGTGGTAAAGCCTGTTCAAATATAAGGTATATTTTATGTCGATTGCTATTACCACCAGAGCAAAAAACATTCTAAATTGCGATTTGTGCGATACTAAAAAGGCTAGAAACTTTAAATATGGCATGGTAGTTACTCATAAAATATAAATGTCCTCAGGGACGTAGTGGAGAGTACACGCGGGTATACGCCTTATACCTTCTGGATTTTTTCAAGGAACACCATATACCCTCTGTTTCTCAAGAAAGCTATAGTATATACACTCTAGGGTATACTCGAACGTACACTCTCTGCTTAGAGAGTATACTCTCTGTTTATTTTACGACTACATCCCTGAATATCCTTTAAGACTAAGAACAGTCGAAAGTAAATTCGAAATTTAAAAGTTGTGAAGCGAAGGGAAGGAGTTAAAGGCGTTCTAAAATATTACTAAATTACGATTTCTATACAATCTCAGGAAATAATAAGCCGATTATAAAAATAACGGTTTCGAATCAATGGTGACAATTTCCAAAGGCTATATTTTATGCCGGTGCCACTATTACTTGGAGTGGGCAGAAACAACAAACGTTTCAAAATTAATGGTGACAGTCCCTGTTTCAACTTAGGCATTTTATGTTGATGCTACTATACCCCTAAAGAGATGATAAACCCTTAGACAAGAAATTTGATATTTGAAATGATGGTTAATAACGGTTTAAGATGTAAATGAATGCTATGAAGATGGTTTCTAAACAAAACAACCAACAATTAACTAACCAACAATTTAAGTGCAGAACCTATGTAATCTGAATTTGATATACAGTGTAAAGACTATTTTATAAATTAAAAAAAACAAAGAAATACACCAAGAAAAATCCTCGGTCAGCCCCATTTCATTTTGTTTTTAATATTATTAATATTTTTTTTTCAAAATGTTATGCACTCTCTTCCCCCCCTTACACACTGAAAATTGAATAGTTTTAATTGTATTTACAAATGGCACAAAATACGATTTAATCATAGAAATGTTTCTGAAGTATTCTGAAATTTTGATCATTTTACATAAATGATTTTCGTGAACACTGATAAAAAGATATAACCTAATTAATCTAAGAAATACATCATGAATAATGATCATAGATGTAGTTGAGGGGGACATGTCGGCATGTATATCCTTATATCGTCTGTCTACATGTCTAAAAAATTTCGCATGCTCTCAACTTCTAAAATAAGTCTAAAACAAATACTCTGGCAATAAATTTTCATGACTTTAGCGTACCTCTTTTTTTACGTTAACAGAGCTGGTAAGGTTAAAACTAATATTACAAAATATTACGTTTAATTACAACTCCCAACATATTCTTTTTTAGCACCTCTTCTCATCACAAAGTAAATAAATAGATACATTACTTTTATATTAAATTATAAATTGCGTTTTTCCCCAAATCATTTATTTTTTCCTTTTTTATAGTAATGTTTTTTGCAGTGCAGATTTAATTTATCTAATCAAAATTTTATGTAAAATATCATAAAAAATGTTATTATTATACAAATTACAGATAGTTTTTATAAAAAAAACAATGTTTTTGGCCATGTATCCCGCAACTCAGATTTAGAACTCTACCTGAATGATATAGATGCTCTATTCGTTAACGAATAGTAAGCATGAGTAATTAACACTTATAATAAAAAAAAACAGATTTGTATTTGACTTAGTATCCTATTTGTATCAAATTTGGGAAATTTGTTTGGAAAGAACAAAAGTATTAAAAAAATCTTGAATAGAAACATTTTATTTTTCACTTTCACTTTTCTATTTTTTCATGTTTTCACGCAAATATTGCAACACATATTATGCATTGAGCAGATCTGGTGTAGCCATTCCAAAAAAAAAAAAAAAAAAAAGTCGAAAGCATTTTTTTAATAAGCCAATATACACGATTTTAAGCTAATCGCACAGTTCTAACGTGATGGTGGAACTTATACAGTGCAAAAAAACTCAACTGGTCAATTTACCCTTCTTTTACCTATTATAATTACTTAATGCAGCGAATTCTATTCTTACCTCTAAGAAATACCCAAAAGAAACATTATAACCAAACAGTTTCATTTTATAATAATACTAGTTACTTTTAAGATAATATATTCAAGAACACATCTAATTAAAATTTTATGAATAGAGAATATCATGAAAAAATTACGGTATTCCACTTCAAGGTTAAAATGTATATTGAAGTCGTGGTAATCGTTTGTGATGAAAAATCTTGGAATGAAACTGTTAAAATTGAATCACGAAAACGTCTAACTATTCCATTTAGATAATTTGAAATGGTTATGAGACGTGAGCTAACATTTATGAAAAATTATCTCTCTCTGTTTACTTTATGTCTGAATCTAAACAATGCTAGTCATCAATGACGTCACGCCGTCTAGCAGATAATTCTAAGGACAAGAGAAAGAAAGAAAAACTATTTGAAATTGGTCTAGCTTAGACAGGAGTGAAGGTATCATACGTACCTGCTAATTTTGATCGTTTAGATACAAGACTGCAAGGACAAACTCTACTTCCGTTTAGGAGTTTCTTATTAGATCTTTTTTTCCACCCTGTTTTCATGAAACAGAAAGAAGAAGAAAGCTATTTGCCTGTATATCTGTGTGAATTGAAGGACAGCCAGGTATTTTTTTTTTCTGCTCTTGATATTAATTTGAATCTTGTCAGAAACTGGTTAAAATATAACCGAATCAAAACTGTGGTTTATCTGAGATACAGCTTTGACTCGCCCACACTGTTTTATATATTTTTAAAAAAGTGTCGAAAAAAAATTATGGGTTTAACCTTTTTTGTGAAAGATACAAATTTTGAAAGCCAATCTCTGCCAGTTGTTCATGATTTGTTTAACTTGTTTTAGTTGCGAATATAATAATAAAAAAAATAACAACTGCATTGCATCGCGTTATGAAATTCAATGTTTTTTAGTTTATTTTCTGTTTACAATAAATAATAAAACATTTTCATTGAAGAACGAATTTTGAATGAAGGTAAGAGTCTCAAGAATTTTAAAGGAAATGTTGTACTCTTCAGAAAAATAGAGGCATAGTTTAGACTACCCTTGAAGATATCCGTTATGTTTGTTCTTTTTTATATTCTTTTCTATTCTATAAAATTTGATGTCGATATTCTGTTTGTATAATAGTCAATTGAAGCGGGTACTGGCAATATGTCATACTGTTTTATCGAAGACATTGGTATATCTCTTTAAATATATACATATATATGTATATTTATATATGTATGCTTAAAAATATGTGGTACTAAAGAGCTCGAAAAAAAATTTACATTTCACCTTTTTGTAAAAGATAAAATTTTTGAAAACTAATGTTCTTGTTTGTCTCTCAAGTTGTTTTGCATTGATTGTGAATTTAATGAGGCTTATGAAATTGCCTAGTTCTTCTTCTTTTTTTATAGTTTATTTGCTAAAATTACAATAATAAGACAGCAATAGAAAATCTTCCTTAAATAAAGTAGTTATAGTAAAAGTAAATATCTGATAGAAAAAAAGAAATGCTTTATCCTTTGGGAAATATCCTTTACGAAAATAAGATATACAGGGTTAACAAGAAATAAGTTGCCGAATTGTTGTTCTACAATGCATTCTATTTTTAAACGAAATAAAATTTGAACTGCAGATAATTCAAATGATAAACTTGACAATCATTTTAAAAAATAAAATATAAAAATAAATAAATATACAAAAGTTCGCCAGTAGAACACTACAATACACATAAAACAATTAATATGCTTTATAAATATTAAATAATATTAAAAAGTAAAAATGGTCTGTAAAAATGCAAAATCCGTTGTAAGGGTTTTCGTACAGTGGAATACGGCACATCCAATACTTGGAAAACAACTGATCATTCTAGTTCATATACTCACAATAGAGATCTGCACGAGCCGGGTTCGGGCCGGACTCGGGCCTTAATTTTCTCCTGGAGTGTCGGGCCGGGCCTAACATATTTTTTTCCGTACGAAGCCAAGACCGATTTCCTTCTTCCTAGTTTTCACGGACCAAAATAATCAGTTCCTGTTAAATCATCCCGTATGAAAATCCTTTCCTCGTCGAGGCCAAGTCTGTTCATAAATCAGTAAAATTTGGCTTGGTCCAAAAATTTTTGAAAAAAAAGGCATATACTTTTAAGTCGTTATTATTCTACAATTAAACATTAGAATTTATTCTATTTAAAGAATCGTAGATTACTAGGCTTATTAAAATAGAGTTAAACACGTGAAAAAAAACATGATTTTGACGGATTTTTTTTTTAATTGAAAGCCGCAAATTTCTTTTAAACTGTTCATCCATGCAAAATGAATACAATACGTTGGAAAAATATATTAAACATTTACATCTGATAAGAAGGGAACATATTTTTTTCTTTCCAATACGATTCCGTCTTAGAAGATGTTACTTTTACCATTTACCATTTTTTAGATTTTTATGAATCCGTTACATGGAATATGGATTAATAATACTAATGATAACAGAAACATTTACATACTGATGGAAACATCCATCACGTATGGATCACAAAAGGATAATAAAATGAATGGGGCAATTTTACTCAAAATGAAATGTGAAATCATCTGGGTGGTCTAAGAGAATTACAGGGTACACTTGGTAATAAAAGTTTATGGGCCTCAGAATTCAAAACAACATCATCGTAAAATCGACTTTCTATGTCAAGACAATTTACGATGGGCAATAAAAGAATTTAGGATAGGTCTTCTGACATGGAAAAGTTTCATCTTACCCCCACGTAGTTTTTAAGGGAGGCGAGTACGCCCCTCACCCAATAATCACGAAATCCAGTGTATCGTGTTCTCCAATAAAAGTTTAACAGTTTGGCACCTCCCTAAAAAGGGGTCGAAAAAACAGAGTTTGTTTTTTCGAGTGGTCAGTTGCTAAAAAATTTTCGACGTGCTTGTGCTCAGGTGAAGCAATGGATATTTTGTTTTGCAGTGTGCCAAAGGAGGATATCCTACGTCCAAAATTATCTTGATGGAAGGCAACTGGTTGGCAAGTAAATTTTTTTAATATATCTCCCCATATATAAATTGAAATTGTAGTCAGCTGCAAAATGGGGATTTCTGCAATTATTATTATTATTATTATTATTAACAATAATGTTATTCTAGAGAAATTTAAATTATAAATTCTTTCGGCTGATATTTTCACCATGATGTATTTTGTTTGTTTAATGCAAAGTTTTGTATATATTGTAAACAAATTTAATGTTTAATTGTTAACTAATGCAAGAGAGTTTATTCATTTAGAAGGAAAGTGTGTTTATTTACTTGATTTCCATTTATGCGTAATTATTTGAATTTATTGCTTATTTCATTTTACCTTCTAATAATAATAGCGTAATCGCTATAATCTCACAAGGAAAAGTTTTTCAAAAATCACAACGCAAACATATTTTTTTTTAGAAAATTAATTAAATTTCGTACCTTTTCCCAGAGAAACGATCACAGCTTTTTTAATTAATAGCATAATCTTTAGTGGAATTATTATTTTTTTAGGTATAATTGATCAAGAAGAATTAATTTAATGATTCTTTACTCATTTAACGGATTAAGTCTATTTCTTTCCAACACATACAACAAACAAAAGTTCATTAAAATCACAAAAATCGCAGCCGACGGCACTCCTGCATAAATAGAGATTATAAACATGAAAAAAAAAAGACTAAGCTAAGTTTTTTTGGTCTGAACTTTTCCGTAAGAGTAAAGATCAATGTTCTGTAGAATTTCACTCGGGCTGGGCCAGGTTAGGGCCGAATTCCTAACTTTTTTCCGGGACAGGCAGACCTCAGGCCGAAATTTGAACTTTCCGGCCGGGCCGAATTTTTTTCTATGGATAGGGCTGGGCTCGGGCCTGGAAATTTCGGCCCGTGCAGACCTCTAACTCACACTGCCAAGCGGAGACTGCCAGAAGAAAGTTTCCCACTTCAGATGGCCCAAGATTCTATTCTATTGGTCCAAATGAAATGAAAGTTTGAAATACAGATAACTGAGTTTATGCGTTTGACATTTATTAGATAAAAAACTTTCCAACAGAAAGTTGGTACGTTTTGGTTTTGGTTGGTAAGCTGGTAAGTTTTTGGCGACACCGGTTGGTAAAAGTTCACCAACAGATGTCGCTGTAACACAAATGGTATTTATTTGCATATGTTGAAAATGTGAATTATTATTTGCGTTGCAGCGTATGCCTATTAGTATTATTCTTTAGTTAAAACGAAAACGGATTCTGAACGAGCATTAGTTACTTTTCTGCACAACATAGCTATATTGCAAGAAAAAGAGCTACTGGTAAAATTGTTCAAAACCAAGAGAACTCCGTTGTAACTATAAAAGAATTCCGCCGTATAAAGCAGATACGACGGGTTCGAGGTCCAGTGTCTCCATATGCCCTACGCGAAATGATAAAGAAACACGAAATAACTAAACAACTGTTTCCATACGGGCATACTTAAAAAAAAATATGAAAAAAATATAGAATGTTCTTTTCATGAGGATATATACGGAGAATAGGAAGGAGGAAATATGGAGTGAGTTAAAAATTCCTCTTTTTCCCTGATTGACTTTAAGGCATCAGAAAAGCTCAGTCCACATTTTCACCAAACAAAAATTTGGGTTATTTCGTGAGCTTTGCAGATCATCTGATTCCATTTATTTTCTACAACATTTTTAGATTGAAAATATTTTCCAATTTTTGCTGTAATATTTTTTTAGATTGAGCTCTACTTTTCTCCCTGGTTCCACCAGTATTTTATACGATTAAATAAGGCGAAGATAGTTACAAGAAAATGCTGGCATGCAACATAATTGTTTCTTGAATTTAGCGAGTATATATGGTAATGCTTGAAAGAAATATTGCATCTTGACCAAGAAAAGATTTATAAGTAACATAATCTCAGTAGAGAATTGAGGGTACAAGAGTTACTATTTTTGAAAGCTAAATGTGACATGCAATGCATTTGCTACTTTCTTGAATTGGGGAATTCCTGAATCACTATTCGGATTTAGTCTATATATCGCGTTTATGAAATAACCATCAAATAAACAGCCTTCGTTGACTGATAATTTTCTATTTTATTACAAGCCTACTTTCACCATACAGAAAGTTAGAGATTTTGCATTAATAGTTTAATTAATGTTAATGAATTACTGTTTTTAGGTGCGTTCGTAATTATGTAAATACGTAGCACCTATTGTTGTCGCTCAGTCCGTCCGTCCGTCCGCATATAATAACGAAAAAATTACCCAACCGAATCGTTTGAAATTTAAAATACATAATTATAACATAATTTAATCGAGTCATTTCAAATTTTAAGAAAATCGGATGGATAGATCAATTACAGGGAGAATCAAAAGGATTCCGTTACATTACGGTCAATGAGGAAAAAAGTTTCAAATGTATTTTAATCGTTTGAAATTTAAAACATATATATATTGAGTAATTTTGTCGAGTCATTTCAAATGTTATGAAAATCGGATGCATGGATGAATTACAGGGACAATCAAAAGGATTCCGTTACATTACGATCAATTGGGAAAAAAATTTCAAATGCATTTTAATCGTTTGAAATTTAAAACATTTAATTATTACATAATTTTATCAAGTTATTTCAAATGTTATGAAAGCCGGATGCATAGATCATTTACAGGGACAATCAAAAGTATTCCATTACATTACGGTCAATGAAGAAAAAAAAATTCAAATGCATTTTTATGATGTTACACTCATTCGAACATAATAGATTTGGCATGAATCTATGAAGTATATACTAAAATATGCATTCTGTACAATCTGTGATGCAAAGAATTTTTATTATTAAATTACAGGGCCACACAAAAGTATTCCACTACATAATGCTATACTGGGAAACATTGTTTGGGGCGTGTTTTAATTATACTCAACTATTTCACATTTTATGAATAAGATAACATAGGAGATCAGACAGAAATAATAAGATCTCAATTAAACTTCCCTTTAATTGAGACAATTTATTATAACGTACATTTTAAACATATTACTTACTTTACACCAAACATGATGGCAACTAAGTTGCCACTAAAAATGGTGTTTATTTATACCATTTGATAGTTGGTGACTCATTACACCAATTTACAAGTGGAATTTCATTACACCACTTGGGGTGGCAACTTAGTTGCCACCCTTTTTGATGTAAAGTAAGGGAGTTTTTTTTTTACAGTATATATACAGGGTGATTCTAAATTTTTTTTAATAAAAGAGAGGTGATAGTACACATAAAGACAAACAATAATAAATGGGAGACCAATGGTCCAAAACGTTTTCCAAAGGAGATAGCCGCCATTAAAGTTTAGGGACCAACATTTCAAATAAACATAAAAAACGGAAAAATCGGTCGATTGATTTGCGGTTTTCACTAAAATTATTCTTTATGTCGGCATTTTCTTGAAATTAAATAATAAAGATAAATTTCAAAAAATGCCGATAGAGGGCGCTTTAGACTTTGGAATAACGAACAACTATTTTTTGCCGGTATTTTTTGCATCTCATGAAATGTTTTCGTAAGCTTAGAGTCAAACTTAAATTTTGAGCTCAAAATCTGAAAGTGGGAGTGGTTAAGTAGCACAAACTGAACTGTGTTCAGAGGGTTCAAATTTCAAATGATTAAAAAAAACGGAGAAATTGGTTAATTGATTTGCAGTTTTCCCTAAAACTATTCTTTATGTCGATATTTTCTTAAAAATAAATTATAAAGATAATTTTCAAAAAATGCCGATAGAAGGCACTTTAGACTCTGGAGTAAGGAACAACTCTTTTTTGGCTTTATTTTTTGCATCTTATTAAATGCTTTCGTAAGCTTAGACTTAAATTTTGAGCTCAAAATCTGAATAGTTGGGAGTGGTTAAATAGACAAACTGAACTGTGTTCAGAGGGTTCAAATTTTAAATGATTATAAAAAACGGAAAAACTGGTCGATTCGTTTGCGGTTTTCGCTAAAACTAATTTTTAAATGAGCATTTTCTTGAAAATAAATTTTCAAGATAAATTTCACAAAATGCCGATAGAGGGCGCCTTAGACGTTGGAGTAGCGTACAACTATTTTTAACTGTTATTTTTTAATCTCCATTAAATGCTTTCAAATGCATAAAATTAAATTTTAGGCTCAAATTCTGAATCGTTGGGAGTGTTTAAGTAGCAAAAAATTGAATTGTGTTCGTGGAGGGGGGAGGGTTAAATTTCAACTCCTGAAGACACGTCAATTTGTGCTACTTAATTACTTCTAATTATTCAGATTTTGAGCTCAAAATTTAAGTTTAAATCTAAGCTTCTGAAAACATTTAATAATTTTTTGAAAGCATTTAATTAGAACAAAAAAAAATAATGGTTAAAATTAATTATTGGTTACTCTGAATTTTAAGGCGCCTTTTAATGGAATTTTTTTAAAATTTATCTTTAAAATTTATTTTCAAGAAGATACTGACTCAAAGAATAGTTTTATTTTAAACCGCAAACAAATCGACAAATTTTTCCATTTTCTACAATTATTTTAAATTTGAACCCCCCCCCCCCCCCCGTCCTTAAACACAGTTCATTTTGTGCTACTTAACTACTCCCTACTATTCAGATTTTGAGCTCAAAATTTAAGTTTAAGTCTAAGCTTCCGAAAACATTTAATGAGATGCAAAAAATAACGGCAAAAAATAGTTGTTCGTTACTCCAAAGTCTAAAGCGCCCTCTATCGACATTTTTTGAAATTTATCTTTATAATTTATTTTTAAGAAAATACCGACATAAAGAATAGTTTTAGTAAAAACCGCAAATCAATGAACCAATTTTTCCGTTTTTTTATAATCATTTGAAATTTGAACCCTCTGAACACAGTTCAGTTTGTTCTACTTAACCATTCCCACTTTCAGATTTTGAACTCAAAATTTAAGTTTGACTCTAAGCTTACGAAAACATTTAATGAGATGCATAAAATACCGGCAAAAAATAGTTGTTCGTTACTCCAAAGTCTAAAGCGCCCTCTATCGGCATTTTTTGAAATTTATCTTTATAATTTAATTTCAAGAAAATGCCGACATAAAGAATAATTTTAGTGAAAACCGCAAATCAATCGACCGATTTTTCCGTTTTTTATGTTTATTTGAAATTTTGGTCCCTAAACATTAATGGCGGCTATCTCCTTTGGAAAACGTTTTGGACCCTTGGTCTCCTATTTAATATTGTTTGTCTTGATGTGTACTATCACCCCTCTTTTATTGTAAAAGAAAATTTGGAATCACCCTGTATAATTATACGCGTATAATGACACATCTCTCACAAGCATACATGAATAAGTATGAAAGTGCATAAGCTTCAAACAAAAACAAAAATAAATAATACTACTACTTTCATCTTTTATTACTTTATGACAACCAATAATCATAAGCATTTATTAATAATTAATTAACAATGCAATTAATAATCGAGAACAGATTAAAAAATGTATATGTATTTTTTTAATATACACATCACTCCAGTTATTTAGTATTTCTCATTGAAACTTATCGAAATAAATTACTTAAAAGTTTGGTTTTTAGGAAACTAACATTAAATAAATTGTAATAAAAAACTAGTCGTTGGGGGCCACCGTAATACTTACCCATTATAGATATGCATATGAAAAAAAAAAAAAAAAAAAAAAAAAAAAAAAAAAACACGTGAAAACTATTTATACAATGCATTGCAATTCCATCCAAAACTCTGCCATCTCCTCGCCTCCCAGCGAATGCTTTGAAATAGCACCCTTGTTTAAGGTACCTATCTTTTTCTCCCAAGTTAGCTGGTGCTCTGCGTCACTGACCAAAGTTTTTTATTTTCCTATAAAATAAAATGCAATTAATTCATCAACGACACGGACCAAAGCTTTTTATTTTCATATAAAATAAAATGCAATTAATTCATCAACGACACGGAATGATAGATCTTTCTGAAAGAGCACTCGAAATGCTTCTGCAGTTTCAAACTAAAAAAATTCCCTTACTGTGGAACTTTTAATGAGTAGCTGAAAAGAATCATATGTGTGTGCATTTGCCTTTAATTTGATCCCACATCTTGAATCATCCATGACTGATATCATAAACAATAAAGTTCAAAGCAATAAATAAAGAGTGTCTCATTCGGGCGGAAATAGCTCAAAGTCATGTTGAAAATTTCCAAACGAAGAGACGAAATTTCTGGAATTCAGATATTTTCGGCTGAGTTTTAGTACAGCCAAATTTTCAGCAGCATTTTCACAAAATTCGAATTTTCGATGAAACTCAGATTTTGAACCGAGATCGAAACCGAAGCCGAATTTTCGGTCTATTTTTAATTAGAAATCTGTACGTACTAGGCCGATGCTTAATAGACTGCAAGCGCTTAAATTTCTGGCCTGGCTCGTACAAAGTAAATTAAAAGCCCGTCCAATATAAAAGTTTAAAGTTTGGCCTGAGCTCGGCCTGGCCCATACAAAAAAAAAAAAAAAAAAAAAAAAAAAAAAAAAAATGGCCCGTTTTGGAAAAACGACTGAATTTCTACAAAATATAGATTTTTACGTCTATAAAATTATACGAAATTGTTTTGCACGAGGAGTTTGGATTTTCAATGAATGACCCGATGGAACAGGATTTTCATTTTAATAGAAGTGCTCTTGGCTCTAACAGTTTTTTTTTTATAAATCGCGATTTGTTTATAAATGTTTGAATTATCATGGATATCGTTAATCGATATTACATGTACTGGAGACTTAAAAATCAGAAAAATGCTACACATTAAAATACTCTAAGATGGAATCGCACAGGAACGAAAATATGCTTTCTTGTTGAGTTTTCTTCTTCGCAGGTGTTAATGTATTATATCCTTTTCTGAGATTCTATTATATTCATTTTGCATGGATCAACACATTTTTCTGTTTAAAAGAGGATTACATCATAGGCAGGTTCTTATTCAAAATTTTTACTACATGTAAATCTTATTGCTTAGAAATCTACTATTCTTTAAAAATAATAGTTTAAAGTTTAATTGTAGAATAAACTGTAATCTAAACATATAAAAATATATTTATTGCAAAAATTTTTGGACTGGGCCAATTTTTACTGATTTTTAAATAAACCAGGCCATACAAAGAGAATGATTTTCATGCAGGCTTAGTCGGAATCGGAAATTAAAATTTCAATCCGTGCAGTTTTTAGGAAGAATGAAGCCAGACTCGGCTCGGTATCGAAAAACAAGTTAGACCCGACCTAAAAACAGTGAAAACCAGGCTTGGTCGACCCGAAAGAAAAAAGGCTCGTACAGACCTCTAGCGTGGCTTATCCAAACGCACGAGTTCTGGGAAATTTTCTTCATTAAACTCTGGGCGAGCTTAATTTTATTCGAAGTTTCAGACTAAATTTTATTTTTTGAAAGTTCGTTCGGGTCTGAAAGAGCGGGACGGATATTAAAAGCTATTGTACATTTTTTTTTCTGCGGATTTTGACCGAACCAGGACTGTATTTTATTCTTCCCGTTCCGTGTCGGGCGATATATATATATACATATATATATATATATTCATGGGTGATGTCATAGTAACGACCACGTTTATTAGAGGAAAAATGAACGATGAACAATTTTTATTTTGGTTTTTCTTTTTTTTTTCTTTATTATTTTATATGTGTTTTCTAAATAAAAGGTGAAATATGTTGAGGAAAGATACTTTGACAAAGGACTGTGAATACTATTGCCAGGTCTATTGTTATAAAAAAACGGGGGCATCACTCTTCAAAATTTGGACATCCTAATATCCTATGCACTACTAAAACTGTTAAAATGGAACTAGTGCAATGTAATCATGCTTTAAATTGAAAAAAATTGCAATTTCGGCTAACACAGTAGAATGGAGGTATAAGGAAACAGCATATTGGCTAAGATTTAATCCTGTATAAAACTGAAATTTTATCCTATCCTTTATCTTTTCATCTGAACAGGTTGTTGTATTATGCACTAATTTCCTTTCTTTGAATTGAATGAATGCATTTGTACGGGGTAAAAATAATTAGTCAAATTACAGTTTTTGAAATAAGTAAAAGTAGTTTTATGGCTTTGTAAATACTGACTTTATAAATACTTATGCCTTTATAATATTTTATTTCGTATACTCTTAAAAAAAAATTTCACCGAGAATAAAAAATACAACCAGTAACGTGCCGGAACGCACCTGTGATTGGAATGGATTTTCCTTTTCTTTTAAGAAATTATTTGGTATTTTGATAGTAAAATTTCAAGAAAAAAATTTGGATTCGGTTCACGAACTTTAAACGTTTAGGGAGAAAATACAGATACGTAAAAAAATCATTTTCAATTACAAAAAGTAGCAAGTAGCGACGCTGCTTAGTTACTAACACACTCCTGTGATTCGACGAAAATACAATTTTAGATATTGGAGGAATTCATGTAATTTTTGAATTAAATTAACGAATTTTTTGTATATTTGAGGAAAATGTGCAGATCAAAGCAGATTATTTTCAGCTATGAAAACAATAATAAAAATAATGAAAAAAAAAAAAAAACTCTTTCAATATACATTTTTTTTAGAGAGTATATTGATCGAATGCAGAAAGTGTGGTTTTTCCAAATTATGATAAGATAAAAATGCAAATCTTACAATAAAACTGAAATACAAAATTCCCATGAAAAATGTAAGTGAAATGAAAACTTGTAAAATACCTGACAATCTAAAAAGGCATTATTTTAATATTAGTCTAGATGATATTGAAAGAAAGAAAGAAAAAAAAAACTTCATGCTTGTTTCGAAAAAACGAAATATAACTACTAATTTATTATCTAAAAAACTTCAAACTAATAATATAATCAAATTAAAATCTTCAAGTAAATAGTAACACCTAGTTATTACTACCGCCATGCATGATTCGAGTAATGCTCGACTTGACAAACATTTTTCAAACCTGAAATTCGATTTTAAAAAGAAAATACGAAAATAAAAAATCAATCCATAATTTAAAACAATTACAGAAAAATAGCCTATAATCATATCTCCAGGATCAATTTTATTTTTCTGGTGGGGGGGGGGGGGATACTAAAATAATACTTTTGACTTTTCTATGGAAATATCAGGCATACCCGAGTCGACTCAGAAGAAATAATACTCTAATCCAGGCCTGTCCAACCTTTTAATAAGCAGGGGCGCAACTCAGCTTTTGGCAAACAGTGAAGGGCGCCATTATTAAAATGGCTCAAAACACGCAGCAAAATTATCTACGGGTACTAGTAATGATATATATATGCAAATTTATTTCGCTATATTTCGCTATTATAGAATACATAAGGCCCTTATGGATATGAAATAATACCATGTGAAAAATATCTTCAAAATAACTATAAATCATGGTAAATTTCGATTATACGTTTTTCTTCGAAGGGATATATATGTATATATTTTTTTGTTTGGAGCCAGAAAACTAAATCTCGCATATTCATTCAGATAAAAATCGTACATTAAAATAAAATGGTAACCATCGATATTGTTAGATTTTTGGGGGAGCAAAAATATTGATTTATTTTAAAGGTGTACATTTGCGGTGTACATATGAAAAGTACAGAATAATAGACAGGCGCGATATAGTGATCAATCTATGGGACGTTCTAAAGAGAGCCTGGAAGAGAATGGAAATAATTTCGCATGATATTAGAAATAAAAAAAAAATTACATAAAATTTCAAAGTTCTGAGAAAAGAAATGACAGACCCTTTCCCGTCTTTAAAACAGGTAATGGGCCAGCGAAAAAACATAAATTTTTTATGCAGGAAATACTTTTGAATGGGTTTTAAAAATATCTTATGCAAACATAAAAGATTTTTAATAAAGCTTGCTTTAAAAAGGAATTTTATTCTTCAAAAAAAATGCTAGTGACATGCAATCTTCAAAAGGGCGCCAAGAAAACTTGCAAAGGGCGCCATGGCGCCCTCGGGCGCCGCGTTGGACAGCCCTGCTCTAATCTAACACAAACCGAAAAAATAAAAATAAAAAATACTAATCAACCAAATCAACAACAAAAAATTTAGAGCCAATGACCAACACGTCCGGTAGAATCTGATTATCTGATCTGATGTAGAAGTTGTTACTATAGATACTGTTTCCCGTACTTTACAAAAAAGTATGCATGTAAAAAATTATTTTCAATTTCTCATCTATTATTAAATATATTTTTATAAAATGAAGTTTTATTGTAGATTGAAATTACTGAACAAGAAAATAAATTTTAGCTCGATGCTATGTTAATTTGAATAATAACTGATTTAAAAACTCCTCTTTGTTCACTTATTTATTATTAAAAAAAAATATATATATATGCGCCAAACATTATATAAATATGTAAGTGTTAGAAATTAAAAAAGTGTTCACTAAATAAATATGTCCATTTTTTTTAGAAATGTTCATTATAAAGATTTTATTGCATGTAGATTTTTAACCTGAATAATAACTTGCACATTCTTTTGAATTATCGGATGTATTCTAGCCCGAACCGCAAGAGTTAAAATTCAATACGAACCCCAAAACAATGAATGTCAAACATATTCTAACCCTATTTCCAAGTCCTAAATCTTAATCCGTATTTAAAAGTAATATCACTGAATCGAACCGCGGATTACGCGAGTCTCCAAAAGAAGTCTGCACGGGCTGAAATTTTCAGCCCCAAGACAGGCTGGAGAATGCCGGGATATTCCTATGATTTGAAGAAAATTTTCTATTATTTTAAGAAAATTTCTGTCCTCTGACAGGAGAATTTTTGGTTATTTTGGACTTAGGTTTCGTAATTTTGACTTATTTTTAGATAAAAAGGATTTAAAAATTCCGTTTCTAATACGAAAAGTTTCTAAATGGTTAAGTTGCTTGAACATTCATGTAATCTGACAAATATGCTGCTTTAGTTGAGAGTATTTCTGGTGGAAATTGGTTTTTTCTGTTAACATGGGTAGGGATAACAACGGTCAAAACAAAGCTCAAATCTCACTGTTTAAACGAAATATAAACAAGGAAAAAATTAGTTCAATTCACAGATTATTTTGAGAGCGTCAACCTGCACAGATTTAGTTATATGTCGAGTACGAAAATTCTATATCTATTTAACCAGTTGTTTAAGAATTTAGATGACCCAAACTCGACAAACGCCAACCTAAAACCGACAAGATTGAAAGCGAACCCAATCCCAGTCCGAAACTGGAAAAAACAAATTCGTTTTGTAATTTAATAACGGAAAAGTAGTCTGCAATTTCCCCTTTAATATTAATTATAATTTTTATGTACAAAAAACAATAGATTTGTTTATGTACTAGGTTGTATTCAAATAATAGTTGGAATCGAGTAAAATTGAACCCATCCACTAGAAATAATTAAACATTAAAGTTATCCCGACTCGAAAAATTAAAATCAATATGAACCTTTCCGAAAGCTTATTAACTTTGGCCAGATCCGACACAAATTGCCAATCGGGTGTCTTAATTTGCCCGACGTGATGCAGGACTCTTTCCAAAGCTCGATTTGAGCCCCCCCCTCCCCCCCCAAAAAAAATCTTCCTCAACCCTAACTGATAAAAAGATATATCTGCACTGTAATGCAGCTACAGTTGGCAAAAAAAGTATTTGTACACTTCATTTTTTAAAATTATAATGAAATTAAACAAAGGATTTAAGCAAAAAATATTGTAATACATTAATTTAATGCATTATAATATTATAGAAGCAAAAATAAAATTAAACGAATCGACTTTTAACATTATAATAAACAAATATACAAATATATAATGCAATAAAAGTATTTGTACACTATGTTAATGTAATACAATTAATGAAAATTTAGTAAAATGATACAAATTAATATTTTGTGTGAATTCATTTAGCGTTTATCACTACTTCTAGATGGTGTGATATAGATTCCATCAACTTTTTTGTAGCTGTCTGGTTAATGATATTTCATGACACAATAAGAGCTTCTTTAAAACTGTTTTTTACTGATACATATTTTTTTCGGATTTTTGCATCCAGTAACATCCACAAATTTTCTATTGGATTCGAGTCTAGATATTTTAGAGGAGTTACCAGTCGTTTTCGAGTATTGTAGTAACCATGTGCTGGTGATCACAGCAGTATGCTTTGGCCGTTATCCTGCAGAAAGTGAAAAGCTTCCTCTACGCCTAATTACTTAGCACGGTTTTATAAATTGTGCCGCGACACATTAATTTATGTTAAACCTGTCCTTCCATTGTCAATAAATTTTAAGTGTCCTGCTCCATTAGAAGATATACACCCCAAAACCATAATATTCCCCCCACCATGCTTGATAGTTTGAAGTATACGTTTTGAATCTAGAACAGTTTTATTTTTACGCCAGTTTTTTCGGATGCTTGGTGATAAGAAAATTCCGAATTTTTCCTCATCAGAAAAAATTACTGTTTTCCAAAAATCCAATGATTTACTTCTGTATGCGAAAGCAAACACTATGCGTTTTCGCCTGTTTGGTTTGCTGATTAATGGATTTTTCCTTGAGGTTCTTCCTTTTAAATCTACATTGAGAAGAATATTTCTTATTGTCTGAGGTATTACTCTGATGCAAGAAGATGTTGGAAGGTCTCCAGAAAATTTTTGAACCGAACGCATAGGATTTTTTAAAGCTTTTTTAACAACACTCCTTTTCCCCGTCATTGTTAGTTTGGTTTTCATTGAATTTCGATGCATCTAATTTATTCATAGTTTCTCACTATGCATCCAATAGTTGTAAATGGCAATTTAATAGCTTTTACAAATTCTTGTTGCGAGTTGCAATTTTTATTATGCTCAATAATAGGATTTCAGGATATAGGATAATATAGGGTAGGATAGGTATAATAGGATAATAGGATAGGTACCTCTCTAGTTTTAGGTTCTATTCTCTATTACTTCAAGAGCAAATTAGATTAAATGTCACACAAATATAATATGAAGTTAAAAATTAACAGCTTCTGTATAAGTAGTCCATTAAACCATAAACACAATAAAACACAGTACATATCAGGATGGAGAAATGTACAAATACTTTTTTTGCAAGAAATTTTTAAACTTTTCCTATTAGAAAATTATTTTACATCTTTATCGAAATTTTCTGTTGTGTAATTTAAAACGCACGATAAACAGACTGTATTAAAACTGCTTTTGACAAAATATGTTTTTATTTAATTAAAAATTAAACATTTTAGAGTGTACAAATAATTTTTTTGCCAACTGTATGTAAAAGTAATCTAGAAGTAGTAAAATCTAAAAGTAATCTTTAGTGCAAATTTTTATTTTAAAAAATCAATATATATGTACTCATTAATATTCAGATACATAGATTTTTCATTTTAAAGTAAATTTTGTAAATTCTTTTGAGCCATTGATTTTATCTCGAATGAAGAGCCATAAATGCCAACATCCAGGTATGTAGTGGAGAGTATACGCCATATACCTTTTGGAATTTTTAAAAGAACACCGTATAAACTCTGTTTCTCAAGAAGGCTACAGTATATACAATCTAGGGTATATTCTCTGCCTTGAGCGTTTATCCTCTGCTTAGAGCGAATATCCTCTGTACTTTTTATGACTGCACCACTGGCAACACCCAACTCGAATCTGAAACAATTAAAGCTATTCCAACTCGAATCCCACCTGCAACGACAAAAACAAGGCCCCAGTCATAAAAGACCGAATCCAGTTCAGACCGCGAGTCGGGTCAAGTTGTATTTGCCCGGTCCCAAGCAGCTCCGATACCGCACTCTACTTTGCCGTCCAAAACGATCCCGATAAAATAATTTGCATTTGTACATATTCTTAACTGAACCCGAAATATTTCAAACCAAGCCGATCGATAATTCGCAATCAATGAAAATTGATACACAAATGAATATAGCAATATATATAGCACGTGACCATAACTTCAGTTTAAATTTGATCTTTTACGTTGAAAAATAAACATGTAAAGAGTCATCCATGTATCATCTTGTGTAGACATTCATTTAGATTTTCATCTGAAGGACTTTGGACATGCTTTTTCGAAAAACCGGGTTCACCTTATCCTAACCTGCAAGACTTAAAATTCAATCAGAAACGGATTCTTACCCGAAAGAATTAATTTAAATAATTCAATTTTAAAAAAAAGTTTAATTTGACCGACTGAATCGAAATTCAAAAGTCAAAACATTTTCCCCGACGACATTGAATTTTGACCCCGGCGATGGGGGGGGGGGGGGCAGGTATGCCCGACGGGGGGGGGGGCATATGCGTGCTGCCCTTGCTCACGATGGGAAGAGCAAAGCTGGCACAGGCGATTATTTTTTCATTCTAACTGGCACCATTTTATCAACACAGATATTCTTAACAGACATTTTGATAACATTTGGAAGATAGATATGCTTCATAGTTTATATTAGAAAAATACTGGTACGAGCAGAATATAAAAATAGTCGTCTGTGACAAGTCCAGAAGAGAACTTTTCACTGTTATAGACTGTTTAAAATTACCACAGCATTAGAAAGCATAACTCCTGTTTTTAGGTGCGTTCGTAATTATGTAAATACGTAGCACCTATAGTTCAGTCGTTCAGTCCATCCGTCTGTGCGCATATAACAACGCAAAAACTACCCAACCAAATAGTTTGAAATTTAAAATATATAATTTTTACTTAATTTTGTCGCGCAATTTCAAATTTTTTGAAAATCGGATGCATAGATCAATTACAGGGGCAATCAAAAGTATTCCATTACATTACGGTCAATGGGGAAAAAAGTTTCAAATGCATTTTAAATGATGTTACACTCATCGGAACATAATAAAATTAATATGCATCTATAAAGTACATATTATTACATTTTGTATAATCTGTGTTGCAAAGAACATTTGTTGTTGATTTACAAGGCCACACAAAAGAATTCCATTACATAATGATATAGGGAGAACATTGTTTGGTGCGCATTTCAATTGTAATTAACTATTTACAATTTTATGAGATTGATATATGAGAGTGAGATTTTTAAAACTTTGTTATCGTACGAACGCACCTCATTTGCTACGCTTCACGTGCAATTTCCAACTTGTTTAGTTTTGTTATAATTACATTTCCAGTACAGGTTTGTACAAGTACCATTATTTTGCAGGTGAAATACCATTTTTCTTTGATAATAAATTAAATATAGTTCACACGCCTGAAATTTCGCTTTACTTAAAGAGATTTTCTACTAAAAACTACTGGTATAGAAGAATTTCCTGCAGGAGTAGCATTATTTAATTTTTGAAAATTAAAGAAAGTTTTAAAATTAAAGAAAAATGAAAGAAAAACAATTGTAAGAAACGATGTTTCCCGTAAACGCGCACAATGAAAAATGTAAATTAAGATTTTATACAGCACAAAAAATCATGTATTTAGTTTGCAATTTTAAAATCTACCCTATTTGTAGGTGTTTATAAAATTGTGTACATGTTATATATTTGTGTATTAAAATGTATTTTTTACCTGTCTGTCGCTCTTTAAAAAGGTCTCTTTCGGTTAGAGGAAGTTCACATCCGATTTATATTTTAGATTATAACTTTTCTTCTAATTATCTCTGAACCAAACGTAAAATATTTTTGTAATCCCAAATGCTTGAACATTAATTTAAAATAATAAAAAAGGGATCGTAAATTTCCGCTAAAACAGCGATTTGACTGTACATAAATAACTTAATGTTCAAAGAAATGTTTCTTTTATTAAATAAAATATCTTAGTTTAAGATATAAATTCCTTATATTACTTACCCATCACACGTAGTATAGGGTGAGTCTTGCAATCGTTTTGAAAATCGAAATTTCTTTTTTGACGGATTTACACGTTTCAGATACTGGAGATTCCGAAAAACATACTTTTAGAAAAAAAAAAATATATATATATTGCCGTCTGTGTGTCTGTCTGTAACCGTTCTATCTCCCGAACAAATTAAGATAGAGGCTTGAAATTTTGTATGTGCTTAGTATGTAAGAATGGGACGAAGCCTATTTAATATAAGTAACCTCAATTATCCGGAACTATTTTTTCGGACTCTCGAAAAATTCGTTCTGATGAAAGGTCTATAAAAATTTTCGATTTTTTTTATTTTAAGGTATGGACGTAAACGGCAATAAAATTACACAAATTTTGCATCAAGAATGAAGCCGATCGGATTATTAGTTATTGAGATATTTCTAATCCTGTTTTCCACATTCTTCGAGTTTTCATGACCTGTATTTTACACATATTTTAATTCAAAGATATATTTGAATTGAAAATGAGACGCTTAATCCGAAGCAATAAACTATTAGTGAATATGATTATTATTTTTGGAGTTATAAGGATCTTTCTTTTATGCAATTTAGTATTACTTGAATAGTTTGGCGTTTTATATAATTTGTCGAAATTGATTAATCAGTAATTCATTAATAGAGCATGACTATGTGTTAAAAATAGTTGAATATACATTTAAATTTTGTTTAGGAATTGCAATGCATTTTATAAATAATTTACACATGTTTTGTTTTCATATATTATAGTATGCATATCCATGATGGGTAAATATTACGGTGGCCCCCAACGACTAGTTTTGATTTGAGATGTCTGATTATGCGTTTTTCTTTCCTTGAAATAAGCCTGATTTTCAAGTGATGTCTAAGACTTTTTAATTTTGAAGTTTGAAAAATGGTAGAATTTTGAACATTTTTTTTTTTTCGTTTCCTTCAGAGCTGCTTAGTCGTCCGTAGAGTAAAGCGATACGTTAATCTGTATTAATAAGGTGAACGTCTCTTAATCGACTTCTATAGAGGCCACTTTGCTACTACAGATACAAGGACGTAGTTAAAAAGAATTAATTTTATACAATGCTATGAGTCAGTTGAGAAGCAAATTACTAAAACTGTCATGTCTTAATTTCGCGTACATTTAACCTCAATTTACGGAGAATTTTTATATAGTTGTAGTCTCTGTTACATAAACATTTTATGAGTCCGTACTTGAATGTATCAGTTGATTGGTGAGAAGTGATATCCCAAAACCTTAAAACAACAATTGTAAACCAAATGTCAAGCATAGGTTATGAAACTTTTCTCCAGAATTTTCTTACGAAACTGCCCTGTTCAATAAAGTAAAAAAAAAAAAATAAATAAATAAATAAATGAATATTATAAGTTTTATGACTTACCAGGGGAGATACTCTATCACCTTGCGAAACCACTATACCGCACGGTCGCATCGCGACAACTAAAAATGGCGACGCTTAAATGGCTTGCGCATTTAGTATTGCTAACTTCAAGCCGATAGATGTCCTTAAGCGCTACTTCCAATATAGCCATCATTGAATTTATATTTGTTTCAGCGGAACGAAATTTGACAGGGTAGATACACAAAAAAAGCTGGAGAAAAGTTAGTTTTAAAAATTATATGAAATTAACAAAATTATTTTATTTTTTATTTTATAATACTTAAGTATAATTACTTAATTTCCAATGAAATTTACTTTTAGCATCTGATGGAAAAAATATATGTATTGTTTGAAAGTTAAATTGAAACCAGCAAGGGGACATGCCAGGGTAGAGACTTTTTTAGACTCTTTAAGAACTTTCAGGAAAATGTGTTTTAATTAGGCATTCAATCGTGATGTTATTTAATAAAGTATATTAAGATGATGCGATTCATTGCAAAAAATAGCAACATATAGAATAAAAAATCTGTTTTAAACGGATTGCCGTACAAATTACCTCTTATCGTAGAATCGCCGATATACAACCCTGCATTTAAGCTACTGAATTGTATATATTATACGTAGTATGCTAAAACTTTTTTTTGCATAACAGGTCGCAAAATCACCTTCAGAAATTTCTGTCAACAATGAAGAAACATACTTGACGTTATAAAAACATATGACGGAACGCAATTTTCATCTTATTTCAAAAACAAAATGTTCAATATGAACTTTGAAATATCCAGTTTTACTTATAAAGATGATTAAAATAATCAAATAGAGGCGTTAATAGTTAATTTTATTTAAAAACATCTTGGTACTTTCAAGTCTTAATCAAGCTCTACCAAAGAGAATATTTTTTATAAGTAATTCTTTTTATTAAAAGTAATTATAAAAGTATTCTCTGAGGATGAACCTGATTAAGGCCTGAAATTCCTAAGATATTTTAAATAAAATTAACTATAAGCATCTCTATTTGATTATTTTAATCATCTTATAAGTAAAAGTGAACATTTTGAAGTTCATATTATACAATTGACATATTTTATACATCGCTGCATTGTATATTACCGACAGATTTTTATATGCGCCAGATACCAAACAAAAAATTTAATTCAGGTTAGAACAGGGTTACAGATACTGAAATCACACTTTTGGATCTTATCATTTCTAGGAGTCAATGTACCTGGCTTTTTGCTTAGCACTGTTTATGATTTTATTTCTGTTATACAAACATCTCTTAATACAAAATATAGCTTAATTTGAAAGTGAATAACTCGATTATAACTCGCAGATAGTTGTAATAAGCCATTCCAGATGACACTCCGCAATGTTTATAAATTCTTTTTCATATTTCTATGTACGAATGTAAGTCATTATGTAAGTCACAAAATGCATATGGTATGATTTAAAGTAGTGACAAATATCTACAAAGAATGGAGATAGATACCCTCATAGCATGCATGTTCACAGTGACGTCATTGTGACGTCACTGTGAGTCACTTTGGTCACATCACATCTGTGACGAAAATGCCACCACTCAGTGACGTCACAATGTGACTAAGATGTGACTTTCTAAAAAAATTTTCACAGTTCGTCACAATGTTAATGTCAAAGTAGTCACAAATGACACACTTTTCACAAATTGGTCACATTGTGACGTCGCAAAGTGGTCACAATGTGACGTCACAAAAAAGCTCTAAAACGGCCATAACGACTTCACATTTTAGTCACTGTGACTTCACATCGACGTCACGTGACGTCACATCGACAATCGATGGTCACAAAGTCACAATGTGACTTCACAACGACGTTGCAGTGACGTCACCATGTCTTACGGGTAATAAGAGCAGCGTAAAGCTTTATGATATTCAATTCATATTAAATAGGTATCATCCATATTTTCATATGCATACGTAATGTAGTTTCAAAAATTGCGATGGTGCTGAGTGACTGTACGATAGAAGGGCAGCGCGTTGTGGTCCGATTTTTGTAGAGGAAAAGACTTGAATAAAAAAATATTCACAAAAAAATGTTACCTGTTAATGGAGAGAAGTGTTTATAACATAAAGCAGTGTGAGATTGGATGGAGAAATTTTCGCAAGAAATTTCCGAAATTGTTGACAGAGGTCGAAGCGGGACTGTCCAGTTTTGATTGCGACAAAATCAACTGAGCAACAGGTGAACGAATCGACTCTGTCTAATCAAAGAGTGACAACTGACAGCATTGCAACGGCAATAGGATATCCTCATGGCTTAACATTCAACATAATTCACGATTGTTTGAATTTGAATTTCCGAAAAGTATGAGCACGTTGGATCCCCCGGCGATTGATCGAGGAATAGTAAAAGAATCGAATGAACATTTGCTTGCAACATCTTTTGGAGTATGCTGCTCTCTTAAAACATCAACTACAAAATAACCCATGTTAAGTCAAAATCCACTCATCTCACGCTTTGAATGTCAGCTTCTGACAAAGAGTTGAAACAACTCTAGTGAACGAGTTGTTTAAGGGGGCTCAGTTGTTGAACGATACGGAAAAACATGTAAACAGAGCTCTCGCTTCGAGTCCATATAAAAACACAAGTATTCAATGTAATTAATTTAAACTTTCTGATATTTTAATTGTAGCCTTATAAAATTATAAAATGAAGTACTTCAATGTAATATAATAAGAAATACAGCAAAATTTATGTAACACAATTTTAGAAAAAAAAATATGTGTAATATCACCAATACCAAGATATCTTATCGTTGAATTAACATAAGAACCTAATTTTTGCTTTAAAATGATCCGGAAACTTTACTCTATAGAATGAATTAAGTATATAACTGTCATTCAAAAACAACATTATTAAAAAAACTCATATTTAAAAATTTAAAAAACTCTCAAAAAATACAACTTTTTTTTCATTAAAAATATTAAACTATCCGAACTATATTAATTCATTCTATAGATAATGATGTTATATGCATTCAAAAAAAATTTTAAGCCACTCCATCAAATAGTTTTTTTTAAATCTTGGTGTTAGTCATCAAAAATCAAGTTTGGAGAAAACGCGACTTAAAGTTGAAATTATATGGGTGCCGCTTTGAAAGTGTTGATACATAAATGCTTATAACTCCGTTAAAAATGCAAATATTTTTATGCGGTTCTTTGCATTGAGTTCAGAATCAGTTGAATAATAAAACTAGATAAAAAAAATCGATTTTTTGAAAAGTTTTCAACCCTTGAGCTCCCCTTAAAGCAATTTAAATCAAGATGAGTAATTTAAATAAGCAATTTAATTCAAGATGAGTAAAATGTTTAAAAAATAACTCATTCACGATTCAATAAATTACAGCTCTTTCCTCAGAAGCCAAATCCACTCTTTCATTTTAATAATGTACTAAGGTGCTAGCACGCTTTTCATCTGTTTGGTGCACTGAAACTACATTTTGAAGGCAAACAATTTCCAGATGATGACATGAAGTCCTACTGTGGATGAGACAGCAAGACAAAGAATTTTATGCAGCTGGAATTGATAAAACGATGAGATAAGTGCATCAATTTTGATGGAAGTTATGTGGAAAAATAAAAATTGTTTCCAAATAATTATCATGTTAAATTAAGGTACCCTGGGGTATTAACGCCAGGCGGGGTAATAACGCCAAGTGCTAATATTTTGCATAATTATGAAGTAATCTGGTAAATGACACCCATGTGCTCTGTGCAGAAGGGTTTTGAGTCATATAAATCGCAAAAAACAGCTTCAAGTTAATTTGTTTTTTTTTAGGTCTTATTGTTTTTACTAGCAACTAAAATTAACGCTTGATCTAAAATTTGCGAGATACGTTTTGTGATGTGAAGACTTTTTTTTTATCCGGAAATACTTTGTTAATTACATAAATTTGTAGTACATTTCAAGGACTTTCAAAATGTTGTTGAAGATTTTGGATATCTTCTCGAGATAATTTGTAATTTAAAATGTACAGCGCAATAACTATAACGGGGTAATAACGCCAATCCTTGGCATTAATATCCCGGTTGATTCCCTACAGTGGCCGAGCTACATCCTAAATAGTGATTCAAATAAACACAGTTAAAACTGTGCAATGTTTCTAATAATTCTATTTAAGCAGTCCTTTTTAAGCAAAAAGAAGCTCACGGTCTGATATTCTTTTGCCTCATCCCCCCCCCCCCACCACAACTTTATTTTTCTTACACTTTCACAAAAAATTGAACATTTTCAATATCTTAGAATGCAATTTGTCAATTTCTAAGTTTGTAGAGTGTGTATTTTTAAAATTGGGCAATCTACATGCAATTATTCCGTTTTATTTCATAGTTTTGTTTACATGGCGTTATTACCCATATAGGTGGGTAATAACGCCGAATAGCATTGGACAAGAAATCACGCCATTACATTTTATGAATACATATCTGTTAAATTATTTTTTTATATAGATAGTCAATGAGTTGCTGTATCAAATCGTGTATTTGTTTGAAAAATACAAACTAAAACTGAGCCGTGAAAATTGGTAGAACCTTAACGTGGCGTTATTACCTCAGGGTACCTTATTTTTTTATTATGTTTTGTGACTTAGTTGAATGAATTTCCGTGGTATGACCTATAACATTCATACATATTACATACTTTATACATACTGCATACTGAGTAAAACTTAATTAAATGCTCATATCATAAACGACACCACACCTTCAGCCTGTATCGCTAATTGACCTCAGATACAGTACTGTGTGTGAATATTTTGTGTGTCGCTTTAAACGAACGATAAAGGATTCGCACGTTATGTTATACAACAAGTATCTTGAAGTAAGTCTCAATAATCATCAATATAATATCATTATATTGTATATCAATATATTATCATTATTCAAGTAGTGCTACAGAACGGAAATGCGCTGCAAACACTTTTCCTCCGGAGACTATTATGTAACGGAATTTGTTCGTTTAGTTCTGTAAATGACTAATAAATGTTTTTAATTTCATATACTACAGATTGCATCTTTTAGAGCATTTCCTAAATGCATATCAGTTTCATAATGTTAGAAATGGACTAACATCATTAAAATGAATCTGGACGAACTGAATTAAAAATACTGAAATTTGAACGAGAAACCTCCAATAGGTTTAACATTAGCTTGTGAATTTCTATACCGACTAGCATAGGCCAACAGCAGTTAACATGCGCTCCTAAATATTTTAACTGCGTTACCGATAGCATATCTTCCATTTCTGTATTTAATTGTTGCATTGCTGTTAGGAAATTATCGCATTTTATCTTTTAGCTATCGTATCAATAATTTCGCATAGAAATATTATAAAATGTGATATTTGATCAGTGGAAAAATGTACTGTTCAGCCTTAGTTAAAGGGAAAAAATATTAAATTGAAATACTGAATGTTACTAAATTTGTTTATCGGAGATAATCAAAAACGCATAGTCCATTGTCCCTTACAGATTCAGCTTCAGCTAGGTGGGGAGGCCTACCAATTGGCTTAAGCTCACCATTGTCCCTTACAGATCAAAATCGTCATCAATGGCGAGAATAAATAAATATTTCTAATAATGGAAATGTTATGGTAACAATTTCGATGTCAATTAAGTCCGCTATCTAACAAGAAGTTAGTCTTCTCGTAATATTTCGGGAATCCTCTAACTTGCCTAACGGACACAGAAGTAAAAACTACACTGTGATAAAATTGAAATCATTCAACAATGTGTCTTTATAATCTGGGAAGGTTCAAGAGTACCGCTCATTACTACACTGTTGAAAATTGGAAACTTTTGGTGCATCGGCACTCCACTGCTTTTATAGAAAACGATTACCTCAATATATTATTATGGAGCATTGTCATTTATCAAAATAGCGATATTCTATAAAAGCGATGAAGTGAGGATCCAGCAAAAGCTTCATATTTTTAACAGTGTAGGAGATACTTAAAAGCAATTGATTATCCTGGAGGCATTTTTTTCACACTTTGGTTAAACAGTTCATTTACTGATTGAAAATTGGCTCGAGACCCATACTTTCTAATTAGCTGTCCACTTCACGCATAATTTGCTTTAAACATATTGTTTATACTAAAAAATTTAGAAGATTCTGAATGGTACACCACTAAGTGCTTCACTTTTCAGTGACCCATAGTATTAGCATATAACAAAAGAGTTAACCTATCTGTCATAGGCTTATGTCCTAGTAGTTCATTTTACTACCGCTTAATGAAAGTACTTTTCGGCATTTCTTCCCAAAAGCAGCCAGTTTCATCAGAGCTTGTTAGGAGATGCGCCTTTCAGCCTATACGTAATCTTTGAATTCGGACACAAATTTGCCCCAACACTTGTCCGAAATTCCACCTTCCTCGCGCGTGGTAACTCTGTATGACAGAGTCGCTCTAAAATTATTCGAACCGACTTTTGCTGGTCTTAAATTCACTAAGACAGCATTTGTATCAGGTAATTTCTGAACGAGATAGGAATATGATAATATGGCTTTTTCACATACAACAGCGCCCGAAATTGAATCGCGAGCTAACTAGTTTTGAATGATCCAAATTAATAACTCTTCGACATCTTAATTTGTGTCTGATCTCGGTTTGTAACACATTCATGCCTTTCGCTGCATTAGTCTCCTTTATCGCTGCCCTTTTCTCCACAATGGATCTTAGGAATCGTGGATTGCAATTTCCAGTACAGGCTGCAAATTTCACCAATCTTTAAGAGTGTTCTTAAATCAAAAAGGGCCACTTTGTGACACATGCATTAATTTATTTTTGTTCGGAAATGCACGAAACTTGCAGGTGTTGTTATTCAGAAACTGTCTAATTGCACTCAGTTTTCTGCTTTATAAAAAACACAATAGATTTTTCATAACAAGCCTTCAAAGATGACGTTTTTGAGCACATTTCCAGACGAAAGCAGAAAAACCGGTCCAAAAGCAGGAGAAAAATGGGTGATATTCGAAATCGCTTCCATAGTCAGGCAATCCAATTTTATAACTTTCCGTTTAAAAATGAATTTTTAAATGTGTCAAAACCTTTTGAGCTTGTTGAGCGGAGTAGTTGAGAACACTCTTAAGCCGCTCTCGTATTTTTTAATAATTTTCCTTGTTCAAGAGCCATCTTTATTGACGGTGTGCTGGCTCTAATAAAATAAGCTTTTAAAAAATATATATCAACATACTTCAATGAAAGCGCTAAAAAGAATTAAATAATTCTTTAAAATTCTCTAATGACAAAACGCTATCGAATAAGTACACATCGGATATCAGGTACCGGCATAAAAATGGTTAAATTTAATATAATATCCACCAAACATTGATTTTAGAGAGAATATTTTTTACAAGAGATGAATTTACATATTTATGATTTAATTTATGAATATGTACATATAAAAAGTAATGAATTACTTTTTGAAGTTGGTGCCAAACTGTCTTAAATATAATAAAAATTGTGAATATATTGTGCCTAGTACCACAACGAAAATGGTGATGATCATTATCAATTGTGACAGTTTGGCACCAACTTCAAAAAGTAATTCATTACTTTTTATATGTACATATTCATAAATTAAATCATAAATATGTAAATTCATCTCTTGTAAAAAATATTCTCTCTAAAATCAATGTTTGGTGGATATTATATTAAATTTAACCATTTTTATGCCGGTACCTGACATCCGATGTGTGCTTGTTCGATAGCGTTTTGTCATTAGAGAATTTTAAAGAATTATTTAATTCTTTTTAGCGCTTTCTTTGAAGTCTGTTGATATATATTTTTTTATTTCCTACTTATTAGTTATTCATACTGTAATTCTCAATTATGCGTACTGGCATATGGTGTCTTGACTAATTAATTAATTTTACTGGGCTTTAATGTATTCAATTTTCTGGTCAATTTCCTATTTCATTTTCAGCTATTCGAGAGCAACTTACAATGTCTGCTAGTATCGTTGTGGATCTTTAGATTTTTAGGATGTGATAACTCGTTTAGATAAGATCTTGCTCATCGAAAATTTACTGCATTCATCGATCTTTAAAGTCCTCGTCGATTCATATGGACCTCGGAAATGGGTATCGAAAAGCTGACAATCCATCAAGTAAAGTGATCTTACGCATGACAAAGCGGCAAAGTGCTTTCTTACATACACTGTAAAAAATATGACTATTTTGCCACATCGTCACTCCCCCCTTTTATAGAAAACGACTACTTCAGGATATCATGGAGCATTCCCATTGGCCAAAAGAGTGATATTCTATAAAATCGGGGAAGTGCCGATGCAGCAAAATAGTCATATTTTTTTCAGTGTATATAAGCACAGCAAAATGACACCATATATCAATGCATAGTAAAGTGCTTTTCTAATATAGTCAAAATTACTCATCCTTCAGTCAGAAAAAGCAAAAAGAAATATTTAATGAAAAGTCGCGCTATTCTGCATCAGACAAATATTACAATTTAATTACCATAAAGGCCTGGGAAAGGAACAGAAATGATTGTATGAGGAATCGGAAATTTATAACCTAAACTTAGCTACCTCTAGAGGAGAGTGACAACATTTGATGCCCAGACACTTCTTCGACAGACATTTTTATCCAAAGTATAGCGATGCTAGGCATTTTCTATGACAGATCTTAATGATAATTGCTTGAAAGAATTCGATTGTACGTGTTTAATAAGCTATCAATATTGACGATAATGGTCGATTAAACAAGATGCTTGGTGACTCTCTTTTGTCCAGAATCATTTCACTTAAACTCTATACCCCGTGTACCGTCATTTGCATATCGAGGAATTCTATCTGAACAAAATTTAAAATCATTCTGATATCTAATTCGGTAACCAAATCTGAATCTAAAGACAATGTCGTTACACATAGTCGCTTCACGCACTCCATAAGTGCGCATTATTGTGTGCGCACTAATGAAGATAAGTTTTCATCCGGAACAATACGTATAGTAGTAGATTTTTATCTTTTAGGCACTTACTTCCGATGTCGGTTGGTATCGATGTGGGTTTCCGGTTTACTGGATGTGAGAACTTGTTCAGTTAAGATTTAGCACTTTGGAATGATCTCGCACTTTGGAAATTTACTACATCCAACAAATTTTTGGGTCCACACTGAAGTCTACGGACATAGATGAAGAGCGTCGAAAAACTGAAAATCCGTCAGTACACTGTTAAAAATTCGCCTCATTTACTGCAGCGTCACTCCACAGCTTTTATAGAATATCTATTTTATGACCAATGGAAATGCTCCGTAACACAGTAAAGTAACCGTTTTCTATAAAAGCGGTGGAAGTGATGCTGCAGCAAATGGGTCAAATTTTTAACAAGGTAAAGTTTTCTTGCACAATCAGAGCGCGTCAAAGTGCTTAAATGAGTTAATGCAGAGCAAATTATTTCCATATGTTACTACATATTAAAATACTCTCCTTTCAGTCATAAAAACTAAAAATTGAGATGTTTCAAAAAATGCACTTTGATTTAATAAATAATCTGCAGTCATCTAATTCATCAATAACGACATCGGAAGTAAGCACTGGTGCTTGTGCATTGTAAAAAAATTGATCCTTTTGCTGCATCATCACTCCACCGCTTTTATAGAAAGCGATTACTTCAGCCTATCCTGAAGCATTTTCATGGGTCAAAAGATAGATATTCTATAAAAGCGGAGAGTGACGATGCAGCAAAAGGGTCAAATTTTTTTACGCTGCACTGTTAAAAATTTGTCCCGTTTGCTGCAGCGTCCCTCCGCCGCTTTTACAGAAAACGGTCACTTGAGAGTGTTATGGAGCATTCTCATTGGTCATGAAAGATATATTCTATAACTGTGGCGAGAAGTTTCAGCAAAGATTTCAAATTTTTAACAGTGTGTACACTGTAAAACATTTGACTCATTTGCTGCATCGTCACTCCACCGCTTTTATAGAAAACGATTATTTCACCGTATTATGAAGCATTCTCATGGGTTAAAAGAGAGATATTCTATAAAAGCGGGGGAGTGACGATGCAGCAAAAGGGTCAAATTTTGTATAGTGTATGTTCAGTTCGAATCTGATAACAGAAACTTGACTGCCTTCATATGAGAGTTGCAACATTCTACACTGTTAAGAATTTTAAACTTTTGCTGCATCGTCACTCCAAAGTTTTTATAAAATATATTTATTTTGACCATTGAAAATACTCCATAATACAATGAAATAATAATTTTTTATAAAAGTGGTAGAGTGATGATGAAGTAAAAGTTTCAAATTTTTAATAGTGTATGTTCAGACTGTGATTTGACTGACACAGTTTTCCAAACTGCACAAAATGTGGAAATTTTCTATTCCAAAACTTGATGATAGTCGCTTGAACGATTACTATTATACGAGTGTAGGAAGTTAACTACGCTGTAAAAAATATGACTATTTTGCTGCATCGTCACTCCCCCGCTTTTATAGAATGCCACTCTTTTGGCCAATGAGAATGCTCCATGATAGCCTGAAGTAGTCGTTTTCTATATAAGCGTTGGAGTGACGTTGCAGCAAAATAGTCATATTTTTTACAGTGTACACTGTTAAAAATTTTAAACGTTTGCTGTATCGTCACTCTACTGCTTTAATAGAATATCTTTTTTTAGACCAATGAGAATGCTCCATAATACAGTGTAGTAATCTTTTTCTATAAAAGCAGTGGAGTGACAATGCAGCAAAATTTTCAAATTTTTAACAGTGTAATAGCCTGAAAAATTAATGCTTCTAATTGGATGATTGCTTCAAAAAGAATTTGAATTTTTAATGTTTTTTCCTTTTAAAAAGTTCTAATCACCAGAATTTGATGAAATTCAAATGGGACCACCCGGTTATCTTACACTTTCAAACAAAAAAAGAATTATCAAAATAGGTTTATATTTAGGGAAGTTATGAGTGAACACCAAATACATACAGGTCGAAATCATAACCTCCTCCTTGAGTTTGAGTTTGAGTGAACAATGCTTTGAGGGCTATAGCTACAATGGCTGTTACCTCGAATGATCCATAATGCACAGAAACAAATACAGAACACTTTATTATTACAGGAAATACAGTACATACATTATAATACACATCGCAGGGACAACACAGACACCCATGCCGCTAGCTGGACTCGAACCAGGGTCCAGCGGTGTGGGAGGAGCTGACGCTACCAACCACGCCACTGGATCGGCCTCCTCCTTGAAGTCGGTTAAAAAGCATTCGCAATCAATGAAAATAGCACAAAAAATAGATAAAAAAATAAATACCTGGGAATGTAAGAAATTTTAAATCTTATATGCCTAGGAGATGCATATAAGACGAGAAAAACTGTCATACACTGAGTTTTATAAAGCGCTGGCCACCCCCTTTTTTACCCTTTATATTGTCGAATTAGGTACAATATTTTAACTTATTAAGGTGTATTCTAATCCAAACTGCTTATTTTCTGATTTATTTTTAAGTTCCTTTTTGCTCTGAAACGCATCAAACTGGCAAATTGCTTATTTAGAAAGTACACAATTTGCCGTGTTTGTCGATTTTTTGATAAAGGTAGAAAATATTACAAAAACTGCTGTCAAACTTGGCCTTTTGAACCGAATATTCCGAAGTAGGAGATCAGGGAACGAAAAAAAACCGGTCATGCTGAGATAATAATTGTTTATAAATCAATTTCTAATGAATTGATTAAAAAATCAAAACATACTTTAAAAAATGAGTCTGAAAATTTATCGGAAAATTTTGAGCTGTTGAAGGCGGAAAAATATTTTTTCGAATACACCCTTAAACGGTACAAATTTGTTACATAACTCTGAATATGTTAGAAAGTGTTTTATAATCTGTGCTTCAAGCATATTTTTTTTCTTATTTTATATAAATATCGATATGATTGCTTCAATTTTTTCTGCATTGTTTCCAAAACGATTTACATTAAAATAGTTCCTTTTTAAACAATTATGGAATTAAAACTAGTCGTTGGGGGCCACCGTAATACTTACCCATCATAATATAAAATATGAAAATAAAACGCGTGTAAACTATGTATGACAATTCCAAAATAAAATTTAAACGCATAAATAAAAAATAATTTTAACATACATAATAATGCTCCATTAATGAATTGCTAATGAGCCAATTTCGACAAATTATATAAAACGCCAAAATACTCGAGTAGTACCGGATTGCGTAAAAGAAACATCCTTATAACTCAAAAAATATTAATCATATAATTTAAAAATTTACTGCGTTGGATTAAGCGTCTCATTTCCAATTAAAATATAGCTGTGAAATGAAATTTGAATGAAATACAGGGTCATGGTAAATCGAAGAATGTGAAAAACAGGATTACATATATCTCGGCAACTAATAATCCGATCGACTTCGCTTTTTATGCAAAATTTGTGTTATTTTATTACCTTTTACATCCATTTCTTAAAATAAAAAATTTCGAAAATTTTTATATACCTTTCATCAGAACGAATTTTTCGAGAGTCCGAAAAAAATAGTTGTGGATAATCGAGGTTACTGATATTAAATAGGCTTTGTCCCATTCTTACATACTAAGTACATACAAAATTTCAAGTTTCTATGCCAATTCGTTCGGTAGATAGAGCGGTTACAGACAGACAGACAGACAGACACACAGACGGACGGACGGCAAAATTTTTTTTCTAAAATTATGTTTTAGTATCTAAAACGCTGCTCCAGTATCTAAAACGTGTAAATCCGTCAAAAAAAATTTTCGATTTTCAAAACGATTGCAAGACTTACCCTATATTACGTATGATGGGTAAGTTAAATGTATATAACGCGTAGATCCGATAAGTTTTATTTAGAAAAAGTTTCTCCGTATTCTAAGAAATAAAACAGAAAAAAAAAAATATTTCTCTGCAACCAAAATTTACTGATTTATGATAGCATCGTCCAGCAGTTAGCATAAGTAAAATTGTTGAAAATGAATTTATTTCAAGATATTGAATAGGATGAAAAACTGTCCCGACGCAGATTATACGTTTGAAATGCTAGTGTGAAGTAATTCAGAGTCCGAAAAAAAAACAGATTTCAAAAGCGGATGGATACTAAAGTTGAGAAAAGCATATTTAACTTGTTGGCTACAGTGGCTAATTACTCAAAATCCTCTGTTTATAATTACTACCTGTTTAAAAGGGAGGTAATGAAATGTTTGTCGCTTCGTCGAAGGTCATAGTTCAAGATCACTGTACTGAAACGTCATGAAGCGTGCTGTGTAAAATAGGTTAATAGTTATTTAGCGATGGTATGCAAAATAAATAAATAAATAAATAAATAAATAAATGCTCCGTTTATGTTGCTGAAATAAACAAATTGGAAATTGCACGTGAAGCGTAGCAAATGAGGTGCGTTCATACGAAAACGAAGTTTTAAAAATATTTAGATCTTCTTGATATAGTAGAGCGTACTTCGGATACCGTATATACAGTACTTCATAGATTCATGTCAATTCTATTATGTTCGAATGAAAAATTTTTCATTCATTTTTCATTTGAAACTTTTTTCCCGTTGACCGTAATGTAATAGAATACTTTTGATTGTCCCTGTAATTGATCTATGCATCCGATTTTCGTAAAATTTGAAATGACTCGACAAAATTATTTAATAATTATATGTTTTAAATTTCAAACTTTTCTCAACATTTTTAAACGCTTTTTTAAATAAAATGATCTAATTTACATCCTACAAAACATTCCTATATTAAGATCCATTTTTAAACATCTATAGGAAAGTGTACATATGACGTCATTATCGAGGAAACCCAGTAAAAAGTTTGTAAAAAATACTAAAACACTTTTTAAAATATAATGAAAAGAGTTACAGAATGTTGACCCGTATGTAGTAGTTGAAGATACAATTTAATTGAAACAAGTTGGAAATTGCACGTGAAGCGTAGCAAATGAGATGCGTTCGTACTATAACGAAGTTTTGAAATATTCAGATCTTGCTAATATAGTAGAGCGTACTTCGGATACAGTATAGTGGTCGAAATCTTTGTGTTCCTGTAAATATGCAGGGAGTAATTTTTATTATACTTCATTAACGTATATCTTATTCATAAAATGTGAAGTAGTTTAATATAATTAAAACACGCCCCAAACAATGTTTCCCCGTATAACATTATTTAGTGGAATACATTTGTGTAGCCCTGTAATTTAATAATAAATATTCTTTGCGTCCCAGATTGTACAAAATGTATATTTTAGTACATACTTCATAGATTCATGTCAATTCTATTATGTTCAAATGAGTGTAACATCATTAAAATGCATTTGAAACTTTTTTTGCCATTGATCGTAATGTAACGGAATACTTTTAATTGTCCCTGTAATTGATCTATGCATCCGATTTTCATAACATTTGAAATGACTAGACAAAATTATGTAATAAATATACGTTTTATATTTCAAATGATTAAAATGCATTTGAAACTTTTTTCCCCATTGACCGTAATGTAATGGAATACTTTTGATTGTCCCTGTAATTGATCTATGCATCCGATTTTCAGAAAATTTGAAATGACTTGACAAAATTATGTAATAAATATACGTTTTAAATTTCAAACGATTAAAATGCATTTGAAACTTTTTTTCCCCATTGACCGTAATGTAATGGAATCCTTTTGATTGTCCCTGTAATTGATCTATCCATCCGATTTTCATAAAATTTGAAATGACTCGACAAAATTATGTAATAATTATATATTTTAAATTTCAAAAGATTCGGTTGGGTAGTTTTTTTGCGTTGTTATATGCGGCCGACAGACAGACAGACGGACGGACTGAGCATATTTTTATAGCACCTATTGAAAAAATAACGGAAAATAAATATTGATTCAAACATTGTTTATTGTTGATTAATATGTTACAATCAAAAATAAAACAGAAAAATTATTTTCCTGCTAGACTATTTTTTTTTTTTTTTAACACACGCATATACAAATTAAATCTTTGTAGCATTATCCAGCAATTTAGTTATTAAACTCAAATTTAGTACTGGTGATAATGTGTGAAATAATAATCTGACTGTCATTTTTAATATATTAAGAAACAGTCCAAGAGTCGACAACACAAAAACCTAAGGTATAAAGCACGAGAAAAAACCCCTTTATTTTATGGAAGTGTAGTAATAGGAGAATCCAATGATTCATGTCTGCCAGAAAGGAAGCTGTGCATAAGCCAAAAATTAATACCACTAATGGTTTATCCGTAGGTTAATTATTGTAATTGCAAAGGTATAAGCAAAGGTATGAAATGATTGTACGACAAATACAGTGATAAACCTATGAGGGAACCACTGGCACTTTTGGTTTAAGCACCACTTGACATCAGCAGACATGGATCGTTAGATTCCCCTTTTACTACTCTTCCGTAAAATAAAGGTTTTTTTTCTTCTGCTCGATACCTTACGTTTTTGTACTGTCGGTTCTTGGACTAAAAGAACTCTACTTATTAATCTTTTTGTTTAAAATATCGTCAGCACAGCTAAAAATAAACAAAACATAGAAAATAGAAATGAAGTATATAACTGCAGTCGCATTTGTTTAATCTTCATGAATTTCATTTTTTTGGTGATAACATGCACCTTACAACATAGTTGAGGCGTAATGTATATTCAAAACTAAGGGTAGACGGAAACAGGTTTTTAAGGCCGAAATCGAATTTCGCGTATCTTCCTATTTTCGGCCAAAAACGAAAACATATCAGCTCAGATTTTTTTTTAAAGAATGCATACATAAATATCCATAATATATAATTAATTATATTTATTTATTAATTGTCGAAATTTGATCATGAATCGTTGCCATTCGCAACATGACGTCAGTGCTACGCACGGATATACACTTGCCGCCGAAAGTCTGCATACAGCCGATTATCTTTCGTGTTCATGCAACAATCATTAAGTAAATGGAGTATTTTTTCATGGAAACAATTTTTAGCGATTGCTCTAACATAATAAATTCAAATAGTATAAACAACAATCACTTCGTCCGTTGCATAAAATAATATAAAAATGCATAACTTAAGAACGGCACAAATCGTGTGCACCAAAAGTCTGCGTACACTGGAAAAATCTTTACGATAATGGATTGTAACCAAAAGTTAATACCTTGTAGGTTATTTCCTTTTTTACCACGCTTTTTTTATCACGCTTTTATTAACTTCACCTGTATGTTTGTGAGTTTGTGAGTTTGTAACTCTCCTTATTTTATGTATGTTCCCCGATTACTCCGAAACCATGCAACCGATTAACATGGTTTTGGTGTTAAATGAAAGACGATGCTCTCGAATTGGTACCACTTCAGTTTCATCGAAATTGGTTCAGTACTTTTTTAGTAATTAGGCAAAAACTAATAAAATTAGTGATTTTTCGCTAATTAAAAGTGTTGAATACGTTCACTGAATGGAGTGTGATATATGTGACAATGATTTTATAGTAATATAATATTTTTCATCTATTTTCGTTTTCAGCTTATAGTACGAATTATTTTTCACTTTTTAGTTTGATATACTTAAAAAGCGTGTTTTTTAGTTTTTTTTTAAACTATATATTTTTTTTATCACCTCTCTCAGCCTATATGACATGGATTCAACTAGCTTAGATGTCTCTTGTGTGGTTATTTTATTCCACTCTTCTACCATACATATTTCAGCATTTTCTGCATGTTATTTCGTGCTCCCTCATTCTTTGCTCTAATAAACCCCACAAATGCTCTATTGGGTTTCATTCTGGGGACTGGGGTAATTTACGAAGTTGGTTTGACACATGGTGAGCAGCCATAATCTCACAATATACGCTGCGTGCTTAGAGTCATTGTCCTACCAAAATTAAAAATCATCATTTACCCTAAACTTTTAGGCACTTGCCTTAAGATTTTTCTTTAATATGTTTAAATAATCAATTATGTATATTATTGATTCAATAAACTCAAGATTGCGAACCCCACTGTTTCCGATGCACCTATAAACCATAACGCGTCCTCCTCCATGTTTGGCAGTCGAAAAATATTCTCCTTTTTTTAGCACTGTATCGGGTTTCCTCCCGACGTATTTTCGTTCTTTGATGCCGAAAACACAAAATTTACTTTCAGCTGAATAAATTACCTGTTTCCCAAAGTCATGTGTTTTATTTAGATGTTTTTTGTCAAAGGCCATTCTTTTAGCTCTGTACAGTCGAGAGATGAATGGCTTCTACCGTGCAACTCGGCCAAAATAGTCATGCTTTTCCAGTTCTCTTCGGATTGTGGCTAAACTCACAATTTTTTGGAATCTTTCAGAAACATTTTTAGTTATCTGTGAAGCTGATAGTCTTGGATTTATTTTTTACAGAGCTTATTGAAGAGCTTCATTCTCGAGGCGACAGTACAGACGGACGGCCGTATCTTTGGTTGGATTTTAAAAGTCCTGTTGATATGTAGTTCATGATCACTTTTTGATTCAATAAATGTTTCTTATTAACACTTTCACCAATTAAACTGAGAGTTTTTCCTTTTTCCAAAGATTTACGAGGATCTATCTTTCAGCAGTATCGATTTCCTTTCTGTTGCCTCCCATTGAGCAATACAAACATTCAAAATCGCAAATGGTGTATCACTGCCTAACCCAGAACCTTGAAATTTAAAGAAAGAAAGAAAGGCGTTAGTAGAACCTATCAGGAAAATAAACAAGCAAAGATCATTAATTTATAATTCTATGTCGAATTGTTGCATATCATACTCATTTTTAGTGTTCCGTACTTTAAAAGTAAAAACGGAAGCATTATAAGATCACTTCTGCATCTGTCTGTCGCAATGATTTTATTCTTAAGCTATGGAACGTGGAAAGTTCAAACTGGGAAAAGTAATAAAGATTGTGGACACACATATTTTTAGATTAATAAACATTCTCAAATATATTTAGGGAAAATGTATAGGATGTAGTTATTTTATTTGTAAAATAATAATAAATAAAAAACCTTAGAGTATTCTTGGAGATCTCAAAGTTTGATTCCTACTCTCATTTGTCGCGATTTTTTATTATTAATGCATATTTCTGAAAAAGTAAAAAAAGTTCCACGCATTTTTTCTTAATCCGTATCAGTCATATGGCGAAAAGCACTCTCCTATACGATGCAGAGGAAATGAAGTGAAATCGGATTAAAAATGGCTAAATTGAATTAAATCTAAATATTTGAGTGCTTAAATTTCCAATCTACCAATGAGATTTTTGTAAAGTATGATTTTTCACAAAAATTTATTTGCTATTAGTTATAACTCCTCTTATTCAGAAAAATTTCCATTTTTTTGTACAACACTTTCAACTTTCCGAACATTTGTAGTAATATTAATTTAAAATGTTCTATAAATAAAGTTAAATAAATATTTTATCTTCTTTTTTCTTTTTATTACTGATTTGAATGAAATTTCGCCATTGTTTTATTCTCCAATTCACAATTTTTTAAAAATTCAATTTTTACCGGTTATAAAAATCACTTTTAAGGAAACTGTCGTCGTACATTTCCTATCCAAAAAAGAGGTTTCCATAGCAACAATGTCTAATCGTCTGTGTCATATTTTTAAGTTTAGAACAATTTTAATCAATTTAAATAGTGTTTTAAATCGTAAAATATAATAGTTAAATTTTGTTATAAGTACATATAAATGTATATAACAAAACTGTTCTTAAAGCAAACTAAAAATGCAAAACTAAAATTACTTAATCAAAACTTATTTAAATAAATTAAACATCGAAAGTTTTTTCTTTAAAAAGTATTTGAAGCGTAAAAGCGTATTTTTCAAAATTTCGTTTTTTCGCCAACCGGAGATAAATTGCCAAATAATGAAATTTTCGTTATTTTTTTACGGACGTTGAGTGGAGGTTCCGCCAAAAAAATTTTATAAACATATAAACCCATATGAGAAAAACATTTTGTAAATTTTTCAGATTTTTCCGAGTCTGCCCGTATGGAGACCTTCCTTGTAAGTTTCATAGAAATCGTCAGTATTTGAAAAAGACCACACATTTAACCCTTTCATTCCCAATGAGTCCAAATGGCATCATGACATTTCTTATTATTATTTTTTTTTCTATATTTAATTCGGAAATTTCAAATTCACACCAGAAAATTAAAATAGCAATACTTGTTTTATTTAATAACAGACATTCCATATTTAAAGAAAGCGAAATTTATCATTGAGATTTTCTGGTGTAAATTCAGATTCTGAGAGTTACTGAATTTCCAGAACGTATTATATCATGGTAATGAAAGGGTTAATCGCTTCCCATATTCCCAAAGGACTTCGACCAGAGCTGCTAGAGCGTACCAACTTAATGCTGGAATCTGTCGTAAGCAAAAGGCGGGGTCAAGGCATATGCCATCTAGCGGCAGGGGTGCATAACTAGAGGATAACGTGGGTTTGACGTCATATATGCGCAGATGTTTATTATCTCCATATCTTTTGCGCATATTTTCTGAATTTTCTCTCAGTCATGACAAATTAATCAAGTCTACGAGGTTTATTGCAAAACATTTTTGTTATAGTTTGTTTCGATAAAGTCATGTACATTTAAAAAAATAGTCACAATATCATTTTAATTTTATTTTGGGAGAAAAAGTACTAATTAGTACTCATAAGTACCATATCATTCTACGAAAAATATTGACTTTTACCCTAAAATTAAAATAATAATGAGACTTTTTTTAAATACACATATTTTTAATTAAAAGATCTGTGTTTTTAAAAAAAGTCTCATAGTCATTTTAATTTTAGGGTAAAAGTCAATATTTTTCGTAGCATTATATGGTACTTATGACTACTAAGTTGGTACTTTTTCTCCCAAAATTAAAATGATATTATTGTGACTATTTTTTGAAATGTACTTGACTTTACCGAAACGAACTATAGCAAAAATATTTTGCAATAAACCTCGTAGACTTGATTAATCTGTCATGATTGAGAGAATAGCTTGAAATTTATGAATGAATTTTTAATATGAACTCTCAAAATGGCTTTGTCTGTTTAAAAAAAAAAAAAAGTCTAAGCAACGATTTTAGGAAAATTATTGTCTAGAACGTTAAATATTGAGAAACACCGAAAAAACTGGCGATAAATATATATCAATAAATATAAAAACTTTGTTAAATCACCATAAAAGAAAAATTATACAGGACGCGTTTCGAGCTGCAAAATTACCGCTCGTCTTCAGCTGGTCCAAACACGTGTCCCAACGGACAGAGTGGAAATAACAGTGAAATAAAGAGGGAGGAGATTACACAGAGTGCGACAGGTGGCGCTGCTTGTCAGAGCCAAGGAGAAAGAGAAAAGTAAAGATAAACTCAAAGAAGGAGGGAGGAGATTACAAAGAGTGCCCCAGGTGGCGCTGGCTAAAAAACCAGGTGGCAGAGAAAAACTAATGAAAGATAAAGAAAACAATTGAAAAAAAAAAAAAAATAAAATAAAAAAATAAATAAATAAATAAATAAATAAATAAAAAATAAATAAATAAATAAAAAAAAATTAATTAAATAAAAACTAAAAATAATTATAGTAATAATAATAAACTACAAAAGTAATTTCCATGCAGGAGAAAGGGAGGGGGATGAAGAGAGATCGTTGACAAGAGTATTACAATTTTTATAAATAAAATAAGCTTCGTGAGTATCTAAATGAGAAGGAGAGGCAGGATTAGAAATAATTCTGGCCATGGAAAAATTGAAAAAATGACCGGAAGACCAACAGTGAGAAGCAATGGAAGACCTAGATAATTCCTGATTTTTAATGTATCTCTGATGTTCATCCAATCTTTTCTTCAACGCTCTTCTGGTCTGACCAATATAACCCAAATTGCAAGAGCAAGGAATAAAATAAACACCCCACCGGTTCTCAACAGGAATAGGATCTTTCAAAGACGAGAATTTAATTTTATTCATAGGTTTAAAGATAACTTTAAAATTGAAACGAGAAAGGATTTTAGCTAATTTGAAACAAAGAGGAGAATAAAAAGGTAGAACTATAGAGTTAATATTAGACGAATTATTAGAATCAGTAAGAAGACGTTTAGGCTTATTAAATTTATACAGAGCTTTGTCAATCAAAGAGGGATTATAACCACGAGTGAGGGCAAGAGATTTGAGGTAACTAATTTCCTTATTTAGAGCAGAAGAATCAGAAGAAATCCGAAGTGCTCTGTAAACAAAAGTATTAAAGGAAGCCACTTTATGCTGTGGAGGATGGTTAGAAAAAGCATGCCGAGGTAGAGATACAGCGAAAGGTTTTCTATAAACAGAAGTAGCGAACCGATCAGGGTGTTTAGTAACTAAGACATCGAGGAAAGGAAGAGAATCATTCTCTTCGACTTCAAGAGTAAACTGGATGCAAGGATCAACAGAGTTGACAAGAGAAAGGAGATTTTGGAGATCCAGCTCAAAAGGAATTAAGATAAAAGTATCATCAACATACCTACACCAGAAGGGAAAATCAAATAAACTGAAGAGTTTTTCTTCCACAAAATGCATATAAATGTCACATAAAAGAGGAGATAAAGGATTGCCCATGGCTAAACCATCCGTTTGAACATAAAAGGAATTATTAAATTGGAAAGCAGTTTGCCTAACACAAATACTAACTAATTGCAGGATCTCGTCAATCTCGATGGAAGAGTAATGGAATTCGCGTAGCCTTCTTTCCAAACAGTCAATTGCTCCTTGAACAGGGACGTTAGTGAAGAGGGATTTAACACCTAAGGAAATCATTTTGTAATTTCGTCCTGTATAATTTTTCTTTCGTCATATCGTCCTGTATAATTTTTCTTTTATGGTGATTTAACAAAGTTTTTATATTTATTGATATATATTTATCGCCAGTTTTTTCGGTGTTTCTCAATATTGTTCAACTATTTTGGGTTTCTACACCGTTCCTGCTTTCCACGTGTTCATGGTAAGTCCTTTTTCTTTTTTCCTGCTTCTTGTGTGTATTGTTTTTTAGTGAAAATTTTTTGCCTTTTATTTATTTTTACTGTGTTTTCTTTTATTTATTTATTTTTTATTTATTTAATTTTGTTTTATTTATTTATTTATTTATTTTTACCATTATTTCTGGCCTTGTTTTTTCTTTTCTCTTGTTATGGGTTCTTCGCTTATTAATCGTTTCAAGCATCTTCGTTTGAAGCGGGCTAGGTTTTTGAATAGGCTTAATTTTCTTTTAAGGTGTAAACGTTCACGCGTTGTTCCTAAGTTCATTAATATTATTTACAAGCTTCCTTCATCCTTTCGCATTCAAAATGCCTTAACCAGGAGTAAGTTTGCTGTTCTTAGAGCCATTATTCAAGATGTTCGGTACTCTCTTTCGTGCATTGAATATGAATTATATTCGTTACATTTGCTGTTAAGTAAATCTGTTATTTATTTCCCTTTTCTTGAGAAACGGATTTTTGCCTACGTTGATTACAAATCTAAATGTCACAGTGCTATATTGGATAAAAAATTTTCGTCACTTCTGACTTCTAATTCTCCTGCTCCTGGTATCTCTCCTCTACGGCAAAATTATGTTGTCAATTTATCGTCTCATTCTCTTACTGATTCCCAACGTGATGTTCTCTCTCTTGGTTTGAATTTTTCGCGTGTTTCCAAACCTTCTATTCCGAATTTAATCGCTCCGATTGAACATTCTTTCAAAAATAGTAAAATTTCTCCTGGTCAACTTGATTCTCTTCGCTACCTTTTAGCTAACGTCATTTCTTCTAATAAATCTTCAGTTAAATCTAATCTTTCTTCTTCTCAAAAATCTGCTATCAGTGAACTTAATTCTGTCCCTAACCTTCTTATTACTAAGGCTGATAAAGGCGGTCAAACCGTTCTTCTCAATAAGTCTGATTATATTTCTCATGTGGAATCTATGTTAAACTCCGGTCCTTATTCTAAATTAAAGAAAGATCCTTCTACTAAACACCTTTCTGATATCAAGGAGGTCGTTAATAAGTCTGTCATTCTTAATAATAACACTAAACGTATGGTCATTCCTTCTATAGCTAATTGTGCTCGTTTCTATGCTCTTCCTAAGGTCCATAAACCTACTCTTTCATTTCGCCCTATCGTTTCTAATATTGGTACTGCTTCTTATAAACTTGCCAAGTTCCTTTCTAAGTTACTCGCTCCTTTATCTTCCACTAATTTTCACACTGTTAAAAATTCTATTGACTTTGTTGATAAAATTAAACGCCTTTCTCCTTGTAATTACAAAATGATTTCCTTAGATGTTAAATCCCTCTTCACTAACGTCCCTGTTCAAGGAGCAATTGACTGTTTGGAAAGAAGGCTACGCGAATTCCATTACTCTTCCATCGAGATTGACGAGATCCTGCAATTAGTTAGTATTTGTGTTAGGCAAACTGCTTTCCAATTTAATAATTCCTTTTATGTTCAAACGGATGGTTTAGCCATGGGCAATCCTTTATCTCCTCTTTTATGTGACATTTATATGCATTTTGTGGAAGAAAAACTCTTCAGTTTATTTGATTTTCCCTTCTGGTGTAGGTATGTTGATGATACTTTTATCTTAATTCCTTTTGAGCTGGATCTCCAAAATCTCCTTTCTCTTGTCAACTCTGTTGATCCATGCATCCAGTTTACTCTTGAAGTCGAAGAGAATGATTCTCTTCCTTTCCTCGATGTCTTAGTTACTAAACACCCTGATCGGTTCTCTACTTCTGTTTATAGAAAACCTTTCGCTGTATCTCTACCTCCGCATGCTTTTTCTAACCATCCTCCACAGCATAAAGTGGCTTCCTTTTATACTTTTGTTTACAGAGCACTTCGGATTTCTTCTGATTCTTCTGCTCTAAATAAGGAAATTAGTTACCTCAAATCTCTTGCCCTCACTCGTGGTTATAATCCCTCTTTGATTGACAAAGCTCTGTATAAATTTAATAAGCCTAAACGTCTTCTTACTGATTCTAATAATTCGTCTAATATTAACTCTATAGTTCTACCTTTTTATTCTCCTCTTTGTTTCAAATTAGCTAAAATCCTTTCTCGTTTCAATTTTAAAGTTATCTTTAAACCTATGAATAAAATTAAATTCTCGTCTTTGAAAGATCCTATTCCTGTTGAGAACCGGTGGGGTGTTTATTTTATTCCTTGCTCTTGCAATTTGGGTTATATTGGTCAGACCAGAAGAGCGTTGAAGAAAAGATTGGATGAACATCAGAGATACATTAAAAATCAGGAATTATCTAGGTCTTCCATTGCTTCTCACTGTTGGTCTTCCGGTCATTTTTTCAATTTTTTCCATGGCCAGAATTATTTCTAATCCTGCCTCTCCTTCTCATTTAGATACTCACGAAGCTTATTTTATTTATAAAAATTGTAATACTCTTGTCAACGATCTCTCTTCATCCCCCTCCCTTTCTCCTGCATGGAAATTACTTTTGTAGTTTATTATTATTACTATAATTATTTTTAGTTTTTATTTAATTAATTTTTTTTTTATTTATTTATTTTTTATTTATTTATTTATTTATTTATTTTTTATTTTATTTTATTTTTTTTTTCAATTGTTTTCTTTATCTTTCATTAGTTTTTCTCTGCCACCTGGTTTTTTAGCCAGCGCCACCTGGGGCACTCTTTGTAATCTCCTCCCTCCTTCTTTGAGTTTATCTTTACTTTTCTCTTTCTCCTTGGCTCTGACAAGCAGCGCCACCTGTCGCACTCTGTGTAATCTCCTCCCTCTTTATTTCACTGTTATTTCCACTCTGTCCGTTGGGACACGTGTTTGGACCAGCTGAAGACGAGCGGTAATTTTGCAGCTCGAAACGCGTCCTGTATAATTTTTCTTTTATGGTGATTTAACAAAGTTTTTATATTTATTGATAGAACGTTAAATATTTAAAGAAATAAATTAACAATATTTCTTTGTTTAACAAAACAACATTTAATACATACATTTAAAATTAAAGTTATTCCGAATATACGTATAATAAAATAGGTTTTTAAATTAAAAGAATGAAAAGTTTGCAAGTTAAATAATAAAAGTCGATACGACCAAGAAAACATTGGATTTTTATCGTCTGAAATTGCTAAATAAAAAATGCAGCTTGTTGTAAATAAAAGTTGAATATTTTATTTAGTATTAAATTCTATACATTTCTAAATATTGATAAATATTATATTATCATATGAAATACTACGGTGTATATCATTTTGTATAATTTAGCTCATCAAAAAATTACTAAAATGTGACACTATTTCAAAATTCTGCATTTATATAATAAGTATACTTACAAAATTTAATGAGTCATCTTTCATTACATTAAAAGCGTAATTAAAATCGAACATATTTTAATCAGCGATATTTGTATCGCATAGTTAAATGATATTTCATCTTAGTATATTTTATGTTAATATTTAGTCGTACTACACTTATTTATTCTATATTTATTTACAATATTTCAAACCTAAAACTTATTCTACGAAATATTTTGAAGTAACATTTTATAGAAACAAAAAAGTTTTGTTGCCATTCACACAAAAGAAACTGCCATAATCCTCTACTTAATAATCCTCTAGTTATGCACCCCTGCCGCTAGATGGCATATGCCTTGACCCCGCCTTTAATCTTGCGGACAGCTCTTCCATAGGAGTTGGAACGCTTGAATATATATGCAGTTTTGACTTCGACTGCAACTTTATTTGATGGAAATGACGTCGGTTGACTGCTCGAACTCCGATTTCTTTGTAACATCCTGCTCGCTTCGAAACATATTGTGCTCTTGCGGGAACCCCTAAAAATATCACGACATATATATTTTTTCATTTTCCTACTGGTAAAACGACAGGTAACAAAAAAGATACCAAAAATCGTTTGTTCTAGCAAATTTACTGAAATGTTTCAAAATTTCACAGATATAATATTCCTTACATGTTTATTCTATATTCTACAAAGCATATTTCAATTTTAAGAATTCAAACACATGCTTTTTTAAAAATACAAAATGACGTAATTTGCATTTGCTTTTACGATCCTGTCTTAAACAGCATGTATAGCATGCATATGACATAACTGTCGCGGAATAATACAGAAACTTACAAAAAGCGATTCTGTCGAAACTCAACAAGCCAAATCGATTATCTAATAATTCATATGTCTTCATTTTTTAAATAATAATTCCATGTGGTATCAAAAATCATTCTTTTATATTCGGAAAATGTTATTTCACGCGGATTAATAAATTTGCATTCTTTCAACTTTTAAAACCAATTAAGTAAATGTTAAGAAAATAAGACACTAAAATATTCTTTAAAATACATGTTTGTAAAGAGAAATTGATATATATCTTTTGTGAAGTAAGTTTGGTATAAAGTAAAAATCATTTAATCATATATATTATAAAGCAGAAGTTCTGAAACTTCCAAACGAGTGTTTTCAAAAACTACCCGATGAATTTTTTTGCCGATTGTATCATTCGATAGGAAATATTTTTCCGAAGGTTTATGATTCAAATTTACAGGGATAACTCTGATTTTTCGTAGTAAATTTCGTATTTTTTGGTTATTTTTGACAAAAGGGTTGCCAGTAGCTGTTTTTGGCGAAAATTATAATTGCTAAAAGAATTAAAATGGCTATATCTATTACAAATATTACAAATATCTTGCAAATAATATCAGAAAATAACTACTGGCAATATTAATAATAATAAAGAAAGACCACTTAAATGAGGCGTAATATTCTAAAAATATATTTATCTTGAAAATGAAAAAAATATTTGTAATGCTTAAAAAATAAATTAACGCGAAATATAACAATTGTTTCAACTTTTGACAACTTATCCCTAGTGTTAGAATAAAAACATGAATTTCAGAAATTGATTAAATGAATTTTGAGTGATAGTTATTTCCCTTTTTATTATTTTCTTTCTCTTTTTTATCGAATTTCCGTATAATGTAACTTACAGCAGAAAAAAGCAGATCTGATTGAAAAAGACACTGTAAGTTGTGCGTTACTATTCGTTTCTATACCATTTTCATCTTGCTTTTGTCGCCAAAGACTGTGTTTTTAAGCCGAAAATGCACTACTGACTTATGCCTGACTTAGGTTCTTAATGGTCGCAATAATGTTTTGTTTTTTTTTTTTTTTTCAAGTGAAGATAATTTTTAGAGTATATTTTAATATTCAATCGTAAATTATATAGATATGAGTATAACTCTTTTATTTCTTTTTGCATATGTTTTCATTGTTAATTTAATTTTTCTTGAGCCATTTCGTCAATTTCACTTACAGGAAAAACTTCAGTTTTAAAATTTAAAAACTGAAGAAGGAAGGATTACCCCATCGATTAAAAATCTACCCCCAAATTCCAAGATTAAATGTCAATAATGGATGATCGTAAATGTCACATTCACTTGACATTAAGCATAATATAAATACTAATTATGTCATCAAGCGATTTTTAGTTTGACATTTTATTTCTACTTTTATATATGTTCTGCTGATTTGTTTTTCGTTATTTAAATGAAAATTTATGCTAATCTATATAATCTGGCTAATAGTTTGGCGATTTGTATAATTTGGCGAAATTGGTCGACGGTATAACCAAGTAGTACTGAAGGAAAAATTTTGCAATTCAAAGTAAATTTATGCAATTATGCGTTATTACTATAGATAAATTCAACATTTTGAAATGAAAAATTACCGCTGAATAAAATTTACAAGTCTTTTTTAATTGACGATTTCCTCTTCAATATTTCTTCAACCAAACTTTCGCTATTCTCTTTCGCGCAGGCTAACAAAAATGTATTTTAAATATTTTATTAGATAAAACGTAAATAACATTTTTCTATTTTTTAAAAATTATTTTTTAAATCTAATTCTACCATTATGTGTCTTACAGGACAAAATAGCAGAATTACTTTTAAAAATGGTTTTATCTGTTAATTGTATGTTATTTGTTTATTTGGGTGTTTGAATTTACTTTTTTAATCAAACAATGCGATTTTATACCAAGAAGGCATAACCCGGAGAGATGTTCACAATTACTAAATTCTCTCACTCTCTTTTAAATGTGTGAGAGCATTTTTAGGATATTTTTTTATGTTTAATTGCAAATATATAAATAGCAGTTATAGAAAAAAAAATGCGTATAATGTTTAAATTTTAGTATAAATGTCTTCCTCATCCAAACTGTAAAATAATTTAATTGCAACTTTTTAAAGTTTTGGCGCAGATGTCACGTACGCACCACATTCGTACGATTGCAACAAAATGGCGATTTTATGCCATACATGGTAAACCGACTATGGATGTTTATTTATTAATAAACTATTTATTAACTTTCATTTGTTTTTTTAAAATAATATAAATCATTTTGTTCTATAGCTATTAATTAAACTTTTTTATTTATTTTTTTTCAAATAATACAAAATAATTAAAAAATATTTATGAAATTGGTAATTAAAAACCAAATTCCCCAAATTGGCGCCAGAAAAAAATTGCGCCAATGTGGTGCATACATGATATCTGTGTCAAAGTTTTTTCTTATACATAAGTAGGAAAAATGCAGTATAAATACCGATTAAAGTTTTTTCCAAATATGGGAATTTTGTCACAGATTTGGTCATATACTCATCGAGGTATCTCACTGGCGCCAAAATGGCATTATTTGCCTTATATGGTAACACAGCTATAGTTGTTTATCTGATAAGTTGTTTATTTACTTTCATTTTCTTCTTTGAAATGATATTTGTTGTTTTGTTCTACAGTTACTTTTTTATTTATTGTTAATTGCTGTTTAAAATGATAGAAAATAATAAAATATATATAAATTTCTTTGGTATTCTAAAACGAGGATTTGGGCACATTGTAGTTGCAAGAAAATCGTGCTAAACCTATTGCGTAATGATGTCTGTGTAGGAATCTTTTGTGAAATATGAAAAGTGTAAATTGGCTATTACTTGATTATCACGTCAACCAATTTCGCCAAATCGTTCGCCAAATTATATAAATTTACATAACTTTATCTTAAATAACTAAAGAGAAAATGCTTAAATACGAAAGTGCAAATAATTTTGTTTTCATTTTTCAGGAGGAAATTTTGCAATAATAAAATAATTGTTGTAGTGAGAATTTTAATGTGTGTGTGTTTTTTTTTATCGTTGGCAACTTGCTGTAACGAAAAATTTTTATTTTTTTTTCCTGCCATTTTTTTTTGTAAGAGCTGGTTTTGTCAAAGCCATGTTAAGGTGGTATTCAAATTTTTGAACCCTTCCCAATTACCACCCAGTGGTTCGATTTTGCTCACTTGCAATTCCCACTGAGATATTAACCTTCTCAATGTACTTGACAAGTTTGAAGATGATTCTTGCATAATTGTGCCTTTTATCGCGCGGGCAAAATTTAATATATATATAAAGTTTTTAGATAGGAGTAGCTTTGGGTTCCTGGCTTCACATAATGAAAAGTTGTGAAGAAATTTTTCAGAAGTTCTACCATGGTAATGACTGTAATAATTAATATTTCTTCAGATAAAGGAAGATCCTGTTGCCATAATGGTCTCATTCCGCTTCCAAATGTGCACTGTTAGTAATAAACTAAAATAGTTACTTCTAAATAGCAGTTTTTTGTCCAACGTGTAAGATAATTTAATATCACAACGTTTCTAAATCGTTTTCAGGAATGAGCAAGAAGCTGCTGGAGGTCCAAATTATTTAAAATACAAATTTAAATTCACCATTTCGTTTCATCCACGGTTGATTTTGAAATATTGACCAGCGCAGCGGGCATAGCCTGCTAGTTGGTAAATAAAAACAAAATAAAAATAATGTTCACCAGGTTTTATAGCCGACGATATTTTGGACATAGCAGGTATTTTGATTACAATTTTTTTCAGTTGCTATGAGAAAATGGCAACAGACGGATTTTATAACAGACGATATTCTGGACATATCATGTATTCGCGTTTGTAATGACCGAAAGGTGGCGTTGTATAGACCTGATAATCGTTTGTTTACGTAGTGCTGTTTGTTCCATGCTGTAGCATAGCGAAACCCGTTTAAAGAGCTATTTAAAGTGTAGTTTTTTATCTTCTTTATTTAATTATGGGAGATAAATTACAAATATCGACAATTTTAGAATTTCTAGATGCTGGAAAATCTAGTAATTGCTTTAGGGAAGCTGAAGCAATTATTGATTCAAAGAGATTAGTAATGTGCGGCATTAAAGAATGCAAAGAAGAAGAAATAGAGATTGTAGGATCGTGTTTACAAACAAGCCAAACAAAAGGAAATCCCCATATTATTTCAGGTTTGCTAGTAAAGGAAAACAAAAATTTGAAAATAAAAATTTTTTCTTGCTCTTGCAAAGTTGGAGCAAGCGAATCATGCAAGCATTGTGTTGCTGTCATGTTATTTTGCCATGAGTAAGTCAAATGTACTTTTTTATATTATAGATCTAAACTTTGTGTATAAAATTTTGATTTTAGATAATTTTAATACAAAGAACCCAACGTTGCATGCGTTATAGAACTGTTTATTTATTTATTTATTATAGAACTTTTTTTTTATTTATCGGCCTTTTAAACACTGATTTCAGCGGAAGATGCTCACGGTATCAGTTCTATTTCGTTTCAGACTTTGTCCGCGAAAGGGCGTCTATTTCATTTCAAACGCGAATATTAATTAATTTTTTTCAATTTTTATGTGAAAATGGCAACAGAAAGGCACATTAATTTTCTAATTTCAGTTCACTTTCAATAGAAATGGAGTACTCCGTTGCCAAAATTACAAAATTTTTACTAAAAGCTATAAAAAAAAAATTCTCAAAAATAAATAGAGATACAACTTTCAAACAAGTTGCATATGAAAGTATATATATTTTTTCTATATAACGGTATAAACGTTAAAAATGTGCCAAGCTTAAAAGTGTAAAATTTTTAGTAGCGAAAATTGCAAAGCCGAAATTGTATGGAAAAGTGTTGCCATTTGCAGATTCATGTATGCGTTATACACAGATATGTTTGGTTTTTATAATATACATAGACTGACAGAGATATGTTTTTCTTTTATAATATAGATAGATAGTAAAATCTTCACTCAGAAAACGTATGAAATTTTTAAATTAGAGACCGTTCGCATATTTAAAGAAATGCACCATCTTTATATTATCAAACACATTAGTATACAAAACTTAAGAGTCTACACTAATCGCAGAAAGAAACGCTCTTGCTAACTTTAAACCAATAGGATGATTGTTTACAGATTTCTCGCTCTCATTTTAGTATTTTTATTTAATTTTTTGCATAAACATGAAGTTGATATTTTTCAGAGAGCGTTTGTGCTTTTAAATTTTGGCGATAGTTTTTTTTTTTTTTTTTTTTTTTTTTTTTTTTTTTTTTAATGAGGATAGTTTTATTTCCGGAACTGTTAGAACCGTTTCTGAAAAGAACCGGTTGCTGGGAACATGAAAAAGCTGCAATAAATTCAATTAGCAATAGTTAATTTTTTTTAAATAGAAGAATAGATAAAAACTATTTTTTTAATTTCATGTTTATTTATATTTCACGCGAACGTTACATACGCTGATTAAATTTATCTCCTTTAGAAGTTTTATGTTATGCAAACAAAAGTTTAGAAGAGCAGCGAAAGAAATTTTAAAATGAGGTTAAATATCCATTTCTGAAGTTTGCAAAGGTTCCACCCAATAACGCATAAAAATCTTATAAAACGCAAACAGATAGAAAACGAATATCAGCTTCTTTCTTGTAGCCAGAGATCAAACGCAAGACCTTGAGAGTTTCAGAGATGCATGAAAGGTTTCCGCTCTCTCTCTTTCAGCTAATCCTCTAATTAAATGTCTGAGAGAAAAATGTTTGTTATCTTAAATAAATGCTTTCTTTACACAAAAATACATGTAACAAAAACTTTTCATTCTACTTATATTTTTATCCCATTTTACTAGGAATCAAATGGTTTTGACGATGTTGAATCAGCTAAAAAGTATTACGAAGCTAAATAAAATGAAAAAGTGAAAGAAAGAAAATTAGTCGTAAATTATATGTAATAACATTGGTTAGATTATATAAGAGAAGTTAAATAACATTTTACTGTTTGAAAATACGCAAAAAGCGAAATTTTAATTATAGTATTTTAAAATAATATTCCCGAAAGGAAGAAATTAAAGATAGTTGACCCTTATTTTCCATGTATTTTTGATTTTGCATAGTTATTAAATAGTGAAAACTATCAAGAAAACATCCATTTTCCCATAGAAATAACACTAACAAAGAAGGTCTCCATACTGGACATGTTCAGAATATTTTGAAAAAAAATAATTAAACTACTTATGTATGTAATAAAGGGTCAGTCAAATTTAACGGCGAAATTACAGTAGAAGATGCGTAAAAAAAAATACTTTCGAATATTTAATGATTGTAATTAAACTTAAACAATAAGAGAGTTTAATATATGTATGTATTGTATTATAAATATCTGTACTTATATTTATGACTGAAAAAAAATTCACGATTAAAAAAAATAATATTGGGAAAAACATTATCCATATTCATACAGTAAAGTCAGATGAAGAATGCTGCAGTTATGTGTTGTGCTATACATTTCATACACTCTTAAAACGAAAGAGTGGATTTGGCTTTTCAGGAAAGAACTGTAATTTATTGAATCGTGAGTGAGTTGTTTTTTAAATGCTTTACTCATCTTGATTTGGATTGCTTATTTAAATAACTCATCTTGATTTAAATTATTTAGAAACAACTCACTCGCTTGAATTGTTTCAACTTTTTATGAGAAGCTGCCTTTCAAAGCGTGAGATGAGCGAATATCGGCTCAACTTGAATTATTTTTTGGCTGACATTTTAAGGGAGTAAGAATTTGTTTCCATAAAACAAAATTGAATGCTTAATTGGATTTAATTTGAGCTTGAAAACAATTTTAATTAATTTAAGTTTTATCGTTTTAAATCGTAATTTTTAACAGTTAAATTTCAATATAAATACCGACATGGCAAAATTATAGCTAAAACAAATTAAAAGTGACAAAACTAAAGTTATTTAAATTAAATTTATTTAGACAAGTTTAGCGTGAAACATTTTTTCCTCCTTCGAGCCTTTTTTTTTTTTTTTTGCTCTACCGAGGTTCCGCCGAATGTTTATTTATAGACGTATATTTCCTAACGAGAAGAACATAGTATAATTTTTTCAGATATTTCTGAGTATGCCCGTATAGAGAACTTCGTTGTAGGTTAGTTTCGTGCTTACTTTTGATTATGTGTTATATATGATTACGTATTATGGTTAAGGGAAACTGGGGCACATTGATACAGCTTTTTTCTAAAAAAAATTTTGGTGTCTAGAAAGCAGAAATTTCAAGTTATTTTTCTATGTGATGTCAGCAAAACCTGTGTAGTGTGTTAAAAAAATATACAATCGTTGTTTTATATATTATTTTTTGCATGTAATTAAAAAAAAAAAAGTAATTTGTATCAATGTGCCCCCATCCCCGGGGCAGATTGATACACTTTGATACGTCTGGGAAAAATGGAGACAAAATAACACCAATGCATATCTTTCATAGAAAAATAGTTAGCAAACCATTTTATGTTATTTATAAAAATTTCAATCACCCACACTTTATTTGTAAGCAATATTAAAGCAATCAAAATGAAATGTATAATGACCTGATGTTCTGGCTGTTCCTTGCCTGATTGTTGGCTGTGGTAACTTTGTCATATCTGGTACTTCAATCTCAGCATTATCTCCTTTCTTAGGAAAGATGAAAAATTACCAATTTTTCTGTTTATAAACCGGTTTATAAACAGAAAATAAAGGATAATTGTATTGAAATTCTGTTTTTAATATAATTATCCTGTGCTATTCTGCAGCTTGTTTCTCTTACGTAACAATTTTCATGTAGAAAGTACTTTTTTCTCTGGAGAATTGGTATAAATTTGAGATTTTCCAGGCTGCCGTCCTTTTCTTTAATTAGTTCTACTAGCACTACATGTTGGGTAAGTTCGTACGTCTTCTCTTTGCAAAAAAACTATAAAATGTTCTAATATAAAGAAATTAAAGCTATTTCCCTTTAATAAAAACTAATATTAGAAATTTTTAGCGACAAATGGCTGGATTAAGAGGTTGTATCAATGTGCCCCGACAAAGACTGTATCAATGTGCCCCATACAGCCATTTTGAATAAAATGAGTTTCAAATACAATACTTCATAATTTATCTAACAAAAAAGAATGATAAACTGATAAAAAGTAGTTTTATTTACATAGGAGAGTATTCTTTTCGGTTGAAAATACTAGAACATTTGTATAATACCATTTCAATTGTACAAATCAAATTTACTTTTGATCTACAAAAACAATAAATCACCCATCCCGTTTCATCAAACAACTGAATTATTCCAATATTTTCTGTATGTAGTTGTGTGCACTAGCATCACCTTTTGGAGCTCTTGTGAAACTTCCTGTAATGATCCTGCGAATGGTAGAGGGGGCGTATCAATATGCCCCATGTATCATTGTGCCCCAGTTTCCCCTATATTTTAAAATATATATCCCCTTTTATTACTTTTGTTTATGTCTTATGTATGATTACTTATTATGTTTATATTTTTAGCTCACAGGCTATCATAGCCTGAGAGCTTATGTGCCCGTCCGTTCTGCGTAATGTTCGTTCCGTTCCCGTATGTTCGTTCGTGCGTAACGCGATAACTCGTGATAAAAATATCCGATCCACTTGAAATTTTGTATGTAGGTATATCCTGACAAGGCGCTTTCCTGATTAGTTTTTGGAGTTCATTCGATATGTATAAGAGGGAGAACGGGGGGCTCATGCCCCTCCCCTTAGTTGATATAAATGGGATTTTCATGCAGAATTAAGTTTTCGTTCAAAATTTAGATTAGGATCATTCTGATGAGGCGATTCCGTGACTGTTATTAGGTGTTCATTGAATAAGTATAAATAGGGGAAACAGGGTATAAAGAAGAGTTTCTTGAGGGATTTTGGTAGTTGCATATATTTGTTAGAAGGTTTAGAAGAGGTATGATCACGTATATTAGTAGCTGTTATTCCATTGGAATACTTAGAAGAGGCATGATCAGTATAGAATCAGTCCAGGTTCGGTTGCTCGAAAAAAAACCCCACGATGATTGCTAAGTTACAATTTATTTAGACATATATTACTAAGGGGGGCACACTTACAGCACTCGGAGAAAATCTCCGAACCAAAAATTAGCACGTTGACAAGACAAGCGCAGAGAGTCAAGTGACCTCGTACATAGCAACAAACTGCCACCTTTGGCATCATAGAAAATCGCCAACATACACAAGTTCGCCCATGCACAATGGATAGTATACGCCAAATACAGTTAAAATGCAGCCGGCAAGATAAGAATTCAATATGGTTTCCAAGCTGGGATGGGAAAGGAAAGGTTGCCAAACGATAAAATGTTACACGTGTTATTATGTCTAATAAAGAGGCACACCAAAGGGATATCAGATTTTACTGCGCAGATGTTAAATTCTTTTTAGGGTTTTGTCGAGAAAGGAAAAGAAGCGTAAGCATAAATTTTAACTGCGAAACAGAGATGATGTCCATATAAGAAAATGCAGAATTGCCTCGATCGGAAATAGCAGACATCTGGAAATAGCTTTAAACGGTTGATTAATATGTGAGTGTATTTCTCACAGACAAAGTTAAGCAGCTGCCGATTTTTCGGTTAGAGAAAAACTAGGCGAGGGAAAAAAAAATGGAAAGTGAATGAAGGACACTTAAAACTGATTTTGAATTGAAAAGAGACTGGGGGGAAGGAATAATTTAAGAAAATAACCAATATATAACGAAATAATCGTTATATATATCACCCGGTGCACCACAAAAAAACTTTTGCTGTCCAATGTGCATAGGCTAGCATAAAATATTATAACATAAAAACATACATAAATGCAAAAGTTTTTTTTTTTTTTTTTTTTTTTATATATATATATATGTAGAAATTTAACGTCATGATAATGGAGACTTTTGTATTCAAAAACAGTCAGCAGTTCTAAAGTCTCTATATTTTTTTATATTTGTATTTCATGGATCCAAGGTAGTACTGTATTTTTTATGTATAAGTTGAGTCGACTCAGACAGTACAAAAATCTTACTGCAGCTTTGATTGTTATCATGACATAAGTAAAATTTTGAAACATATACACAAAACATGAAACTAATACTAAATGAATATAAAATGGCAATACACAAAAATAACATAATAGCACTATATTTTTCAAAAATTAAAAAAGAGTAATATGATGTCTATAAAAATAAAAATGTTTCATGCCGAAGCATAGGATGACAAAAAAAAAGAGGTGCTCCAAGCACGCCCATAAAAAATATGCGTCACTCTGAATCTTGTGTACAACACAAGTATTATGGCATCGGCTTAGGGCCTAGCCTTAGATGAGGAGGGAATTGTGATGCTCCCCCGAAGGCACTAGCGGTCTTCTGAAGGAGCCCACGTCGAATTACAAGAAAAAAATTTGAGTTGTTGTGAATTGGAATCACAATTCAAAAATTTGAATCGAAACTCCAACTCCAAAATTTTGTCTCTCAACACAATGAAGCTTGAACCCTTAGGGCCTTAATTTTGAACGGGAACAAGACTTCAAAGGGAAGAATTCAAAAAGAAAAAAAAACAAAAAAAGTGTATATCATATAATAACTAATATGGGCAGACAATCCTAGAGTGAAGAGAGACGAAAAATATGTCACAATCGAGTGGGGTGATGAACAAGTCATATATAAAAACTGTGTTTTATTTAACTACATGAATCATTTGTTTACTTTTCTAGACTACAGTACCTGTTTATCTAACTATAATATGTTTGACTTATAGTACAGGAATTGTTAAGTGGGAGGTTAACTAGTGGAAAAAAATACTGAATTAATGAATATTGTCAAAGAAATTTTAAGTGTACTGCAAAAAGAAACAAAATAAAAAGTAACTAAAATTTAAGTGAGTATGAAGACATATCTAAGTGTTAAAGGATAACAATGATACCTAATATTGTTCCTAAGAGATCTTCAGAGCAACAGTGATGGACCAGCCATGATATTGTTAAAGATCAGTCAAAAACAACATACACACAACCATGAGCTCTTTGGTTGGATATGTGGTATCATAAACATGACTTAAAAAAATAATAAATAGTGTTTTTACATTAGCTTCTGTTTCTTAGATTGTATGTGTGTGGTTGATAAAACGTATTAAAGTTAGTGTTGTTTATATGACTTGATGCATCAAATAAATGTCCATAACGAGGAGGTGCTAATAAAAGTCTATCAATATGTACCCGAAATGCTGTGTTGTCAGGAGTATACAACCTTTTAATTGAGAATGACACAGGGGAATGTTTACAAGTGACAATATATGGACCAGTATACTTTGTTTTAAACTTGTCATTTGATTTTAGATATACAATGTATTTTAAGAAAATGGATCTTAATTTAGCTTTCTGACCGTAATATTTATATCTTTTATCTTGAGCAGATTTAATGTTGTTATAGGCTTTGTGATATATCTTACTCAAATCATCAAGTAATTTGTGGACTTCAATATGTTTATCAAGAAAGGGTTGGTTGCACGACTGATCAAAAGTGTCAAAAATTAGAGAAAGTTCACGTCCAAAATGAAGAAAATTAGGAGAATATAATGTAGTTGCATGTTTCGAACCATTATAAAGTGATTTGTGTATAAATACTGCATTTTCGAATGAATGACCTTCTTGTAAAAGAATATTAACTGAATATTTGATTGACTTATTGATTCGCTCTGCAATCGCATTTGATTGTGGTCTCGAGGCCGAACTGTGTAATACCTTAATGCCCATTGTATCATTAAAAATGTTATATACCTGAGAAGTGTACTGGGGTCCTAAGTCTGATAAGACAACCGAAGGTCTCCCAAAGGTGGTTATGTAAGAGAATAAGCATTTAACAACCTTACTCGCAGATATGTCATTAAGTGGAAAGAGTTCAATATGTCTCGAGAAATGATCAGTGATAGTTAAAACATATTTTCCATTAGCAAACGGTCCAAGGAGATCTGTACTGATAGTGTGACCAGGGTACCTGGGAGTGTATGTGGGCTGTAAGGGTGCAGGTGGAGTTTGGTGATGTTTAGTTTGAAGACATTTGATACAGGATGCGACAAAGTTTAAAGTGTCTACATACATACCCTTCCAAAAATATCTACCTGACAAGAATTCATAAGTTTTATTAAAGCCAAAATGAGATAAATGTGAAATTGTTAAGACTTTGCTTTTAAGTGAATTTGGAACAATAATGTGATACGAAAAAGTGTTATTAAAAATATTTTCCTTCTTTAACATTAATACTTTCGAATCAGGATGAATGAAGTAGTTAGGAAATTTTTGAGAAGATCCTTTCCTTAAGATTTCTTTATAAACAACAGACAAAGTAGGGTCATCTTGTTGTTCAGTAGCAAATGTTTCATTCGAAATTTCTAATAAAGGGTCAGGATTTGTTTGTGTACCAGAAATAAGGCAGTTAACATGCATATTAGAATCACTCGAGCTGGAGTGTGGAGTATCACATTCTACAATAGGTAAGGGTTGAGTGTCATGAATAAGTTCAGGGTTTGTAGCTAAAGTCTGTTGATTATTTTCAAAGTTACAGCGAGATAAATAGTCAGCGAGTACATTCTTTTTACCTGGAATATGTTGAAATTTGTATGTGTATTCTGAGAGATCCATGAGCCAGCGAGAGATAATATCAGCCGGATTTGTAGTTTTGTTGTACTTTTCTAATGATTTACTATCTGAAAGGATTACAAATTCTCTGTTGTATAAATAATATTTGAAAGCAGTAACTGATTTATGAATCGCCATGAGTTCTAATTTAAGTGCAGGATATTTTTTTTCTGATGCTTTTAAAGATTTTGAAAAGTATGCAACAGGTAATAGTTGTTTATCATGTTCTTGTAGTAAGACGCCAGAAATGGCAATATTTGACGCATCAGTATTTAAATAGAACTTTTTGTTCCAATCAGGTAATCTAACCATGGGTGGATTAAAGAATATCTTCTGTATGGTGTCCATAATTTTTTGATGTTTACTTGTCCACTTAAATTTAGCTTTTGGAGTAGTTAAGTTTATGAGAGGCTGCACAAGTTCAGAAAAGGATGGAACCAGAGATTTGTAAAATGTAATGACGCCTATGAGTGCTTTTAATTGACGTTTTGTTGTAGGTGTTGGAAAAGATGTTATTTTTACAATGTTCGAGTGAACAGGAGAAATAGTTTGATTTTCTATGTGAAATCCAAGATAATCTAAACTGGTTTTGTGAAAAGTGCATTTGTTAGGGGACAGCGTTAAATTATATTTTACTAATATTGCAAGAATTTTATCCAACTTATCATACATTTCTTGATATGAATTGGCACCAACAATAAGATCATCTTGGTAGGTATAGACACCTTCTAACTGTAATTCATCAAGTAAGGAGTCCATTAAAGCTTGGAAAATTGAGGCGCTAGATTTTAAGCCGAATACTAATCTCTTATACCGAAAAGAACCGAACATTGTAGTGAATGTGAGCTGATTTTGAAATTTTGCAGGCAAATCAATCTGATGATATGCCTGATGAAAGTCGAGAGAAGAGAAAAAACGATATTGTGAAAGATTTGAAATAATAGTTTGAATTTTTGGAAGTGGATAGGACGAACCTTGAATTATAGTATTAACCATTCTGAGATCTAATGCGAGTCTATATTTCTGTATACCTGTACCGTCTGGTTTCTTTTTAACAAGAAGCATGGGGCAGGCCCATTCGGAACAATGACGTTCAATGATTTTGGCATCAAGTAACTGTTTGATTTGATTTAAAACATCCTTCTGCACAGCTTGGGGAAGAGGGAAAGGGAGAGTCTTTATGGGGTAATCATTAATGAATTTCAAATCAGGTACAATTTTATCAGTATGACCAAGTGTGTCTAATGATTTGGAAAAGGCAGGATAATAATTAAGTAACAATTTAGTTAGGTTCTTTGCTTCGTCAGATTTTAAGTGAGAAAGTTTGAAATCATTAGCCGATAACTCCTGCTTTCTTTTTTGTAAGATTTCATTAGACGCCTGAATGAAATTTACAAAGTGCTGTTCTGAGTTATTTTGCTTGTCAGACATTTCAGAAGTATAGTCGCGAATTTCCTCAATCTCAGATAATTGACCTATTTTTGTGTGTTTAGGGAGATGAATGGTCTTTTCAGAAGTGTTTTTAAGTGTTATTGAGAAGAAATGATGTATTTGTGAAGTTTTCTTTCTTTTATTGGATAATTTATTCATTTCAATAATGGCATCATTTCCTATTAATTCTTTTGTTTGTGCCAAATATTCAAATAGATAATTTCTGTTATTGTTGATGTTATTGGAAGTGTAAACAGAGCACCATATTTGTTGTTGGGGTTCTAATATAATTTTACGAGTTAAGAACACCGCTTGGTTCATTACTACATCACTCAAAGAATTGCATGATTTTGATTGTTTCTCTCCAGAAGATTCTTTACTGGTTTTTAAAGGGACAGCGAAATTATTGTTGACATGGAGACACTTGTTAAAAGTATCAATGACAACATTGTATCTAGTTATGAAATCGAAACCTAAAATGCCTTCAAAACTGGAAGACTCAGGTATGTCAACAATATAAAAGTGGTGTGAAAACGCTTTTTGTTTTAGCTTAATGGATGTTCTGATGCAGGCGGAAAATGAGACATCAGAATTGACAGTTTTAATATTGACGTCAGTGGACAGTCTTTTATATTTTAAGACAGGTTTAAGTTGGTTGAATAATTTTTGTGAAAGTAAAGATATACTACTACCAGAATCAGCCAATAAAGTAATATCATGGTTTGCTATAGTGGCTTTAACAAGAGGGAGGGATGGTGAGATAGTGTTTACACTACAAATTATCTGAACATTATCACTTTCTGTTTGTGTACTGATGTTATTTGCTATCTTAATGGAGTCAAAAGTTTGGGAAGCTACTGAATTAACTAGTCTCGAACTTGAAATTTTAGGTAATACAGGGTCAAAAGGAAAAGTTGCTGATGTAGAAGTATTAGACTGAGACACAACACCATCAGCATAAAAATTGTATCTCTGTTTCAGTTTTCCTGAAATTGGGGCGTGGAGTTTGTGTAATTGTTTTTTCTTTGAGTATTTGCTCTTTTCCATTTAAAACAAGAGAGAGCGTCGTGATTGTTTCGTCCACATAACTGACAAACAACTGGTTTTTTTTGTGAAAACTTGTGTGGGGAATAACGTCTAGTGTAGTTTCGATTTTTGTAATTTTTTTGAAGCGTGAAACACCTGCGGAATGCTTTGGTCTAGTCTGGAGATTTTTTTGCTCAGTTTCGGTTTTAGTATCAGGAGGGACAAAAGATAATGCATTTATTTTCTCAGAGATTTCTTTTAATTGCGATTCAATAAGATTTTCTGGTCTGTGTACCGAAGGTAAGGAATGTAAGATTTTCTCATTCCTTAAAATTTCATGAAGGGTTTGCGCTCTTTCAACTGCTGTTTTATAATCATTAATGCCTTCTTCCTGTAATTTTATTCTAATATTTGAAGGAAGGGCTTCTAGAAATTTCATGAGTTTGATAGTGTTGCGTGCATTTTCGTCGTTGATATCTGCATATACTGTAGCCGCAAGAACATTTAGTCTATGGGCTAAATTTTTTATCGTCTCAGAAGGCATAAGTGCTAAACTGGACAATTCAACAGAAGCAACACATTTACTAGGGGGGGCGAAAAATGACGCAAATTCCTTTTCCAGCAAATCGAGGTCTGTTATCTTTTGCAGGTCAGGATTTTGGGCTAGAAATTTTTGTGCAGGCCCAACTAACTTTCCCTTTAAGATTGCAATTGTTGTTTGTGGGTTATATTTATTAATTTCTGCACAGACGCGAATTTGATCAAAGAAAAATTTAAGTAAATCTGGATCTCCATCAAATTGAATGATATTTATCGGAATTTGTTTTGCCGCCATGATTACAGTTTTTTTTTGTTTGTTTGTTTTGTTTAAGCTCACAAGTTTTGAGAAATTGTTACACAGACCGGATTTATACCCTAAAGCACATTGAAAACAAGAAAATTTCCTAGCTAGTAAAAATATGTACACTAGCAAAATAAATAGACCTTAAAATATACCTCACTTTAAAGATATCTTATTTAAACCTTTTATAACAGTAAAGCAAAGGGAGACATACAAAAGTAGTTCATTTAGAAATTAAATAAAAGCAAAATAAATACACTTTGAAACATATATCTATATATTCCTTCACTTTAAAAAGTACTTACTTTATCTGTATATAATAAAGCAAAGCAAACTATCAAGAAAACACCAAAAACTGTTAATAAGTAAGCAAAAATGAAATTAAATCTTCTTTTAACTTTTTTTACACAAGGGAAAAGTTCCCTTTTTGTAACTTAAAATATTTTTTTTTAGATGAAAAAGAAAAATCTTATTTTAACTTTGTCATTAAAGTTCAAAACTGTCTAAAAACTTATTTAAGCATATTAGAGAATCCAAATACAAAATTAAAAAAAACGAAGGGGTGTTGGACGTAAAATATGAAACACTAGCACATAAATGTAATAACTGGTAAAAACTGCATAAAATGTCATAAAAATAATAACTAGAAATGACAACAGTTACCGTGCTTTCGCAATTTAAAAAAATTTTGCAAAAACACAATAACAGGATTATAATAGTTATTGAATTAAATATGATTTAAAAACACCAAACTGCAATATCGACTATGGTGTACTGACTGTGGAAGCAGAACATAAAATAAACAAAATACTTGGGGTAACTTACAGATTGAGTTTTTTTTTTTTAAATAATTAAATGATTACTAATTTAATAAGACAAAGCTTAGGGAACTGGGGCACGATCTGCTCCCACATTCAAAATGTAGATTTTTTGAGGTTGCATTTTCGTTGTTGTGCACTTTTTTTTCTTTTTTTTTTATCACTGGAGACTAGCAGTAAACTTATCAAAGGTGATGACACACCTTTATTTTTTTTTTTTTTTAGAGAGTTGTTGTAATTCTCTTATTTATTTATTTATTAATTTTGTGCCCTGCTAACTGATTTCTACGATGAATTATTTCTGATGGATTTTCACGATTGCATGTGCAAAATCGCACTTTCTTTTGCAGCGCATTCACTTTACACTGCAAAATCACACAGAAACACTTATTATTCACTAAATTTTCTATGAGACACCTAACTTGCACTAATTTGAAGAATTTTGTATATTTTCACACTCTGGAAGCTATATTAAGCGAACACAATGCACTACTTTATCACTCGTGAATTTTTTGGTATGGCGTATTATGTAATTTTGACGAAGCACTCTGTAGCAGAAGCACAAAATTCTAGGCGATATCGATGATCAGACACAAAACGATGCGAGTGGAAGAAAGAAGGGTGGGCGCCCCAGCGCTCAGGTGATACTTGGCCGCAGATTTCTTTTGAAGATGAAATTTCAAGGGGAGACGCTCCGAAGCACTTGAGCTGGAGAGGACAGGGGAGGAAAAGGGGGTGTCCAGGAAAGGAATTTCAGGACGGGAACACCACTTTGAAGATCAATTCCACATCTGTTGACGCTTAGCAGCCAAGACTACTAGCAGTTGCCTTTTTTTTACCGGGGGATGCAGAGACGAAAAAGAAGAACCGAAATGCATGACATCCGCAGAAAAGTCGCAGTTGATTGTACCCCCCTCCATATTTTTTTTTTTTTTTTTTTTTTTTTTTTTATGTGGGGAAAAACGAAACCGTCAGGCACCAGTTATTTATATAAAGAAGAGTTTCTTGAGGGATTTTGGTAGTTGCATATATTTGTTAGAAGGTTTAGAAGAGGTATGATCACGTATATTAGTAGCTGTTATTCCATTGGAATACTTAGAAGAGGCATGATCAGTATAGAATCAGTCCAGGTTCGGATGCTCGAAAAAAACCCCACGATGATTGCTAAGTTACAATTTATTTAGACATATATTACTAAGGGGGGCACACTTACAGCACTCGGAGAAAATCTCCGAACCAAAAATTAGCACGTTGACAAGACAAGCGCAGAGAGTCAAGTGACCTCGTACATAGCAACAAACTGCCACCTTTGGCATCATAGAAAATCGCCAACATACACAAGTTCGCCCATGCACAATGGATAGTATACGCCAAATACAGTTAAAATGCAGCCCGCAAGATAAGAATTCAATATGGTTTCCAAGCTGGGATGGGAAAGGAAAGGTTGCCAAACGATAAAATGTTACACGTGTTATTATGTCTAATAAAGAGGCACACCAAAGGGATATCAGATTTTACTGCGCAGATGTTAAATTCTTTTTAGGGTTTTGTCGAGAAAGGAAAAGAAGCGTAAGCATAAATTTTAACTGCGAAACAGAGATGATGTCCGTATAAGGTAATGCAGAATTGCCTCGATCGGAAATAGCAGACATCTGGAAATAGCTTTAAACGGTTGATTAATATGTGAGTGTATTTCTCACAGACAAAGTTAAGCAGCTGCCGATTTTTCGGTTAGAGAAAAACTAGGCGAGGGAAAAAAAATGGAAAGTGAATGAAGGACACTTAAAACTGATTTTGAATTGAAAAGAGACTGGGGGGAAGGAATAATTTAAGAAAATAACCAATATATAACGAAATAATCGTTATACAGGGGTTCTAAAGTCCCCCCTTAATTTATATAAATGGGTTTTTCAAGCAGAATTTTCAGATTTCGTTCAAATCTCTGAATAGTTTTGGAAGTTTAATGGTTAAGTATAAAAGAGGGGGATAACTCCTTTTAAATTATATAAATGCTAAATGGGTTTTTATTAAGAATTATCTCATTTGCTCGGAATTTTGGATATAGATTTTTTATATGATAAAGCATGTCCTTGATAGTTTAGGAGGTTCAATGATTAAGTATTAAAAAAGAGGAAAGGGGAGAGCTGTTTCCCCTTCTTATTTTTTTTTCGAACGGAATTAACTTTAATGTACAATTAGTATTTGTAGCCTGTGAGCTCAATGCTATCAGTTTAACTGGGCAGTATTCTTTTTTATTTAAAATATATATTTCATTTCAGGGGCTTGGACTTCTATTCCCAAAATATTGAAATGAGTCAATGTCAGCAGAATTTATAAGCGAATTTTTAGGTGCGTTCGTAATTATGTAAATACGTACCGCCTATAGTTGTCGTTCAGCTTTTCTAAACGTGTCGTTTTTTAGAAAAAAAAAAGCATTCGAAAATTTTCTATTTCTGTGTTTCTGTATTGCAGGTGAGCCTAAAGATTTGAAATTTTGCTTCGGGTTACTTTTAAGTTAATTTTGAAATATAAATGATCTCAATAAATAATTTCTAAAAAAAAAAAAAAAAAAAGAGATTGAAATCAAGTTTAAAAAACATGAAATAAATGGAAAACGTTCTAAGTTATTATTAATTTGTAATTGTTATAGGTATAGAAACTTTAAATATTTGATAATAATACATATCCCGCCCAAACATGCAAATTAAATGCCACAAATTGGGTAGCTATACATCTGAAATTCGACACATTTTGTAAAATATGAATAAATATCGGTATGAAACAGCGAATAGGTTGCCCGAAAGTACCTATTTGTCAATGTGATCCTTCCCTGGGTTTTCTTTTTCTCTCGCCAAGTTTCTTTCTGAAAGATATGCAAGGTTAAATTTTATATGCAGTTTTATTTTTCTACTTTACTAATCTAGAGATTTTATCATAGACTCTTTTTCTCAGTTGTCATTAGCAGGTTTTTCACATAATAACTTATTCGGGCAAAACTGCATAATCGAGCTCACATTTTCGTATTTGAACTTGCAAGGTTTGCTGAAAAAACATGTTGAAGTTGATAAATTACTTAAGATGATACTTTGATATCTCAAAGTTTTTGCAGACGATATATTCAGATTTCGTGTCCTACCTTACACTACAGCCATTTCCTTTTATTTAATAATGCATGCTAAAGCGAAATACCTCTCAACTTGATGAGAATCGGTTTGAAAACAAAACAACTGAGCATAGATAGTGGCTAGCATGGCTACCTATTTAAATCCGATTGAACATATCTGGAACATACTATGAGGGAAGCATTGCATTCCTTTCTTGAGGTTGTCAGGATTTTTATAAATCACTTTTTGAAGAGAGAATTCCTTAAACTATTGTCGAGAACCTCATCATATCCATAGAAATCAGATGTAAATATTATATTATTATGTATACTAGTCGTATTAAATATTCTGTATTAAGTAATCGAGAGGGAAATACACTATATAGAAAATCCTTCGTTCTCTTCAACCATCATGCTTTTTGCCATTTATAGGCTCCAAATTTGTTTCAAAGAGTCTGTTTATGTTCTTGGCGTCATTTCAGAGAGTTAAAATTCCAATATAAGATATTTTAGTGCTTTATTTTCTGTATTACATTTAATGCATTTCATACTTCCAATTTTATACGCATGCATGGCTGTTTTTCATTATTTTCCTTCCAATATTTTAACAGCGTATACAATATTTTGTAATTCTGCGATTCACTTTGCTCAATTTCGCCTTTTGATTTTGTAGCAGTACATGGTCAATTAAAGGTAGCATCTCATTTTTATTAATCGTCACAAGTTACTCTTAAATCAATGTTCTTAGTAATATCGCTCAGAGTGATCCATCAGAGCGAAATACTAGTTATATTAAACGAACATGAAATTTATACGATTTTACCTCTAATTCGAAATACGTCGAAATACGTTATCTGACATATGCGGCCGCTCACTGTTTGAAAAGTCGGTATAGATATATTAAAAAAACCAGCTAATATTTAGCTGTAAAAATACTCAAAATGACTGTAATGGGATATCGGGAAAAGAATATGTGTCCAAGGACTGAGCGATTTTCAGGTTAAAATGTTGACATTTATCTGTAAAAATCAATGCTAAGCCACGTAACTATTTATTTTTTTCACATCGAAGTATGAAGAGAGATATTGGGATTTTAAAACTAATTCTATCACTCTTAAATCCGACTATACCGTGAATGAAATCCATAGTTGATGATTAGCTAAAAGGTTAGTACATAGTATTATAATTTCAGAACCATTGTACAAAATTAAGTATATATTTTTAATCAAAATATGCGTAATGGTAATCCTGTGGGTAAAATCTTAACCGTAAGCTAATTGTTAGGTAACCAAAATCTGTCTTTAAACTAACTGCAACTGAACCGTAGCCAACCATAACTTAAATGTAATATAAATATAACCTAGCCGTCACCTTATCGTAACATATGCAGTTTATATTGTTATCTAACTCTTGAACAAATGATATTTAACCTAAAATTAACAAAATACTAGGGTAGATGTGCCAGTAATGGGCCACCTTCCAGTAATGGGCCACCTCGCACTTTTTGGTTTATAAAAAAATAATAAATAATGGTTAAGGTTTTATTATTTTTTTCTGAACTCTACCTTGCATGCTTTATAAGCTGGATTAATTTTTTACACTTTTCGTCAAAACAATTAGGAAGCAGAAAATAAAGTTTCACAGTTTTTAGCTCACAGGCTATCATAGCCTGAGAGCTTATGTGCCCGTCCGTTCTGTATGTATGTTCGTACGTAACGCGATAACTCATGATAAAAATATCGGATCCACTTGAAATTTTGTATATAGGTATATCCTGATAAGGCGCTTCCCTGATTAGTTTTTGGAGTTCATTCGATATGTATAAGAGGGGGAACGGGGGGCTCATGCCCCTCCCCTTAATGGATATAAATGGGTTTTTCATGCAGAATTAACAGTTTTTGTCCAAAATTTAGATATAGGATCATTCTGATGAGGCGATTCCGTGACTGTTATTATGTGTTCATTGAATAAGTATAAACAGGGGGAACGGGGGGCTCATGCCCCCCCTTAATTGATATAAACGGGATTTTCATGCAGAATTAACGGTTTTCGTTCAAAATTTAGATATAAGATCATTCGGATGAGGCGATACCGTGGCTGTTATTAGATGTTCATTGAATAAGTATAAACAGGGGGAACGGGGGCCCATACCCCTCCCCTTAATGGATATAAATGGGTTTTTCATGCAGAATTAACAGTTTTTGTCCAAAATTTAGATATAGGATCATTCTGATGAGGCGATTACGTGACTGTTATTATGTGTTCATTGAATAAGTATAAACAGGGGGAACGGGGGGCACATGCCCTTCCCCCCTTAATTGATATAAACGGGATTTTCATGCAGAATTAACGATTTTCGTTCAAAATTTAGATATAGGATCATTCGGATGAGGCGATACCGTGGCTGTTATTAGGTGTTCATTGAATAAGTATAAATAGGGGGAACGGGGGGCTCATGCCCCTCCCTTTAATTGATATAAACGGGATTTTCATGCAGAATTAACAGTTTTCGTTCAAAATTTAGATTAGGATCATTCGGATGAGGCGATACCGTGGCTGTTATTAGGTGTTCATTGAATAAGTATAAACAGGGGGAACGGGGGTTCTAATGCTCCCCCCCTTAACTTGCATAAATGGATTTTTCAGTCAGAATTGTCAGATTTCGTTCAAATCTCTGAATAGTTTTGGAAGTTTAATGGTTAAGTATAAAAGAGGAGAATAACTCCTCTTAAATTATATAAATGCTAAATGGGTTTTTATTAAGAATTATCCGATTTGCTCTAAATTTTGGATATAGATTTTTTATTATGATAAAGCATGTACTTGATAGTTTAGGAAGTTCAATGATTAAGTCTAAAAAAGGAGAAAGGGAAGAGCTGTTTCCCTTTTTTAATTTTTTTTTTCGAACGGAATTAGCGAAAATACAAGTCTGTAATGTACAATTAGTATGCTTAGCCTGTGAGCTCAATGCCATCAGTTTAACTGGGCAATATTCTTTTTATTATGTTTTTCACTGAAAATCTTAATGAACATGCTAAGAGCAGACTTTACTTACTTAGTTTTATATCTTTTTTATTTTTCCGTAAAAATTGAATGTTTTTGTTTGGTTAGCAATATAAAACATTGAATTTAATATACCAATGGCCATTTACAAAATTTTATTTATTTTTAAGATTTTAGGAGGGGTGGTCCATTACTGGATTGCTTATTTCGTGATTTGCCAGTAATGGGCCACCCAAGTGACCAATACTAAAAGTGTAATTTCAGTAGTGATAAAATATTTTGATTTAACTGAAAACTAAATAAACAAATTTAATACTTAAATTTTACTTACTAGAATTTAATAAAGACAATTTCTTTATAAATACAGTCAAGTCTCTCTATAACGAAACTCCATACATCGAATTTCTCGATATAATGAATTTTTAGTAGGAATGTTCCCCTGTTCCCATGATTACATTAAAAACAGTCTCTATATAGAGAAATATCTATCTCCATATAACGAATATTTTCATAAAATGTTCTTTATTCAGTTGTAAAAAAATACTTCGAAATCACATGAAATCAAATTTCAATCTCTTATTCCTAATTTATCGTTCAGTGCTGAGTTTTTTTTATATTACTCCTCTGCTTGAATTTTCTTGTTCCTTAAGTCCAACAAATTCATCAACCCCCTCCTTTCACACACCTTTCAACATCCTTCTCAAAACAGTGTTAATTGAATAGTTATACATATAAGAACGGGATCAATGGGGGTAATTGAAAAAAAAAACAATTTACAATTGCTTCAAAAAGGCAGAATTTTGTATACAAGAGGATAATGTGGATTCTGAGGAAGAAGAAAATGCGACTTAACGCAGACATAAAAAGAACAAGTTGGAAATTGCACGTGAACGTAGCAAATGAGGTGCGTTCGTACGATAACGAACTTTTAAAAATATTCAGATCTTGCTTTTATAGTAAATAGTACTTCGGATACAGTATATTGGTTGAAATTCTGTAATTATACAGGAATAGTACTTCTTATTACACCTCAGCAACGTATATCTTATTCATAAAATGTGAAATAGTTGAATATAATTAAAACACGTACCAAACCATGTTTCCCCGTATAGCATTATATAGTGGAATACTTTTATGTAGCCCTGTAATTTAATAATAAAAATTCTTTGCGTCACAGATTGTACAGAATGCATATTTTGTATATATTTCATAGATTCATGCCAATTCTATTATGTTCGAATGAGTGTAACATCATTAAAATGCATTTGAAACTTCTTCCCCATTGACCGTAATGTAACGGAATCCTTTTGATTGTCCCTGTAATTGATCTATGCATCCGATTTTCATAACATTTGAAATGACTCGACAAAATTACGCAATAATTATATGTTTTAAATTTCAAACGATTAAAATGCATTTAAAACTTTTTTCCCTATTGACCGTAATGTAACGGAATCCTTTTGAATGTCCCTGTAATTGATCTATCCATCCGATTTCCATAAAATTTGAAATGACTCGACAAAATTATGTAATAATTATGTATTTTAAATTTCAAACGATTCGGTTGGATAGTTTTCCGTTGTTATATGCGGACAGACAGACAAACAGACAAACGGACAGATAGACAGACTGTCAGACAAACGGACAGACAGATGGACAGACAGACGGACTGAACGACAATTATAGGTGCTACCTATTTACATAATTACGAACGCACCTAAAAATAATTATCTGTTATTTTTTGTAGGGTGGCCCATTACTGGAACATAGGCGGTCCATTACTGGAACATAGGTGGCCCATTACTGGGCATTTGGGTGTTTAGACATATTTCTATTATTTAAAATGAAATTTTTATTTTTATTGGGAAATGTAACTGTGGGATTAGTTAAATATTGTTGAAAGATTAATCTAATATGAAAAAAATTGGAATACAATAATTATAACTATTAATAAAAAAATATTTTTTAGAGAAATTCCTTAAGGTGCCCCATTACTGGCACATCTACCCTATTTCTATAAAACTCAATTGTAGAAATTATTAAAATTAAATTTTAATCGTATATGTAAGCAGTAAAATATAATAAAGATCAGTTATTATGATACAGTTCTTAATTAAGGCTCTTAATCATAACATTCCAAAATGAAAAACAGCAAAATTTATTTCACTTTGAATAAATAATAGAATTTTCCCCCATGAAATCTAAACCCGATATCATTTCCACCATCTCAAAATTTACATATGCACTTCTCATATCCATATTCACCTTAAAAAATTATTCTAATTTGATCATTTTAAAATCATTTAAATTTAAAACTTGAAGTCTGAAATGCTATTAAGTGGAAACTGATACTAAACTATTTAGATTCTTTAAAGTGTAAATGAAAATTTTCTTAAATAATCTGCATGCAATAAATATGATAAACAATATTCCTGTGACGTCATATAAGATAAAATTACGATTTTTAAAGTCCGTACTCGAGTGCTTGTCTAACTCGGCGAATTGAATTCATCCAGTCGAGAATCACCAAGTTCTGTAAGATAAATCGCAATTTTTTTGGACAAAGACTTCCGATCACATCATGCATATTTTATATCACTGTTCTTCTAGAAAGACACTTTAAAATTTTGTAAAACATTGCATTTTATCAGTGTGTGATTTCGATTATGTTATTTTCAAAGGTGTATTTCAAAGTAGCTGGAAGAAAATGCCGCACTTCTACAAAACCTATTCCAATTTTAGGAATTAAAATACATGATTTTTTTAATAAAATGATCTCATTTGCAATTGACAAAACATTCCTAGATTACGATCCATTTTTAAACATCTATAGGAAAGTATACATATGACGTCATTATCGCGGAAACTCAGTAAAAATTTTGTAAAAAATACTAAAACACTTTTAAAAATATAATGAAAAGAGTTACAGAATGTTGACCCGTATGTAGTAGTTTAAGATACAATTTAATTGAAAAAATAGTACTATTACTAATATTGCTACTACTACTAATAGTAATGCAGGCAGAAGATCGCTTCTATCAAAGAAGTCGGAAGTTACACATTAAAGCGTAGTAAATAACATGCATTCGTACCATAACGAAATTTTAACGATATCCAGATTTTGGCATGTAAAGTACTTCGGATACAGTGCAATAGCGAAATCTTTTGTATGTTTCTTTAAATACTATTTATTTTCTATTATACAAAAAGTGACATGAGCAACGTATATCAATTTCATAAAATGTGAAATAATTTAAGATAATTAAAACGCGCCCTAAACAATGTTTCTCATTATTTGGAATATTTTTGTGTGGCGATGTAAATTAATAACATTTTTTTTTTTTTTTTTTTTTTTTTTTGTACCACACATTATACAAAATGCATATTTTAGTATGTACTTCATAGATGCACATCAATTGTTCGAAGAGTGCAACATAATTGCAATACACTTAAAACTATTTTTCTTCCATTGGCCGTATTCTAACAAATTTTTTTTGTCTGTCCCTGTAATTGAAATATGCATTCAATTTTCATAAAATTTTAAATGACGTGACAAAATTATGCAACAATTATACATTTTAAATTCCAAACGATGCGGTTGGATAGTTTTTGCTCTGTTACAAGGATGGACAGACGGACTGAACGACGACTATAGTTGCTATGTATTTACATAATTACGAACGCACCTAAAAACAAACGTGCGCGGTTGTTTAGAAGTTTCATAAGTTAGAAAAACCACTTGTCTATTCAAGTAAATCATCTGAAGAAAATAAGTAAGTGTTATTTCTAGGTTAAGAAGATAAAAGCTGTTGTTTTGCAAACCAAATCACCCTTAACTAGTATAGCGGATGCAACTGCTTGTTTTATATAGAAAAGGCTTAGCAGGAAAGAACTATTTGCTAATTGTAATTGAGTAATTAATTACTAAGCGAAATGTGTAAACAATTTTCTCAGATAAATAATTTCAAGCAAAGAGTATAAAATGTTTATTATTGGTATCATTGAATTTTTTAATTGACCTTGGAAACGGTTTAACGTATTAAAATAACTTAAAACTAGTCAGATGTGGCAATCCGAAAACTTTCTTTAATCTCATACACATAATATTTCCTGAAAAATGCAGCATAGTAGCTCCACGAGTCAGATAATTTGCATTAAAATCTAATCAGCTACAATTTATATTAACTTCTAACTGAATCTGAAGTTTGAGGAAAATCCGTGCATTAGCTATTGTGGAAATCTTAAAGATTTCTGCCTAACAGCGCCACCGGTTCAATGATGTATACGAAAAACTAATCAGGTACAAACTAAATCTAAAATTTTATGAAAATGTTTGCACTAGTTCTTGAGATATAGCTATTTCAAAAGTATAACAAATGCACTACAGTAGCGTTACATGTAGGGCCATTTACACCAAAAACTAAGCAGCACTAATCTAATTAGAGACTAACATAATTTGAAGTTTGATAAAAATTTGTGCATTAGTTCTTGAGATAGAGCTATTGTGATAATCATGAGTAATGCAGCAAAGCAGCGCCAATTTTTGAGCGATTTACATCAAAAGGTAATCAATAGAAATTATATCAAGAACTAAAGGAATCTGAAGTTTTATGAAAATCAGTGCATTAGTTCTTGAGGTGAAAATTGGGAATAATTCAGCATAGAAGCACCATCTGTGTTGCGCGATACACACCAAAAAGTAATCAGCTCCAGTTTATATCAGGGATTACTTGAATCTAATGTTTTGTGAAATTCCGTGCATTAGTTCTTGAGATCTAACGCCCATAAAATTTTTGCCTCATGCAAACTCACAGAGTGACAGACTGCCAGACAGACATTTTCCAAAAACCACCAAAATTGTGTTTAGGATGTTTTAAAACACATAAATTTACCGAAACTGGCAGTCGAAAATTTTCATGTATCCAATTACTTTCTTCTTGTGATAGAAGTAAATAAAAAGTATCTGAATTAAGGAATTAAAAATTTCTCTTAAAATTGTTTTTGGTCTGGACAAACCTTCTAATGAGTAAAACTGCTTCAATAACGTAATGAATAATGAATAAAAAGTTTTGATGAATGTTTTAACCCCTTGAGCTCTGATGGTAGAATTTTCTACCACATGATTTTAATTCCGAAATGTCACAATGGCACAAAAAAAATTCGAGGTTTAATGCATTTTTTTTTTCCGTGTTTATCGTTAACAGGCTTTTTTCTTTGCAAAATACTGGTGCCAATGTGACATTTGGAATTTTGAAGAAATTTACTCCCCAGAGCTCAAAGGGTTAATGATTTAATGGGGAAAAAAGTTTTAATATTAATTTGAACTCTATTAGCATTCTGATTAAATTTTAAAACCGTTTTTTTTATTTACCCACCATATGTAGTTAGGGTAAATCTAGCAATCATTTTGAAAATCGAAAGAAATTTTTTTTGACAGATTTACACGTTTTAGACACTAGAGATTCTGAAAAACATATTTCTTGAAAAAAAAAAAATAATAATTACCGTCCGCATGTCTGTGTGTCTGTAAACGCCTTATCTCCCGACCAAATTGAGATACAGACTTGAAATTTGGTGTGCACTTACAAGGAAGGTCTCCATACAGCCATACTCCGAAAAATCTGAAAAAAATACAGAACGTTCTTCTCATGAGACTATATATGTTTATAAAAAAATTTCGGCGGAACCTCATAGCAGTGTCCGTAAGAAATTAATGAAAATTTCGTTATTTGGCGATTTATCCTCGGTTGGCGACAGAATGCAATTTCAAAAAAATACTTTTTCACATCAAATACATTTAAAGGGGAAAAGTGTCATGCTGAACTTGTTTAGATAAATTTAATTTAAATAATTTTAGTATTGACAGTTTTAGTTTGATTTAAGTATAATTTTGTTATATCGATATTTATATGTATTTATATTCAACTTTAATCATCAAAATTTGCGATTTAAAACGGAATTAATAATTTAAATTAACTAAAATTGTTTCAAGCTCAAAGTCCAATTGAACATTGTCGACTCGATTTTGTTGCCATGGAAACATCTGACTTTTATTTTTGAATACGCTTGAATCTATGAAATTATTGTTTCTCAATATGAATTTTTCATTTATGAAAATAATTTTTTCCAGAGGTAAATTGAATAACTACAGCAATAAACAATATACATATGGAATACAATATATATATGTATAGAATATATTAAATTCTCTCATTGTTTATGGTTAAATTCATTAAATACAATTTAAATGCATTTAAAATCTATTAAGAAACAATTTTCAGTTACATTAAAATCGTTTGCTTCTGATGCTGGAAAAGTGCTGTTCGCCAAATCGAGCGCCACTTGGGCTTTTCACGCCAAATATTCGAAAGTATTTTATTTTTTTACATATTTCCTATTGTAATTCCGCCGCTAAATTTGATTGATCCTTTATTACCTACATGAGTAGTTTAATTAGTATTTTTTTTAAAAAAAATTCTGAGTATGCCAAGTATGGAGACCTTCCTTGTTAGTATGTAATTAAGGGAAGAAGCATATTTAATCTCAGCAACCTCAATTATCCGGAACTTTATTTTTTTATTTTTTTTTTTGAATTCTTGAAATATTCGTCCTGATGAAAGGTATACAGAAATTATCGAATTTTTTTTTTTTAAAGAATGGATGTAAAAGACAATAAGATAACACAAATTTTGCATAAAAAAGTAGTCAATCAGATAATTAGCTATTGAGATATTTGCAATCCTATTTTCCAATCTCTTCGATTCTTCATGACCTATATTTAATTCAAATTTTCATTCAATTATTATTTTAATTGGACATGAGACGATTAATCCGACACAATAATTATTAGTTGATATTATTAATTTTTTGAGTTATAAGGATGTTTCTTTTACGCAATTCAATACTACTTGTTTAGTTTGGCGTTTTATATAATTTCTCGAAAGTGGTTCATCAGCAATTCACTAATAGAGCATTACTATGTATATTAAGAATATTTAAATATACGTTTAAATTTTACATTAGAATGGCGATGCATTGTATAAATAGCTTACACATCTTTTATTTTCATATTTTATATTATGCATACTCATGATGGGTAAGTATTACGGTGGCCCCCAACGACTAATTCTGGTTTAAAATTTCATTTATAACGAGTGACTTAAAGCTATTCTGCATGAAATCCCCGTCTTCCTCTGCACAGAAAACTTCAAATTAAGAGAAGAGCAACAGTTTTATTTTACAAAAATGAGCAAATTCATGCGGAAAAAAAGAAATCATTCTAAAATCACACACTCTAGAATGCACAGTACAAATAGGAGAAGGGTTGCTCATTTTTCAGATATTACAGGATATCCTTATTTAAACGACCTTACTACTTTCAGCTATCTTTACTAAAATATATTGGATTTGTTAAAAATTTCGAATCTCGGTTTTCGATAGATTTATACGTTTTAGAAGGTCCTGAACACTCTTTGATGGCTTTTAGAAAATGTTTGTCAGTGAGTCTGTGAATCAGTCACTCTGAGAGTCTGTATGTGACAAAAAGTTTGTGGCTACTCTAACTTAAGAACAAATGCAAAGAATTTGACGCAACTTTGGATTCAGTTAGGCTTTGATATAAACTGGAACTGATTGGTTTTTGGTGTATATCGCTCAAGGGGTAGCGTTACTATGCTTCATTATTCTCAATTTCCACAATAGCTGTATCTCAAGAGCTAAAACGTTGATTTTCATAAAATTTTAGATTCAGTTAGTCCTTGATTTAATTTAATACTCATTAGTTTTTGGTATATATCTCTTTAGGTGGCGCTGTTATGCTGAATTTTTCACGATTTCGTAGTAGCTGTATCTCATGAATTATTGCATAGATTTTCTTCAAGTTTCAGATTCAGTTAGTACCTGATAGAAACTGATCCTGATTACTTTTTGGTATACGTCACCCAATAGGAGGAATTGTTATGCAGACTTTTTTAAGGTAACCGCATTTCACGACATGGTCTTAGCATATCTCAGAACACATTGTTATCAATTGTGGAACATGCTAACTTAAGATTACAGATAAAATGATGGCCGTGATGTGGAACCTCAGTAAAAAAATATGCAAACTATTAGCGGCCTTCGCCCGCTACGCTGGTCGGTTTATCAAAAAAAAAAATCCTTGAAGAACACGAAATATATCTGTTAAGTGGGTGATGACTTTTAAAGTAATAATTAAAAAAATACGTGTGGCACTCAGGGAGTGCCGCGGTAAAGCTATTGCATAGCATTTTTTATCAACTTATGCAAAAATACCGCGTGAATGTCTGCCGAAGTCTACCGAAGGATACCGTGCCGAAGTCTGCCGAACTGAAACAACGTTAGCCGGAGTGTTAGGATTTTTTCTCGTTACGGAATTTCTAGATTCGGTCGCCGCGCTCAAAGCCCGCGATAAAAGCTATGCAATAGCTTAATAAATTACCAAACAAAATTTGGTCGCGCTACGAAAATTAGATCGCGGGTTATAAGCATTTTAAATTTTTCGACCCTCACGGTGGGGGGGGGGATCTCTTGTCACCAAAAATTAACACTGTCTCATAATAAATTACCAAACAAAATTTGGCCACGCTACGAAAAGTAGATCGTGAGTTATAAGCATTTTAAATTTTTCGACCCTCACCGTGGGGGGGTCTCCTGTCTCCAAAAATTAACACTGCTTCATAATAAATTAACAAACAATAATTTGGCCGCGCTACAAAAATTAGATCGCGAGTTATAAGCATTCTAAATTTTTTTACCCTCACCTTGGAGGGTCTCCTGTCACCAAAAATTAACACTGTCTCATAATAAATTACCAAACAAAATTTGGCCGCGCTACGAAAATTAGATCGCGAGTTATAAGCATTTTAAATTTTTAGACCCTCACCATGGGGGTCTCCTGTCACCAAAAATTTATGTCTCATAATAAATTACCAAACAATATTTGGCCGCGCTATGAAAAGAAGATCGCGAGTTACAAGCATTTTAAATTTTCTCCCGTCACCAAAATTTAACACTGTCTCATAATAAATTACCAAACAAGATTTGGCCGAACTAGGAAATTAGATCGCGAGTTATAAGCATCTTAAATATTTCGACCCTCACCGTGGGGGTCTCATGTCACTAAAAATTAACAATGTCTCATAATAAATTACCAAACAAAATTTGGCCGGGCTACGAAAATTAGATCGTGAGTTATAAGCATTTTTAATTTTTCGACCCTCACCGTGTGGGGGTCTCCTGTCACCAAAAATTAACAGTCTCATAATAAATTACCAAACAAAATTTGGCCGCGCTACGAAAATTAGATCGCCAGTTATGAGCATTTTAAATTTTTCGATCCTCACCGTGGGGGGTCTCCTGTCACCAAAAATTAACAGTCTCATAATAAATTACCAAACAAAATTTGGCCGCGCTATGAAAATTAGATCATAAGAAACATAAGTTTGAGACTTGATATCCTAATATCTGAAAAATAGCGCGCCAGTGTCTGCCGAAGTCTACCGAAGGATACCGTGCCGAAGTTTGCCGTACTAAAACGACGTTAGCCGAAGTGTTAGGTTTTTTCGTTACGGAAGTGTTAGGTTTTCTCGTTACGGAATTTTTAGATTCGGTCGCTACGCTCAAAGCCCGTGATAAAAGCTATGCAATAGCTTCAAAATAAAAAAATAAAACGCAAAGTCCCCTGAAATATTTTTAATTCAGAAGAGAAGCAACTTGCTTTTAGCACGATGCCAAAAACACTCTTTAATAGATTTCTTGTAATTATTTCGCTTCGTCATCGCATTCATAGATATTATTTTTTTTAAGTATTTAATCAATTCTTTCAAATTGTTGAATACTCTTAGATCATGTTTAAAAAAAGAGAACTTAAAAATTTTTGAGTGAAAATACCAAAAAATCTGCGAGATATAAAATGTTTATTCTTAATAGGTTATCTATCATTTTACAACCAACCATTCAACCGATTTTTTCTACCTTCTACAAAAAGTTAACCAATGTTAAGACAAGTCGATAGTTCAATAACTTTGGGAGATATAAAATATTTACTTGTGAAAACTGTATAATTATAACCTTAAGAAAAAAAAACTAAAAAATTGAAAAAATCGAAAAAAAAAAAAAATACACTGTCCCTCTCAGAAAGGAAGGAAAATTTAGAATCCGGCATCATTTTTTGTCAGATTTTCTAAAAACTCCCAGGATTGGAATTCAAAAATGCATTCCTCGAAAATATTGAAAAAAAAGGACTGAAAATCGATGTTTCGTAAAAAATTCAAAAAAATTGTAAAAAAAAAAAAAAAAAAAAAAAAAAAAAAAAAAAAAAAAAGTAGACTATTAGTCCAAGAAAAGAGTAATCTATTTTAAAATCTCATTGATTTTTGTTTGACCGTCTTAGAACGCCCACGATGACAATTTTAACAAGTAAGAAAAATCATGCGTTAAGCATAGATTATGACACTTCCCAACACTCCCTGAAATCTTTAACAAAATTTTGTTATTTAGGGAAATAAGATGCTACTGTCCATAGCCAAATATGTATTTCAATTCTTTTGAACAGCCCTGTATTTGATACTTCGGTTGATATATATATATATATATATATATATATATATACACTATATAATGGGAAAATTTAGTTTAGCGAGAAAAATGATTAACTGGTTGAAATTTCTCTTTCAGCACTTTATTCTAATAGATGGAAAATTCTTCAGTACTTTTGTTGAGCCCTGTAATTTACCTAGTACCTTTATTACAGGCCAATATTTTGTTAAAATTTAGTTCAAAGAAACACACATTTAAAACTACTTAAATCATATTTCCAGAAATTATCATCTATGGGTGACCCTGTAGTAATTCTTTGCGTGACCCTGTGTATCATATTAGCTATATTCTACAAACATTTCTTAGTAAACTGAAAGCAGTTCAATGTAAAGATGCATAACTACCCCCTTTAAGTTAATTACTCTCATATTCAGTAACCTTTAGGAGCTCTTTTGTGCAACCCTGTATATCAACTATAACATTTATATACACCATATAATTTGCAGAACATTTAATAAAACTTAAAAGCACATATCATAATTGAAAATGCATTTCAATCATCGATAATATACAGTACTTCGGATAAGAATATAAGATTTGAAATATTTTGTGTGTTCCTGTAAATGCTATGCACGTCATATTATAAGTTAAATATTAAGTCTCAGCGGCGTATATCAATTTTATGATACTTGAAATCGTTTAACATTATTAAAATATGTCGCAAACAATTCCCCTTTTATTATTGTGTAATATAATTCTTTTGAGTGGCCCTGTAAATGAAAAATAACTATTATTTTGACTGTTTAGTTAACAGAATAGTAATTTTAGTCAGTTTGCGAATCCATGTAAATTTGAATAAGTTTGACAGGATGTAACACTTTTAAAATTCATTTTAAACGATTTTTTCCCATAGGCCTTAATGTATCGGAAAACGTTTGACTAACCTGTAAATAAACTAATAATAGTACAAACTTCATTTTCAATAGGGTTCATGCTAAAGTAAACATCAATAACATATAAAAATTTCATAGCAATCCGAGAATATTTACGGGAGTTAGAGAACGGCCAGACGGACAGACGGCTAGACAAACCGAATGCATAAACACTCTGTTGGAAAGTGTTAAAAAGAGAAAAAATAAACTCCTTTTGTCATTCATTGTCGATGACTTCCGGAGGGATCTTTCTTCACCTGCGCGAATACTGTGCAAACATGCAGGGGCAAAGTAATTAAAATTTTTACGTTTTTAATTAATAAATTACCAACTAATTGGAACTTCGGGATATGAATGAGCAACTCGGGATCCCGGGATCTTTTCCCTTCAATTCAAAACAAACGTGACGTTTCTCCGTTTCCGGGATCGGAGGAGATAGCGTCACATACATACATACAAACATACATACGGTAGAATTTTAATAGTGTAAGTTGTAAATATGCGATAAATATCTAATTCATTAAAAATACGCACTTTGGTAGCGAGATTATGAGCTATTTTTCTTCGCTCAAATAAATTCCCTTACCTTCATCATGTATTTCACTAAAAGTTTCATCTGTTGACAGCTTCAAAATAGAGACTTATAATTGTTAACATTTTAGTTCATTATATTATATTTTATTTAGTTCAGTATTATATTTTAGTTCAGTATTTAGTTCATATTTATAACAATGGAGGCCAAAGAAACGATTTGTATGTTTAAATAAAATGGACATACTTTTAAAATATCATTGATTTTTATTTAGTAAGAATAAGCATGGCACATTTTAAACTGCAGATACATAATTTTTGACTTCAGTTTTATCCATTTAACCTTGGTTAAAAGCCTGCATATATACAAACGAAACCCCATGATAAATAGTTTTTAAAATCAATTAGATTTTTAAAATCACAAGATTTAATAGACACATCAAATTTTCTTTAACTTAAGAAAGGTGTTACAAAATATATTAAAAACAAATCATTTTCGTCAGATTTCGTTTTCAATCAAGATAATAATGATAATCAAAATACAGTTGGCAAAAAAAATTATTTGTACACTCTAAAATGTTTAATTTTGAACTAAATAAAAACAGGTATTTTGTCAAAAATAGTTTTAATGCAGTCTGTTTACCGTGCGTTTTAAATTACACAACAGAAAATCTATATTATAAAGACCAAACGTATCTGTGCGTAACGCATACGTCATTTTGCGAATGGCAACACTTTCAAATTTTAAATGAAATTTCGGTTTTGCAATTTTTGTTTCTGCAATTTTTTAAAGTTCTAAACATCGTAGCTTTTCAGTTTTTATACTGCTGTATAGAGAAAAAATGTACTTTTAAATGCAATTTATTTGAAAACTGTATCTTAATTATTTTTAAAATATTAATTATTTTGTAGTTATAATACTGTTTTTCTGAGCGTGGCAACAGAAGTACTTAATGCAAAACTGCATATATATTCAAGCGTTCCAACTCCTATGGAAGAGCTGTCCGCAAGATTAAAGGCGGGGTCAAGGCATATGCCATCTAGCGGCAGGGGTGCATAACTAGAGGATTATTAAGTAGAGGATTATGGCAGTTTCTTTTGTGTGAATGGCAACAAAACTTTTTTGTTTTTATAAAATGTTACTTCAAAATATTTCGTAGAATAAGTTTTAGGTTTGAAATATTGTAAATAAATATAGAATAAATAAGTGTAGTACGACTAAATATTAACATAAAATATACTAAGATGAAATATCATTTAACTATGCGATACAAATATCGCTGATTAAAATATGTTCGATTTTAATTACGTTTTTAATGTAATGAAAGATGACTCATTAAATTTTGTAAGTACTTATTATATAAATGCAGAATTTTGAAATAGTGTCACATTTTAGTAATTTTTTGATGAGCTAAATTATACAAAATGATATACACCGTAGTATTTCATATGATAATATAATTATCAATATTTAAAAATGTATAGAATTGAATACTAAATAAAATATTCAACTTTTATTTACAACAAGCTGCATTTTTTATTTACCAATTTCAGACGATAAAAATCCAATGTTTTCTTGGTCGTATCGACTTTTATTATTTAACTTGCAAACTTTTCATTCTTTTAATTTAAAAACCTATTTTATTATACGTATATTCGGAATAACTTTAATTTTAAATGTATGTATTAAATGTTGTTTTGTTAAACAAAGAAATATTGTTAATTTATTTGTTTATATATTTAACGTTCTAGACAATAATTTTCCTAAAATCATTGCTTAGACTCTTTTATTTTTTTTCTTTAACAGACAAAGCCATTTTGAGATTTCATATTAAAAATTCATTCATAAATTTCAAGCTATTCTCTCAATCATGACAGATTAATCAAGTCTACGAGGTTTATTGCAAAATATTTTTGCTATAGTTTGTTTCGGTAAAGTCATGTACATTTAAAAAAATAGTCACAATATCATTTTAATTTTGGGAGAAAAAATACTAACTTAGTAGTCATAAGTACCATATAATGCTACGAAAAATATTGACTTTTACCCTAAAATTAAAATGACAATGAGACTTTTTTAAAAACACAGATCTTTTTAATTAAAAATATGTGTATTTAAAAAAAGTCTCATTATTATTTTAATTTTAGGGTAAAAGTCAATATTTTTCGTAGCATGATATGGTACTTATGAGTACTAATTAGTACTTTTTCTCCCAAAATAAAATTAAAATGATATTGTAACTATTTTTTTAAATGTACATGACTTTATCGAAACAAACTATAACAAAAATGTTTTGCAATAAACCTCGTAGACTTGATTAATTTGTCATGACTGAGAGAAAATTCAGAAAATATGCGCAAAAGATATGGAGATAATAAACATCTGCGCATATATGACGTCAAACCCACGTCATCCTCTAGTTATGCACCCCTGCCGCTAGATGGCATATGCCTTGACCCCGCCTTTTGCTTACGACAGATTCCAGCATTAAGTTGGTACGCTCTAGAAGCTCTGACTTAATGTCTATTAAAAGAAAAGGGAAAAAGTCGAAAAAAGCTGATTACTGTATCTTTGTGTTGCCATTAAAAGTGAAAAAAAAAATTAAAGTACGTGCTGTGTAAAGAGTTTACCTAAAACCCGGTAAATTTTGGTTTCATTTACAAAATTTCATTTCCTTCTATAGTAAAAAAAAACTAGCCTTAAAAGGAATGACTCCTGGAATGATGCTGATGTGGAAGATTTCCGGAAGTAACGAATCCGGGTTGTCCACTCCTTCCATGAGTCGAATAGACCAATCAGGAAAGGGCTCCGTCTGTGCATCGCCATATGGGTTACCATAAAGAGAGGAAAGGTTACCATCGCCAACAATCGCCAAGTTTGTCGCCAACTTGGCGATATATCGCCAAATTTGGCGACCAAAATTAGTTGTCAAAAGTGACGCCAATTTGGCGATAACTGTAATATTTCGCCAAATTTTTAATTTATTTACAACATCAGTCGTTTGATACATCATTTGTGAGGTTTGCAACTGCTTATTCATTTAAAGGATGTCTTGTGTGTTATCCCCCATTCTGCTCCCCAGGGGGGACACATTTTTAATTTCTTTACAACACCAGTCGTGTTACACAAGATTTGAAAGGTCTGCAACTGCTTATTCATATTATGGATGTCTTGTGTGTCACCCCCACACTCTGCTCTCCCCAGGGGGTCACATTTTTAATTTCTTTACAACACCAGTTGTGTGACACATCATTTGAAAGGTCTGCAACTGCTTATTCATATTATGGATGTGTTGTGTGTCATCCCCCACTCTGCCCCCCAGGGGGTTCACATTTTTAATTTCTTTACAACACCAATTGTGTGACACATCATTTGAAAGGTCTGCAACTGTTTATTCATTTTATGGATGTCTTGTGTGTCACCTCCCCTCTGCCCCCCAGGGGGTCACATTTTTAATTTCTTTACAACACCAGTTGTGTGACACATCATTTGAAAGGTCTGCAACATCTTATTCATATTATGGATGTGTTGTGTGTCATCCCCCACTCTGACCCCCAGGGGGGCACATTTTTAATTTCTTTACAACACCAGTCGTGTGACACATCATTTGAAAGGTCTGCAAATGCTTCTTCATATTATGGGTGTCTTGCGTGTCACCCTCCACTCTACCCTCCAGAGGGGTGCACATTTTAAATTTCTTTACAACACCAGTCGTGTGACACATCATTTGAAAGGTCTGCAACTGCTTATTCATGTTTTGGATGTCTTGTGTTTCCCCCCCCTACTGTGTCCCCCCAGGGGGCACATTTTTAATTTCTTTACATCACCAGTCGTGTGACACATCATTTGAAAGGTCTGCAACTGCTTATTCATATTATGGATGTCTTGTGTGTCACACCCCCGCGCTCTTCCCCGCCAGGGGGGGGCATTTTTAATTTCTTTACAACACCAATCGTGTGACACATCATTTGAGAGGTCTGCAACTGCTTATTAATATTATGGATGTCTTGTGTGTCACCTCCCACTCTACCCCCCCAGGGGAAGACATTTTTAATTTCTTTACAACACCAGTCGTGTGACGCATCATTTGAAAGGTCTGCAACTGCTTAATCATATTATGGATGTCTTGTGTTTCACACCCCCTGCCCCCCTGGGGGGGGCACATTTTACTATTTCACATTTTACTGTTACACATTTTACATTAATTTCTTTACAACACCAGTCGTATGACACATCATTTGAAAGGTATGCAACTGCTTATTCATGTTTTGGATGTCTTGTGTTTCCCCTCCTACTGTGTCCCCCCAGGGGGCACATTTTTAATTTCTTTACATCACCAGTCGGATGACACATCATTTGAAATGTCTGCAACTGCTTATTCATATTATGGATGTCTTGTGTGTCATCTCCCAGTCTGCACCCCCAGGGGGGGCACATTTTTAATTTCTTTACAACACCAGTCGTATGACACATCATTTGAAAGGTCTGCAACTGCTTATTCATATTATGGATGTCTTGTGTGTCATCCCCCAGTCTGCACCCCCAGGGGGGGGCACATTTTTAATTTCTTTACAACACCAGTCGTGTGACACATCATTTCAAAGGTCTGCAACTGCTTATTCATAATATGGATGTCTTGTGTGTCACCCCCACTCTGCCCCCCTAGGGGGGGCACATTTTTAATTTCTTTACAACACCAGTCGTGAGACACTTCATTTGAAAGGTCTGCAACTGCTTATTCATATTATGGATGTGTTGTGTGTCATCCTCCCCTCTGCCCCCCCAGGGGTGGCACATTTTTAGTTTCTTTACAACATCAGTCGTGTGACACATAATTTGTAAGGTTTGCAAATGCTTATTCATATTATGGATGTATTTTGTGTCTCCCCATTCTGTCCCCCCCAGGGAGGCACATTTTAAATTTCTTTACAACATCAATTGTGTGACACATCATTTGAAAGGTCTGCAACTGCTTATTCATATTATGGAAGTCTTGTGTGTCACCACCCCACTCTGCCCCCCGGGGGGCACTTTTTAATTTCTTTGCAACACCAATTATGTGACATATCATTTTAAAGGTCTGCAACTGTTTATTCATATTATGGATGTGTTGTGAGTCACCAGCCACTCTGCCTCCCAGGGGGGGCACATTTTTGATTCTTTAGAACACCAGTCGTGTGACACATCATTTGAAAGATCTGCAACTGCTTATTCATATTATGCATGTCTTGTGTGTCACCACCCACTCTGCCCCACAGGGGAGCACATTTTTAATTTCTTTGCAACACCAATTGTGTGACACATCATTTGAAAGGTCTGCAACTGCTAATTCATATTATGGATGTCTTGTGTGTCACCACCCCACTCTGCCCCCGAGGGGTGTGAAAATTTTTTATTTCTTTACAAAACCAGTCATGTGACATATCATTTGAAAGGTCTGCAACTGCTTATTCATTGTATGGATGTCTTGTGTGTTCACGTTTTTCATAGGTGCACCAGATTTGCCGCAATATTTTCTAAAGCCCATTTGGGGAAAATGTCTTTGTGGTATAACGCTTGCATATACATTTTTAATTATTTTCTATTATTTTCAAAAGGAACTTACAGTAAATAAAAAAATATATAATTAATAACTTTAGAAAAATAATAACTTATATAATAAAAAAAATGAATATAAATAAACATTTTATTAGTAAAAAAACAATATTACCCAGGCTACTATTTCGGACAAAATAATGCCACTTTCACGCCAATTATGTGACATTTGTGCTCATTTTTCACCAAATTTCCTGTTGTAGATCTTTGAAATTTGGAATGCGTATGAATACCTGGGAGCAATACTGGAATTGGACATTGATTTTTTTTAATTCGACACCTAATTGGTAAAATGAGGGTTATTTTTTAAAGATTTATACAACTTTTTCTGCGCAAGAAAGACACTTACCTATTTTTGTATACAAGAAGAAGTAAATGGTATGTAAAACAATGATATTATCCGTATATAGAATGCTCAAAGCGATATAAGCACTGGGTTTGGCGAGATTTTTTTTATGTCAGTTTGGCGAAAATATCAAACAGGACATTGGTTACCATTGAATCCTGCTTATTCTTGTTCTTCCTCACAATGCATTCATTGTATATAAGTTTTTTTTCCCACTATACATTTCAGCTAATTATTAGATTATCTACTGTATTTAAAATGGATGAAACAGAGATTCATAGAAAAAGAAGATTATGCAATGAACGTCAAAAGAGATGGATGGAGAAACAAAAATTTCAAAATAAAACAATTGAACGTATTAAAATCAGTGATCATATTGAACCTTCGGAAGATCCAAAGCTTCAGGTACATGTAAATAAGAAAGAAAACAAAACAAGAAACTTATTTCATGTTTTGCCTTTAGAAATATCTGGTGTAACATCCACAGATGAAACAAATACTTTTCCACTTTTTAATGAAACCGTTTCTTCTGAGGAAATAACAAAAGAAATGAAGATTCAACAAAAAAGAATATTAAACAATGAATATAAAAAAACATGGAGGGCAAAACTAACTGACAAATCTAAAGAAACAATAATGTACAAGTAGAAGAGTTTAGAACATATCTCAGAATATTTTAGAAAGAAAAAAAAAAGCTCAAGGTAAAAAAACACAGGCTCGGTATGCTGCCAAAAAAGAAAAACATATCTTTCAATCAATCTATTGAAAATCAAAGAGGGGGGGTTATGCTATGCTTCGACTAATGAGGAGAGGGGTTGTTAAATTTGGTGTGCGTCATTTTTCACTCTCTGGTGTTTTCGGTCGACAACCTAATTAGAGTACATGGAGTAATTATAAAAAAAAATAATAATAAAAATACGCACGCAGTAATACTGATGATCAATGAAACATTTTAAAAATTAATCAACTAGGAAAATAAATCTGTTACTTTAAAAAAAAATACTTTGATTTTGAGCTTTTGTGGTAATCTCTTAATAGCATTTTTTAATCACTAAAAGATTTTTTTATACTTCGCGTGTGAAAATTAGAAACAATTACGTGTTTTAATAAAATATTGCTTTTTATGACATCATTTTCTTTTTTTATTTATTTTTAGTGCATGTTTCGTTTTGACTTACATTTTGTTTGCGTGTGGAAGTCAATTCTTGTCACTTATTTTTCGTCACGTTTGTCATAGATGCACCAGATTTGGCGCAATATTTTGTAAAGCCCATTTGGCGAAAACGTCGTTGTGGAATAACGCTTGCATATACATTTTAAATTATTTACTATTATTTTCAAAAGGAACTTACAGTAAATAAAAAAATATATAATTAATAACTATAGAAAAATAATAATTTATATCCTTCTATAGTAAAAAAAAACTAGCCTTAAAAGGAATGACTCCTGGAATGATGCTGATGTGGAAGATTTCCGGAACTAACGAATCCGGGTTGTCCACTCCTTCCATGAGTCGAATAGACCAATCAGGAAAGAGCTCCGTCTATGCATCGCCGTATGGGTTACCATAAAGAGAGGAAAGGTTACCATCGCCAACAATCGCCAAGTTTGTAGCCAACTTGGCGATATATCGCCAAATTTGGCGACCAAAATTAGTTGTCAAAAGTGACGCCAACTTGGCGATAACTGTAATATTTCGCCAAATTTTTAATTTCTCTACAACACCAGTCGTTTGATACATCATTTGAGAGGTTTGCAACTGCTTATTCATATAATGGATGTCTTGTGTGTTATCCCCCATTCTGCTCTCCAGGGGGGACACATTTTTAATTTCTTTACAACACCAGTCGTGTTACACAAGATTTGAAAGGTCTGCAATTGCTTATTCTTATTATGGATGTCTTGTGTGCCACCTCCACACTCTGCTCTCCCCAGGGGGGGGGGGTCACATTTTTAATTTCTTTACAACACCAGTTGTGTGGCACATCATTTGAAAGGTCTGCAACTGCTTATTCATATTATGGATGTGTTGTGTGTCATCCCCCACTCTACCCCCCCAGGAGGGCACATTTTTAATTTCTTTACAACAGCAATTGTGTGACACATCATTTGAGAGGTCTGCAACTGCTTATTCATATTATGGATATCTTGTGTGTAACCCCCCCCCCCCCCTCCTCTGCCCTCAGAGGGGGCGCATTTTGTAATTTCTTTACAACACCAATTGTGTGACACATCATTTCAAAGGTCTGCAACTGTTTATTCATTTTATGGATGTCTTGTGTATCACCCCCACTCTGCCCCCTAGGGGGGCACATTTTTAATTTCTTTACAACACAGACGTGTGACATATCATTTGAGAGGTCTGCAGCTGCTTATTCATATTATGGATGTCTTTTGTGTCGCCTCCCACTCTGCCCCCCAGGGGGGCACATTTTTAATTTCTTTACAACACCAGTCGTGTGACACATCATTTGAAAGGTCTGCAACTGCTTATTCATACCATGGGGTATTGGCGAGCGCAGCAAGCAGGGGTAGGCAATAATTTGGAATCGCGAAGCGATTACGCGGGGGGTTGGCGAGCATAGCGAGCAGGGGGGCGGGGCCCCCCTAGTCTACTTAAAAGAATATAAATAGTTTTAGTACCTGTTTCAGTTAATAGCATCGAGACTTCAAGTTTTGAATTAAAATGATCAAATTAAAATACCGATTTTTTTTTTTTTTTTTTTTTTTTTTTTTTTTTTTTTTTTTTTTTATAAAGGATGAATTCAGATATTAAAGGTGCATATTTAAATTTTGATACGGCGAAAAATGGTGTCGGATTAAGATTTTCACGGGGGGGGGGGGGGAATCTGTGATTGAGTCAAAATAAAATAATTTTGCTTTTTTTTTATATAATATTAGCATAAGAACCTTAATTGATAACTTTATCATAATAACAGATCTTTATTATTTTTTTACTGCTTACATGTACGATTAAAGTTTAATTTTAACAATTTCTACAACTGAGTTTTATAGAAATAGTATTTTGTTAACTATCATTTCTCAAGGAGTTAGACTTAAAGATGCATTTTTTATTGTAGTTAATTTTATAGGTTTATTAAAATCAATGAAACAGTTCTTTTTAAAGCATTTTCTTTCGTCGAAATTCGACGGGTTCTGCCTTGTTTCGATAAAGATGTAAAATAATTTTTTTATAGGAAAAGTTTAAAAATTTCTTCCAAAAAAAGTATTTGTACATTTCTCCATCTTGATATGTGCTGTGTTTTAAAGTGTTTATGGTTCAAAGGACTACTTATATAGAAGCTGTTTGTAATTTTTAATTTCATATTATATTTGTCTGACATTTAATCTAATTTGCTCTTGAAGTAATTGAGAATAGAACCTAAAACTAGAGAGGTACCTCTAGATATATGAAATCCTATTATTGAGCATAATAAAAATTGAAACTCGCAACAAGAATTTGTAAAAGCTATTAAATTACCATTTACAACTATTGAATGCATAGTGAGAAACTATGAATAAATTAGATGCATCGAAATTCAATGAAAACCAGGACTTCTCAGCAAACTAACAATGATGGAAAAGGGAGTGTTGTTAAAAAAGCTTTACAAAATCCTATGCGTTTGGTTCAAAAATTTGCTGGAGACCTTGCAACATCTTCTCGCATCAGAGTATTACCTCAAACAATAAGAAATATTCTTCTCAATGCAGATTTAAAAGGAAGAACTTCAAGGAAAATCCATTCATCAGCGAAACAAATAGGCAAAAATACATAGTATTCGCTTTCGCATACAGAAGTAAATCATTGGATTTTTTGGAAAACAATAATTTTTTTCTGATGAGGGAAAATTCGGAATTTTCTTACCACCAAGCATTCGAAAAAATTGGCGTAAAAATAAAACTGTTCTAGATCCAAAACGTACACTTCAAAGTATCAAGCATGGTGGGGGGAATATTATGATTTTGGGGTGTATAGCTTCTAATGGAGCAGGATATTTAAAATTTATTGACAATGGAAGGACAGGTTTAACATACATTGATGTGTCGCGGCATAATTCATTAAATCGTGCTAAGAAATCATGCGTAGAGGAAGCTTTTCACTTTCTGCAAGATAACGACCAAAGCATACTGCTGTGATGACCAGCACATGGTTACTACAATACTCGAAGACGACTGGTAACTCCTCTAAAATTTCTAAACTTGACTACAATAGAAAATTTTTGGATGCTATTGGATGCAAAAATCCAAAAAAAAAAAATATGTGTCAGTAAAAAACAGTTATAAAGAAGCTCTTATTGTGTCATGGAATAACATTAACCAGACCGCTACAAAAAAGTTGGTGGAATCTATGTCACACCATCTAGAAGTAGTCATAAACGATAATAAATTCACACAAAATATTAATTTGTATCATTTTACTAAATTTTCATTAATTATATTACACTATTATAGTGTACAAATACTTTTTTTGCATTATATTTTTGAATATTTGTTTAATATAATGTAAAAAATCGATTCGTTTAATTTTGTTTTCGCTTCTATAATATTATAATGTATTAAATTAATGTATCACAGTATTTTTTGCTTAAATCTTTTGTTTAATTTCATTATAACTTAAAAAAATGAAGTGTACAAATACTTTTTTTGCCAACTGTATAAATTAAAATTACAAAATCGTCTCATGCTTTATACAAATGACAAGAGGCAGTGAGATGTACACAAAAAACACGTGCTCTACTCTGAACCATTAAATTAAAAATAGAACAATGATCTAAAGTTATTTTTCAATGTGGCTCCTTCTATTCAAGTTTTCGTCTATATTATAAAGGCCAAACGTATCTGTGCGTAACGCATACGTCATTTTTCGAATGGCAACACTTTCTGATGAAATTTCACTTTTTGAATTTTCATTACTGCAAATTTTTTAACTCCTAGACATCGTACATTTTCAATATTTACACCGTTGTGTAGGGAAAAATATGTACTTTTAAATGCAATTTGTTTGAAAACTGTATCTTAATTTGTTTTTGAGATATTAATTTTTTTTTGTAGTTTTTAATTTAATTTTTCTGGAGGTGGCAACTTAAGTATTCCATTTCTGTGCAAAGTAAAGGAAAAATAGTCATAAAGTAAAAAGAAGAAATAGAGAGGAATTATGGTGGCTGGGAGTGGTGCTAAAAATGTAACCCTGAAACCTGTTGCATTAAGCCTAAACACAACCGCGTGTTTTCGCTAAAAAGAAGGAAACTTTCAATGACAAATCTGTTGAAACTTTTAGTACTATAGTTTTTAGTTTATAATAAAATAAAATGCTACTTTATAATGCTTAAAAAAAAAAAAAAAAAAAAAAAAAAAAAAAAAAAAAAAAAAAAACGCACGGCTGATGTCAAAGGATTCCTGTTCAATGTGATTATTTTTTCCCCTCCGGGTTGAATTTTTTTCGCCGAGATAGCAAGCAAACAAAGACGATCTTGGCAATAATTCCAGGTTTAAAGTAATGTCCGGTTCCCCAATTTTTTGTCCAATTGTTTTAGACATTCAATTAAAATTAGAATAAAATAACATTATTCGCTTAATGTAATTTTTTATAAATTTCAGTTAAACTTGCTAGAGCAAACGATTTTTTTTGCTCTTTTTTGTTACCTGTAATTTTACCAGAAGGAAAATGCAAAACAAAATTATTTAACTTTTCTTTCTTCTTGGAATAATTATAATTTTTATGTTATTTATTTTTTACTTTATTTTTAGAACCATTTTTATTTTCCAAATATATTTTCAGAAAAGAAAAAAAGTACATTTTCACATAGAAAATTGATCTGAAATAGAAAAAGAACGATGCATGAGATTTCATAATTCGCCAATATCCAATGTTTAAAATGTAACTGAAAATTTGGTTTGGCATGATTTGTAAAAATCAAGGTTTGCGTATTTCACGGAAAATACGGCATCTTCTTTGCACGTTGAAGTGACGGAGTGCAATGTTTATTCTTTTAGTTTGTGTTGTGTATTTTAATTTATAAAACGAATTTTAAAGTTGTTATAGAGTTAACTTTGAAGAAAACTTTTTTGAAAAAAATGTAAATGCAGTCATTTCTTTACTTGTAACATTTTAGCATGCGCGTAAGAATTTTCGGTACTACTTGGTTATCCCGTCGACCGAAAAATCTATCGCCAACTTTTAAGATTAAATGCCAAAAATATATGATTTGTGAATGTCACATTCAATGATATTAAACACGATACACATATTAAAAAATGTCATCAAGAGGTGTTTAATACCACTTTTTATTTGTATTTTTATTCATGTTTTACTAATTTATTTGTTTTTTCCGTTATTTAAAATAAAAATTATGTCAAGATATGTAACTTAGCTATTAGTTTGGCGATTTTTTTAATTTGGCGAAAATGGTTGATGGGATAATCAAGTAGTACGGATTTTTCATATGCGCAAAATCTATATTGTAACAAACAAATGTGGCCGTGTGTTGCACTGACGTGTTATTTTGCGAATGTCAACATTTTAGGATAAATGACTTTTTGCAATTTTTGTTACTGCAATTTTTTAATCTTTTAAACGTCGCACATTTTTAGTTTTTATTTCATCATATAGGAAAATAAATCTATTTTCAAATGCAATTTGATTGAAAACTGTATCTCATTTGACTCATTTATTGCGAGCTTATATTTTTCAAGCATTTTTTTTTTTTTTTTAATCTATCACGTATCTCCATTAAAAAATAATGATACTCAATTTACTCATAAGTCTATGAATATTGTTCCTGATAATTTTCCATTATAAATTAAAATTGGTTGAGTAATAAAATAAAAGAAAGGTTAAAAACGCAGATTAAATTATGAAAAATTACAAATTCAACATGTAATCAAACAACTTAAAATTTTACTCTGCCAAATAAGAAAAAAAAATGAAAATATTTTGAATTTGTTTGAAAACTGTATTTCAATTTACTGATTGACTGTGGTTTAAAAAAAATCAGGTGCAAGTTGTTTTTTAATTTATCTCTACCGTGTGAAACTCGATAGATTAATCTATTTATGATTAGAAAAATATAAAGAGTTCGGGATTTGTTTCCCGCTAATACACAATTGCAAAATTAAAATATCCTTTATAAATAATAAAATAAAATAAATACAAATTTAACAGACGTAATTGAATTACGTGCTCGAAGCTCTGAAATGACCAGAAACAAAACTGCTGCCGTAACGAAACCTTTGGCTAAAAACTTCAAGCATGCGTCTAATACGGAAATGTGACTTTTGAAAAAATTCATTGCTTTGTTTGATTCCATAATTAATATTTTCTATTTAACCCTTTAACCTAACCATGTTAGCCGAACCATGTTTTTCCGATATGTAATATTTTAATTCAAATATTGATTTAATATAATATTGAGATTAATGTTAATTTTTTGAATTGTATAAGATAAAAAATATGTAAAGTTATCAAATACAAATCTTCATACCAATACTTTTTACAGTTATTATTTTATGAATGAAACATGAATGAAAAAATCCGCAAGTCACTTAACCCTTTGAGGGAAAAAGCACTTCGATTTTTAAAATTCTGAAATGATTCATTGATACAAGAATTTAAAAACAAATTTGTTTCAAAATATTTAAAAGCGTTTCTTCATGTATTTGACAAAAATAAAATTGCTATTTCAAATTACAGGCGTCAATGGGGCGTTTTGCAATTAAAATTAAGTGGGATATATTTTATCTCACCGCCTTCCAGGGGTTAAAGGGTTAATATTTTTTTTGGAGTTAGTTATCAATCTAAAACGCATATTACATGTTGAAAATTCATTAAAGTTTTCAATTAAAAAAATGCTTTTTATCTATGCTATGTAACCCGGGAAGCCCGGGTTCGATCTACTAGTTTATTATAAAGGAGAAGATATTACAACAAGTATTAAAAAAGGCTCTGGGAGCAGCAAAAAAGGTTAATACGTTTTTAAGTATGAAAAAGTGTTTGACAAGTGTTACTAATTGAGCATGAGATAGGTCAAGGGGTCCCTTCTTGGCTGCAGCTCACTGTCAATGCCAAATTTGAAAAAAAAAATCATATTTGCACTTTTTCAATATAAAAGGAATTAGTCACAATTACAATAAAAACGTGTAGTGCAAAGACGTGGCCAGAAAAAACGTAGCGTCATTAAAAATGAATGTAAGGCGGAATAGTACCAGAAACCTTAGTTCCTGCAGCGTATTATATTCATTGCAGTGCCACCAAGCATGTCCGAAGCTTAGAACTGCACAGATAACTGATTTGTAGTGCAGTTGCACTGCAGAGTCAACAGTGCAGTTCACATGTAAAGCAGGATTGAAAATTTTACTAAAAAGAAAGACGGAAGTTTTACGCAAATTTGTTTCATATGGAAAAGGCGCAGGTATGATTATTCAAATTTAGCATTCACAGTGAAATGCAGCCAAACACGGACCCCTTGTCCATTTTCATGCTCAATTAGAATAGTTTCTCAAAAACTTTTTTATGCTTTAAAACATGTGAACTTTTTTTGTTGCTTACCAAAGCATTTTTTAATGCTTGTCATTTAAAATTTTTGATAAAAGCTGAAGATTTTTTTATATCTTGAAAAGCAAAATATTTGCTGCTGTCAAAATTTTATTCTTGTATTAGAATAATTAAGAAAGTTATTGCATTGCCATATAAAATGCATGATGTCTGAAAAATAAACCAAGGAGTTGAACGAAAAAAATTACAGTGCGCTCACAACTTTATTCAAAGAACTGAAACAAATGTTTCGCAATAAAAACAAATAACCATGTTTATCACATGATTTGTTTAAATTGAATAAATTACATACATAAAAATTTTATATTTATTTAAACTTGGTGGCAATGAATAAAAAAAACTACAACAGCAACAAAAAGAAACAATGTTCAGCTGGAGCTTTAAGACACAAATTCGATTTTCTCAGCAATCGTCAAACATACAAAGATGGAAAAAAAAATCTATTTTAAGTTTTACCAAAAGGATTAAAATAAACCAGAAGTGGAGTTAATCCATCCACATTGACCGTTTGCAATCGCTTGTTGAATTTTATGTCTTCATTTTACTTACCCATCATACGTAGTATAGGGTAAGTCTTGCAATCGTTTTGAAAATCGAAAAATTTTTTTTGACGGATTTACACGTTTTGGACACTGAAGATTCCGAAAAACATATTTTTAGAAAAAAAAATTTTGCCGTCCGTCCGTCTGTGTGTCTGTCTGTCTGTAACCGCTCTATCTCCCGAACAAATTAAGATAGAGATTTGAAATTTTGTATGTGCTTAGTATGTAAGAATGGGACGAAGCCTATTTAATATCAGCAACCTCGATTATCCGGAGCTATTTTTTTCGGACTCTCGAAAAATTCGTTCTGATGAAAGGTACATAAAAATTTTCGAATTCTTTTATTTTAAGGAGTGGACGTAAAAGGCAATAAAATAACACAAATTTTTGCATAAAAACGAAATCAATCGGATAATTAGTTGTTGAGATATTTCTAATCCTATTTTCTACATTCTTTGATTTTTCATGACCCTGTATTTCATTCAAATTTCAATTCAAAGATATCTTTTAATTGGAAATGAGATACTTAATTCGATGCAAGAAACCGTTAGTGAATATGATTATTATTTTTGGAGTTATAAGGATGTTTCTATTACGCAATTCAGTGCTACTTGATTAGTTTGGCGTTTCATACAATTTATCGAAATTAGGTCATCAGAAATTCATTAATAGAGCATGATTATGTGTTAAAAATACTTAAATATACGTTTATATTTTGTTTTGGAATTGTAATGCATTTTATAAATTGTTTACATGTGTTATGTTTTCATATATTGTGCTATGCATATCCATGATGGGTAAGTATTACGGTGGCCTCCAACGACTAGTTTTCGTTAAAAGTTAAATAAAACACTACAGTAAACTACGATATTTTTTTAATGCTATCATTTTATTCCTCTCGTTGAGTTCTATCTTTTGAAAAAAATATATCACTGTCGTATGTCAACTGGTTTGCCAGAAATTTCAAAAAGACGTTTGCATTTTTCATTTCTTAAACATATTATACCAAACGCCACCGCGTTTGCTATGATACATAAATAGTTTAATTAACATTTTTCTCAAAATTATCTGAGTATGCCCAGTTTGGAGACCTTCCTTGTCAGTTTTATCTATTGAACCTTGTTTAAAAGTCTTCATGCGTAGAAAAGAAACACTGTGATAAAAAAGTTTTTTAAATAAATTATATTTTTAAAATAAATCATATGATTTAACAGTCACATCACATTTTCTATAACTTAAGAAAGGTGTTACAAAATATATTAAAATATATTAAATCATTTTCGGCAAATTTCACTTCCAGTTAAGATAACAATGATAATCAAAATCTATTTTCTATTATATTATAAAGGACAAACGTATCTGTGCGTAACGCATTTATCTTTTTTTGAATGGCAACACTTTCCGATGAAATTTCACTTTTGCAATTTTCGCTACTGCAAATATTTAAACTTCTAGACATCGCAAATTTTTAGTCTTTACACCGTTGTATAAGAAAAAAACTTACTTTAAAACGAAATTTGATAGAAAACTGTATCTCAATTTGTTTTTGAGGGGTTTTTTTCTTTTTCTTTTTCTTTTTTTTTTTTTTTTTTTTTTGTAGTTTTTAATACAATTTTTCTGGAAATGGCAACTTGAGTATGTTGTTTTGAGGAACATTTATGCTGTGAGGTAAGTAGAAAATAGCCATGAAGTAAAAAGAAAGAATAGAGAAGAATTATAGTGGTTGTGAGTTATGAAAAATTGGAACCCTGAAATCCGCATTATTACGCCCAAATAAGCAAAAAAGAAAAACTTTTAGTACTACAGTTTTTAGTTTATAACAAAATGAAATGCAACTTTAGAATGCTTAAATATAAGCAGATCATTTTCATTTATATATATTATATTATAAAGGCCAAACGTATCTGTGCGTAACCCATACGTCATTTTGCGAATGGCAACACTTTCCCCTGTAATTTCGGTTTTGCAATTTTCGCTACTGCAAAATTTTAAGCTTCTATGCATCGCACATCTTGAACTTTTACACCGTCGGATAGAGAAAAAATGCACTTTTTAATACAATTTGTTTGAAAGCTTTATCTCAATTTCTTTTTGAGATATTATTTTTTTTTATAGTTTTTAGTACCAATTTTGTAATTGTGGCAACAGAATCACTCAATTTTCTCATAAAATTGGGAAAAAAATAGAAATTAAAGAGCGCAACACTTTTCTATGCAATTTCGGTTTCGTAATTTTCGCTACCGCAAATTTTACACTTCTAACATCGTACATTTTAAATTTTTACAACGTCATACAAAAAAAAAAAAAAAAAAAAAAAAATGTACTTTTAAATGCAATTTGTTTCAAAGATGTATCTAATTAAATTTTGTAATATTAATTTTTTTTTATAATTTTTAGTACGAATATTGTTATTGTGGCAACAGAAACACTACATTTTCTCTTAAAAATGAAAAACAAGTGGGTAAGTGTGATCGGAGATAGCTAAGAGGGTTTCGTTTAATATCTCCTTCAAAGCACATTTTCCCCCTAAATTAACAAATGAAATGCTTTTCGGCGCTATTTTGGGATTTTATCGTTAATCGTACTAATCAGAACAGAATATTAACAGAATCTTCTACTGGATGTTGCCTTGATCGCATAGATTTGTTCATTTCTCTGTCAGAATCTGCAGATTTAGTGAAGGTACTCAAGTAAATAAAATTATGAATAAAAGTAAAATATTGCAAGGCTTAGCATAAATTTAAGGGAGACCAAACTGGTCACCAGAGACGGCTCTTAATTTAAATGAATAATAATTTATAAATATAAAAAATATTTCATTTCGCGTGTCAAAATAGATGATAAATATGCTGAAATAAAAACAAAAAAGCACGTTTTTACGTGATCTATTTAATCCATTAATTTATGTTACATACATAATACTTTTATTTAAACTTGCATGCAACAATTAGAAGAAATTAAATTTCAATTTTGAAATTTACGCTACTGAAAATTTTTAAGCTTTTAAATATCGCACATTTTAAATTTTTACACCATCGTATAGGAAAAAAAAAAATACTTTTAAATGCATTTTGTTTAAAAGCTGTATCTCAATTTATTTATGAGATATTATTTTTTTCTTTGTAGTTTGTAATACCAATTTTGCAATTTTAGCAACAGAAATATTCCATCTCTTTTAAGAGTAAAGGGTAAAAAATGAAATATTTTTTATACCTACCTGCGTGGCAACAATTAGAAGAGAAAAAACAAAAACAAAATGACCTTATGTTTTTCAAAATTTTATGATTTGTTGTGTGACAAGGGATATTCAGCTGTAAGTACACAATATTTGAACTCTCTGGCATATTTAGTTTTTGTATACTGACTCTGTGACAGACAGACAGAGGACAGAGACGAATAGGATTTCGTCAGATGAACGAAACTATAAAAATGACTTCTGCATAGATGAACCTCAGCTATCCAATCCAAAAGAAATATCACTTAAAAATTCTTACATTCGAGCGAATTAATATTATCCTTTTTAGGTGCGTTCGTAATTGTGTAAATACGTAGCACCTATTGTTGTCGCTCAGTCCGTCCGTCTGTCTGTCTGTCCGTCTGTCTGTCTGTCCGTCTGTCTGTCTGTCTGTCCGTCTGTCTGTCTGTCTGTCCGTCCGCATATAACAACGCAAAAACTACCCAACCGAATCGTTTGAAATTTAAAATACATAATTATTACATAGTTTTGTCGAGTCATTTCAAATTTTATGAAAATCGGATAGATAGATCAATTACAGGGACAATCAAAAGGATTCCGTTACATTACGGTCAATGGAGAAAAAAGTTTCAAATGCATTTTAATCGTTTGAAATTTAAAACATATATTTATTACATAATTTTGTCGAGTCATTTCAAATTTTATGAACATTGTATGGATAGATCAATTACAGGGACAATCAAAAGGATTCCTTTACATTACGGTCAATGGGGAAAAAAGTTTCAAATGCATTTTAATCGTTTGAAATTCAAAACGTATATTTATCACATAATTTTGTCGAGTCATTTCAAATGTTATGAAAATCGGATGCATTGATCAATTACAGGGACAATCAAAAGTATTCCGTTACATTACGGTCAGTGGGGAAAAAAGTTTTCAATGTATTTTAATGGTGTTACACTCATTTGAATATAATAGAATTGACATGAATCTATGAAATATGTACTAAAAATACATTTTGTATAATCTGTGATGCAAACGATATTTATTATTAAATTACAGGGCCACACAAATGTATTCTACTAAATAATGTTATACGGGGAAACATTGTTTGGGGGGTGTTTTAGTTCTATTAAACTACTTCACATTTTATGAATAAGATATACGTTAATGAAGTATAATAAAAATTACTCCCTGAATATTTACAGGAACACAAAGATTTCGACCACTATACTGTATCAGCAAGATCTGAATATTTTAAAACTTCGTTATCAACGAACGCACCTCATTTGCTACGCTTTACGTGCAATTTCCAACTTGTTAATCTTCCATGGGATTAATATTAGCGGACGATGTATTCGCGTCAATTAAATAGCCTCGTAAATGTAAATTTTACTGAAACAACGTGTTTTAACGAAATGTGAGTGTACTCTGTCAAAAGCTTGTCCTAAAACCTCTTGTATGATGTCTCATTCAGTGGCGCCAACTTTTGAAAAATATTGGGTTGGCTCAAAGATATTTTGGTAAAATGGTACAACTTGTTTGTTTTTCTACAGCTGGAGAAAGATGAAACTTTTAAGTCCAGCAATCATGTTTTAAGATAGTTGCAATTTTTTAAAATCATGTTCTTATGCGTAAAAGTAGTTGTTGCGTCAGTGACATAAATTGAACTGAACTGAACTGATGTTTTTCCTCGAGAAAGAAAAAAACTTTTTTGTTATTCCATTTTATATTTTTATGTTGTAACCATCAGGCTATGCCCGCTGCGCTGGTCAATATTTCAAAATCAACCGTGGATGAAACGAACTGGTGAATTTAAATTTGTATTTTAAATAATTTGGACCTCCAGCAGCACCTTGCTCATTGCTGAAAACGATTTAGACACCATTGTGATATTAAATTATCTTAAACGTTGCGCAAAAACCAGCTATTTAGAAGTAACTATTTTAGTTTATTACTAACAGTGCACATTTGGAAGCGAAATGAAACCATTATGGCAACAGGATTTAAAATTTTCCCTTATCTGAAGAAATATTAATTATTACAGTCGTTACCATGGTACAACTTCTGAAAAATTTCTTCACAACTTTTCATTATGTGAAGCCAGGAACCCAAAGCTACTCCCACCTAAAAAGTTTATATATATATTAAATTTTGTCCATGCGATAAAAGGCACAATTATGGAAGAATCATCGTCAAACTCGTCAAGTACATTGAGATGGTTAATATCTCAGTGGGAATTGCAAATGAGCAAAATCGTCCCAAGGGGGTGGTAATTGGGAAGGGTTCAAAAATTTGAATACCATCTTAACATGGCTTCCACAAAACCAGCTCTTACAAAACAATAGCAGGAAAAAAAAATAAACATTTTTCGTTACAGCATGTTGCCAACGATAAAAACAAAACACACATTAAAATTCTCATTACAACAATTACTTTATTATTGAAAATTTCCTCCTGAAAAATGAAAACAAAATTATTTGCTCTTTCGTATTTAAGCATTTTCTCTTTAGTTATTTAAGATAAAACTATGTAAATTTGTATAATTTGGCGAACAATTTGGCGAAATTGGTTGACGAGATAATCAAGTAGTAGCCAATTTACACTTTTCATATTTCACAAAAGATTCCTACACAGACATCATATACGCAATAGGTTTAGCACGATTATCTTGCAACTACAATGTGGCAAAATCCTTATTTTAGAATACCAAAGAAATTTATGTATATTTTATTATTTTCTATCATTTTAAACAGCAATTAACAATAAATAAAAAGTAACTGTAGAACAAAACAACAAATATCATTTCAAAAAAGAAAAAAATGAAAGTAAATAAACAACTTATCATCAGATAAACAACTATCACTGGGTTACCATATGAGGCAAATAATGCCATTTTGGCGCCAGTGAGATACCTCGATGAGTATATGACCAAATCCGTGACAAAATTTCCATTTGAAAAAAAAAAAAACTTTAATCGGTATTTATACTGCATTTTCCCTACTTATGTATAAGAAAAAACTTTGACACAGATGTCACGTATGCACCACATTGGAACAATTTTTTTCTGGCTCCAATTTGGAGAACTTGGTTTTTAATTACAAATTTCACAAATATTTTTTAATTATTTTGTATTATTTGAAAAAAAAAAATAAATAAAAAAGTTTAATTAATAGCTATAGAAAAAAATGATTCATATTATTTTAAAAAACAAAATGAAAGTTAATAAATAGTTTATTAATAAATAAACAACCATAGTCGGTTTACCATGTGTGGCTTAAAATCGCCATTTTGTTGCAATCATGCGAATGTGGTGCGTATGGCTCACAAAAGTGTTCGTACACTTAGGAATTTCAATGAAATAGGGCTCTATCAATTAATTAAAATTAATATTTTAGAATGGTTATTTAAGAGTTAGATCTATGACTCATTATTAACAAAATTACATAAAATATTTTGAAAACATAGCAAAACTTTATTTTGAAAAAATCACTAATCAAAAAATAACAAAAAAATTACCTCACAAAAGTCTTCGTACACTTTAAAAAAAAATCGCTGTATATTTGTAAATATTGTAATATTTCTCTAAAGTTGTACTTAATAGGATATTATTTAGCACCCACAAAAGTTTTTCAAACACCTGGGAATAGATTTAATTAGTGTTTTTGTAATTTATGCATGAAAGTTGATGCCTTCATCGAACATTGCTGTTTTTACTTCGCTTTTTGTTTCAATACTGTGTTTTTGTGTTCTAACTTCCAGTTACCTCCAAATATGTTTTACTGGGTTTAAATTCAGCAATTGAGGTGATGTTTTCAGAACTTGTGAACAATTATAAAGACGCCAGAGTCGAACGTTGAGAGCCATATGCCTTGCATCATTATCCTGATAAAAAAAACAAAGTTGTATCTGTTACCCATATATTGGCCTGATAATTTTAAATTGCCTTTTAAAATATTGGAACAAAGATCGTGATTTATTATGCTATCAATGTATCCCAAATTACCTAATTCTGATGCTGATATGCACCCTCACACAAGGACAAGTCCACTGCCATGCTTAACTGTTCCAACTAAGTTCTTTGAATTAAATTCTTAATTTTTTTTTCTCCATACTATTATGCACGCATTGAACCAAGAATGGCACACTAGATTTCATCTGTAAATAAAACATTATTTTAATACGATTCGGGTTTATTTATCATTGATTTTGCTAAAGAAAGCCTAAGCTTTCTATTTTTCGCCCTAACAAAAATTTTTCTACGGGCAGAATACCTATATAATGCAGCTGGGCTTACCACTCGTGGAACAGTTTCAGGTGAAAATGAAGTAGAAACTGTTTCATTAAATTCTGTAGCAACTTTTATAGCACTTAAATGAGGATTTTTTAAGACTTTTCTAATTATAAGTATTTGATCTCATTGCGTTAACTTAGATTAACGACCTTTTCATACCTAGTTTTCAATCCATTTTTTTTCTACAAAGTCTTTTATCGCATTCTTTACCATAGAATGGAATAAATTAACTAATTTTCAAAATTTCGAATTGATTTACTACTATTATGAAGAAAAATAACTAATTTCAAACGCTATTAGTCGTGAGATTGCGATTACAAACCATTTTTAATTAATAAATATAATATTACGGACCAATTCTGCAAAATATAAAGCCAAGCGATATTTTAAATGTCAATACAATGCAAAAATAAAAATAAAGCGACAAACAATATTTTTAATAATGAAATTATCCGAAAATGTTTCTGTGTACGAAGACTTTTGTGGCGTCTTCTTTCAGTGGCATCTTCCGTTTTCATTTTTAGATTTAAAAAAAATCCCTTAATGTTAAACAAAAAGGTTGTGTGTTATTTAGAATAACTTGGAGATAATATAAAAAATTTCTCGACTTCATATACGAATTTAGTTTCATGGAAATTTCTTTTTAGTACAAATTTTTAAAGTGTACGAACACTTTTGTGAGCCACTGTATGACATCTGCGCCAAAACTTTAAAAAGTTGCAATTAAATTATTTTACAGTTTGGATGAGGAAGACATTTATACTAAAATTTAAACATTATACGCATTTTTTTTTGCTATAACGGCTATTTATATATTTACAATTAAACATGAAAAAAATATCCTAAAAATGCTCTCACACATTTAAAAGAGAGTGAGAGAATTTAGTAATTGTGAACATTGCTCCAGCTTATGCCTTCTTGGTATAAAATCGCATTCTTTGATGACAAAAGTAAATTCAAACGCCCAAATAAAGAAGTAACATACAATTAACAGATAAAACCATTTTTAAAACTAATTCTGCTATTTTGTCCTGTACGACACATAATGGTAGAATTAGATTTTAAAAATATTTTTTTTTTAAACAGAAGAATGTTATTTACGTTTTATCTAACAAAATATTTAAAATACATTTTTGTTAGCCTGCGCGAAAGAGAATAGCGAAAGTTTGATTGAAGAAATATTGAAGAGGAAATGGTCAATTAAAAAAAGACTTGTAAATTTTATTACGCGGGAATTTTTCATTTCAAAATGTTGAATTTATCTTTAGTAATAACGCATAATTGCATAAATTTACTTTGAATTGCAAAATTTTTCCTTCAGTACTACTTGGTTATACCGTCGACCAATTTCGCTAAATTATAAAAATCGCCAAACTATTAGCCAGATTATATAGATTAGCATAAATTTTCATTTAAATAACGAAAAACAAATTAGCAGAACATATATAAAAGTAGAAATAAAATGTCGAATTAAAAATCACTTGATGAAATAATTAGTATTTATATTATGCTTAATGCCAAGTGAATGTGACATTTACGATCATCTATTATTGACATTTAATCTTGGAATTTGGGGGTAAATTTTTAATCGATGGGGTAATCTTTCCTTCTTCAGTTTTTAGCACTTTCCAACAAAGTTGAAAAGTGCTTATGCATTCGGTTTGTCTGTCCGTCTGTCCGCGCTCTAACTCCCGTAAATATACTCGGATTGCTATGAAATTTTTATACGTTATTGATGTTTACCCTAGCACGACACCTATTGAAAATGAAGTATCTACCATGATTACTTTATCTACAGAGAGAATCAAAAGTTTCCCATTACATTACGGCCTATGGGGAAAAACCGTTAATATACTCGGATTGCCTTGAAATTTTAGGACGTTATTGACGTTTACCCTAGCACGAACGCTATTGAAAATGAAGTTTCTACCATGATTAGTTTATCTACAGGGCGAATCAAAAGTTTTCCATTACATTACGGCCTATGGGGAAAATCATTAATATACTCGGATTGCCCTGAAATTTTAGGACGTTATTGACGTTTACCCTAGCGCAAGTCCTATCGAAAATGAAGTTTCTACCATGATTAGTTTATCTACAAGGCGAATCAAAGTTTCCCATTACATTACGGCCTATGGGGAAAAATCTTTAATATACTCGGATTGCCATGAAATTTTAGGACGTTATTGACGTTTACCCTAGCACGAACCCTATTGAAAATGAAGTTTCTACCATGATTAGTTTATCTACAGGGCGAATCAAAAGTTTCCCATTACATTACGGCCTGTATGGAAAAATCGTTTCAAAGGAATTTTAAAGATGTTATACCCTGTCAAACATATTAAAATATGCATTCTATAAAATATAAGGTGAAAAAGTAGCTATTATTCATTTACATGGCCATACAAAAGAATTCCATTAGATAATGGTAAAAGGGAGAATTGTGTGTGACATATTTTAAATATAAAAGCTGTTTCATGTATAATAAAATGGATATATGTCACTGAAGCTTAATATAAATTATAAGCTACTTTTTTGCATAATATGAAGTACATAGCATTTACAGGGCCATACAAAAGATTTCAAATAGCATATTCTTTCCGAAGTACCGTATATGTGTCCGATGATGGCTGATGGAGGGATGGAATGCATTTTAATTATGATGTGCGCGTTTATATTTCGCTAAATATATGCACATTTTATGGTGTGTATAAATGTTATAGTTGATATTCAGGGCTACCCAAAGAAGCTCACCAACGTTATTGAATATGAGCGTAAATTATTTAAACGTGGTTCTTAAATAAGCTATGCATTTTTACGCTGAGCTTCATTCATTTTACAGAGAAATTTTTGCAGAATATAGATAAAAGGATATACAGGGTCACGCAAAGAATTCGGTTCATGGACGCCTATGAATGATAATTTATGAGAATGTGATTTCAGTTGTTTTAAAAATGTTTTAGTTTACAATAAATTTTAGCCTAATGCTGACGTGTAATAAAGGTACAATGGGCAGCTACAGGGCTGAACAAAAGTATTCCAGTATCTTTCTATCTAATAGTATGAAATGCTAAAAAAGAAATTTCAAGCTACTGGGTATTTTCTTGCTAAACTAAATTTTTCCCATTATATCAACTGATATATGAAATACAGAGCTGTTCAAAAGTACTGGAATACATATTTGGGTATATTTGGCTATATACTATTATTTCCCTAAATAACAAAGTTTTGTTAAAGATTTCATTAACTGTTGGAAAGTGCTTCATAATCTATGCTTAACGCATGATTTTTCTTACTTGTTAAATTTTAAAACTGAAATTTTATTTGTAAGTGAAATTGACGAAATGGCGCAAGAAAAATTAAATTAACAATGAAAACATTTGCAAAAAGAAATAAAAGAGTTATATCTTCATAATTTACGATTGAATATTAAAATATACTCTAAAAATTATCTTCACTTAAAAAAAAAAAAAAAAAAAAAAAAAAAAAAAAAAAAAAAAAACATTATTGCGACCATTAAGAACGTAAGTCAGGCATTAAGTCAGTAGTGCATTTTCGGCTTAAAAACACATTCTTTGGCGACAAAAGCAAGATGAAAATGGTATAGAAACGAATAGTAACTCACAACTTACAGTGTCTTTTGCAATCAGATCTGCTTTTTTCTGCTGTAAGTTATATTATACGGAAATTCGATAAAAAAGAGAAAGAAAATAATAAAAAGGGAAATAACTATCATTCAAAATTCATTTAATCAATTTCTGAAATTCATGTTTTTATTCTAACACCAGGGACAAGTCGCCAAAAATTGAACCAATTGTTATATTTCGCGTTAAATTATTTTTTAAGCATTACAAATATTTTTTTCATTTTCAAGATAAATATATTTTTATAATATTACGCCTCATTTAAGCGGTCTTTCTTTATCATTATTAATATTATCAGTAGTTATTTTCTGCTATTATTTGCAAGATATTTGTAATATTTGTAATAGATATAGCCATTTTAATTCTTTTAGCAATTATAATTTTCGCCAAAAACAGCTACTGGCAACCCTTTTGTCAAAAATAACCGAAAAATACGAAATTTACTATGAAAAATCAGAGTTATCCCTGTAAATTTGAATCTTAAACCTTCGGAAAAATATTTCCTATCGAATGATACAATCGGAAAAAAAATCCATCGGGTAGTTTTTGAAAACACTCGTTTGGAAGTTTCAGAACTTCTGCTTTATAATATACTAGCAGGCTATGCCCGCTGCGCTGGTCCATTTTTCTAAACGAATCTCGACTCAAACAAAATGGTGATTTGAAATTTCGTTTTTAAAGCAGTGTATACCATCACCTGGAATGTCCTTCCGCAATGCTGAAAACGATGTCAGTGCCAATGACATTGCGATATTGCACTATTGTATGCCTTGGACAAAATTTGGGTACTTAAGTACTATCTCTCTTGTTTTATCATTTATAGTAGAGTTTGATATGAAAATGAGACCGTTATGACAGCAGGAATCAAAATGTTCGCAACTCATCACATTATTTTGTTAGAAAGAATTGCAATGATTATCAAACTCTATTAATTTTCATATCGCACATTATCATATGTTAGTTCTTAAACTCCCGAATCTGAACTTGCACTATGTGTAGATCTGGTAGCCTAAATACAATCTCCATTACATGTTGCGTTACATTTTTTAATAACCGTACTCTCCTGGCAGGTCTACTACAATTTTCTCTCTACCTTGGTCTGTTCCAGCAAAGTACATAGCAAAATATGTAAAAAAGAGTGTTTAACTTATATATTTATTAGAACAATGAAGCATAAAAGGTGTGTTTTAAAGCTGAATTATTTGAGTAAAATTAAAATTACATCAGTTTCATTGCCTCTTCATTTTTTTAAACCAGTTGCAAACATGTAGCTTTTAAATAGGGGATAATCTTTATGCTAAATTTTGTAGAAAAATAAAACTTCAGCTTGTAATCAATTCCATTATGATTTTTGGCGTCAAACATTTATAACGATAGACTTATTTCGTGTCTATTGTCAAATGAAAGTGAAGTTTACAATCATCTATTATTGGCATTTAATCTTATACCTTGGCGATAGTTTTTTTAGGGCGGGGATTCGACGGGGTATTGAAGTAGTATTTAATAATTAATTTTTGATATAATTCTGTTGATAGGGCTTAAATGTTAATTAAAACTGCAACATAAACATTAAAAACAAAATTTTCTACTGTCGGTATTTCATGTATATTTTTTTCTTAGCCAATTTTAAAGTATTTTTTTTTAACCTGAATGATTGATAAATTAATTGCAAATATTTTTTTTTAATTCGATATCATTGTTATTCCGAAGATTTTTCCTGCGCATTGCAAATATTGCTTTTTTAGTGATAGAAAATAACTGCAGATGAAAAATACATAATAAGGCTAAAACCCAGAATTAACGACAGCTAGGCGAATGCCTCTACGGAGGCTTGAAAAGTACGCGAGTTCTGTCAACTTAAATATCCACATAGAATTTTACCAAATAATAGGTACTACTTTATTATTCCATGAATCAATTTCGCCAAATTATACATATTGCAAAACGATTCACCATATTATACAAACGGATATAACTTTTATTTTAAATAACAAAAGAATCAATAAATTACTAAAATATTTATGGAAATACAAATAAAACGTCGAATCAAAAAATAGTTGATAACGTAACAAACGCATGTAACATGTTTAATGTCAAATGAATGTGACATTAACGATAATCCATTATTGACATTTAATCTTATATTTTAAATGCAGCAGTTTTTTGGTCAATGGGATAATTAAGTAGTACCAGATAATATAAAAATATATAAATAATAATCTATCCAATAATATTTTGGCCAGGTGTCATGTATGTATCACGTTGGCGCGATTCCAACAAAATTGTGATTTTATGGATTGCGTGGTAATCTGGTTATTGTTGTTTCTTTACTAATAAACTATTTCTTTACTTTTCTTTACTGTTTTGTTCTATAGTTATTAATTAAACTTCACTTATTTATTATTGTTTCCTTTTTAAAATAATAGAAAATAATAGAAAATAATATAATATGTAACTGGTATTTGAAAACTTAGTGTTTGCCAAACTGGTGTCAGATAAAAAAAAAAAAAAAAAAAAAAAAAAAAAAAAAAAAAAAAACGCGCTAAGGTGATGCGTATATAAAAATGGAAAAAATGATTATAATAATGTAAACAAAAAAAAAGTAAAGAAATAATTAAAAAATTGCCTTTTCGATTTAAAAAAAATAAAAAATAAATAAATAAAAATAAAAAAAACACAAAGCAGTCGTTAATTCTGTAGTTGCATCAATAGTAAAATTTCTTTTCTTCGTTTGTTTCATAATGAAAAACCATAAATTTAATAATCTCAAATAAAATAATCTGACAAATTTTCTATAACATCGTTGATGATCTAGAAGTCTCCTTAATACATAAACAAAACAGCAAAGATGTCATATGCGCCGAGTTTGGCGCGATAATTTTTTATGCTAATTTGGCGGAAACATTGTTTTTGAATACCAGTTACATGTGCATATTTAAATTATTTTATATCATTTAAATAGTAATAAAAATTAATGAAAAAAGTTTAATTAATAAGTATATAACAAAACAATTTATACAATTTATAAAGTAAATAAACATTTTATTTATAAATAAATATTAATAGTCGGGTTAATATGTCAGACAAAATAATGCCAATTTAAAGCCTATTACTTACCTCGGTGATATATAATATCTGTTCCAGTAAAACTTCCAACAATATAGTACATATGCTACTTGGCGGTGTTCAATTATCGAAGATTAGTCCAATATCATTTTAAATATTATCTAACGCAAGAAAAATATGAAGAAAATTGAAGAAGAAATAAATGGCTAATTAAAACAGATTTGTAAAATATTTTGGCACATATGCCATATATGCACCACATTTGTGCATTTTTTTTTATTTTTTTACACAAATTTGGCGAAAACTTCGTTTTTAAATATCAATTACATATATATTTTTTAATTGTTTTCTATTATTTTAAAAAGGAAATAAAAATAAATAAATAATGTTTTGTTAAAAATTATAAAATAAATCAATTTACATCATTTAAAAAAATAAATAAGAGTAAATAGTTTATTAATAAATATACAATAGCCGAGCTACCATATGAACATAAATTTTGTTGCAATCGCGCCAATGTGGTGCATATATGACATCTGTGCCATTTTTTTCAGCAGGCAATGTTTATTTCAAAATGTTGAATTTATCGATAGTAATAACGCGAAATTGCATAAATTTCATTTAAATTGCTTAGATTTCCTTGTTCAGTTTGTAAATTTTAAAACTAATTTTCCCTGGAAGAGAATTTGACAAAATGGCGCAAAAAAAGGTTGTTTGTTGATTGCAATTTTCAAAATTACGGTGAAAAACTTTTGAAAAAGAATGACATTATTTTACAATATATATGTGTGTGGCAGAATTTCACACTGAAGCTAAAATTTAAATATTTGATTACAATTTTTAAAATATTAACTTATGTTTATTGAACTTACAATTGAATACTAAAATATACTCCAAAAAAAAATCTCCTTTTGGAAAAAACAACTTTATTGCGACCTAATGTTAGACATATGCATTTTTGGCTTAATTCTTTGCCGACAAAAGTAAAAAAAAATCTGAAAGAAACAAACATATAACTCACAATTACTTTTATAATTAGATCTGCCTTTCTCTGGAGTAAGTTATATACTATCGAAATTTGATAAAAAAGAGAAAGGAAATAATAGAAAGGAAAATAAATATCGTTCAAAATTCATTTAATCAAATTTTCAAGTTATTTTTTTTTATTCTAACGCAAGGATGAGTCGCCAAATGTTGCATCAAATGTAATAGTTCACGTTATTTTTTAAGCGTTGCAAATATTTCTTTTATTTTTAAGATAAATATTTTTTTTATGATATCATGTCTCATTAAATGGTTTTTCTTTATTATTGTTATTATTATTATTATTATTATTATTATTATTGTTATCAATAGTTATTTTATTATCAGTAAATATTTTCTGCCTTTATTTGCAAGATGTTTGTAATATTTCTAACAGATATATCCTTTTTAATTTCTTTAGTAATGATAATTTTCGCCAAAAAATAAGTACTGGCAACCCTTTCGTCAAAAATAACCGAAAAATACGAAATTTAGTACGAAAAATCAGAGTTATCCCTGTATATTTGTATCATAAGCCTCCGCAAAAATATTTCCTATCGAATGATATAATCTGCAAAAAGATCCATTGGGTAGTTTTTGAAAACACCCGTTTGGAAGTTTCAGAACTTCTGCTTTATAATATATATGATATGATGTTGTATTTCTGTGTGATCGTGAATTAGATGTCCTTTTATTTAAAATTGAAGGCTTTTTTCTTTTGACAACAGCTATAATACATCGGGTAGATATCCGTCAACGAATCCTCATTATATTTCCAAAAGAAAATGATTTTCGACCCGTAAAGCGTAGCTTTCGGTTATTAACCTAAAAGTAGTAATATTTATTGTATTATCATCATATCATGAATATGACTACAAATTGAAACTGCAGAAAGTTAAACATTTACATTTCAGTCATTTTGGATTTATGGATGTCAGTTGCAGAATTATAACGCACAGTTCATTGGCAAAATACACTGGTGTCCAAAAGTTAAGCATAATTGGTAATTAAGTAAGTAATGAAAGAAATATAAATCGAAATGTGGTGAAACTCCAGGTGTGTAAACAAAATTGTATGCGTCATATATTTTCGCGAAGAGTTTTCCCCGAAATCGAACAGGGGACCGTCAACAAATTGAAAAAGAACGAAGATCTTTTGGATAAACCTGTCAAAACGAATGTAGCAAAAGCGTTCAAACTGCACATTATGATTAAGTGGCTTATTGTAATGTACTGTGTTTATTTTTATAAGGATAGCATGTATACTCGTAGAGAAATTAAGGTTTTTATAAAAACAGTCCTAAGTTTTTTGCTTATAATTTGCAGAATTCTTAATATAAAATAATGTTCTTTTCTGAAAATATGACAAACATCATGGTACACAATACTCTGTCATCAGAATTTAAAAATAATAAAAATTGTATGACAAATGAGCAGGTTTACTAAATAATTTTTACTGCGCATGCGTGAACGCTATTAAAATTTCATTTGCATATTATGTAAGTTAAATGTGTAGAGCAACTTTTGTGAAAGTTTCAAAAACATAGATTAAAAATTCTGAAAATTATCTTTGATAGAATGAGATCAAAATATTTTATTCCCTAATGAAGCAAAAAGATGAGGGGCTGTATCCATATTCCATTGTTTCGTGCCTAGACAATATTGCACGTACAACTGTATTTGGATAAAACCCCTGATATTTTGCTACCTTTTAGGAATAACGGATTTTGAGTTGATTCTATAGACGATAATTTTCAGAATTTTCAAGCTATGTTTTTGAAACTTTTACAGAAGTTACTCTATACATTTAGCTAACACAATATGCAAATGAAATTTTGATATCGTTGACGCATGCGCAATGAAAAATTATTTACTAAACCTACTCATTTTTCATACAATTTTTATTATTTTTAAATTCTGATGACAGGGTATTGTGTACAATGATGTTTGTCATATTTTCAGAAAAGAACATTATTTTATATTAAGAACTCTGCAAATTATAAGCAAAAAACTTAGGACTGTTTTTATAAAAACCTTAATTTCTTTACGAATATGAATGCTATCCTTATAAAAATAAACACAGTACATTACAATAAGCCACTTAATCATTATGTGCAGTTTGAACGCTTTTGCTACATTAGTTTTGACAGGGTTATTCAAAAGATCTTCGTTCCTTTTCAATTTGTTGACGGTCCCCTGTTCGATTTCGGGGAAAACTCTTCGCGAAAACATATGACGCGTACTATTTTGTTTACACACCTGGAGTTTCACCACATTTCGATTTATATTTCTTTCATTACTTACTTAATTACCAATTATGCTTAACTTTTGGACACCAGTGTAAATTTTTCCAAGGGAGAAAAATAAATAACGGAATAGAACAATGAAAATCAGACACGCTAGAATTCAAAATGAATGGGTGTTCTCAGGCCCCACGGGCCCATATAAGTTAGGGCCACTAGCTCTCATTTATCGTTGTGTGTTCTTATTCTATCATTTTCGATTACTCATTCTTATACTATTATTGTTTTGATCACAATAATTGTTTTCGATAAAAAGAGGTTTTAGCTATCCAAATAATTACCCAACAACTTTAAATTACATAAACATGAATATTTCAGTAACAGTCAGATGAACAAAGCGTTACGTTTATCTCTCTGCATTTATCCATTGCAAATTTCTTACAGCTTCGATTACAAAAACAGTTTTACTTAAGACTGAATGTCTTTCATCCTCCCTAAACAGGTTATTAGCGTAGCATCTTATACCCATATTGCAGAAACAAATGTAAAGATGGGGAAATGTTGCTTGGTTGTTAACTAAAGAAAGGGTGAAAAAATCCAACTCTGACGTCAGTGGAAAGGATTCATGAATCAATTAAATCACAATTACGAGAATTGCTGTGACGAATACCAAATTGTTTCTAAATGTATAGATTTTTCCTTTGCGTGTGTAAGCTAAGTGTGTTATTATTATTATGAAAAGATCAAAGAACTTAAGACATCAAACAAGATAAACAGGCAGTTATTTCATTAATTTTTTAACACACTATATACATTATGCAATAATTATTAGAAAACTATGCATTGTAACTTATGAAAGTTGTTTAAAAGAAAGTTATTTCTAGCACTATTAAAAAAGCGAATGCAAAATCTCGTTTCATTCCGCAAGTAGTTTTGAGTTATGCTTAAAAAAATATTCGTATTGCAAGTTGTTTCGCAACCGAAGATTTCACAATAACTTTTCAACTCTACATAATTTCACTTTTTAGTTACATTCATAATTATGTAAATACGTAGCATCTATAGTTGTCATTCTGTCCGTCCGTCCGCATACATAACAACGCAAAAACTACCCAACCGAACCATTTGAATTTTAAATATACAATTATTACATAATTTTGTCGAGTCATTTGAAATTTTATCAAAATCGAATGCATAAATCAATTACAAGGACAATCAAAAGTATTCCGTTACATTACGGTCAAAGGAGAAAAATGTTTCAAATGCATTTTAATGGTGTCACTCATTCGAGCATAATAAAAATTGATATGCACCTATAAAGTACATAATATAATATACATTTTGCATAATCTGTTGTGCAAAGAACATTTGTTATTGATTTACAAGGCCACACAAAAGTATTCCATTAGATAATGGTATAGGGAGAACATTGTTTGGTGCGCATTTTAATTGTAATTATCTATTTACAATTTTATGAGATTCACATATGAGAGTGATATTTTTAAATTTTTGTTATCGTACGAACGCACCTCATTTGCTATGCTTCACGTGTAATTTCCAGCTTCTTTTATCTTAAGGCTACTAGTCACTCATTCTCCTCTATAATGTTAAGCCTATGAACGTATGATGCATTCGCTTATTCAAAATATCTCTTCAGAAAATTAATATTTTTAACTTCTTTTTTCAGTGTTCTCTTCTTTAAGGATGTCCCTCTTTTTCTAAGCTCTCAAAATGTCTCTAAAAGCTAACTCTGAATTTTATATGAAGTGTTAAAATTTTATTTTGTTAGTTTTTAAAATGTAATATATTAAATTCAGTAAAGATTTTAGAAATATTTTGAGAATTGGAGAAAAAAAGGACATTTTTTAAGAAGGGAACACTGAAAAAAGAAATTAAAAGTATTAATATGCTGGGGAGATATATTGAACATAAAAATGCACCAAAAGCCCGCAGGCGTAACATTACGAAGTGGAATTTGGAAAAGGCCCGTCACTGCCCACGAAGACACTCGCGAGCTAATGCTATTCCTATGAAGAGGCATTTTTCTATAACTCTTTTGCATTTTGACATTTTTAGTTTTTTTTTTTTTTTTTTTTGGGGGGGGGGGGGGCATTGGATAGCTGAGGACCCTCTCGACATCGCTCCTTGACTACTTTTTTCGATTTTGGACGCAGATATTTTTTATAAAGTTAGTTTCACTTTCAAAACCGGTTCAGAAAGTGATACTAACTTTATAAAAACTTTTTTGTTAAATGAAATTTGTAGTTTCCATATTAAAAAAATAATAAAATAAAGCTTCTATTTTTATGAAAGTGAAAACCAGACATTTATCATTTAACAGTCTAAAGGCCTATGTCACAAAGCCACAAAATTTCCATTAAATTGAAGTGCTAACCAACGGATTTTCCCAAGATGTATCTTTTCTTAGAACTTTAGTGATTCCCGTAGCCACAAATCAAAACATAACAGCAGTTAATTAAAAAATCTTAGATAACAAGACACGTAATCATAAAGTAGGGAAAATGGCATGTGAGTTCCATTAATTCTAGAATCCCAGGTAATTTCACTTTTACCTACGATGGTGTAAGACATTTTATTTAATATTTATCCGTTATTTTTAGTTTCAACAAAGATGAACTTACCATTGAAAAAAGGGAAAGAAGATTTCTCATATAGATGATAAAGTTTTTTTAGTTTAAACTAACAAGGAAGGTCTCCATACTGGGCATACTCAGATTTTTTTTGAAAAAAAAAAATACTAATTAAACTACTCATGTATGCAATAAAGGATCAGTGAAAATTAGCGGCGGAAATGCAGTAGAAAACATGTAAATAAAATACTTTCGATTATTTGGCGTGAAAAGATGAAAGTGTCACACGATTTGGCTAGAAGCACTTTTTCTTCGCCAAGAGCAAACGATTTTAATGCAACTGAAAACTTTCGGATTTTTAGAATCCATGTAAATGGTATTTAATGAATTTAAACATAAACAATAAGAGAGTTTAATACATTATATGAGTATTCTTGCTGTCGCTCGCCATTTCGCCAAATTGCGACTAAATTTTTCATTTGGCGAGTAAACAAGCGATTAGATTCGTCAAATTGCTAGTGCTCAGTTTTTGCTTTTTTTTTTCTTCCTTTTCTTTTTCTTTTTCATTTTTCATTTTTTTTTCTTTTTTGCGTGAGTGTATTTAATATTTTTAATTAATATTTTTAACATATTTATATAACAACATAGTTTTAATATGTTTGTAGAGGATAGTTGAATTTAAATTAATAACAATCATTATCACAATTCTAAAAACTTAAATTATTTTAGAATATATTGAGAAAAAGGAGTTACATTAAAGGATTACAGATAATTTTTTTAGTGCTACACGGCGAATCTATTTGGCTAATATTTTTTTTCATTTGGCGAATGTTTTTTATTTTTAATTAGCCAAATTACTAACGTTGGTCAAATGTCAGCGAGAACACTGCATTATATATATATATATATATATATATATATATGCATATATTAAATTGCATACATGCAGGGTGTTTCGTTACCAGACCGACAAACTTTGAGGGGTGATAGTAGACACGATAGTAGACACGAAGACAAACATTATTAAATGGGAAACCATGGGGCGCAAACGTCTTCTGTAGGAGCTAGGGCCCATTAAAATTTAAGGTCCAAAAATTCGAACGATGATAAAAAACGGAAAAAAGGGTCGATTCGTTTGCGATTTTCACTAAAATCATTCTTTGTAACACGATTTTAGAAAAACAAATTATAAAGGTTACATTCAAAAACTGTCGATAAAGGGCGCTTTAGACTTTAGAGTAACGAACAACTACTTTTTACCGTTATTTTGTGCATGGGATTGAAATTATTTTAAAGTTTAGACTATAATTTAAATTTTAATCCCAAAATCGAAAACATTGGGATCGGGTAACTGGCGAAAATTTAACTGTGAACAGAGGGGCGGATTTTAAACATTCATAAACATTATACAATCTGATCGATTTTGTTGCGGTTTGCGTGTAGTCCATTCCCTTGCTAATTATTTTATTCCAAATGACTTACAGCTCTTGTGTATCCATTTTTTGATAGAGGGCGCTTCCGACACTCCTCCGACATTTCAATGGCATTACTCCTGTGTGTTTTACTACCAGACAAACATACTTCCAGGAAGTGTTAGGGATGCAAAGCGACTCGGAATCACATAGGAATGTAACATTGAAAATGCCTTTTTAGAGAGCTGTGGTTAAAAGAAGCAGAGAAAAAAGCAACAGAAACTGGTAGTGAAACAGCAACACGTTAATGTGGCAGAAAGCAATTTAGTTAAAGGTTTTACGACAAAAGGTATCCGAAATTACGACCAGAAGTAGTCGGGCATACTTGACAGCAGCGTCGCATGCGATTCCTTACGTTTTGAAAGATTCCTGGCATCTTGGATAGCTTTCTGGCAGCTACAGAAATTCGAGCTGACAGGTCTTCCACTGACGGTACAAGAGTCTCATACATTCAACTTTTCATTTGATCCCAGCAGAAGAAGTCCATACAGATTCAGATTCAGATTGAGCCAGGTGGTGTGGTGGTGGTGGTGGGGGGGGCTACCAATTGGTTTGAGCTCAACTAGCCCCACCCAGCAATGTTTATTTAAAAAATACAGAACAATTATACAGTAATAAAATAAAGGTAGGTAACAAAAAGTAATTGATATAATGAAGTAGGTGCGACGATCTGACAGGCTAACGAACCGGGCCACCACTACCTATTCACCGCTGTCCACATGTTACGTTGAGGTGTCTGCGAACATCATTGGTAAAATGTGGAGGAGCCCCATCGTGCTATAGAGTGGCGCAACGAAAGAGGAACATGTGCATTTACCAGAAGTTCCGACAGAACGTGTTGTAGAAATATCAAGTTTTTTTTTCTCCACTTCTTTTAACCCTAACTCGTAAAAAAGATATTTTTGACATTACATTATATTATGATTCTGAATCGTCTTTGCATCCGTAACACTTCCTGGAAGTATATTGGTCTGGTAGTAAAACACCCAGGAGTAATACCATTGAAATTTCGGAGATGTGTCGGAAGCGCCCTCTAACAAAAAATTAGGACACCAATGCTGTATGACATTTTGAATAAAATAATTACCATGGGAATGACCTACACGCAAACCACAATAAAATCGATTAGTTTGTCAAATGTTTGTGAGCGTTCAAAATCCTCTCCTCTGTTCACAGTTCAATTTTCGCTAGTTACCCGATAACAATGTTTCCGATTTTGGACTTAAAATTTAAGTTAAAGTCTAAACTTTAGAATAATTTCAACGCCGTGCACAAAATAAGGGTAAAAAATAGTTGTTTGTTACTCTAAAGTTTAAAGCGCCCTCTATCGACAATTTTTGAACGTAACCTTTAAATTTTTTTTACAAACAAAACGTGATATAAAGAATGATTTTAGCGAAAACCGCAAACGAATCCACCCCTTTTTCCGTTTTTTAAATTGCACATATATATATTATTTGTTCCTGTAGTTATTTAACTCTGGAAAAAATATTTTCATGTATATATATCATTAAATCTCAAATTTTGATGGTTAAATTTGATTATAAATATCAATATAACGAAATTATACTTAAAACAAACTAAAGCTGACAAAACCAAAGATATTTAATTTATCTAAACACGTTGAACATGAAACTTTTTTCCTTCAAAATGCATTTGAAATTAAAAAAAAAAAAACATTTTTTTTTAATTGCTTTTCATCGCCAACCGATGATCAATCGCCCAATAACGAAATTTTCATTATTTTTTTACGGATAGGGTACGGAGGTTCCGCAGAAATTTTTTTTATAAACGTATATATCCTCTCGAGAAGAACATTCTATAATTTTTTCAGATTTTTTAGAGTATGCCCGTATGGAAACCTTCCTTATAAGATGTTCAAAGAAGAGTTTAAATACCCTAAACTCTTCAATAGTATATTTTTACACTCTTTTATTTACCTTAACTTGGATTTCACATGTAAAGTTAGAATTTTGAATACGATTCTATAATCGCTTCCTAATACGTCTAAAATTATAAAAAAATATGCACAAAAGAGTATTTCTGATGACAACTCAAAATTTTAATATTTTTACAATCCAATTATAAGTAAATTCATTAGTTTTGAGGCATTTTTTAATTTGCTTGCCGCTGGTGATAAATCGACCAATATTTCAGGTAACTCATGCGATTTTATTGGAAAAAAATTAAGTTAATTTTGCGCAAATAAATGTTAGCCAAAATACGCCAAAGGGATGTGAAACTGCAGCAATGAATCAATTTTAAAACTTAGCAAAATATAAGTCAAAAATATAAAATGAAAAGTGTAATATTAAAAAACACACATGCTTTTTAACGCTTTCAATATAATTGGAAAGTGTTTGTGAATTCGATTTGTCAGGTCGTCTGCCCGTCTGACCACGTTGTAATTCGCGTAAAGATACTTTGAATTTTATGCAATTGATAAATATTACTTGGATTTCACATGTAAAGTTAGAATTTTGAATACGATTCTATAATCGCTTCCTAATACGTCTAAAATTATAAAAAAATATGCACAAAAGAGTATTTCTGATGACAACTCAAAATTTTAATATTTTTACAATCCAATTATAAGTAAATTCATTAGTTTTGAGGCATTTTTTAATTTGCTTGCCGCTGGTGATAAATCGACCAATATTTCAGGTAACTCATGCGATTTTATTGGAAAAAAATTAAGTTAATTTTGCGCAAATAAATGTTAGCCAAAATACGCCAAAGGGATGTGAAACTGCAGCAATGAATCAATTTTAAAACTTAGCAAAATATAAGTCAAAAATATAAAATGAAAAGTGTAATATTAAAAAACACACATGCTTTTTAAACACACATGCTTTTTAACGCTTTCAATATAATTGGAAAGTGTTTGTGAATTCGATTTGTCAGGTCGTCTGCCCGTCTGACGAAATTCTTCATCAGTTGAAGGCACAGCAAGCTAAAAAAAAAAAAAAAAAAAAAAAAAGCAAAGCAGAGCAAAGTGACAGAGAGATCGCAGGCTTAGCACGGCAGTTAATGCGCCAAAAAACAACCAAAAGGAAGTAAGCAGCATATACAACTGGGTGGAAAAGTAAAGAGATTTACCAGAAAACGAACAAACTAATCCCCCCCCCTCAAAAAAAAAAAAAAAAAAAAGGAATGAAATTAAAGATTTTTAAATGCTTGGAAAATATGGTGCACAACATAAGTTTTTGACTAAAAAGTCAGAATTTTTAAAGATGTGATAAGCTTCTCAAAAATTAAGATCAAGGTTAGAAGGACATTTTTGGAAAATGTTAACTGAAAAAAGTTGAAGCTATGTTATAAAGACCAAAAATATTGAGCACTAGAAATACGTTGAAGCTCTTGATTTATAACATATTTTGTATGGTATTTTAAACGAAATCTAATATCACGTTTAGTCTGGACAATATAAGAAAGACCACACTGTCAAAAAAAAATGTTAAATACCCCAGTTATCAAAGTGATCAATGGGGTGTTTGAGATTTGAAAAAGCAATTTTATTGATAGACGAAAAAATAACATTGAATTCGAACCTTTTTAAAATTTTAACAACTTGCTGACAGATTTTAGGAAAAAGTGGTAAAACAACTGAAATGTTAGTGTTGGAATTAAAATTCTTTTCAGATTGGGCAGGCTTCGTCAATTTTCTATGAATGGAATCAAAAATATTAGAGGAATAACCACGATCAACAGCAATTTAAATATTATGTCTAAATGAACCATATGGAAGCGCATAATACACTTGAATACCCAATTTCAATTGTTCTCATCTGCAATCAGAAAATTCATAGAATTTATGCAGCATTCTGTGTATGATATATAAATTTGTATCTACACTGTAAAAAAAAATTCAAGAGGTTACTAAAAATTTCTTAGTAAATTTGTATTCCACAGAATTTTTTAGTAACCATTACAAACATTTTTTTTGCAAGTGAAACAAACATTTCTTTTGTAAACTGAACAAAAGAATTTTTTGTATAACTAACTTAAAACTTTTTAGTATGGGCCACCAAGCAAATTTTAGTAATAGCTCCAAAATTATTTTTACTAACCATTTACGTGTGCCCGAAGGGCAGGAGCTTCCTTCGAGCTGCATCCAGCGGGTAAAAAGACAGACATCTGAAACGGAAGATTTTCGGTAAAGCCGCAATAGATGGCAGCACCAAACATTGCTATCTCCTCTATTTTGACAAGTTTCTAAAGGGGAGGGGAAGTTCAGAGATCAGTACCCATGGTAACTGCTACGACAGGACTTTCATAATCCCTTTATTTACATTCGGTGCACATTTGGCGTCGGCCAGCATCGAACCCAGGTACTTTCAGCCTGGAGTTCGGTGCTATGACCACTAAGCTATCAAGGCCACACCAAGTGAGTTTTAGTAATAGCTATTAAAAATGTAAAACTATTAACTCTATTCATTGCTAGCTTTTTTCTAGTAATTCTTACAGATTCCTTGTAATCGAGTAAGATTACTAAAAATTTCTTAGTAATTACAAGGATTACTAAAATTTTTTAGTAGATCGATTCTTTTTTTTTACAGTGTATTAACTACATGCATGCCAAAATTTAGTACTTTTAAGAAATGCATATATATCAGTTGAAAATTCCCCTTCAGTAAGTTTCTCTAATAAAGGGAATTATGCGTGAATACTTTTGTGCAGCCCTGCATATGAGCTATGGAATTTATACATAACAAATAACATGCAAAAAATGTTTTAATTTAAAAGCGCATACCGAATTTTGAAACGGACATTCCAGCAATTGTTACTCAAAGAAAGTACTGTGATCGATCTCTTTTGTGTGTCCCTGTAAAGGAATAAAAATGCTATAAATATCCTGTTATAACGTAATCAAAGTGATTTTCAATAATTTATATCAATTTCGATGCATTTGCAATAGCTTGATATCATTAAAATACTCTGCAAACAATATTTTTCCTCAGGCCGAAATGTAATGGCTTTTGGGTGCCTTTGTAAATGAACTATTAATCCCACATACTTCATATACAATACCAAACATGCTTTGGTGAACTTCAACTTTGTTGGAAAGTTTTAATAAAAATGTGTACTGACATTAAAATATTTATCAACAACATATTTAAAGCGAGACAAAAGATTTTTAATTACTCCCCCCAGTAAGAAATCATATATTTCGGCATCTACCACGCTGCGCATAAGAATCGATCATCACTCCAGTAACGGTAATGATACGAACAAGAATCTGTCGATACGCTCCAGTACTAACAAAATCCCTAACTATATGCATTATTAGAATGAGATCGGAAAACTCTAATTGTTTCTCTATAGGAATTCCCATGTTTCATCAGCTCGCGCACTGGACATAAGAATCAACAATTGTTTCGTAACGGTAATGATACCAACGAGAATCTGTCGATACTCTCCAGTACTAACAAAATCACTAACTACATGCATTATTAGAGTGAGATCGGAAAACTCTAATTGTTTCTCTATAGGAATTCCCATGTTTCACCATCTCGCGCACTGGACATAAGAATCACCAATTATTTCGTAACAGTAGTACAAAGGAAAACCTTTCGGTACTCACCGATTCTAACGAAGTACTTAAAGCGTGCGTATTTGAACGAGATGAAATAACTTTCTTTTCTTCTTGTTGGAAATCCAACATTTTTCCAACTTGCGTATAAGAATCGAAATGACTAACTGCATGCATCAAGTGTGATCTGAAAACTTCAATTGTTTCTATATAAAAATTCCCATGTCACACCAGCTAGCGCACTGAATATAAGAATCAACAATTGTTTCGTGACAAAAGTAGTACAAAGCAAAACCTCTCGCTACTTACCGGTACTAACGAAGAACTTAAGATCCTACACTACTCTTTCAAAAAGACTCGGATGATAACGTTAAGTCTATAAGGGAGTTATTTTCAAATATCTAGTTCATTTTTTTTTATATTATCTCACATTTTCTTTTGCACTGGATAGCCACGGACGATCTACAACTGGGCTAGTTTTTACTTTTTCGATTTTGGTTTCGGATTTTTTAAAAAGTTACTTTAACTTTCGGAACCGGTTGAAACCGGTTCTGAAATGTAAACTATTATAATATAAAAATATATATAACCAGAATTGAAAAAGTAAAATTCAGCCCGGTTATAGATCGTCATCGTCCTCACCTATCCAATGCAAAAAAATCATGCAAAAATATTAAAATTTAAGCGAGATAATTGAAAATAGCGCCCCCATAGACTTAACATTATTAACCAGCTCTTTTTGAGCAAGCCGAGTGGACTCTTACAGCATTCATATTTGAACAAGATGAAATAACTTTCTTTTCTTCTTCTAAGAAATTCCTCATTTCTCCAACTTGCTTATAAAAATCAACCGTAATTCCGTACCAAAAACGCTAGGGAAAAAAATCGCTACATATCGCCATTAACGAGCTATTTACGACATATATAATGAGAGCATGATTAGAAGAAGTATTTTTTTTTTCTATGGGAATTGCCATATTTCGCCAACACGCACTTAAGAAACAAAAATTGGCCATAACTAACGAATGACATTAATAAGATTCCCTAACCTTACTTTTACTTTCCCCTGCTCCCTCCCACCTGAAATACATCTTCACATTTTAGCATAAAAGACAAAAAGAACAGGTTATTAAAAATTTGCAGCTGCCAATTAATGTTATTGTCAGCAAATATCAAATAAGTTATTCAACGAAAAACTTTGTGGGGAAGATATTACTTTAAGATGTGGCAGATGTTTGCTAATAGACGTATCTACACCAAACTGTAACATCTATTCCAAGGTATCCTTTATGGATTCAAAAATAACAAAAATTAGCGATTGGTTTTATTGTCAAAGGATTGCGATTTTAACCCTTTCGGCTCCGAATTTTTTTCAATTTTTAAATAAAAATTACCTTTACGTTAATACTATCCAAATAGATTAATTAGGGTTTAATGAATATTTCATTGTCTGGAAAATAACGAATGTCGTTGTTTTGCGTATTATTCAAGTAATATTCATATGACAATAGGGTATGGAAGAATTTTTGGAGATGTTTAGAAATTATTGATTACAATAAGATTTAACTTATCTTGCAACTTTCTAATACTTTTACGCTTTATTACACAGGATTCTTTCAGGAAAGTAACTTTTATTTTAAATTTCAAGATTGAAATATATGTTTAAAATAAAAGAATGGCAAACGCGCAAAGAGAATGAAGGAAATAATAATAATTTTTATTATTACTAAATGCGTAAACATAAATGAAGTCATATAGTAAATGCTTAGACATATACTAACATTACTGCCGGGTGTCCCAAAAATGACTGATGGATTTTAAAATTCAATAACTTGCAAACGGTGACAGCTATTAAAAAATTTTTTGTAGGAGGGCTATGTATAATGTCAGGAGTTTTTTTTTTACCGCAATTCTTGATTTTAGTTCGAATTTCAAACAACAGATGGAGCTTTGACGCAAAAGAAGCAGATTAAGGCTATGGAGTATGTCTCATTCTACAGTACAGTCTTGCTCTCAGCACCAATTCTGGACTCATTCGATATGATTTCAATGGAATGCGTTGTTGCCATGGAAATAACAGTTTGTTCGATAGTGGAATACAGCGTTAAGAAGTGGGCATAAATTTCGCAAGCAGTTTTTGAGTTTGCAGAGGATTTTCGTTTAGGAAGTTTTATTTTCCCGGATTAAATTACTTTTTTATGGCATGATTTAAAGAATATTTTATGCATCATATTTTAAAACTAGATAAAGAGATTTTTTCAATTTGATGATTTTTGTTATATTCTTAAGAAATTTTAGATCTTTTAAGAAAATTCGTCAGTAGATTTTTATGAATGTTCAAAAAATTTTCATGAAAACTGTTGATAGTACATTATTGTGTAAAATAACTACCAAAAACAAATATTATAAGTTGCCTTGTTTAGCCCTTTTCAATACGATTAGTCTATCGTTGCATTAAAATAGAAAAAAATAAAATAAATGTGAGTTAATTAAAATTTATTTTCCCGGATTAAATTATTTTTTATGGCATGATTTAAGGAATATTTTAGGCACCATATTTTAAAACTACACTGTTAAAAATTTGAAACCTTTGCTGCATCGTCACTTCTCCACTTTTATAGAAAGAGATTACTTCACTGTATTATGGAGCATTCTCATTTGTCAAAATAGGGGATATTCTATAATAGCAGTGGAGTGACGATGCAGCAAAAGTTTCCAATTTTTAACAATGTACACTGTTAAAAATCTGCTGCATTTTGCTGCAACGCCCTCCACCACTTGTATATAATATCTCTATTCCAACCAATGAGAAAGCGCCATTTCACGGCCAAGTAACCGTTTTCTATACAAGCAGGGGAGTGCGTTGCAGCAAAATGCAGCAGATTTTTAACAGTGTAGGTGAAGATATCTTGCTCTTACACTGTAAAAATCTGCTGCATTTTGTTGTATACGCACTCCGCTTGTATAGAAACGGTTATTTGATTGTATTATGAAGCATTGTTATTGGTCGGAAAAGAGATATTATATACAAGCGGCGGAGCGCGTATGAAGCAAAATGCAGCAGAATTTTAACACTGTGGGGCCCGATTCTGAATTCATTCGAACTCATGATTTCAATGGAATGCGTTGTTTCCATGGAAATAACAGTTTGTTCGATAGTGGAATACAGCGTTAAGAAGTGGGCATAAATTTCGCAAGCAGTATTCGAGTTTGCAGAAGATTTTCGTTTAGGAAGTTTTATTTTCCCGTATTAAATTACTTTTTATGGCACGATTTAAAGAATATTTTATGCATCATATTTTAAAACTAGATAAAGAGATTTCTTTAATTTGATAATTTTTGTTATATTCTAAGAAATTTTAGGTCGATTTAGATTGTTATATTCATGCTCAATTTTGAATATTGTATTTTTCTATAGAAGAATTTGTTATTTCCATGACAAAAACACATTCCTTTGAAATCATATCGAATGAGTTCAGAATCGGCCCCCACAGTGTTAAAAATCTGCTGCATTTTGCTTCATACGCATTCCGCCGCTTGTATATAATATCTCTTTTCCGACCAATAACAATGCTTCATAATACAATCAAGTAACCGTTTCTATACAAGCGGTGTGCGTATACAACAAAATGCAGCAGATTTTTATAGTGTAAGAGCAAGATTGTAGCAAGATATCTTCACCTACACTGTTAAAAATTGGAAACTTTTGCTGCATCGTCACTCCACTGCTATTATAGAATATCTCTATTTTGACCAATGAGAATTCTCCATAATACAGTGAAATAATCTCTTTCTATAAAAGTGGAGGAGTGACGATGCATCAAAGGTTTCAAATTTTTAACAGTGTAGTTTTAAAAAACGGTGCCTAAAATATTCCTTAAATCATGCCATAAAAACTAATTTAATCCGGGAAAATAAATTTTAATTAACTCACATTTATTTTATTTTTTCTATTTTAAAGCAACGATAGACTAATCGTATTGAAAAGGGCTAAACAAGGCAACTTATAATATTTGTTTTTGGTAGTTATTTTACACAATAATGTACTATCAACAGTTTTCATGATTATTTTTTGAAGATTCATAAAAATCTACTGACGAATTTTCTTAAAAGATCTAAAATTTCTTAAGAATATAACAAAAATCATCAAATTGCAAAAATCTCTTTATCTAGTTTTAAAATATGATTCATAAAATATTCTTTAAATCGTGCCATAAAAAAGTAATTTAATCCGGGAAAATAAAACTTCCTAAACGAAAATCTTCTGGAAACTCAAATACTGCTTGCGAAATTTATGCCCACTTCTGAACGCTGTATTCCACTATCGAAAAATATGTTATTTCCATGGCAACAACGCATTCCATTGAAATCATATCGAATGTGTCCAGAATCGGTGCCTGAGAGCAAGACTGTACTGTAGAATGAGACGTACTCCATAGCCTTAATCTCCTTCTTTTGCGTCAAAGCTGAATGAAGTAAGTCTCGGCGTCGACTGGCCGCCAACCGCCATCAGCGCCATCTGTTGTTTGAAATTCGAACTAAAATCAAGAATTGCTGTAAAAAAACTCCTGACATTATACGTAGCCCTCCTGCAAAAAAATTTTTAATAGCTGTCACCGTTTGCAAGTTATTGAATTTTAAAATCCATCAGTCATTTTTGGGACACCCGGTACATGCAAATAGTAGCAAAAATATTTCTCGAAACAAAATAATTTTTCATTAAAAGACATGTACTATTAGTAGTACACCAGGCCCGAAAGGGTTAAAAAAAGGGTCTAGTAAGTAGCGTTCATAATAAAAATTATTTGTACCAGAGATTCTGTCAAAAGAATTTATGTGAGCTATATTAATAAGAACATAGATTTTAAGAAAATTCTGTCAAGTATTGAAACAGAAGTGTTATCTTTAATTAATTAAAAACGGGTACAAAGGAGGCGGGCTGATAAGAGCCATTTTTCGCCAATCAGCACCTAGATGTGACGCACATTTTTTTTATTAGTATACTTCATAACAAATAAGAAAATAATATCTTGAATGAATGTTTAATAATTGATGGGAAAATAAAATATATATTTACTTAAATATCATGTATATTAATGAACATAAACACTATTGTCATTAGTTTTAATCCAAATAATAGTAAATACAACAAGAGCCACAAAATTAAGATGAATGGAACCTTTTAAGATCTCAATAAATGAAATATCGATAATAATCAATAATAGAAAAATAATCATACAGTTTTAGCCACTTTTTGCAATATGTTTTAGATTATTTTTCTTATTGGTTGCTTCGCCAGAATCCCTACTGGACAAATCCAGTGGCCGCGTCGTATAGTACATGAGCATATTCGATACTTGTTTTTTAAATTTTGGTTGATTTATGCCACAAGTAAGCCAGAAATCATAATACGGAAGCACCCATGTGCCCAATACTTTACGACACTTGCGTCTACGTTACCACTGGATATACCATTGTGTGATGTTGCTTCGCTGCGTTTTTATCCAAATATTATACTTTTCAACATATGTGTGTCGAACAATCAAACATTAATCACGAGAGGTGTCCCTTAGCATCCTCTGTTGAAAACTGTTGCTGCTTGTTTAGGAATCTTGGTATTTCATGTTCGATATCCATTTTTTGCAGGAGTTCCAAACAATCCCGAAAAAATCTATCAATATTTGGCTACATCCACTCTCATATTATGTGAATCTTTTTTTAATTTTTGTGTAAGTATGTTAGCGTAATTGTTCTCTGAATTCGCGAAGTAAGGGCCGAAGATACCCCAAAATGTAATTTGAAGTAGTGGCGAACATCAAACGCTTAACGAAATGTCTTCCTTTGTATAACCAGAAAAATGCCTCTGAAAGGATTAGTTCGCATTCTTCTGGATATAAATGTACGTGCTATCGAAAACAATCATCACAGGATCATTGTCGTCATCCGGAATAAATAATCTTCCTGCTGAAGGTCCCATATATTTTTCAATAACCTGTGTTCTGGTGATGAGTTCCATTCCAAGCCATTGTGGAACCAAGTTCTGAATCAATGCCACGTTTGCACATTTTTCAGAAGATAATAGTATTTTTGTTATATTGAATAATGTGGACAGAACACCATCAGAGACTCCAGATTTGGTTTTACAAACAACATTGCAAAGCAAGTACGAAATGACCTATGTTGAGGAACGTATTTTGAACTTTACTAGTTTAAAGATATAGTTAAAATGAGTTATAGATATATCCATGAGAATATAATAATCAATTTCGGAAAAATATCCCGGTGTATCAAAATTGAGGCCTTCTTCTTTTTTGCATTTCTGATATTGTTTTAAATACTTTCAGTTAAAATTTATACAACGGTGAATTGTTAATTACAGGGCGTAAATCTTACAGAGCCAATTTACTGAATACCGATCAAGTAGTATGAGTTTTACAGCATCGTTTTCCCGACGAAATATATATTCTAGTTTCGATAAAGGCTTGAATTTCGGTTGCTTTTGGCACAATAACGAGGCATTTCTTATCTTTACATGTTATACAACAAGTGTTGGAGTTCTGATGATTAGGTATTGATAAATGTATATTAGGTTTTTTGTTTTTGGTCTCGTTGGAAATAATCGTTGACGCTTAATCCCTTATCAGAATTAGAAGTATTTGGAGACTGAAGAGCACGAAATACATATTAATATATTATTTAAAAACCACCTTTAGGTAATATTCAGAAACGTTTACGAACTCTTTTGTGTAGCCCTGTAAATCAAATATGTATTTATACACACCATATAATATGCATAGATTTAGTGAAAGTGAAATTTAAAAGTGCATATCATAGTTAAAATTCATTTAATTCATCCATCGGCCATTATCGGATACATATACAGTACTGTATATTATGGATGATGGCTGTTGGATGGATGAAATTCATTTTTAATTACGATATACGGTTTTAAGTTTCACTAAATGTATGCATATTATGTGATGTGTATAAATGCCAAGAGTTACACAATTTAGATATACAGGGCTACCCAAAAGTTCTCTGAAAGGTTATTGAATATGTGCGTTACTTAAAGGTGGTTTTTAAATAAGTTATGCATTTTTACGTTGAATTGCATTCGATTTACAAAGAAATGTTTGTAGAATATAAATAAAATGATATACATTGTCATTCGAAGAGCTGGATACATGGTCGCCTTTGAATGATAATTTCTGTAAATTTTATTTAAGTAGTTTAAAGAGTATTTTCGTTTGAACTAAATTTTAGCAAAATACTTATGTGTGTTAAAGGTACTATGTATTTTACAGGGCTAAACAAAAGTATTCAATCATGTTTCCATCTATTAGTATAAATTGCCGAAAGGAAAATTTCAACCAGTTAGCGTTTTCTTGCTAAATATAATATTCCATTATATAGTCCATATATCAACCGGCAGATCAAATTCACGGCTTTTCAAAAGTATTGAAATACATATTTGGCTATGGACAATAATACCTTATTTCCCTGGATTACGAAGTTTTGTTAAGGATTTCAAGAACTATTGGAAAGTGTTCTATAATCTAACTTAATGCGTGATTTTTCTTACTTGTCAATTTTGATTTTGAAGTTTTTAATTCATAAGCGATTGCTATTTTTCTTCTTTATAAATTGAAAGTGTAGAAAAAAAATGGAAGGGAAAACATGGTTTCGATTTTCGATACAGGATTTTTGAAATTGCCGGATTTCTGAAATCACACTGTAGTTATTATGAGCTGGAATAATTACTAACAGTGGAAGTAGTAGTCGTAGTAGAAGCAGCATATCTATTCGGATAATTAACATTACATCAAGATATTCATATTATCAGTACGTAAACATTATTCTCATTTGGTAACTATTTTTTCTTTCAAACGTAATAATAATAAACCTTTGTTGTAACTTTTATTCAGAAGTTGTAGAAACACAGCCATGTATTTTCTCTCATTATTTAAATTTTATTCTTATTATTCTTTTCAAACGTTCGGTGACCCGATGAACGTGAAAACACTCTCAGACGACCTTGCACTTATTTTCATCGGGATATTCTGTCGTCAACCATCCAGCTTACTCACAACTTTCTCAACCTCCGTACATGAGTGCAAATGTTCGTCGGGTTGCTTCACAATAATCTTAATAAACTTTCTCTCACCTCTCCTCGAACTTGACCCAGCGAGTGCCGGAAACAGCCCAGTTACGCCGCTCTGCTTTCTGGGTCGAGCACTGGACAGTAGGTAACTTCTGTAATTCATCAAGGGCTTTCTTTCTTCTTTTTTGAAACTAAAAATAGTCAGAGTCTATCTTAATTCGAAATTTCATACACTGTTACTTTTAAAGTTAATTTTAATAGTGTAGGTTTATATATATTCAATATAAAAATGCGTAATTCTTATTCGCTTATAACGGTAAAAGCAGGGACCAATTAGCAACTCAGGCCACTTTAAATTTTTTGTGCCCCGTTAGATTGGTTAATTTACTGATAACAATAGTTTTTCTCTTTCTCTCATATTATACACTTCTTCGAAAAGTGCCAGTTAAAGAAAAAAAAATGAATTTCCTGGAAAATTAAAAAACTATTAAAAAAAAAAAAATCTATAATTTTTTCTAATTTTTTTTAAACGTACATTGAGATATATTTTTGTCATTTCATCGTATTAATATTAGAATTATCACATTTGTTTCCACAATTTTGCCTTTCATAATAGAAATTTAGATGAAAAAGGAAAAATGTCATGCCTCTTATCAATATGGTGCCCGAGGCACAATCTCCGGTTACCCGTGCGATAGTCAGGGCCTGAATAAAAATAAATAAGAACGCAAGTAAAATATTAGGTTGAGCAAAAAGTTCTGGGAAATTTTTAATCCAATATTTACCAGAATTTATATCATTTGTACGAGTATTAGTAGATCATTAGTACGAGTATATCTATAGGAGTTCAGGAATTTTGATCTAGACGTGGCTCGATCAGAGATGTAGTGGAGGGCATATGAGGGTACACGCCGTATACCTTCTAGATTTTTTTTAAGGAGAACCGTATACCCTCTGTTTCTCAAAGAAGCTATAGTATATACATTGTAGTGTATACTCTGTGTTTTGAGCGTATACCCTCTGCTTAGAGCGCATTACCCTCTTTTTACTACAATATTGGGTTCGATCCGATTATGGCCTCTTTCGATCAATGCAACATTTTTTTAAGGGTCGTCAATTTGAATCCTTTACTGAAGTTGAAGAGGCATGTCAAGAGTTTTTTTATTCCAAGGAGTTGCCATTGTACTTCCAGCAAATCTGAAATCTGGCACAACGATGGCAGAAAGTCGTGGACTATGGTGGTGTCTGCTTTGAAGAATAATCTTTGTTGCTTTTGTTGTTAATTTGCGCATAACGACCCAACTTTAACAAATTTTCCAAAACGTTTTGCTCAACCTAGTAAAGTAAAAAAATCCTAATGAGACGAATTTATGAAACGATTTGATGAAACAGCTGATTCAGAAATATGAAAAGAATATAGTATATATGAAGTAATAAATGTACAACTGAGTGCAAAGAGGTTAAAATAAATCCTCTACAATGTATAATACAATTTTAAATGATAAAAGAATTTATGAATGCTGAATGAGTTAATATGAGATTATATTCAGGCATAGGAAAAAATCGAGACAAACGATATATTTTTGTCTGAATATGAGGCAATTAAATATTCATTCATGATAAATAAGTAACTGGCAAAATCATAAAAACTACAGATCGACTGCTAAATAGGTAACTTAACTGCGACAAAAATTTTCGACTTGATGGACATCCTGGCAGAAAAAAACTCAACAACCTACAATCAAAACCCTAACATTGAAATAGGTATAATTGTCAAGAAAAAGCTAAAATTCTCAAGGATTTTTCGATCAGATTGTCAGTGTTATATTTGACATGTCGTAGTTGACTACTTATTAAAAGAAATCATAGATTTTGCAATCTTTTCTCATGCGTACACTTCAAGAATTTGGATTTCGGCGGAAAACTGCAATCTCTTATAAATGAAAAAAAAGAAACTTTTTATAATACAAATAGATATGAAATTTAGTATGTATCTGCGGCAGAGTTCTTGTTGACTTTTGAGCAATATTTGCAATTTGGCGAATAAGAAATAAAAAACAGTCGCCAAATGAAAAAAAAAATGTTAGCAAAATAAATTGGTATGAAACACTGAAAAGTCTATCTTTAACCCCTTATTGTATCTTTTTTTTTTTTTTTTTTTTTTTTTTTCAAATACCATAATTTTTTGTCATTGATTAAAAGACAGAAATTCTACAATACGTTACAAAAACTATTAAAATTAAGTATAATCTAAATGTCTTCTAAAAATCTAAATGTTTCAAATATTCTTTTAGTGGTAAATTGCTATGAGATTTTGACTGTAACCGATAGAAAAAAATTATGATTAGCCAATGATACTTTGTAGTACGGCAAATAAGAAAAACTTTTCTCTATTTGGCGGCTGTTGCGAATAATTTTGGTTGTAATTTTACTGGCGCATAGATAGTGATAAACTGAAAACAGAGAAATATTTATGGTATAATGCTTTTTGGGACTTTGGCTGTTAAACTGAAAGTACGTTGAGTCGGTATCTCAAAAAAAAAAATAATGTAAATGGCAGGATGCGATTGAAGATGAAAAGCGACATGACGTGGATAAGAATCTCAACTGTAACCATACACAAAAAAAGAACAGAAATTAAATACTCGCAATTCGGTGAGTTTGAATGTTCATTTACTCACCAAATGAAACATTTTGGCACAACGGCGAACGGCAGCGAGAACCCTTGTCAGTGGGTAATACATAGATAAAACGATTGTTTATTTAAGGCTTCCTATACACTGTTTAGCAATATTTTTAGGTGCGTTCGTAATTATATAAATACGTAGCACCTATAGTCGTCGTCTAATCCGTCTGCTTATCCACATATAATGGCGCATTAAATATCCAATCGAATGGTTTGAAATTCAACCTATGTAATCGTTTCAGAATTTTCTTACGTTATTTAAAATTTTGTGAAAATCGAATCAAAACTTGAGGGAGATTTGGGATACATTTTAAAATAATTTTTATTTATTGAGTTAAAATTTAGAATTTTTTTGTGATGGTTACCCATTTCATTTGTAAACAAATATGTATGATAAAACTTCGCATAATTGTTTTCAAAAAACTAAAAAATTATTGAAAAAATGGAGCAATTTAAAATCGTTATAACTCAAAATATTATTCACAGAAATTACAATTTTTCCTCTTTAAATAAACACAAATACACTGCTCAAAACAATTAAAGGATATTTGAAGTTTTATATAAAATAAAGATATAAACGAAATTTTTTTTTGCCGAAAATAGAAGAAGAGAATCACAAATGCAAATTTTTCTGGTTTTCAAACTGTGGAGTATGCAAATTTTGAGTTCGACGTCAAAAACCTCGCATCAGCGGCAGCGAATGAAATTTGACTTTCAACTGGATAAAAGAGAATGAAGACAAGGATGATCGGCAATCAGTGATTGCTTTGTTTCAATGAGTACGATGTCTCAGAGAAGTCATTTGGCAGTTTCAGAAGCTTGGAGAATTGTTGGTAGGTTAGAAGGGGGCCAAACTCAAGCCGAAGTAGCGCAAGCCATTGGAGTGTCACAAAGTTCATTTCCAGGATCTGGAACCGTTTTTTGGAGAGTGGATGTGCAGGCCGCAGACCAGGGCAAGGTCGTAGACGGGCAACAACGCCCAATGAAGATCGGTATTTAGCGTTAACAGCTCGGAGACACTGAAACATGAACGCTACTCTTCTCCAACAACACCTTCGCTCGGCTACAGGCACCACGATTTCAACTCAGACTGTCCGAAACCGGCTCCATGCTGTAGGTCTGTATGCTCGCCGACCGATGGTATGTGTTAGATTAACATCAAGGCATCGTCGCGACCGCAGGGAGTGGGCAACCGAGCATGTCAACTGGAGGAGAAATGAATGGAGCAATATTCTGTTTTCTGACGAGTCCCGTTTTTCTGTGCATCCGGATAATAGGCGTATTTTCATCTGGAGGGACCGTGGCAGTAGGAATAATCCTGTGTTCGTGCACGAAAGTGTCAGATTTGGCGGTGGAGGTGTGTTGGTGTATGGTGGCATCTCCATTAACGGGCGCACTGACCTCCACATCATTCGAGATGGAGCTCTGACTGGTCGCCGATATAGGGATGAGATCCTCAGACCTATTGTAGTCCTTTACGCTGCAGCAATCGGAGATAACTTCATTTTAATGGACGATAACTGCAGGCCACATCGTGCAAACCTGGTGGAGGATTTCCTTTTCGAGGAAGGAATCGTTCGAATGAAATGGCCAGCGTGTTCTCCAGACATGAATCCAATCGAGCACGTTTGGGACGCTCTAGGAAGACGAGTTTCTGGCCGCCAACAACCCCCACAAACTCTCCAAGAACTGGAAAGAGCTCTTCTGGAAGAGTGGGGCAGAATACCCCAACTCGTCATTAATAGCCTCATTGAGTCCATGCCTCAAAGGTGTTCAACGTTGCTGGCCGCCCGTGGAAACCATACCCACTACTGAAAATGATTTTCTTTGAAGAAAACACCTTTTCTTATTCTTTTTTTCTCATATGCACAAATTGTGTTTTTTTCCTTTTGTACACAAATGCGCAATAAAATGCATTTTTTTCTGACAAACATGTGTAATTTATTCTCATATAACCTACTATGTCTGTCGACCATGTATCAATCAGCTAAAAAGTTTCCCAGATACAAATTCCACCTAAAACTGCAATATCCTTTAATTGTTTTGAGCAGTGTATATAAGCTTTAATTCTGATTCAGCTTTTTTCAAAATATTAATTTATATAAAAGTTAAAAATGTTTAAAATAAAAACTATATAAAAAAATTATGTAACTTTTTTTCGAAAAATCATATTTTTTAAAAGTAAATATTTTTTCAAATTTGCTGAATCAAAATTGAAGTAAAACAATCGAAAAAACATGGTCCAAGTTTGAATCGTTTATCTTGAAGGATTTTTGATTTATATTTAAACAGCATAAATGGAAAAAACCCATCATGAAGAAAAACGCATTTTCACAACAAGTCGTTTCAATAACAACCATTGCTTGACAGTTAAATTTTGAAAACAAACCAAAACTTAAAATTTAATATTTCCAGTTCCAATTACTACAGAATCATGATTTAAACTTCACTTTAAGCAGAAAAAAAACGTAGAAAATTTTAAGAAATGAACTCCTTTTTTAGAAGTATTAAGATTTTTGTGTCCCGAACCCCTTTAAAAAGATATTAATAAAGGTTTTCTTCATTATATTAAATCCTATTATATGTAATTAATTAAATCATAATCCATGGTAGGTGATGATTTTAGGTTGCCAGGGTGCTGACTCCATATTTAAGGTGGATTTCTATTATTTCCGAATTACTGAATTTGATATACATAACAGTAATAAATTTTATATTCATGCATTTTTGTCTAAGAGTACAGCAGTTAGCACTAACTAGGGAAGTTCACGAAGTGTGAGTCACCAATTTTCACAAAAGTGGTATCGTTGGAAAGATCTCATCGAGAGCAGCAAAAAACTCAATGGAACTACCCGTCGCAAATGAGTCGTTATCGAGATATCCGACAATATATGTGACGCAACTAGCGCATACTTAATGGAGCACCGTAAAAAATTTTAGTCTCGAATTTAACTAAAGTGGTATCGTTGAAAAGATATCATCGTGAGGATTAAAAAACTCAATGGAATCACCCGTCGTAAATGAATTGTTTTCGAGATATCCGACAATTTGTGTCACATTTTTAATACACACTTCTGGGAAACTGCATTAACTAGGGAAGTGCAAAAAGTATAAGTCACCCATTTTGACAAAAGTAATATCTTTGGAAAAATCTCATCGAGAGCAGTATAAAACTCAATGGAACTACACGTCGCAAATGAGCCGTTATTGAGATATTCGGCAATTTATGTCACTTAACTAGTGCACACTTAATGGGGGGCCGCAAAAAATTTTAGTCTAGTTTTTAACGAAAGTGATATCTTTAAAAAGATATCATCATGAGGGAGAAAAAACTCAATAGAACTACCTGGCGGAAATGAGTCGTTTTCGAGATATCCGATAATTTATGTCACGTAGCTAGTGCCTACTGTTCTAGTGCACACTTAATGGGAGACCGCAAAAAAATGTTTTCTCGATTATAATGAAAATGGTGTCGTTGCAAAGATATCATTGTGAGAAGTAAAAAACTCAAAGGAACAAACCATCTGAAATGAGCGATTTTCGAGATATCCGACAATTTCTGTCAATTAATGCAGTTTCCTAGAAGTGTGTATTAAAAATGTGACACAAATTGTCGGATATCTCGAAAACAATTCATTTACGACGGGTGATTCCATTGAGTTTTTTAATCCTCACGATGATATCTTATCATATCTTAAAATCGAGACTAACATTTTTTACGGTCCCCCATTAAGTATGTGCTAGTTGCGTCACATATATTGCCGGATATCTCGATAACGACTCATTTGCGACGGGTAGTTCCATTGAGTTTTTTGCTGCTCTCGATGAGATCTTTCCAACGATACCACTTTTGTCAAAATCGGTGACTCACACTTCGTGCACTTCCCTAGTAAGATATATATATATATAAACAGTTATATTGCGAACGTACGCCGTTTGAGGTACTGTGACAGTGGATTTAAAAATGGAATGAAGCAATGAACAGACTAAATAAATAAACAAAGAAGTAAGATATTTTAAAAGTCTTATTTTTTAATGTAAGCACATGTATGAATTGAGTTAAAAAATTCTAAATTTAAACAAAAATAGTTCTTTTAACTAAAGATACTATGTCATCTGTACTTTATGATAATTTTTAATGGAAAGCAAGCAAGATGCAATATTTTAATTTTTTTCTCATTTCAAGTTAATTTGCTAATAGAGTTTCAAAAAGCAATGATAGTTGAACTGCATTTAACTGCCATGCCTGTGACTTCTATTTCTCAATTCATAAGAATAGAAAGATGCACTATGCTATGTTTTACTTAACAATTGTGTGAACATCGTGAAATCACTTGCAGAAAAGCAGCTGTGCTAAATTGAACCGGCGAACATTTCATGGATTATTTTTAATATAAAATAGTTTTTAAAAATTTTAACAAGATTTTTCATTACTAAATATCATATTTAAAAGATCATCTCATTGAAAATGGTTTACGACATAGAAATAATGGTTTGGTAAGAATTACTTCTTCTTCCAAACCAGATCATTATAGCTAATAATTAATGAATTAATGACAAGACATAAATTAATACTGAATTAACTATTCACTCAACAAGTGGCATAATATTTTAAAGAAATCCATCTCAGTGAAAGTAGTTCCATACCTAGAAATAATAGTCTGGAAATACCTTTTTTAACAAACTGGATCATTCAATCCGAAAATTAATGAGCTAAAGACACGACATAAATTAATGCTGAAGAAATATTCACTCAACAGGTGGTATGTTTCGTGTAAACTGTACAGTAACTGTGGTATTCATATTTCCGAAACTATTTTTTTTCTCTAATCTATATAAAATAAATAAAGAAACTAGTTTTGTCGTCAAGCGAAATCTTCGCAACTTAGTAATTGAATATTTTTATTGAAAGTCTGTGAATATAATTGATACTTTTGTGCAAACTTCACGCCAGATCTTAATTTTAAAAAATATTTCCAAGGTTTCAGTATTTATAGCAAAATTTTTGATTGTGATTTTTATCAAGTTATAGGAGCAGAGTTCATTTTTATATCTGTTCAATTCTATTAAACTTGTGTTTTATTTAACTAAACTTGTTTTTTGTATGTAAAGATGACTTTTTCATAAAAAACCCCCAAAATTATACATATTTTTAATCTACTTTTACGCTACCTCACAGGCGAAAGAAGAAAAAAAAAAGGCGGTGAATTTTTCATTATGAAATTTGGTGTTCATTCTAAATTAATGCACCCTAGCGTAATTTTTTTTAAATCATTGGTTATGACATGAGTTTGGAATTTCAAGATAAATGTTGATTTATAAAAGAGTGTATTTGAAAAAAAACTATTTTTATTTTTACACTTATTTATTTATTTTTTACTCAATATTATCCCGAAATAAGCAAATATTGCACTATTTGCATATTTTTACGCACAAATAGTTTAACTTTAACTAATCGATAACACGCCAGTTTTATCAAATGCGATTTGCATTGTTAAAAGTACTCATTTTTGTTTTAAATACTGTAACTAGCAACTAGCATCGCTTATGTTTGACCCCCAATACTTAGCATCTAATCCAATCGCAGAATACTTATTAGAAATAACGCATAAAAATAAGAATAACTGTCAATAAATATTTCCTTGTATATTTAACTTTACTTTTTTAAATGATGTGATGACTTACGGTGTTCATACATTCTCTCTTAAGTAATCTACCTTTGGCGAATTATCAAAACGTGGCATCATTAAACGTTAACTATTAGTGATTTTTTAAATTTTCAAATTTAAGGCCATTTTTTTACAATACAGTATATAAATCTATAAATTTATATACAAACATTTAAAGACAGCAATTATTCTGGAAAAATTATTATTAAAGCATTTAATTAATCAATCTACACGTTAAAGTTGAGCGTGTTTCTAAATAAAATTATATTATTACAGGAACTAAATACGCTTTATTTAAGCAAAACACATAATTATTTCTAATAAAACATTATAATAAATATCTTATTATACGTATTATATAGACATCAGATCATCTTTAAAAATAAATTTACGGAAAAAAAATCGGCGTTTAGATCGTTACGCAATTCGGACATTCCAATTTCTTATTTGAAAAAAAAATGCATTTATTGCAAAAAAAAAAAAAAAAAAAAAAAAAAAAAAAAAAAAAAAAAAAAAGTTACGAAAATACATATAGATACTTTCAAATTAAACAAAAATTATTTTAAAGTTAGATAAAAGAGATTAAAGTACTTACTTAACGTGTTTTGCGTGAAATTAACAGCTTTGTTTCGATCGTTACTTTTGATCGACATAAGAAAGTATAGAAAAAGTCTTTAAAAATAAAATCCTTCTAACTTCAAAAAGCAATAAATTGGTAGTGCCATTTGCAGGGATCCCAAATGGTCCGCGAACTGAACAACAGTATTTTTTAACAGAAAATTTCATGATACGTTTGCACTAGAATCAACTTCCAGAAGTGGTTCCTTGACAATTTTGCTAGAAAAATCTAAAAAGAAAATTTCTCAAAGAAAATTCTGATGTTCAGTTGGCGGATCATTTGGGAGCCCTGATTTGTTAACAAAATTATAAAACAATCATCCATTTCCTTTATGCATTCACTGTTTATCATTAGAATCTCCTAGAAACAAGTTAAAACTTTTTTTTCTTGGTGCATTGGAACAGTTAACGTTATGAATATCCAAAATTGGCCACTTTAGTCAAAAAAATTAAAATTTTAAGACATTTATACCAAACTTTTAATATAAATTATATCAATATTTGTCTCTGAACAGAATTAAGAATTCAGTGAAAATAAAAATTAGAGTCAATGATGATTAAATTTATTTATTCAAAAGCTTAAAGTTATAATGTGTGTACAGTGCCCACCTTTTGAGAACGTCCCCTTTAGTAAAGACAGTTTCAATAATACGATTCTTAAGTTTCTTTACCCAACTGAAATCATCATACAGGCACCTAAAAGAGCTTATTCCGACACCTCTATGATGACGCAGACTTTTGGAATAGGCAAAGTTTGAGGCTTACAGATCATTAAGGTGAAAGCAAGAGACAAAAGTATTTGTGTTCTTCAGTAAAATAACTCGTTAAGGTTTTATTTTGGGATTTTATAATATTTAAAATATGAAAAATCAGGTATTTTATAAAATGACCAAAAAACCCATTCAATTCACGAATGACTGTAAGGGAGAGAGCAAAAGAAATCAAACAGATTCTTCATACAGGAGATGAAACGTTGTTATTACGTTTGGGTAATAATTTTTATTCAGAATAATCTGCTAATTTGTATTCGTTGTATTCTTCAACCATCTCTTTAAGAGAACAGTTCCCCTTCAATTGGTCAAAAATGCCAGAAAACAGATTCAATTTCCATACCTTTTCAGAAACTAGCTAATAAAGCAAGTTCAATGAATTATTTGGATTTTTAAGCATAAAATTATTTGTTACAATAAATAAAACAGATTGATGAAAAATATTTAAATTAATCAGGAAAACTTAATTAAATAACCTACTGTTTTTTTTTTTGTCCGATATATCACTGCGCGCATGATTTTTTAAAAAATTATTAAAGATAATAAATTGAAATTTTCTGATTGCATTAATATTATACTTCTTCATGAACAAAAATATAAGAATTATCTTTAATTATAAAAATTTTATTTTTAAAAATATTTGAGAAAATTTACAAATTTTCTTTTTTAATTTTTATTGTTAAATAAAAATATTTTTAATGACAATAATTAAAAGATTCTAATTCTTTATGTTAAGCAACGTGTTATCTTTAAATTAAAATATAGTTAAAGTTTCTAAAGTAAAATGAATACACGATATCATGCGCGCAGTGACGTATAATAATTAAGAAAAAAATAGTAGGTAATTTAATAAAGTTTTTCTTATGAATTTAAATATTTTTCATCAATCTGTTTAGCTTATTGTAACAAGTAATGCTATACTTAGCAGTTCAAAAAATTTTATTGAATTTGCCTTATTAGTTAATTTGTAAAAAGGTGTAGAAATTGAATCAGTTTTCTAGCATTTTTGACCGAATGAAGGGAAACAGTACCCTTAATCATCTTTTTAGTACTCGTAAAATATAATCGAAAAGCAGAATTGAATCGATATACTTAGAAGTGATTTAATGTCGATTTCAGACGACTCATTTACAGTGTATACTGCTCAATGGTTTTATGTCCCTGAGACAGTCATCCAATAACGTACGAAATGCAACATGAAATTTCTCGCCTTGTCTTATTGTGGTATGTCTTTAACTAGCAGATACTGCCAAATACCATCAGTTAACCCTTTATCTACCGAATTATTAATCAAGAAATTGATCGACTACAATAATTACATTCTTTAATATCTGAAGATATACTGGAATCTTTAAATACATTCATGACCATAAATTGAGGATGATTCAAAATCACTTGGAAATCAAATTCTAAAGTAAAAATGTCACCTTCAGAATTACCACACACATCCTCAAGATTAATGTGCAAATTTCAGAAAGCTACCAGATGGCACCGATAGTACGTCACAATGACAAAAGTATGAGAGAGGCGTATATAAGGAACGGTGGCAAAGAAGTAAAACTGTTAACAAGCTTTTTCTAAAAATCTCAGTGCCAAAACCGAACAGTTATGACACAGAAGATACACGTGGATGATAGTTTACGTGGTAGAATTATCGGCCGTCTGGAATCTGGGCGTACTCAGATGGAAGTATCCGAGAAACTTGGAATTGCCCAAAGTGTAATATCTAGACTTTGTTGGATTCCAAGATGATGGAAATGTCAGTAGACGTTACAGTGCAGGTCGTCCCCGAGTTACAACCACGAATAAAGACCGTTATTTGGCAGTAACTGCCAAAAGAAACAGACGGAGCACAGAATCAGATCTGTCTCGTCAGCTGTCTTCAACCATGGGTACGGCTGTTTAAGGGAAACCGTGTACAGACGTTTGGGAAATATTGGTCTACATGCTCGCAGACTAGTTCGATGTGTTCCACTCACGGCAACTCACTGTCACCTGTGGTTACCCTGGAGTAGAGAACATGCAATGTGGACATCGTCACAGTGGGCTTGTGTAATGTTTTTCGACGAGTCCAGGCTTAGCTCGCAGTCTGATTCACGTCGGACTTTCATATGGAGAACGCCAGGCACCAGTTTCCGCCAAGCTAATATCACTAAACGGCATCGTTACGGTGATGCAGGATTGCTCGTTTGGGGTGGAATTATACTGGGCTCCCATAACAGATCTACATGTTCAAACCGGAACCATGACAGGTCAAATATATCGGGACATCATTCTGGAACAACATGTACGTTTGTTTAGGGGTGCCATGGGCTCAGAAATTGTGTTTATGGATGACAACGCCCGTCCTCACCTAGCAAACATCGTAAATGAATGCCTGCAAACTGAGACTATCAGCCGTATGGATTGGCCAGCATTTTCGCCTGACTTTCCCCCGACAGAGCATGTACGGAATATGCTTGGCCGACGGGTTGCAGCCCGTCAACCTCCTCGTACATGTGTGCCGGAACTTCGGAGAGCATTGCTTGCTGAGTGGAATAATCTTCCCCAAGACCAGCTAGATAATTTGATACTCAGCATGCCTAGGCTTTGTGCGAACTGTATTTCATCGTCTGGAAGGCATACAATTTATTAACCATCAAACCAACCATATAATGTTAATTTTTTTAAGGAGAGGTACTTTTTGTAATTGCTCTACGGAGCAACAACTTTAGATTTTATGAATGTTATCATACATATACCATCGTTTTTGTTATTTTTCTTTTGTTTAATAAATGGGCTTGACGAATAAGTCACATTTGTTTTATTTCCATACATTTTTTTTGTGGTACTGGCGTTATCCTTAATTTATGGACATGAGTATATTAATAATGTGAAATTCAGAAGTGTTTTTTTTATTAAAACTGATTAAATATATCGGAATTTATAATTTTTTTGTAAAATATTTACAAAAATAATCAAATTAATTAACCAAAAATACTCTTATGGAAATATTACAATTCTTATAAAAGCAATGTATTTAAATGTATTATGATCTTCTCTGTAAATGGAAAGGCTTTTACCGTCGAAAATATTTCATATAACTTTTTTTCAAAGAAAAAAAATTTTTCCACAATGGTACTTATAAGTATAGTCGGTGGATAAAGGGTTAAATTAAAAAAATATCTCACAGAAGGTGCTTGGGGAGCAGGCTTATTCCTTTTGAGGCCCTTTTCAACCGAATTCATCTAACTGCAGTCAACAGTTGAAAACCCTTCAATAGTTAAGAATCAAGCGCTTTTCACAGAAAATTCGAGTGATTTAGAGGATGACTCACACAATGAAGAAAATGTAACATTAATAATTATCTGCGGACTGAATGCAATGTCTTGAGGCCAATATTAATATCTAAAGTGCCATTAAGAGCTCACACCATAACAGATTCAGGGCCCAGAGATATTTACCATTTTTTCCCAACTATTTTTTTTTCGTATCAGCTTTTCTACAAAGGTTGCTGAAGGCATCTCATATCACATACGTTTAGTGCCTTGAAGTCACTAATTGAAAACTATCAATAACTGGGAATCACACACTTTTCATAGATAACTAGTATGATCTAGTGGAAGACCCATAGAATGAAGAAAATGTAACATTAATAATTATCTGTAAACTGAATGCAATGTCTCGCCATGAATATTAATTGCCGTTTGTATCTTGTTTCTTTCTTCAGAATGTATTCCCGGGCTTAGTATGTCTCTGAACATGGTGGAGAAGATTGGATAAATCAGTCATGAAGCCTTCGTCATGAACTTCGGAGAATTTTACAATGCATGCTGGGTGAGTAAGGGAGCTGTTATATAAAAATTAGAATTTGCTGATTTTGACAAATTTGTCATCGATCGTTGTGGAAAACAGATCCACGTCGCCAAGATCAGTATTTTACAAATTTTGTGCATCATTTAATCTAAATTAGTAAACGAAGAAGAGGTTTCCATTTAAATATAACTCAAATAATTTAGATTTAAAAAATTGGCGTCAAAACCTTCTTTATGAAAACTTCACATATTCTTTGAAATGCAGTAAGTAGTGGATGCAACGTCTCTTGCTCTGGGATATATGTGACATCTTTGTCGCGGTAAAGCATCTTATGTAAGTTTCTCCAACACTATTCAGTAGCAGACAAAGTGATAAAGATAGAAGAATTTTTTTGCAAATCTCCCATTTTAAAACTCTATCAAATACTTGAAATGGCCATGCAGAACTTAACTTTACTGGTTTTCCTTGTCGAAGATCTCCAATGCCATAAGGAAAGAATAGAGGAAAACTTCTATCTATAAAGTGTGATTTGTCACCATATAAACACACCTTTAGGATGATAAAGCGCACTAAAACAAACATTTTTATCATAGGAATACTAGTCGCAATCCATTTATTGAGTTATAAAAACCGGAATCTCACTCGAAGTCGAACCCGAGTTTTTGTTTCCAATTTTATTGGTAATGATGATTTTACCTTTATATCTAGCAGACTTACTTTATATTGTGTGAAATATGGTACATATTACCAGACGTCCACTGTCATTAGGTCATTGACTCATATGCATCATGAAATACATTACAAATTACAAATTACGAAGTGTGTAGGCTGGTATAGTTTGGCCGCAGATCGTTGCCATTCCCAGCAGTTCTTAAGATTTTTATCACATTTAATAGCAAGGGAAACATGTGTTTTATAAATATCGAAAAAATATTTCCATTATTCTGAAAGCTATGAAGAAAAACTCGAACTCGACTTGCAGTGAGACACTCTGTATTTATGACTGAATTATTAAATTGCGTATCAGATTTAGGAATATATATATATATATATATATATATATATATATATATATATATATATATATATATTATAATGATCTGTACCACTCTTACACGCGGTAGCGAATCACCCTGTATAGCCAACCGTTTTGAGGTCATTTATTGACCTTGAAGAAAATGATAGATCTCTACTGATTTTCTAGCTGTATTTTATGACAAAAATGACTTGTGACTGGCTTGATATTCTGCATCGAATTCATGGCTTTCAGATCTCCGTCTTGGCTGTCGGATCGCGGAAAGCATGACTTATATTACTGACAACAGGAAGTGAAGGTATTCACTCCGTATCTATCTTAAACCCAGTACAACGATTATACTTGATATTTAATTTAAATAAAAAGAGAGCAGATAAAACTTTCGCTAAACATACTCTATGTCTTCTACAACATTTTTTTTGCCTCTGTTAACTATAATTGTATATAATAATCATATTTTAATTGCTTAAGATGCATAGAGTCAGCAGAGTGAAAAATTGTCTAAACCCGGAATCGGTTAACCAGCGTCAAACAACCCGGTCAATACTTTGTTGGTTTTGATTCCAGATTTACACACTTTTTCACTGTTGCTGTCTCTATGCATTTTAACCTCTTCAGTCCTGGAGTATCCATTTGGGTACATTAAAACAAAAGCCAAAATTACACCCAAAATTTTTTTATAAATGCATGGATTTCTGCTAGCACTGATACATCACAGTGTCCTATATTATCAATAAATGTGCTATATGTTTAAAGATGGAGGAACCATGTGACTTTGAAAATGGAACATTTCCAAGATGGATGACATAAACAATTTTCCAACGACTTCACGTCAAAGTATGTGAATAATACAAATTTTTGAGTGAATTAAAAACAATATATTGCATTTTTTATAAACTATATAATGTTTCAAGAATGATTTGGAGTTGTTTATAAATGTTGTTCATATGTGCATGGATGTGGAAAACATCTGTAAATATGTTGTACCCATTTGGGTACAATGGGTCTTAAATATACATTTACAGGTAAAGAAACTAATTTTCTGCGTAACTATTGTGTACACTTGGTTATTAAAAAAAATTTTAGGAACGAATAAATTATTTAATTTAGTCTTACAAAACAATTTAAAAGGACTTTTTTCATTTTTTAAAATAATATGAAGTAATATGCTGAATTTACTGCTAAAATATGTCATAATTTTTAATAACTGTAAAAATTTTTAACACGCTTTGAAAGGTTGTCTAGTTGTACAAGCCCGCATGTATTAGTCAAAAAAAGTCTATAATAAATGATACTTTATTAGAAGATTATTATTAAAAGGTATGTAGTATATGTATAGTGGTATGTGTAATAGTATGTGTATATTATTTGTGGCTTCCAGTAATAATCAGGTAAGGCACATTTTTAATATTTTGAGTAATTAACGTTTAAAGTTTTTAAATGTCTTTTTATCATTACTTTTATAAAATAGATTAGAACTTAATAATTTTCATTACATTCAATTAGGATATAAGAGCTTCTCTTTTTTTGCCAAAATAGTTATATAAAAATATTGTTTATTAATTGAGAACCAAATAAAAAAATTCAATTTTTAAATGAAAATTTATAGTCGCCCTATGACGGGAAGTATTCAATTTTTTTTTCAGTAATATGGCAGATTAAAGCACTCTTTTAAAGCTACATTTTCCCAAATTATCTCAATATGTTCAAAAATGTGCCATACCTGGTTATTACTGGAAGCCACAGATACATCAGATACACAGATAGATATATAGTAGCAAGATATGCATTACAATTATTACAAGATGTGTATAATATTTTTGCGCAATTGTTTAAATTGATGTAACTTTTAAACAATAAATAGTTTCATTTTTGTAAAACAAATTTGGTTTTATTTGTTTAAAAAATGGCATTTTTACTCAATTGCGACCTGATGTACCCATATGGGTACATAAATTTTAACTATTTAAAAATTTTAAAAATAAAAAACTAATTTTATTTTATTTTTTCTAAGCCTAAAAGCACCATAATTTGCTAATAAAATAATTTTTCTATGCAGCAGATTTTTCTCGGGATTGAAGAGGTTAAGCAATTAAAATGTGAAAATTACTAAATGTATAAAAAAAAATGCAAAATTACCATGTGAAAATTTCTATGGAAATTTTTTAAAATCTATAAATATAGATTTATTTAAAGTTGTAAAATTAATATTTTCAAGTTTATGTGGAAGGTTTAACGAAAGTTGCAGGATGTGTTTTGCTCCAAAACCTGCTAAAAATACTCTGGACACCAGTATCTTAAATTAATTTTCTTCGCCTTATCCAATGGTTGAATAACCTGTGATAAAAGATGACGAAACAAACTGTAAGGTATTATGGTCCAAACATTTGGCGGGATATATGGTGGGGTTAATTTTATATTATGGCGGATGCTCATTGACGCATCATCTAAGGAAGGCATGGAGCTGAGCAAAAGTTTAGATTGTTCATGTGATGACAAATGTAAAGAAGCAATATATATTTTTAAATTTCTACAGCCTTATTTCTAATAGGAAAGTATGGCATCATACCATAAGAATCTTAGTCAATCTTAGCCAAGACCAATTAAAACAAAATTTTAAAGAGAGGTAGTTATATGATACAAGTTGCTAATAATAATAATATATATATATATATATATATATATATATATATATATATATATATATATATATATATATATATATATATATATATATATATATATATATATACTATATACAACGTTTGCAAATATTAGATGAACCTAATGAGGGATTTATTAAATGATATAAGATGTCACAAAAATAGGCTTTTAATTGATGAACATTGTCTTACTGTGAAAAATAACATAGAACATTTAAATATGTAAAAAACATAAACCGAATAAAGAAATTAAAATTAGATTAAAACTAGTCGCTGGAAGCCACCATAATACTTGCCCATCATAGATATACATTCTATAAAATATGAAAATAAAACATGTGAAAATTATTTATAAAATCCATCACAATTCCATAATAAAATTGAAACGTATATTTAGATATTTTTAATACATATTAATGCTGTAATGCTCTATTACGGAATTGCTGATACTACCTTATTTTTGGCGATAATTTTTTGATCGACGAAATAATCAAGTAATACCGAATCCTTATAACTCCAAAAATAAATGCATATATACCGGGTGTCCCAAAAATGACTGATGGATTTTAAAATTCAATAACTTGCAAACGGTGACAGCTATTTAAAAAATTTTTGCATCAGGGTTATGTACAATGTCAGGAGTTTTTTTTTATCGTAATAATTTATTTTAGTTCGCTTATCAGACAATAGGTGGCGCTGACGGCGATTGAAGGCCAGGTCGACGCTTTACTCAGCATTGATCACTTGGCCTTCAATCGCCGTCAGCACCACCTATTGTTTGATATGCGAACTAAAATAAAAAATTGCGGTAAAAAAAACTCCTGAAATTGTACATAACCCTCCTGCAAAAATTTTTTAAATAGCTGTAACCGTTTGCAAGTTATTGAATTTTAAAATCCATCAGTCATTTTTGGGACACTCGGTATATACATATATAGTTATATTAACTAACAATTTACTGCGTCAGAATAAGCGTCTCATTTCCAATCAAAATGTATCTTTGAATTGAATTTTAAATGAAATACAGGGTCATGAGTAGAGTGTGGAAAATAGGATTACAAATATTTCTTCAACTAATTTTCTGATTGACTTCATTCTTTATGCAAAATTTGTGGATTTTTTTTTCTTTTTTTTTTTTTTTTTTTTTTTTTTTTTGCACAGAATTTTATAACTTTAGAGTTCTCACGGTGCGGATAGATTGTCATTTATTTTTTTTTTTTTAGTGTGATAGCGAATTTTGAAGTATTAGCATGTATACCATAGCAGACAGTTTTGGGATTGCTTACATCCGACTAGTTTTTGTAATCTTCTGTGCGCATATTTTTTTTACTAGAATTTTTTTAATTAATAACGAAAAATGTATCTATTGCTTAAAGAGAAGCAGTTTTTCGTTTTTTAAAATTAGTTTTAATTAAGATAATTAATTTTGATTTTTAATTTGTTTTCAAAAGCAAAATTTTGATGACAATCGATATGAAATTCAGAAAAAAAAAATCTGTAAAAAATTAACTATTTGAAGTGTTAGAAAGTCGATATATAAATTTGCTTATAATAGAATTTTAAGTAGTTAAAATGTAAAACCGAGGAAATGTCTAAATAATTAAGATGTATGGAGTATTTTAAATTTCATATTAAAAATGTTATTTTTTTTTTAAATCCTAAAATTACAATAAAATTGGAAATTTCTTTTAAGGTGCTGTATATTTATGATGAAATGCATCTTTTCTCAAAATTTATTATCAATATGGTGACAATTAATTAAAAAAAGAATTTAATGTCCACGGTCAAGTTATATATATATAATTACTGTGTTAAAATTCTGGTATTTTTTTTCCAGGTCTATAGTAAAAGGTGACATAAAAGAAAAATATTTACACATTAATGATATATTTTATAGTTATTTAATTTAAAAAAAACTTTTTTTTTAATTTCATCGATGCGTAAAAATAAATAGCACACAATATGCATAAAAAATAGAAATTTCATCAAAATCGAGATTTTTCCATTTTCAATTAGATAAAAAAGTGAAATCAAGACGAAAATATTCGTTCTCATTATCCACATTATATGAAGAAACACAATCGATGACAAGTAGTCATATCTTATTACACAATTTATTTCTTAGGAAAGTGGCGTAGCCTTAACGACTATAATCCATCGTTAGGCAATTAATTCAGTGCAGCAAGCTTAGCAGGATGGGGAGGGAATGTTATGAAGGACAAATGTGTCCCTTTGTAACTCTGGCGTTATTTTGATGGTGACAACTCGACACCTGAGAATAATAAAGTTCTATCTGTGTTTTTGAAAAATTTGACTTATCGGTATAGATAAATTTTGTTTGTATCTATGAAGGCATATTTGCATCAAAATGATGTTATATATAATTTACATATTATACATAATTTACATATTATAATATACAATCATAATATGGCGTTATTTTAATTCAGAAATCCCTTCATGGGTACAAATAGAACCTTTCTATATCGATAAATCAATTTTTTCAAAAATACAGATAGAACCTTATTATTCTCAGGCGACAAACTACAAACGATTAAACATAACTTTTACTACAACTTTTTTAACTTTTAAATTCAGTACATTTTCAATTTTTGTAACGTCGAATAGGGAATAAAATGTACTTAGAAATGCTATATCGCAATTATTCAATTTTTCTTGTATTTCGAATAATTTTCAAGCATGATTTTTTTTCTTTCTACATCTGTTTCTATCGTGGGCGAAATATAAATCCATTTGCACTTAAAATAATACTATAAATTGTTCAGCCTTTGTTTCCAGTTTATATGCATAATTTAATTAAAACATTCACCAATTAAAAAATAAAACAACAAAACATAAATAAAATACAACTTTAACATTCTTAATCGGTCTTTGTATTTAAGGTGCATATCTACCCTGGTGTCTTTGTTTTTTTGAGAAAATTTTCTATTTCCTTCTTATTACAGTGAAACCTGCTAAAGTGACCACCTTGGTAAAGTGGCCACCTGGCTAAAGTGACCGCTTTTGGAAAATTTTACTTGTGTTTATATAAAATAATATGAGAACCCCTAATGTGACCACCCTAATGTGTCTACCTGTGTAAAATGACTACTTAGCCTGTTTTTGTTAATGTTTTTTGATCCTGTAAAATGTGACCATCCATTTTTCTGCATGCTGAAAATTTTCAAATTAAAAGTCTAAAGTGGTCATTTTCTGAAATTTTATTTTGATACATTAAAAAAGTACAGGAATTTATCTCTTATAGTCACTATTTGCTTACTGTATAAAGAGACCGATTTGTCTCTTATTGTAATGATACAGGGTGTCCAGCAAATAACACCCTGATTTCAAAATTAAATTTCTCAAAAACAAAGATTAATAGAATTATGCAGTCAATGGTTTGTTTATCAGGTAATCTGTAAAAATCTTATACAAAAGTTTCGAACGGTAAATATTTTGAAAAGATTGTGTTCTGATTGCATAGAATGCTTTGATTTGACATTTTTCTTGGTTTAGATTGCTGCCAGAGAATGTGTTTTTCGGCTTAAAGTGCCATATTTCATAGTTTTTTGAAATTAAATTTTTGAAATTTCAAAATTCTAAAAATTTACTTCGAAAAATCTTTAAAATATTGCACTGTAAGCTGAAAAATTATTTCTCTGCAGGCAACCTAAAACTAGAAAAATGTCAAATCAAAGCATTCTATGCAATCAGAACGTAATTTTTTCAAAATATTCACTGTTTGAAATTTCTGTATAAGATTTTTACAGCTTACCTAATGAAAAAACCGTTTACCGCATATTACTATCGATCTTTGTTTTTGAAAAATTTAATTTTGAAATCAGGGTGTTATTTGCTGGACACCCTGTATCTGCACTTGTCTAAGGTGATTTTTACTGGAAAATTTATTTCGCCAGTCATAGAAACATTACCTTTATGCAATTACGATGAAAATAAAAATGCGTATAAATTACAGAGTACCTTGTCGGTATGAGTTATTTAAATCAATTACTTAGGAATTTCAACTATATTCAAAAGAAATAATGTGAGTTTTAAGTAAATTATCATTTATTCAGCATATTTTAAATTAATGAATCAGTTATTATTGTTAATTAATCAGTTCATTACTTAATAAAGTGCATTTTTCCTTATTTATATTTTATGTTTTGAGATGACAATGTTTTAATGTGCCGTTTTGAATGACACTCCATAAAGTGATCATCTCTATACAGTGTCCATTTCATCCTGTCCCAAAGGAGGTCAATTTAGTCAGGTTCCTCTGTATTTGAAATTAAAATTCAAACATTTAGGATTCCAAAGATCCTTTGCTTTTGGTTCAGAGATAATAAGAACCTAAGTTATTGCCCAAAATATAAACCAAAATGAAATTTCAGGAACCAGATATGGCCATTTAAAGTTTCATAGAAAGGTAAAGACAAAAAGTTATATAAATTTATAGTTTTATTTCCTATTTTAACTAAAAATACAAGCGTTTTAGAAAAATTTCATATTTTTCAGAAAAGGTGCCCCGAAGGTAGGAAGATACTTTAACCCTTTATCTACCGACGATACATTAAGTATTAGTAAAATTACTTATTATTAAAATTCTTTTAATACGTCAATTAGTTGTAATGCTGTTTAGAATGAGTTACAGATACGTTACTTTATCTCTTAAAAAATATTATTGAATACACAAAAAATAAAAAAATAAATTAAAAGGATGATTTCTTTTGCCTTTGTATCTTCTCAGCTTTCTTGGCGCTGAGAGAGGAAGGTGGGGATTTTTTAATTCTGAAATATTTCTGTATTTATATTGTAAGAACATCATATTTGTACATTTTATAATTCTACAAAATACTAAGAAAGCAATTAAAAATAAAAGATTTGAATGGGGTTATAAATATTGCACATAATCCCTGTAAATTAAAATTTAATTAATTTTTCTAAATCCTTCAATCCTTCACAAATTTATTAAATGATTATGTAAATCTTTTAATTTAGTTTAAACAATTTACGTAAGAAGCTTTAGAATGTTATATTTTCATGAATTCATAATTCGGTAGATAAAGGGTTAAAGCAACTGAAATGGTCATAATGAAAAAGACTGATTTTAAATATTGCTCCGATTTTTTCCATTGTTAATTCCCGGCGCGAGGTCAATATGAAAGTATCGCTCTTAATTCAATTCTAAAACTTTAATTTAACGAATATTAGCTATTTTTTTTATATAAATCTGATTTTTTTTTTTTTTTTTTTTTTTTTTTTTTTTTGTATTATTAGTGGGCATTCGAAAAACTATACACTAAATGCAAAAAATCTGTTAGAATTATTTAAATATTTTCAACTATATTTATGTAACCTGGGAAGTCCAAGTTTATGAACTTGTATTAATACTACACTGTAAAAAAAATCTGTAAAGGTACTAAACATTTTCTAGGAAACTGGGATTCCAAGAACTTTTCATGTAACGATAACAGGAAAAATTCATGTAACCTATTCTGAAACTTGAATTTTTGCTGTTATCGTTACAGGAAATGTTCTAGGAATCCCAGTTTCCTAGAAAAAGTTTAGTACCTTTCCAGATTTTTTTTACAGTGTAGTCGTTGGAGGTCACAGTAATTCTTACTCATCTGCATACTATAAAATATGAAAATGAAACGTGTATACTATTTATAAAATGCATTGCAATTCCAAAACAAAATTGAAACGTATATTTAAATACTTTTAATATGCATAGTAATGCTCCATTAATGAATTGCTCATGAACCAATTTCGACAAATTATGGAAAATGCCAAACTACTCAATTTAGTACCGAATTGCGTTAATGAAGCATCCTTATAACTCCAAAAAAAATAATAATCCTATTCACTAACAGTATACTGAGTCGAATTATGCGTCTCATTTCCAATTAAAATATATCTTTGAATTGAAATCTGAACTAAATACAGAGTCATGAAAAATCGAAGAGTGAGGAAAACAGGATTACAAATATCTCGGTAATTAATTATCCGATCGACAAAATTTGTGTTATTTTATTGTCTTTTACACCCACTCCCTAAAATAAAAATAAAAAAAAATGAAAATTTTTGTGTACCTTTCCTCAGAACGAATATTTCGAAAGTCCAAAAAAATAATTCCCGATAATCGAGGTTGCTGATATTAAATAGGCTTCGTCCCATTTTTATATTCTAAGTACATACAAAATTTTAAGTCTCTATCTCAATTTGTTCGGAAGCTAGAGCGTTTACAGACAGACAGACACACAGACAGACGGACGGCAATTTTTTTTCTAAAAACATGTTTTTCGGAATTTCCAGTGTCTGAAACATGTAAATCCATTAGAAAAAAATCGATTTTCAAAATGAGTGTAAGACTAACCCTATACTACATATGATGGGTAAGCAAAAATCATATAATTTAATTTTAAAAAATGCTATAGATTTTCTTGAGACAATAAGTTATTTTTCAAAATAGGTGACAAATATTTAACACTTTAATTACTTACCCATCATACCATAGGGTAAATCTTGCAATCGTTTTAGAAAAAAAAAAAAAAAAAAAAAAAAAAAAAAAAAAAAAAATTGACGGATTTACACGTTTCAAATAGTGGATATTCCGAAAAACATATTTTTAGAAAAAAAATTGCCGTCCGTCTGTTTGTATGTCTGTCAGTCTGTCTGTCCGTGTGTCTGTAAATGCACTATATCACAAACAAAGTGAGATAGAGACTTGAAATTTTTTATGTACTTAGTATGAAAGAATGGGACGAAGCCTATTTAATATCAGTAACCTCGATATCATTATCAATCAGTATCAGTAATCCGGAAATCCGGATTTTCAGATTTTCGGACTCTTGAAAAATTTGTTAATATGAAAGGTATCTAAAATTTTTCGATTTTTTTTTTATTTTTAGGAGTGGATCTAAAAGGCAATAAAATAACACAAATTTTGCATAAAGTACGAAGTCGTTCGGATAATTAGTTACCGAGATATTTGTAATCCTGTTTTCCACATTCTTCCATTTTTCATGACCCTGTATTTCTTTCGAATTTCAATTCTAAGATACATTGTAATTGAAAATAAAATGCTTAATCCAACGCAGTAAACTGTTAGTTAATATGATTATTATTTTTGGAGTTATAAGTATGTTTCTTTTACGCAATTCGGTACTACTTGAATAGTTTGGCATTTTATATAATTTGTCGAAATGGGTTCATCAGCAATTTATCAATAGAGCATTACTATGTATATTAACAATATTTAAATATACGTTTAAATTTTGTTTTGGAATTGGAATGCATTTTATAAATAGTTTACACGTGTTTTAGTTTCATGTTATTCATTATGCATATCCATGATGAGTAAGTATTATGGTGGTCCCCAACGACTAGTTCTCACTTTTAATGTTTTCCAATATCAAAATGTTTATGAATTCAATTTTTCTGTCTCCTCGTACGCCTTCTTACAGTGTGTCTGTACTCTAATTCGTGTAAATATAATCGAATTGTGAAGCAAGATATGTTATTAGTGTCTACTATGGCATACTAAGTATTGAAAGTGAAGTATCTAACATGTACGATTCCATTACAGGAATACTGAAAAATTTTCCACCAAATTACGCTCTATGGAGAAAAACGTTCTTCAGTGTGCTTCAAAATTGAAATGAAAACATATGGATGTATTGTTTGACAGCATAAGGTAGACAGCTCAGACAAGGGAAACCGAGTCTTTAGAGCCAAAAAATTTTCCAAAAGTGTTTTCTGGCGTGTACATGGCTCCTTAGACTACAATGCAGTGCCGAGAAATCCCCCTCTTCCTATCCAAAGCTAGAATATGAATTTTTGTAATTACTTCTGAGTTGTTCGATTTATTAACCCCTCGGGGACTAGCGACACGTATACATACTGCAAAAAGGCTTAAGAATCCTTGTATATCTCCACCAGTAAAATTTTACTGTAAAATTTGCCTTATTTAATCGGAGCATTCTTTCGATTTAATAAGGCACAAATTTCGGTTTTTAAAAACCGGTGGCAAAACATTAAACATTTTGTAAAAAGCTCCCTTCGCGAAACGGTTAATGTACAATGTGTAATTAAAGATTATTTTGGCTGCGTTTACAAGCGTACTCTTGACAATATTTTGCATAAACTGCCGATATTTTCCATTGGGACGGGTTAAAAAAAACTCAAATAAATATAATTTGAATAAGAAAACTTATTAAATAAGTGAAATCAAATAAGTACCACTGAGAAACGATAAATATTTGATTAAATATATATTTTTTATTTAAACTATTTCTTTCTTTAACTGATAAAACCAGAAGATTGGCAATTATGCTTTTTAGTATTTTCAATTTTACAAAATAACAAAAGTGTAGAAATCGGTTCAAAAAGAAAAAATATCAACTGAAATTCAAAAAAGACAAAAATATTCAGTTTGACATGGACTTCAAATTTATCTGTCTATCTATCTTCTTCTAACACTATATAAGATAATTTGTCTGACTCATAATCAACGCCCAGCCAAAACTACTGAACCTAGAAGAATGAAAACTTGTTCAGAAAATATTTCTTATGACGTAAACGTGCAATAAGAAAGAATTTTTGAAAATATCCCTCGCAATAAGAAGATCAACGGTTGCTTGAAAATTATAGATCATCTTGCTATGCCTCAGGAGTCAGAATAGGTAAGAGAATGAAATTCCAGAAATAAAATCTACTAAAAAAATAATTATAAAAATAATTAAAACAATTATATGTTTTTAATTAAACAAGTATTTCAGCGATTTTACAATCCCCCTCCCCTCCTATTGGGTTAAAAAGGGGTCGAAAATTTTAGAACAAATTGTAGCACTCGTTTAAGGTAGGAGTGTGAAATTGTAGAAAATAAATCGATTAAATACTAAACTAAACTGAACATATATTTCATCGATATTAAAATTTCCACCCCTAAGGGTTATAAAGTGGAAATCGAAAAATTTCCAAATTTAGTACAGACAACAAGGTACTATGTAACAGCATTTACTATAGAATATTTTTTATGATTTACTCAACAGCTATATCTCAACAACTAATGCATGAATTTCCAGCAAATTTCAGATTCAGTTAGTGCTTGACATGAATAGGTGTTGTTCACATGCTGGTGTAAATTTGGTGCCACAAAAGGTGGCGCTGCTATGTAGCATTATTTACAATTTTGCAACAGCGGAATCTCAAGAACTAATGCACGAAATTTGATAAAAATTTATATTCAAGAAATCCCTGATAAAACTAGATGCTTATTCGATTTTGATGTAATTCACTCGATAGGTGGGGCTGCTATGCTGCATTTTTTACGATTTACGCAGTTGTTGGATGTCATTAACTAATGGACGAAATTCCATCACACTTCAGATTCAGTTAGTCCTTGACCTGAATTGATGTTGCTTATATTTTGGTGAAAATCACACATCAAATGACGCTGCTATGCTGTAATAGCTATGCTGTAATAGCTACGCTGTAATAGCCGTAATAGCTCTGTATCAATGATTAAAGCACGGATTTTCACCAAACTTCAGATTCAGTAAATCCGTGACATGAACTAGCTCTATTTATGTTTTGGCGTTAATAGCCTAAGAGGTGGAGCTGCTAAGCTGAATTTTCTCGATTCTTGCAATAACTCTATCTCAAAAACTAATACACGAATTTTTTCATGAATTTCAGATTCAGGTATTGCTTGATAAATACTACTGCTGCCTATGTTTTGATATAAATCGCCCAAGAAATGGTGTGTTTATCTTGCATTATTCCCGATATTAGCAAAAGTTCTATTTCAAGAACTAATGCACAGAATTTCGCAATTTTAGAATCCTCACGATAGTCATTTAATTTTGGCACTGTGGCACAGTGGGGCAAATTCCCGAAAAGCTGGCCAAAATATGAAAATGTTATTCAAATTGTACGAAAATTCGTATACAGGTGTTTTTGAGGATGCTAAGTAAGAATACAAAATTAAAATTGGAAAAAAAAATGGCGGATACAATATGGCGGAATAAAAATTTAAATGTCTCGAAAGTTATTCAATTTATATGCAATTTCGTAAACTTTTCAGGATGCTAATTAGGATTCAAAAGTTAAATTTTAAAAATAAATAAATAAATAAAATTACAGATTAAGAGTAAAAACAATAAAATTTAAATAAATTTAAAATTTCGAGGTGCACTTAAAAGGAAATTTTCAAGAAACCAAGACAAATTTAAACGAAATTTAAATACGTTAATGGAAAGTAAAACATTAGACTATTTAATTTTTGGTATATTTAAAATAAAAACGAAAATATATTCCAGAAATTAGCCTTTAGAATCAACTGTAGTATAATAAAAAGATTCTTCAGAGGTCAAGGTGTCGAAATAGTTAGCAGAACTTGTTGGCGGTATTGGAAGATCCTGTGACTCTTAGGATCAATGATTTTAATTTCTTCTACGATAATTTACCTAAACTGGAAAGGAAAGAATCTGATGACATTAAACGAAGTAAAAATATCTTTTTTTTTTCTCGCTACTGCATCTTTGCGACAAATCTTCTCGATGCCTTTTGATCAGTTTGTTGCATGATTCTTGAGTATTTTATGGCATTTGACAAATTGGCAGTAATGAAGATAATGTTATTTCTTTGTCATTAATAAGTAGTTTGTGTACTGAAGTAAGCATATAGAACCAGGGGTGCTGCTCAAATCTACGAGCTATTTGTAAGGGAAAATTTTCGAAGTTTATCAAATAAATAACATGGCTACAAGAAATTACTTATGACATAGAAACGTTTAATCAAATCTTCGTGTATGCTCGTTTAGGAACACAAATAGTTGCGTTTTCAAAGAATCGTTGAATTGTATTTCCATCATTTGTGCTTCCAAATCTGGAATTTAGTTTCTCGACGAGAAGTCTTGATTGTAAACAAAATATTTTTTGCATATTTTATTTTGCAATTTCAGTGTTCTTCTTTTCATGCAGAGTACGAGCTTTTCATTTTTTCTATCCAGTTGTCTGCCAGGTGTAAGGCCTCTCTAAACATTTTTGCATGTAACTTAGATATTCAGAATTCTAAATTATCTCAATCCACTTTTAATAAAAAATGTCAGATCGGTAAGATGCTGTTTTGATGCTGTCTGACATAGGTAGCAACGTTGAGTATTACACTAATTCGTTTTTAACGACTTTTTCTTCTATATCAATGATTATATTAAATGAAATAAATTTATTCTGCTAGTATTTAATGCAATCCCATTCATTGACTATTGCTTCCGTATTTCTTGAAAAAGAAAAGTGGATCTTGATTGGCCCGATAAAATCAATGAAATGAAGATCTCGATATTTTCAAATTGACGATTCATGAATTATTCGCAATATTTATGTATTCTAGTAGCACGGAAGAAAAGAAAAATATATTAGACATAATGTCATCTTCATAGCTAAATATTTGTTTAAATGTACTCAGAATAGTGTGACATCACATCCTCACTTGCAAATCAAATCCAAATTACTAATATAAGCGAAAGTGATATTCATAATGATTTTTACTCGCATTAATGAAATACGCTCAGTAGTTTGATCTAGCAAATATAGCCATTGACAAAATAATTCTTCTAATTATAATAGAACAAACAAAATTACTATCTATAAAGATAAGAAAATGTTATTCTACCGGATCAGTAATACAGAATTATTTTCATTTTTTCATTTCTAAGCCTACTTATAAAATTAATGTAATCGTATGATTATAGTACTTATTTACAATATAATAAGAAATAAACTATTATAAAATTGAATAATTCAAAAATTTGAAAAATATTTATCAACTAAATTATGTGAAAAGTAGTCAATTTCAAAATTTTTGAGGCGGCCGAAAAAGTGGCATTTTTACTTGCGGTTACTAAAATATGCGTGAAATGCAGAAAGGCAGTTTTAGGCAGCTGGTTTTTTATGAATCACTAGACAATAGCCCAAGTTATTATTTCCATTAAATTTCGTTGCGGAACACTGTGGAACATTTAAACTTTTTGATGTTTAAAAGCAAAAAAATAAAAAAAATTTCTAAAATTTTTTATCAAAAATGACAATGAATTTATTAATTTTTACGTGCTTAATATAAATTTTGTAATACATGCAAATAAAGTACATACTATCATAGTATGAATCCATTTCAAATCATCAAAATCGGATAATATTATAAAATGTAGAACGCGTTTAGAGGAACTGTTGTTTTGCTGTTTTTGTTCGCTCTAAATGATACTTCTTCAAGCATCATTTTTGAAATGATGCTGCTTGTAAGGGCAAAGCAAAAATCTTTTTTTAAATACAGATTCTGACTCTCCAAACATTATTCTAGCCATCTGTACAATCAAAATTCCCTAATAGAGCGGGCGGCGGCGACACAAATGACTACGTCATCGAGTTACGGGATGAAATCAGGATGTAGGACAAGATTATTGGGTGTAGATTAAGGAATGACTGGTCTGCCTCGTCATTTCTTGGTACGATATGAGTAGCAGCGGGCGCCAACTCGCCATTTTGGCGTCACTTTCACGTCATCGAGTTACGGGATGAAATTGGTGCCAAATTAAAGCTAAAATAGAGTATTTTAAGAATATTTCGGTCTGCCTGTGCATATCCTGGTACAAACCCTCGGCAGGCTGAAATTTATAACAAAAAATGACGTTAAAATGTAACATTCAATATGACTACGTCATCGAGTTACGGGATGAAATCATGATATAGGACAAGATTATTGGGTGTAGATTAAGGAATGACTGGTCTGCCTCGTCATTTCTTGGTACGATATGAGTAGCAGCGGGCGCCAACTCGCCATTTTGGCGTCACTTTCACGTCATCGAGTTACGGGATGAAATTGGTGCCAAATTAAAGCTAAAATAGAGTATTTTAAGAATATTTCGGCCTGCCTGCGCATATCCTGGTACAAACCCTCGGCAGGCTGAAATTTATAACAAAAAATGACGTTATAATGTAAAATTCAACATGACTAGTTCATCGAGTTACGGGATGAAATCATGATGTAGGACAAGATTTTTGGGTGTAGATTAAGGAATGACAGGTCTGCCTCGTCATATCTTGGTACGATATGAGTAACAGCGGGCGCCAACTCGCCATTTTGGCGTCACTTGCACGTCATTGAGTTACGGGAGGAAATTGGTGCCAAATTAAAGCTAAAATAGAGTATTTTAAGAATATTTCGGTCTGCCTGTGCATATCCTGGTACAAACCCTCGGCAGGCTGAAATTTATAACAAAAAATGACGTAATAATGTAAAGTTCAACATGACTAGTTCATCGAGTTACGGGATGAAATCATGATGTAGGACAAGATTATTGGGTGTAGATTAAGGAATGACTGGTCTGCCTCGTCATTCCAGAAAAATTAGACAAATGAAAGATATTGAAACTCGGTTAGTGGGTGGGCGGGGCTCTGAAGCTAGCGATTTCTCTTGCCTTCATCCCGAATATGTATGTCTCGGACGGCGGTTGGGGGTGGGTGAGTGGGTCAACCGTCGCGTTGAGCGACCAATTTTCGTCGACGACCCCTACCTACGACCCAAACAGACCTAGTCTCTTGCACGACAGCGCTGTCGCCGGCAGGCGACCACGGATAGCGCGAAAATCCTTTACTTACAACCCGAATAGCATTGCACTCTTAATACAAAAGAAAAGAAAATTAAGTGGAATTGAAACTGGACAAATTTAACAGAAAAATTAGACAAATTAAAGATATTGAAACTCGGTTAGTGGGTGGGCGGGGCTCTGAAGCTAGCGATTTCTCTTGCCTTCATCCCGAATATATATGTACCAGGATACGTGCAGGCAGGCCGAAATATTCTTAAAATACTTTATTTTAGCTTTAATTTGGCACCAATTTCATACCGTAACTCGATGACGTGAAAGTGACGCCAAAATGGCGAGTTGGCGTCCGCTGTTACTCATTTCGTACCAAGAAATGACGAGGCAGACCAGTCATTCCTTAATCTACACCCAATAATCTTGTCCTACATCATGATTTCATCCCGTAACTCGATGACGTAGTCATATTGAATTTTACATTATAACGTCATTTTTTGTTATAAATTTCAGTCTGCCGAGGGTTTGTACCAGGATATGCGCAGGCAGACCGAAATATTCTTAAAATACTTTATTTTAGCTTTAATTTGTCACCAATTTCATACCGTAACTCGATGACGTGAAATTGACGCCAAAATGGCGAGTTGGCGACCGCTATTACTCATATCGTACCAAGAAATGACGAGGCAGACCAGTCATTCCTTAATCTACACCCAATAATCTTATCCTACATCATGATTTCATCCCGTAACTCGATGACGTAGTCATATTGAATTTTTTAGTATAATGTCATTTTTGTTATAAATTTTAGTCTGCCGAGGGTTTCTACCAGGATATGCGCAGGCAGACCGAAATATTCTTAAAATACTCTATTTTAGCTTTAATTTGGCACTAATTTCATCCCGTAACTTGATGACGTGAAAGTGACGCCAAAATGGCGAGTTGGCGCCCGCTGTTACTCATATCGTACCAAGAAATGACGAGGCAGACCAGTCATTCCTTAATCTACACCTAATAATCTTGTCCTACATCATGATTTCATCCCGTAACTCGATGACGTAGTCATTCGTGTCGCCGTCGCCCGGTCTATAAATCGTAACTTCATTTTTCGACTTTTGGCCAGCTGTTTGGGTTTTTGCCCCACTGTGTGTGGTAGCGATTTTTGAAATATTAACATGCATAAAATGGAAGAAAGTTTAGAGATTGCCACATCCGATTTAAATTTAATTGCAATTTACAGAATTTACATAAAGTTTGTGCCCTTTTTGACATTTAACAACAAAACTGAAAAAAAATGCTTATGAATCGATTCGATTGTCTGTCTATGATTCTATTCACGTAAATGTAGCCCGATTGCTATGAAATTTATAGATGTTACTGGGTATTAGGGTGGAGCGAAAAAAATTATTTTTTTAAAAATCAAAAACAGGTAGATGCCAAAAGTTGCCTTTATACTAGTACATCAACTGCGTGAAATTTTACCGTTGAAAAAAATGGCTTGAGTCTGCGCTTTTGCTCCAAAAATCGAAATTTTGGGTAAGATTTGTCATTTTTTGACATTTAAAAAAAAAGTAAAAAAATTCCTACAGAGCTGGTTATTATTTAAAAGTGTTATTTAAACCTTTATCTTCTTAACATATTTAAACTATAAAACAATATCTTTATTCCGTATAGCTGGAGCAAAACAGACAACTTTTGGTAAGAAAACGGCATTACCACTCTATTGGACATACAATGAATTGTTGTTTTGAATACAGCTCTTCTTTTCAAAACTACCTTGGACATACATCGTAGAGCTGGCAAAATTTCATATACTACCCGTCCCAACTATTCGATCATCTTAGTACAGTGTTTTATTTATCTATTGATTTGTGATTTTCTTTATCAAAATTTGGCATGTTTTCGATGCATCCACCTAGTTTATCTGTTCTTTGTATCCACATGCTGCTGTGACTATCTTAATGTATATTTTTACAGGTTATACAAAAAAAAAAAAAAAAAAAAAAAAAAAAAAGACAAGCAGAGTAATGTACGAGAATACCATTAAAGGGATCTATTCGGCCATCTATTATCTTTATCAAACTTACATTCAGTTGATGAAAGTGAAAACAAAGAAGAGGTAAACTACTTTGATACATTGGAAATTTATGCCCTTCTTCGGGAAAAAAATAACAATTCAATAAATAAAAAAAAACACTGGGCCTAGATTGTTGGGTGGCTGAGACAGGTGGAATATGAAATGCAGTCACATCTACTAGTTATATACAGAATAGTTTTGAAAGCAGATAGGTAAGAAATGCATTCAAAACAACATTTCGTTGTATGCTTCAATAGAGAAGTAACGCTGATTTTTACCAAAAGTTGTCAGATTTGCTCCAATTATACAGACTACAGATATTGTTTTATAGGTTAAATATGTTAAGCAGATAAATATAAATGTTTAATTAACACTTTTAAATAATAACCAGCTCTGTAGAAATTTTTGAATTTTTTTGAAAAAATGTCAAAAAAGGACAAATTTTACCGAAAATTTCGATTTTTGGAGCAAAAACGCAGATTCAAGCCAATTTTTTTTCAGCGGTAAAATTTCACGCAGTTGATGTACTAGTATAAAGGCAACTTTTGGCACCTACCCGTTTTTGATTTTTAAAAAATAATTTTTTTCACTCCACCCTACTGGGTATCATTATAACTATGTTATCGAAGTATGTAAAATTCGATATTGAAAGTGAAGTGTCTTTTACGGCTTTTTTTATAGAGACTCTCAAAAAAAAAAATCTGTTGCATTATGCTATAAGGTAAAAAGTCGTTTGCTGCGTATTTTAATGTTGTTACACTTTTATAGAGGTTATGAAATTGATATACGTCGCTCTACTGTGCAATACGGAACTTTCTATAGAATAGGGTATACATAGAATTTATTGTTTATTTACAGGCACACGCAAAAGAACTGTCCTACAAAAGAAATTGAAGTAATAAATCTTCTGAAGAAATATTGCTGGAACTAAGTTATTATTTATGGTAGATAGCATACTATGCAATAACACTGTTGCGAATTTTGTGAATGGCTAGTGTTTGTGCTGTGGGGTAGTGTGGATAATCTTATTGGGCTCCATTTCTTTACTAATGTTGGTTTTTGTTACATTGTCTCTGTTGTCGGGCAGATTTGTCTGTTGTTTTCAGTGAATGTCTGTGGCGGCTTTGCGAGGTATTGGAGATGTCGCCGGGTTGGCGTCACTTTTGGCGAATGGTTTTGGTCGCCAAATTTGGCGATGTGTCGCCGGGTTGGCGGCAGGCTTGGCGATTGTTGGCGGTGGTGGCCCTTCCCTGCTCTATGGTGGCCCCCCTATTGATGTACTGATGCATTGAGTGTTGTTCCGTGGATTTTTCGGGATGGTTCTGGAAATTTCCAGCGCCTGCTGCGAGCCTATGTAGGGAGAGCGATGCAAGCTGTTGTGGTTATTATTTACCAGTCAGTCATTGAGTGAACAAGGCGTTTGTTAGCAAGTTTGCTTGAGTTTCATTTATGTTGTTTTGAATGTTATTAAGTGTTGAGACGTTGTATAAAGAGTCTCTGGGATCTAAAGCTACACTTGTACGATAGATTTGAGCAGTTATTTTTGAATATCTGATAATATTTGTGAGTTTCGAAGACTTTGTTGTTCTGAAGATCTGTAAATAAATTATTTTCTACTTTTCTAAGAGACAAGAGTTTGAAGTTCTCTAACCATAAGATCAAAAGAACCCCATATACGCTGCGACATTTGGTGTCAGGAGTGGGGATCTTATGGCGAAAACAAGAACAATGGACGGACAACTGAAAGAACTGTTAGAAGCTATTAATGTAATAAAGACAGAATTGACGAAAGGCCAAGAAGAGCTGGCGGAAAAGATGAATAAAGGCCAAGAAGAGCTGGCGGAAAAGATGAATAAAGGCCAGGAAGAGTTGGCGGATAAAATGAATAAAAACGAAGAAAGAATGAAAGAGTTGACTGAGGAATTGAAGAAAGAAGTTAATAAAAGTCAAGAAGAAATCAAGAAAACTTCAGAAGAAAAGTTCTCGTCGGTAGATAGAAGAATAGATTCGGTAGAAGAGAAAATAGAGAATGAAATTAGTAAAGTAGAAGAGAAAATTCAGAATGAAGTTAGTAATATTGAAGAGAAAATAGTTGAAGTAGATGAAAAGATAAATAAAAAAGTACAAGATCTTGAGAAGAAGCTTTCAGCGTCCAGTGGTAATTATGAAGAAATTAGGAATCTGTCTGCTTCTCCCGTGCACATCAAGCTGTCGACATACGACGGAAAGAGTTCCTGGCAAGTCTACAAGACCCAATTAGCCATTGTAGCCAAAGCGAACAAATGGAGTGACGAGGTGAAAGCTTGTCAACTGGCAGCATCTTTAAGAGGAGAAGCCGCCGACGTGCTGCAAACATTGCCCGATATGACGCAACTCAATTTTGAGACTCTAAGTTGTGCACTTGAAATGAGATTCGGCGAAAAATTCTTCAAGGATTATACGAGAATACAAATGAAGAGCCGCCATCAAAAATCGAGTGAAACCCTTCAAGAGTTTGCCTCGGAAATTGAACGGCTTGCAAATTTAGCATTCATTGACTGTCCAACATATGTACGGGAAATGCTCTCACTGCAATATTTTGTAGACGGAATAAAAGATCCAGAAGTACAGAGAGCGATACGAATGGCAGATGTACAGGATTTAAAGGCTGCACTACTATATGCCTTAAAGTTGGAAGCAGCTACACAAGCCAGCCGAAGAGATCGTCATTCAGTCCGAGGGGCAACGGTGAACAAAAGCTCAGACACTGAAATCGACGTCTTGAAAGAAATTAGGAAAATAAATCAAGAACTTAAAGCTTTAAAATACGGAAGAACAAGTTCAAGAAGACAGAATCTCACGTGCTGGGGATGCGGTGATACAGGACATCTCCGAAGAAATTGCCCCAAAATCCACGAACGTGAGATAAATTCAAACAGTCAGCAGGGAAACTAAATTTTGGCCATCTCGCGGGGCGGAGGTTGCCAGAGAATGAAAAGCCCCACCTGAAGATCCTCCAGATATCAAAAATGAGTGGCGGTGATAATGAATTATATGTGATAGGCTTTATTAACGAAATTCAATGCCGTATGATTGTCGATACAGGAGCCAATGTGACAATAATAAGAGAAGATTTGGCTCGAAAATTGAAATCTAAACTCATCTGGACTCCACCCTGCGTTACCCTGCAAACTGTGACGGGCGACAAGATTGGCATATATGGAAAGGCCAATTTAACCATACACTTTGGAGGAACGAAATATTACCATACGGCATATGTGGCTGACATAACAGATCCTTGCTTAATCGGGCTAGATTTTCTGAAGAAGTATGGCTTCAAGCTTGATTTCAAAAATAACAAAATGCTCTCAAAATTTGAAGAAATAAGTCTTTTTGGATTAAATAATGAAATTGAATGTAAACAAACAGTAATAGCCAAAGAAGACATCAATCTAGATCCAAGAACAGAATTTTTAGTTCCAGCTGAAATTAAAAATGAAACTAATTACCGATTTGGCCATATAGATTATCCAGAAGACAATAGTACACAAGCAGGAGTATTGGTGGCTTCTTCTGTATTAGACCTCTCGAAAAAGACCATTCCAGTCAGAATTGTTAACATCAGTGATAAGACGAAGACTATCAAGAAAGGAGAGGTGATAGCATCGTGTGCTCCTGTGACGTGCATAAGTCAAAATTCCAGTCACTCTGAGAAATCTTCAGATAATTTAGTCAAGGATTTGTTACAAAATACAGACTTAGATCCAAAACAGATGGACGCCGCGGAAAATTTAATTAGGGAATTCCAAAGTTTACTCTCCCAAACATCTGAAGACTTTGGACGAACCAAAATGACACAACACCGAATTGATACTGGAGATCACTCACCTATTAAACAAAACCCTAGACGATTACCTTTTGCCAAGCAAGAAGAGGTGCAGAATTTAATTAAAGATATGGAAGAAAATGACGTCATCGAACCATCGACAAGTCCATGGGCGTCTCCCATTGTATTAGTAAGAAAGAAGGATGGTTCAACAAGATTTTGTGTAGACTACCGCCGACTGAATGACGTCACTAAAAAGGATAGTTACCCTCTACCAAGGATCGACGACACTCTCGACACACTTGCGGGCAACACTTGGTTCTCGACTCTGGATCTGATGAGTGGTTACTGGCAGGTAGAGATCCATCCGGACGACCGCGAGAAGACCGCCTTTACAACGGGACAAGGATTATGGCAGTTCAAGGTAATGCCTTTTGGTCTGTGTAACGCTCCTGCAACTTTTGAACGCCTTATGGAAACGGTTCTCCGGGGGCTGTCATATGAAGCATGTCTTGTTTTTTAGATGATATCATAATCATAGGAAAATCTTTTGATGAACATCTGAACAACCTCAGGCGGGTGCTACAAAAATTAAAGGAAGCTAATTTGAAGTTAAGCCCTTCGAAGTGCAGTTTGTTTCGAAATGAAGTCGCCTACCTTGGACACATCATTTCAGCGGAAGGAGTTAGGACTGATCCAGAGAAGATATCGGCTGTGAAAAATTGGAATCGTCCAGCAGATGTTCACCAGCTTCGGATTTTTCTAGGATTATGCACCTATTACAGAAAATTCGTCAAAGGCTTCTCGAGGATTGCAAGACCACTTCATAAATTAACAGAAGCCAATCAAAAATTTATGTGGACACAGGAATGCGACGCTGCTTTCGAAAAGCTTAAGGAGGCATTAACATCCACTCCAATTCTGTCATATCCTCAAATCGATAAACAGTTTATACTTGATACGGATGCAAGTAACGAAAGCATTGGCGCTGTACTGTCCCAGGAAATCGACGGCCAGGAGCGTGTTATCGCCTATTTCAGCAAGTGCTTATCAAAGGCAGAGCGAAACTACTGCGTAACAAGAAAAGAGCTTCTTGCTGTAGTGAAAGCCGTAGACCATTTTCATCACTATCTTTACGGTCGAAAATTCCTGATCCGAACTGATCATGCTTCTCTAACTTGGCTATTGAATTTTAAGAACCCTGAAGGTCAGATAGCCAGGTGGATACAAAAGCTTCAAGAGTACGATATGGAGATACGCCATCGAAAAGGCTCATCACATGGAAATGCAGATGCTCTCTCAAGAAGACCCTGCTCAGAGAATTGTAGATACTGCGACCAGGTTGAGAAGAAATTTAATGTCAAAGGTCCTATAGTAAGACAAGTTACAACTGGGTCTACATCATCGCAAGATCCGTGGAGTGACGAGAGCCTGCGTAAAGATCAACTTACTGATTCTGAAATTAAGCCAATTCTAGAGCTGAAAGAGGAGTCCAACAGGAAGCCCAGCTGGCAAGACATGGCCCATTGCCATCCTACGACTAAACGTTATTGGGCTCTCTGGGATTCCCTACATTTGAAGAACGGTATCTTGGACCGAAAATGGGAGTCTGACGATGGAAAGACATGTAGATGGCAACTACTACTCCCTAAGTCGAGAATTTCTATGGTCTTTCAAGAACTGCATGGTAGTCCCACAGGAGGCCATTTTGGTGTAATGAAGACCCTGCAAAAGGTTCGAGAGCGTTTTTACTGGAATAATGTTCGCAGTGACGTGGAGAAGTGGTGTCGAACTTGTGACTCCTGTGTAGCACGTAAAGGTCCTAAGAGGCGCACCCGTGGACGATTGCAACGTTATAATGTAGGAGCTCCTTTCGAATGAATTGTTCTAGACATCCTGGGTCCACTTCCTAGAACATCTGATGGCAATAAGTACATCCTCGTTGTCATGGACTACTTCACTAAGTGGCCTGAAGCCTACGCCATTTCTAATGAAGATGCGGTAACCGTAGCAGATATATTGATTCAACACTGGGTTTCCAGATACGGAGTTCCTCTTCAAATCCATTCCGATCAAGGAAGAAATTTTGATTCGGCTGTGTTCAAGGAAATGTGTGAACTACTCGGCATGGACAAAACTCGAACAATACCTCTACACCCTCAATCGGACGGCATGGTGGAGCGGTTCAATCGTACCATCCTAAATAGCCTCTCTCTCTTGGTGTCTAGAGACCAACAGGACTGGGACAAGAAATTGCCTCTTTTCCTGCTTGCCTACAGGAGTGCCACTCATGAGGCCACTGGTTACTCCCCTTCTCAAATGCTCTTTGGTCGTGATCTTCGTCTGCCTGCGGATCTTTTGTTTGGCCGTCCTCCTGACGCTCCTTTGTCGTCTGAAGAATACGTGGATGGACTCCAAGCACGGATTGAGGAGGTTCATTGTCTAGCGAGGAACCGAATCGGACTGGCATCAGAAAAGATGAAGACACGGTACGACACAAAGGCAACTGGACATGAGTTCAACGAAGGTGACAAAGTTTGGTTGTGGAATCCCATACGTCGTAAGGGACTGTCGCCAAAATTACAAAGAAACTGGGACGGTCCTTACACAGTCGTCAACAGGCTGAACGACGTCGTCGTACGCATACAAAAATCGCCACACGCCAAACCCAAGGTCGTACACTATAACCGGCTAGCCCCTTATTTTGGCCAAAGTGATTAGAAATTCGAAACTTGAATTTCAGACCATGGTCATGAAAGTCACTTTTTGTAAATATGTAAATAATAATTAGTTCTTATTTATGTAAATTTTATTATTATTGTTATTATTATTTATTTATTTATTTATTTGTTTATTTATTTTAAGTGTCTTCCTCTAACTCAGGGATTGCACTGCCTGGGACGTGCAGTCTTTGAGGAGGGGGTAGTGTTGCGAATTATGTGAATGGCTAGTGTTTGTGCTGTGGGGTAGTTTGGATAATCTTATTGGGCTCCATTTCTTTCCTAATGTTGGTTTTTGTTACATTGTCCCTGTTGTCGGGCAGACTTGTCTGTTGTTTTCAGTGAATGTCTGTGGCGGCTTTGCGAGGTATTGGAGATGTCGCCGGGTTGGCGTCACTTTTGGCGACTGGTTTTGGTCGCCAAATTTGGCGATGTGTCGCCGGGTTGACGGCAGGCTTGGCGATTGTTAATGGTGGTGGCCCTTCCCAGCTCTATGGTGGCCCCCCCTATTGATGTATTGATGCATTGAGTGTTGTTCCGTGGATTTTTCGGGATGGTTCTGGAAATTTCCAGTGCCTGCTGCGAGCCTATGTAGGGAGAGCGATGCGAGCTGTTGTGGTTATTATTTACCAGTCAGTCATTGAGTGAACAAGGCGTTTGTTAGCAAGTTTGCTTGAGTTTCATTTATGTTGTTTTGAATGTTATTAAGTGTTGAGACGTTGTATAAAGAGTCTCTGGGATCTAAAGCTATACTTGTACGATAGATTTGAGCAGTTATTTTTGAATATCTGGTAATATTTGTGAGTTTCGAAGACTCTGTTGTTCTGAAGATCTGTAAATAAATTATTTTCTACTTTTCTAAGAGACAAGAGTTTGAAGTTCTCTAACCATAAGATCAAAAGAACCCCATATACGCTGCGACAATACAAATATATAGATAATATACAGGTTCGATACATAAAAATTGGATATTCTCCGACTTTTGATTGTAATAGCAGATATCGGAATTTCATAATCTTTCACATTAATCATATAAGCTTTGTATTCAATAAAGGTAAGCTACTTCTTTTTATTTTCTTCTGTCACAACAACAAATTAGTCGATTCGTGAATGTTTTCGAATGGCGGTTTTCGGCGGATTAACACGCTTTAAGGGTCAGAGATTCCTGAAAACATGTTTTTACAAAATGTCTGTCTGTAAGTCTATGACATAAATTTTGTGGGCTCTCTTTATCAAGAATTAATATACGAAATTTATTAAAAGTCTATATTCAGATAAATACTGATATAGATTGATGCCGATTAGATTGTGGTGCAAATCTCTCAACGAATGGTGCTGCTATGTTACAGTCTTTATAATTTATGCAGCAGCTATATCTCAATAACTAATGCATGGATTTCCATCAAACTTCAAATTCATTTAGTCCTTGACATGAATTGATGCTGGTTACATTTTTGTGTAAATCGCTCAACGGATAGCGCTGCTACGCTACATTTTTCACGGTTTTCGCTATAGCTGCATCTCAAGAAATGATGCATGGATTTTAATAAAAAATATATATTTAGGTAGTCCCTGATATAGATTGATGCTGAATAGTTTTTGGTGTAAATCGCTCAACAAAGGCGCTGCTATGCTACATTTTTTTACGGTGTATGCAACAGCTCCATCTCAACAGCAAATGCACGGACTTAACCAAACTTCAGATTCAGTTAGTCCTTGACATGAATAAATATTGTTTACATTTTAGTGTAAAACGCTCGACTGATGGAGCTGCTATGCTGAATATTTCACAATTTCCGCAATAGTTCTCAAGAGTTATTCATCAAGCGAACGAATATTCATCAAGCACGAATATTCATCAAGCTTCAGATTCTGTTAATTCATGATATAAACTAATGTTTTGATATCAATAGCCTAATAGGTAACTCTCCTATGCTGAATTTTTCAGATTCCTACAATAGGTGTATCTCAAGAACTAATGCACGATTTTTTTCATCAAACTTCAGATACAAATATATAGCTTGATAAATACTATATGGCTGTTGATGTTTTGGTACAAATCGCTCAGAATGTAGCGCTTTTATTGTGTATTTTTCCCGATATCCATAATAGTAATATCTCAAGAACTAACGCACAGAATTTTATAACTTTTAAATCCTCACGATAAGGTTGATTGCTCTTCAATTTTGGCACGGTGACAGTAAATTTTGAAGTATTAGCATATATAAGATAGAAGAAAGTTTTGGGATTGCCACATCCGTCTAGTTTCTTATAATATGGTCTGCTCTTGAAAAATAAGGTTTAATTTCGCGTTCTGAGAGTAAATGAGTTCGACACACCTGCTTTAAACAATGATTTCGAACATAGTCAGTCAACTGTTAAAAAGATTTTCACCATAATTTAATAAAGTTTGCTGTAATCAGTGTGTCGTCTTTGATTGTAATTTAATGAACATTCATTGATTTTAGTTAAGATAGTTTTATTAAGAAAGCTTAACATGGTTAAAAGAAACTTTCCTTAACCAAATTTTCCTTCTGTTTCGAAAGAAGTGTGAATTCTCCTTATAGTGACAAGCGCACTTTATTCTAAAACAAGAGTTCGAAATCAATCGAGTGGATCGCCAGTGTGCAAGCGTGAAGTATTTTCCCATTCAAGGTTATTTATTAATTCTTAATGATTTTACAATTTTTTTGTTCATTTTAAGAGGTGAAGAAATCTGACATTTCTTATGAAACACTTAAAAAGTACTTCCAATTTTAAGTTTTTATAAGGTCATGACGATGTGAAATGCATGCATTTATTTACTAATAATTTTCTGATAGTTAATTTGATTCTAATAAAATGCAAATATAGTATTTTATGTGAAGATTGCAAGCAATACTACAAAATCGTGAAGTCAACGTCTTTACTTGATACTGAACTTGTGATTTATTAATTCTCAGATCCCACATTTTTATTTTGTTTGTGTCTTTAAATTAGAATAAAATTAATAAAATTTTGATTTAATCCGTTAGCTTTTTTTATTTGTGTTTTATACCAGAAAATCATGAAGTCAACGTTTTTACTTGATAATGAACTTGATTTATTATTTCTCAGATCCCCCCCTTTTTTTTGTGTGTGTGTCTTCAAATTAGAATAAAATTAATGAAATTCTGTTTTAATCCGTTAGCTGTTTTTTATTTGTGCTTTATACTAGAAAATCACGAAGTCAACGTTTTTACTTGATACTGAACTTGATTTATGAATTCTCAGATTCAACCTTTTTTGTTTGTTTTTCTCTTTAAATTAGAATAAAATTAAGAAAATTTTGTTTTAATCCCTTATATGTTTTTTATTTGATTATTATTAATGAAGATTAATCCGAAGTTAGGAGGACATGAACCTTTCTTGATTGTAAGGATTTTTATTATGAACAACATAAACCCTAGAACTATTTCTTTTAGCCATTGTAACGATAAATTTCGGTAAAAAGACGAGGTATGGTACAATATTTTAAACTGATGAAGTCATAGTGATGTATTACAGTAGATTCTCGATTTAACGACCTTCACAGGACCTCAGCAAATAGGATGTTAGATTGCATATGTGCTTGCGTATGTTAGATAGGACGTTAGATTGAATGGTCTTTAAATCAAATGTTGCTAATATTTATTGATCTTAATGATCTTGAAAAATATCTAACATTCTATTGTAGTAAAAACTACTGATTTATACAATTAAAAAAATGCATTTGTAGTATTTAGTCTAAATATTTAGATTCAAAAAATGGTTAAAAATTGTGGAATGATTTTACAAGAATTTAAAAATTTTACAAAATAAATAATGACTTAAACTAGTTAATTAACATTTTTTGAATAATCATGTTATATTTTTTGCTTTAAATGGCAGTTGAAAGCTTCTAAAGATGGTCGTTAAAATTTTCTTTCCTCCCATACAACTTGATGTAAATGTTCCATGCAACATAATGACATCCTCTGTTTTTTTTCTTTTATATATATATATATATATATATATGCAGGAGGAATATATAAAACATTGTCAATTTCCTTGTCGAAAGAATTATTTGGAACGTTTAATGAAGATTAAGAAGACTACAAAATAAATCATATTTTGAAACTGTCTTCTCAGTTTTAAACTTATTGTCAACGTCAATATAATCTTCAAATGTGAGATTTTCCGTCCATACAACATGTCTTCATACTGCTTGCGTATGTTAGATGCTGAAATCTTTAGTTATGGTTTCCCTGGGAAGCAGGTTCAAGTTCCAAAGCTTGGTTCTTTAAATATTTGGCAAGATGGAAGCAAACTGTGTTCCGAGAAAGCGCTTTCCGAGGATAATTTGCTGTATGAATAGCCACTAAGAATTCGATTTATGAATTTTCTTTACTTATAAATTGATCAGAATGCCACTAAGATTCGTTACCTTTTTCTAACCTATTAATGCCCAAATTATTTTCTTGATTAAAGATGAAAATTTGGGTTTCCCACCACTTTTAAAAAACGAATAACTTTTATCTTAATTTATTGAGGAATTTTTCTCGTGAAAAATAGTTCTTATTTACTGGTGTGAAAATTGCTTTATTGCCTTCTTTATAATCGTCCCTATAAAGGGACGCTAAACAATAATGGGTTAAGCACTGAATAACATTTGATGCTGTAAAACGCATGTCACTTTTGTTGGAAAGAAAAGTTATCTTTACAGATTCTAAATTTCTAAAGTCTGGAGAATGTGAAAAGGTCGCTAAATCAAGATCCGGATTATTTGCAGGTCGTTAAAACGAGCGAGGAAATACATTGTAAGTTTTTAAAAGTGGTCGGGATCTCATCCAATGGCTGTTAAATCGCAAGGGGCCGCTAAATCGGGGGTCGTAAAAACGCGAGTCTACTGTATTAGGTCATTTGTTTGTTAATAGATTTTTAATAATAACTAAATGGGAAAAAAATCACAGAAAATGTGAATTTTCTTTTTCAGATTAAAAATATTAACAGAATATTATCATTAATAAGCAGAATCTCATTATGCCAATCTGTTTGACCGATAATAAACTCATTACATGAGGAATTATCCCGAAACTCTATGTGTTTAATAAGCCAGAATAGTATAGGTCATATATTTCCGACATTTTTTTTTTTTTTTTAAACCCCCATATGAGACAGTCAACAAATTGAAAAAAAAAATGAAAATGTTTTGGATGACCCTGTAAAAAAAATTGTAGTAAAAGATTTCCAACTGTAGAACATGACTGAGAGGCTCATTGTAAAAAATACGTGTTCATTTTCATGAAGATAGCAAATATACACATAAAAGAAATTAAGGTTTTTATAAAAACAGTCACAAATTTTGTTAAGTTCTTAATAAAATAAATGGTCTTTTCATAAACAATGGCAAACAACATTGTACACATTACTCTGCAATCAGAATTGAAAAATAATGAAAATTGGATTAAAAATGAGAAGGTTCACTAAATAATGTTTCATTACGCATGCGCGAATGCAATCAAAATATAATGTTTAGAACACAGTGTATTAGCTAAATGTATAGAGCAACTTTTGTGAATCTCAAAAATATAGCTTGAAAATTATCATCGATAAAAGAAGTTCGAAATCCGTTGTTACCAAAAGAAAGCAAAAAGATAAAAAGGCTGTATGAAAATATAGCACATGTTACACACTATTTATTGTCAGAACGCAATATAGCACGTACTACTTTCGTTACATGTATTTGAATACAGCTCCATACATCGTGTATCTTAAAGTATACATCATATATGAAGAAATTAAAAGCAATATCTTCATATTGACCGCGCATCAAGATTGCAGCCAGAGAAAGCGGCAAAAAATTCGACATTCACGATCAGTCTTTTTGTTTATTTTCATTTCAGTGTTTTAAGAGCTAAATTCGATTACATGTTTTAGATTTGTGTTTAGTTTATATATTCCATTGTTTTATTTACTGATTGATGAATGTTTTCATGATTTATGATTGATTAATGTAATGATTTATGAATTTCATTATGAAATAAAATCTGGAAACAAATAATAGGTTATATATATTAATTTCAGCGCAAATGGAATATTTTTTTCATAATCGTCTGTAAAAATATTCATGATTATAAATTATTTAAAAACAATAAAAAATTAGTAAATTAAGATACATTTTGCAAATAAATTCCGATATACTTTTAATACAAAGTGCATTTGAAAATACATTTTTTCTCCTATTCGATGGTGTAAAAATTGAAAATGTGCGGAATTCAAAATTTAAAAAATTGCAATAAAAATTAACAAAAGTTAAATTAATCATCAGTCAGCGTTACGCACAGAGACGTTTGTGCTTTATAACATAAATAGGCGATGTTCAAGCAGGACCGTTGCTAAGGGGTGTAGCTAGGCGTGGTTCATTCGTCCCCTCCAATATATATATAGTATAGTATTATATATACACTATATGGCCATTGATTATTGGATACTTGCGATTTTAGACATTTTACTAAATATCTAGAAAAATACATGAGGAATCATCTCGAAACTCTTAGTGTATAAATATAATAGTATACGTCAACATCTGCATGAAGATTTTTTCCCGAAACTTCATAGAGGACCGTCAACAAATTAAAAAAGAATGAATATCTTTTGAATAATCCTGTCAAAACTAATGTAGCAAAAGCGCTCAAACTCTAGATTATGATTGAATGCCTCATTGTAATACACTGTGCTAATTTTTATGCAAATAGCATGCATACTCGCAGAGTAGTTAAGGATTTTATAAAAATGGTCCCAAATTTTTCCAAGTTTTTCCCTTATAATTTTCAGAGTTCTTAATATAAAATAATATTTTTTTCAGAAAATATGACAAACAACATTGCACACAGTACCCTGTAATCAGAATTAAAAAATAATAAAATTTGTATGAAAAATGAGTAGCTTTACTAAATAATTTTTTACTGCGCATGCGTCAAAGATATCAAAATTTCATTTGCATATTATGTTAGCTAAAAGTATAGAGCAACTTTTGTAAAAGGTCTCAAAATCATAGCTTGAAAATTCTGAAAGTAATCGTCTATAGAAAAAGGACAAAATCCGTTGTTTCCAAAATGAAGCAAAAAAATGAGGGATTTTATCCAAATGTAGTAGTACATCCCGTATTGTGTATTCTATATTGACACTAATCAATGAATATATGGATACAACCCCTCTTGTTTTTGCATCATTTTGAGAATAACGGATTTTCAACTTATTCAATTGCCGATTATTTTCAGAATTTTCAAGTTATGATTTTGTGACTTTCACAAAAGTTGTTCTACACATTTAGCAAACATAATATGCAAATGAAATTTTGATATCGTTGACGCATGCGCAGTAAAATATTATTTAGTAAACCAACTCATTTTGTATACAATTTTCATTATTTTTTAATTCTGATTACAGGGTAGTGTGTGCAATCTTGTTTGTCATATTTTCTGAAAAAAAAATATTATTTTATATTAAGAACTCTGAAAATTATAAGGAGAAAACTTGGAAAAATTTGGAACCATTTTTATAAAAACTTTAATTATTCTGCGAGTATGCATGCTAATTGCATAAAAATCAACAAGGCGTTTACAACAAGGCATTCAATCATAATCTAGAGTCTGAGCGCTTTTGCTACATTAGTTTTGACAGGGTTATTCAAAAGATATTCATTCTTTTTTAATTTGTTGATGGTCCCCTATGGAGTTTCGGGAAAAAATCTTCACGGAGATGTATGACTTATACTATTATATTTATACACTAAGAGTTTCGAGATGATTCCTCATGTATTTTTCTAAATATTTAACAAAATGTTTAAAATCGCAAGTGTCCAATAATCAATGGCCATATAGTGTATATATATATATATATATATATATATATATATATATATATATATATATATATATATATATAATTTTGAGAGTTTTCTGGAGAAGCTTCCAAGTTCACTAAATTAATTTATGTTCCTAAAATCCAGATGAAATTCTGTTAAAAAATTAATTTAGTTTAGAGACCCTTTCCCAGTTTTGCAGCAATGCTAAATTGTAACTTGAATAAGTATTTGAACACTCGTTCATCCTATGTGCACGTATGAAGCTAACATGATGCTTAATATTGCACTACTTATGCTCTCAAACTTTTCAATCTGCATCCTATTTTTTTTTTTTTTTTTTTTTTTTTTTTTTTTTTTTTTTTTTGCATAAAATGAAGTTATTACAAAGTTTAATAAGAAACATAGTACCTGCTGTGTGAATATGCACTAATTTATGTTTCTGTATTAGAGAGAGAGAGGGAAAAAATATGAGCTCCCCCCCCCACATTTTTTGAGCCCTTCACCCCCTATTATTCAATTCTTGCTACGGCCCTGTATTCAATGTAAAAGATCTGCATATTAAGCGGAATTGCGTATTCACCTTGAACGTCTTAACCGGGTCCATCTTGTATTTTCTGTTTTAATCCCAATAAATTCTAATTTCCGATTAATCTGTCATTCTTCATTACTCAAATAAAACACTCGCTAGCTCATTATGGGAACATAAAAGAGCGCTTGTCTCGTCACACCTGAGTAGTTGATTTCGTGAAAACCGACCCTTTCGAGATATGGAAACTCGACAAGTCGGCGTGTGTCTCAATGAAGGAGAAATCTTCTGACGTAACCGATTATTTAATGCCTGATTTACAAAATGCGTGGAAAATACTCGATATCGAAGTGTTGTCTAGTTTAAATTATGTTTCATAACAAGGCAAATTTGATAGATTTCCCGTGATAAACCTAATGGATTTTTCATCCAAATTTAACAACTCTTTTTAATGTGGCGAAATTTTATTCATTCAATTCCTACTTTTCTCTGTGTTCGTAACGTATAATGTATTCGAGAAAATTTTGTTTTATTATGGATTTGCATATTTTAACGCAAACTAAATTCGACTTGGTTGTTTTTGAAGGTGTCTATCAGTCTATGAGTTACATAACTTTGGTGGGCACTGTGCATAAAAAACTAATCCTAGGAATTTTACGGAAATTTATATGAAGACATGAATTTCAAAATTCGCTTTATCCAGAGAATCAAATTTTAGGAAACCTCAAAGAAAAAAAAAAAAAAAAAAAAAAAAACCTCTGACAGCGTCTATTGATTTGCATTGCAAATCAATATTTTACAATGCCAGAAATAAGTAATAAGACTGGATTTTTTTTTCTTCAAAATGTAATGTTTTTTATGTAGGTCCACCATTAGAATAGTTTGATAGAGAAAACTCGATTTTTTTAAAAACCTTTTCGGCTCCGAATTTTTTTTTCCATTTTGAGAACACAATTACATTTATTTTAATAATGTTAATTGTAACTATCTAAATGGATTTACTGAAATTTAAAAATTATTTCGCTGTCTGGAAACTAACTCATGGTATTTGTTTTGTGTGCTATTCCATTAATATTGATGTGATAGTAGGCTAAGGAAGAATTTTTGGAGACGTTTGGAAAATACCGTATTACGACAAGATTTGAAAGGATATTACAACTTTCTGATATTTTTTTAGTTTTATCCTATATCATTCTTTCAGAAAAGTTACTTATATTTTAAATTCAAAGATTGAAATATATGTATAAAAAAAGGGAATAGCCAACGGTGCAAAGAGAATTAAGCAAACATTTAACATTATGATTATTACTTAATGTCAAAGCATAAATGAAATCATAATAAGAAAGGCATACTATTACTATTTCTATATGTAGAAAGTAACAAATGATTAATAAGACAAAATAATGCTCGATGAAAAGACATGTACTATTATTTGTACACCGGATCCGAAAGGGTTAAGTTTCTGGATAAGGCGATTTTTGAAACTCACGTTCTCATATTTAGTTAGACACACGCTGCTGACTGGGTTTTTTTGTTTGTTTGTTTGTTTTCTATTAAGAGCTCACAATAATGACTTAAAAAAACCCGGATGATAATGTTAAGTCTATGAGAACGTTCTTTTCAAATATCTCGCTTAAATTTTAATCTTTTGACAGGATTTTTTTTTTTTTTTTTTTTTTTTTTGCATAGGATAGCTGAAGGCGATCTATAACAGGACTAGTTTTCTGAAATTGAAACTATCATAATATAAAAAGAATATAACCAAAATCTAAAAAGCACAAACTAGCCCGGTTGTAGATCGTCTTCAGCTATATCCTATGCAAAAAGAAAAAAAAAAAAAATCATGTCAAAATATTAAAATTTGAGCGAGATATTTGAAAAGAATACCCTCATAGACTTAACATTATCATCCGGCTCTTTTTCAGTCAATAGTATGGGCTCTTAAAACATGTCGTTGTTGTGCGGGATAGTTGTTTCTTTCAGAATCTATTACATTTAAAACTTAATACTATAGTTGGATACTTAACTAAACCTAAAGTATTCCATGGGTACTTCTACTTTAGCCATGCGCAGTGGTTTATGTATCGCCTTATGTTGGTCACATCATCATTCTTTTGCCATAACTTGTTCCTAAATGGACTTTGTGACGTAAAACACAATACAGAAGTCAGACTTAATTGAATAAAATTTTTTATGTGATAAACGACGGGGTCATTCCATTGTAACTTACGTTACAGTCATGACAATTTACTGCAGTAATTTTAGCAATATAACACTAAAAAATATTCAAATGTAAAATTAACACTTGTCATGAAACTAAGATTTGTCTATGAAACCTATCTAAGGGTCGATTTGGATAAAAATTACCTAAAAAATGATAATGAAAATCACACTTTGTATGATAACTTACATTCCTTCTTCAGTAATGGCACTTACCATAGTAAATAAAACTACCAAAATTTAAGAAATAACATTAAAATTAGGTAATTTTCCCCTAAATTGGGCTTTGAATAAGTTTCATTAGCAAACCCTGACAAATTTACATTTTAAATAATTTTTTGTGAGTATTATATTACTAAAATTACGGAAAATAGTTCGAACTGTAACGCAAGTTACCATGGAATGACCCTTACGGTGGTTTAAATTTGTCCCTCATAGCATATATGACGTCACAATGACGTCACTGTGAGTCACTTTGATCACATCACATCTGTGACCCAAATGCCACCACTTAGTGACGTCACATTGTGACTAAGATGTGACTTTCTTAAAAAATTTTAGAAAATTATAAATATTCTTCAAAACATGTTATTGACTTTAAAAAACATGTTTCTGGCAATTTAAAGATCGTCGCTTTTGTCGCAGTTTCGCAACAATGTTAATGTCAAAGTAGCCACAAATGACACATTTTTCACAAATTTATCACACCGTGACTTCACAAAGTGGTCACAAATGAGCTCTAAAACGGCCATAACGACTTCACATTTTAGTAACTGTGACTTCATATCGATGTCACGTGACATCACATCAACAATCGATGGTCACAAAGTCACAATGTGACTTCACAACGACGTCGCAGTAACGTCATCATGGCTTACTGCATTGCATTAGATACTAAATATTTAAAAAAAAGTTTTTGCACCAGGGGGATACGTTTAATATAGTACGACCCTGAAAATACAAGAATACTGCATTATTCGATATGAAATTTCAATCGAAATCATTAAAGAATGCTTTTGCCTTAGGACCCCGATAAGGCAAGGCTCTGAAAGTATGTGACCATTATTGCCATCTTCAATGCGCTTGAGTGCAAAATCAGCTTCTCAGGCATGTGGTTACAACCAAAAATATACAGTAATGTTTTTGTCCCTGGCCCTGCCCCTGATGAGATACGACTCCAAAAATGCTTAGTATTACATCGCAATGCATGCGTGCAATATTTAAGAAAAAATCATTTTCATGGAAAAAATCTGGAAAATTGATAGCTATATTTAACGCTGTCGGTGAAAGAAAATATGTAACGTAAAAAAATCCAATCCAAATAACCTTTCAAAATAAATTTTTAAAGAATTTAAATTAATTTTTCAAAATAACCTTTCAGCGATTTTTAGACAACAAAATTGAAAAGTGCTTATGCATTCGGCTTGTCTGGCCGTCTGTCCGTCTGTCCGTGCTCTAACTCACGTAAATATACTCGGATTGCCATGAAATTTTAGGACGTTATTGACGTTTACCCTAGAACGAACCCTATTGAAAATGAAGTTTCTACCATGATTAGTTTATCTACAGCGAGAATCAAAAGTTTCCCATTACATTACGGCCTACGTGGGAAAAATCGTTTCAAAGAAATTTTAAAGATGTTATACCCTGTCAAACATATTAAAATTTATATGCTTTTACGAAGTGCATTAAAATATGCATTGCATAAAATATAAGATAAAATTGTAGCTATTATTCATTTACTGGGCCACACAAAAGAATTCCATTAGATAATGGTAAAAGGGGGATTATGTGTGACATATTTTAAATATATTAAACTCTTTCATGTATAATAAAATTGATGTATATCAATGAGGCTTAGTATAAATTATACGATACTGACTTCCCTAATATAAAGTACATAGTATTTACAGGGGCACGCAAAAGATTTCAAATAGAACATTCTTTCCGAAGTACTCCGATGATAGCTGATGGATGGATCATATGCATTTTAATTATGATATGCGCGTATAAGTTTCACTGAATTTATGTATATTATATGGTGTGTATAAGTGCTATAGTTAATATACAGGTCTACTCAAAAGAGCTCGCCAAGGTTACTGAATATGAGCATAAATTACTAAAAAGTATTCTTAAATAAATTATGCATTTTTACACTGAACTGCATTAAATTTACTAAGAAATATTTGCAGAATATAGATAAAATGATATACAGGGCCACGCAAAGAATTGGGTACATGGAGCCTATGAATGATAATTTATGAGAAAGTGATTTCAGTTGTTTTAAAAGTGTTTTAGTTTAAAGTAAATTTTATCTTAACACTGATGTGTAATAAAGGTACAAGGTAAACTACAGGGCTGAATAAAAATATTCAATTATGTTTCCATCTATTAGTACAAATTGCTGAAAGAGAAATTTCAAGTTACTAGGAATTTTTTGCTAAACTAAATTTTCTCATTGTATAGTATATATATTAGTTGACAGTCAAATACAGGGCTGTTCAATAGTATTGGATTACATATTAGGCTATATTTGGCTTTATATCCTTATTTGCCTAAATAACGAAGTTTTGTTAAAGATTTCATGAAGCGTTGGAAAGTGCTTCATAATCTATGCTTAACGCATGATTTTTCTTAGTTGTTTTTCTGATACACCTTGGAGTACTGTTACATGTATTATGGTTGCGCTGGACTTAACCATCACTGCGCAAGATAATACATAGATCGAGAGACAGACTCACAATCAAATTGTTCGTTTTTTAATAGAAACTAGCAATAAACTAGTTCTTCGCACGAAAAAAGAAACAAAGAAAAAAAGAAGAAAAGAAAAAAAAAGAAAGAAAGAAAAAAAAAGAAAAATAGTCTTCGAATCTAAACATAGAAAGCCATGCAACGCTTCCATCGATGGAAATGAGATAAGTGAAAATATACCGGCAATTTCATCCATGAAAGTGAAACATGTTATGATTAAAGGAGAGGACTTTCCACTTTCCTTTTCAAATTAGATTTACGTCCCACATCTTAATGGAGAGTTCTATAAATTCCCACAGCAAATGAAACTTTCAATTAATGAAAGTATTAAAAACAATAAGGGCAAAAACCGTCACTGAAACTAAGTCATAAAAAATGTGCACGAATTTGAAGTATTTTATTTCTTACTGCGGGAAAATAAAGCATTTATTTGCAAGTTTCTTAAGTATTCTTAGTATAATGCGAAATGTAAAATAACTTTTTTCGACCCCCCCCCCTTCCATCTAAAAACTTCGGCAAAATCATTTCGCTGTATTTAAAAAAATCTAAAGCTGTAGTAGAAATTACGTATCGCTTAATATCACATAATTTAACCTTTTAAAAGGTTAAATTTTAAAAAAGGTTTTTTAACGCTCAATGCGTATTCTGTTTATATTATTGTAAGCTTTCATAATCAGACAGAAACGTTTTCTAAATATTAAAATACGGTTCTCCCTTGAAAAGACGAAAATCTTCCACGTTAAAAGGGAAGTTGTAGTGGACTAGCGAATCGTTATAAAGAGTCTCTAGTATTTCGTGTACGAATGTGACAAACATTTAACCAGTGTGGAGCCTCTCAAATCTAACTCTACTCTAATTTTCGAAGATATTTTTGAATCTCTTGGAGTCAATAGTTACTTGTTTTCGCTGTTAATTTATGCAAATTAGGTTCTTTATTAAATTTTCAGAACATATACACTGTTAAAAATTTGTGTAAAAACAGAGAAAAACAAGTTGGAAATTGCACGTGAACGTAGCAAATGAGGTGTGTTCGTACGATAACGAAGTTTTAAAAATATTCAGATCTTGCTGATATAGTAGAGCGTACTCCGGATAGAGTATAGTAGTCGAAATCTTTACGTTTCTGTAAATATGCAGGAAGTAATTTTTATTACACCTCAGCAACGTATATCTTATCATAAAATGTGAAATAGTTGAATATAATTAAAAAACGTACCAAACCATGTTTCCCCGTATAGCATTATATAGTGGAATACTTTTGTGTGGCCCTGTAATTTAATAATAAAAATTCTTTGCATCACAGATTGTACAGAATGCATATTTTAGTATATATTTCATAGATTCATGCCAATTCTATTATGTTCGAATGAGTGTAACATCATTAAAATGCATTTGAAACTTTTTTCCCATTGACCGTAAAGTAATCGAATATTTTTGATTGTCCCTGTAAATGATCTATGCATACGACTTTCATAACATTTGAAATGACTCGACAAAATTACGTAATAATTATATGTTTTAAATTTCAAACGATTAAAATGCATTTGAAACTTTTTTTCCCCCATTGACCGTAATGTAACGGAATCCTTTTGATTGTCCCTGTAATTGATCTATACATCCGATTTTCATAACATTTGAAAAGACTCGACAAAATTACGCAATAATTATATATTTTAAATTTCAAACGATTAAAATGCATTTAAAACTTTTTTCCCTATTGACCGTAATGTAACGGAATCCTTTTGAATGCCCCTGTAATTGATCTATCCATCCGATTTTCATAAAATTTGAAATGACTCGACAAAATTATGTTATAATTATGTATTTTAAATTTCAAACGATTCGGTTGGGTAGTTTTTGCGTTGTTATATGCGGACAGACGAACAGACAGACGGACAGACAGACAGACGGACGGACGGACTGAGCGACAACAATAGGTGCTACGTATTTACATAATTACGAACGCACCTAAAAAGCGGGACTCACAGTAAATTTATACTAGCTCAAGGTTTTAGGCAATGGAATTTCAATATTTTTATTTAAAGATATATTTATCTTTATTAAAACTTGTAATTCAAAATACACACTTTTAAAATTATTTTGCAATTTCATTAGAAATATTAAAAAAATAGTTTATTAGCTCACAGGCTATCATAGCCTGAGAGCTTATGTGCCCGTCCGTTCTGTATGTATGTGCGTATGTGCGTAACGCGATAACTCATGATAAAAATATCGGATCCACTTGAAATTTTGTATATAGGTATATCCTGATAAGGCGCTTCCCTGATTAGTTTTTGGAGTTCATTCGATATGTGTAAGAGGGGGAACGGGGGGCTCATGCCCCCCGTTAGTTGATATAAATGGGATTTTCATGCAGAATTAAGTTTTCAAAATTTAGATTAGGATCATTCTGATGAGGCGATTCCGTGACTGTTATTAGGTGTTCATTGAATAAGTATAAATAGGGGGAACAGGGGTTCTAATCCCCCCCCCCGTTAGTTGATATAAATGGGATTTTCATGCAGAATTAAGTTTTCGTTCAAAATTTAGATTAGGATCATTCTGATGAGGCGATTCCGTGGCTGTTATTAGGTGTTCATTGAATAAGTATAAATAGGGGGAACAGGGGTTCTAATGCCCCCCCCCCGTTAGTTGATATAAATGGGATTTTCATGCAGAATTAAGTTTTCGTTCAAAATTTAGATTAGGATCATTCTGATGAGGCGATTCCGTGACTGCTATTAGGTGTTCATTGAATAAGTATAAATAGGGGCAACAGGGGTTCTAATGCCTCCCCCCCCCTCTTAATTTATATAAATAGGTTTTTCAAGCAGAATTTTCAGATTTCGTTCAAATCTCTGAATCGTTTTGGAAGTTTAATGGTTAAGTATAAAAGAAGGGGATAACTCCTTTTAAATTATATAAATGCTAAATGGGTTTTTATTAAGAATTATCTAATTTGCTCTGAATTTTGGATATAGATTTTTTATATGATAAAGCATGTCTTTGATAGTATAGGAGGTTCAATGATTAAGTATAAAAAAAGAGGAAAGGGGAGAGCTGTTTCCCCTTCTTAATTTTTTTTTCGAACGGAATTAACCCTTGAAAATATAAGGCTTTAATGTACAATTAGTATTTGTAGCCTGTGAGCTCAATGCCATCAGTTTAACTGGGCAGTATTCTTTATTTTTTTTTTAACTTATAATAATTTAGAAAGGGAAAAATTATCTCCTCGAAGTTAGTGATTTTTTTTTTTTTAAATCAACAATCAGTTTGCAAATTTTTCTGCACTATATGCCAGAAGCTTCATAATATCATACAGCACGATAGTGCTGTATGGTAGAGCTCAGGTGCATCTCTAATGTTAAAATCCAAAGTTTGCCCCTTAATAAATTTGGAACCAATCATCGGATAGTGACAAAATGGCAAAGTGTCCTATTCTAGGCCTCGAATTTTATTAAATCTCATCGAAATCCACCGATTAGTATCGAAAATCCAGAACCCCTATTTTGTCACTTTTTTTTTTTTTTTTTAGTTTGAATTAAATTTTAGCTAAATAGCGTGTAATAAAGGTAATAGATAAACTACAAGGCTGAACAAAAGTATTCAGGTATGTTTCCATCTATTAGTGTAAATTGCTCAAAGAGAAATTTCAACCTGTTATGCGTTTTCTTGCTAAATTATTTTTTCCCATTACATAGTATATATATCAACCTACATATCAAATACAGGGCTATTATAAAGTATTGGAATGTATATCTGGCTGTGGACGGTAACACATAATTTTCCTAAATTAGGAAGTTTTGTTAAAGATTTCAGAAAATGTTGGAATGTGTTTCATAATCTATGCTTAACACATGATTTTTCTTTCTTGTTTTTATATGTTTCAAGAAATTTGTATATTCATTGCATTTTTCTAATCATTTTATTAGCTGTTAGGGATATGAAAGTGAAAGTGAAAGTTTCACATTTCAAGGATGGTCTGAACCCCCAAGCATTGTTATTAAGGACCACGTCTTTTTGCCTGCATAAATGCTAAAATGCTGTTGTTTGGAATGCAGTAAATTAACTAACGATTAACTTTTGAATGTAACAAACCACATTGACGTCAAAGGTATCGTAAGTCGATGAACTAGGGTGAAAGATGTCCGTAGCAACAAATTTTCATCTAAGGTGAAGTTCAAGGTAAAAAAAAAAAAAAAAAAAAAAGTTTCCTTGGGATTCCCAATATGGATTGAATTATGTCATGATTACAGTACGAAATAAAACAGTAGACACATTTTGAGTAAAGAAAATGAAGAGCACATGTGTAATCTATTTTTTAAACTCTGAGTAAAATGTATTTTTTGAAAACAACATTTGTAAACTTGTAAAATGTAAAAATACACTAAAAAAAAAAAAAAAAAAAAAAGCTTGAATTTACATTAAAAATCTGTCAGCCAGGATATTAAAAGATAGTTTATTTTATAAAAACGAAATCTGGACATCGTTATTTATAAACAAAATCTATTAAAATAACAGACAGATTAAAATAACAGATTTTATTTCAGAGAAAATCTGTAAGCTGTTTGTTTTATGGAAAATATCTTCTGAAATTGCAGACAATATGTATTAAATACAGATTTCTTTCTTTCTTTTTTTTAAAAAAAAAAAGTCTTTTCCTGTCTGACAGCCTTTTTCTTTACAAATCAAAGGGTTTCTGTATTGTGAATTGAGAAATCAACAGTTTATTTACTTTCTTGTGACTTGAGATGGAAATTTATAGATTATGCTTTACAAATTAAATCTAGCAATCGGAAAGTATGAGAAATTTCCAAATAATTAATTTTCAGAAATGACTTTCAGAAAGTATTGATTTTCTGAATAAAAACATAATGGCGGAACGCCATTTTCTCCTTCTTTTAAACATAAAATATATAATATGAACTTTAAAATATACATTGTTTTACTTAAAAACCACCAGAGATATCACTGAAGAAAACGGATTTTCAACAATCCTCACTAATAAACTTATTTATGATTTCAATTTTCATGAAAATATCAAAAAAGTGAACCATAAAGAAATGATATACAAAAAGGTTAATTATTTCTCTGGTCTATACAAAAACTAAGATATATTTTACTGAAATAAAATATAAATTTAGTAGCCTATGTCCACCTAAGAAATTAAAAGAAGTAATTTGTACGAAAATCGATCCAATGCAGGAAGATCAATTAGTTGGTGTATATGCCATTATTTTTAGAACTGATTGCAATAAATTAATGGAATACATCGGAAGGAACAGCAGAAAATTCAAAAACAGAATAAAAGAACATAAAGCATACAAAAGCATTTGTCGTCAATCTACAGCTCTCTCTCGCTAAAGTTTCAATCAGAATGTTGCAACAGATTTTGATCATGCAAAAAAAATCATATTTTCAACATCCGATTATTATGCATCCATTATAAGAGAATCCATAGAAGTCCTGTGCAAAAACAATCAAGTATGTAACGGTGCCCTATCGTACAATGTACTCAGTTTATGGTTTAATATCCATTAATAAGCAAAATGACGCATTAAAAATGTATGGTACAGTAGCTATATATTTTTACCCAATTTTAATCTCGAACGACTGTTATTCGACTTTCAAGTTGCGTAATTAAAATGAAAAATGACGAATGAACATAGAGTGAAATAATAAAGTAAATGGAATTGTAATCAATAATGATACATATTTTCTCATTAAGTTTAACCCAAGAAAATACTTCTACTTCCAACGGTAATAATTATTGGATTGTACATTTTCAAAACGAAAGCACGCATTTGTATAAATAAACAACAATTAGTTCAAAATATATTCTTTGATGGAGAACCTGGATAAGGCTTGAAAGTACTAAGATATTTTAAATAAAATTAACTATCAACATCTTTGATTATTTTAATTACGTTTTAAGTACTAAAACAATTAACGTTTTAAAATTTATATTCCATACTTTATTGACTTTCTGGTTGACAATTTTTGACACTTTCCAACATACCGTGGGTACATCGGGTGTATAAGCCGCGGATAAAACAATTTTTTTTGGACCCAGAAATCTTATTTAGTGATTGAATACAATTATTTACGGCGATCTAAGTAGTAACATTCGTTTTATTTTTTTAAATTCTGGGTCGAAAAAGAATTGTTTGATCCGCAGCTTATACATCCGAAATTACGGTAGTTGAGAAGTGTATATGAATTCGGTTTATCCATCACTCTGTCTGTACTCTGACTCTCGTAAATAAAGACAAATTGCCATGAAATTGACTTATGATACTATTATTTACTGTAACATGTTCGATATTGAAAATGAAGTCTTAATGGTCTTAACCCTTAATGGTTCATTTACAGGGATACACAAAAAATACGTTACATTACTGCCTATGGGCAAAAAACGTTTACGGATCATTTAAATGATAATATACTAACTTAAATATATTGAAAATTATATACACTATATTGCCATTGATTATTGGATACTTGCGGTTTTAGACATTTTACTAAATATCTAGAAAAATACATGAGGAATCATCTCGAAAATCTTAGTGTATAAATATAATAGTATACGTCATACATCTTCGTGAAGATTTTTTACCGAAACTCCATAGGGGACCGTCAACAAATTATAAAAGAATGAATATCTTTTGAATAACCCTGTCAAAACTAATGCAGCAAAAGCGCTCAAACTCTAGATTATGATTGAATGCCTTATTGTAATACACTGTGTCCATTTTTATGCAAATAGCATGCATACTCGCAGAGTAATTAAGATTTTTATAAAAATAGTCCCAAATTTTTCCAAGTTTTTTCCTTATAATTTTCAGAGTTCTTAATATAAAATAATATTTTTTTCAGAAAATATGACAAACAACATTGCACACAGTACCCTGTAATCAGAATTAAAAAATAATGAAAAATGTATACAAAATGAGTTGGTTTACTAAATAATTTTTTACTGCGCATGCGTCAACGATATTGAAATTTCATTTGCATATTATGTTAGCTAAATGTATAGAGCAACTTTTGTGAAAGTCACAAAATCATAACTTGAAAATTCTGAAAATAATCGTCAATTGAATGAAGTTGAAAATCCGTTATTCTCAAAATGAAGCAAAAACAAGAGGGGTTGTATCCATATATTCATTGATTAGTGTCAATATAGAATACACAATACGGGATGTTACAACTAGTTTTGGATAAAATCCCTCATTTTTTTGCTTCATTTTGGAAACAACGGATTTTGTCCTTTTTCTATAGACGATTACTTTCAGAATTTTCAAGCTATAATTTTGAGACTTTTACAAAAGTTGCTCTATACGTTTAGCTAACATAATATGCAAATGAAATTTTGATATCTTTGGCGCATGCGCAGTAAAAAATTATTTAGTAAACCTACTCATTTTTCATACAATTTTTATTATTTTTTAATTCTGATTACAGGATACTGTGTGCAATGTTGTTTGTCATATTTTCTAAAAAAAATATTATTTTATATTAAGAACTCTGAAAATTATAAGGGAAAAACTTGGAAAAATTTGGGGCCATTTTTATAAAAACCTTAATTACTCTGCGAGTATGCATGCTATTTGCATAAAAATGAACACAGTGTATTACAATAAGGCAGTCAATCATAATCTAGAGTTTGAGCGCTTTTGCTACATTAGTTTTGACAGGGTTATTCAAAAGATATTCAATCTTTTTTAATTTGTTGACGGTCCCCTATGGAGTTTCGGTAAAAAGTCCTCACGGAGATGTATGACGTATACTATTATATTTATACACTAAGAGTTTCGAGATGATTCCTCATGTATTTTTCTAGATATTTAGTAAAATGTCTAAAATCGCAAGTGTCCCATAATCAATGGCAATATAGTGTATATCACTAAGATGTATTACAAAACGCTTACTGTAGAATTTAAATGTGCATATATCGTTCATTTACAGAGACATAATAAAGTATTTGGTTACAGCACTGCCTGTCATGAATAATTGCTCAAAATGCATTTTAAGTTGTGAAATTATATATATTACTGAGTTTTAAAATTTCATCTTAAAATTTATCCTCCCTCTCCCCTTCTTTTTCATATTAATTGATGTGCATAAGTTCTAAATATCACATTCAGGGCTATACAAAAGATTTCAAATATTCTCTTGAAATTTCAGCTACAAAATAACTCAAGTTGAGCTGAAATTCACTCATCTCACGATTTGAAAATCAGCTTTTCATAAGGAGTTGAATCAACTCGAATGAGCGACTTGTTTTTATCAAGATGAGTAATTTAAAAAGTATTTTAAATCAAGAAGAGTAAAACGTTTTAAAAACAACTCAATTGCGATCCAATAAATTACAGCTCTTTCCTGAGAAGCCAAATGCACTTTTTCGTTCTAAGAATGTACATTTCTGTTTAATGTTAGATTAAAAATTTTATGATCTGTCCATTAATAATGAGACTGTATATTTTGCGCCAAGCCGTCCGAAGGAACGGAGTTTGCAAGTGATACGTATTATATGGTCTGTCAGTTATAGATTGTAGCAGACGTCAATTGTCTTTGAGCCTTTGCAGCGCACAAATTGCTTCCGAAAAAGACAAATGTTTGAAGCAGCGTTAAGTTTTCAGAATGGCGCGAACTGTCGAGCAGAGATACGCTATGAAGTTTTGTGTAAGACCAAACAAATTGGCTACTAGAGGCTTCTCGGGTTACAAGAAGCCTACGAGAACGATTCTTTGTCCAAGGAGTTGAAGGAGTCTTAATCTGAAATGTTTAGGTGGCACAAATCCCAGAGCCCGATTAAGGTTGTAGGGGGCCAAAGGCCCAGCACCTTTTCAGGGACCCCTCGCATCAAAATATTAGCTACCTCCTCTCCCCCTTCCCGGGAATATTCGAAAAATATCATTATATTATCATACGCTTGCCAAGTTAACCAAAATAATTTTCGTTTTTTGAGAAAGTAATTGCAAGAAATACAATATTAAGAAAACTTTTCTAAATTTTATTAAATTTGGACCCTTTTTAGTAGTGGGAACAAGGCCACGTCCTAGTTGGCTTGTGCAGTAATCAGGCCCTGACAAAGCCTTTAGAGATGGAAGAGAAAACATCGATGACGAACTACCCGCTGTGTGTTCATGAAGTTCTCGAACGTCAGACTTGAAAAACAATCTTCATTGAAGAAAATCTAGATGAGTTACATCTCAAATGCAATGTTTTATTCTCTGTTTTACTTACTCATCATATGTTGTATAAGGTAAGTCTTGCAATCAATTTGGAAATCGAAAAACATTTTTCGACGGATTTACACGTTTCAGATACTGGAGATTCCAAAAAACATATTTTAAGAGAAAAATGTTGCCTTCTGTCAGTCCGAGACTCGGTCTGTCTGTCCGTCCACCTATCTCTAAACACTCTTTTTCCCGAACAAGTTGAGATTGAAACTTAAAATTTGGTTTATACTTAGTATGCAATAATGGAAGCCTATTGAATATCAGTAACCTCGGTTATCCGGAACTATTTTTTTTCAGACTCTCAAAATATTCTTTCTGATGAAGAGCTATAAAAATTTTCGTATTTTTTTTTTATTTTAAGTAGTGGCTGTAAAGGACAACAAAAAAATATAAATTTCGCATGAAGAATGAAATCGATCGAATAATGAGTTATCAAGATATTTATAACCCTATTTTTCACACTCTTCGATTTTTCGTGACCCTGTATTTCATTCATATCTCAATTCAAATATATATTTTAATGGGAAATGAGACACTTCCTCCGGGTCAATATATACCGTTAATTAATAGATTTATCATTTTCGGAGTTCTAAGGATGTTTCTTTTACTACTTGATTATTACGTCGATGAAATAACTATCTCCAAACTATAAGAATATATTCCAAAATAGCTTATGAACTTTTACATTACATATGGTACATGTTTTTGTATATCATAACTGATTTTTAATTTGATGTTTTATTTGTATTTTTATTAATCTTTTACTAATTTATTTGTTCTTTCATTATTTAAAACGAAAATTATGCCAATTTGTATAATTTGCGAGTAGTTTGGCGATTTATATAATTTTTTGAAATGAGTCGATGGGACAATCAAGCAAATACTTGCATATCCGTAATAGAATATTACTATACGTATTAAAAATATTTAAATATACGTTAAAATTTTATTTTGGAATCGCTGTGCATTATATAAATAGTTTATACGTGTTTTATTTTCATATTTTATAGTATACATATCTATGATAGGTAAGTATTACGGTGGCCCTCAACGGCTAGTTTAATCTTGTAAGCAAATTGGCCATATATACTCTTGTGTTGTGCATGCGTGTGTCCAAGTATATTTAAAAGCGATGTGAATATTTATTCTTTGCCTTGTACCAAAACCCTTTTTATTCCTCATTATTATGAAATCAGACCTTGAATTTATTCTTTTCTATTTCTTGAATGACTCATAAGTATATGTATTTTTGTAGTTTTCTTTTTACACTCAAAATTGAAATTGTTCTAAACTGGCTTTTTTTCATTGTGGTTTCTTCTAGACCAAAGTTCTCTTCATCTTCTCTTTCAGTTTCACTTGAAAAATATTGCTGCACGTTAATTTTCAAATGGCATCTTCACAGGTTTTATATTTCATGGAATTACCCTGAAGGCCTTGAATCCTAAATATCTGTATCTCAACTCTGGCAAATGTTCATTATGTACAACTTCAGTTACATGGCACACGTACAACTTAAAGTTCAAGTCTTTTTACCTTTCGGTGTGATGGATGCAATAGTCTCTTCAATTCTGGGTCTCTACTATAACAAATCATTAGGTATCGACGGGACGTAGACACGATCTATTATAACGCCCCATAGCAAAAAAATCGTATTGTTCTAATGACATTTTGAAAATTCAATCCAGCGATAACGCTTTACGTCAGGATGTGCAAGTCAATATCAAAGAAGTATTCGCACATGCGCTTATTTAATTTCTTATTACTCTTCATTTGTGATTTTGAACCAACATTCTACAAAGCTTACAATTTATTCTGTTAAAATTTATAACTGGAACATTCTTTTATGGACACACCCTATATAAATTAGAATTCTTGGACATTCATCCATCTATTTCTAGTTTTTTTTAACCGTTTGGAAAATGGATGTTGTTTTTGGTCGTGAATGGACCTTGTAGTGTCCGCATTTTAGTTTTTTATGATTGATCCAAGAATATTAATATTTTATTTTGGGTGTACGCAATGTATGATTATGTTATCATGTAAACCACGTTTTGATCATCATAAAAAAGGATGTTTTTACTGACTTTTAAAAACTCAATGGGAAACATTCAAACATTGGGCAGTAGATATATATATTTTTACGAAATTCTTTATATTCAGAAGAGTTTTTATTTCAATAGGAAATCTAAATGTCGTTTTTATTGAAGAAGAAAGTAAAAAAAGTTACAAAATGGGTAGGCGCAAATTATTAGATATGAAAAAAAAAAAAAAAAAAAAAAAAAAAAAAAAGTCAAATCCAAAGAAAGACGTCGTATGAAAAATCGTCTTTAAAAGAAAGAAAAAAAAAAGAGAAAGAGAAGTTTTATTACGGAGTTTACCGATTAGGAAATGTGCAGCGATAATAAAAAAGGAAACAATCTAATGTTGAACCGATTAATTGTAAAACACTATATTGTTTTTGTTCTTGTTGTTCTTAAATACATTATTTATTAGTAGAATCTATTTATTAGTTATAGAATTTAATTATTAGTAGAATTTATTTATTAGTTACAGAATTAATTTATTTGTTAAATTATTCATAAGTCTTAAATTTTAGTCTTTGAAAAAAACATTTTCCAAAAGGTTGTTGTGATTTGTTAATTTATATTTTTTAAAAATTATTATTATTGCAATTGTGAAACATTTAAAGAGAAAAAGGGGCAATAAAATTAATGTTTCGCGAATTGTTGAATATAAGAGTTTTGCAACAGCTTGTGAGAATACACTGTTAAAAAAATTCTGAAATTCACGAAGATTTTTTTCCTGAATTTCACAGAAAAGTTCCCGTTTCACAACAAAAGGGCATTTTCCGTTACAAATCACAAATTTCCACCATATTTCCTGAAAATAACGAAACGGGTGGAAATAAAAACAAAAAACGGAGACACGCCGTTGGGTGGGCGGCTCCATGGCCGAGTGGCCAAGGCACCGCAACGCTAATTGCTTGAGAACGTAGATTGCGTGTTCGGGTCACACTGCCGCCATGAATAATGAAATCATAAAAGATTCCTTTTAAATTACATTTTTTCTGTTTATTTTTCTCTTATTTCTTATTAAAAAAATCTTCTAATTAATTATCCAAAAAAAAAAAAATAATAATAATAATAATAAATAAATAAATAGTGTACGACAATTTCAAAAAGTTGTCGATACTTTTTGTCTGTAAAAAATTGTTGATAAAAGCTTTTTTTTTCTTCGTTCATTCATTCATTCATTCAAAAAAAAAAAAAAAAAAAAAAAAACAGTGGTTTTAAACAGTGATTTTTTTTAATTTAATGTATTTAAAAAAATAAAATTTATTTAAAAAATAATAAGTATTAGGCATTAGTCTAAAATAAAATAAAATAAACCGTTTACAAATATTCTAAGGAATATATTTGAAAAAGCTTTAAAAAGCACAACAGATTTTCCCACTAACTCATAAAAGACATATTTTGTTCAATCCGGTGTCAGCAGCTTTGGCTGAGTTCGTAAGGGTTTGTTCCGCTGTCCAAAGGTTCCGAGTTCGATCCTCAGGATGGCGTGAACTAAATTATACAAAATAATAATTAAGTAAAAAACATAGCAGCTTACAATCACTCAGTAATTTCGAATTCTTTCACGGTTAGTGGATTCCTTAATTTTAAAAATTATATTAAATTATTATTATTAAAAATCAAACTTTGTTTTCTTGTATTTCCCACAACGGAAAATCTACTAACGGAACGGTAAAAGTTCGGCTACTTTACTGCCGGTAGTTTCACCTGGAATTCACAGATTTATTTTTAACAGTGTATGTTTGGGATGTCGAAATTCATTTTAAGCAGAAAGTTTGAAAATTGTGGCAGTTTGTCATCTCTTGCAAACTGAAGTGCATGAGTCCGCTCTTGATGTTTTCTGTCTTATTAATAAAACACATTAGGGACAGTATATATTTTTTTACTATTTAACAAACCTTGAAACTTTTTAACAAATAAATAATTCTGTTTTATTTTGATATTCGCGTGTCCTAAAAGCAGATTTGAGTCACTACAATTAGAATCCGCAAACGGTTAAGCTTCGCTAATTATTCACCAGCAAAGTGGTTATATAGGAAAATAACGAAGAAAAGAAAGTTCAGTTGCAACCATACTCTGGGTTTAATCATAAGACTAGAATAATTTTATATAGTACTACTTGGTTAACCCGTCGACCAAGAAAACTATCGTCAAACTATAAGATTAAATGCCAATAATGGATGATTATGAATGTCACATCCAATGACCTTAAATATGATGCACGTGTTTAAAACGTCATTAAGTTATTTTTACTTATATATAAATATATACACTATACCAATAAGTATTTGGAAATTTTCAATTTTTGACATTTTGTCAAATATTTAAAAATTACTTATATATATATATAATATATATATATATATATATATATATATATATATATAAACTATACCAATAAGTATTTGGAAATTTTCAATTTTTGTCATTTTGTCAAGTATTTAAAAATATACTTGTCGGATTCTTCTGAAACTTCAGGATTATGAAAATTATGTCTGACCTCATATTTATCAATATTCATTTGATAAGCAGGGCAGCTAGGGGGCCGACAAAAAATTAAAGAATAGCAGAAATATTTGGGACCACCCTGTACATGAAAATGCACGAAAATATTTATCGCTGCAGAATACTGCTGTGGTTACTGCACAACATGTACACTGATTTTTGTAAGAATAGCATGTATATTCATGAAGAAAGAGTGATTTTTTTTTTTAAAGTTCAAAAATTGTTTTATGTTTTTTGTTTATATCATGCAGGGTTTTTGACCAAATTTAACGCAAATTTCAGAAATATTGGCGAAATCTATCAAAAAAATATAGCACAATTGGAATATAAATATATTAAATATTTTTTGAAATATGAGTAGTTTCATGAAATAATTTTTATCTGCGCATGCGCAAACGATAAAAACTATTTTTTTACTTCATTTAATAGTCAGTTCTATGGAGTAACTTATAAAAAAAATCCAATCAAATATAGTGAAAATTCAAAAAGCTATCATTATAATAAGTAAGCTGTTTTTACATTGCTCTCTAAAAACGGCTGAATGATAAGGGATTCTCCACAAATTGGCATTTTTTTTTAAACTGACTTTTAGGAAAAAATTGGTACTATTTAATGAATACAATATCTAATACAATATTGCTACTAATAAGTATATTGACACCTGTGATGGAAAAGGAAAAGAGCTTTTATTCTTTTCTATCACAGATGTCAAGATACTTATTAACAGAAATATTGTATTACATATTGTATAAATTAAATACTAATTTTTTTCCTAAAAGTCAGTTAATAAAAAATGTCAATTTGTGGAGAATCCCTTATGATTTAACCGTTTTTAGAGAGCAATGTTTACATTGCTCTTATTACAGCTTACTTATTATAACGATATCTGCCAGAATATAGAAAATCATAACTTTGAGTTTATAATTTTGTCCAGGTTTCACATAATGTTATTTTTTTTAACTTATATATTTTCTTATATAAATTACTTACTCTATTTTATTTATAAGTTACATTAATTTTAGATGCCTTATTATAAATATTCATAATTATTTTATCAATGTAAATCTAATCTTATTTATATTATGATGTAAGCAAATTAAATATTTTCTGAGTTTATAATTTTGTCCAGGACTGTATATATATGTATGTGTGTAAATATTATATTAAACTCTTTCATTGTTTATGTTTAAATTCATTAAATGCTATTTACGCGCATTCTAAAAATCTAGCAGTTTTCAGTTGCATTAAATCGTTTGCTTTCGGCGAGGAAAAGTGCTGCTCACCAAATCGCGTGATATTCACGCCAAATATTCGAAAGTTTTTTATTTTTTTACATAATTTTTATTGTGATTCCGCCACTAATTTTGACTGATCCATTATTACATACATAAGTAATTTAATTAGCATTTTTTTTTTCAAAAGTTTCTGAGTATGCCCAGTATGGAGGCCTTCCTTGTGAGAGAACTCTTTTTCTTTATGCTGGTAAAATTTTCACATTGGTTAAAATCATTTTTTCTAATGAATTAACTGGCAACGTAGAAGTTGTCGTAAAATCCCGTATTCTAGCACCTGTTCGGATATAACATTTGCCTTCGGGGCGGTGAATTCTACATTTTTATGTGCTAAACAAACTCCTGTCACTTGGCGGAGTTCAAGTCTTTTAATATGATGATGCTCTCTGTTTTTTTTTTTTTTTTTTTAATCATCGTTTTGATTTACTATGGCGACGTATTACGTTGATACTGAGGTCAAACCATCGACTGGTGGAATTGCTTCGTTTTATTATGTGAATGATAACTAAAAGTGTTTAATGAAAATCAGACGTCTTTGAACGATTTTAAATGGAATTCTCAAGAATTTCATTCCATATCCTACTGTCAGGTACTATGCTTGATGCAAATTAAATGGTCAACGATTTAGAGATGTTTAAAAAATAGTACGTTACGTACTGGTACTTGCATTATGCATTGTTATGGAGCAAACATCTTATACATACAATCAATTTTGAAACTTAAATTATTAACTTTTTTTTCTGTTGTGATAAGTTTGGAAGAAAATAATAAAATTTACTCTGCATTAATTATCTATTCTTAAATAAAATTTAAAAAAAAACTTCTTTTATGTCCCGAAAATTCTACGAAAAAATTTCAATTGAATTTCAATGAATTTATTTGATCTATTGTTAATAAATGAATTGTATAACGTTTTATGAAAAAAAGTTCTCAAGATTCTTTTTTTATGTGATCAACTGTTACAATTACTTATATGATTCTTTTTAGGTGCGGGATTATGTAAATACGTTGCACCTATAGTCGTCGTTCGGTCTGTTCATCTCTCCGTCTGTCTGTCCGCATATAACAACGCAAAAACTGCCAAACCGGATCGTCTGAAATCTAAAATATATAATTATTGCATAATTTTGTTTAGTCATTTCAAATTTTATGACAATTGGACGTATAATTTAATTACAGGGACAATAAAAAATTTCAGTTACATGACGGTCAATGAGAAAAAATAGTTTCAACTACATTTTAATGATGTTACACTCTTTCTAACATAATAAAATTGATATGCATCAATGAAGTATATATTAAAATACACATTCTGTACAATCTGTGATTCAAAGAATATTTTTTTATTCATTTACAGGGCCACACAAAAGTATTACATTCCATAATGTTATAGGGGAGATATTGCTTGGGGTGCGTTTTAATTGTATTAAACTATTTAATATTTTATGAAATTGATATACGTTGCTGAGTTTTATTACAAATTACTTCCTGTACAATTGAAAGCATATAGTATTTACAGTAACACTCAAAAGATTTTGAAATACTGTACTGTATCCGAAAAACTGTACACTATTACACCAAGATTTGAATATTTTTTAAACTTCGTTATAGTACGAACGCATCACATTTTCTACGCTTGACGTGCAATTTTCGATTTGTTATTTTCTGTGCAGATCGAATGAATAGCTAAAATAATGGGCAATTCTATCGTCCTAACAAATAAGTAGATACTTTAATGTAAACTACAGACATTAGTCCCGCTACTACTTGTGCTTACGTCTTTTGCTGCTGAATATTAATACCATAACCCACAATTGACACCGAAACATGTTTAAAAATGTAATACTTCCCACTACTATACTACGAACTGGAAAGAATAAAACCCAATCTACTTACTCTCATCCAATCCAGACAAACAAAGTTTTATTACTCAAGGAAGAGACAACATTTCCGTTTTCCCCTCCAAGCTCCGATGTTTAGATGTTAGAAGCTAGGAAGCTCTACTTGTCGTCAACCAATCAGAATCCGCTAACGGTTCAGCTTCGCTAAATCTTCATCAAGAACGTAGGATAAAGAGAAAAATAAAGAAAAAAAATGTTCCGTTGTAACCTTACTCTGGCTTTAGACATGAGATTAAAATTCTTGTTTTTATAGCTATACTATTGATTTTGTAATTTAATTCATTAACTAAAATGTTCGTTTTATTTTCTCCTCTGATAAGGTTGGAAAAAAAAAAGTAAAACTTACCTGCACGAATAGCTAAAAGTAACTAAAAAATATCAGAAAGGGGGCAATTTTTTGTAAGGAGATCCTCTTTAACCTCTCGTGAATTTGAACTTTTATTATATATATATAATATTTTCTATTTGTGTCCATACATTTTGAAGAATCTTAACCTTTTATGCACTGACTGTACTTTTAAGTACCAATGAAGAAAATTTAATATAAAATTTATTCATTTAACTTATTATGAAAGTTTAATGTTCTTATCACACAATAAACTCTTCTCGATCAAATTTAGATAGCGTACAGAAACAGTCAAAGCTAGATATTTTCTAAAAGTGGTGATATTCTTAATCATTTTCATAGGTATAGCTTTTCTTTTTAAGAAAAAAATTACATGGAAAATCTTAAACTACAAACGTCTCAGGAAAAGGATCATAATACATTTAAATACATTGTTTTTTTTTAAGATTTAGGATAGTTCCATAAGAATATTTTTGGTTAATTAATCTGATTATTTATGGTAAATATTTTACAAAAAAAGTTATAACTACTTTTATATTTAATCAGTTTTAATTAAAAACATGTCTAAATTTCACATCTACATTATAAAGGCCAAACGTATCTGTGTGTAACGCATACGTCATTTTGCGAATGGCAACACTTTCTTCTGCAATTTCGGTTTTGCAATTTTCGCTACTGCAAATTTTACATTTTTAAACATCGCACGTTTTAAATTTTTACACCGTCGTATAGAGAAAAAAATGCCCTTTTAAATGCAATTTGTTTGAAAGCTCCATCTCCATTTATTTTTGAGATATTAAATTTTTTATAATTTTTAATACCCATTATATAATTGTGGCAATAGAGTCTTATTTTCTCTTCAAATTAAAAATAATAATAATAATAAAATGCGTATACTATTTTAAAAATATCGTCTGTTATAAAATCCAATGAATTTCGGTTTAATTTTGTTCAATAATTTGGATAATTTTGTTTTATAGTATTTCGTTAATTTTAGTTTAAAACAATATTTGTTTGAGAGTTAGATTGAACAATATATGATGTATTTTTTACTGTAACTAATTTTGTAGATGTATTATAAATCTATGAAACAGTTCGTTCATAAAGATTTTCTTTCGTCGAATTTCGGCGGGTTCCACCTCGTTATTATAATTTGAAAATTCCACTATATGTTCAGATATTAAAGAACATAATTATTGAGGTGAAACAATTTCTTGTTAAATAATTCGATAGATAAAAGGTTAAACGGAGAACAGAGATAGGGGACCCCCAGCTGCTGAAAGGGACTGCTCTCAAAGTTGGTATACGGAAATAGAACATTTAACCCAAAAATTTTCTTTAGACCGAACTCGAAATAATCAAACCCGAACCCAAAGTGAAGGAAAATAAATCTATATTCTAATACAATTAAGGAAAAATAGTGGCCAATTATATCTCCAATATAAATTTTGTCTCATTCAATACACCTTATTCAAATTCATTTTGTTCAATAAATTAACACATAGACACACAATAATATTAAAATACATACGTATATATATATACTTTTTATATTTGAAAATGTTTTTCATTGAATAAATAATTCAAATTTTACTTATACACTTTTGAACAAATTTATAAACTCAGAAAATTTTTAATTTGTTTAAATCGTAATATAAATAAACTTAGCTTTATATTAATAAAATAAAGATGAATATTTATAATAAGACATCTAAATTTAATATAACTCATAAATAAAACGAAGCAAATAATTTAAATAAGAAAAAATATTACTTAAAAAAATAACATTATGTGAGACCTGGACAAAATTATAAACTCAAAGCTGTGAATTTCTATATTCTGGCATATTTGATAAAAATAAATGCATTTTGTGATAAGAAACTAATAAATGGATTTATTATGGATCAATACATTTCAATACATCAATACATATTTTAATTTTTATCATAAACTAACATTTTGTTAAACCTGGACAAAATTATAAACTCAAAGTTATGAATTTCTACACTCTGGTATTTTTGATTTAAATAAACGCATTTTGTGATAATAAACTAATAAATGAAATTATTAGGGATGGATATATTTTAATATGTCAATGCATTTTTATAATTTTTTAAAAAATTAACAAGAGTAATATAAATGTAGTACGCATGTAAAATAAAAACATAAAATTATAGAGTATAAGAAGCGAACATATTTTTGAATCCTGGTGCAAAGAATTGATGCATACATTCAAAATGTATTGAAGCGCCATTTTTCCGAATGATTTCGAATATGCGACTCGACATAGATTGAACAAGTGTTTCTAACGGCTCCCTAGACAACTGGTCCCAGGCTCAAAGTATAGCTATCTTTAATTCATTTGTGTTTTGATATTGGCGTCCATCGAGATAGACCATTCGGACCATTGCATACAATAATTTTCAATGGGGTTTAGATCAGGGCTGCCGGCTGGCCAATTCAAGAGTTTTACATGCCTGTGCTGCAGCCACTCTTTTGTACTTTTAGCAGAATGTATTGCTGTATTACTTTGCTGAAATACCCAGTTTACTCCAGCAATCAACGCTCCATATGCAAAAGATTATTTTCCAGCATTCACTGGAAGTATTCGCTTTTTTCCATTAAGAAAAGCCAGACCAGTTTTACCATTCTGCGAAAAACCAGCCAACGCCATCACGGATCTTCCACCAAAGTTTCGGCTAAAGATATGTCGTTCTTCATGTTTGATATCGTGTCAGCAGTATCTTATGACATCTGGGCCGCCTAAATTAAACTTCTTTTTATCTGACCTGATGATTTTGCTCCCCTCTGTTGTCCATGACATGTGCAAAGCAAAGTCTGGCTTTCATGTGATGGGGCTCAAGTTTTGGCATAGCTTTCATTTTCTTCCATTACATATTCGGTGCTCGTTGAAGAATTCTTCTATCAATTTGAGAGCTTACATTTAGCTTCAAAGTATTTACAATTCGGCTATAAGAAGCTCCAGTACTAGATACTGTTCGTAAGATAGATCTTCGATTTCTTTCTGTTATCTTTGGACGTCGACGACTCCGTTTTTTTCTTTCCATACACTGACGGATTCTTTAAAGCGTTTTTTACTAATCCTTGTGAACATTTAATAAGCAAAGCAATTTGACGTTGCTTTTTTCCAGAATCTCTGAATGCCAAAATTTTACTAACTTGTACCTCTGTGAGACCCTTTTCTTCTAGACATTAGAAAAGTTGTTGATTTCCAGTGTTCTAAGAATAACAAGTAATACACACGATAAACAAGATGCATTAAAAGAAAACAAAATTATTCTATAGGTAATTCAAAGTCTGATGATTTTTAATAAAATCACATAGAGAATTGAAAATATGAATAAATATTGTTTGCATTAATAACAATGTAAAAAATAATTTCGCTGAATTAGTTCTTTATCACAAAACACATTTATTATTTAGATAAAAAATACTAGAGTATAGAAATTCATAACTTTGAGTTTATAATTTGGTCCAGGTCTCACATAATGTTATTTTATGAGAAAAATTAAAACATGCATTGATGTATTGATTTGTATTGATCCATAATGACTCCATTTATATGTTTTTTTATTATTAAATGTGTTTATTTATATCAAATGTGCCAGAATGTAGAAATTCATAACTTTGAGTTTATATTTTTGTCCAGGTTTCACATAATGTTATTCTTTTTAAGTAATGTATTTTCTTATTTAAATTACTCGTTCCGTTTTATTTATGAGTTATATTAAATTTAGATGTCTTATTATAAATATTCATCATTATTTTATTAAAATAAAGCTAAGCTTATTTATATTTTGATGTAAACAATTTAAAATTTTTCTGATTTTATAATTTTGTCCAGGAGTGTATATCTACTGAGAGTATATGAATAAGGCATCTTCCAATAGATATATCATGCATTTAAATAATTTATAATCATAACAGTTTATTTTTTGCTTCATCATTTTAGGGGTAACTGTAGTGGCTGGTATGTTTTTTTCCTATCCATTTTAATAATGTTATTATGATTTATTTTTAATGTTTTTCTCCTTTTTTTTTTTTTTTTTTTTTTTTTTTTTTTTTTTTTTTTTATGCGTGTTGGTAGCCGAAAATTCGCACCATTTTGCTTTCTCATGAATACGAAGATAAAACCACACACTTTATTTGTATGAAGTTTCTTACAAATACCTTTAGTTCTTCTACATTTAGTTCTACAAATTTCAGTTATATTCATTTTAATTTATTTTTTTCATGTTTAAATGTGGTACATTTGTGTTAAAGTTAATGGGTTTTAATTTTTATAAATAATGGTTTTACACACACACGCACACATATAGATATACATATACATAAAACCATCAATTGTAAAACAATATATATAAATAAAACATGAAAAAAAAAGGAATATTCGAAATATGCAAAATCTTAGAGATTCATCAGACCACATATGTCTGCTGTATAAACCATTAAATTTAATACAAAATTACCACATTGAAACACGAAGAAAATAAATCAAAATTAATACAGTCGAAATTTGTAGAACCAAATTAGAATCATCAGGAAAACTAATATTTTGGAATTACAAATAAAGTGCGTGGTTTCATCTTCGTGCTAGTCAAGAAAAAGCAAAATACATACGAATTTGGGGCTACCAACACACATAAAACCAAAATAAAATGGAGAAAAACATTAAAAATAAATCATAATAATATTATTAAAATGGATATATACATATAAAAAACATACCAGCTACTACAGTTACCCCTAAAATGATGTAGCAAAAAATAGACTGTTATGATTATAAAGGTAATTAAATAAATAATATATGTATTGGAAAATGTCCTATACTCTTAGTAGATGTATAAGTAAAATTTAAATTATTTATTCAAACACTTTTTTAAGTAATAAGTAATTGATTTATTAAATATTAAAAATTTGTAAAATTTAACATGAATCATTACAATGATTCCTGTAATTAATAGTATCATATTATAAAATTTCAATGATTAAATCATTCTTATATCGTAATAACTTAATAAGTAAATAATATTATGATAATTATTTGTTAATCAACATCATAATGTTTAGATATTTAAAATGTGAAAAGAAGGGGGGGATAGTAAAAATAAAAATTTAAATTAATTTCATTTAATGAAACAATACTAACCGAATCTCAATATCGTAATAAGACGTAAAAGAAGGATTAAAATAGATAATTAATGTACTTTATACACTTAGAAATGCCATATTTAGATATTGTCCAAAGTGTTGTAAGTTAGATTCAAGTTAATCTTTAACATTATTTACCGTATTTGCTTGTGTATACCGCGCATGCGTGTATAACGCGCACTTCTTACTTTACAAGAAAAAAATTAAGATTTCTTTAAAATCTCGTACATAACGCGCACCATAAATTTAATATGCAAGTAAGTGAATGGCCAAAGGAATTTAAGTAAAGAATGTCGAAACAAACATTGCATTTGGCCAGAAAGCATGGCGAAATGACATTTTTAGACTTTGGGAAGGGAGTAAATGACGGGGGTAGGAATGAGTGAGGCAATGAGAATTATTAGTAAGCGTTAAATAATTTTACTAGCGATTTTGCATAAAAAAAATTAGAAGAATGAAATAAAGATGCAGCAATACTTCTGTAAAGTAAAATTTTCCGAGTGTTAAAGTTTTCCTTGAATCTATTTCTTGATTCATATGTATATCATGTGATTACTTAAATTAATAAAAAATTATTCCATGTATAACGCGCACCTACGAGTTTTGTCTTAATTTCTTCAAAAAAAAAGTGCGCGTTATACACAAGTAAATACGGTATTAAATTATGTTAATAGATTTAATTAATATAACTAAACAATTATTTATTCATATGTGTCAATTCAACATCCTGTATAAAATGTATTATTGAAATTTAGCAAATGCCTTTCCCCTCAATTTTTTTTTATTTTTTATTAAATATGTATTTTATATTTACCTTTTCATTTTTAATGAAATATTCATTTTGAACTAATTTCTTATTATTGGTATCGTATATATTTTTCAAAGTATAACAAGAATAGCTAAATGTTTTAGCAATCTTATATATGTATACGTGTGTCATTTGAAAAATATACAAGACTTTCTTTTTAGCGACCGGTTAATTTAAACCGATTCGAAATAGTCATTACTAACTCGACACTGACCCAAATCAGAAAAATTTTAAGTCAATACGACTCGCAACGAAAGAAAAAAAAGAAAAAGGCGGGGGGAATTTCATATTATTATTATTATTATTATTATTATTATTATTATTATTATTATTATTATTATTATTATTATTATTATTATTTTAGTAACGAAAACAGCAGATTATTTTTTTTATGTATAAATATTTTTAAAGATTTGATTTTTGTGAACTTGAGAGAGAGAAGTGAAGTGGGAACAAAAGATTTAGTAATTTAAATGATGGATTATATATTTATCGCCGCTACAAAATAACAAGCAGAATAGAAACAAATTTAACAAGAATGAAAAATCAGACGTCAAGATTAAATCATGAAACACTTTCAAACATTTACAGAATATCTTAACAAAACATTGCCGTTTAATAAGATAGATACCCAAATTCAAAACATTACTTATTTGAAAACCAGACCTCAGCAATTATTGAGCAGAGTCGGAAATATAGCCCTATTCCTTTGCGCAGCCCAGTATATGATCTACAAATATTCTACATACTATGCTAAAATTTAGTTTAAGTAAGCAAATGAAACACGCATTTTAAAATTCACCTTCAGCAATTTCCATCATTAATTTCTACTTTCTACTAATGTTCTAACATTAACCCTTTGCGGGGCGGTGGTTTCATAGATATACCACTTAATTTTAATTCCCAAACGCCACATTCGCACCGGAATTTTGTTAAAGAAAATTACGGTTTATTGAATGCGTGAAATATAGCGTTTTCTTATTTACAAATAAAGTTGTTTTCAAATTCCGGTGTCAGTCATTAATTTCAATACTTAAGTAATGAATTTTCCCTGCGCCGCAAAGGGTTAATTGCATTCATTTGTACAGCTCTATATTACCTGTCCATTTTTACACACCCACATACTAAACAAATTAATTTCAAGTAAAAAAGAGCTTAAAAATTTAGAGAAATAACGCTTCCCGGAATTACTATTACTAGGCCTCATCACATAACTCTGTTTATGATTTAATTTATATTTTATCAACATCTCTCAGTATACTGAATAGAGTTGACTTTGAAAATCCATCACTCCTATTAAAAAACATCTTTAAGCAATTCACGTTCATCATCAATAATGCTTACAAAATTTCTTGTGTGGCCTTATATATGATCTATAGCGTTTATATACACCGCTTAATATGCAAAAATTTAATTAAACTTCATTATGCATGAACCATAACTAAAAATGCACTTCCAACAAACATCCCTAATTTACAATATTTTGGATGCAGTACTATATCCGAAGTTTTTGTGAATATTTTATTTTTGGGACTTTCACAAAAGTTACTCCATACATTTAGATAACACATTATGCACATTAAATTTTGATTGCATTCGCACATGCACAGTGAAACATTATTTAGTCAACTTGGTCATTTTTCAAACAGTTTTTATTATTTTTTAATTCTGATTACAGGGTATTGTCATGCATTTTTATACTGTAGGTGCGGGGACTTCGGTCCCAGGTACTGCCATTGTTCCCCGTTTCAAGTTCCAAGTTTCAACAAGGTACTGTGTACAATGTTGTTTGTCATATTTTCCGAAAAGAACATTTTTTATATTAAGAATTCTTCAAATAATTTTAAAAAAATGGCAAAATTTGGACTGTTTTTATAAAAATTTTAGTTTTTGTACGAGTATACATATGCTATCCACATAAAAATGAACATAGTTTATTACAATAAACCACTTAATCATAATCTACGATTTGAACGCTTATGCTACATTAGTTTTGACAGGGTTATCCAAAAGATAATTTTTATTTTTCAATTTGTTGACGGTTTCCTATGAAGTTTCGGGGGGAAAAATTGTCACGGAAATGTATGACTTGTACTATTATGTTTCACAATTTGAGTTTCAGGAAAATTCCGCATGTATTTTTCTAGATGTTTAACAAAACGTCTAATATTCTTAGGAGCCCTGTCCCCTTTGGCTTTATAGTGTAAAGTCATAAGATAATGGCGATTTAAGAAAAATGTAGTTTTTTGCAGAAATTTAATTTTGCCGAGCCGGGCTGACTCTGGTAGGATTCCATTGATTGTTGCACGGGTAAGACCGGGCCGATCAAGTTTTCGCACTGACCGGTCTTCTGTTAAATAATTATCTATTGCAACACATTAAAAAAATATATTAATTATATTAATAAAAAAAATAATAAGCAATATTTTTATAATATATATGTAGTACTAAATGCTTTCATTACTTTTAGTTAATGTTATAAATCAGGCCGGTGCTGAAAATTTCGGAACGTGCACGCAATGGAAAATTCTGACTCGGAGCATGGAACTGGAATTTTGCTTTCCAGCCCGTCAACGAAGTCTCTCCGCTGATTGGTTACGTGTGAGCCGAATTTCTTAGCAGCTAACATCTAGCGAAAGATCGGAATCGGAGTGCTCTAAGCGTGGAAGACAAATTGCAAAAGACACCTGAAGCAGTGGCGGAGGTGGAGGGGAAGTGGGAAACAATGTTTCGGAAACTTTCGACTGGTCCGATTACAAGAGAGATGCAAGAGGTGTTTTAAGGAGCGCCACCTGTCGCCAAAGGTCAGCGAGCGTCCACAATGGATATAAAAAGGCAAAATCTGAATAATCCGTTTCTTTATCGAACATCTACTTTGGATTTACTATCATTCTCTCTAAAACACAGGTAGGTTCACTTTATCTTTTTATCAATATTTACAATTGTTAATAAGTTTTAATCAATTGCAAATTGCTTAGAATTACTTATATATTTAAATGTTACTTTGTCATTATTATTTATTATTATTATTGTTCCTGACAGAAAGTAGGATTTAAATGAATTTTTTAATATGTATATATACATTTTTTTTTTTTTTTTTTTTTTTGTATAAACTTTTACTCTAGAAAATAAAATTCATTATTTAAAAAATTGCAGCATAAAAGGTGAAATTTAAATTTTAAACAAAATCTTGTATACAAAGAAAAAGTTACTTGCCTTAACCATATATAAAGATAATTTATTAAAAATGATAATTTAATGAAATTTATTTCAGAAAAAAAATTCGTTCAAAACACTTTTTTGTGTTCATTTAACTAAGAAGGGAAACATAGCATTTAAAAATTCTTTTTTATGGCATATATATATATATATATATATATATATATATATATATATATATATATATATATATATTAAAAAGCAATTTTTTGGCAGAGATGCGCACTTAAAAAATTAAAAAATATATATATTTCTTTAATCTTAATTAACATATGTTTTCTTTGATAGACAAATAATTAAAAAGTTTAGTGGAATAAAATATATTGTATCAAAAATTTTAATTTTGAGAAAATTGAAGTGAAAGTTTTTCGTTATAAATTTCAATTTTTAATATGTTTACAGGCAATGCTGAACTCTCTTAGAAAAACTTATTAACATGTCATTTTCAAACATTAAAAATAGTTACTATTATTTTAGGTATTAAACATCAAAATATTAAATAATAATAACATCCTCTGAGATCTTTGAGGAAAATTAGAATTTCTGCATTTTAATTGCAATGCATGATACAGTATCTTCTAAACCTTCAATCATAAAATAAAATAGTTTCTGATAACATGTAAAATAATATGTTCATCCTCCAACCTCTTTAATTATGACTTAAAGACAAATAACTTATTTATTTGTCATTATTGAACACTTATTGAAAATTAATGAATATTTACTGATTGAACATTTGTAATTTTATCAACGATAATTACTTAAAATGCAATTTATAATTATTCCGTGATGCTAAAATATTAAATACAAACATCAAAATTTCGGTATTATCTTTCTTTGTATTATTTTTTTTCTCTACAAATATAAATAATTTTGTGTTTTTGATATTATTTATGAAAATTCTGGATATAGATAATTTTGTTTTGTGTAAAACATAAAAAAAACATGTGCACGTACTTAATTTTGACAAAAAAAAAAAAAAAAAAAAAAAAAAAAAAATTAAGCATTAAAAAATTTTTAGAAGTTTAAGTTACCTATATTTATTTATTTATCTATCATGGATATAAAATAATTTTCTAAAACAATTTTTTTTCTTTTGTCTAAATTTATGTCTTATACCAATTTAATATTTTAAACTGCATTTGCTAATATGCTTAATATTTCTCAATCATAAAATTTATGTAATTTTCTTCCCGAAAAATTCTTAAATTTAGCGTCTTGAATGTATCTTTAATTTGATAAATTACATAATATAATAAGTCAAAATTAAACTATGTACTCTTTTCCAGATTATCATAGTTAATAAAATGTTTATCAGTTTTGTACAAAGTTTGCAACTATTTCGAATCTACATTATATCAATTTACCTTTTAAAATTTTTATATGAAACTTTTTAAGAAAAGATATAAATCGATTGCATTCTAGATTTTTTTTTAAAAAGATATTACCCTAATTTTAATATAATTAACATAAAATGCAATTAATACAAATGCTGCTAAGTTATGCATTATTGTATCTAATAAATACTCTCGTAAAAGTTAAATTTCATAAAATAATTTATTAGAAAAAAGCAAAATTGCTATCAAAGGTATTTTAAAATGTAGATGTGACTAATTATATATATATTTTAATACAATAAATTGTACAAATAAAAGTATAAAAGTATTTTCTTTAAGTACGATTTTGTATTAAAAATGCAATATTGATTTGCTACTGCGTATTACAAAATAAAATTTTAATCTAGAATACAACTTTTTCCACCTAATTATACGTCAAATTGTTATAACTACCGTGAATCTAAATAAATTTGTATTTAAAGTTTTTTTTTTTTTTAAGTACAACATTGTTTTTAGTTAGTAAACAATTTTGAAATTTTCAAAATTATAACCATCTAAAAAATATACATTTTTTAAACAATAAAATTAAAATTGTAGGTTAGGTTTATACAGAATAACATGAAACATATGTTTTGAACATTTTACAAAAAAATATTGAGAAACATAAAAATAACCCGAAAACGTAATTTTAGGAAAAATAATTTCAAAGTTTCGGAGTGCCGTTAAGCTCTGAGTGGATATATTTCTAAAAGCTGTCACTTCTGTTATAATGGGAATTTCAAAGAAACAATTATTGTATCTCAAAATGTTCAGGAAAAGTGGAATTTTGACGCATTAAGAAATTAAAATTTCAAAAATTTTGAAGATTTAATCCCCTGATCCTGAGAAAAAAGGGCACAATTTTAATGGTGTTTTCTCTGTAATTTTTTTTTTTTTTTTAACTGCTAAAAAATATGTTTTTCCCAACGTGATATACAATTTTTATTACGTACCGGCATCGATAAGTAATCAGACGATTAATCAAAATTTAATTTTTTCAAACTGAATTTCATCTTTAGAATTGTATTAATTTAAATAATCCTAATATTGCAGTGAAACTTGCAGTTTAGTGAACGGATATATCAGTTCGTGGCGTAAGAGTTCAGAGTCCCCTTCAATATAAATTGCAATAATCTTATTTATTATTATTGTTTTAATTATTAATTACATGGCATAAATTCACACTTGAAAATAACGTATGCATCCAACGAAACGAGTAAAAAAAATGAAGAAAAACAAATTCAAACACTCGTTCTCCCTTTAAACACAGTATCACTTACTTTTTAATCCGTGAAAAAAAAGGAAAAGTGATTATGCACGATTTACGCTAATGTACTCACTAGTAATCTTTCGTAAGGCTTTCTGCTCTTTCATCCAACCTTGTCACAATTCTGCTTCGTTAATTTTCCGCAATACCCTACACAATTACAGTAATCTCGAAAGGTAGTGAAAGTTTTCTTTTTTTTCTTCTTCAAATTGCCAGAACAAGATCACAGCGGCATCGTACGGATTTTGAACATTTTTCAAAGCCAAACATCGGGATATTTCCCCTTCGGTAATATATTCGTCAAGGACCCTGCTCTTTCAAGGTTCTAACTTCTAGTTCGAAATTGTTTTATCACTTTTTTTTTTTTTTTTTTTTCATGTTAATCACGCGGATGTCTGCTATAATATGCTCTTTGTATTAATTTGTTTGAAATTTAGTAATTTATGCTGTTCGATATGAATTTGTATATTTCATACCATATACAATTTTTGTAATCTTGAAAATTACGAGATAGCGGGCGTTGTTTGTTTTCATTAATTTTAAATTGTCAGAACAATATCATAACGGCATCGTATGGATGTTAAGCATTTTTCAAAGTCAAAAGCTGAAAATCTTACCCCACAATTACTTTTATTTTGCAAGATTTTCATATGAAAAATGAAAATGAAATAAATAATTTCTCCAATTAAAAAAGCGTCATAATGAAAATATAATGGACGTCACAGGTTAATATTTAACGTCGTATGAGTTTATACAAATTTATGCGTTTTTATTAGTTTATGAATTTTTATGAATACATTTTTATGAGTTTTCATTTGACTGATGTGTCAACTGCTATATTTTGTTGTTTAATTTTGAAATTGATTTTTCAAAACAACAGCTTTTTCCGGGCAACACCGGGTACGTTAGCCAGTGACAATGTAAATGAAAACCCCACAGAAAAATCTTTTGAAAAAGTAAATATGTAAATTTATGAGATTAAATTGTGAAAAATTAAATTCAGGTATTGTTAATTTATTCATATCGAATAAAATTTTGTCAAATGTAATATCAGTATCTTTATTTAGAGTTAACTTTTAGATTTACGTAAATCTAAAAATTTCAAAAATGGAATTTTTCCCATCTATACATTTATTATTACTTCTTATATGTTAATATTATAAATATTGTTGAACTGGTTGTACATTATTTACATTATGGGCAAAATTGGACCAAGGGGATAGAAATAGGGAGGATTTTTGTGAAAACCGAAAAAACACCATAACTTCTTAGTTAAAATAGATATCGAATCAGTTTTAAGCTTATATTATTTCTAAAAAAGGGGCAAAAAGTTTATGCTTGACGGATATTTTATAAAGTTAAAAATGGGCTCAAAAGATGAAAAAACAGGGTTTTGGGGAGAAAAAAATTCATAATGGTTGTATCTATATTTCTTTGATTAGTGTATACAGAATATTACGCGTACTGCAATATTTGGATACAGTTCCTCATCTTTTTGCTTCATTTTGGGAATAACGGATTTCGATTTTATTCTATCGACGATAATTTTCAGAATTTTCAAGTTTTTGAGACTTTCATGAAAGTTGCTCTATACATTTAGCTAGCACATTATGCAAATTGTACTTTGATTGCGTTCACGCAAGCGCACGGAAACCTTATTTAGTAAACATTTTAATTTTTCATACAGTTATTAATATTTTTTAATTTTGATTGCAGGATGTTATGTACAATGTTGTTTCTCGTATTTTCTGAAAAGAACATTGTTTTTTGTTAAGAACTCTGCAAATTATAATAAAAAATTTGGTGAAATTGGACTGTTTTTATAAAAACTTTAATTTCTCTACGAGTGCACATGCTATTTTCATAAAAATGAATACAGTTTATTACAATAAGCCACTTAATCATAATTTGCAGTTTTAATGCTTTTGCTATATTAGTTTTGATAGGATTATTGAAAAGATCTTCGTTCTTTTCCAATTTGTTGACGGTCTTATATTTGATTTCGGGAAAAAATCTTCGCAATTATATATGACCTGTACTATTTTGTTTATACATCTGGACTTTCAGAGTCATTCCTCTTGTATATTTTTAGATATTTAACAAAACGACTAAAATCACAAATGTCAAGATTTTTTTTTTTTTTTTTTTTTTTTTTTTTTTTTTTTTTTTGCTGGTACTGTGCTTAATTAATTATATATTTTATTTTTTCCAATCAGCCATTGAACTTTCACTCAAAATATTTTATTTTCATATTTTGTTATGAAATAAACTAATGGAAAAAATATATGTCACATATAGGGGCTGATGGGCGAAAAATGACCCTTATCAACCCACCTTGTTTGTGACTGCGTCACTTTAGATTAATGGTTATTGAATTGGCGTTTTAAAGTGACTTGTAATTTTAGATCTACATTTTTAAACTTAAATTACTAAACATTTTTTTTCTTTTTTTTTTTTTTGTCATTTACACTCTAAAAGTGGAAGGAGTGCAAAACTCACTTTTTGGAAGAGTGAGAAGCATTTTCACTCTTTTTAAAGTGACTTTTGTAAAAATACACTCCTAAAAGAATGGAATTTTCCACTCTATAGAAAGGAGGGGATTTTCCCATAATCGAGAGTGACAAAGTCACTCCACTGATAAGAGTGACTGTCTCACTCCGTTATCGAGAGAGAGTAAGAGTCATTCCAATGATGACAGTGAAGCTAAATTTTTTGTCAGAACTTCTCACATTGGACAATTTTTTAACATAAAAACAATACAAAACTTTATAATTAAGAAATATTTCAAAATAAATGTATAACAATATTACATAAAACAAATAACTGAGACTGATTTTTCCCCCTTTTCTAGGGGAAAGCACCCTCCAAATTTCTCTTTAAGGTAAATTGTGTAATACGTGAATCTTAAAATGAAAACAGAATTCAAATATCTTTTATATAGGGTCAGGCTGGCAGCTTTGACAAACACTTCTTATTTCCTTTATGTCTCAGCATTTAATTACTTTATAGTCATTTGAAAAAAGAAATTTTATTTATTTTTTGTTTAATAATCAGACATAAAGAAAATTTAACTACATTTTTTACTTTGAGCGATGGGCCGTTCTGCACCTCCCCTCCTGCCACACCCAACTGCTCTGACCCTTGGACAATTATGCTTTTTGTATGCGAAATCAGTGTTGAATTCAGGGGGTGGCCCGGGGGGGTGATATCCCCCCCGGTCAAAAAATGCCAGATTGGAAATCGTCAAAAAATGCGTTTCCCCTCCCCGGCACTCTGAAATGTCCCCCTCCACAGAAAATTTGAGATTTTGTTTCTTCAATGGTCAAAAATTGCAATTCCCCTCCCGGAGAAAAATTTCTGAATTCAATACTGTACGCAAATACCGAAATTTTCTATAAAAACAAAGCATTTGGAACAATTATGCATGTGTAAAACAGTTAAAAAGATTTCAGTTTTTATTAGTATCAGTAGTCGTAAGAAAGAAATATCACATTAGAAAAAAAGCCAAAATATGACGATTGAAATTTCTGCTATCGGAACATCTGACGCGTAATTTAAACTGAGTCATTCCGTTGCAGAAGAAACAAATAATAATAATAATAATAATAATAAAGAGTAGAATTGGCTGCGCATGCGTAACGGATTTGTGTTATCGTACTGTTGCTGATGCATGTGTGTGTATATCCATTTTAAATATACGCTGATTTCGCTTTTTAAAAAGAATTAGCTGTATTTCTTCGTCTTAGGAGCAATTCGAATGCTGCTGTTATCAAACTCTTTTTAGGCTAACAGATTTATTTTTTAAATGTTGTCTGAATTTCTCTCAAGCTTTGAAGTTTTATTCTCGTTTGCTAGCTATGTTTAAAGAAAAAAGGACAAACGAATTGAGATTTTATGATTCATATTTTTTTATATTCGTCCTGAATTTTCACTGATTAATTGCATCAATATTAAGATAAAAATTTATTATATTTTGTGTTATAAACACAAACCTTATATATTTAGCATTCGATAGTTATCGACTTAGTACCACTTCATTTACGGCATCTCAGTGTGTACAGTTACCATCTCCATGATATTGTGTGTTTAAAATGTTGTGCAGGTTTTTAAGCTAAATAAAATATTATTGCATATTTTTCAATTATAAATTCTTATGCCGGATTACTTTATTAACAGGTAACACTTTACTGTTTTTTCTTTTCCTATTTTGGAAGTGCGTAACCTTTTTATAATCTTTTAATTTCTTTATTAAAAACAAATATATATATATATATATATATATATATATATATATATATATATATATATATATATATATATATATATATATATATATATATATATACATACATATATATATATATATATATATATATAAACATATATATATAACATATAAATAACATAAAATAAAGTAAAATAAAATAAATAATTTAAAATCTTTCAATTGTGACTTTTGTGTGTTTAGATTTATTTATTTTTTTAAATTATGTGTTGAGTGATATTTTTTTCATAATTGAAAATTATTTGAATTATCTGTTAAAATTTGAATGTATCTTTTGCTGATAAAAAATTAAAGTTTTTAAAATTTATTTTTATTTTTTTAGCTAAATAATGTGGATTTTATTTAACTCCACCATAACTCTTTTTAGTCCTCATAAGAATTATTATTCATTAATCGGAATAAAAAGTAGTATTTTTATCGATCCATGAAGTGTTTTATCAGTCAAACTCTGTATAATGTGAAATAATTTTTTTTTTCTCATTAGTATAAAAAATACCAGAATTCTTGGCTCAAATAAATCTGTTTTCAATTTAAAAAAATCAAAAAAATCTTTAATAAAATGCAACATATTTCTATTTAGTACCTATTTAACATTATTTATTGAGTAAAATTTAGGGTTTGAAACGGACTTATTATATTGTAAAGGCTGCATTTTATACACCGGAAATTGCGAATATAAATTGTACGTATGATATGGCATTTCTTATTTATAGAAGTGATTCAATTTTGAAGATTGAAAACCACCTTATGTTTAAAACTTTATTTTATTTATTTATTTTTATTTTTATTTTTTCTGAAAAAAAAAATGCAATTTACAAAAAACATTAAATAGTATATGGAATATGACAGTGCATTTTAGTACTAGGATTTCCCTCAGAGGGATTAGTCTGAGCGATATTGCTGAGAACATATATTTAATAATAATTTGCAAAAAGTATAAAAAAAGAAAGAACGAAAAAATACCACATTAAAAAAATGTAATTTTAGAAATTACAACAACTATTTGGAAAATAATATTTTCAAAGGCTATAACTTTAGGCTTATAAATGATTTCTATATTTAAAAAAAACGATAATAACATTTTTAAAATTATCAAAACGTAGTTTACGTAATAATAGAGTTATATTAATATGCCTGGACAGTTAGCTATACGTTAATATTCCTGAGCCAATCATAAACAAATATTAAACGAAATTTCATTTTAACAATTTTCGGTACTGTAAATTTTTAAATTTCTAAACATTGCATACCGTCGTATAAAGAAAAAAAAAATACCTTTAAATGCAACTTGTTTGAAACCTGTACCACAGTTTGTTATTGAGTTATTAATTTTTTGTTAGTTTTAATATATATGTATATATATTGTCATCGTGGCAAAAACATTCAGATATACTTCAGATTTCCCAGTTCTCTACCAAATATTTTCCAAATAAAAAGTCTATATTCCAAAAAGTTAATAAAAAATTATATGTTATTTTGGTACTTCTAGATTATCCCGTCGACCAAAAAATTATCGCCAAACTATAAGATTAAATGACAATAATGGATGATCGTGAATGTCACATTCAGTGACATTAAATGCGATTCACGTGTTTAAAATGTCATTAAGCGATTTTTATTTCAACTTTTTATTAATATTTTTATTAATATTCTTCTAATTATTTGGTTTTTTTCGTTATTTATAATAAAAATTATGGCAACATGTATAATTTGGCTATTAGTTTGGCGATTTGTATAATTTGGCGAAATTGGTCGACGGGATAACCTAGAAGTACCGTTATTTTTAATTGATTATATAGTGCCACAAATTTAAATGTCAAAAATGAGAAAAGTAAATGGTAGAAATGCAAAATATTATGTAAAAATTCCTATACACGGTTAAAAAATGGGAAAGCAAACTATGCGAATCAGCCATGCATGGGTATAGAATTGAAAGTAACTAATGCATTAAAAGTAATGCAAATGATAAAACACTAAAATATCTTGAATCGGAATTTGAACTCTTTGAAATGACGTAAAAAATATAAACAGCACAAAAAATTGCATAAATCATGATGGCTGAGTAGAATGAGAGAATTTGTTTACATGGTGTGTAGATAGTTAATACAGAATAGTTGATAATATAATATCTACATCTGTTTTCTATGGATACGATGAGATTCTCGATGGGAATTTATGGAATTCTCTATTTAAAAAATGACATATAAAAATCCCGAAGATGCCAACAAAGAAATGCATTACGTCGTTCGAGTGTATCCCAGATATGCTCAATCGGATTTAAATGGATTGTGCTGCTGGTTACTACATACACTGTTTTTCTTTCTTTTCAAACTTGTTCTCATGAAGTTAAGCAGTATTTCACTGTAGCATACATTAAATAAAAGGAATATGCAATGCCTATAGTAAAAGGTACGAACGAGATCTGAATATCTCGTCTCCATAAGCTTTGAGCTGTAAAAATGTCACCACAAATGACTTATAAATCTGCGCATACTTTTACGCTAGACATGCTCCCTCAAATACGCCAACATGAACTCGAGTTTTACCCCAAAAAGTAATTATTTAAAAAGCTTGCTAATGACAATTGAGAAAATGATAAAATCCCCAGATTAGTAAAGTTGAAAAAATAATGTCCCTTCCCCCTTTTTGTTATTTAATTCTTTTATGGTGCCCTGCAAATGAATAATAAATATTCTTTGCGCGGCATGCTCTACAAAATATATATTCTAGTGCTCCCCATAAATGCATATCAATTTCATTAGGTTTCGAGGAGCTCGTAATATCATTAAAATGTTCTTGTAATTATTTCATCCCATCGGCCATAATGTGACAGAATATTTTTGATTGTCTCTGTATTCGAACTATTTATCTAATTTTACTAAAATTTAAAATAACTCAACAAAATCGAGAAACAAATATATATTTAAAATTTAAAACGATTCGATTCGATAGTTTTCGTGCTCTTTTATGCAGACAGAGATACGGACGGTTCAGACGACGACTATAGGTACTACGTATTTATATAATTACGAATGCACCTAAAAAACAGTTAAATTTCAAAGCACATGTCGAAATTGAAAACACATGACCAGCAATTATTGCTCAAAAACAGTATTGTAACCAATTTCTTTTGAGTGTCCCTGTAAAGGATTAAAAATTATATGAATGTCTTGTTCAAACGTAATCGTAATAAAATTAATCAATTTATATAAGTTTCAATACTTTGCAATAGTGTAGTTTCATAAAAATACTCTGTTATCGATTTTTCTTATAGAACATAATGTAATGGAAAGCGTTTGGGTGTCTCTGTAAATAAACTATTAATCTCACATACTTCATATATAATACCAAACATACCTAGGGGACCCTAAATAAGGTTTACAAATTGCATAAAAAATCCGAGTATATTTACGAATGATAGAGTGTGGACAGACGGACATATAAACCGAATGCATAAACACTTTTCAACTTTGTTGGAAAATAAAAAAAGGAACCGTTTCATTTAATGCAAAAAAATAAAATAAAATAAATAATATAAAATAAAACAAAAAATAAAAAATAAAATTTAACCAAAAATGCCAGAACAGGATTTGGAACTCTTCCACGTAATGGGCATCGAACTATCGTTATTTTGCATGACATGGTAACCCGGCAATTGTTTTTTTCCTATATTAAATTAATCTTTATTTAATCGTTTTTTATTTATTGTTACTTCCTTTTTAATATAATAGAAAATAATTAAAAAATGATTTTCGCCAAATTTGTGCCAAACTAAATACGGTACTACTTAGTTATCCCGTCGACCAATTTCGCCAAATGATACAAATCGCCAAACTCATAGCCAACTTATATATGTTGGCTAAATTTTTAGTTTAAACAACAAATTAAATTAGTAAAACATTCATAAAAAGTTGAAATAAAAATAACTTTATGATGTTTTAAACACGTGTATCTTGTTTAATTTCATTGCATGGGACATTCAAGGTCATCTATTGTTGGAATTTAATCTTATAATTTGGCGATATTTTTTTTTTTTTGGTCGACGGCATAACCAAGTAGTAACCTAAATACGTATACAGAGCTGCCAACTTCTACGCCTATTTAAATCATATAAACATGTTTGAAACCACAAAAACCTTTTAGTAAAATGTATGCCAAATACATTCAATATTATGCTTTTCAATACATATTGTTAATTATTTATTAAAATTTCTGTTTCAAATATGTTTATTTGAATTCAAATAGGCGTAGTAGTTGGCAGCCATGCGTATATGATATTTCTGTCCCGTTTTCATGGTACTTTTCCTTTAATATCTTCACTTCGGCATTTTTATAAATCTTGGTCCTATTTGGGCTTCAGAAAGCCAGATTTCATATCTGATGAACGTTTATACTTATTTTTACACATAAATATGGCGTAGATGTCATATACGTACCAAGTTGGCGCGATTTTTTCTGTCACCAAATTGGTGAAAACTTTGATTTTGAATATTGCTGTAAGTGGTAATATTTTCAATTTATTGTTTTATGTATATTGTATATTTTTTATTATGTTTATTATTTATAACTTTTATTTATTGCTTCAACTATTGTTTCTTTTTTTGGTACTACCTGATTATACTGAAGACCAAAAAAGTATCGCCAAACTATAAGATTAAATGCCAGTAATGGATGATCGTGAATGTCTCATTCAATCGCATTAAACACGATACATTGCTTAAATCTTTCAGGCGCAAGGCATTTCTGCTTCAAAAATGATCAAAAAATTAATTCCCACCGATATTTACGAACAAATTTAATTGAAAATAATCTAAACCGTTTCGTCACGTATACTATGAGATCAAAATTGTACTAAAAAATTACTGGTACCAGTTGGCAATTTAAATATTAAAATTAACCGTTTGCAGACTGCAAATGGCGCCCCTCAAGAGGTTAAAACGTTTTTAATCCAACTTAAACACGTATTTTATTTAAACATGAAAGAATTGTTTCCAATTTGCACGCGCGAAATATAAAAGATGCTAATGGCGATTATAAAACGCAATTATAAAAAATATAGCATCTAAGAATTATGGCCTCTTTATTTTCAATTAACGGAAAAAAAAAAGAATTTTTTTTCAGTTTGTTTTTTAAGTTTTAATATGTTTTGTTGCACTTAAATAAAAATTGTTTGCATATTTTCTTTGCTCCATGTGCTTCAATTTGGAAAACTGTTTGAAACATCCAGCTCGTGAAAATGACGCACATTAAATTTTCGTGACGTATGTAGCCAAATTGTGTGTTTTTATCAGTTTTTTAAATATAATTTTAAAACTATTTTGAGCTTTTTTTTCGCAGTAGTAAGTGCATTCAGTATGTTACCTTCATAGGTACCTTCTGGTACAACCAGAATCAAAATCCGTCAAGTATTTTTTGATATTTCCTTGACGGAAGAATATTTTTTACTTTTAATATCATTACGTACTATGTGTATAAGACTTCGCTTCGCTCAGACAATTACTATTTACTCCATGTGTTCTGGTTCGGCTGTCTATGAAAATATCCAGCCGGTGAAAAATGACGCACACCAAGTTTCTGTGACGTATGCAAATAAATTGTGCTTTTTTATCATTTTTTTAAATATAACTTTTAAACTATTTGGAACTAATTTTTCGTAGATGATGCATTCACCAGATTACCTTCATAGGTACCTACTGGTACAAACAGAATCAAAATCCGACAAGTACTTTTCGAGATTTGCTTGACGAAAGAATTTTTTTGACTTTTAATATCGTTACGTACTCTGAGTATAAGACTTCGCTTCGCTCAGACAATAAGTGGTGGATACAGTGCTCAGCAAAAGTTTAGACACTGGTGGGTTTTTTTTTTTTTGTTTTTTTTTACCTTTTAATGAAAAATACGAACACTTGAGTTTTACAAATGGCTATACTTATTTTTAAATATATGTTAAACAATGTAGGATAAAAATAATGGTTATAACATAAGATAATATTTAATTTAACTGAAAAAAGTAAAATTTGCATTTTGCAAAAGTTTAGACACTTTTTTTTTTTTTTTTTTTTTTTTGCCATTTGTTCATGGAAAAATGCAAACATCTAAGTTATGATATCACATGTCTGAAGTATTTCAGTATGCGTCGATATAACATCAGTTAGTGAAGATGTTGCCAGCTAAAAATATTCAGTTAGATGAGATAATTGAAGTAGGAAAGCTGAAGTGGAAAGGGAAGACTGTTGTAGAAATTTCAACAGCATTGAATCGTCCAAAGTGGTCTGTATAGTCTAAGGGCGACTCCTTCAAAACAAAATATAAATCTGGAAGACCTTGTGTGACCAGAAAATGAGATGACAAAAGGATCCATAAACTGACATTTACACAAATGATGATTTCTAATCACATTAAAAGTAAGCCAGGACTTTCTGTATCGACGGACATGATTCGTAGATGAACTAAAGAAACAGGTAAATCAATTTACATGAAAATGATAAAACAATCAGCCTTAAAATCTCGCTACGAATTGGCGAGAAAGCATTGAACTTGCAAACATACGTCATATGGACCCAAATGGTATGCTCTGATATTCAGTAACAAAAAAAAAGTATAATTTGAATGGCCCAAATGGGTTGGCATACTATTGGCACGACTTGCATAAAGAGCCTGGGACTTTCTTATTCGACAACAAGGAGGTGACTTTTTAATGATTTGGTCCTCACTTTGCTTTAATACTCGAATATCTCTGGAGTTATTCAATAGTTGTCAAGCAACGCAAGAATACATACATACGATGGAGATCAATTTTTAACCGACTTCTAGAAGGAGGTTATGATTTCGACCTGTATGTATTTGTTGTTCACCTATAACTTCGGTAAATGTGAACCGATTTTGATAATTCTTTTTTCGTTTGAAAGTGTGAGATGCCCGAGTGGTCCCATTTCAATTTCATCAAATTCTGGTGATTACAACTTTTTTAAAAATTAAAAAAATTAAAAATTCAAATCCTTTTTGAAGCAGTCGTCTAATTAAAAGCGTTCATTTTTCAGGCTTTTACTCTTACATCGATATGCGATTTTTTTTTCTACAAAGTGCGAAATTTTGACTGGAGAACGGCTGGGCTCTACACTGTTAAAAATTTGCAATTTTTGATGCATCTTCACCCCACCGCTTTTATAGAAACCGATTACTTCACAATATTATGGAACAATCTCATGGGTCGAAATAGAAATATTCTATAAAAGCAGGGGAGGGATGATGTAGCCAAAGGGTCAATTTTTTTACAGTGCAGATAGATTTTTCGCTGTTATAGAAAGAAGATTTATCAATGTGAAAACTTACGCTTTTAGAAATCTGCAGCTGTTGCTGCAAATGACTCCGCCGTTTGTATAGATATTTATTTTTACTAATGTAAAAAATAATTTTTAACTCTTGTAAATAAAACTATATCAAAATGTTTTCGAGATTCAAATTCGAACATCTTCAAAATCAGGTTTCTACTAAATTTCCACTGGATTGTTCAATTGAGTTCGAAATTTTAACTGTCCCCTTTCTCAGCGTTCGGTTTTTCAAAACTTTATAAATTTAACCTTTAACTGATGTGACAGAAATTGTAACGTATGAATGTGATGCGGTTTGTGAGACCACAAAATTGAAAGATGAGTAAAAGGCGGGAATAACTCATAGAATTGTGTTTTTGTACTAAACTTTTTATACAAGAGTATTATACTTAATATTCACCTATTTAGTCTCTGATGATAGCACTAAAATTCCAAATGAAACAAAATTTCGGTAGTGTTTGCAATTAAACTGAAAATTACAAGTTAAACTAAAAAATTAAAAGAAAAATAGTGGTCTACGAGACCGGTAACATTAGTTAAAGGTTAAAAGGCGATCCATGATTAAAAATCATAGAATACTGTTCCTGCGTTAAACTTTTTGTACAGAATTAATTCCAATTAAATTTAATCTATTCAAATATTTCTAACAATATTACGAGAACTCCAAACGAAAGAGAATTTCAGTTGTAACTATAGTTAAACTGGAAAATACAAGTCAAACGCTATTTTTTTGGGGGGGGGAGGGGGTACAGTGTTCAGTAAGATTGCTAACAGCAGTTAAACGTTAATTTTGTTGCTAATATAGAGATAATGATACATAACCATATGAATTATGTATAAAATTGAATAAGAGATCTCTTTGGGATAATATTTTTTAATCAAAATTTTATTCAATTTATTAAAAATTTATTAAAGCATGCTCTTTAAAACGTCGACAATTTAACTGTAGGTTTGGAGAATCCGCATTAGTGTGGAGTTATGGGTTAAAAACTATTTACTAGATTACTATAATAGTATTAACCCTTAACTGCTGTGACAAAAATTGTCGCATAACTTACTGTGAGCGGCCTGTCAGACCGCTTAATCTAACGATGAATAAAATGTTAAATTAACTTTTAGAATATTTTTTTATTGAACCTTATATACAGGACTATTATAAATAAAATGCAGCTATTCAAAAGTTTCTAGAGATAGTAATAGGACTCCAAATGAAACAAAATTTTCCCGGTATCTATAGTTAAACTAAAAATTGCAAGTTAAACTCTGAAATTTGAAAAACTCAGCGGTATGTGAGACGCTAACAGCAGTTAAGGTTTAACAAAAATATTTATTAGATATAATTCTAGTCATTATAAAACTTCACATGATTAAAATATTACATTATGAATGGTTAAAACCATGCAATGTTTCTTATAATCATATTTAAGCGGGACTTTTTAAGCAAAGAGAGACACAGGGTATTATATTCTGTTGAAGCTCCCCCTTACTCCTTTTTCTTTCACTTTCACAAAAAAATCAATATTTTCTATCGCATAGAATGCATACATGGGAATATAAATACTGATTCAAATAATCCGTGCAATGTTTCTAATAATTCTATTTAAATGGTCATTTTTAAGCAAAACGTAGCTTAGAATCTGATATTCTTTTGCCTCCTCCCCCCCCCCCGCCACCACCACTGCTTTCTTTTTCTTTCAGAGTCACAGAAAAATTGTACATTTTCAACAGCTTAGATTTCAAATTGTCAATTTCTAGAGCTGTAGAGTTTGAATTTTTAGAATTGGGCAATTATGCCATTATTCCATCTTAATTTATAGTTTTGTTTGCATGGCGTTATTACCCATATAGGTGGGTATTAACGCCAAATAGCATTGGTCAAGAAAAAACGCCATTACTTTTTATGAATACATATCTGTTAAATTATTTTATTTTATATAGATAGTCAATGAGTTGCTATATCAGATCCTATATTTGTTTGAAAAATACAATCTAAAACTAAGGCGTGAAAATTGTTAGAACTTTAACGTGGCGTTATTACCCCAGGGTACCTTATATACTTCCTAAATAACATAAAAGCTGTCAATTGAAAGCGTTTGAGAGCAAAACTGAATTTAAAAATGAGTCATAAAATAATCAATTTGTTATTTGAATACATTCTCAATTCTTTAATCATGATCGCTTCGGGAAATTTTGTGCGAAGTGCCCAATTTGACAGCTTTTTTTTAAATATATTCAGCCTTTATCAAAAACCTGACCAATGCGGCACATTACACAGTTTCTAAATAAGAGAACTTGTGAACTAAATGCGTTTGAGAGTAAAACTAATTTTAAAATAAAGTCAGAAAAAACGCAATTTGTTATTTGAAAATCTCAATTTTCAATCACAATCGCTTCTGGAAATTTTGTGAGAAGTGCACATTTTGGCAGCCTTTTTTGAAATATATTCTGCGTTTATCAAAAACTAGCCAGTACGCCAAATTATATTATTCCTAAATAAGAGAACCTGTCAATTGGATGCGTTTGAGAGCTAAAATGGATTTAAAAATGGGTAAGAAAAAACGCAATTTGTTGTTTGAATACTTCCTCAGTTTTCAATCATGATCACTTCGGGAAGTTTCCTATCAAAATACTCTTTTTGGCAGCCTTTTTTAGCACTTTCCAACAAAGTTGAAAAGTTCTTATGCATTTGGTTTGTCTGGCCGTCTGTCTGCGCTCTAACTCCCATAAATATACTAGGATTGCCATGAAATTTTTGGACTTTATTGAAGTTTACCCTAGCACGAACTCTATTGAAAATGAAGTTTATACCATGATTAGTTTATTTACAGGAAGAGTCAAAAGTTTTCCATTACATTACGGCCTATGGGAAAAAATCGTTTCAAAGGATTTTTAAAGATGTTACATCCTGTCAAACATGTTAAAATTTATATGCATTCACAAGATGGACTAAAACATGTATTCTATAAAATGTGCGGTGGAAATATAGCTATTATTCATTTACAGGGACACGCAAAAGAATTCCATTAGATAACGGTAAAGAGGGGGAATTGTGCCAGACATATTTTAAATATATTAAACTGTTTCATGTATAATAAAAGTGATATATGTCACTGAGGCTTAATATAAATTATACGATATTGTCTTGCATGATTATAAAGTACATTGCATTTACAGGGACACACAAAAGATTTTAAATAGTATATTCTTTCCCATGTACTGTATATGTTTCCGATGATAGCTGATGGATGGGTGTAATGCATTTTAATTATGATATACGCGTTTAAGTTTCACTAAATCTTTGTACATTATATGGTGTGTTTAAATGTTATAGTTCATATACAGGGCTACCCAAAAGAACTCGCCAAGGTAACTGAGTATAAGCGTAAATTACTTAAAGGTGGTTCTTAAATAAGGTACGCATTTTTACACTGAACTGCATTCAATTTACAAAGAAATGTTTGCAGAATATAGATAAAATGATATACAGGGCCACGCCAAGAATTTGATGCATGGTCACCTATGAATGATAATTTCTGAAAATAAAGTTTCAGTTGTTTTAAGAGTGTTTTAAATTAAAATAGATTTTAGCTTAATACTGACGTATAATAAAGATACAAAATTAACTACAGGGCTGAACAAAAATACTCAAGTATGTCTCCACCTGTTAGTATAAATTTCTGAAAAAGAAATTTCAAGCTGCTAGGCACTTTCTTGCTAAACTAAATTTTCCCATAATACAGTATGTATATCGACTGACAGATCGAATACACGTCTGTTCAAAAGTATTGGAATACATATTTGGCTATAAACCCTTATTTCCCTAAATAACGAAGTTTTATTAAAGATTTCATGAAGTGTTGGAAAGTGCTCCATAATCTATGCTTAACGCATGATTTTTCTTACTTGTTGAGACATATTTACCTTTATCAAAAAACTGGCCAATACGTCACACTATATAGCTCCTAAATAAGAGTATCTGCCATTTGGATGCGTGTAAAGTCAAAAATGAATTTAAAAATGTGTCAGAATATAAGCAGTTTGGATTTGAGGTTTTTTCTCCAACACCTATTTTTATTAGTCAATTGAGGAACTTTTAGCTGGTCCAAAGTATGATTTTAGCAAAATAATGCGTCTATGCATGTTGCACACAAAACAAGAGCATCATTTAACTCTGAAAATACTACTGATCTCAACTGGCCTGCTTGTAGCTGTGATCTGAATCCAAACGAAAACCTTTGTAACAGCATATGTCGTAAGGTTTATGCAAATTTTTGCTATTTTTCTCTGTTAATGAGCTTCGAGTTGCTGTTGAACATGTTTAGTACAAAATAGATCCCTAAGTGACGCAGCATTTAGTTTCTTTGATGAAAAGTCACATTCTTGCACTAATTGCAGACAATGTAGGTTCAATTCGATTTTAATTTATAGTTATTTTTCTGTAAATATACAAATTGTCTATACTTTTGCCACAATGTTATTCATTATTTTGTCATTATATATTATGTAAAAGGTAAAATTTAAAATTTATTGTTTGTGAATAAAGAGGATGAGTCACAAGTAACGTATGACAGATGAATTACAAAAATTAGGTACGTACTTCTGAAAATAGAAGCGTAATCGATCATTGTCTAAACTTTTGCTGAGCACTGTATTTTTTTCTTTTTCTTTCTTTTTTTCTTTTTTTTTTGTGTCTATGTACAGTAAGAGATGGATAGAGATATTTCTTGTTTCAGATAGAAATGTTCATACAACTGAATTTTTCGGATTTTTACAGGGTTATTTTTAAAGTACAGCTTCAGAGAATATACATCCATCTTCTGAAAGCAATTTCTAGTAGTGACTATATTATACTGCATACATTTGAAGTAGGATATGAAATTAAAGGCAGGAGAATATCTATCTAAACATATACTTACATGTTCATATACATATTTATAGTCATCAAATATTTTTCACTTTTTTTGACGGTAAATATAGTTGGGTGAAGGGGGCAAACAAATGCAAACAACTAGTACTTTAATTCTCTTGAAGAATATTTCCTATATTTTCAAAAATATATAAACTTTTTTTTTTTTTTAGAATATACTTCTAAATGAATATATTTAATAAAACCTCTTAAAAGTGGACATTTCAGGACCGTAAAATTTGTCTACTGTTTAGAAATTTGTTTTACAGACATAAAAATTAAACATGCAAATGCATAGTTTATAAAATTCCTTTCAAATCACAACATTAGTGATTGTAAAAGATGATTTTTAAATAAGTGTCTTCTAATTGAGAACTTCCGTTATTACTGAAACATACAATAAAAAAATAATGTGATTCTTTTACAATTCTCGTAAAAACAATATATAAAATTTCATTTTTACGAAATAGTGAGTATTAACTCCTAGAAAAAAGGCTCAGATCTTTCGAAAGACGTAGTGTATTAAAAAAAAAATTCATGGTCATTAAAAACATCTTTTAGTTCTTAATAATTCACATCAGTTTCAACTTATTTTCATAACTCATCTACATCGTAAAAAAATTCTTTTGTTGCAAACATCTTTAATTCTCAATTCAATTTTCATGGATTCTTTAATCATACTTTTCTGTGTATAAGTACACAGAAGTACGCAGCCAAATAATTTTTGCATTTTCATAATATATTGTTTTAATTTAATTGTCTGAACAAAATCTTGCAAGACCTTTCAATTTTCTGTTAAATTTGAAATATGTACAGGTAGACGCAAAAGACATAGTACAGCCAAATGTAGAATATTTCCGTCTATATTCCGTAAAATATCGGATGCCCGGTATATTATGTTCATTATGTTAATTTATTTAAAATTCAACAATTTATGTTAAACATACGGCTACTGTCAATATTTAGCGTACGATTTACTTCTTATAAATGTGTCAGGGAGTGAGAAACTACTTGTATGTGATAACCCCAAAACTTTCTTCTATCTCATCCATATTAATGTTTCAAAATTCGTTACCACAATGCCAAAATTAAATGGCAATCAATTCTCATCATGGGAATTGTAATAATATGAAATTCTGTGCACTAGTTCTTGAGACATGATTATCGCTAAAATAAAGTAAATCTATCAGCGCCACTTGTTGTGTGATTTACACCGAAACCTTTTTTGCAACAACTTATGTCAACATATAGCTGAATCTGAAGTTTGATGAAAATCCGTGAATTAGTTTTTGGGATACGGCTCCGGCGGAAATCGTGAAAAATGCAGCGTAACAATGCAACACCTTGGGCAATTTACACCAAAATGTAAACAACACAAAATCAAATTAAGGAATAGCTGAATCTGACATTTTATGAAAATCTGCGCATTATTTCTAGAAATAGAGTTATTGCGGCAATCGCAAAAAATACAACATAGCAGCGCCATCTGTTGACCGATTTACTCCAAAACGTAGAAAAGGTTAATTTATGTCAAGGACTAACTGAATCTGAAGTTTGATAAAAATCTATGCATTAGTTCTCGAGACTGAGCTATCACAAAAATCATAATAAATACTGCATAGCAGCGCCACCTGTTGGGGGTATTTATATCGAAATTTAGTAAATGCCAATTCATGTCATTGACTAACTGAATCGGAAGTTTGATGAAAATCCGTGCATTAGTTCTTGAGACAGAGCTATTGCACAAATCGCGAAAATTGTTGCATAGCAGTGGCACCTGTTGACCGATTTACGCCAAAAACTTATTAGCACCAATTTATATCAAGGACTAACTGAATATAATTTTTTTTATTGAATTTCGTGCATTAGTTCTTCAGATAGAGCACCCACAAAATTTTTGTCACATACAGACAGAGCCACAGAGTCACAGACATTTTGTAAAAATATGTGTTTTAGAATTTCTGAATCCTAAAACGTGTTAATCCGTCGAAAATCGTAAGTCAATTTTTTTTTTTTTGGAATCCAATACTTTCTTCATGTAAAGATAGAAGAAAGTAAAAATACCGTTGTAGCTTTTAATGTGTATTACAAGTGCAATTTTAGAAAACTTAAATTATCGTTACTTATTAGGTGCGTTCGTAATTATCTAAATACGTAGCACATATTGTTGTCGCTCAGTCCGTCCGTCTATCCGTCCGTCTGTCTGTCTGTCTGTCCGTCAGTCTGTCCGTCTGTCTGTCTGTCCGTCCGCATATAACAACGCAAAAACTACCCAATCGAATCGTTTGAAATTTAAAATACATAATTACACCCTAATTTTGTCGAGTCATTTCAAATTTTATGAAAATTGGATGGATAGGTCAATTACAGAGACAATCAAAAGGATTCCGTTACATTACGGTCAATGGGGAAAAAAGTTTCAAATTCCTTTTAATCGTTTGAAATTTAAAACATATAATTATTACGTAATTTTATCGAGTCATTTCAAATGTTATGAAAGTCGGATGCATAGATCATTTACAGAGACAATGAAAGGTATTCCATTACATTACGGTCAATGGGAAAAGAGTTTCAAATGCATTTTTATGATGTTACACTCATTCGAACATAATAGAATTGGCATGAATCTATGAAATATATACTAAAATATGCATTCTGTACAATCCGTGATGCAAAGAATTTTTATTATTAAATTAAAGGATCACACAAAAGTGTTCCACTGCATAATGCTACACGGGGAAACATTGTTTGGCTCGTGTTTTAATTATATTCAACTATTTCACATTTTATGAATAAGATATACGTTGCTGAGGTGTAATAAAAATTACTTCCTGCATGTTTACAGAAACGCAAAGATTTCGACTACTATACTGTATCCGAAGTACGCTCTACTATATCAGCAAGATCTGAATATTTTTAAAACTTCGTTATCGTACGAACGCACCTCATTTGCTACGCTCGCGTGCAATTTACAACTTGTTTTATTGAGGTGATTTTAATAAATTATTTATGATCGCGTTATACAAGGGGAGTCAATATCTGAAAAGTTGTATCATCTATATTATAAAGGCCAAAAGTATCTCTACGTAATGCATACGTCATTTTGCAAATGGCAACATTTTGAAATTTTAAATAAAATTTAGGTTTTGCAATTTTCGTTAATGCAAATTTTCAAACTTCTAAACACCGCACATTTCCAATTTTTACACCGTCGTATACGGAAAAAATGAACTTTTAAATGAAATTTGTTTGAAAACTATATCTTTATTTGTTTTTGAATTATTAATTTTTTTATATAGTTATTGTAATTATGGCAACAGGCGTTCTCCATTTCTATTAAAAGTAAAGGGAGAAAAGCTGGAAAAAAAACCAGTTTACTGTATCGTTATGTGTCAGGAGTTTTTTTACCGTAATTTTTTATTTTAGTTCGAATTTCAAACAATAGGTGGCGCTGACGGCGATTGAAGGCCAGGTGATCAATGCTGAGTGAAGCGTCGACCTTATATATATACGGGGTGTATCTAAACTACTGGGCAAAACTTTAAGGGGTGATAGTACACATCAAGACAAATAATATTAAGTGTGAAACTAAGGGTCCCAAACGACTTCCGAAGGAGATAGGCGCCTTCAAAGTTTAGGGTCCAAAATTTGAAATGATTATAAAAAACGGAAAAATCGGTCGATTCGTTTGCGGTTTTCACGAAAACTATTCTTTATGTCAATATTGTCTTGAGAATAAATTATAAGGATAAATTTCAAAAGATGCCGATAGATGGCGCTTTAGACTTTGGAGTAACGAACAACTATTTTTTACCGCTATTTTTTGCATCTCATTAATTTTTTTAGAAGTTTAGACATAAACTTAAATTTTGAGCTCAAAATCTGTGGTTAAGTAGCGCGAACTGAATTGTGTTCAATGGAAGTAGGTAGGTTCAAATTTCAAATGATTATAAAAAACAGAATAATTGGTCAATTGATTTGCGGTTTTCACTACAACTATTCTTTATGTCAGTATTATCTTGAAAATAAATTATAAACATAAATTTCAAAAAATGTCGATAGAGGGCGCTTTAGACTTTGGAGTAACGTACAATTATTTTTTACCGTTATTTTTTGCACCTCATTAAATTTTTTTGAAGCTTAGATATAAACTTGCATTTTGTGTGAAAATCTGGATCGTTGAGAGTGGTTAAGTAGCGCTAACTAAACTGTGTTCAATGGGAGTGGGAAGGTTCAAATTTCAAATGATTATACAAAACGTAAAAATTGGTCGATTCGTTTGCGGTTTTCTCTAAAACCATTGTTTATGTCAGTATTTCCTTAAAAGACTTTGGAAAAGATTATTTTAAAGATAATTTTAAAGATAATTTTAAAGATAAATTTCTTAAAATTCCGTCAGAGGGCACCTTAAACTTTAGAGTAACCAACAACAATTTTTAACTGTTATTTTTTGTATCTAATTAAATGCTTGCAAAAGCTTAAATTTTGAGTTCAAATTCTGAATCGTTGGGAAGGGTTAAGAAGCGCAAACTGAACTGTGTTCAGGAGTTGAAATGTTACCCTCCAAACCACAGTTCAATTTTTCGATACTTAATTACCCATAACAATTCAGATTTTGAGCTCAAACTTTAAGTCTAGGCTTTTAAAACATTTACTTAGATTAAAAAAAAAAAAAAAAGGTTAAAAATAGTTGTTGATTACTCTAAAGTTTAAAGCGCCCTCAAACGGAATTTTTTGAAATTTATTTTTAAAATTCATTTTTAAGGAAACACTGACATAAAGAATGGTTTTAGAGAAAACCGCAAACAAATCGACCAATTTTTCCGTTTTTTATAATCATTTCAAATTTGAACCTCCCCACCCCCAAAGAATACAGTTCAGTTTGCACTTCTTAACCACTCTCAACGATTCAGATTTTCAGCTCAAAATTTAAGTTTATGTCTAAGCTTCTAAAAAAATTAATGAGATGCCAAAAATAACGGTAAAACATAGTTGTACGTTACTCCAAAGTCTAAAGCGCCCTCTATCGACATTTTTTGAAATTTATCTGTATAATTTATTTTCAAGACAATACTGACATAAAGAATAATTTAAGTGAAAATCGCAAATCAATTGACCATTTTTTCTGTTTTTTATAATCATTTGAAATTTGAACCTACCTACTTCCATTGAACACAATTCAGTTCGCGCTACTTAACCACAGATTTTGAGCTCAAAATTTAAGTTTATGTCTAAACTTCTAAAACAAATTAATGAGATGCAAAAAATAGCGGTAAAAAATAGTTGTTCGTTACTCCAAAGTCTAAAGCGCCCTCTATCGGCATTTTTGAAATTTATCCTTATAATTTATTTTCAAGACAATATTGACATAAAGAATAGTTTTCGTGAAAACCGCAAACGAATCGACCGATTTTTCCGTTTTTTATAATCATTTCAAATTTTGGACCATAAACTTTAATGGCGCCTATCTCCTTCGGAAGACGTTTGGGACCCCCAGTTTCCCATTTAATATTATTTGTCTTGATGTGTACTATCACCCCTTAAAGTTTTGCCCAGTAGTTCAGATACACCCTGTATATATAACTTTTTTCGATATATTTGTGAATTTTAATTAAAGCATATTTACTGTACGGAGGTGTACTAAATTAAAAAGAAAAACTAAATTAAAAAGAAAAAGCAAGTAAACTGTAAATTTAATGGAATGTTTTTTTTCTAAGAGTCGCTGCTTGTTGCAGCATTAGAGCTTGTTGCTAAGAGACCGTTTCTCTCAATCCACTGCGTCACACAACACGTGAGCAGGGTTACAGTAAATTGCCGATTGGCGTATAATTGGCGTGGGCTGTGTTTGTCGCCAAGGCGATGTTACAAGATCACAATACAGAAGCGGAACATCCCGCCCGGCGTTAAAATATTTTTATATTTCAAGATACATATGCAATACAAGTAATAATACAATATGATACAGATTATAAGCAAAAATAAATAAATAAAATAAATAAACACAAATAATACATGAAAAATTAATACATAATAAAGCACATTTAAAGTTTAGGATCTATGATTCTATGATCTACCCTTAGCGGTACGAACTTCAACTACCCTGACTATCCCGTCCGCGCCTGGGAAAACCTTATTAATGCGGCCTAGTGACTAAGTGCAAATAGGTAATTGTGAGTCCTTAAGCAAAACTAGCATTCCTGGCAGAATGTTAGGCCTTTTAAATAGCCACTTGTTTCTTTCTTGTAACTGGCTCAGATAATTATTCTGCCAACGTTTCCATATTAACTGCGTTAATTTTTGAGTCCTTTGCCATTTATTTAGCAAATTATCTTTGACCTCACTTAAATTGGGTTCTGGAATTAAATTAAGAGGCTTTCCTATAAGGAAGTGACCAGGAGTCAACACCTGAAGATCGTCAGGATCTGTTGACAAAGGACAAAGTGGTCGCGAATTTAAAATAGCCTCTATCTGTGTGATAACTGTCAGGAATTCCTCGATCGTGAGATGAGCTGAGCCCACGGCTCTTTTTAAGTGGTATTTGAAAGATTTGACTCCTGCCTCCCAAAGGCCACCAAAATTTGGCGCCCTAGGAGGGGAGAACTTCCAGTTAATACCTTCAGAAGCTAAAAAGTTCGAAACTTCATCACTCGTAACAAGTCTGCGTAAACGTTTTAGTTCTGCTGAAGCCCCAACGAAATTTGTAGCATTGTCGATAAAGATTACAGAGCTTTTCCCACGACGAGCGAAGAATCTTTTTAGAGTCGCTATTATAGCCTCGGATGTCAAATCTGAGACAAAATCCAAGTGCACAGCTTTAGTGACCATACATACAAATATGGCAACATAGATTTTCTGAAAAGTACCCTTTCTTTGACCTTTATATTTTATTTCAAAAGGCCCACTTAAATCTAATCCCACATTTGAAAATGGGGAACTGGGCACTATTCTTTAAGGAGGGAGATCCCCCATCATTTGACTAGCCGTTATAGGTTTAATTTTAAAGCATTGTAAACACTCATGTACAATTTTACGCGCAATATTTCTGCCACCGAGAGGCCAATATTTTTAACGCACAGTGTTCAAAAGAGATTGGGGTCCTACATGAAAATCTCGTTTATGATAATATTGAAAAATTGTTTTCGTCAAGCGACAGCTCGCCGGAAGTATAATGGGGTGTTTATGGTCAAAATTCAAATTTGATTTTGCTAGTCATCCTCCCACTCTCAATAAGCTATCTCCATCTAAAAAGGGATTTAAGAATTTCAACTTACTTGCGCGATGAACCGAAGATCCCGCTTGGAGGGCCGAAATTTCATTTTTGAAATACTTTACCTGTTCATTTTTTATTAAATAAACCTCTGCCATTCTTAATTCCTCCAGCAACAGAGGGCCGGTTGCAGATGTTGCTTTTTTACATTTATGTATGAATCTGAAAATATAAGCTAAAATTCTAATTAATTTTTGGAAATTATTGCTAAGATTAATTAAATTATCACAGAAATTAGAGTCAGTATGAATAGCGAATGTCAAGTTGCTGGGAGCTTTAAGCTCACTAGAATAATGTTCATCTTTAATGTCACTTATATTAGAGTCAGTTTTTGCTATTGTTTCTTCAAGAATTGAAAGAGGCGGGCCATGCCACCACAACTGGTTAGAAGACAGGTTTTCCACACTTGCACCTCTTGATATCAAGTCAGCTGGATTGTGTTCTGACGGAATATGAAACAATGGAAAGTTCTTAGTTTGTTCCTTAATTTGCACAACGCGGTTTCCCACAAACGTTTTCAGGAGATGAGGAGCAGTGTCAAAAGTAATAGTTGAATCAGAAAACAAATTGACTGAAGCTATTTGTTTGTCTAATGAATTTAAGACCTTGTTAGTGAGTTTAGCCAGAAGAAGACATGCTGACAGTTCGAGACGTGGCACTGTTATTACTTTGGTTGGACACACGCGGGATTTACTACATAATAAGTGACTGATGGTTTCACTAGAATTAGATGTTTGCATGTATATCACTGCGCCATAAGCCTTGGAAGACGCATCTGCGAAACCATTTAGCACCACTGATTGGTTCACAGCTAGGAAGCATCTTGGCACTTCAATGGATTCCAGTTCTTTAAGACTTTCGAGGAAGGTTTCCCATTGTTTGGCAACATGAGAGGGACGCTTCTCATTCCACTCTATTTTAAGAAGCCATAGCTCCTGCATGAATATTTTTGCTTTAGCAATCACTGGCCCTAAGAAATCGAGAGGGTCATCTTGCAGAACTCCACCCTTACATAGTAAATCATTCAAAGATTTTCCATTGGTTGACTTGGCACTAGCGTCAAAAACGATATGTAATTTTGTGGTTTTACTAGAGAGTCGCAAAACGCCGTGATGTGGTAAGTAATAGCCATCATTAAAGTTCGTGTTTTCTTTTATTTCACGCATGTGATTTAAATCTCTATATTCTTTAATAAATTCTGTGTATAAATTTTTCATAACAGGATCTCGATCTAAACGTTGCCACAGAGAGTTTAATCTTTTCAAAGCAAGATTTTTGGAATTTCCCAAATCGGGTTCTAAAACCTGTGGTTTAAACGGCATCGTGACCACAGACCTACCATCCGGTTTTCTGAAGTGCGTTTTATAGAAGTGATCATTACAATATTCTAATTCTTCACTGTTGCAGGGTTTTAAATGTTGTACTTCTTCAATTTCCCAGAAAGACTCAAAGTGTCATTAAGTAATTCAAGATTTTTTGTTAAGAAACAATAATTAGTATTATTATTATTTACTGTTTTGTCATAAATACAACCAGATACAATGTAACCGAAAATACTTGATTGCAAATATAAATTATTGCCTAACTTTATTTTTTCTTCATTTAAAAGAGAAAAATACAGTTCAGCACCGATAATTATCTCTACACTGCTTGGAATGTTAAATTTTTTATCCGCTAAACAAATATTTGCTGGAATTTTTAAATCTGATATGTTTATCTTTTTCGAGGGCGTGAAGTCACAAATGTTTGGAACGATTAATAACTCAATATCATAACTGGCACTATTCATTTTATTTGACAACTTTGATTTGATTCTAGATTTAATGTAAATAGGCAATTTATTTATTCCACTTACAGGAATATTTATTTTCTCCTTTTTCAAGCCTAATATTTGTGCTGCTTTAAATGTACAAAAACTATTCTGAGATGCGGAATCTAATATTGCCCTGAAAGGAATTTTGATGCCATTTACATCTGTCAAATAAATTATTGCAGTGCTAATTAAAACAGATTTATTATTATCATTTTCATATGAAAAAAATGAATGAGCAGTAGTTTCGTTTTGTGATAAATCTTCCGAAACAAAATTGCTATTTATTGTTTCATGTATTGGGAGATTGTTTATAGGATTGTTTACTGGTGTTGTATAGTTATGTAATGATGAATGATGGCTTGCGCTCTTGCAAACATGACAAGTGCCTTTTGAATTACAATAATTAATGAGGTGGGCTGAACTTAAACAATTGAAGCAAAGTTTATTTTTCTTAATAAGGTTAATTCGCTCACTTAACTTCATGTTTTTATATTTAACACAATGATATAAGGGGTGGTTTTCGGTTTTACAAATTACGCAACATTTACTTTGAGGTTTGTTTGTTTTTATGAATAAGGATTTTGCAGTATATTTAGAGGATACGTTAGAACTTATACTATTTAAGATTTGACATCTTCGCTCAAGAAATTCTAAAAATTCATCAAAATTAGGCACTTCATTATCCTTTAATGTTAGTTCGTATTGTTTACGAGTTTCGTTATCTAGTTTATTTAGAATAATATTCAGCAAAATTGCGTTCGAGAAATTATCTCTATCATACTTTAAGATCTTTAAAGCCCTTAAATTTTTCTTCACGTTATCCAATAAAATGCGGAGATCCTTAGCGGATTCCTGTTTAATTACACAAAGATTTAAAATATTCTTTATATGACAATCTACCATAACTCTTTTATTCTCTTATCTTTGTTCTAACGCATTGAAAAGTGAAACATAATTTTCATCTGGTGTAAGCAAACTCCTCGCTTCACCAGTCAAAGCAGAACGCAAATAAAATAATTTTTCATTATCTTTTAAATTTGAATTATCATTAATAAGCTCATTAAATGTACTTTTAAATACGGACCATTTTTCAATTCTGCCACTAAAAACCGGCAATATGACCCTAGGTAGCTTAATGCTAGATGTTTTAGCTTGGTCCTGTTCAATGGATTTTTTATTAGAATCAGTATTTTCATAATAAGCATTAATAGAGGATTTTAAGCTTACCTCTAGTTTTAGAATATCCTCGTCCAGTTGACTCAATATTTTTTCAGTTTCTTCCAACTTTTCTTCCTCTATTATTCTATAATATTCTAGTTTAAGAGCTTCAAACTTTTCTTCTGTTTTCGACAGTGAGTCCAGGTGGGCTTTCCATTCGGATAAATTAAATGTTTTTCCATCCGTTGCGTTAAATATTCTAGTGACTTGGGCCTTGATATTCCCTCGCCTTCTGTTGAACGATGTTATTTCACTTTCCGACATTATTCATCTTGTTGACGAAATTCGATAAATTCAATATTTAATTCAATAGAAAAGACACCGGCTCGTTCATACCTCCGGGTCGCTAGGACCAAATGTACGGAGGTGTACTAAATTAAAATGAAAAACTAAATTAAAAAGAAAAAGCAAGTAGACTGTAAATTTAATGGAATGTTTTTTTTCTAAGAGTCGCTGCTTGTTGCAGCATTAGAGCTTGTTGCTAAGAGACCGTTTCTCTCAATCCACTGCGTCACACAACACGTGAGCAGGGTTACAGTAAATTGCCGATTGGCGTATAATTGGCGTGGGCTGTGTTTGTCGCCAAGGCGATGTTACAAGATCACAATACAGAAGCGGAACATTTACTTTATTTTATTTATTTATTTTTACATTTATTTTTATGACTAAACCGCACATTTAACGACTGCTTGACATTTGTCTTGGCGGCTATACGTTAATTTTACCAATTGCATCAACTTAAGTATTCAGATCCCGTGTAAGCAAATAACATAAATAAATAATGTAACAAATAATGTAGCAAATAATGTAAACAAGTCGTTGGGGGCCACCTTAAAACTTAACCATCATAGATATGCATACTATAACGTATGAAAATAAAACATGTAGAAACTATTTATAAAATGCATTGCCATTCCAAAACAAAATTTAAACGTATATTTAAATATCTTTAATATACATAATAATGCTCTATTAATGAATTGCTGATGAACCCATTTCGACAAATTATATAAAATGCCAAACTACTCAAGTAGTACTGAACTGCGTAAAAAAAAACCATACTTATAACTCCAAAAATAATAATCATATTAACTAACAGTTTACTGCGTCGGATTAAGCGTCTCATTTCCAATTAAAACATATCCTTGAATTGAAATTTGGATGAAATACAGGGTCATGAAAAATCGAAGAATGTGAAAAACAGGATTACAGATATCTTAGCAACTAATTATCCGATAGGCTTCGTTCTTTATGCATTTTTTTAAATTTAATTTTATTTTTTGTCCTCTCCTTAAAATAAAAAAATCGAAAATTTTTATATACCTTTCATCACAATGATTTTTTCGAGAATCCTAAAAAAATAGTTTCGTATAATCGAGGTTACTGATATTAAATAAGTTTCGTCCCATTCTTACATAGTAAGCACATACGAAATTTCGAGTCTCTATGTTAATTTGTTCGGGAAATAGAGTGTTTACAGACACACAGACAGACAGATGTTTTTCGGAATCTCTAGTATATGAAACGTTAAAATCCGTCATTTTTTTTTTCGATTGTCAAAATGATTCCAAGATTTACTCTATACTACGTATGATGGGTAAGTAATAATGTAAACAGGTAACCAAAAGAAATTGCCAACTTGACACTTTTTTAAAATCACGACTGACAGTCGCATTAATTCCCTAAAGGCGTTAATTCTAAGCAGATTAAGTTATGCTATATTGTCAAGAAAAAAAAATTATTACGTTTTGTTTAAAAATCATCAGATCTTAAAATCCTCTTTTTTGTTGTATTTGTGTTTTTATAACTTATTTTAATATAGTAGAATTACAATATAATATTTAAAAACATATAATTCAGTTACAGAAACAAAAAGGTATTCTTTTTTTTTTAAAAAAAAGCGTGAAATCTTAGATATTTGATAAAGATACTCATCCCCAGATGGTACGAACTTCCCCATTTTCGACCATTCGCAGTTAGTTCCAGGTTTCTATGAAACGTAGTACATCAGTATATTGAAAATAAACCAAACGAATTTGCTTAATTCTGCATTGATAAGCAATATTTCTCAATTTTAGCGAAAGATCGAAAAATCACGTCACATTGATAGAAAAATTCAAAGCCGCAAATTTTAGGTATTTAATCCTTACTTTTAGAAGTAATTCATGACAGACGTGTAAATTTCCAATTTAGATTGCAATTTTATTTTGGTTCTGAAGTTTTCTTGATGGTTTTAGGAGTAATTCAGATGGAGGTGTACATTTCGAATTTCGATTGCAACTTTATCATAATTCTGAAGTTGCCTTGATTTTAGAAATAATCACAATAGAAGTGTATATTTCAAATTTAGATTGCAATTTTATCATAATTATGAATTGAATTGATCTTTAGAAGTAATTCATGACGGAGATGTATGTATATTTCGAATTTAGATTGCAATTTTATCGCGATTCTAAAATTTCTTTGGTCCTTAGAAGTAGTTGGCAATTTCCAAAGTTGCCTATTTAATATTTCTACATAAAAAGTATTTCCTGTATTCTACTTATTTTTAAATAAATTAAAATTATCTTAATTTTGCTGTTCAATAACTCTTCTAAACTTTACTTCCTTTAATTTGGATTCATTACTTGTTCTATCGCCAGTGTTAATTAGCGTTTTCATGTAAACATGCAGAGTAAAAAGAGTCAAATATTTTTAAACTCAAAGAAATATAATTATAACATGAACAAAAATATGCAATAAAAAGAATATTGTCCTGTTAGACCGATGGCGTTGAGCTCACAGGCTAGTCACACTAATTGTATATTACAGCATTATATAATAATGCGCTTCGAAAAACAAATTAAGGATGGAAATAGCCCTCGTTCCCCTTCTTAATACTTATCCAATGAAAACTCAATAGTAATCCCGCAATTGCATCATCAGAATGATCCTATATCTAAGACTTGAACGAAATATGATAATTCTGCATGAAAAACTCATTTACATATATTAAGGGGATTTAGCCTCCGTTCCCCTTCTTAATACTTGTCTAATGAACATTCAGTATTAATTACGGAGGTGCCTCATAAGAATGATCCTATACCTAAGATTTGAGCGAAAACTGATAATTCTGCATGAAAAACCACTGTTATATAAATTAAGGGGAGGAGCATTAGCCTCCGTTCCTCTTCTTATATTTATCGAATGAACTCTCAAAACTAATCAGAGAGGCGCCTTATCACAGTAAACCTATATCCAAAGTTTCAAATGAATCGGATATATTTATCATGAGTTATCGCGTTACGCACGTACTCACGCATGTACATACATACAGAACGGGCGGGCACATAAGCTCTCAGACTTTGATAGCCTGTGATTTAACAAACCATTTCGAGTAATGCATGGTATTATCTTTTGCTGGCTCTGACTTTCGGTATTAACCTGTTTTCTCAATCTGAAATACAAGTTTATCGGATATGCTATCTATTCTTAAGTAAACATTATTAAGGTCAGCAAACATGCTTTAATACAAACAAACTTAATTAACAGCATTCAAATTTATGTTATTTTGTTACTCTTATATCTATAAATTCAATTATCCTTCTGAAACTGTTAACTTGAGAATGCATAAAAATCTGAAAAACCTATATTCTGGATTTCGAAAATATTCTTAACCATTTTCAGCGCTATGCCCCTAAGAAAGGACATCTAATTTTCATTTTATTGGCTCTAAGAATATTTAATTAAATTTTTCCTTTTTATAACAAACCTGAAAATAAGCAAGTTCGTATTTTCTAATAAATTCATTTAAAAATTCTGGTGGGGTTAATTTTTTCAAACACATTTACACCACGTCAGAAAAGGTTAACTCCTTCGAGACGGAAGTCTTTTAAGAAAATTTTAATGTTTTGCTACCGTTAAAAAAAAAAAAAAAAAAAAAAAAAAAAGTGTTTTATTAAATTGAGTTTTACAATAAAATTTTACTGATGAGGATAAACAAGGATTCTTGAGCCTAGAAAGTTTTGACAACATTCATCAGATGTATGTAATTTTAATACTAAATTATATATTTTTTTCTCATTACTTTTCCTATTTTAATTTAATTAGTGAGATCTATTCAGTGAATTTTGATATTTATGTTATTAAAAATAATCCATAATTTTTATCTATCTCTTTCTTTTATAGTTTCTACAGAGGCTTGTGTCACTTTCTTTGCAGCTGAAATCTGATGTGCCACAGTGAAGCCACCTACAAGGCTTGCTGCCCTCACCGCTGGCTAGCCTCTGGACCCAATCCTAAACTCAGGATACCAATGACTATTTTAGTTTCCCTTGGAAACTGACGTCAGCTTCACATCTCCACCCCGTTTTCCACCATCGTTGAGAGAAAAAAAAAACAGTTTAAAAAAATTCTCGAATTACCACTTTTAAAACGCAGAACCAATCATCGAAATATTCAAATTGCACTGAAATAAGCATCTGTTCGGAGTAAAGGAAATCATTTTTCACAGCCAGGAATACATTAATTATTGAATCGCTGTAATTTCCCTGAAGAATTTTTGTCACAAAAGCAGTAATATTTCAAGATAAGAAAAAAACTCTTTTTGTCGTCATAGAGGTTTCACAGCTCTGTGTGAAGGCCGAAAACCGGAGATACTACTTTTCCTGCCCAAAAACTGCTGTTTCCTATCTGATCTTGAAACTATTTCTGCTGTCGGAACCAGAATGGCCAGTCATTAACAGACTGATCAGCAGCTCCAAGTGAACAGCTTTCAGATATTCTCCATCTTCCCTTTTGTCTTCTCTCCTCTCTTCTCACATTGTATAACAGAGATGGAAATCGTGAACGGCACAGTAGCTTCTCTAGTCATGGAGTTGGCACCGGAAAATGTTTCTCTATACGGGAACGCGACTATCGAAAAGATTTTAGAGTCTTTGGAGGTGATGCCCGATCCGCAAGTGAAACTTGCACATGACATTCTGATATGTGTGCTCTTGGTTTCGGTGATGTTTGCCATGGGATGTCATATCACAGTCAGCGAAGTAAGTCAATAACCATGCATTCTTTCTTGTTTAATTTCACAATCGTCAAAAGTAAATAATATTTAACCCTTAAATGCATAGGATAGAACGCGTTCCAAAAAATGCGCAATTCAAAGAATCAGAATTCATACCAGAAAAATCTAAATAATAAATTTTTCTTTATTTAATTACGAATGGTCTGTCATTAAGTAAAGTGAAAATTGCTCTTTTAAATTTCTGGTGAGAATACGGAATATGTGAATAAAACCCCCAATAAATCGGGAACACTTATGGTATCGAAAACGGTACAATATGCATTTAAGGGTTAAAATTTATTAGAAAATAATTGTCATTCCCTTTCTAACAAAATCATTTCAATATCATTTTTTTCTTAATTGCATTGCAATTTTTCACATTTTTACGTTTGTTTTAATGCATTTTTCTTTCTGTGAAAATTTTTTAATTTATTTATAGCAATGACTTTATGTTCATCATTAGATAAATTTATCAAAAACTGTTTCATGGAAGTGATCTAATATGAATTTTAGAAAGCAAAATTTCCCTACATCATTAAAATTTTTAATTATTACGATGATCGTAGCGAATTCTCTGTTAGGCTGCAGAAATTACATTTTGTCGTACACTTAAAAAAAAAAAAAAAAAAAAAAAAAAAAGCTATTCAGTATTTTGAATTGAAATTAATCATAAAAATAAATTATGATCTGTTGATTTGCACAACATTACTTTTTTACAGAATAACTTAAAAAAAAATAATTAATTTAATTATTTTATTTTACATTTTTTTTCCATTAGGGACGCATTTTTACAGATAAAAAATGAAACATATATTTTTAAAAGAAAAAAAATAAATCACTGAGTGAGTAATTATACATAAAATCATAATTTATTCAATAAATAAAAAACATTTTCATTATTCTACCAAAATATCTCCAAAACTTGTTCTTTAAGTTTAATTAAAGAAAAAAATATTTTTGGACTAGATAGAGATAAAATATGTTCTATAAATTCAGGCAATATTATTGTATATATTGTACAATATTGTAAATAAATATATATATATATATATATATATATATTGTTGAAAATATTTTTCCATTATGCGGATACATTTTTGTAAACGATAATGAAGGCTATGTATTTCTTGCAGTAAATAAAAATCATTTAATCAGTAAAAATAAATAAACTTATGTACGTAAAACATTATCATTGCACCAAATTTTCTCATTTTTAAAAATTTATTTAAATAAGGAAAGGAAACTATATTTCTGTATTTTGCGAAGACGAAATATTTTAAATATTGAAAATTACGGAAATGTTTGCTGTAAACCGTAAAAGAACGATAAATTTTCTTATGATAAAAATGTATGTTATTTGAGAGGAAAATATACATTTTAATAAAATACGTTATTAAGATTGGTCTGAAATGGCACATATTTTGGGGCTCATTCCTTTTAATAATATAATAATAATAGTTTCACAATTTCTTTTACGAAATTTTTAAAATACCTTTTTATTATGAAAATTATAGCATATTTTTAATGAATTAAAATTTGTAAAAAGTCAATTAAAGTCAATAAAAGTTCTTTAGAATGCTTAAGAATTAAAAAGAAAAAAAAAACAATTTATTCTTATTGTTAGAAATAATTTATACAGACAATTTCTAAAATTAAAATACACCAAAACATAAAATAACTTTATTTTATTGAATAGAAGATAAAGATGTAAAAAAATGACAAAAAATATTGCTATTTTCAAATATTTGTCTTATGAAATAATACTTCGCGAATCCAAACAAAGCATGGCTTTTGCAAGTTATATCTATATTAGTTATAATTTCATAAGAAATATACCTATTACAGTGGTTACCATGGTGCGACTTTTGTAAAATCTTTCTTAACTCTTCATTATATGATCCCAAGAACCCAAAATCACAGCCACCTAAAAAGTTTATACATGTAGATATTTATGTATGTATGTATGTATATACTGAATTTTTCCTCTGGATATAAGGCGCAATGATCTTCAAACTAGTCAAAAATTTCGAGAGGGTTAATATCTCGGCGGGGATACCGCCGAGAATCGGCTCAAGGAGGTCGAAATGAAAAGAGTTAAAAATATTGACTACCGTCTTAACATATCTGGTAAAACCAGTTCTTATATTTAAAAAAAATGACAGGAAAAAATAAACATTTTTTGTTATAGCAATTGCGAATAATGAAAAAGAAAAACACACAATAAAATTCCTACCACAACAATTACTTTCCTATTGCAAAATTTCTAAGTAATAATGAAAATGAAATAAATAGTTTGGCGAATTTTATAAAAAAAGAAAAATAATAATAATATTACGTTATACTGGAAATGTAATGGATACCAGCAAGTGAATATGTAAAGTCATATGAGTTTGAAAAAAATATTGAAGCATGATAAAAACCCGACTATGGGAATATTGGCGTATTTTAACATTTTGAGGCTCTCTGAATTTATTTTTGCGATTTTAAAATTATTCCATATATATGCAGATGTGGTGTACATTAGAATTTTTGCAAAAGTTTTAGGTCTCTTGTCCTCACTCTTAGTGGAGAAAATAGGTTTATCTGTAATCTTGATTTAGTTTTTATTGGTAAAATTAGTTTGTAACTTCGAAATCTACATCTGCTTGTAGGCCGAACCTGCAGGGATTTATTTTTCTCTTTGAATTAAGTAATTTAAGATGTTATTTTCCGTTAATGACCATTACATAAATGTATTTTGCCATTTTTTTTTTATTACTGACAATTATTCTTAGTTAATTTTATACTATTAAGACTAAATTGAAATTTTGAGAAAATATTTTCTGAAAAAAAAATTATATTTTATATATATTCAGATCGAGTTAAATTTAAAAGATTAAATGATGTATTTTGTGTTTTGACTACGAAATGGATTTAAAAAAGAACTGCTATTAAAATATTGTCTAATCATCGTTAGTACTAGTAAAGCAAATATGAGTGCACCAATTATGTGAAATTGTTGAACATACATTAATGAAATTCAAACTTTTTATCATTAGAATTTTGGTTGATATTCAGTCAATCAGAATGGAAAAAAGTTACTTTTGATCTTCTAGTGATTTTTTTTATGGATATGTTTTCAATTCCTTTATTATTATTTGGAATTACTAAAATATCATGATACGCGTAAAACAGAATGCATATATATATATATATATATATATATATATTACCTTCTAATTATTTACCTTCCAGCAATTTTAAAGTGTAATATTCTACAAATTTTCTAAAAATTATTACTTGGCTTTTTAAAAGCATTTGTGTGAAAATCAGTTTAGAAATAACATAGTGATTGACTACGGTAAAAACTATACAAAAAATTTAGTATTTCTCAAGTGAGTAAAATGCATAATAATAATAATAAATTTTCGCTAGTTTATTAAATTTTTTTCCCATAAAACAGTCAAAAATATCTGAGAAAAGGAAAAAAATTGTGATCCTATTTGTAGAAGGGAGGGAGGGGTGTTAGTGCGTGATTACAACATTAATTTATTTCAACAATAATAAAAACCTTAATTTAAAATATATACTAGAATAGGAAATCGAATTGCTTAGTTTCTAATTTTTCTCATCTAAATAATCATCATCCAACAATTAATGTTCTACTCTAACTCTTGTTGATCGCATTATTTTCTCCTTCACTCCAAACATACGCACAGCGGTTTGTATTGATTTGATATTTTAATTAAAGGCCAGCAAATAATATCCTTAAAAAGGGCGTCGATTTCACTTCATCCTATGAGGAAGTACTGAGTATCTAGTAGCCGCAACAACTTACTTAACGTCTTACACCAAATAAATCATCAACGAATTAGCAACCTTTCCTGTAAGGGCATGCAGTCTCTATTATGTCTTTCTTTCTGGCTACTATCATATTTTGGACGGCTTCTATGTAATCGGGCACCGATGCCTTAAACTTTATCCGCCCGGCCGACTTTAATATGCAACCGTGAAGTATATCTAAAGACGAGGTCAAGTCAAGTAGTGCAAGGTTAGAAAACACAAAGACGTTTACGAAACCGACCACTGTTGATAAACATTGACACAAGAACGCCGCACATATTTCTATAATTCCGACACACGTCTAAAAGAAAAGAAAAAAAAAGAAGATTGTTTTACTTATTTCATTATTGTTTTTTCCGCCTGATGTCTATCGCACTAAATTCTATGGAAAGTTCTGCGACGTTGGATTATACCAGGTCCGAACTCGATGGAAATCTAGTCGTTGGGGGACACCTTAATACTTACCCATCATGGAAATGCATAACATAAAATAGATAAAATATGAAAACAAAACATGTATTAACTATTTATAAAATGCTTTGAAATTATAAAATAAAGCTTAAACATATATTTAAATATTTTTGATACATAGTAATTAGTATCAAAGTTAATAGTAGCTTTATTATTGAATTGCTGATGAACCAATTTCGATAAATTATATAAAACGCCAAACTACTCAAGTAGTACCGAATTGCGTAAAAGAAACAATCTTATAAGTCCTAAAATGATAATCCTATTAACTAACAATTTACTGGAGTTGGATGAAGCGTGTCATTTCCAATTAAAAAATACATTTGAATTGAAATTTGAATGAAATACAGAGTCATGAAAAATTGAAGTGTGTGAAAGATGTGATTAAAAATTTTTCGGTAACTCATTATCGGATCGACTTCATTCTTTATACTTTTTTTTTTCGTCTTTTATATACACTCCTAAAAATAAATTAAAAAATCGAAATTTTAGTATACCTTTCCTCAAAACGAATATTTTAAGAGCCCGCAAAAAATAGTTCCGGATAATAGAGGTTACTGGTGTTCAGTAGGCTTCTTCCCATTATTACATACTAAGTATACACCAAATTTCAAGTCTCTATCTCAATATTTTTGTGATATAGAGCGTTTACAGATACACAGACAGACAGACGACTTTTTTTTCCAAAACTATGTTTTTCGGACTCTCTGATGTCTAAACCGTGTAAATCCTTCCTAAAAAAAAAAAAAAAAAAAAAAAATGATTTTCAAAATGATTGCAAGATTTACCCTATACTGCGTATGATAATTAAGTAAAAAGATGAAAAATTGTAATTCGCAACCCAACCCGAATTCCACCAAAAAGCCTTGGTTCCCCTCATCTGAATATGCTCCGCTTTTCGAGCTTCTGATATGATAGAAAACTTTTAATGCAGCTATACAGCTCATATTCAAAATATTAGAATAATTGAGAAAAAGTAATAAGAAAAAATTATTTGTCATTTATTTATTTTTTATACTAAGTAAATGCAATTAAATTTCTTATAAATTAAATCTGGAATGTTTAGATAAGATTTTAACATTTATAAAATATAAAATACAGCACAATAAATTAGGTATACAGCTTCCTTAAACACACCAGAATATTAGAATAAAATTTAGATTGGTTCAAAATATTAGAATATTTTATTTTACGCAACAATATTACCTTATGAATATGAAGTAAATGGTAGTTAATATTTTGTAGCATCCCCTTTAGTTTTCATAACAGCGTACAATCGATCTTGCATACTATATACAAGGTGTTTACAAACATTTCTATCAATATTAGCCCAAATAGACTTTATACGTGCCACTAACTCAGTTTTACTTGAAGGAGGATTTTCTTGAAGTTTTTTCTTCATTATACACCATAAGTTTTCGATGGGATTAAGATCTGGTGAATTTGGTGGCCAAAGAAGTACCTTAATGTTGCGTTGGCGGAACCAATTCTTAGTTGACACCGAGGTATGCGGGGACGCTAAATCTTGTTGAAAGATGAAATCATCTTCAAATAAATCTTCTGATGATGGAATCATGTAATATTCTAAAATTTCTTGATATATATGAGAGTTAACCTTTTCGTAGACGATGCATAACTTTCCAGGTCCTTCTGCACTCATACAACCCCAAACCATGACACTAGCAGCAAATTTTACGGAACGTTTAAGGCATTCTTTATCAAATGCTTCTTGCTTCATTCTCCAAACTCGAATACCTTGATTACCATATGAAACACAAAACATACTTTCATCACTAAATAATATATTTTTCCAATCTTCATTGCTCCATAAACGTCTTGATTTACACCAATTCAATCTTATACGCTTTTGTCTTGCAGTCATGAGAGGTTTTGTTTTCGGTACACGAGATTCAAATTTAAATTTATGGAGACGTCTTAATGTTGTCGATGTAGAAACTTCAACTCCTTCTTCTTTCCATTTTCGGTGCAAGAATCGCACACTTTTAAAACGGTTTTTCTTAACTATACGCTTCAGTTTCCTGTCATCTCTAGCAGATGTTTTTGGTTTTCGGCCACCATTTCGGCGATTATTTTGAAATTTTCCAATTTTTGAATATTGTGCTAGTATTTTACTAACGCTCGATTGCGAACAATGTAAATAATTCGCTATAAAACATTGATTTTTACCGTGCCGATACAAATCAACCATACGAAGTTTAGTAGATTCAGGAATATCACTCACACGGCCCATTTTAAGACGAAAAAGAAACAAACTGCAAAAAAGAATACTGATTTTAAATAAAATAGTCTGAATTTAATCAATGATGCCACCAGTTAAGAATTGGTAATAATGAAATGAGAATTAATGTGAAATATTCTAATATTTTGAACCACTTGAATAAATATTCTAATATTTTGACTTTTCAAAATAATTTTTTTTGCAATTAATCTTTTCAAAAATGATATTAAATTTAAGATAACAAGTAAGTTTAATCAACAAGTTCTTAATAAAAATATCGTTTGCATATTTTCATTGAAAGACATTAAATTACCAAACGATATTTTCAGTTTCTAAAAACAAGGTAATTATTCTAATATTTTGAATATGAGCTGTAGAAAAGTAGTCTGCAATTATATTCTGATATTAATTTCATTGTTTATAAGCAAAAAAATCGGTATATATGCATATGAGCATTTATTTATTTATACATATATTCAAATACGTAACGTTTTATCTTAAAAAAAATATTGTGGTCATTTAGTTGATAAATCGGGTCAATCCAAACTCGAATGAAATAACACATCTCAAAACTGACCCGAATCCAAAACAATGAAAGTCAGGCAATTGAAAACAGCTAGCTCTAAGTCAACTCGAATCGAACCGCGGGCAGTTGTGAGTAAAATCGGGTCCAGATTCAGATATAGTAGTATGTGCAATATTGTGTATATGCTATATTGACACGAATCAATGGAATATGAATAAAGTCCCTCATCCTTTCACATCATGTTGGGAACAGCGGATTTTGAGCTTATTCTACCGACGATAATTTTCAGGCTATGTTTTTGAGACTTTCACAAAAGTTGCTCTATACATTTACCTAACACATTAGGGAATAATATTTTGACTGATTTCACGCATGCGCAATGAAAATTTTGCTAGTAAATGTGTTAATTTTTCATACAATTATTATTTTTTTAATTGTGATTGCAGAGTATTATGTACAATGTTGTTTGTCGTATTTTCTGAAAAAAAACATTTTTTTTTATCAATAACTCTCCAAATTATAATTTAAAAAAAATTTGGCAAAATTTGGGACCGTTTTTTAAAAAACCTTAATTTGTCTACAAGTATATATTCTATTTTCATAAACATGAGCACATTTTATGAAAATAAGCCGCTTAATCATAATCTGCAGTTTAAACGCTTGTGCTACATTAGTTTTGACAGGGTTATCCAAGAGATCTTCGTTCTTTTTCAATTTGTTGAGGACCCTATATGGGATTTCGGGATAAAAATTTCACGAAAATTTATGACCTGTACTATTTTGTTTACATACCTGAAGTTTCGGAATAATTCCTCAGGTATACTTCTAGATATTTAACAAAACGTTTAAATCATAAATGTCAAGATTTTTTTTTCTGGCACTGTATAGTATGCGTTTCCTAACTAAAGTTTTACCTCCTATGTGGTATATATGCAATCTATAGATCATATACAGGGATGCACAAACGAATTGAAATACCTTTCCAGCTATTAATGATAATTTCTGAATCTAGCTTTTCTAATATTCATGCCAAATTATTTAACTAAACATCATCTTTTACGTTATTAAATGGTGAAGTTTTGTTAGGTTATTCTGAAAGTGTTGGGAAGTTTTTCATATTTTATGCTTGTTTTTTTCTGTGGCTTGGTAGTAATTTAATAATTCTTAATTTATTTTGCATCCCACAGATAAGGCATTTATGTTCGGATTTTCAGAAACATATTCGTGCAAAAATCAACTTAATAAAACTAGTATTTGTAAAAGAATAAATATATAAACAAATTAACAACTCACGAGCAAAAATTTCAATAATATGAACAGCTATTATGAATAAATGTAATTTGGCTCAGATGATTTGAAATTTTGAATATAGACAAATGTTTCAACGTCCGAATATCTATATTATAAAGACCAAACGTATCTGTGCGTAACGCAACCTCATTTTGCGAATAGCAACATTCTGAAATTTGAAATGAAATTTCGGTTTTGCAATTTTTGTTACAACAAATTTTTAAACTTTTAAATATAGCACATTTTCAATTTTCATACCGTCATATAGGGGAAAAAATGTACTTTCAAAAGCATTTTATTTAAAAGCTGACCTCAATTAATTTTTGAGATCTGAATTTTACTGTAGTTTTTAATACCAATTTTGTAATTGTGGCAACAAAAATACTCCATTTTTTTTAAGGGAAAAACATTATGCAGAATCTTTTTGTTGCCATTTCTTCATAAACTGAAAAAAAAACAAAAAAAAATGAAATTAAAATACCCGCTTTGTCAAGAATATCGTCTGTCATAAAACCAGTGAATTTTGGTTTTATTTGGTTTTTATTTATCATTTGAATGGGGGGGGGGGGATTTTTAATTTTCTTCAAACTTATTTTACACACGATATAATAATTTCTCTTCACAAAAATTTATTTTAAAGAATTGTTGCGTTTTCTTCGTTTTTAAATAATTCGCATCAAATAATCGAAAGAATTCAAATTTATTAATGCATATGTAAAATCATTTTCCGATAATTTGGACATTTAGGTTTTAAAGAAATGGAACTTTGTTAATTTTAAGTTAAAATAAGATTTGTTTGAGAGTTAGTCTAACCAATGTAAGCTGCATTTTTTTGCGGTAACTTAAATTGTAGTTTTATTATAATTCAATGAAGCAATTCCTACTTAAAAATTTTCTTTCGTCGAAAGTCGACGGATTCTACCTTGTTTTATTAAAAGAGAATTGTACAACTGAAATTTTAAAAGGTAACTCAAATGTGAATGTATAGAAGAGCTTGATTCATGTATGTCATAATTTGTGCATCTCACTTAATTAAAAAAAAAAAAAAATAATAAAATAAAAAAGAATTGCACAGCAGATTTATACTTCTTGTGTCATCGATATAATATGTCATCTCATCTTAATTGTTATTCTAAACATATTTCACCTTAACAACCAGAAATTTCTTAATCTTAATTTCTTTTTTCTTTGATTTCGTGTTGGGTATTATCTTAGTAGAAAAAAAAAGACAAAATACTTTGTCACTTGTATTCCCCGAAGTTCGTAATTTTCAAGTTCAGAAATCTCATGTAGAGTTCAATGTTATTCTACGTGTCATCAATGACATACAATTTCCTCAAGGACTGGAAATATTTCTGACTCTTAAATTCAGCAAGAAGCTTTTAATTTGCCTGTTTTTTTTTTTATAAACCCCCAGGCGTAAGAAGATGGTGCAATAAAGACAGCTGTTCACTTACATTGAAATATTCGCATTAAGAATTTTTTTTTTTTTTTTTTTTTTTTTTTTATGAAGCACAATTTTATGGATTAATGAAAAGGTCTTTGACAGCACCTTAAATTATGCATATTTCATTTAACCCTTTGTCTACTGAATTATGAATTCATGAGAATTTGATCTTCAAAAGAATTATTTCCGTGAATTGTTTAAACTAAATTAGAAGATTTACATCTTATCATATAATGCATTTTATCGAAGGATTAATTAAATTTGAAATGATAGAGATTTTGTGCAATATTTACAACCCCAGTCAAATCTTTCAATTTGCATAATTTTTCTTGGGATTTTGCAGAGCTAGGAAATGTACCAATAAGATGTTCTTACAATATCAATATAGAAATGCTTCCGAATAGAAAAATTACCCCAACGCAAAGAAAGAAATCATGCTTAAAAAAAAAAAAAAAAAAAAAAAAAAAAATCTGTGTAGCCAATGATGCTTTTGGAACAATATAAAGTAAATGTATTTGTAACTCGTTCTAAACCGCACTCCTACTAATCGATGTATTAAATGAATTTTATCAGCAGTTATTTTAATGATACTTATATGTACTATCAGTAGATAAAGGGTTAATTAAATGTTAAAGTTATAAAAATTCAGATGTATAAACTCTTTGTTTTTCTTTTGTCATTAAAAAAATGATAGTACAAGCTAGATGATAACGTTTTTATTGATCAAGATATTTTGAATTTTTACTGGTGGGGGGGGGGGGGGGTCATCATAGTAAATTATTATACAAATGTATTTTGATCATTGTATTTTATTACATAGTAATCAACATGTACTTTAGTAAACTATTCATTTTGCTAATACTAAATTTTTATCTCCATTATAATTATTTATTACATTATTATTGTATTTTTAACAAAAGAACCAAACCGTAAAAAAAAATCATATTTTATAATAAAGTTATATGGATACATAATAAGGTAATAATAAAATCACATATATGATGTTTAATTTATTTTCAAATTTATTGTTGTTCAATTTCTTGATCTTTTAACCCTTTCCGGCACGGGCAAATTTTGTAGCAAAATTAGTAATTAGCGACTGCCACCGTAATTTGCAAACAATTTTTTTAGATATTACGAACTCCTTTGGAAAAGTAAAAGTTTACTAAAATATTATTGATACCGTTTACAAGTTTGGAATTAAAATTAGGTATCCCGGGACCCAAAAAGGGTTAACTCTCATATAGATAAAACTGCACTTCTGTTTTAGTTTTCTAGCATAGTTTGACGAAATATTAATTTCATTGCTGTGTTGTGGCAATCTATTTTCATTTTATGAAACCATTTTTTTTTTTTTTTTTTTTTTTTTTTTTTTGCCAGCATCACTTTTGCCCGATATTTTTTTGTAATACATCCTGTCTGTACAAAATATTACAAAGAGAGAGTAACGCCGGAAAACGATTATTCTTACATGTGAGGCTACAAAAAAATCAATGGCTTAATTTCTGTCCTTTTTTTTAAACTCTTCCCAGCATAGTTGAAAAGTGCTTATGCATTTAATTTGTCTGTCCCACTGTCTACACTCTAATTCAAGAAAATGTACTCCGAATTACATGCAATGGGTAAAGATTATTTAGGGTCTCATACGCATATTTCATATTGAAGTATGTGGGATTGGTATAGCAAGACGTTTCGGCACCAAGACATTTTGGTCCCTAACTATTTTGGTCCCAAGACATTTCGGTCCCAAGACATTTCGGTCCCTTCTCCAGCGAGCTAAAATTTTGTGCACATGAAATATGTGACACAATTTTATAGGTAACATTGTAGAGTTTTTTGACTGAAGGCAATAAAAGTTTCGTACAATGCGATTATAAGTGCCCGAAAACCGCATATCCATATAAATCAGATCCAAACTATCACAATCCACACAAATTTCGTATGGTAATCTTAATCGTTTAAAAAAACAAGCGGAAGGAGGGGAGTTCTGTTGACTTTTTCTATATTTTAGTGCATTATAAGATCTTGATAAATTAAAACATTTATAACTCGATCTTATTTTAATATTAGATTTTTATTTAATATAATACAATATTTGTAATTTTATATAATAAAATAATATAATATTTGTAAATTTTTAATATAATATTTGTAATTTTAATATTAAAATCAAACCAATATTTTATTATGTATATATTTTTTAATTTAATGTACCCTTAATTTACTAAAATAACAACATTATTAATATACATTACGAAGTTTATTATAAATTAAACTCAATACTAAATCTGTTTTGTATTCAATTCATCACTATATTTTATAGTATTTATAAACTGAAATTTATCCTTTACCTGTTTTAGTTATTTTATATTGAAAGTTACCGAAACTTAAAACTATTAATATAATTAATAATAAAATTAAAATAAGGAGTATTAATTTTTTTTCTGGGAAAATGGGAGCGAAAAAAGTAATACAATAAATAAATAAATAAATAAACGGCAAATAACAAAAGCTTAGTTTTGTCAGTCAAAAATTTTAAATAAAATTATTTAAAATAATAATTACATTATAATACAAATGAAAAAATAATCATCTGATTGCAAAGAAATATTCCTAGTTTCAATGAAATTATAAAATTAACACACAAAAATTGTCTTTATGGTGTAAGAAAAAAATGCAACCAATGATTACTATTAAAAAAAGGAGAAAAAAAAGTCGGAGGGGGGGGGGGGTAATTTTCTGAAAAACAAAATTTCATAGCACGCCTAGTTACAAAATCATTGTTGTTTTCCCAAGATTTAAAATGGTAAAGTAACAGTAATACAAACAAACTTATACGATGCAACTTTGTATTATAAAAACGAAAACAAAAATTAAATATTTGTACTTTAATAAATATATATCTCATTTTTTAATTGTTGAAGCAGAAGGTGTAGAGGGGTGATTTGAGGAAATATGTACATATATAGCTTATAAGTGTTTAATTGAGTAATTAAACACATTTATTATTAAACTAATTGAAAAAAGAAAGAAAATCAACATAGTATTTTTATTATTCAATTAATAACAATTTACTAAAATAATACTAAAAAATATACTAAAACAAAAAAAATATATTTACGACATTTTACAGTATATATAAAATAGGTACATAATACTAATAATAAATAATAAAACTTAAAATAATCATTCTGATAAATAGTAATAATAATAAAAAGACAATGTCTACTGTAAAATTACATCACATCGTTTAATCAAACACATTTTCAGCTTGGTGTGATTTCATTATCACGAGTTATAAAAGTTTAAATTTATCGGTAAAAGTAAAAAAGTATTAAAAAATATATACTATTGTATTCAGCTTTCCATAAAATTTGGGAAAAGGTGGGGGGAGAAAAATGATTTTTTTTAAAGGTCCGAATAATGTTGAACAAAGTGGGCTCAATCAGTTATACCCTGTTAAAAACATTGTCCTAGTTTGAACCAAATTTTGGTGCTCAGTGGTTGCCATTGTAAGATGGTGAAATCTTGAACCAATATTTGGAGCTCTGCATGTAAAATCCGTTGTGGGTGCAAAGTCCTCCAAGTTATCTGTGAATTATACCTCTGGAGGTGCCTTGCCAGGTGAAGGTCTCGTCATCTGATCAAGGCTCTAAATTACGAGACCATCTTGCGAAGCCATTTACAGTTCAAACAACAGGATGTACCATTAATTAACTGGCGAAACAAAGTATGCTCAACGACAAGCAAATAGTACAGAAATGATGGCATGCGAAGCAAAGTTTATTGCCGCTACGTGGCAATTAGACGGTCGTCCGTCCGGATACCAGGTATCTAACCCGTTAAGCTGAGATAACTCGGCAGGTCATCGGTTAGAAAGAAAAAAAAAGATCCATTAGTTTGAACGAAGTTGAAATAAGAAGCAGTGTAAGGTGTCGGCAAAAAAATAGCAAGGGGATGAAATGGCAAGATTACTAAATGTCTCAGGACCGAAAAATCGTGTACCCTGTGGGATTAATAGCTCGTTTACAGGGACACTCAAAAGAATTTCATTACACTATGATATCGTATAACATGTCTTATGAGAGTTTAAAATGTTTAAAACAACCGAGCCCCTCGCCGCATTCGATATACGGTCAGTCATCTGATTTTTACTTTACTGATACACTTTCCAAGAACGTTGAAAAGTATTTATGCATTCAGTTTGTCTATCCGTCTGTCCATGCTCTAACTCCCATAAATATATCGGATTTTCACGCAATAAATGCATACTCAGATAAACCTTAGGATAACATATGCATGTTTGATATTATATATGGATGTATACGGGATTACTATTTCATTTACAGAGGCAGCCAAAATAATTCCATTACATTATAGTATACAAAGAAATATCTTTTGGACAGTATTTTAGTAACATTACACTAATTCAGATGCATTAAAACTGATATAAATCACTGAATTTCACCACGAGGTGAATTACCTTAGAATAAGACATTCAGAGCATTTTTTATTTCTTTACAGGAGAACACAAAAGAAACTGGTTTCAGTGCTGTCTTTGAGTAATAATTGCTGGAATGGACGTTTTAAAATTCGATTTGTCCTTTTAAATTTAACAATTTTGCGTGTTACTCGTCATAAATAAATTCAATAAATTCTATACTTCATTTACACGGCTGCATAAAAGTATTTGCGTATAATTCTTCCTTTTAGAAGAAATTACCGAAGGGAAATTTTCAACTGAGGTATATGTATATCTTAATTGAACTAAATTTCCGGTTGAATGTCGTTAATAGATACAAATTTAGATATCATATACAGAGTGCTGCAAGAATTCGAATAATTTTCTGATTATTGATGTGAACAGATGAAATTGTGTTTTCAAATGTGATGTGCATTTCCATGTGGTTGAATTGGACAGAATAATTTTAACTTATTAAATGGTGTAGGTTTGTTGCATTATCCGGAATATATTGGAAAGTGTTTCATAATCTATGCTTCATGCATGACTTTTTCTTTCTTGTCTTTTTTTTTAAAGTGTTTTTTTAGCATTACATACAGAGCACTGGTCGTTGAATGAAAATAGTTATAACTAAATATATGAGAAAAATATCGTTTTGGTGGATATAATTAAACTCCAGAATACCTTAAATTAATGATTACTTTAAACCAAAATTTCCGGCTCTTTTTTTAATTATTTGAAAAATAGTTGTTGTTTCTCGGTAGAGAATTGGGAAATCTGAAGTATATCTAAATCTTCTTATTGGTTGAGTTCCGCAACTTATTTATTTTATTCGTTTTCAAATTGGTCCTTGTTTAATGCCCTAAAATAGAATACTTCAGTTTTTTTATTTTATTCGTTTTCTGATTGGTTCATGCTTAATGTTCAACAATGTAATACTTTAATTATAAATAGAAGTTTTCATATACGTCCATTGGAAACATTTCAAAAATATGCATTAAAATATTTAATTGCTATAAAGGACGTTAAATACTAATAAAAATATTAAAAGATCTTAATAATTTTTATATGTTTCGATTGAAATTACTCAATCATCATCAGAAAAAGAAAATACAAATAAACACAAAGATGTATTATTAGTATTTAACGTCCTTTATAGCAATTAAATATTTTAATGCATATTTTTGAAATGTAATACTTCTCAAAAGTGATAAAAACTTAAATAATAATAATAATAATTTGAAAACAAATGTGATGGAGATTTCAAACAAATTTCCTTTCAAAGTTCATTTTTTTCTTTACGCAACGGTGTAAAAATTTAAAATATGCGATGTTTAGAAATTAAAAAATTTGCAATTCCGAAAATTGTAAAACTGAAATTTCATTTAAGATTTTTGTTTATGATGGGTCCAGGAATATTAATGTTTAATCCATGTCGTACGTAATAGGAGGCATTCAGAAGTCTGTCTGATTAACTCCATATCAAATAAAACTGCACATTTTAAACAGTTAAAGTTGTATATCTATAGACTTCTATTTTTTCATCATTAGTCTAGGAATATTAATGTTTAATGTATGGTGTACGTAAAATATAACTCATTATGATCATCATAAAAATCATATTTATTATTATTATTAATTCAAATATAGAATTTTTTTATAAGTCTTTAAAATTTGAGTCTTTAAAATTTGAGTCTTTGAAAATATCATTTTCCAAATAGTCGTTGTAATTTGTTAAATTACAATTTGTTTTTTGGAATGTTTGTATTTTTTATTTTTTAAAGCCTTTGTTTTGGTCTTTTTTTTTATTGGTTTTATTATATCACTTAAGAAAATCCTGTTTTAATTGAAAAAAATCGGGTTGTAGGTGCATTCTTCATTCAGTCTGTCCGTGTGTTCGCATATAACAACGCAAAAACTATCCAAATGAATCGTTTGAAATTTAAAATATATAATTGTTGTATGATTTTGTCGAATCAATTCGAAGTTCATAAAACTTAGATCGATGGTTTAATGACAGGGACAATAAAAATTATTCCATTACAATATATATAAAAAGAATACTGCCCAGTTAAACTGATGGCATTGAGCTCACAGGCTAAGCATACTAATTGTACATTACAAACTTGTATTTTCAAGAGTTAATTCCGTTTGAAAAAAAAAAAAAAAAGGAAAAATCTCTCCCCTTTCTCCTTTTTTATACTGAATCATTGAACCTCCTAAACTATCAGTGACATGCTTTATCATATAAAAAATCTATATCCAAAATTCAGAGCAAATCGGATAATTCTTAATAAAAACCCATTTAGCATTTATATAATTTAAGAGGAGTTATTCCCTTCTTTTATATACATAACCATTAAACTTCCAAAACTATTCGGAGATTTAAACGAAATCTGACAATTCTGCTTGAAAAATTCATTTATACAAGTTAAGAGGAGGGGCATTAGAACCCTCGTTCCCCCTATTTATACTTATTCAAATGAACACCTAATAACAGCCACGGACTCGCCTCATCAGAATGATCCTATATCTAAATTTTGAACGAAAACTGTTAATTCTGCATGAAAATCCCGTTTATATCAATTAGGGGGAGGGGCATGAGCCCCCCGTTCCCCCTGTTTATACTTATTCAATGAAAACCTAATAACAGCCACGGTATCGCCTCATCAGAATGATCCTATATCTAAATTTTGAACGAAAACTGTTAATTCTGCATGAAAATCCCGTTTATATCAATTAAGGGGAGGGGCATTAGAACCCCCGTTCCCCCTGTTTATACTTATTCAATGAACACCTAATAACAGCCACGGAATCGCCTCATCAGAATGATCCTATATCTAAGTTTTGAACGAAAACTGTTAATTCTGTATGAAAATCCCGTTTATATCAATTAAGGGGAGGAGCATGAGCCCCCCCCTTCCCCCTCTTATACATATCGAATGAACTCCAAAAACTAATCAGGGAAGCGCCTTATCAGGATATACCTATATACAAAATTTCAAGTGGATCCGATATTTTTATCATGAGTTATCGCGTTACGCACGAACGTACATACAGAACGGACGGGCACATAAGCTCTCAGGCTATGATAGCCTGTGAGCTAAAAATTGAAGCTGATGTTATACACAACTGAAGTGGAAAAACTTCTTTAAACACCATAAAATAAGTTAATTGCTCAAGAACTTAAGAAAATCCGGTTTTAATTGACAAAAATCGTGTTGTAGGTGCATTCGTAATTATGTAAATATGTAATGCCTACATTCGTTATTCAGTCTGTCCAATGGTTTTGTTTGCGGTCGAGATTAGGCTTTTTGGTGTCCTTATTTTATTATTTGTTTTATTTTATTTTATTATTATTTTATTTTTTGCCATTTTAACGTATCTGATCGTTTAGCTTTTCTTCTTTTAACGCCTGTGATCCTTTAAGGACCGGGCACATAGCACTAACTTCTTGTGGTCAGGCGTCGCTATTTTTTATCTTTCGTGTCAGCGCTTTGATGTAAAATTGCTTTCTCAGTGAAGTGAATCTGCACTTCAAGAGAGAAATCGAACTCGAAATCAGTTGACAGCTTTACGACTGAAGATGGGGGAGATAAACTTTCCCATCCTTTGTCAATTCGGTAGGGTTCTTTTCTCAAAAATCATTTGAAGAGATTTGAAAACTAGCATCCTTTTGTTCTCCTCCACCGATAGTCGGAAACTGCATCTTCAAAGATAGATTTATTGCTCTTTTAGTGTAAATGAAAGTAGTGCTGTTTGCCCGCAGCCTTAGAGTTTTCTTCTCTTATTGCGACTCTCTAGTGAAAGCTGGGTTCAAAGATACCGACTCGCGCCTCGAATAGCCGAGTCTCTAGCTGAAGCCAGGTTGGGGGGGGGGGGGGAAGGAAATCCAAAAATTGAAACCGGAAAATTTGAAAAGGAAAAATTGGTCAAATCAAAGACAACGAAAAGCAGGAAGGATGGGCTAGGAGCCTTGAAGCCATTAAAACGACCGCAACCGCGTCGAGCTTTTTATGTATTAAATCATTAGCTGTCCTTTTGCATTGGATAAAATCAAATCTGAATCCGGTAAACTTAAATCAGGCAAACTTTCATCATCTAAATCTGAATCTAACATGTCAAATTGATTAGAATTTCATTCTCTAAATGGTTGTTGTAATTTATTAAATTATTATTATTGTTATTATTATTATTATTTTCGCAAATCTGATAGGAATCACAGACGAAACTTCCTGAAAGCGAAAAATTTAACTAAGACTATAAAGTAAGTTTCCTAGCTAGTACTGGATGAATGATCAGTAGATGATGTTTTGAAATTTTATTGTTTTATGTAAAAGTATGTGTCAAAAATATTTTAAAGCTTTTTTTTTTCTTTTTTCTCACACATGCATTATAATACTGCAATATAAACCAACGCTAAAATGGTATTCCTAATTTGTTTTTACAAATCGCTGACGAAAATTCCGAACGCTGAAAATACAATTAAGCCTGTAAAATAAGTTTTTTAGCTAATATTGTATTAGTGATCGGAAGATGATACTAAGTGTTTTGAATTCTTTGTTTTCTTGTAAAAGTATGAAACAGAAATATTTTCAACGCCGGTGTTTTATTCATACCGGGTGTCCCAAAAATGACTGATGGATTTTAAAATTCAATAACTCTCAAAAGGTGACAGCTATTCAAAAAGTTTTTGCAGGAGGGTTATGTATAATGTCAGGAGTTTTTTTTTTTTTTTTTTTTTTTTTTAACCGTAATTTTTTATTTTAGTTCCCATATCAAACAATAGTTGGCGCTGATGGCGATTGAAGGCCAGGTGATCAGTGCTGAGTGAAGCGTCGACCTGGCCTTTAATCGCCGTCAGCTCCACCTATTGTTTGATATGAGAACTAAAATAAAAAATTACGGTAAAAAAAACTCCTGACATTGTACATAACCCTGCTGCAAAATTTTTTTAAATAGCTGTCACCGTTTGCAAGTTATTGAATTTTAAAATCCATCAGTCATTTTTGGGACACCCGGTACATAGCTAATAATATTACAGTGTAATCTAATTCTAAAATGGTCCCAAAAATCTTACATTTGTTTTCACAAATCTGATGGGAATCGCGGAGGAAAATTTGGAAAGAGAAAATTCAACTAAGCCTGTAAAACAACTTTCCTAGCCAGTGTTCAATTAGTGATGGGAAGATGGTTTACTAAATGCTTTGAATGCTTTGTTTTCGTGTGAAGTTATGTAAGTAAAATATTTTCAAAGCCATTTTTTTTTTTGATTCACACATCGCTAATAATATCGCAGTTTAATCCAACCGTAAAATGATACTAAAAGGTCCTACATTTGTTTTCACAAATCTGATAGGAATCTCTGATGAAAATTCTGAAAGGGAAAATTCAACATAGCCTGTAAAACAATTTTCCTAGCCAGTATTTAAGTTAGTGATGGGAAGATGATATACTAAATGCTTTGAATGCTTTGTTTTCTTCTAAAGTTATGTAAGTGAAATGTTTTCGAAGCCAATTTTTTGGTTCACACACGTGATTAATAAAATTACAGTAACGGCACTTATTAAAGAAAAAATAAAATAAATTTCAACTGGTTGCTTGTTTGCCCACAATTTGATTGATGTTAAACCAAAACATTAATATAACTAATAGTATCTATTTTTAGTGACAAAGTACTATTTTTTCAGTGCGCATCTATAGTATTCTCATCAGAAATGTACTGATCAATTTAAATTAAAAATTTAGATCTTAAAAAAAGCAGTATTATAAATTATATTTCAGCGATGTCATCAGCGATCAGCAGTGTTGCTTTTGCTTTTATCGCTCATTTTATATATTCACTCCTAAATATTACATAATTTCAAATTACACATCATTTAATTATAAAAAAGTATTTTTAATTTAATTTTCAATAAAAAATATTCATAGAAACAAGTTGCAGTTTTTAAAAATTACATTGGAAATTTACATTGAAAATTACAAGGCCTCTCATTTCTAAATACATTACTTAATTTTAAGTTATTTAATTAATTTTTGCATTAGACATCTGCATTTTTTAGTAGTTTTATCAGTAAAATGTTTGTTTGTGTACGAAAAATAATAGCAAATTAAGTGTTTTTTTTTTTTTTTTTTTTTTTTTTTTGTATGGCATTCAAGAAATTTGATTGTAAATATGTTCTAAAATGTTATTATTAAATTAATTATAATTAAATTATCTGTTTTAACTCGTACTGGAATTTAATACACATTTTTTTTAATGGGAGGAACGATTTGCAGCATTAGTGTGTAATTAAAACATAATAATGTGTAGGGTGAATTTCACATGAACTGCCAGTTTGATGTCCTGATGTTTAAATCTAAATTTCATATTAATAAATTTATTTTTTGATATTCTAAAATCAGGTAGTAGTACATCTTTTTATGCTTAATTCAATGCATTCATTAGATTTTTTCAGAGTTGTGAAATAGTGATATTTTTTTTGTACTTTAGTTAGCAAGTAATGGGAATTTACTTGTCCTGAATAAAAAACTCTCAAAATTTCAATCTTTTTTTATGCTTCCAAACATTTTAAAATTTTTGTATATGGATTTAAAGTAAAATATCCTGTGTTAATTAAACAAATAGATAGTTAATATATTTAAAATTAGTATCTAAGAATTAAAAATTTAAATGTATTTTGTGTCCGCATATGCAGAACATGAGTGTTACTTTAGGGAAGTTAATATTATTTGTTTTCAAAATATTTGTATATTGCAGTTTGCAACGGTAGTGAGAAAACAGTGTTGTTTCTTCTTTACAGTGCACTTATTTAGAACACGATAATGTTGTTCTATAATTGCTATTTATCAGAATGTTCAGTTCAACATGGTGAGTATTTTTATTTTTTTACAGGAGTGTTACCCATTTATTTTCTTATTATTATTTAACGTATAAAACTGTTAAGTTAGGGAATGCTGTATTTTTTGTTCAGGAATCAATAGGTCCAACTAAAATTTCAATAAAACAGTTAGAATTTATTTTAGTGAAGAATTCCTTAATAAATGTCATGAGTGTTACCGTACATGAGTGTTACCTTACATGAGTGTTACTTGGAAAAAGTAACACTCATGAGAAAAGAAGTTAAGTAATTCTAAAACTATAAATCATGTGTAAGATTTAAGTTATGATTATAATAGATTCATGATTCAGGGATATATTTTGTCATATTATATATATTTATAATTATTTAAAAATTGTAACAGGATTTTCATGTCTGCACACGTGTTTTGTAAGTGCTATTTAAGATTCAAATTTTAATTCTTAATAAATAATTTTCAAAGGACTATCTATTTTACACAAATCATAGTTTAAACTTTTAAAAATCTTTTTTTATATATATTGTTACAAAAAAGCTATTTGCTCAAGATGAGTCTTATCGCTTGTCATGAGTGTTACCACTTTTCATGAACGTTACTGTAACTAAGAATCAGAATTTTATTAATGCATTTGTTACTTCACTTTGTCTAATAGAACTTTCTAATTCTTTATTATAACTGCAATGAAAATAATTAATTTTTAATTAAATTTGTTTTTAATCAGAAGTTATACCCTTTATTTAAGAAGCAAAGTAACACTCATGGCATAAACAACTATTAAAATGCTTTAAATTTATGAAATAAATAAATACTAATGCATTTTTGATTTATTAATACGCACGTAAGAACCTTAAGCAATTTTTTAATTAATTATTGATACAAAAAAAATCAGAATGTTTTATAGAGGTCACACTTATGAGAAAAATAGTGACTGGGCAAGACATTTCTTGAAATTTCTGAAATATAAATAAAAAAACTCGCAAATAATCTACTGCTTAGAATGTTGTAAACTATAAGCAACTCATACCTGAGTAAATTTTTACATTTAAACCAAATTATTTTTTCAAATTTTGTTTCACCTAATACGGCAATACATTTGAAAACCACCCTGTAACGAAAAATAATATCAAATTAAGTGTTTTTTTTTTTTTTTTTTTTTTTTTTTTTTTTTTTGTATGGCATTTAAGAAACTTGATTGTAAATATGTTCTAAAATGTTATTATTAAATTAATTATAATTAAATTATCTGTTTTAACTCGTACTGGAATTTAATACACATTTTTTTTAATGGGAGGAACGATTTGCAGCATTAGTGTGTAATTAAAACAAGTTTACCCTACCAATGTGCAACTAGAAATGAAAATTCAAGTGTCCGTCTGAATTTAAGCGTCTTTCCAAAGTATATTTCAATCTCTTCATAAGATCCCAGACTGTTAATGTTACTTTGAAACTAGTTTTTCTAAGTTTTAAAATAAAATTTATTTTGAAAATATTTCTACATGTTAAAATTTTGAGAAAGATATTACGAAATAGCTGTAGATTTATAAAAAACTTTTAACTTTACTAAAATATTTTATATTACGTAGTTTAGTAGATCAATACAATCTGAAGCATGTGAAAACACTTATGAGGGACCACGGAGTACATTGTGTGGTACCTATTCAGTGTTTCATTTTATTATTAATTATGTCTATCTAGTAATTTATTCTAAGACCTGTTACATAAATGAGTAATTTATTTGAGTTTTACTTTAGAAGCTTCTTTGTACATCCAGATTCTGTGTTATACATTTCAAAAACCCCGAAAAGGTGAATATTCCTTTTATTAAACAGGTGATCATTCTCAACGTTGTCCAGCGGCTAATTTCTAAATCTACTCAATTACTCAAAGGTATATAGTTTCAATTATAAAAAAAAATATTTCAAATGAGGTAAAAATATTATTATTAAAATTGTTTTGATCAATAAAAATATTACTTAAACAATTTACAAAATTTTAAATTACTATACGGTTCCTAATCCCATAAGTGATATTTAATAAAAAAAAAAAAAATCGTATTGCACTTAGAAGTAAAACTAAAAAAGAAAAAAAAAACCCATTTATCTAACTCTATAATTGATTGAGTTATGATTATATATTATATGTTATTTAGTGATGAATGTATGTTTAGTGTTTCATATGGCAATTAAGGTATTCGATAATCGGTCAAATTAGCTTGAGTTTAGAGTTTGAGGTGTCCCAAAGAGAGTAGACGAGCGTGGCTCATAAGAAGCAGAACTCTTCTAGTTTTGTATTAAAAAAAAAAAAAAAAAAAAAAAAAAAAACATTGCAATGATTTTGAATTATGAACCAGCTAGGTAAACCACAGAAAACCACTTTGCTAAGTCTGCTATATAACCTGCTTTTTCACAATCTGTGGCGGTCAACATGTTAAGAAGGAAATTGTTCTTCATTAACTATTAAAACGCAAAAAAAGAATGTCATTCATTTCTGCCGATCTTGATTTCACATTCTTTCTCTTAATGTGTCTGTGTTTAAATTATATAACAGTCATTGAAGGTGGAAAGTCATATTACGTCATTTAGGTATTCCCTTATATATACGATGAACACGTGAGTTAAAAAAGAGGTGTGCATCTACTTTGTACGCTAAACACCTACATAAATTCAAAGAAATATTTATGATGCTAGCCATTAATAAAGATAATTTCCTCTTAATAAGAAATTAGTCTATTTATGCGTATTTATTTCGTATATTTTCATTCATATTTGTATAAAAAAAGTCTTTTAATAGCCTTGGAAATTTCTTTTCCTTTATTTATGTAATCATTTTTATCAATGATAATATTTATGTAGACATAGATGCGTTCCTTGCAACGTGATAGCGTGGTAATAAGCCATTAAGATTTTTTTTTAATGTCTCGCATGTTGTAAAATATTCTGTTGTAATTAAAGTTTTCTTTAATCTTTGTCATTCGTAATTTTTCAATATATTCTTATCATGTTTTTGACATTTAGGATGCAAGCTATAAAAACTTAAAACGAGAGTTTGAAAAATAAGTTATTAATTGTTTGTTTTTTATGGTGCATTAGTTAATGTCAACTCATTCAACGCATTAGTTAATGTCAACGCATTCAAGGAGATGAATAATACTTGTTCTGCAGAATATTTTGTTGGCTGAGAAAGTAAAATCCTCATTTTTCATGAGAATATAATATCTAATTAAAAAAATTCATTTGCATTATGGGGACGTTGTATTCCTCGCACTAACTTTTTGTATTTTATAATACCATGCATGAAAGTTTAAAAAAATCATGATGGTGTACATGGAAATCTAAAAAATTAGTGTAGAAATTATCCCTTACGAAAATTAAATTAAATTAATAGATCGATTTCTAAAGAAATGAAACATATTGTGGATACTATATTTTCTTACAATTCTTTTACATTGAAAATAAAACAAGTTGGAAGTTGCACGTGAAACGTAGCAAATGAGGTGCGTTCGTACGATAACGAAGTTTTAAAAATATGACTCCCATATATCAATCTCATAAAATTTTAAATAGGTAATTACAATTAAAATGCTCACCAAACAATGTTCTCCCAAAACCATTATGTAATGAATACTTTTGTGTCGCCTTGTAAATCAATAACAAATGTTCTTTGCACCACAGAGTATGCAAAATGTATATGATTATATGTACTTTATAGATGCATACCCATTTTATTATGTTCGAATGAGTGTAGCACCATTAAAATACATTTGAAATATTTTTTCCCACTGACCGTAATGTAACGGAATACTTTTGATTGTCCCTGTAATTGAGCTATGCATCCGATTTTCATAAAATTTGAAATGACACGACAAAATTATGTAATAGTTATATATTTTATATTTCAAACGATTAAAATGCATTTGAAACTTTTTTCCTCATTGACCGTAATGTAACGGAATCCTTTTGATTGTCCCTGTAATTGATCTATGCACCCGATTTTCATAATATTTGAAATGACTCGACAAAATTACGTAATAATTACATATTTTAAATTTCAAATAATTCGGTTGGGTAGTTTTTGTGCTGTTATATGCGGACAGACAGACGGACGGACTGAACGACAACTATAGGTGCTACGTATTTACATAATTACGAACGCACCTAAAAAGCAAAATCAATGGATTGAAAATTTCTGCTTATAAACTTATTGTGGAAAAAGGAGTGGGAGGGGACACCAAAATTCATGCTTGGGTCGGTTGAAATGGTGCAGATCCAAGTCATGTTATCAAAAAAGTGACAATTTTATCAGCCCTACATTTTCCGTTTTTTAGCGTTTCGTTCATCTGGCGAAACCCTATTCGTCTCTGCCTTCTGTCTGTCTGTCATAGACTAAGTACACAAAAACTATATATGCCAGAGAGTTCAATTTTGTGTACTTACAACTGAATATCTCTTGTCACACAACAAAACATAAAATTTTGAAAAAGACTATTATTCTAATTTAAATATCATTTTTTAAAATATCAGTTCATTTTGTTGTTGATTTTTCTCTTCTAATTGTTACCACGCAATTTTAAATAGATATAAAAAATATTTCATTTTTTACCCTTTACTTTTAAAAGAGATGGAGTACTTCTGTTGCCATAGTTACAAAATTGGTATTACCAACTACAAACAAATTAATATCTCAAAAATAAATTAAGATACAGCTTTTAAACAAAATGTATTTAAAAATACATTTTTTTCCCTATACGATGGTGTAAAAATTAAAAATGTGCGGTATTTAGAAGATTAAAAATTTGCAGTAGCGTAAATTTCAAAATTGAAATTTCATTTCTTCTAACTGTTGCATGTAAGTTTAAATAAAAGTATTATGTATGTAACATAAATTGATGGATTAAATAGATCACGTAAAAATGTGCTCATTTGTTTTTATTTCATCATATTTATCATATATTTTGATACGTGAAATGAAATATTTTTTATATTTATTAAATTAATATTCATTTAAATTAAGAGCCGCCACTGGTGATCAGTTTGGTCTCCCTTAAATTTATGCTAAGCTTTGCAATATTCTACTTTTATTCATAATTTTATTTACTTGCGTACCTTCACTAAATCTGCAGATTTTGATAGAGCAAAGAAATCTCAAAATAGCGTCGAAAACCCATTTTTCTTTGTTTTGAAGGAGATATTAAACGAAACCCTCTGTGCGATCTCCGATTACACTTACCCACTTTTTTAAATTTTTTGTTTGCTTAAAATATTGTGTACATTTCCAGTATTGGGACCTTGGCGAGATAAGAAAATTATGCACATTTTCTGCAACCTAATCAAATATTTCTAACACACAAACAGCTTATTTTTCCTTTTTATGTAATTTATTTGACATAAAGAAAGCTATTTGTCTATTTTTATAAGCATGAACAGAAGTAAATTGTATAGTAAAAAACAATAATCGATATATATAAAATAAGAGATATATGCCTTCCTTACCGCGGATAACGCCGAAATTATAACCCACAGGTCTCTGAAATTTTTGTCATGTGTGGATGCTAACATCGGAAAGTGCATTTTGAAGCCGGATTTTTAAATTTTAACTTAGATTTTTTTTAATTAAATCTTACTGGGTAAGAGAATATTTGTAGCTTTCCACCAATCCACGACAACGAAGCAGCCAGGTTAGAGGCTACTTGCAGCTAGCTGCCAGTTGGCAGCAACGAAACAGACAGCCAATGAGAGCAAGCGGAAAATATGGGATTTAACGACTGCATTTCACGGCTGAATGCTAGAAACAAATTGCACACGCATTTGTTAAATTTTCCTGTTCTGATCATTTTGTTTTTCCTGATTACCGTATTTACTCGTGTATAAGGCGCACCCCTACTTTACAAGTAAAAATGGCGATTTCTTAAAATCTCGTGTATAACGCGCACCATAAATTTGATACGCTAATGAAGAATGACCAAATGAATTTCAGTAAAAAGAAAAGTCAAAACAAACATTACACCAGACCAGAAAAAAAGAACGAAAATGCATTTTTAGACTTCTGGTTGTAAGAGAATGACGGGAAATAAGAGTGAGTGACAGTAAAGAGAATTGCTAATTAGCGTTTAGATAATGTCACTAGCTCTGTTGTAAAAAAAGAAAAAAAAACTGCAAGGAGTGAAATAAATATGCAGCAATACTTCAATTAAGTAGAATTTTCCGAGTTTTAATATCTTCTTTGAATAATTTCTTGTTTCATATGTATATAGTTCGACTGCATCCAACAGTAAAACATATTCCGTGTATAAGGCGCACCTAGGAGTTTTGCCCTAATTTTTTGAAAAGAAAGTGCGCCTTATACACCACTAAATACGGTAATTTACAACCGATTTTCAAAATCCATCCATGGCACAACCCAAAAAATGCAGTAAATTAGATAATTACTCCTTTTATATTTTCTTAGGGTTTGTTCAGATGTTTAGTGCACGTCGTGCGCGTGCTCAGAAGATTTTGCATGGAGGAGTTCTCATTGAAGAAGGGAATTTTAAAATAATTCAATTATTGCATTATTTTTGTGGTTAAAAAAACAGCTAAAATCAACGACTATATTTCTTTATCCTTCCAAAACATGATTTTCGTAACAGAAATACATATCTGTGTTCACTCAGATGAAATTTAAAATAATCAAAAAACTTAAATATTCTGCAGATAATTTTTTTTTTCAATTTTAGTATAAATGGAGATTTTAAATATTCGCAGTTTGTTTGAAAGCATCTATAGTTGCCGGGCGGATCAACTAGTAATAAATATAAATAAACAAGATGTATTTGACTTATGTATAGATATAAAAATATACAAACAAGCACAATAGTTCAACAGATTTGTTTTCATAGCGTTTATATCATTTGGCAACGAATCTCAGTTTCTGAAACCCAAGTTCTGCTATAGTTTTTATTTTTATTTATTTATTTTTTTAAAGCTAAGTATTTTAAATATCAAATATTATTACAATATTAATTATATATATATATACATATATATATTTACCTCTAGACATAAGAAAATTTTCATACAAATTATACACTATAATATATTTTTTACCTTTAGGTGTGGAGTCATGTGCGGCGTCCCGTAGGAGTCCTCATCGGTATGTTGAGTCAGTTTTGCCTGCTGCCCCTAGCCGCTTTCTCCATCATCATACTGCTGCGTCTGGATCCCCTCTACGCCACTGGCATGTTGGTGCTAGCCTGCAGTCCAGGCGGTGTCACTTCCAACATATTTTCTTATTTCTGTGATGGTGATATATCTTTAAGGTAAGCAGCAATTTTACCAACCTTTTACTTCTTTTGTTTCATAAGTTGAAATAGATTTTCAATTAATAGCGTATCGTTATAAGCAAGGTATGGTCAATATAAATAAATAAATAGCAACGTTTAAAAGCCCCAAAACACTTTATTTCTTATTGCAAACCAGTTTTGATAACCATAGCGTACCGCCATCAATGTAAATTATAATTGCACAGAAAAGGAAATTGCCGAAATATATCGCACCTTTGCTACAAAAGTGTCATAACTCAAAAATATTCGTTTTCCAGAAAATGAGAAAAACTGTTTCAGTCTGTGGTAGGCTTTGTGGCCGTTTTGCAAACACAACTGCTACCTGATAGCTGGATTTTAACTGCACTATCTTCTACTTTAGGTGATTGGTAGAGGAGCATCAATCCCGTGGAATGACAGTCATAACTCAAAAACTCCAATTTTTGAGTTGTTACACTTTTGTATCAAGGATACGATATGTTGGATTAGTGGATACAACGACAAAGTTTAATAGCCAATAAAATTGTAGGAAATCATAAAAAACAGCTTATGTAAAAGAAGCGGATTCAATGACAAAGTTCATTAGCCAATAAAATTGCAGGGAATCCTATGAAACAGCCTATGTAAGAGAAGCGGATTCAATGACAAAGTTCATCAGTCAGTAAATTCGTGACAAGAAATCTAAGGAAACGGGCCATACAAACGCATTCAATGTCCAAGTTTGTTATAATACTACGTCACCTTTACAGATTTCAATCTAAGCAGAATAATTTAAATTAATTTCAAATAGCTTATAATCTATTGTATTGGAACTTGCCCATATGCTTGTATTTCATATAATTGCGAGTTAAAAAGTGCATTCATGAAAATAAACATATTTGTAATGTTTCAAGTGTGCCATAATATCTCTTAAAATTTTCAACATAAAACTATTTTCAAAATATACATATTGTTTTTAAATGAGATTACTTTAATTCTGTCAAAGCGTAAACTACAAATATTTTGTGGGTTAAATAGAGAAAAAAGGAAACAATCTATCTATATTATAAAGGACAAAAATGTATCTGTGCGTAATGCATACTTCATTTTGAGAATGGTAACACTTTGGAATTTGAAATGAAATTCCGGGTTTGTAATTTTTGCTACTACAAATCTTTAAATTTCTAAAGATCGCACATTTTTTCCACCATTGTATAGAGGAAAAATGCGCTTTTAAATGCAATTTGTTTGAAAACTGTATCTTTAATTTATTTTCGATACATTTTTCACACATTATTTACTTTGGATATATTTTTTTGTAGTTTTTAATACTCTTTTGTAATCGTGGAAACAAAAGCACTTCATTTCTATTAAAAGTGAACGAAAAAAGTAGATGACTGTGACTTTTCGTTGCTATTTTCTTATAAAATGTGAAAAACACTGAAAAAATATACCAAAAATATCATCTGTTATAAAAACCGGTTAAGTTTGGTTTTATTTCTTTTTTATTTATCAATTAAATGGGGGGGGGGGGTTTAGTTTATTACAAACTTATTTTACATTTGATACAACATTTTTCTTTGAAAAAATGTATTTTAAAGAATAGTTGTGTGAGTTATTTTCTCCGCTTTTACTTCATTCGCATTAAAAAGCTGTAAGAATGCAAATTTATCAATTCTATGCGTAAAATCTTTTTCCTAAATTTCAAAAAATATCAATAAATGATTTCCAATAAAACATGGAGCCATTAAAAACAGATAATTAAAGATATATGAAATGAAGATAATTTTTTCTGGGTTTGTGTGTTATTCAGCGATAATGACGTCATATGTATAATAAAGCAGAAATGCTTTAGTGGATACAAAAAACGTAATTTTATTAAAAAATTGTGTATTTTAATTCTTAAGATTGAAATATGTTTTGTAGAAGTACGTCATTTTGATCCCAGTTGTTTGCAATACTTCTCATTGAAAATATTTCATATTTCAAAATAACGCAATCGAAATCGCACACTGATAAAAACAATGCTTTACAGAAATTTAGAGTGTCTTTATAAAAGATACCGTGACATACAGTGTGCATGGTGTGGTCGGAGCTCTTTGCCCAAAAAATAGCGATTTATGCCACTAAACTTGATGATTCTCGACTGGATAAATTCCCTTTGTCGAGTTAGACAAGCAAATAAAAAAAGCTCTTTGCAATAATTCGAAATTCAGACTATAAAACCCCTCATTTTGCCTTATGTGACGCCACAGGAATATTGTCTATCGCATTTATTGCAAGCAGATTATTTCAGAAATTTTCATTTATACTTAAAAAATATAAACAGTTTAGTATCTGTTTCCAGTTATTAGTAGTCGAGACTTCAAGGTTTGAATTCAAATGATTTTAAAATAATCATTTTTTTTTTATTTTTTTATACGGATGTGAGAGGTGAATATGTAAATTTCGAGATGGTGAAGAGATATCGGTTTTAGATTTCACGTTGAAAAATTTTATGTTTGAGTCAAAGTGGAATAAATTTTCCTTTTTTTTTCATTTTAAAATACCAAGCACAAGAGCCTTAATTGATAACTTTGTCATAATAGCAGATCTTATGTTTAATTGATTATATTAAGATTTATTTTTAATTTTAATAATTTATAAAACCGGGTTTTATGGAAATTATTTTGTTAACTTAACATTAAATATGATTTGTTTAAGAGTTAGACTTACCAATTTAAGGTGCATTTTTTATAATAATTAATTTTAAAGACTTGTTATAACTCACTGAGACAGTTTGTACTTAAATATTTTTTTCGTCGAAATTTGACAGTTCTACCTTGTATATTTGAAACACCAGGTTGTTTTTTTAGTCATCAGCCTGAGCTTCCTACTGGCCAATTTTGATAATTATTTTTTTTAAATAAAAGCTATTCATACGTAAACATATCCTTTCTATCTATTCTTTATTTTTTTTCCATTTTTATATTTTATTTTTAATTTTAAAGGGTTTTTTATGAAATTTCTTCTAAAAGAGTGATAAATGTACCCTTTCTACATATTCTTTAACTTTTTTTTCATTTTTATATTTTATTTTTAATTTTAAAGGGTTTTTTTTTTAATGAAATTTCTTCTAAAACAGTGGCAATTGGATTAGTCCATTGTTGCAAAGAAAAGAAAAGATAATGAAAAATATTCAGACACGGATTTTTCGAACGTATTTTTTATTTGCCAGTAAAATTTCGTTAAAAAATATTTCTATGCGTGTACTTTACTTTAATAGACGAATAAAAATTCATATTAACTCTGACGTTACGAGAATATTGTTTTATGGGTTTCTTTTATCTTCATGCATTTTAATTTTATTGATGCGATTTTTTCTATTACACTGAAATAGAAAATATGTTTTCGATTGAATACATGCTGTGTTAAGCATAAAAATGAATATATGAAATATTTGTGAAAAGTATTTTTTCCGCTGAAAGAGGCCACATCCTCAGTTTAGAACGTATTTTTACCTTGACACATGTAATGAGAAAAAACGATCTCATGTTATCAAAATGACGTAATTTAGAATTATTTTTCATTTCTGGATTGTAAAGATGATAATTGGAGACTTTATTGATTATTTCATCTTGATTATATGCTTTTTCTCGCTTTAAAAAAATAAATTTTTGATAAGATACATTAATATTTAATAAAAAATTCAGAAAAATTAAAAAAATTTTAGGAAAATTAAATAAAATATGTTTTTTTAGAAAAAGAAGACGCTTTATGTAAGACTTATATTTTATAGGAATAATTTTTCTAGGTTTATTCTAAATTAATTTAACATTTCTTTATTACCGACAAAGTCCCATTTGTTTCATTGTAGAACTATCTGTTGTCGTCAAAAAATAGTAATCTATTTTTGAACGGCAGCCAAACCCAATTGTACTTTTTATAAATGTACAACGATGATGACAACGACGATGACGCTATCGCTTTGATTTTTATCGTACTTACATTCATTCAAAAACTAAATATTACACAATTTCGATTTGTTACAGGATAAAACAGGAATAAAATTATTTTCTTTTCTTAAAGAATTCTTTTTTTAACTATTTGGAAAACGGTTTTTGTTCTAGGTAGAGAATTGGGAAATCAAAAGTCTATCTGAATCTTTTTTATTGGTTGAATTACACAACTTATTTTATTTTATTCGTTTTCTGATTGGTCAAATGTTTAATATGCAAAAATGGAATACTTCTGTTTTTATTTTATTCGTTTCCTGATTGATCCATCTTTAATGCCCAAAAATGGAATACTTCTGTTGCCACGATAACACAAAGAGTAATAAAAACTTTTTTTAAAAAATTTTAATTTCCAAACAAGTTGTGATAAAGATTTCAAACAAATTTCATTAAAAAGTACATTTTTTTTTTCTTTACACAACGGTGTAAAAATTTAAACTGGGCGCTATTCGAAAATTTGCAGTTCCGAAAATTGTAAAACTGAAATTTCATTAAAAATTTATTTGTGATTCTGTCCAGGAATATTAATGTTTAATCCATATCGTACGTAGTAGGAGGCATCCAGAAGTCATCTGATTAACTCTATCAAATAAAAATGCATATTTTAAACAGTTGAAGATGTCTATTTATAAAATACTGTTTTTTTTTTTTTAATCATTGATCTAGGAATATTAATGTTTAATGCACGACGTACGTAATATATGACTCGTTATGATCATCATAAAAATTATGTTTATTATTATTATTATTATTAACCCTTTAAGCGGCCTTCAAAGTACTTCATTCACGTTTAACAATTCATAAAATAGTATTTATAAAAGGTATTGGTATGAAAATTTTTATCTGACAAACTTACATATTTATGTATCTTATTGACTTCAAAAAATTAATTTTAATATTGATTTTGTGCTAAATCAGCCAAACTGACGCGAAACTGTCGCAACGGAAAACCCGGTTAGGTCGCTTAAAGGATTAATTTAAATGTAGAATTTATTTATAAGTTTTTAAAATTTGAGTCTTTGAAAATATCATTTTCCAAATAGTCGTTGTAATTTTTTAAATTTGAATTTAAATTTTTAGTGTGATATCTGAAAAAAAATAATCCTTTTTGAAAAACATTGTAGTAGATCGTAATGCAGTAGATAAAGAGTTAAATGTACTTTCATCAGAAAATTATTTTAAATCTTTAAAAAAAAAAAAAAAAAAAAAAATAATAATAATAATAATAATAATAATAATGTCATTTACCTTAGAAGCATAAAAGTCCAATTTATCAATCGAAAAGGTTCCATTTTCATGTCCTTGGTAAAAAAAAAAAATAAAATAAAATAAAATCAATCTCAGATGGTGAATAAATCATGCTGCGTCTTACGTGCCGATGAACAATTTTCTTCCTGCAGCTGGAATTTAAATCTAAAACGCGCAATCTTCCGATCGCTACAACCCATTAACGGAACACAACCATACCTTGATTATTAAACAGTTTTTTTCCTTATTCTTACATTTTTTTCTCTCTCAAAACTGTCTGTAATCTATTTGCCCTTAAGTTATATGCTTCTGAAGGCAACTTATGTAACGCCGTTTGCAAATTCATAACAAACCTGTTGACAAAAATGGTATTCGATGAATGCGACTGGTCGAAAAATGGAATGGATATTAAAATCCCCTTTTTGATTCCTTAACCACATATTTTATTATTATTTTTTTTTTATTTAAATCTTTTAAATCAGGTTGATTTGAAACATTTTATCTGAGCAAGTGATTAAACTGAAATACTCAAAATGCATTAAAATTGATTTGCGCAACTATGAAAATGAAATTATGTTTATCGTCAGAGCCTGAAAATTGTTAACACACACATTTTTAAACCATTTACATATTTTTAGGAGTTAATTCTTATACCTTAAGCATTTTTTCTTTTCAAATTTTGCAGACTTTTTGAAAATGTCATTTTTAACGCTTTCCAACAAAGATGGAAATCGAATAAATCCGACATACAGCCGGCTCTCGTTAATTCGAACTCATCGGAACCACAAGAAATATTCGAATTATTCGAAGTTCGTATTATGGAAAATATGAAAGGACAATATGCTTAATGTGATACTATTACAAATTAATTAATGTCATAGTGTTTTTTTAAATTTATTTCGTTTGTTATCATTAGAATATGACTTAATATTAAATTAGAATGTATTATATATAAACTACTTAAAAGATTAAAAACAAGCACAATGAAAAAAAAATTATATCGTCAGTGATGGACAGACGGGGCACTAAGAAAGTGGATATCAAATGCATTGGATTATATGTATAGTCGTTCGGAACAATTTTCACAAAAATCAAAGAAAGAAACTTCTTCAAATGATCTGAAAACCGTGAGAAAGAAAAGAAAAATGAAAAATCGGAATTCCCACTAGTTCGAATTAAACGAAGTTCAGAGAAAATGAGTTCGAGTTAATGAAAATTTTTAACGTTATTCTGCCGTTTGAAATTTCGAAACTTCGTGTTTAGTTCGAATTAAGCAAGATTCGAATTATCCGATTTCGAATTAATGAGAGTCGACTGTACTCCGATTTACATACAATTGAAATATGTTAATGATGCTTACCATGTTTGATACTTATGGGAAATGTGTAGCATTAATAGCTGGTTTACAGGTGCACTCCCCATAATTTCACTCCATTTTGTTATATGAAGAAAAATCGTTTGCAGAATATTTTTACGATCCAAAATAATCAAAAATTTCTACTACTGTTTTGTTTTAACTGGTACCTATAATACTAAACATCATTTAATAATAATAATAAGAAGAAAATGTTACATATTTAAATTTCATTTGAAGAAAAATTAGTCGGATGTAGCAATCCCAAAACATTTTTCTATCTCACACATGTTAACATTTCGAAATTTGCTATCACAGTGCCAAAATTAAATGGCAATCTACGCCCATCATGAGGATTCTAAAGATATGAAATTCCGTGCATTATTTCTTGACATATGACTATCGCTAAAATCGTGCAAATCCATCAAAATTCAGCATAGCAGAGCCACCTGTACGGTGATAGACTTTTTTTTTGTGACGAATGATTATCTACTCGAGGGATTTAGGTCCTGGGCGGGAGTGCCCTTTGTGGGGGTCTTTCTTAGGAAACCTAACCCGTATTTACGAAAGGTTCGAATAAAACCACGAAAACTCCGAACAATTAGGCCGACGGCCGCGATTGGGTTTGAACCAGCACCTGCCATCTACCTTTACGAGGTCAAAGCCTCTCGGTCACTGGTAACGTACAGCGATAGACACTAAAATGTAAACAAAATCAATTTATGGCAAGGATTAATTGAATCTGTAGTTTGATGAAAATCCACGCATTAGTTCTTGGGATAGAAGCTGTTACAGAAATCGTAACGTATGCAGTATAGCAGCACCATTTGTTGAGCTGTTTATAGAAAAAAACATAAAGAACATTAATTCATATCAAGGACTAATCGTTTTTGAAGTTTGATGGAACGTAGTGCACTTGTTCTAGAAATAGAACTGTTGCGAAAATCTCTTAAAAATGCAGTACTGAACCGATACCTATTGAGCAATTTACACCAAAACATAAAAAAAGTCAATTTATGTCTTGGACTAACTGAATCTGAAGTTTGAGGAAATTATGTGCCTTAATACTGAAGATACAGCTACTGCAAAAAGCTCATAAAATGCAACATAGAAGCGCACCTGTTCAGCGATCTACACCAAAATATAAGAAACGTCGTTTCATATCAAGGACTAACCGAATCAGTTTCATGAAAATTCGTGCAGTAATTCTGGAGATTGAGCAATTGCGGAAATGTTAAATAATACTGCATAGCAGTGACACCTATCGTGAGATTTACACTAAAATGTAAACAGACATCCATTCATGTCAAAGAATAATTGAATCTGGAGTTTGATGAATTTTGCATTAATTCTGGAGATAAAACTATTGCGGAAATCGAACAAAAGGTAGCATATCAGCGCCACCTGTTTAGCGATTTTTTACCAAAAAGTAATCAACACCAATTTACGTCAGGGATTCCTGAATAAAATTTTTATTAAATTCCGTGCATTAGTTCTTGATATACAGCGCCAGATAAGAAACAATTTGTCTCATAACTGACTTCTCTAAAAAACTTGTCAGACGTGGTAAACCCCAAACTTTCTTCTATCTTATACATATTAATACTTTCTGAAAAATGCAGTACAGCAGCGCCACTGGTTAGGTGGTTTACACCAAAATCTAATCTGCAACAACTCATGTCAATTTCTAATTGAATCTGAAGTTTGAGGAAAATCCGTGCATTAGTTTCTGATATAGAGCTGTTGCAATACATAAAAAAAATTCTGCATAACAGCGTAATCTGCTGGGTGATGAACACCAAGAATTAACCAGGACCAATTTTTATCAGATACTAACTGAATCTGAAGTTTAAGGAAAATTCATGAATTTGTTCTTGTGATGGAACTATTGCAATAATTATGGACAACGCAGCATGACAGCGCCACCTGTTGAGTGATTTGCATCAAAATGTTGTCAGTATCAAATTATATTAAGGGCTAACTGAATCTAAAGTTTTATGAAAATCCGTGCATAAATTTTTGAAACAGAGCTATTTTGGAAATTGTGAATAAGGCAACATAGCAGCGCCAGCTGTTGGGCGATGTACACCAAAAACTAATCAGCCCCAGTTTGTATCAATATCTAACTGAATCTAAAGTTTTATGAAATTCCGTGCATTAATTATTGAAATAGAGCGCTCATAAAATGTTTGTCACTACAAACTGACAGAGTAATAGAATGAGCGACAAACTCGCAGACAGAAAATTTCTAAAAATTTCAAATCTTGAGATCAGAACCTTCTGAAACGCATAAATCCATTGAAAACCAAAAGTCGAATTTTTTTCACGACTCCCAATACTTTCTTCTTGTAAAAATAGAAGAAAGGAATAATTTGTTCCAATTTTTATACTTTAAAAAGTTTAAATAAAATGTAAAATGTTTTAACAACCTCCATCTGTCGATGCTTAAGCCTTGGCATATTTCTAATCTGCATTTCCCAAGACCTTTTATTTTACGAGAATTCCTTTCTCTAATCTAAAATTCCTTTTTCTATAAACACAAAAATATACTAGACAACAGCAGCATAAAATATAACTACTAAGAATGTATTAGTTAAAAATACATAACCTTGCTCATTGGTGCACTAAAACAAGAATTTTAATAAGAACGTGTACATTTAAAATAAAATAAAATATAAAATCAACGTTTCGAGCTGTCTTCAGCAACCGTCTGCAGGAAAATATGATGGTGAAATAAAGTTTGCTTCCTGAGCGAGAGATAATATTTCTATAAAATAAAACCGAAATGAATCAAAAGTTTGAATACGTTGCTATCTACGCTTGAGGAAAAATTAAAATACTGCAAACAGATACAGATTTAACAGTTTATGGTGTTATGCCAGATTTTTGGAATACTATAGGGTGAATTATCATTACAAGGTTTATTTTCGCATGCAATGATTTCAACAGATTCTCTAATTTTACTTTCGTATGGGTTATTGCATGGAATTATAATTTTAGCCTCTTCAAAGTTAATATGGCCTTGTTAGCCAAATAGAAACGAGAAAGAGCTTTAACCTCCTCAGTCCTGATGTCGCCTGGAGGAGACACTAAAGAACATTTTAAAATTAATTTGAACCCTTCCAGAATTGTTAAAATTATTTCTAGACTTTTTTAAATAAATGCGTGCATAACATAAGCATCGATTATAGATTTCTACATTTTTGGAGATGCTTCATAATATATAGGGTGAGACATAAATACTATGACATGATAAAAAATATAATTTAGTTTAATGTTATCTTAATGTTTTCGAGACAAACTACTAATTTATTCATGTTGCTCATGCTTTTTTGTGGTCTAATTGCTATTTCTGTTGATATCATTTCACAGCTTGGCAGGAAAACAGATTGTGCAACGGTTAATCCTAATTTTTCCAACAGTCTCTCCCAGCATACAAACTTCGTTGTTAGAAGGATTCTGAAGTAAAAACCATGCGCAATCAAGCACAAGTCCCTGAATTCCTTGAAAAGTGCTTTGGAAAAACCATAGGCCGAAATCACACCGGTACTTGTCTGTCGCAACCACCTTGAATAATTTCCAAAAGCGGCTAGACCTCTTATACAAATTTTGCTCTTATACAAATGAACTTTACTTTTGAATGGTGAATACAACGGGATGTTTGTCCATTCAGCTAAAAGTTATGGTCTTTTATTTGCGTCACAGTATTTATGTGTCAGACTGCATTTATAGTAGTTTTTGTGGTCCCTCGAAATATTTGTCTTAGGACTGAAGAGGGTATTCTGTTTATTCTGTCAAATGTCCCTGCGATTCTCCTTAATTACTAAAAGAATTTCCTTTTCTTTTTTTTTTTTCAGTCTTTCTTTTTTTACACGATTAAAAAAAGGTTAGAGAATATTCCTTATATCAGATAAAAACCAGTTGAAGCTAGCTAATTTGAATTGTACTCCTTATAACTACTTAAACTTGCTTCGAAAACATAATTCATCCCCAATCGAAGCAGATAATAGTGTAATTAGAGGAGCTCATTTAAATGATTTCGTCTCAGAAAATATGTTTGTAAACAAGAGCGAGAAAGTGAATCAGGTTATTCGGAAAAAGCATTGATCAAGTTTGGATGCATGGAAACGATTTTTTTTTTTTTTTAATTTGATCGAAAGGTGTTTGGTAAAGATAACAGAAAATATAAAGAAGCGAATATGTGACATTCAAGCATTGACGATGTCTGTCTGTCAATCGGTTCCGTCTGTCTGTCCGCCTGCCCGCATATAATAACGGGAATTGTTTGAAATTTAAAATATATAATTATTACATAATTTTGTCGAGTCATTTCAAATGTTATAATAATCGGATGTATAGTTCAATTACAGGGATAATCAAATGCATTCCTTTACATGGGTCCATGGGAAAAAAAAAAAAAAACCCTTCAAGTGCGTTTTATTGATGTTGTACTCTTTCGAACATAATAAAATAGATATGCATCTATGAAGTATATACTAAAATATGCATTATGTGGTGCAACGAATATTTTTTATTCATTTACAGGGCCACACAAAAGTGTTTCATTATATAAGGATATAGGGGAAAGCATTGTTTGGGGTGATTTTTTATTATATTAAACTATTTCACATTTTATGAAATTGATGTATGTTTCTGAGGTTTAATACAAGTTAATTTTTGTATAATAGAAAGCATATAGTATTTACAGGGACACACAAAAGGTTTCGGATGTTATACTGCATTTGAAGTGCGGTATATTTTAAAACAACGTAATGGTACGAACGCATCTCATTTGCTGCTCTTGACGCGCAATTTCCGACTTGAAAGCATATGGTATTTACAGATTCCTTTCTCTAATCTAAAATTCCTTTTTCTTTCACGATTAAATAAAGGTTAGAGAATATTTCTTATATCAGATAAAAACGAGCTCTAGCAAGCTGATTTGAATTGAATGCACGTTTTATGACAACTGCCTAAAAACTTGCTCCGAAAACATAATTCATTCCCAATCGAAGTAGATAATGCTGTAATTAGAAGAGCTCATTTAAATGATTTCGTCTCAGAAAATGTTTGTAAACAAGAGCGAGAAAGTGAATCAGGTTATTTGGAAAAAGCATTGATCGAGTTTGGGTGCACGGAAATATGATAGGTTTTTTTTATCGAAGGCCGGCAATGCGAGTGAAAATTCGATTGAAAGGTGTTTGGTAAAGGTAAGAGATAAAGAAGCGAGGTTATGACCTTCAAGAATGCATAATGAAAAAGAAAATTGAAAGCATAACTCCAACAGTTGATGGTAAATATGATTTTCGTAATCAATCAAATGCGACGAAAGATGCTTCAATGTTTTCAGATGTAACATTCTATATGAGGAGCCCAGAAGCCAAGGGGTATAAGCGACAAAATTGAAAAAAATGAGTTAAGTGCACAGGCTATCTGGAAATATGTCTATTTATTTGTAGGTAAAGAGTTAAGAGTGATTTTTTTTCATTATGTACTGAGCTATAGGGGTCAGTCACTTAACCTCTTTCCCAAAACTGTGAAACGATTGGAGGCCAAGGGGTATAAGTGCAGTTGTGTCCGTTAACGTCTATATAGCAGAAGCACGACCAACGACATACATACAAAGCCATTTGATTTTTTATGCATTAAATATATGCATTTTAACTGTTATCAAGTAAGAAAAATCATGCGTTAAGCATGGATTATGAAACACTTTCGAACACTCCTTGAAATCTTTAAAAATTTTTGCTATTGAGGGTAATAAAGTGTTACAGTCCGTTGCCAAATATATATTCTGATACTTTTTAACAGCCCTATGTTTTATTTGTCGGTTGATATATACTGTATAATGGGAAAAATTAGTTTAGCAAGAAAACGCATAACAGTTTGAAATTTCTCTTTCAGCAGTTTATATTAATAGATGGAAGCACACTTGTATACTTTTGTTCATCCTGTAGTTTATCTTGAACCTTTATTATACGCCAGTATTTATCTGAAATTTACTTCAAATTAAACACACTTAAGACTACTGAAATCACATTTCCAGAAATTATTATTTATCGATGACCATGTATAAAAATTTGTGTGTGATCCTGTATATCATTTTACCTATATTTTATAAGCATTTCTTAGTAAACTGAATGCAGTTCAGCATAGAAATACAAGACTTATTTAAAAGAAATCTTTAAGTAAAGTACGCTCATAGTCTGTAATCTTTACGAATATTTTTGTGTAGCCCTGTATATGAACTATAGCATTTATACATATCATATATCGTGTATACATTTAGTGAAACTTAAAAGCGCAAATCATAATTAAAATAGCATTTTGTTCATCCATCAATCATCATCGATAATTATACAGTAATTCGGATAGAAATTCGGTCCTATTTGAAATCTTTTTTTGTGTCCCTGTAAATACTGTGTACTTCGTATTATGTGCGAAATAATTTATATTAAGCCTCAGCAATATACATTAATTTTATTATACATGAAAATTGTAATATAATTAAAACAAGTCGCAAACAATTCCCTCTTTATTATTAGGTAATGTAAATCTTTGTATGGTCCTGTAAATAATTAATAACTATTCTTTTCACCTCAGATTTTATAGAATGTCTATTTTAGTACAATTCATAAATGCATATAAATTTTAACATGTGACAAGGTGTAACATATTTCAAATTCATTTAAAACGATTCTTCCCATAACCCGTAATGTAACGGAAAATTTTTGATTGTCCCTGTAAATAAACTAATCATGTTAGAAATATGTGCAATAAGTTGCACAGAGTCATTGCAAGAATCATTTGCAACAAGTTCGTGTTGAAGTAAACATGAATAATTCCCAAAAATTTCAGGGCAATCCGAATATATTTACGAGAGTTAGGACAGACGGACGGACAAACCAAAATCATATTCACTTTTCAACTTTGTTGGTAAATGTTAAAAAATATGAAATTCCAATGTTTCTAAACTTATAATAAAAATTTAAAACTTATATTAGAACAAAAGTTTTTCATTTCATTCATTATATCAACATTGTTCATAGCTTTTTCGTAAATTTATTTTTTTATTTCATATTTTTTCCTTTTTTAGAATTTATATTAAAATAAAATTTTGTCCTTTGATTTATTTGTATCAACATTAATCTTAATTTTTTTATAAATACAATTTTTTATTTAAAAATTTTTCATTTCTTGTGTTCATTCGGCACTTGTACCCTTTAGTTTTCAAGCAGTTTTCATTACTGCTTGGAAGCCAAGGGGTAGAAATGCCGAATGATGATAAATATTGCTTAGTTATAAATTAAAAAAATATCCTATTCCACCTTTTTTTAAACAGTTATTGAAACAAGAGTTCAAGGATCATTAAGAAATAAGCAAAATTTTCATATCTCAATTCATTCAATTACAGTCGATGTGTAACTTTGAACTCAATTTACTCGAAATCTAAATTTTGTCACTTGTACCCCTTGGCTTCTGGGCTCCTCATATATGCTATACATGTCGAAGAATCCATAGCTGAAGTTAACCCTTTTCTATTGTCTGTACTTATAAGTACGATTAAATAAATTATAATAATACTAATTTAATACACCGTTTAGTTATAAGGCAATTTAGAGGGAATTATAGATACATTAAGCTATCTTGTTCCAAAAGTATTAGGGTTACACAAAACAAAAAATATTTTTAAAAAGATGATTTCTTTCTTTTGCGTTTAAATATTTTCAGCTTTCTTGGCACTGGGGGAATTTTTCGTATTGGAAATATTTCTACATTTATGTTGTAAAAACATCCTCTTTGTACATTTTCTAACCCCACAGGAAACTAAAGGTAACAATTTAAAATGAAAGATTTGAGTGGGGCTATAAATGTTGCACAAAATCCCTCTGAATCCAAATTTAATGAATCCTTGTGGAATTTATTGAGTGATTATATGTAAATCTTCTAACATAGTTTAAACAATTCACGAAAAATGCTTCAGAAGATAAAATTTTCATGAATTCATAATTCAGGAGATAAAGGGTTAGATGAAATGATCCACTCAATAAATCCGCTAGCCATTAACCCCTTGAAGGGTGGTTGCATACATTATACCCCACCTATGATTAAAGAAGTTTTGCGCCAGAAAAATTTTACTAAATTTGTCTTTTGTAACTTTGGCAGAAAAAAGTCTGCTACATAAAATTCATACTTCTACTAAGCTTAAAGCGTAATTTCACTGCTGAAAATTAATTGAGAAATTGATTAATATCAAAAATATATGTGATTTACAGGTGATGCTGGGTCGCATGTTACGCCGCAGAATTGTGTGCTCATGAGGGCGAATTTTTTTTTTCCAAGCCCAAGCTCGCACTCTGATTGGTTGTTGCTCTCGGCACTGTTTTCACGTAACTTGGCGATAACCATACTTGGCGAAAAATACTTCGCTCGTAAGTGAACGAGTAAATCTAAAACCTAATCTACTTATTCTTATTCTTCCTTCATTCTTATCCTCGTGGTCTTGTGCTGTTGTGTGTAAAAACTTTTAAAGAGTACAGCTTTTAGTAAGACACGTTCCATCCAATCCAATGCTGCAAGAGAAAAGTTAATTTGTACTCGGTTCGGAAGGAAATCAAACTCGACGGAAGCATCTATCGCTACGCCAAGTATGATTATCGCCAAGTTACATGAAAACAGTGCCGAAAGCAACAACCTATCAGAGTGCGAGCTTGGGCTTGGAACGATGAAGGTGCTTGGAAAAAAAAAATTACGCCTCATGAAAACGGATCTACTGCTACGATTTGCAGCTTAACCAACATGTGAAGTGAAAAATACTAAGCTGGGCATCGTCCTCGGGGCTTAAATGGTAGAGCACTTGGAGCGCTATTCCAAGGGTTCCGGGTTTGATCCTCGGCTTGGACATTTTTCACTAAGTTGGTAATACGCTTAGTAGAAGTACGAATTTTCACATATCTACAGAAATTCAAATCCCAGCAAAAAAGCTCATGTAAAAAATAAACCAAGTCTTGTGACTCTTTCAACGTAAAAAGTTCTGGGATCACCTGTAGAGCTTTCTCATTAACTTCGACATTTTAATTCACAAATTACTTCTAATTTCTACATCTTTTAGTTAATGATTATTTTGTGACTTCGCAATTACATAGCACAAAGAATTTATACCGTCAACACTTTAGTATCTTTTAAATTTGGATGGTATAATTTGATAAAGACTGAATATGAACGCAAGAGATAGAAGTCTAAAGAAGGAATTCACCAGTTGGGGATCTTTATAAATGTAGGGTTTATTATTAATGAGTTATTTACATTATATAGGAAAAAAATATTCCCCAAAACTCTAAACACCATGCTCGACCATAAGAGAGTTTTCGAATGTGGCGTAAAATTTTGTCCATACTACAGATACATATAGTTTAGTGCTCTTGTAAATATTATTTTATGCAATATTTCATAAATAAACTTTAATACAGTAAAACCTCGATCCATCGTTTTTCAAGGTGTGTGGGAAGAAAACGATGAATGCGTGAAAACGATGAAAGCGGGTTAACTTTAAAATACGAAAATACACAATGTCTGTGTATTACTAATGGATGCAATGTACACAGTACATTAATAAATACTATTTAGCTGCTTACTGAACTCTTAAAGAAATAAATCGAACTTATAGAAAATTGATTTTTTTAAACCAATAATTTTGTTTCGCTCATTATTTTAAAATCAAAAAATAAATTTTCAAGATATACAACATTTCCTTTAATATGCATTCTATTTCATATGCTTATATAAAAGTACATACAATTTCAAATGCCGTACTCTGGTGGCTCAGCTTCATTAGCATGAACGTTATCCTGTGTTCCTTATTTTAATTTTTTGTATTATCACACATTTCTCCTATGTTTAGGACACCACATGGGGTAACATCTTGACCAATGGAAACATAACCGCATCCTCTGCTATATACAATCACTCTTCATTAGAATTATTATCGCCATCATCAACACAAACAGCACAAATTAATTATTTTAGGATAAAAGAAGTGATTTTAGTTTGTATGTCACATGGATTCGTATAATTTTAGTTTGTATGTCACATGGATTCGTATAATTTTAGTTTGTATGTCACATGGATTCGTATAATTTTCAATTTTACATTATTGAGGAGAAAAATTTTTCAACGATGGATGCGGGAAAATGACTTTTTGTAGAACGATGCTTGCGGGTTCTGTTAATATTATTTAAGTATAATTTGTGCAGGGACCATAGAAATAAAACCATCAATGCGGGAACGATAGATCGGGGTTTCACTGTATTAAATGTAAACAACAGCCCTTACATTTTCGTTCTGCATAATTGCCAAGGACAAGACTGTCATTAAATGGCTTCGAATCAAAATTACTCAAGTTTGAAGCATGTACATATGCTTTTTTGGAAACATGCTCACACTCAAAGATAAAACTTCATTTCTGTGTTTTCAGAAAAGAGTACACACGACTTTCAAACTTTCGAGTATTTTTGATTCGGAGCCTTTTTTTATGCGACATATTCAGATTTTAGTATTTTTTTTCCCAGTTTTCAAAATATTGTTTTACAGTGCAGGCACGGCCCCAGATTGAAAAACTTAAAAAGAGAAATAATTTGACAACTAGAAGTTCGGCTAATTTGTAATTTCTCGTCCCGTTTGTATTTTCCTGGTTACTGGGCCGTCCAAAAATCTATCCATCCAAGATCACCCGACTCAGTAAACACAAATTGTATTTCATTAAAGTATATTTCCAAATTTTCCTTCACCAAAAGTTCATTATTACAACTATTACTTTTACAAAACAAATTTATTGCACAACGAAACAACTTCAGTCACAAGAAAAAGCACGCTCGCTGTTGTTAATCCAGTTGAATTTTATTAAGGTATCTTGTTAAAAATATTTCAGTATTTATAAATTATTATTATTATTATTATTATTACTGTTGGCACTGCATTGCGTTGCACAACTGAGTAAAATCTCTACTAAGATCATTGTTTGATCTTTCGATGCTGTTTATAGATTTTTCTCATGAGGGTGCTTTAATTTTCTAGACCGTAAATAAAATGGCCTAAATAAAAATAACTGAAACAAAAATACAAAATAGCTTTTGTTGAGATTGAATTCAGCTATTAATTGCGAAAAGAAATGAATTAAAATAAATAAATTAAAATAAATAATAAAAAACATGAAAGGCAAACGAAATATCTTTAAAAATTTCTCCATTTGAATTAACATTAACGAACGGATGTTTTAGTGTGACTGAAGTAGTCTGTTAAGGCTCCACAATAATCACTGAAAAAGACTCGGGTGATAATGTAAAGTGTATGGGAGCGTTCTTTCAAATATCTCGTCCAAATTTTAATATTTTTACCTGATTTTTTTTCTCCATGGGATAGCTGAGGACGATCTACAACCGGCCTAGTTTTTACTTTTTCGATTTTGTTTGTATATTTTTTATATTATGATAGTTTCAACTTCAGAACCGGTTTAAATTGATTTTGAAATTTAATTAAAAAAAATCTGAAACCAAAATTGAAATTGTAGTTAAAAATAAAAACTGAAAAGTCATTTGTATCAATGTGCCCCATCCCCGAGGCAGATTGATACACCTCATGAGGCACTTTGATACATTTGGGAAAAATGGAGACAAAATAACACCAATGCATATTTTTTATAAAAAGAGTTGGAAAACTATTTTATATTTATTTATAGAAATTCAAATCACCCACAATTTATTTGTAAGCCGTATTAAAGCAATCAAAATTAAATGTATAATAGCCTGATTTTCTGGCTGTTCCTTGTCTGCTTGTTGGCTATGGTAATTTTGTCATACCTGGCACTTCAGCCCCAGCATTCTTTTCTTTCTTTGGAAAAATGAAAAAATTACCAAGTTTTCTGTTTATAAATCGGTTTATAAACAGAAAATAAAGGATAAGTATATTAAAAATTCTGTTTATAATATAATTATCCTTTGCTGTGCTGCAGCTTGTTTCTCTTATTTAACATTTCTCTGGCCGAAAATACTTTTTTCACTGGAGAATTGATATAAATTCGAAATTTTCCAGGCTGCCGTCTTTTTCTTTTGTTAGTTCTACTAACAAAGCTGCTGGGTAAGTTCGTACGTCTTCTGTTTGCAAAATTGCTATAAAATGTTCTAATATAAAAAATTGAAGCTATTTCACTTTTTTAAAAACTAATATTAGAAATTTTTGGCGGGAAATGGTTGGATTAAAAAGTGTATTGCAAATAATAATAATAATAATAATGATAATAATAAAAGGCAATGAAAAAATGAACTAGAAAAGGATTTAGGTTGTCTATCATGGGGCACATTGATACATATCAATGTTCCCCGACATAAACTGTATCAATGTGCTCCATGCAGCCATTTTGAATAATAAGAATCTCAAATCCAATACTTCATAATTTATCTAACAATAAAAATTGAGGAACTGATAAAGAGTAACTTTACTTTCCAGGGAGGGTATTCTTTTCGGTCAAAAATACTTGAACAGTTGTATAATATCATTCAATTGTACAACTCAAGTTTACTTTTGACCTACAAAAACAACAAATCACCCGTCCCATTTCATCAAACTACTGAATCATACCAAGACGTTCTGTATGTAGTTGTGTACACTAGCATCATCTTTTGGAGCTATTGTGAAACTTCCTATAATGATCTTGTGAGCAGTAGAGGGGGTGTACCAATATGTCCCATGTATCAATGTGCCCAGTTCCCCTTACTTACTTTTTCATTTTTATTCTTCTTTCAAGAATTGACTCTTGTCTGGGGCCTTGAAAACACTTAATACTATATTTATTCGGGTTATTTTTTTTGCTGTTCGTTACTTTCGTTTCATTTCTCATGTCATCGTTGTATATCAGTCAAATATTAAGTAATATTAGTTAATGCTTATAGAGTTGTATAATTGAAGCAGGTGATGTCTTGATAAAACCGGTTCCGACATGTACCAGGTACCCATTAAACTTATTCTTGAGCATGACGGAAGTACAATAAGGGTGTGGCTTGGGAATACCTGCACAGAAAATTAATTCATAAAAAAAGGTGATCATGATCGTTTCCCAATCGACGCCATTAAATGGTGACATAAGAAGAAATACACTATAAGGACATTTATAAGGACATTTTTTTTTAAACATTTTTTAAATTATTTTTCGGATTGAATAATTTGCTTTTAGGGCATATTATCTTAACATCAGTGAAAATTTAACAATTCTAGAATTATTTTATGAGCGGTAAATTTTCATTTTGTTTCTGATTCAAATGTTTCTGTGCTGTATAGGTAAAATAAATGCTGTATTTCAGGATTCTGATCACGAAATAATACTTATAAATTAAAAAAAAAAAAAAAAAAAAAAGGAGAAAGATAAAAAAATATTTAAAAACAAATTATTTAAATAAAATTGCAATAATTTTATCTCTTAGCATGTCCATTATACGAAACATAAGCCACTGGCTATGATATCAGAATTAAAATAATGCAATATTTAAATGCGAATGTGTGTGTCATGAAAACGAAAATGATAGTGCAGATCGTTGCCATGTCCCCATCATTATGAAGTCAGCGTCAGTTATAGGAATATTTTAAAAATACAATATAGATTAATTTTAGCCTCATTGTGACTTTATTTTCAGAATGAATTTCTCAGTATGCACACAATCCAGGTAGAAAATATTCATGATAACAATTTTTCCGATAGGTTATTGCATTCACCACAGGATAATGCACTTTGTCATACTAATTGAATCGTCAAGGACTGAATTATTCTCCTTATTAAAGAAAATTGCTGTAGGGTAATTTTCTGACACATATGTATCTCTTAAATGAACTAAATTTTGAAATGCTTGTTGTTAGTAGATACAAATCTTTATATCATGTACAGGATTTCTAAAAAATTCGGATAATTTTCCGATTGTAGATGAGAAACTGAAATTCGACTTTGAAATGCGTTACACATTTCCATATGGTGAAATGAGACGCAATATTATAATTTTTTAAACGGTGCAGTTTCGTTACATTATTCTGAATGTGTCGGAAATGCTTCATAATCTATGAATGACGCATGATCTTTTTCTTTCTTATTTTGTTATTGTTATTGTTGTTATTATTAAAATGCACATTTCCGGTTTGAGAACTGAAATAAAAGAACCTATGATATAAACTTCCAATACTTGCAAACAGGAAATGAAAAACTGCTTTGGACAGTTAATTGTACAGTCTTATTTCATGATTTTTTTCTCGTGTTTCTATAAAAAAAAAAAAATAATAATAAATTATGATATTTCACTGAAATTTGCTTTTCAGACGTAGCAGAATACCATAAGACATCTATGTTATTGTTCAAACAGAAGGACATAAATAAGAAAGGAAGAATTCTTTTTTGCAAAAATATTTGGTAGAGAGTAAAGTCAACTGTTTAATAACCAAAGGAAAAATAATTTTTTAATTTTAATATTTGAAATCTTAATTTCTACATCAGAAAACGTACAAAATTTGCACTTGACTACATATTAAATTCCACAATGACCTTGCATGAAGCAGCTCTTGACACAGTTTTATCCATATGCGAGAGAATAGTGCGTTTTTTTTACACGTCTTACAATATTTTTTTTTCTTTAAAACAAAATAAAATAAAATAAAACAGGCCAAGGTAGTTTATAAACATTCGCGATAATTTTCTCAGGTTGTGAATAAAATAAAATGATAACGTAACAAACTCAAATATTTTCCTAGAAATAATATTTCATAACTTTATATTATGTTCGAAAAAGATGAAGGTCTTATATTGCAGAGAATTCGTTGGTTTCCTTAATAAAAACAGATGAGTCGAATTCAATTAATGAAAAAATATATATATTTTAAAACTGAGTGATTGATTTTATATAAAAAAAGTTCATAAAAATAATAGTAATTAATCAATTATAATTCGTAGATCACCTTTTAAAACAAATATTATTTTTAACTAGTCAAATTTTAACTGTTCAGATTATTGAAAAATAAAACTTCATTCCTTTACGTATTTAGTAACATGCAATATAGATCATAAATTATGAAGTTATCAATTGAGGTCCTGATCTTTGATATTAAGTAATGAAAAATCCACGAAAATTGTGTCATTGTGACACAATAATAATTTTTGTTTTTTGCAAAATCAAAAGCTAACGTCGTTTTTAGCGTCGCAAAATTTACACGCTTTTTTTTTTTGTTTTTTCATATTCTTTTTAACTATTTTACGAATATTTTAATGTGCTATAAAAAGCGAAGAAGAAAGCGAAACCACTTTGAAGAAACAACTCAAAAAACGAATAAGAAAGAAATAAAAATATTTTTAGGCTCAGAAAAGTAGTTCAAGTTTCTCGGCAGCTGAACTTGACCCAAAATATCTTAAGCGGTTATGCTCCACATAACACTTGCAATCTCCAAGCCATCGTTTAAAAACGGATGCAATAGAAGTTTCAAAGCTTTTCAAAGAAGTGTTACGCAGTTTAAATCAAGCATTTTCATAATTTGGAGGAAAAAAAATAAGATTTGAAATCTAGCAAAATATTTTATTTAGCTCATTACTAACCTATTCAACATTGGCTCATTAGAAACTCATAATTGCGAAAATGATTTTTACTTTTTAATGAAATATTCTGTAATCCAGAAAGTAAGTTCCATTAAGCAATTAAACATAAAGAAACGGTTATTAAAAAAGTAATTTAATGCATAAGGAAGTAGTATTCCTAGATTATTTTTCGACTCAGTTAAAATCATTTTGAAGCTTTTATTACGGCATGGCACAAGCATTTGTATGAGCTTATCATAGAAAGATGCCACCTGGGATACCTATCAAGTAATGGTAGCGTTGAAAGAAGTGAGTTATAAATTTTATGAAAATGCATTGACAGTGCTGTAGTGGTGAATATTGCGTTTTCCGTAGACAGAGTTTCATATCCTGATCTTGTTGGCACGATTGGAGAATAGATCGAAAATGGCAACAAAAAACCGTTTTAGCAACATATCAGATTTCTCAAGATAGTAGAAAAACATGGCTTTTAAATAATTTATAAACATTATATTTATTTGATAAATGATATACATCTCACATGTAAACTGTAAAAAATATACACAAATTTGATAATATACACAACCGGTATATACCGTTGATATACACAAATTTTTCCGTAAAATTTTACGGAATAGTTTCATTTTTCCAAGAAAAAAGCAATATTTCCGTATTTCACATTTTCAGATTACAAATACAGGAAGTGTTCCGTAAAATTTTACGGAATAGTTTCATTTTTCCAAGAAAACAGCAGTATTTCCGTATTTCACATTTTGAGATTACAAATACAGGAACTGTTCCGTAAATTTTCACCGGAAACAGAACAACTTCCGTTTTAAACAGCACAAGTTATCAGTATTTAAGTGTTGTGGCGCGATCTGTATGACAAATAGAAAAGCATAGCAACATTTCTCTATTTTTTCTCTTTTAATTATAAAATGGTAGCATATTTTTACAATATTAAAATAATAATAATAACAAAAATTATTAATTCTTTTTAAGTTTCAGATAGTTAAGGAAAGTTTTTTTTTTCAATATGATTCTAAAATAATGTTTAATTTATTTATATTATAATATAAAAAGTGCGTAGGTTATTTAAAGTGGAAAAAAAATCTACTTTTAATTTTAATATATATCTATATTAATTTATTCAAATTAAGAAGTTCGCACATAAAATTTAAAGTATATTAAAAAGATAGCATAATTTTACAATATTAATAATAATAATGATAATATAGGATGGACGAGTCCTTACTGTAAATAAAAGCTATTCTCTGACAGTCACATACATTTATTAGCAGACGAACAAGACAAAAAAAAAAAAAAATAAAAATAAAACATCAAATCGCTCTTTGTGGTTATACATAGCATTCTTATCAAACGTCAATTCGTCGTAAATATTTTCAGGTTCTTAAAAGATTCGTCTTAAATCTTTGCTTTTTAAATCGTCGGAATCATAGCGTAGTTAGCCGTCGTCGAAAAATGTTCTATTTACATTTTTTTCCTCTCAACCCTGACCACACAGCTTCGATGTTTCCCGTTTCTACTTTAATCTCGAAGCAGAGTTCGGAGAGTGGTGGAGGGAAATACAGTCCGATTCAGGTGTAACACAGAGTGTAGCCCACATGCGAGAGTATATCCCACATGCGGCCGTCCTGACATCTGGAGCTGCCGCAGCGACATGTGATCTTACAGAATCTGAAAAGAAACAAAAACAGTAACTGTACTTAGAGGAAAAAAAAATAGAGTTCGTTTGTACACTAGAAAGATCAGTCGTCTTTTTTCTGAAATGGTGTAACATCGAATGAAAATGTTCTTTAAAATCGCTGACTTTTAAAATGTTCACACATGCACATTAAAGATAAGGGAAAAAAATAAAGGTTTCAGTTATCGTCATGCCAAGGCTTCATGTATTCAGCACACGAACTAGTACTGATCGGTCCTTCAGTTGATGAGATTTTCTCTACGTCGTAGGTGTCGTTAGACTTCACTTTGGTTACTTTATATGGACCTAGGAATTTAGATTTCAATTTTAGCCCTGGTCCTTGTTGGGTTCTTTTAATCGCTACGAGGTCTCCAAGGTTATATTTCCGGGGTTTCTTACGTCTTAAATTATAATGCTTGCGATTTTCTTGTTGAATTTCCAGAATATTCTTCTTAGCTTCTTTTCGGAGTTCTTCTCTATCTTTCATGAATTGTTCTTCGACTGCACTGTTCAGGAGTTCAATAATTTGTAAATCTTCTTTCTGTTTCATTTTTGTACCAAATAGTATTTCAAACGGTGTTCTCTTAATGCTTCGTTGGTAAGTTGAATTAATAACTTGTTGAACTTTAAGAACATATTTAAACCATTTGGTCGGTTCGTCTTTGGACATTTTAGAGATTACTGAAATTATGATGGAATTAAGTCGCTCTACTTGACCATTAGCACGAGGAAGGCCAGTTGAAATTGTCTCGTGTTTTATATTTTCATTTTGGCAATAATCAGCAAATTCTTTACTTGTAAATGCAGGACCTTTATCGCTAATGATTTTGGAAGGGTTGCCAAAAGTATAACTTTGTTGTTGCAGTTTCGATATGACTTCGGCAGAAGAAGTAGTTTTACAGGGATATAGCCACACGAATTTGGTAAATGAATCTATTAAAGACAAAATATGTTTATAGTTTTTGTTAATTGATTCGAGAGGACCTAAATGATCAATGTGGTAGGTTTGGAGGGGAGTCTCCTCTTTGTGTAAGGGATGTAACTCACCTTCTTGTTTTCCACGTTTCCGATTATATAAAAGGCATGTTACACAATTTGCTATAACTTTATCAATCTTATTTGCCATATTAGGGATAAAAAATTCTTCATTAAGGAGTTCTTCACAACGTTTGCGTCCGAAGTGTCCTTTGTCATGAACGTGTTTAATGACGTTTAGCTGCATTTCATCCGGCACAACTACTAGATCGTAACCTTTATGATTTTTATAAAGAACGTTATTTTTGAGGAAATAATTGTCATATGGCTTTGTTTTCAAAATTTCCTTGATGGCCTGTATATGTTCGTCGGTGTTCTGTGATTGTATGATTTTGGAAGTAAAACTGTCTTGAATGGTCATACATACGGGATTTCTGCTTAAAGCGTCGACGTGGCGCATACGTGTACCTTGTCTGTGTTCGATTGTATAGTTATAATCAGCTAACATTAAAGGCCATCGAGCTATTTTGGTGAAAAGATCTTTTTTATTCATAGTTAGGGCAAATGCATTGCAATCTGTGACTATCTTGAAAGGAATACCTAAAATATAAACACGGAATTTTTTAAGAGCCTCGATGACAGCCAAAACTTCTAGTTCATAACTCGAATATTTACGCTCAGCATCTGTGGTTTTTTTGCTCATAAAGTAGACAGGGTGAAATTGATTATCAATAGAAGACTTTTGAAGGAGGACTGCTCCGTAACCATCGATAGAAGCATCGCAATGAACTTCTGTTTCATTACTAGGGTTATAAATGCTTAAAACAGGACCTGAAGCAAGACTGTGTTTCAACTGATTAAATGCATTTCGCTGCTGGTCACCGAAGTGAAATTTAGTGTCCTTTCTAAGGAGATCTGTTAAGGGCTTAGCTATTAAAGAATAATCTTGAATAAATTTACGAAAATATGAGGTTAGTCCGACAAATGAATGTACATCTTTGACACTTTTAGGTTCTGGAAAATTTAGAACAGCTTTAGTTTTTGAGGGAGATGGATGCAGTTGACCATTTTTAATCTGGTAACCCAAAAAATCAATTTCTCGTTGTAAAAAGTGGCATTTTTTTAGATTCAGTTCTAAACCATATTCGGATGCAGTTGTAAGAACGCGTTTTAATTTCTGGAGTCCTTCGGCTTCGTTTTCAGATGGTATTATGAAATCATCCATGTAGACGATAAGTACTTTTTCATTAATGAGATCGCGAAAAACAGTATAGATATATCTCTGAAAAACTAAGGGAGCGTCGCTAAGACCATAATTCATGCATAGAAATTCAAATTGACCAGAATGTGTTACAAAAGAAGTGTATTTTCGACTATTTTCTTCTACTTCGACATGAAAAAATGCATTTTTAAGATCAAGAGTAGTAAATACTTTTGCAGAGTGCAACTGATCAATAATGTCATCGATTACTGGGAGGGGGAAACGTTGTTTATGTGTTTTAGCATTTAGCTTTCTATAGTCAACACACAATCTATATGAACCATCTTTCTTTTTTACGAGGACAATAGGTGATGAAAAATTACTGGTGCTTTTTCGGATAATTCCCTTTTCAAGCCATTCAGAAATTTGTTTTTGAACAAATTCTTTCTCTATAGGAGCTAGGCGTCTGGGAGGACATGTAACAGGTATTTCGTCTTTCAGATGAATTGATAATGTAACACCGGTAGTCTTTACTTTCCGGGGGGAATAATTTTGAATAAGTTCCGTAATTTTTGAACGTATAGTTTTATCGGTAATATGAGATAAATCAAGATTACTATCGTCTAATACTTGAGCAACATTAATCAGAAAATTATTTGACATATTTTCATTTTGCTTGATTTTTTGCATCGAAATATTATTTTGAGAAACTGTTAAAATACTTTGCTGTATAATATCTGTACCAATAATAAAATCAAAAGATATGGAATAATCTGGTACTACATAAACATTAGTGGTGTAATTAAAATCATCTATTGTAATATCCGTAGAGAAAAAACCCAGGGGTTTGATCATAGTATTTCCTAATCCAGTTAATGTGATTGTTGAATGTTCGAAGTTCGAAATCGTTGGGAGTTTGCGAAAAATACTTTCTTTTAACAGACTTCTTTCACTTCCCGTATCGATCAAAGAAAGAACATTTACTGACGAAATAAGTACTTGTTTGGTCATAAAAGTATTCGACGTAATGGTGGAAATATTGGATGGTTCAGGCTTATTTCTAGATTTCCTTGGTTGATCACATTGAGCCGACTTATGGCCAAAATTCGAAAAATTAAAGCAGCGAGGGCCTTTGTCTTTATGCCTACATTGGCTACTTTTATGGTTGGCTAAACCACAATTAAAGCAGAGAAGATCAGGTTTTGGACGAAAAGATTTGTCTTTCAACGGCATTTCTGGTTTAGATTTACGAAATTTAGTATTCTCATAGTCATGCCGAATTTTATCATAAATTTTGAGTTTTTGTTTAAATTCTACTATAGATTGGCAGCCATATAATATTGATTTTCTAAAAACAGGGTCGGGTATACCTTTAATAATATACTGCATCAGTGCTGAATCTTCGATGTTACGAACATATTTGTTTCATTACGAGAAAATATTCTTCAAGGGATTCATTTTCTTGTAATTTTCGTTTATTTAACATGTCATGTAACTCAGCAGAATTATAAGTAATGCCAAATTCTGAAATTAAGAGTTCTTTAAGTTTTTCATACGAGTTAATGTGAAATTCTGTTTGTACTAGCAGCTGGGCTTTTTCTCGTAAGGATCGTTTAGCAAATATAAATTTATGAAATTCTGATAAATTGAGCATGCTAGCGACATCGTCAAAATTACTTAACCAAATATTTATGTCTTGAAAAGAACTACCATCAAAAGGCGGTATAACGCTTTCAACATCATTAAAATTAATAGTAGATGGCAAAAAACTTTGAACTGGAAATTGCTTGTTTTTATCGAAATTTGATGATTCAGTATTACTTGCAGTGTCCTTATTCAATGTAGTATTATGTGAAGATATTTCAGGTTCCGAATCGGTATCACTTTCGTTTTGGATAATGTTAGCTTGGAGTGAATTCAAGTCTGAAAGATATGTGACTAATCTGGTTGCAAGTTTAGTTAAAGAACCTTCATTTGAGATACAGAGTAAATTACAAATTGTGATTAAATCGTTTAAAGAAAAATCTACTTGAACTTTCGTAACTTTATTTTTGAATTCAGTGCTGGTCGTTTCGAAATCGAAACCAGTGAAGTCACGAATTCTTTTTCGATTTGATCGATCACCATCAGTGTCGAACAATAATTTATGAAGGAGTTTTATTTTATTCGTACGTTCCTTTTTAAATGCAAGTTCCAGTTCTTTGATGTCGACTAGCTTCATAGTAAATATAGAATATGGAATAATTAACTCACCCGTAAAATGATATCCGACTTGAATCTGAAGAAAACAAATAGTTCATAACAATGAGAAAAAATGCTAAGTGGGCACTTCTGGCACCATTTTATAGGATGGACGAGTCCTTACTGTAAATAAAAACTATTCACTGACAGTCACATACATTTATTAACAGACAAACAAGACAAAAAAAAACAAACAAACAAAAAATAAAACATCAAATTGCTCTTTGTGGTTATACATAACATTCTTATCAAACGTCAATTCGTCGTAAATATTTTCGGGTTCTTAAAAGATTCGTCTTAAATCTTTGCTTTTTAAATCGTAGGAATCATAGCGTCGTTAGCCGTCGTCGAAAAATGTTCTATTTACATTTTCTTTCTCTCAATCCTGACCACACAGCTTCGATGTTTCCCGTTTCTACTTTAATTTCGAAGCAGAGTTCGGAGAGTGGTGGAGGGAAATACAGTCCGATTCAAATGTAACACAGAGTGTAGCCCACATGCGAGAGTATATCCCACAATAATAATAATAATAATAAGATTTATTAATTCTTTTTAGTTTGAAATAGCTAAGGAAAGTTTTTTTTTTCAGTATAATTTTAAAATAATGTTTAATTTATTTATATCATAATATAAAAAGTGCGTAAGATACTTTAAAGTGGAAAAAAATATACTTTTAATTTTAATATATATATAAATATTAATATATTCAAATTAAGAAATTCGCACTTAAAATTTAAAATATATCGAAATATATTACCGAAATTATTATAATTTTAGCGATTACCTAAGTCATAAAAATCAATAAATGTAATTAATTCTAATAACCCATAGTAATTATCTTTATTGAGTTTACAATAGATCGTCATACAAAATATTTTTTTAAAATACATGTTTTTTTAAAAAGTGTATTAGTATCCTTTTATAAAATAAATAAATAAATATGAATAATATTACAATATAGAACTTTAAAACTCTTCCAAAAAAGAAGGAAACAAAAATTTTTAATACTTTCATTCATGCACATAATATTTTAAAGGCTAAACTTTTTTTTTATATAAAGCTAAATATTAGAAATTATAGAAAGAAAATCTGTAAAACTTGATTCAGAGCTGTCCGTTCAATAAAAATATATTATCTCTACAAAAATAAACCCGCGTTCAAAATCTTGTCTTTACTTTATGAAATGCATCCGAAATAACTAAAGATATTTGAAAAGGTGCTATGTTAAATCCCAGCGTAATGGTATTACACTGCCGACTACGACAGACGAGATCGCGGGTTCGAACCCCCTGGAAGGTAAATAACATTTCTTCACTGTTGTTTAAATTAAATGTATATAAAGTGTCCCTGATGTTGACGTGCCTTGTAAAGTAAAGAATAAAGATCACAAAGATGTTAGTTTGTCCTTGAAAAATTCTTTTAACTTTTCAAACGAAAATTTTTACATAAGGAAATATTAAAAAACGGAAATATTTTGTGAAAAAATGGAACTATTTCTGGAAATTTTTTCCGTTAAAAAACGGAAGTAGTACTGGCGTCTAGATTACCAGTACTATTTCCGTTTTTTAATGGAAAAATTTTTTACAGTGTAAAAAATATATACGATGTTTATATAAATATTTTTATGTACATACATTTTAGGTATTTTTCTATATACATGTAATTACACATTGAGATATACATATATAAATACATAATATATGCACCTATGACTTATATATTTTTTATAATTTAATATATTTCATACATTTATTATATATGTCAAATTAAAACAAAAGCTTTAAACTTTGCCGAACAAATAGGCTAAATGCAAAAAATATACAAAAAACAAACGAATAAAGTCCATTCCAGTAATAAAAGAGCAATCCCAAAACCTGGAGATCGCAACCACATCGATTCATTTAACGCCAAAAATGTTCGCTAAAAAAAAAGACAGAACAGGATACGGAACGCTTCCCTTTCTCTTCTTTTAAACTTTTGTTAGTCCCATTCATTGCCAATCAGAGACGACGCCGCCCCCTTCATTTTTCATCGTGTATGTCAGGCATGTCAAACACGTGGCCCGCGGGCCACAATTGGCCCGCCAGGAACTTCTCTGTGGTCCGCCAAGCTTTTGGCATTTTCGTATGTTTGATTCAGTTCTTAGTTGATGCAGAAAATATACTTTGCATTGCAGCATATACAGGGTGATTCATAAAAGATGGGCAGAACTTTAAGGGGTTATAGTACACTTAAAGACAAATAATATTAAATAGGAGACTAAGGGTCCCAGACGTATTCCCAAGGAGATAGGGGGCATTAAAGTTTAGGGTCCGAAATTTCAAATGATTATAAAAAATGGAAAAATTGGTCGATTCGTTTGCGGTTTTTGCAAAAAATTTTCTTTATGCCACTATTTTCTTGAAATAAAATTTTAAAGTTCAATTTCAAAAAATGCCGATAGGGGGCGCTTTAGACTTTGGAGTAACAAACAACTATTTTTTAACGTTATTTTTTGTATTTCTTTAAATGATTTCGAAAGCTTAGACTTAAACTTAAATTTTGATCTAAAAATCTGAGTCCTAACGAGTAGTTAAGTAGCGTAAACGGAAATTTGAAATTTGAAACCCTTCTCCCCCCAGAACAAAAATCAGTTATTCCTGATCTTTGTGTCGTAGATTAGGCTCTAACTACTGCCGCCTTTTGCTAAAATTATTCTTTATGCCAGTATTTTCTTGAAAATAAATTTTAAAGAAAATTTTCAAAAAATTCCGATAGAGGGCGCTTTAGACTTTGGAGTAACGAACAACTATTTTATACCGTTATTTTTGTGTCTCATTAAATGCTTTCTAAAGCTTATACTTAAATTTTCAGCCCAAAATCTGAATCGTTAGACGTGGTTAAGTTTCTGGGGAGAGGGGTTTGAAATTTCTACTCCTGAGCACAGTTCAGTTTACCATGTCCACACATTGTGTGCTGTGATACGAGGTAAAAAGACACAAATTAGGATTACGTTACCAAAGCATATTTATTAACATGTAATTGCAATAAATGTTCAAAATTGTGACCACCAGAGGTTATGCACGCAGAACAACGGCGAAGAATGGAACGGCGAACATTCGCGAAAACACCAGGCTTTTCGAGCACTTCCCCTACAGCGGCGGAAAGTCTGGTGACCAGTTCCTCGGGGGATTCAATGGGTGTCTCATACATAAGAGCCTTCAATTGTCCCCAAAAAAAGAAATCGAGGGGTGAAAGATCTGGCGAGCGAGCAGGCCAAGCAACAGGACCACCTCGACCAATCCATCTGTTCAGAAATGTGATGTCCAGATAGTTGCGGACGTCTCGTACGTAATGGGCTGGCGCTCCATCGTGCTGGAACCACATGACCCGCCGGATGCTAGGAGGAACAACGTTTAACAGGTCTGGCAGCACATGTTGCAGAAATGTGAGGTATGTTTTACCGTTGAGGCGTTCAGGAAGAAGGTACGGTCCGATTAGGTGGTCTCCGAGGATTCCTGCCCAAACATTGATGGAAAATCGTCTCTGATGAGCATGTGGATACGTAGCATGTGGATTGACATCCGCCTATACATGTGCATTGTGTGTGTTAAATGTACCTTCACGTGTGAAGGTACATTCATCGGTGAAAAGCACAGTTCGTCCAAAATGTGGATTTAGCGCGTTCTGCTGCAGAAACCAGCGGGCGAATTCAATACGATTTGGATAATCCCCTGGAGACAGTTTCTGGACTCGTTGCACATGAAACGGGAGCAAATGTTCATCCTTCAGTACCCTCCAAGTCATGGACTGTGAGGTATCCACCTGCCTAGCCACTGTTCGTGTACTTGTACTTGGCTGGGCCGCTACTACATCCAGAATGGCTTCTGCAACAACTACTGATTCGTCCTTTTTTGCACGACCTGCATTCGACCGGGAAGCGAAAAATGATCCCGTCTCACACAACTGTCTGTGCAAGCGCTCGAAAGTTTTGCGGTTAGGCAACCGCCTGTTGGGAAATCGCTCTCCGTACATTCGTTGTGCCTCTGCACCATTTCCATCTGCCGCTCCGTAAATTAAATGCATCTCAGCCTTTTCCTTATTCGTGAAGGGCACCATCTTCCGATTTATTACTACAGCGACTTACACTTGACTCACCGTTCAGTGGTTTGTATGCCTGAATCGTGTCGAAATTTTGCATACGTGTTCTTCTTCTTCCCCATTTGACATTTGCATACTTTCTGTCTCCTTCTTCACCCGGTGACTAGCGTCAGGAATGGAGCTTTAACGTTTGCATGAGCGACGTTTCCAACTGTGCCAGTGCCTTTATGAGTGAATTCCGACTATGCAGTCCTTGACGAAAGTTGTATTTTTGCCTCGTATCACAGCACAGAATCGTTGGGCATGGTTAAGTAGTGCAAACTGAACTATGTTCAGAAGTTGAAATTTGAACCCCCTCCCCTCGCTACTGAACCACGCTCAGCGATTCAGATTTTGAGCTGAAAATTTAAGTTTTAAGTCTAAGCTTTAGAAAGCATTTAATGAGACACAAAAAATAATGGTATAAAATAGTTGTTCGTTACTCCAAAGTCTAAAGCGCCCTCTATCGGAATTTTTTGAAAATTTTCTTTAAAATTTATTTTCAAGAAAATACTGGCATAAAGAATAATTTTAGCAAAAGGCGGCAGTAGTTAGAGCCTAATCTACGACACAAAGATCGGGAATAACTGATTTTTGTTCTGGGGGGAGAAGGGTTTCAAATTTCAAATTTCAGTTTACGCTACTTAACTACTCGTTAGGACTCAGATTTTTAGATCAAAATTTAAGTTTAAGTCTAAGCTTTCGAAATCATTTAAAGAAATACAAAAAATAACGTTAAAAAATAGTTGTTTGTTACTCCAAAGTCTAAAGCGCCCCCTATCGGCATTTTTTGAAATTGAACTTTAAAATTTTATTTCAAGAAAATAGTGGCATAAAGAAAATTTTTTGCAAAAACCGCAAACGAATCGACCAATTTTTCCATTTTTTATAATCATTTGAAATTTCGGACCCTAAACTTTAATGCCCCCTATCTCCTTGGGAATACGTCTGGGACCCTTAGTCTCCTATTTAATATTATTTGTCTTTAAGTGTACTATAACCCCTTAAAGTTCTGCCCATCTTTTATGAATCACCCTGTATATTGCAGCGTTGCAAAATTAGAGAATAATTTTATTCAAAATACCATTATTTCAGAATATTAATCTTTATTACGTTTAATGGTAGATATTGACATACATTAAGTTTAATGATCCACAATTAAGTAAAGAAAAGTTTAAATTTTTAAATTAATGGTTGTTATTTTGGATGAAAATTTTTTACAGTTTAGCATAGAAGATGCAAACAACACCGAGTCAACACTAATGTTGCATAAAAGATGCAAACATACTGTCTTGAATATGATCAAATCTAGTGCATTTTAAAATTTCGTTTCCAGGAGATAGAGTATGTAAAATTATCAATAAGAAAGTTAAGATGAGCATACCTTAATCTGAAAATTAAAAAACATAAAAGTTTTATGTTTTTAATAGTTTATTAAGTTTTTTATATTGAAATAAACTCATAATTTTTATCGCTCTCTTTGCTTCACTGTGGCATTACAAAGTAATGCATGGTGTTTGTTAAGTATTAAAAATATATCGGAAATCAATTAAAATACGACGCTAATTTCTAATTAAAAGTCTCTTAAAAATCATGTAGTTTTAAAAGGGAAAGTGACACGATTTCTGGTCTTGTAAAATAACAACAACAATAATAATAATAATAATAACAACAAAAGATTGTTATCCAGTTTTTATTATTTGGCTGCGCGCATAGTCGAAAGCGAGGATTTTGGACATAAACTCATTAATTAATTTCATCCTTAAAAGTTAGTAAAAGTATCATTGTAAATTATCCCTGTTCTTTATCTTTCTTGATGATGAAGATATAACATCACAGATTCATAAGTCAATTTGAAATATTTTTTTTTTACTCAGATAAAGACCGAAAAATTGTGTTTGATATGTAAAAACTTCGTTGAAATTGCTAGGAATTTATACACAAATATTTCGAAAACTCCACAAATCTCTAGAAATAATTTGGAAAAATAAATAGATTTTAAACTGAAACTTTGTTGAAAAAAGTGTGTTCGTGAAATATATTAAAAATAATCCATCTGCTTTTAAAAACAACGATTGGATGCTTTTACACGCAACTTGAAATCGCTCAAGTTAGAATAAAGGATGCCTAGAATAGTTAAATCAATTTAAAAATATGCAGGGGCATTTCTATAAATAACTATGATATAAACAGAAATTTCAATAATCGCATGAAATCAATAATTTCAATATGTGTTGCTATAGCTGAAAATTTTCATTAAACTAACAAATTTTCTTTAGTAGACAGTACTCACCGGCAAATATTTTATAATATTGTATTGTAAATAATTATGCTCTATCAATGATTGGTTTTATAACAAATTTATGCATAATCTTGATTGCGATTTAAATTTTAAAAAAATCAATATATTTTTAAGCATGTTTGTATTTTTATTTTAACTTATTTTCCCTTACATTTGATAGCGTATTTTCTAGTGCGTGTTTTTATTTTTTCCAATAAATAGTTAAAAAAATTTTGGATGCATTTTTTTTAAACAATGCTGTAATTTTAATGTACAGTTTTCAGTTTGTGCAATAATCATCAAATTAATGTGTTTCTTTATTTTGGATAATGTGGCCCGCGGCTTTGTGTGCAATGTTAAACCTGGCCCGCGGTGGTAGACGAGTTTGACATGCCTGGTGTATGTTTTCACTTCCTTGATCAAAACCATTATCAGCCACTTTCGTACCACTGAATCACCCTTTTGCATTTTGTCCGTAAACTTCGTAAATTTATTTGCAATTTCTATTTGCTTTTAGTGTCATTAGCATTCAACAAATAAGACGAATCATGCGTTAAGCATAGATTATGAAACACTTTCCAACACTTCCTGAAATCTTTAACAAAACTTTAATATACAGGGAAATATGGTGTTACTCTCTATATACGAAATATGTATTCTCTTTACAGAAAGCATATTTTAGTGGATTTTCTAAATGCATATAAAATTGAATATGTTTCACACGGTGTAGCACTTTTAAAATTCATTTGAGGCAATTTTTTACTATAGGCCGTAATGTAACGGAAAACTTTTATCTATCCCGGCAAATAAAGTAACCATGCTAGAAACTTCATTTTCAATAGGGTTCGTGCTAGGGTAAACGTGTATAAGTTCCAAAAATTTCATGGCAATCCGAGTATATTTACGCGACAGTATATAGAGTATATTTACGCACGGACAGACGGACAGACAAACCGAATGCAAAAACATTTTTGGAAATATTAAAAAGCAGATGTCAGAATGTAATTCACATGCAGCGGAATGCACGAGGATCGGATGAAGCCCGGGGTTCGAGACATAAATGACGCACTAGGACATTAATATGCTAGTACTGCGCAGTGCTAGCTGTGACCTTTACTATAGTTTAGAACCACAGCTTCAAATCGGTAGCTTGGTTACTGTTTAGTTGACAGTATTTAAATCAAGACTATTTTCGATTTTTTACAAGCATGAAAGATTTGAAAAAAAAAAAAAAAAAAAAAAAAGTGATAATCTAAAATTTCCATCTGAAGATTCAACATCCAATGAAATCAAGAAGAAAATGAACAGCATGCTGAATGACTCTGCCTCATCATATTCAATGGTTATGGCTGTTCTCAACTGCTCCGCTCAACAAGCGCAAAACGTTTTGACACATTTACGAATTCATTTTTTAACAAAAAGATACAAAATTGGAAGGTCTGACTATGGAAGCGATTTCGAATCGAGCTTAGCTTTCCATTTTATGATAATTAAATTAACTATCCAGTTCTAAGCTATTTCGATCACGTGATCATCCGTTTTTCTCCTGCTTTTCAACAGGTTTTTCTGCTTTCGTCTGGAAATTTATTCAAAAACGTTAACTTTGAAGGCTTGTTCTGAAGGATCTATTACATTTATATAAAAACAGAAAACTGAGTGCAATTAGACAGTTTCTGAATAACAACACCTGCTAATTTCAAGTACTTACGAACAAAAATAAATTAAAACTTATGTCACAAAGTAGCCCTTTTTGATTTAAGAACATCCTTAAAAGGTGAGTTCCAGAGTTTAAAAGGGGCAGAGGAACACAAGTGATGAGCCCCGTTCTGGACGTCCCGCGGAAGTGACAATTCCTGAAATTGTTCAGAAGATTCATCGAATAGCCCCGGAAGACCGCAGATTAAACTTGTTCGGGATATCAGGGGTTGTAAACAAATCAGCAGGTGTGCATGTAATATTTAAACTTATATTTTGGGCTTCCACAAAGTCTGTATAAGGTGGGTGCCGCGTTTGTTGACACCTGACCAAATGTTGCATCAAAAAGCCGTTTCAGGTAAAAATTTGAAACTAACGTGAAAATCCAAAAGACATTTTGATACGGCTTCTAAGTATGGATAAAACTCTACACTCATGACAGAAAATTACAGTCAAAACAGTGCATTACGTACGCTAGATGAATCAGCTCCCTAAAAAAGGCGAGATCAACATCAAAAAGTTGATGGCGGGTATTGTTTGGGACACGAAGGGAATTTTTTTATTGATTACTTGGAAAGGTGTAAAAGTACCATTGGTGAGTAGTACTCAAGTTTGCTGTAACATTCGTGAGGCGAGGTAAAGAAAAACAAACTCATTTGGCGAAAAAAAACACATATGTAATAAACATAAACACAACGATGTTCATCACATCGGTCATCGCAATGGGAACAATCTACAAAAAAATGTTCAAAATTGCTCTAACATCTATCTTATTCGCATTTTATTCCCCAGATTTAACATTTATTGACTACCACCCATTGGCCAATTTCAAAAAATTCCTTGGTGGATGAAGATTTCAGGGCAATCAGGGAATATTGATGCCAGTGTGGAATTCAGACACTTTTCTCCTGGAGGGACTTCTGAAGCTCCGAGGAGGGACATTATGGACTTCCAAGGGGAAAATTCCTCTTTTTGACCATTAAAAACCTAAAATCTTAAATTTTTCGAGGAGACATTTCATTGTTCCGGGGGAGAATGTCTCCCCCCCCCCCGGGCCACCCCTGGAATCTCGTTATTGAGATGATTAAATTAAATTAGAACTCCCAAATGATAAATTTATTAGTATTTCTGAAGATTGTGTTAAAGAATAAATACAGTTTTTTTCTTTTTTTTAATTTTTTTTTCTTTTGGGCCCTGGACTTTTTTCAGACGACCCTCGTACCTTTTAAACATTTTAAATGCTCAACATGCAGCCGACGCAATACTTAGCAATTTAAAATTAACTCTACATGTTTGTCATTGATTGGGTCGTAGAAGTAGATGCGCATGCGTGAAATCACGACTGCAGCACTTTCACAATAAAAACTGAATCGAAACTTATTTTCTGGATTACCTGATACATTTTTATTATAGTATTTTATTGCCAAACAATGACATTCAGAGATATTTTTATTTTGAGCGTCGTCATTGTGATTCTTTTTGTAATTCCAAGCATGTATAAATGTCATATAACTAATGATGAAGTAGAAGTAGTTATTAGCAATAATAGAAATGTATTAATATTAATATAATAATAATTATTATTAATTAGACATTATCCGTATCCAAAAGAATACCTAATATGGTGGGGAAAATGCCGCCTTTAGAATATTTTAAACCAAGATTAATTCATCGTAATTCGTAATTTTTTTTTATTTAAGAAGTTTTGGTAAAAGTCATTTCATGAAAAGATATGAGAATATCAATTTTTCAATGTTTTGGTGCTTTCGTAATTATATGAATACGTATCACCTATAGTTGTCGTCGGGTGTATCTATCTGCCGCTCTGTCCTTCGGTCTGTATATAAAAGAGTAAAAAATGCCTAACCAAATCGTTGAAAATTTAATACAATAATAGAATTTTATTGAGTCATTTCAAATCTTATAAAAATTGAACCAAAACTAACTAGTCCGTTGTGGTTATTCCAAAACTTTTTTTTTTTTTTTTTTTTTTTTTTTTTATCTCATGCACTTTAATATTTTCTGGAGCATAGCAGCGCCACTTAGGTGATTTCAACCAAAATCTCAGAAGAAACTAACGCATGAATTTTCATAATTATTTAGAATTAGTTTTTTCTTGATAAAATTTAGTGCAGATTTCCTTTTGGTGTAAATCGCTCAACAGATGGCAATGCCATGAATGCCATGCTGCATTATGCATGATTAACAGAATAACTCTATCTCAAGAATGCATAAATTTTTATGAAACTTCAGTCCTTGATATGGATTAGTGTTATTACGATTTTGGTGTAAATCTCTCTACAGGTGAGCTGCTATGCTGCATTTTTCTCGATTTCGCAATAGCTTTATCTCACAAACTAATACATGGATTTTCATCAAATTTCAAATTCAGCTAGTGTCTAATAAAAATTGATCCTGGTAAGTGTTTTAAGTACATTATCAAACAGGTGTTGCTTAAATGCAGAATTTTTTTTAAAGATTGCAATAACTCTATCTCAGAAACTAATGCATTTTCATCAAACTTCAAATTCAGTTAGAAGTTGCCATTAGTTGTTGTAGACTAGATTTTAATGTAAACCACCTAATTAATATCGCTGCTACTGCATTTTTCAGGAAGTATTAACATGTATAAGGATTGCCACATGTGATAGTTTTAAATGTAAAAATTAAGAAACTCGTGTTTTTCTGACAATTTTCGCATAGACAATGGCGTTTTATTTTTTTTTTTTTTTTCTATAAACCAAAGAGTTTATAGAGAAATCAAATCCTAGAGTTGCGAAGTATACTCCTGTAAATACGCGAAAAAATATTAAAAATACTAAATAGGTGTATACTTTTAAATCTTCTTCTTTTCTTAGTTTTTTTTTTTCTTAATCTAGTCATGATATTATATTTTTTGTTCCGAAATTATTTTTGTTTAACAATTTTATCTTATGACATGTAAAGATTTTCTTTTTTTAATATTAAGTATTGTGCCACCACATGTATTACGGTATTATTCAAAATAGAAAAAAATGTTTCAAATTTACCGTGCTCCCTTAATTATTTGAATATTTCATTATATTATGAGCATTCATTATAATTTTGATTGCATTATTACATTGAAATTAATGCTTAGAAGTGAAAACGAAGTAATGACTATAAATCTGCAAAATTCTAAAATTCGCACTATTTCTAGTCCCAAGCTCTGCGGATTTGAAGTATTTGATTTGATTTTCAGGGTCTTCGAATCCACTTTTTAACAATTTCCAACAAAATTGAAAAGTGGTTATGATTTCGGTTTGTCTGGCCGTCTGTCCACGCTCAAACTCCCGTAAATATACTTAGACTCCCTGAATTTTTTTTAGGTTATTGACATTTACTGTAGCACGAACCCTATTTCAAATGCACTCATGTCCATAAATTAAGGATAATTCAAAATCACATGGAAATCAGACTTTAAAGTAAAAATTTCACTTTCAGAATTATCAAACACATCTTCAAGACTAATATGCAAATTTCAGAAAGCCACCAGATGACGTCGATAGTACGTCACAATGACGAAAGTGTGAGAGATGCGTATATAAGGAACGGTGGCAAAGACGTGAAACAGTTAATAAGCATTTTCTAAGCTTTTCAGTGCCAAAACTGAACAGTTATGACACAGAGGACACACGTGGATGATATTTTATGTGGTAGAATTATCGGCCGTCTGGAATGTGGGCGTACTCAGATGGAAGTATCCGAAGAACTTGGAACTGCACAAAGTGTAATTTCTAGACTTTGGCAACGATTTCAAGATGATGTAAACGTTAGTAGACACTACAATACAGATCGTCCCTGAGTTACAACCACGATTGAAGACCGTTTTTTGGCAGTAACTGAAAAAAGAAAAAAAAACAGACGGAGCACAGAACCAGGCTTGTCTCGTCAGCTATCTTCAGCCACGGATACGACTGTTTCGAGGCAAACCGTGTACAGACGTTTGAGAAATATTGGTATATATGCTCGCAGACTTGTTAGATGTGTTCCGCTCACGGCAACTCACTGTCGCCTGTAATTAGAATGGAGTAGAGAACATGCAATGTGGACATCGTTACAGTGGGCTTGTGTAATGTTTTCTGACGAGTCCAGGTTTAGCTTACAGTCTATTTCACGTTGGCATTTCATATGGAGAACGCGAGGCACCCGTTACCACCAAAACAACACCACTGAACGACATCGTTACGGTGGTGCAAGATTGCTCGTTTGGGGTGGAATTATACTGGCTTCCAGAATAAATCTACATATTCAAGCCGGAACCATGACAGGGCAAATTTATCGGGGCATCATTCTGGAACAACATGTACGTCTGTTTAGGGGTGCCATGGGCTCAGAATTTGTGTTTATGGATTACAACGTCCGTCCTCACCGAGCAAACATCGTAAATGAATGCCTTCAAGCTGAGGATATCACCCGTATGGATTGGTCAGCATTTTCGCCTGACTTGAATCCGATAGAGCATGTATGGAATATGCTTGGCCGATGGGTGGCAGCCCGCCAACCACCTCCTACATGCGTGTCGGAAATTCGGAGAGCATTGGTGGCTGAGTGGAGTAATCTTCCCCAAGATCAGCTTGATAATTAGATAATGAGCATGCCTGGGCGTTGTGCGGACTGTTTTTCATCGCCTGGGTGACATACAATTTATTAACCATCATACCATCCATATAATGTCAAGATTTTTTAAGGGGTTGGGGGTTATTTTTGCAATTGCTCTAAGAAGCAACAATTGTAAATTTTATGAATGTTATCATATATATACCATCGTTTTGGGTTTTTTTCTTTTGTTTAATAAATGGGTTTGACGAATAAGTCACGTTTGTTTTGTTTCCGTACCTTTATTTGCTGGAACTGGCATTATCCTTAATTTATGGACATGAGTGTAAAATAGCTATCATGATTAGATTATTTACAGGGACAGTCAAAAGTCTACCGCCTACGTATATTACAGCCTACGAGAAAAATATGTTTCAAATAAATATTACAGTGCAATTTTACAGTAAAAAAAGTGCACTAAAATATGCATTCTGTAACGTATGTGGTGAAAAAAATAGCTACTATTCATTTACAGGGCTACAAAAGAATTTCATTACATAATGTAAAGGGGAGAATAGTTTGCGACATATTTTAATTACATTAAACTATTTCATGTACAATAAAATTTATATATATCGCCGAGGCTTAATATGAGTTATATGATATACTTATGCATAATACGATGTGCATGGCATTTACAGTGACACACAAAATATTTCAAATAGCATATTCTTTCCGAAGTACTGTATAGGTATTCGATGATGGCTGATGGATGGATGAAATACATTTTGATTTTGATATGCGCTTTTAAGTTTCATTAAATCTGGGAATATTATATGGTATGTATATATGCTATAGATGATATAGAGGGCTAGATCAAAGAGCTCGAAAAAGTTTCTGAATTGAGTGTAAATTACTTGAAGATGGTTTTTAAATAAGTTATACAATTTTACGCTGAACTGTATTCAGTTTATTATGAAATATTTGTACAATATAGATAAAAGGATATACAATGTCATGAAAAGAGTTGGATACATGGTCGTCTATGGTTGATAATTTCAGGGGGTAAATTACAGGGCTGAACAAAAGTATTTATGTATATTTCCATCTATTAATTATTTGCAACGCTTGACGTGCAATTTTCAACTTGTTTTCACTTTTAGTACAATTGTAGCGTTAAATATCGTCTTCTGATCCGGCAGATCCTACCTAGAATCTTTATTACACGCTCAAACAATTCTTCTCTGTGTTAAGATATTATTTCTAAAGCGCATTAATTATAAAAAATTATTAAATATATTATTTTTTCATTTTTTTTCATTGCTTTTGCAATGAAAAAAGAATAAAACACAATAAAAAATTCCAAGGAGCTGTCAAAAATAATTTTATTTGAGTTTTCATTTATCAGCAAATTTTATGTGCAAAAGAGAATTTTAATTTTTCTCGCATTTGAATTTTTTTTTATCAGTATGTTAATATAAATTCATAACTGAAGATAAAATATGTATGTATGTATATAAACCCTGGGGGTCTAAAGAAGATATTTTTATTGATCACGCTCATCTTATATTGACCCAACAGTCAGTTTTCACTAAAGCGTATACTCATATAGTAACTTGTTTTCTTTAGAAAAAAAAAATAATTGAGTGAATTTTATTAATCTCCAAAAAGCATATGGAAATATTTAAGAAATACATTTTTTTAAAGTAAAAATAGCATAAAATCTATATCAAAATTAATATCGCATTACCATGAATATGTGAATGAAAATTCAATATTTATTTTGCTGTACAAAGTTATGGGCAAATTAAATTCAGTGATAATTGCACCGTAAAATATCATAAATAAGAAAGTATTCGTTAAAAACACATAAACTGGCTGAGTGGTACACATAAACAAGAACTTTTAACGAACTTGTGCGATTAAAATTCATGATAGAAACATAAAATCGACGTTTTGAGCTATTTCTGGAATCGTCCTCGGAATAAAATATGATGGTGAACAGGATGAAATATCATAGTTTCACAATCCTTTTTATCGAATCATGTTTTAATGAATACATTTTTATTTATTTTATTTTATGGTGCAATTGGTGAGTGTTAATAAAATTTTTCTGATTTATGAATGAACACTGTTAAAACCACAGGTTGCATATGGCACTCCTAGGTGTGAACACTTGTCTCGTGAGCAACTCTCCTAGGGGAGCCAGAAAGGCATCCCACGGCACTCTCACGGCACCCCATCATGGAGATGCCATGGGGTGCAATTGGGGTACCATGGGGTGTCCTAGGGGTACAATTGTGGTACCATGGGGTGTCCTAGGGGTACAATTGAAGTCCTAGGGGTGCCCTAGGGGTGCTCTAGGGGTGCAATTCTGGCTCTCGCTCAGACAAGCGTTTCACCCTCGGGAGTGCCATATGCAACCTGTGGTTTTAACAGTGAATATAAGCAATTTAAAAGCGGTTTGTTAATATGCATATAAAATCATCATTTTTAAAAAATTTTACTTTCTTCTATCTTCAAAAGAAGAAAGTATTATAATCGAAAAAAAAAATTTTTCGACGGATTTACACGTTTTAGAGTTAGAGATTCCAATACAAAATGTGTGTCTGTCCATGTGTCCGTATATGTTTCCGTATGTAACCTTTGCACCATCGAAAGGTATGAAGATATGCATAGAATTAAACGAAAATTTTTGTGTATGCTTTTGGCTGTTGCAAGCAGGTCCTTCTTCAATTCTGAAATATTCCTCTAAAAGGCGGCACTGTAATAGTGATTTTTGTGCTATTTTTAATATTATACCATCGAAAGGTGTATGAAGTTATGCATAGAATAGAACCAAAGTTTATTTGTAACTGTTTGGGTATGGCTTGTTCGTCCTCTCTGAATTTGAAAAGAGTTCCACAGTAAGGTGGAGCTGCAATAGAGATTTTTGTTCCATTTTCAATACCACCGAAAAGTGTATGAAGTTATGCGTAGAATTCAATAAAATCTTTTGTGTAATTATTTGGTTATAGTCAACAGGTCCTTCCTGAATTTGAAAAAAAAATGCCGGAAGGGGGCGCTATAATTGCAATGACTGTGTCATTTTCATTATTGTACCATCAAAAACTGTATAAAGTTATGCATAAAACTGAACAAAATTTTTTGTGTGTGATCATTTTGGCTATGGCAAACAGATCCTCTCTCAATTTGAAAAACATTTGATTTTCGTTCTATTGTACATCGGCTCATGCAGAGACGGGATTTCGCGTCCTTCTCATCCGGCTATTTGTGAACAGATGACGATAAAAAAAAGAAGGGAAAACAATTGATTTTAATAAATATCATGATCTACATTAATTTGTTTTTTCTCCGATTAGTTAACTGAAAGAGGAATTTAAGATGAAAATCAAAGTTGGTGTACATTGAAAAAATAATATTAAAGGTATTAACATGTGTAATTAATTTTTTAAATATTAAAATGTACCTACGAGACAGAAGAAAGTTTTGGGATAGGCAGATCCAACTATTTGACTGTATAATTGCAAACTAATTTCAGTAAAAATTATTTCAATTTTAAATATAAAAATTTAACATTAATTAAAAGTTTGATAAAAAGAATATATATGCTTATATTTGATATTAATTTATTCATAACGTTTGATTAATAATTCAGAATATGTTCTTAAGTTTATTTGGCAATATTCCAACAGCACTAGTCATAGATAACAATTACTCCATGCCCATGAAGCAATCAGGTGTAAATATCAGGAAAACGAGTATTAGAGGTGACAGTAGGTGTCAGTGGACAAGCAACAGAAATACGAAAAAGATTTCCGTATCTACGAAAATAGTCCCCATAAAATTTTGGATTTTATAGTGTCCTCCAGGAGTCAGTATTTCAAGGATAATTCCTTCAGATAATGTCCTTGATAAAATTTAAGTGGACATTTTTTCCTCTTACTTTTTTAAAAGAATGCACGTCAGTTTTTAGGATCTCGTTCATCTGACCAAACCCTAATCGTCTCACTCCTCTGCCTCTCTGTCAGAGTCCGTACACAAAAACTGTATAAGTCAGAGACTTCAAATTTTGTGTACTTAAAACTGAATACCTCGTGTCACACAAATAATGATAAAAACTTAAAAAACGTCCACTATTTTAATTAAATTAATTTTTTCAATGGCATCCATTCATTTTTGCAATTTAAAATTTAAAAGAGAACCTCAGTTTCAACCTTTTTCGTGTACACATCATAGCTTGGAAGTAAAGCATCTCGCTAGTAAACAGAAAGTTCTTAGTTCAATCCTCGTTGCTGAAAGTTGAAATTTTTCTATTATTATAAATTTAATTAAATTAAAAGAAATTTCATATTTTTGCCCATTTAAAGATTTATATTGTTACTATTATGCTGTGATAAATAATCACTGACATTCATAATATTTTTTGGAATAAAATTTTCTTTCTATTTAAAATTTTTTCTTCGACTATTGGTTTTCGTCGGATTAACACGTTTTAGGGGTCAGCGATTCTAAAAAAAACATGTTTTTACTAAATGTTTGTCTGTTCGTTTGTCCGTGTGCGTGTCCGTATTCATCGAAAAGTGTATAAAGGTATGCATGGAATTCAACCAAGTTTTTTATGTATATTTTTGGTTGTGGAAAGCAGGTTCTTCTTCAATTTTGTAGAAATGTTTGTGCTATTTTCAATATTGTACTGTTGAAAAGTGTATGAAGTTTTGCATAGAATTGAACCGAATTTTTTGTGTAAGTGTTTGGCTATGGCTAGTAGGAGCTCTCAAAATTTGAAAAAACATCCGCCGGAAGGAGGCGATGTAATAGCAATTTTTGTGCCAATTTCAATATTGTACCACTAAAATATGTATGAAATTATGCATTGAATTGAACCAATTTTTTCGTGAAAATGTTTGGCTATAGTCAGCAAGCCCTCCCTGAAATTAAAAAAAAATCCGCCGCACTGTAATTGCGATGTCTGTGTCAAATTCATTATTGTCCCATCATAAAATGTATGAAGTTATGCATAGAAGGGAACTAAGTTTTTTGTGTATGATTATTTTTGGGTATGGCAAAACTGAATTTGAAAAACATTTGCCTGTCGTTCTATTGTCCATCGTCTCGTACAAAGACGGGATTTCCCATGCTTCTAATCTGGCTATTTGTAAACAGATGATGATAACAGAATAAGGAAAAACTATTGACTGTAATAAATATTAGATTCACTAAGATTAGTTGACTAAAGCAGAAATTTAAGATGAAAATCAAAGTTGCAATAGTAGTAAATTAATAATATTAAAGTATTAACATGTGTAGCTAACGTTTTTTAATATTAAAATATGCGTATGAGATAGAAAAAAGTTTTGGAATCGGCACATCCAAGTAGTTTTTTATATAATTTTATAAAACCATTCAATTGTTTACCGTAAAGTTTCACGGGTACTATCTTGTGTATCTATTTATTTTATTTTGTCATATTTGCTAAGGAAATTAGGCCTTGATACCTTTAAAATATATAATGTAAAATGAACAAAAATAAATACTTTAATTCTAAATTGTAGGAAGTATATATAATTGAGAAGATAAAAGATTACATTGATAAAAGCTAAATTATTTGAAGATTTTGTATAATCGTGAAAGTAATTTCAGATTTTTATTGTGATGCACGAGGTGACCTATTTCAGTTTCATGTAATTTTTCAATGTCAGTATTTATCCTTGAAAATTGTATAGACTTTGCAAGTCACTGTGATGTAACAGTCTAAATTAACCTTGGAATTACATGCAATATTCACACAAGTTCATGAAAAAAATTGTTGTATAACAAAGGTCGTGACTTCTTTTACAGTTTCAATAGTAATGATAATAATAATTTAAAAAATATATACTCTAAAATATTAATATTCCATAAACGAACATAAAACATTCTTTTTCTTTCTTTCTTTTTCTTTTTTTTTTTTTTTTTTTTTGTCAAATTTATGATACAAATGTAATCGTGAAAAGTTGTGTTTCAAATTCAAGTGATATCTCGCAGTCATAATGAATAACACTAATTTAATTAATTTTTACAGAAACAAATTCTATATTTTAACATATTTTGAAACATTTTACAGTGTGTTTCCTAACTAGTCTGTTTAAATCTTAACATATAAATAAAAATTTCTGCTGTATTGACTCATTTCATACTTTGAATATAACATCTTCATAAAAATGTACATTTATTTTTAAAAATTGAATATAAAAATATTACGTAATTGTAACACTTATAAATTATGTAATCATAATTATATAATAAATTATATTATCGTAATTACGCATCATAGTTATATAACTATAATGTACTATTCAGTACCGATTTTTTTTTTTTTTTTTTTGATAACTTTATTCAATTTTACTTGAAATCCATAGTTTTAGCTAATGAAAAATAGGTATTATACTAATTAAAGTAAAAAAAAAAAAAAATTCTAAAACACTTTAAAATTCAGAAATGCACGAGGCCTTTCAAAACAATTTAGTCTTCTTTTCTCAGGTGCAAAAAGGATATGCTTCTATATTGAAAGCAAACTCAAATTTTGCATTTTATGAAGAAGGACTAAATTCTTCTGAAAGGCATTTCTAAATTTTATGGAGTTTGAGAAGTTTTATTGGATTTTATCATATAAGACCAGATTTAATATCATTAATTGTGACTTTACTGATTCTGAGAATTTTTTTTATATTGCATAATCTTTTGCTTCGAAAGTAGAAACATATCGCACCCTTTCTACAAAAGTGTCACAACTCAAAATTTGGACTTTTCGATTTATGACTGCTATTGCCGAATTTATTTTACAAAATTATAATAAATTTTGTATTCTTGCATTTCTGCATAAGGAATGCGACAGCTACTGCGCCAAGGTCTGAATAATTATATAAAATATGCTTTAAAAAAATACTAACCGACTTTAAAAAAAAAAAAAAAAAAAAAAAAAAAAAAAGAATCAAGCTTGGCGACAACTTGGCGCTAACGCATATGAATGCATAGTTTTAATATGCTTATGATTTGAAAACGCTTGCAACAATGAAAGATGATTTGCGACAAATCATCATTATTATTTTTTTTATCATATCCATATTTTTTCATTAAAAAAAATCTAAAAATCAGAATTTAATGAAGTTAAAATGAGACCATATAGGTATCTTATACTTTCAAACAAAAAAAGAATTATCAAAATCATATTTAAAGAATTTATGAGTGAACAAGAAATGCATACAGGTCGAAATCATAACCTCCTCGTTTAAGTCGGTTAAAAATATTCTACGATCGTACCTCATTTGCCACGTCTGGATCGCAATTTCAAAGTTATTCAAGCTTAAAAACACTCTCAAAAATTAGATGCTTGTTTCAGGTGTTACACTGATTACACCAGCGAAGAATGATAATTATTTTCATCACTTTCCCAGTTTCACAATTGCTCTTGCTATCTCTGTAATGAGAATACCGAGAATACTTATTTTCGTTTTCTTAATGAACGATGCGTGACGTTTTAAACAGCCAGTTTTAACGGACCGTGCAAGGACAGTCAAATTCTACCTGTTGACACTTGTTTTTTTAAGACGAAATGTAACGTAATCCATTGCACATTATGATTTCTGGAAAAATGCAATTTATATAAATAATTCGCGGATTTATGTATTTTCTTACACAGTTTATACATAAATATACTCTTTATTTTATATAATCAACTGAACCAACGATGGAGTTAAAGGTGTCGTCGACCTTTTCAATATTAATGAGATAATTTAAATTTTTTCACCATAATCCCGAGCACGTTACTAAAAGTTACGCGATCGAAAATTGTTTTTAAAAAATTCGTAGTTGTCTCGAAATCGTTTGTTCATGGTTTTCAAATTGTCAAATGAGAAAATTATTTTTTTTATTTAGTAATCGTGTAAAAGTGTGATTATTACTCGCCTATACTTATTGTTTCGTACAATAAATATATGAATTATAACTAGGCATTGCATTACACAAATATATTCATTATAACTAGTCATTGCATTGCACAATTATATTAATTATAACTAGGCGTTGCATTACACAAATATATCAATTATAACTAGGCATTGCATTACACAAATACATTAATTATAACTAAGCATTGCATTATACAAATATATTAATCATAACTAGGCATTGCATTATACAAATATATCATTAAAATTTGTTATCTAGGCTTTGAAAGCCAATGGCGCAGAGAGTGTACGCCTCCCGTGTCTTTGTGTATGTCAAAAATTACCTGTGTCTTTTAGGGCTAATACCTCTGTTAATTAACGACATTTATTTTTGAAAATCGTTATCAACAATCCTTTCATACTTTCGGGTCGATAGATACATCGAACGCCACTCAATCCCTTGTCTAGCGCCCGCAAAATGAAATTAGTGTTAAGAGGCTACTTCATTCAAATGAAAAGACTCATTCGCTAATACTAATCCAATGGAAGAAATTTAGAGATATATCTCTATTGCATTTCAATATTTTTAATTTTTTTTTCATTGAATAGCTGAAATTGATCTGTATTTAGGCCGCTTTTTACTTTTTTGATTTTCTTTACAGATAGTATTTTATGAGGACGCTTTCATTTTCGGAACCGATATGGAAAGTGAAAGTCCCCTCATAAAAAAATATCCGCAACCAAAATCGAAAAAAGTAAAAAACGGCATGCATTCGGATCAATCTCGGCTATCCAATGCAAAAAAATTGTTTAAAAATATTAAAATGCAACAGAGATATCTCTATAAATTTCTTCCATAGAATTAGCAATAGCGAACGGGTCTTTTCATTTGAATGAAATAGCCCCTTAGCAGAAAAGGAATATTTTCTCAAAAACTAATGTGGTAATTATTACATTTCCCTACGAGGTCTAAATATACTTCTTCTACCTCTTGTTTGTACTTATAAACATAATTTAAGTTTCAATAAATTCGAAAATAGACAAGAAGGGGGGAGGACATATTTTTTCATTACATTTTCGACGATATCTTTGGTAATATGATATCTAAAACTAAAATAAATATTTTTTTGAATTCGGCATTACAAAAATTGCCCCACGATATAACCAAAAAAGATTTTTGTTTTAAAGTAACTTAATTAGCTCCCATAAATTTGCCCTATATGTACTTGTGCATTTTTAATAATCTATAATGATAATGTATAATTGTATAAGTCAATGGTCTTTATTTCTTTTTAAATTTCCGTATTTCATAGTTTACGAGAAAAACAGCTATGGCAGAGGGGAAGCTTCTAATGGTTCCGTTTTTAATTTTTAAGTGCTGAACTCTAAAAATGCGTAGAAATAGATAGAAATGCCAACAACTGTCTTATAACAGCGTTTTATAATTTTCATGTTGTTGAAAAACTGTTTAAAATAGCAAATTGGGGATTTATACCCAACTACTAGCAGAAGTCAACGTATAATAATGTTTTAAGATTTTCACATCCAAAAAAAACTGTTTAAAATAACAAATTGGGAATTTATACCTAACTACTAGCAGAAGTCTGCAAAAGTCAGAAATCTTATTTTTTTAAAATACTATTGTACAACCTAACTACTAGCAGAAGTCTGCAAAAGTCAGAAATCTTATTTTTTAAAAATACTATTGTACAACTATGACACGAGTTCTGTTTTCCAGCCATTCTGGAAAAAATTCCAAACATGAAAAAGAGGAGAGACAAGAGATATATCACAATACCTTTTAGGTAGCTTTCATTACAAAAAGTAAAAAGCTACTTATTGCAGCCATCCGGAGGAAAGCACTTCCAAAACATTTTGGTATATTTTCACCGATCATGACCCCCAGACCCCAAAACCACCCTCCGTTCAAATGTTGACATATATATATATATATACAGGGTGAGTCATAAATATCGAAACAATAGGTTATCTCCTTAAATATTGCCCCTAGACCCATACTTCCAATTGCAAAGTTTCACCAAAATAGGTAAATTTTTTGATAAGATAAGTTGCAACTCCATGGGGGGTATATTTTAAAAAATACAAAAATTAAATTTTTATACGGCCCCCAGAGGATAAAACTTACAATTAGAAAAAATTTCCTTATCCATTCCTGAATTGAACAAAAAAAATTCCATCTTGATATCTCCAAAACTCAGAGAGTTATGACAATTTTAATAAATCGTGAGGTTTCAAGGGATCAGACACAAATTGAAATGCGTGTAATTGAAGAAACAATGTTGCTGTATGTTGTCCAGGAAACATTTATTTTATTTATTTATTTATAGAGTTTGAATTTTGAATGTTTTGTGATGGTTAACCACATAATTTGTAAGCACTATCACATCATAAGCTTTCTTAATATTTTTTTTTCAAAAAATTTAGAGTAAATTGAAATTGTCATAACTCAAAATATTATTTGTCGCGTGGAATTTTTTTCTTTTAATTAAATGAAAATGTTTAATTTTCAATTTGATTCAGCATTTTAAATAATATTTTTTAAAAATAAAAGTATTTAAAATAGCAATTTAAAAAAAGATGCAATTTTTTGTGAACAAATCATATTTTTAAAAGTAAATTTTCTGAGGTAAAAACATCTTTCGGCAATTTTTTTTTTTTTTTTTTTTTTTTTTTTTTTTTTTTTTTTTTAATTGAGGTGTTAAAAAACTATTGAATTGTTACCGTAACCAACGGTTACTGACTTATGATGTAAGTTTAAAAATGAGAAATACTGAAATAAAAACATCTGATGAAGAAAAGTGCATTTAGTTTTAAACAAAGATTGGCTCCTAACGTTTAAATGCTTTTTTAACCCTTTCCGGCGCACTACTCTTTAAAGTTGGAATTTAAAAGAAAAGAAAATTAGGCAATCTATTTAGGCCTAGAGGAGTACACAGGTATTGTTTTGTAAAGATTTCACTAACCATTTTAATTATACAGCTGTTGCCGAAGTGGTAACCTCCCATAAGTAAAGCATTGATAAGCGCAGTGAGAAGAGCATTGCTATGAAGCGCGTATTACAGTAAACCATTTGACCTATTATTTAAAAACAGTAGAGTTTTATCTCTGTGGTGCTACCATCTAGAACTCATAAGAAAGATTTAAAGTAGCCATGAGAATAGTTTTTGAAATATTCACGGAGTTTTTGTGTCTCTAAAAAGGGGGAACTTTAGGTGTTGCCGACCCGGCAACACTGCGCGTCAGGGGGTTAAAAGTGTCTAGGTGATTAACTCCTTCTTGTGTAGTTTCGATTTCAGATTTTGTTTAAGTTTTGCCATTTTCGCCTTCTTTAATTACTATTTAAATGAGTCAGCTTATTTAAACTTAATTTTTTTATCTCGCCGACTTCAATTTTTTTCATTGTTTTATCCCTGTCAACTTCATATTTTTCTTGTTAAAATTGCCACTACACGATGCGTAAAAGATGCCTCTAATTACGGGCTTCCAAACTGGTAGACGGTAGGTACTGGGTTCGAACCCAATCGCAACCATCGGCCGAACCGTTCGAAGTTTTCCGAACCATTTTTTCGAGCCCTGTATTTCCTATTGCAGATAATTGGCCGGAATAATAATAATAAAAAAAAAACCAATCCCCAACGTGTTAACCGCTGTAAGCGGACTGAAAAACCGCTGCGCTTTTTTTTTTTTTTTTTTTTTTTTCATTTTTTAGAGTTTAACATACAGTTTTTAGTTCAAATACAAATACATTTTAAATTTTGTTTAACTTGCGTTAACTTGCGAATCAGTTATCTTTTTAAAACAAGAACAGGTGTTTAATGAATCTTCGGCATATTTCATTTAAACGTTTTAAGTTGAAATTATTCAATTGAATTTCTTAAATGATGTTTGATTCGAACACATTAAACCTTGATCAATTAAATACACTTAGAATGAAATATTAGTGGGAGCTTAGCATAAAAAAAATACGCAACAGAAACGTTATACTCTTCGACTTTAACATTCGAATAAATATTTTTCTTAATGCCGTTTGGAATAAATAAACTATTCGGATGTAGCAATCGGAGGACTCTAAAGATACGAAATTCCGTGGATTAGTACAAGATATCACTGAAATCGTGTAAACTATACAAAATTCATTATGAAAACGCCATCCGAAAGATGATTGATACAAAAACGTAAACAAAACCAATTCATGTCAAGAAGTAACTGCATCTGACTTTTTATGGAAATTCCTGAATTAGTTCTTAAAGTAGAGCTATTGTAGAAATCGTAACAAATTCAGTGTTGCAGCGCCTCTCGCGGAGCCATATACAACAAAATATAAATAACATCAATTCATGTCAAGGAATAACTGAATCTGAAGATTGATGATATTCCTTGCATTCTGGAGATACAGCGATCGCGGAAATCGCACAAAAGCCTTTACAGTAGGGTCACCTGTTAAGCGGTTCACACCAAAAACTAATCAGCATCAATGTATATCAAGAACTAAGTAAATATAATTTTTTATTAAATTTTGTGTATTAGTTCTTGAGATAGCGCGCTCACAAAATGTATATCATATACAGAGATACAGAAGCAGTGACTCACTGGCAGACATTTTGTAAAAACATGTTTTTCGGTATCTCTGAGCCCTAAAACGTGTGAATCCGTCGAAAACCGGAATTCAAAATTTTCATGAATCCAATACTTTTCTCTTGTAAAGATAGAAAAAAGTAAAAATATGTTTAAAACCACATAAATTTTGAAGCTGAATAGTACAAACTAGATTTTTGAAAAAAATTCTAAGTAATTTATTAAAATATATTTCAATTAACAATAAAATGTACAATAACATTAAAATATATTCCAATATGATCCAGTTAATAGAAGGGTCATTATAGCTATTACTATTTTTACTAATCTTATTGCCTGCGGCAATAAGTTTTAAAGACACGGTTAATGAGAGTTTAATTAATATCACTTAATTTAATAACACTTTTAATAAGTGTTTAATAAGACGGTCCGGCCAATGGGTCGTGCCAATTACGAGCCTGGCGCCAAGCTCGAGATATTGCAGACATCTAGCATATGTCAAGGAAGTTTAAAGCAAAAAGCTATATGCTTTTATTTTATATTTAAAAATTAAAGTATTGTCTTGGTCTACATTTAACAATGCGTAAATTAATGGTCGATCCCTAAATTGTATTTCAAATGAACTGATATCGCTGCACTCAGATGTATGCTAAAGTGGTGTAAGTCACGAATTTTGAAAAATTTTGGATTTTTATATCATCCAGGGATTTGCAGATATCGAGATTAATTTTTTTTTGTTCGATTCAGAAGAGGATAGGGAAAAATTTTCTAATTGGAAGTTTTATTCTCTGGGGGTCGTATAAAAATTTAATTTTCGTATTTTTTAAAATAGACCCCCCATGGATTTGCAACTTATCTTATCAAAAAATTTACCTTTTTTGATGAAACTTTGCAATTGGAAGTATGGGTCTAGGAGCAATATTTAAGGAGATAGCCTATTGTTTCGATATTTATGACTCACCCTGTATATATATATATATATATATATAACCATATATATATATATATATATATATAACCATATATATAACCATATATAACAATATATATATATAACCATATATATAACCATATATATAACCATATATATATATATATATATATACCGGGTGTCCCAAAAATGACTGATGGATTTTAAAATTCAATAACTTGCAAACGGTGACAGCTATTAAAAAAATTTTTGCAGTAGGGCTATGTATAATGTCAGGAGTTTTTTTACAGTAATTCTTGATTTTAGTTCGAATTTCAAACAACAGATGGCGCTGATGGCGGTTGGCGGCCAATCGACGCCGAGACTTACTTCATTCAGCTTTGACGCAAAAGAAGGAGATTAAGGCTATGGAGTACGTCTCACTCTGCAGTACAGTCTTGCTCTCAGGTACCGATTCTGGACACATTCGATATGATTTCAATGGAATGCGTTGTTGCCATGGAAATAACAGATTTTTCGATAGTGGAATACAGCGTTCAGAAGTGGGCATAAATTTCGCAAGCAATATTTGAGTTTGCAGAAGATTTTCGTTCAGGAAGTTTTATTTTCCCGGATTAAATTACTTTTTTATGGCACGATTTCAAGAATATTTTATGCATCATATTTTAAAACTAGATAAAGAGATTTTTTCAATTTGATGATTTTTGTTATATTCTTAAGAAATTTTAGATCTTTTAAGAAAATTCGTCAGTAGATTTTTATGAATCTTCAAAAAATAATCATGAAAACTGTTGATAGTACATTATTGTGTAAAATAACTACCAAAAACAAATATTATAAGTTGCCTTGTTTAGCCCTTTTCAATACGATTAGTCTATCGTTGCATTAAAATAGAAAAAAATAAAATAAATGTGAGTTAATTAAAATTTATTTTCCCGGATTAAATTACTTTTTATGGCATGATTTAAGGAATATTTTAGGCACCTTATTTTAAAACTACACTGTTAAAAATTTGAAACCTTTGCTGCATCGTCACTCCTCCACTTTTATAGAAAGAGATTATTTCACTGTATTATGGAGCATTCTCATTGGTCAAAATAGAGATATTCTATAATAGCAGTGGAGTGACGATGCAGCAAAAGTTTCCAATTTTTAACAGTGTAGGTGAAGATATCTTGCTACAATCTTGCTCTTACCCTATAAAAATCTGCTGCATTTTGTTGTATACGCACACCGCTTGTATAGAAACGGTTACTTGATTGTATTATGAAGCATTGTTATTGGTCGGAAAAGAGATATTATATACAAGCGGCGGAGTGCGTATGAAGCAAAATGCAGCAGATTTTTAACACTGTGGGGCCCGATTCTGAACTCATTCGATATGATTTCAAAGGAATGTGTTTTTGTCATGGAAATAACAAATTCTTCTATAGAAAAATACAATATTCAAAATTGAGCATGAATATAACAATCTAAATCGACCTAAAATTTCTTAGAATGTAACAAAAATTATCAAATTAAAGAAATCACTTTATATAGTTTTAAAATATGATGCATAAAATATTCTTAAAATCGTGCCATAAAAAGTAATTTAATACGGGAAAATAAAACTTCCTAAACGAAAATCTTCTGCAAACTCGAATACTGCTTGCGAAATTTATGCCCACTTCTTAACGCTGTATTCCACTATCGAACAAACTGTTATTTCCATGGAAACAACGCATTCCATTGAAATCATGAGTTCGAATGAGTTCAGAATCGGGCCCCACAGTGTTAAAAATCTGCTGCATTTTGCTTCATACGCACTCCGCCGCTTGTATATAATATCTCTTTTCCGACCAATAACAATGCTTCATAATACAATCAAGTAACCGTTTCTATACAAGCGGAGTGCGTATACAACAAAATGCAGCAGATTTTTACAGTGTAAGAGCAAGATATCTTCACCAACATTGTTAAAAATTGGAAACTTTTGCTGCATCGTCACTCCACTGCTATTATAGAATATCCCCTATTTTGACAAATAAGAATACTCCATAATACAGGAAGTAATCTCTTTCTATAAAAGTGGAGAAGTGACGATGCAGCAAAGGTTTCAAATTTTTAACAGTGTAGTTTTAAAATAAGGTGCCTAAAATATTCCTTAACACTAGAACGCCCGGAAATTCTACTCAAGTTTGAAAATAATATTTCTCACCAGAATTTTTATTCAAAATTATTTAATTGATTTATTTAACGTAAATTTGCGTGGATTAGATTTAAATTATTTCAAGAAAATTTTTCTGGTTCGAATTGAAATTTAGTTACATGATTGGAGTCGAATCGACTCCATCCGGGCGTTCTAGTGTTAAATCATGCCATAAAAAATAATTTAATCCGGGAAAATAAATTTTAATTAACTCACATTTATTTTATTTTTTTCTATTTTAATGCAACGATAGACTAATCGTATTGAAAAGGGCTAAACAAGGCAACTTATAATATTTGTTTTTGGTAGTTATTTTACACAATAATGTACTATCAACAGTTTTCATGAAAATTTTTTGAACATTCATAAAAATCTACTGACGAATTTTCTTAAAAGATCTAAAATTTCTTAAGAATATAACAAAAATCATCAAATTGAAAAAATCTCTTTATCTAGTTTTAAAATATGATGCATAAAATATTCTTTAAATCGTGCCATAAAAAAGTAATTTAATCCGGGAAAATAAAACTTCCTAAACGAAAATCCTCTGCAAACTCAAAAACTGATTGCGAAATGTATGCCCACTTCTGAACGCTGTACTCCACTATCGAACAACCTGTTATTTCCATGGCAACAACGCATTCCATTGAAATCATATCAAATGAGTCCAGAATTGGTGGCTGAGAGCAAGACTGTACTGTAGAATGAGACATACTCCATAGCCTTAATCTCCTTCTTTTGCGTCAAAGCTGAATGAAGTAAGTCTCGACGTCGACTGGCCGCCAACCGCCATCAGCGCCATCTGTTGTTTGAAATTCGAACTAAAATCAAGAATTGCGGTAAAAAAACTCCTGACATTATACATAGCCCTCCTGCAAAAAATTTTTTAATAGCTGTCACCGTTTGCAAGTTATTGAATTTTAAAATCCATCAGTCATTTTTGGGACACCCGGTATATATATATAACCATATATATATATATCTGATTTTTGTCATGCGATAACTAACGTATTTATGAACCGATTTGAATGAAACTTGGTATGTACATAGTACATACAAATATCTCGACCAAGTTCATTGGCCAGCATCATCCGCCATCTTGTTTCAATATGGCGGCGATTTAAAAAAATTTAAAAAATTTAAAATTTAAAATTAAATACGAAAAAATTAAAAGTTAAAAAATATTTTTAATTTATGTGTTAGATCTTAAAACACCAATTCCAGAACACTTTTTATTTTGTCTATATCTTAAAAAATGACTGAGTTATAGCACTTTGAATTTTTCTTATGGCTGACATTTTGAAACGATCTGATTTTTGTCATGCTATAACTAACGAATTTATGAACCAATTTAAATGAAACTTGGTATGTACATAGTACATATAAATATCTCGACCGAGTTCGTTGGCCAGCACCATCCGCCATCTTGTTTCAAATAGGCGGCCATTTAAAAAATTTAAAATTTAAAATTAAATACGAAAAAATTAAAAGTTGAAAAGTATTTTTATATTATGTCTTAGATCTTAAAACACCAATTCCAGAACAATTTTTATTTTGTCTATATCTTAAAAAATGACTGAGTTATAGCACTTTGAATTTTTCTTATGGCTGACATTTTGAAACGATCTGATTTTTGTCATGCTATAACTAACGTATTTATGAACCGATTTGAATGAAACTTAGTATGTGCATAGTACATACAAATATCTCGACCGAGTTCGTTGGCCAGCACCATTCGCCATCTTGTTTCAAAATGGCAGCCATTTAAAAAAATAATAAATTTTAAAATTTAAAAATTAATGCGAAAAAATTAAAAGTTGAAAAATATTTTTATTTTATGTGTTAGATCCTAAAACCCCGATTCTAGAACACTTTTTACTTTGCCTATATCTTAAAAAATTATTGAGTTATAGCACTTTGAATTTTTCTTATGGCTGACATTTTGAAACGATCTGATTTTGTTTTGAAACGATCTGATTTTACTTAATCGTGTCCCACTTCTTTGAGCTTCGTATATTTGATTTAAATAACTGAATTTAAAATAAATAAATAAGTATATGGAAGCTACCTCTTCCTCCCGGCATTGCCGGAAGGACTTTTTCTTAATAAAACTGACCGTGCAAAAACTTCAGAATCAGACACAATATTCTCGTTATTATCTGTAAATATCTATTCAATATTGTTTCACATCAATGTTTAAATCATCGTTAATAACTTTAGGAAATTTAGATTGCAATATTCAATTCCAAATAACAAGATTTTCTTCATATTTTCTATTTGTGAATAAATAAAATTTTCACTTTGCGCCCTAGTTCGAAGACTTGTGTCTGGCGTTCGGGCTTGCGTCAGTCGCATCCCTTATATACACCCTCCTACCCCCCCCCCCCCCCACACACACTCACCCTTCTACATACAAATACAGATTTATATGTGCTCATAAACATTTAGAATACAACATATACACAAGTGGATTTCGATGTATATTTAAGAAATACTTCCCGTGCAAGGCCAATAAAACTTCTTTCTTGTTACTAATGATAGAGAGAAAAATAAAAGCCAAACTAAAATTCTATTTTGTTTGGTTCGAGTGAATTTTCTAATAATGTAAACATTTATAGAGCTCCTTAATACTTTAATGATTTTTACTATATGAGTTTAATGACTTATAAAACTTTCAAATTAGTTAAATAAAAAAATAGTAAAAAGACTGCAGGATATTCCATAACAGCGGAATGATGGAATGAGACATGTTAATAGTGCAATTATACCAGTGGGTGGTTCAACAGTTATTGTCCCTAGTGTATATAAAACACTTGAACTGCGATGGTTGAGATGGAATATCGCAGCCTAATGTCTTAAAGATGCTTATATACTTTTAATTTCAGAATGGTAGCTGCTACATAGATTTGAAGGGAGGCGTGAAGTTTTAAAGACCTATTTTTTGTGAGGGATTTTTTAAGAAGGGAGAGTGAGGCTGAAAGAGGATTTGGATCTTATGGTGCTAGATTTGTGACAGTGGATGAGACGTGGGTACATCGCTATGATGCCGAGTCCAAACGACAGTATCCACTCTCAGAAATCTGGCCCCCATAACCTCCAAGCCAGAGCATTTCCCCCCATGTCTTTCACCCCTCCCTGCAAAATATAGCAGCTAAGATTCTGAAATTCAGCATTTAGGCATTTAAGATATTCGGCTTCAATTATTCCACATCAACAAATATTTTATGTATGCTAGTGACAATAATTATTGAAACACTCACATATATGAATAGTAAAAATTTAATGTTTAATTGAGTGCCATTTCGGACATCAAATTTTTGAAAGAATGATTTTTGCACTGTCAGAAAAATTCGTCAATATACACTAAGTTTTCGTTATTTTTTCACAAATAACTTCTGCTTTCCCAGAAAACGTATTTGATCTGTGAATTCATTCCGAACGTCGAAAAATGAGGAAGAGATTCCGTTTATATCTAACACGCATGCGTATTGGGTCTGTTAGTAAAAAATTCGAATTTATTTTTAAAATGAAAAACAAAAATATTCTATAGATAATATATTCTAATTTAATTTAAAAAGACAAAAATGTTTTCGAATTAAAAAATAAATAACAATTACTTCCTTTATTCATTCAAAAATTCTCACAATTTGTTATTCAAAGTTGAACAAGTTGAATAAAGTTGAATTTCCTAAGTTATTTATATAATAAGTATTAGCATTTAAAATATACTTTAAATGAACACATTTAAAAGATATTTTAATTAAAAAATAAAATGAAGAAAAAAAATGATATTATTAAAAAAAAAATCTTATCGAATAAAAATAGAACATCCATATTTTCCTAGTAATCTACGTATGTGGGTGATTCTCAAAATAGGGGACAATTTCAAAAGTGAAATCTTAAAAAAATTACTGTTAGCAAAATTTCTGAAAAAAATAGGTGTTGTTAATATAGTATTAGGTATACTTTACATGTAGTCAGCAGAGCTAAATATTTAAAAATTAACTTAAAAAAAATAATTAGTATTTTTTGAGCCATGCTAATGACAAAACAAATTGCATGGAATAAATATATAAAGAAATTTTTATTTTCTTCCTGTTTAAATATTTTTTTCTATATTTATTAGCCTTCCTTTTCAGCAAATGGTTTCCATTTTTTCATATATACATATAAGGAGAATAAAAACATTACCAAAGAGCAAACTTTGTTTACATGAGCAACATTCTGACACTAACAATGTAAGAAGCTGTCTTGGTGATTTTCTGACAGATTTAATGCATATTTTAGGGATAATAAATGTAATACCTAAATTTATATGTAAAATTAAACTTTATAAAAGATACAATATAAGCAATGGTTACATTTATGCACATAGGAGTCTTTAGCATGGACAGAAAAACCATGCTAATGACACTGATATTTGTCCATGCTAATGACAAATTTTAATTTAAATAAGATTATGAGCTATATTATAATCACAATGCAATAGTCCTTTCTGGGGCTTTTTAAAACACAAAAGTCCTATGCAAATAAGTAAAATAAAAAATTTTATTATAAAATAAACATGAAAATTATTATCCATTCTAATGACATACAATTGATGTACGCCCCGAATATTCAACTTCTATTCTTAAAATACAATACATGCTTCTACTTTCAGGCTGGGATAAAATGGCTACTTGTTGCCAGGGAGAAACTTTATATTTTCAAACTATTGTCATATGTGAAAATGAAATTTTGATTAATAACCAGCTGTTATAGTATGACCTTGTTTTGAAAATAGAATATGGAGGACAAACTTTAATTCTTTTTTTATATATTACAATTTTATTTTTAAAAAGAAATTTATTGGATCAATCCTCTCCTTGATTAATTTAAAGAAAGAATAACATTTGTTTTACTTTATAAACATGATATTAACTCTTGAAAAAGCTAGTATATGCAAGGCGCAGATGCTGTGGACATCCATGCTAATGACATTTTGAACATTTATTCTGTTATTTTAAGGTGTTTTTAACTAAAAAGTGAGTAATTCTTGAGTGCAAATAATGAATAATATTAAGACAAATATATCTAAATATAAAAACATGACAGAAAACCTGTCAATTTTTTTTGTATGCCGAAAGACATAAATTGTCCCCTATTTTGAAAATCACCCATATATATTTAAAATTCACATTTTTATACTATATTCACATAAACGTATAAACACCCCAGCCACAGTTTAATTAACTTCCCGAAATTAACTTCAAAATAAAAAACTTTTTAACAAAATAGACCAAACCACACTCATATTAAATGAATGTTTCTACTTCAAAGCACTTTTTTTTTCCTGTACAACGGTGGCGCTGAGGCAGAGCGTTCGCCTTCCTATGCTGGATACTTGCGTTCGATCCTCACGCCGGCCGCGTTTATCTTTTCCGAACTTTTTTCAAATGACGAATATTTTACTTCTTTTGACGGAGGAAAAAAAACGGATATTCGCCAATCTACAGACAATTACTGGCAGCAGTGCTGCCTTTTTTGTCTTTTCTGTAAGAAGACGGAAGATTTTTTGAGAGTGTGTCGCAAAATGAACAACAGGTCATCAAGGTTAAATTCACACACTTTAACGTTGCAGTAAAGAAGATTAATTTGTTCCATTTAATATAATCCGCATAATTAAAAAAAAAAAAATCCTTACTGTGTTAGGGGATTTTCCTACATTTATTTAAGAAATATGTTTTATCGAAAATTCATGCAAAAATCTTAAATACTGAATATGAATATATATATATTTTTTTTTTTTTTTTAACCTGTAAATATTTTGGTAACATGTATCACTGTAATGATAATAATCAAGATAATATTTCATTTAACCCTCTAGTGCATGATTTTTTATTTTTCGTTTAAAAAATACATTTTTATTACTTAATGGACATAAGTTAAAGAAAAAATACGGACAAATTATCACGCTTATATTTTTCAGTATTTTGGATTTTTTTTTTTTTTTTTTTTTTTTTTTTTTTTTTTTAATGGTTGCCTAATAGCAAAACAATGCATTAATTTCATGCATGCAGTACTTGTTGCAAAAAGGCCTTTCTGAAAATTATTAACTTTTAAAAACATATTCTTTTGAAAAAGATGTTTTAAATAAAATTTTGCATTTTTTTTTTTTTTTTTTTTTTTTAAGTTAAAAATTTATTTATGGCTAGGAAAATGGAAGACTTCAAAATTTAATTTTTATTTATAACTGATAAACAAATATTATCACCAATGGTATTTTTTATAAATTAAACCTAAATATAGGGTCAAAATGAATACTTAAAGCATAAAGTTACTAAGAGACAACAATGAATATACGATAAGGAGTGAAAATTTAATTTGTTGCCAATTGTCAATACAATGCACCGGAGGACTAAAACAATGAGCTCGAGAAATTTGTAGTGACGCTTCAGCATTTTTGAAAAATGTCTCGCTTTCAATGTGTTAAGAATCATAACTTTAATCATTGACCTGTTTGTCTAATAAAGCAAGAAATAAACATTATTTGAAATAAGTATTGAAAATATTTTTTTACAAATACTTCGAGCTATTCTGTACATTTTAAAGTTTTTTTTTTCAATTTCATTTTGTTTTTAAGGATCACTTGTAAAACAATGACGTCATAAAACATGTATTTTTAATTAATTTTATATTATTGCAAACTTATTATTATTTTTTTTATTCCAGTGTGACGATGACGACCTGCTCTACCATAGCAGCCTTAGGTATGATGCCTTTGAATATGTGGGTATATGGACAATGGCTGGAAACCGGGTCTCTGACTATACCCTATAACAAGATGGCTGTTTCTTTGGCATCTGTTACAGCCCCCGTCGGTGCTGGCATGATTTTCCGTTGGAAGTATCCCAACGCAGCGCCCTATATCACCAAAGTGAGCGAAAATTAATTTTTTTTCTTCAGTAGTAAATAAAAAATAACAATTTATATATTTGTTCTTATGAACAATTTGTTAATCCATTAGCGGACAGTAACCACAAAAAAAAAAAAAAAAAAACAATTAATTTTAGGAGTACTGGAATTTCCATGTAATCTGAATTCGGGCCATTAATATTATTTTAAATGCAATTTTTTTCCGTATCGCTCTATTCTAAAAAAAAAAAAAAAAAAAAAAAAAAAAAAAAAAAAATAACTAATATTGTCACGGCATAATAAATTTTTTGTGGCCGGAGGTCTTTCTTCATTAATATTATGAGATTTTTTGCATACAAAAATATGAAAATGAGTAGTAATACAGAGAAAAGATTGATAAACGCGCTAGTGCAGGATGCTTTTAAGTAGAATAATTATTTTAAGAGATATTTAGTGTTAAAGTTGATCAAAATCGTTCCATTAAAAATTTTTTATAGAAGTAAAAATTATGCATAGGAATTTAATAATTTTTAGATCATTTTTTATACATCAGAAATTCCCGGTGTGTAAACTGTTTTTTTTTTTTTTTTTTTTTTTTTTTTTTTAAACTTTACTCATTTTTATGATTTATTTCCATTTTAAATTCAAATTTTTGGCATTTAGAGAGATATTTCTTGCATGTTTTAGAAAAGGAAATTTTTAAAACTGCTACCATCTGTAAAAATAGCGCAAAAATAAAAGTTCCTTCAAATTAAAAATTTATTGACACGTGACTATTGTAAATGCAAAAACTTTAACATTGAATAAATGAATATTACGCCTTAAAAGCTGGAAATTTTTGAAAATTACAGCATAAAAATTATATTTAAACGTGAATTTTAAAAGAGAAAGAAAATCGTAAAATAATAAATCCATTAATATGCGTTGAAAGTCGTAAATGGAGAAAAATTATGTCAGATTTAAATAATAAGGTAATTCATTGCAAACAGTATTATTTCCTTTCTAACGGTAAAAATATTTTCGCATGAATATTACAAAGAGAGCAAAAAGTTTGGTGAAAATTACGTCAGATTTAAAAATTCACATTTAAGAATCACTTATTTATAGCCATTACTTTACAGCATTGTTAAAAAATACCAGGAAGTTAAGAGTCTGTTAAGTAAGTTCATTTTATAGCTGCGGACTCTGAAATGTTTAAATAGTCTTATTTAATAAACACGAAGACAGCCGTTAACAGCTGCTTATTCCGACCTAAATCCATTCCGTAAAACGGAACAAAATGAATACCCGTTTATAAGACGATTGCACTGTTTTTATTTTATTATTATTCGATCGTAAATTTTTTTAAAGCAGATCAAAATAAATGATATATAGAGGCGGGATGGGGATTGACAAGTTCGTAGGGGATAGAGCTCCCTGGTTTATAAAAAGAAAGCATTAGATTAGTGTCAATTTCATCTTCCAGCTTTTCCTAGATTTACGTGTTTTTAAAAAGTCCTTAAATGGTTACATACATTAGTAGCTTTCAAAAAATCGATTTTATTTTTTTTTCGACATAAATTGAATCCTTATAGTGTGCAGAATTATGAGCAAAAATATTTAATGTGGTTTCCGAATTATTGAGAAAAATATCAGCAAGAAAATAAGAGCACGCGTGATCGATAAAATAGACATCGTCTGACAATATAGAGCCAACTATAGCTTTCAGGTAGAAATTGACTCATGCATGTTTTTGTTGCTGTTCATTATATTTATAAGAATGCATTGAGCTATTTTATATATTTTAATTACTTATTGAATGCTAACAAGAGTTTGAATGCTAAAATTGGTCCAAAAATCGTACCCGGAAGTCACTTTCAATTTTTTAGATATATAGCTTCTGTCACATATAATATTAGGATAGAAATACGTGCAGATATTACAAGCAATGAGATGCAAATCTGGACAACAATTATATAATTACACCGATAAGGAGATGTCAACCGTTTGCGAAATGTAAGCGATGTTAATTCAGCTCAGGTATTTTGGTACAGGTTAACGCGGCTGCAGATTTGCGTCATAATATGCGACTAGGTAATATGTTTTTGAAGAAAAACCTTATTTTCCTTTAAAAACAAATTACAGTCACGTTAATGTTTTTTTTTTTTTTTTTTTTTTTTTTTTTTTAGTAACAAGATAAGTTATTTGAATTACAATAATGCACAAATTCTGAAAAAAGTTAATCATTTTCTAATGGTAGTAAATCAAAGAAGCTTATCCTGTTTAATGAATAGTCAATTATCATGTTTATACTTAAAAATGTTTTGAAGATGCATCATTTCAAATTTTGAATGTTTTTGTGGATTTTCGGCGAGTTAAAAAAAAAAATAAGATCTCATCCTCTGACAGCCTTGTATAAGAGCAAAATTGTAATGTTGTTTTCTTCCAATCTTGTTTTAAGTACTAAAAAAAAAAAAAGTTGATACTTGCGACATTATAAATAAAAACTTGATTACGAATATTAATGTGAAACTTGAGATTTGATATCATTGTACAATGCATTAAAAATCTATTAAATCATTAGATTTATATTACTTTAAGCATTACTTATATTATAGTGAAACGTAAAGCTCAGTGAACGTATTAACACAGGCTTGTCAAGGAGTGGGTTAGCAACATAAATCTTGAAAAAGGCCTGTGAGAGGCTTTCGGCTTATTTTACGTGTATTTCTTGAGGTGGGAAGCAGTTTATTACTTACCCATTATACGTAGCATAGGGTAAGTATTGCAATCGTTTTGAAAAAAAAAAATTGACGGATTTACACGTTTCAGATACTAGAGATTCCGAAAAACATATTTTTAGAAAAAAAATTGCCGTCCGTCCATCTGTATGTGTGTCTGTCTGCCCATCTATAACCGCTCTATCTCCCGAACAAACTGAGATAGAGACTTGAAATTTTGTATGTACTTAGTATATAAGAATAGGACGAAGCCTATTTAATATCAGTAACCTCGATTATCCGGAACTGTTTTTTTCGGACTCTCGAAAAATTTGTTTTGATTAAAGGTATATAAAATTTTTTGAATTTTTTTATTTTAAGGAATGGATGTAAAAGACTATAAAATAACATAAATTTTGCATAAAGAACGAAGTCCATCGGATTATTAGTTACCGAGATATGTGTAATCCTGTTTTTCAAATTCTTCGATTTTTCATGACCCTGTAATTTATTCAAACTCTAATTCACAGATATATTTTAATTGGAAATGAGACGCTTAACCCAAAGCAATTTTTAGTTAATATGATTATTATTTTTTGAGTTATAAGGATGTTTCTTTTACGCAATCCGGTACTACTTAAGTATTTTGACGTTTTATATAATTTGTCGAAATTGGCTCATGAACAATTCATTAATAGAGCATTATTATGTATATTAAATTTATTTAATTATGCGTTTAAATTTTATTTTTGAATTGCCATAGATAGTTTACACGCGTTTTATTTTCATATTTTATATTATGATGGGTAAGTATTACGGTGGCCCCCAACGACTAGTTTCTATTTGTGAGTGTTTGCAAAATTAGTGGAGGTTGATTTGGAGAAGTTACTGTAGGCCTTTTTTCCATGTGAATCTCGACTTTATTGATGTTTTTGCTGCATAAAACTGAAATTTCTTGTTCTAAAAGTGTTTTGAAATATTTTACTGGTAATAAAGGGAATCTTCTTTATCTTTCTTTTTGAATTCAAAACAAAATCCAATAACAATCACCCGTAATTTATAGTGCTTTTCTTCAGATTAATGTACCCATTTCGTTGATTTTTCTTCATTCATTAATAAAGAATGTTTTCTGCTACATTCATTTAAGCAAAATTGTGTTACATCAAGTGTTATCATAAATTTTCATTTATCACAGTTATGTGTGTATATTATAGTGAGACTTAGGTGGATAATAAAAGACTTAATAGCAGAAAAAAACCTACCGAACACACTGGCGATATTTAATAATTAAAATAATACATTTTTTTAAAAATCACCATAAAATGTATAACAAAGTAGGACGCGTTTTGAGCAAAAACAACAACAGAATGAAATGAAAAAAATAAATATATTTTTCTTTATTTACTTCTTTTTATTTCATCTTATTAGTATGTTTTTTCTTTTTTCACAGCTTTTTCTCTTCTATTATTTTAGTATCACTTTTGTTTTCCGCCTGTGCTCTTTCAACTAGCGCAACCTGTCGCACTCTTTTGTAATCTCCACCCTCCTTCTTTCAGTTCAATTATGACATTGTCCCTTTACGGACACGTGTAAGCGTCAGCTGATGACGAACTCTTGTTTTTGTTCGAAGCGCTTCCTGCTTTGTTTTTATTTTATAGTGATTTTTGAAAAGTGTGTTATTTTAATTAATAAACTTAATAAGCAAAGTAAAATACTCTGTAAAATCACCATAAAATGAAACACAAAGTAAGACGCGTTTCGCAACTCGTGATCAGCTAAACGGTTTAGCTGATGACGAGCTGTTATTGTTGTAGCTCGAAACGCGTCCTACTTTATTTTTCATTTTATGGGGATTTTACAAAGTATTTTACTTTATTTATTAATTATCGTCAGTTTTTACAGTGTTTTTTCACTACCCATAGACTTAATAGTTGGCAGACTTTGGATTTGTTGATAGATGGGACAGCAAATTGACAAACTGTTTTTAGAAGTAAAAAAAACTCTACTATGAGGAAAAATATCGAGCCAGAACTTAGAAACAAGGCTATCCTATGAAGTCAAATTGTTGAAAGGAATATTACATTTATGTACAGAAATTAACTGTGAAAATTCTTTCGTAAAATGTGAATGACCTGGATTTTAACAAATAAAGTTCCCAAATGCTGCTAGCGATAATGGCAAACCCAGTGCAAAAATTATCGGCTTTATTACTTATTCTCAAATACGTAATTCAAGTAATCCGGAAATAAAACCTCTATAATCCGTATTATACTAATTATTTAGTCTTACATATTTACTTTGAAAAGGTTTCAAACATTTCCCGCAAAATAAAGATAAATGAATAAATAAATAAATAAATAGGAATGTTTAACAATTAGCGAGTTAGACATTTTGAAACATAGTTTATCTAATGTTAGAAAATATTGTATAATGTACGCGCAATGCTTTTTTATTATTTCTTATTTTAAAAAAATCATAGGAGCAGAGAACCGGTTGTTTAATTATTTGAATCTCACCACTGACAATATTGTTACACGTACTTACAATCTATTTATTTGTATGCACACAAAAGGCAATTTGCTTAATGTTAAGAAATCAGATTGTATCAAGCATGATAAACTGCCGTAAATAATCTTTATCCAAAAATAGGAACTATTTCTTTCTGTCACATTGTGAAATCTATCTTACTTGTTACTCGGGAAATACAAATGAAGAAAAAAAAAGCCGCTTATGACGCGTAAAGTTCTCCAGTTGCTCTGCTATTGTCGCAAGCAAGATGTCTACGTGTAATGCATAAAAAATATAATTCGTTCTACAATAAATTACTAAAATGTACTCAACTGAAAACAAACAAAAGCGTTATAAATTTCAAATCATCCAACAGTTGAATAAAAGGTTAATTGTTCGCAGATACAAAGCGGTCATTTTTTACAAGTGACAGAGTTTCTCATTAATGTCTAAATTATGTCGAAACGCGAAAAAAAAAATCAATTATACACAGTTTTGTTTATACTATACAAGGATAAATATTGGAATGGCCATTTTAAAATTACGTGTGTTTCATTTCGAAATGAAAAATCTTAGTTTAAGTAGCCTTATTTATTTTCTTTAACCCTTTAACGATCATAGCATTTTCATTGCTAAGATGTCGAAATAAATGTTTGACACCGGTAAAAAAGAACAAATATATTTATAAATAACAAAACGTGATTTTTCACATACGAAATAAAAGGGAATATTTTTAGATAAAAATACCGGTGTCAGTGTTGCGTATCGGAATTAAAATTTTGTTTCGTGGCGAAACCAATGAACGTTAAAGGGTTAACTTATGTTTTCCACAAATCAGTAGTTGCTCATTTTGTATGAAGCAACTGGACACATGAAAAGAGAAAGTTAAAATGTATGTATATATATATTGTATTTTTAGAAATTAAAATGTAATATTGAAAATTTCTATCTGCTAGAGATAAAATAACTGAAAGCATTTAGGACTCCCAAATGGTCCGCGAACTGACCAATATTTTTTAACAGAAAATTTCACGGTAGGTTTCTACAACGTTCGTGCTAGAATTAACCTTCGAAGGCGGTTTATATACCATTTGCAAGGAAAATCTACAAAGAAAAATTTTCTAACAAATTATTGGACTTCACTTAGGAGTACTGCACATTTACAAAGGTTCAGACCAGTGTTGCCAGATTGGAATTTTTTTTTAATTCAGATTATTTGACTGCCACTATATGTTTTTTAAATTAGTATAATTCGCCCTATTTTTCAAGATTTTTTAAATTTATTTTTAAATAGGCCGAATATTTCTATTTCAAAAAAGCGGTGACAATCATCAATCTAGGAACTTTTTTGACCTCAATTTGGCAACAATGGTTTAGACCTTAAGACTCAACACTAGTCACAGGGGAAGACCCGGATGATAATGTTAAGTCTATGGAAGCGTTCTTTTCAAATATCTCATTCATATTTTAATATTTTTGCACGATGTTTTTTGCATAGGATAGCTGAGGACGATCCAACACCGCCCTAGTGTTTACATTTTTAATTTTGGTTTCATATTATTTTTTTAATTACTTTAACTTTCAAAACCGGTTTAAATCAGTTCTGAAATTGAAATTATCATAATATAAAAAGTATATAAGCAAAATCGAAAAAGTAAAAAGTAGGCCGGTTGTGGATCATCCTCAGCTATCCTATGCGAAAATATTAAAATTTGAGCGAGATATTTGAAAAGAACGCTCCCATAGATTTTACATTATCATCCTGGTCTTTTTCTGTGACTAGTGATTCGCCTTAATTCAAGTAAATATTAGCTTTTGGAATCTAAATGGCTAGAATCTCCAGAGTCATATGGCTCATTTGTCCCACGTAACCTAAATGTTCTACATTTAAATGTATAAATAAAGAAAAATTATGCTTTTCGATGCATCGCATTAGTTCCTCGTACCCTGCAAAATGCTGAAACTTTTAATATAATAAGAAAACGTAAATTTCATAGGTAAGTCAACGATGTTTACTGAATGACCCATTTTTGATGAATGAACAGATTCGAACAAATTACAAACAGTCGATTCATAAGAAAAGATATAATTTTGGTAAATTGCACCAAAATCTGCCTTACACATGCAATTATGTTTTTCATTATTAATTTTGATGTTCTTTTTATTGCTCGCAACAAGAAAATAGATTATTTTCATTTTACAGCGAAAATTTTTATTCATGAGTGTTCTCATTTATATTAAAACTATATAGTCCAAGAGCCGACCGCACAAAACCCTGAGTCATCGAGCACAAGAAAAAATCCTTTATTTTATGGGAGAGTAGTAACAGGGTTATCTAATCATCCATGCCTGTCGGAAGCGAAGTGGTGCAAGCCAAAAACGAATACGACTAGTGGTTGACTCGTAGGATTAGTACTGTGTTTTCAATGGTTTCATATTTTTGATTTTACGGCAAATGCAATGCCAGACTTACGAGTCAACCACTAGTAGTATCAATTTTTCACTTATGCACCACTTCGTTCTCCAACAGATATGGATCATTGGATTTCTCTATTACTCCTTCTATTACTTCCATAAAATGAAGGATTTTTCCTTGTGCTCGATTACTGAGGGTTTTGGACTAATAAGACAAAGTGGGTGTTATTTATGCAATAAAATTTAATTATAATATCCTTTTTTTTCACTCTTAAGGCCCCACACTAGGCACAGAAGAAGACTCGGATGATAATGTAAAGTCTATGGGGACGTTCTTTTCAAATATCTCGTTCAAATTTTAATATTTTTACAGGACATTTGCATAGGATAGCTGAGGAAGATCTACAACCGGCCTAGTTTTTACTTTTTCAATTTTGGTCTCAGATTAAAAAAAAAAATACTTTATGTTTCAAAACCGGTAAAACTGGTTCTGAAATTAAAACTATCATAATATAAAAAATATATAAGCAAAATCGAAAAAGTAAAAACTAGACCGGTTGTAGATCTTTCTCAGCTATCCTATACAAAAAAAAAAAAAAAAAAAAAAAAAGCCCTCATGTAAAAATATTACTGTTTGAGTGAGATATGTGAAATTAACGCCTCCATAGACTTAAAATTATCATCCGGGTCTTTTTGGCATGTAAATTCCTAAACGGAAAGTTCAGCGACAGCCATCGGTGACTGACGTGGCACTCAACGTGTTAACCAACATTATAAACCTCAAAGACCTGTGATGCTTCAGTCACAGTTAAAGGCATAATTTGGTTTCTTTGTTTCTCTAAACTTTGCCTACTCGACTTTATACAGGGTGAGTCGTAAATATCGAAACAATAGGCTATCTCCTTAAATATTGCCCTTAGACCCATACTTCCAATTGCAAAAATTCATAAAAAAATGTGAAATTTTTGATAAGATAAATTGCGACTCCATGGGGGGTCTAATTGAAAAGTTACGAAAATTAAATTTTTATACGGCCCCTGTAGACCAAAAATTCCAATTAGGAAAACTTTCCTAATTCAGTCCTGAATAAGACACAAAAAGTTGCATCTTCATATCTCCAAAATTCGCAAAGTTATAGCGGTTTAAAAAATTCATCAGGTTTTAAGGGATTAGACACAAATTGAAATGCGCGCAAATCAAAAAACAATGTTACATTAACAGTTCTAGAAAACGCGTAAAAAATTTACTTCTTGAGTTAGAATTTTGATTTTTTTCTTTTTTTTTGTGATGGTTAGCCTTATAATTTGCTAAGAAAATCACATTCTAAAATTTCTGATACAATTTATAAAAGTTTCATGTGGTTAGTACTGGTTTAAATGGGACAATCAAAAATCGCTATAACGCGTAGCATTATTTATCGGATTTCAATTTCTTTCCATTTAATTAAAGATGAAAATCTGATTTTAGTTTTGTTCCAAGGTTTTTTATATTAATTTTAAAACTATTAAAAATGTTTATTGAAAAAATAATATAACTTTAAAAAAAATCATATTTTCAAAAGCAAACATTTTTTCAAAAGTAAACATTTTTTCAAATTTGCCAAAACAAACCTAATGTAAAAAAATAAAAAATGACGTGTTTCAAGTTCCTTTTTTTAAAAAAAAATTTTCAACATTTAATAATTTAAAGACAAGGAATATAAGAGGATAAAAATTTCATTATGCAGAAAAACGAAGTGTATTGATTAAATGTCCGTCAGTTATTTTAAAAAATGCATTTTCTAAGGTGCAGATTAAGATTTTTTTTCTTTTTAAATTTACCTCTGACAACTTCAGGCTTTTTTGTCCTCCAGAGGATGTTAAAAAATCTGTATTCTGGGCCCAGGTAGGGCCAGTACCGAGATGTTACTTTTTTCTGAAGACCCGCCAGGCCGGGCCTAACGTACTTTTCATAAAGGAGGGGACTACTTCCTTTAACTTAGGGGCACTCTGGATGTAATTTTCAAACCCGGTCTCGACAAAAACCGTATTAAAAATCACTGTCTCTGACTGACTTAATACGTAACATGAAATAAATAAAATTCGGCTCAATCGATTTTTTTACGAAAAACATATAGATTTTAAAATCTTTATTTTACACACACACGTACAAAAAAAACCCTTTAAAATTCATTTTTTTAAATAGATTATTCAAAGGCTAAAAATTTAAATATAATAAAACCAGTGAAAAAAATCTGCTTATGACGAAATTCTGTCTTAAACGGAAAATATGTTGATCCATGCAAAATAAAAGCCTGAAAAGAAAATAAGCTCCAATTGCATCTTCTAGGGAGAGCATCTGTCTATAACGTATTTTTTCTTTCCTGTGATTCCGTCTTAAAAAGTTTTAGTGCATGACATTTTTCAGAGTCTCCAACGCATAGGATATGGATTAACGATATTAAAATATAAGTGAAACATTTACATATAAATAGAGATTCATTGATAAAATAAATATATTACAGCCTTTGGCGCTTCTTTAATAATAAAAAGTATAAATATAAAAAACGAAAAGCTATAAAAGAATTTTTTTGTCAGAACTCCTTTATATGAAACATTTTTTCCCACACCGAATTGAAAAAATAGGTAGAAATTTGCGACTGAACCGGGCTATGATTTAAACTATTTTCGAGACCGGTCCGGGTTATGATGTTGACATTTTTTCAGGCCACGCCGAACTTTTTCCTCTATGAGACGGTTTGGGACCTGACCTGGATATTTTGACCCGGGCAGACGTCTGGTATGCCAGTTTAGCGTAAAAACTATACGCTGCTATTTTATGTCCAAAGAAAAAGCGCTATCTTAAACCGACATTTATTAAATTGCAATTTGTGAATGTTCCCTAACAAGCGTTGAAATTGAGTAAGGAAATCACAGTTTAGAGGCAGGGAAAAGTGGTGTAAGTCAGGATTTTTTGAAGATTTTGGGATTTAATATCTCTGTGGGATTTTTAGATATGGAGATGAAATTTGTTTTGTTCAATTTAGGAATGGATAAGGAATAATTTCCTAATTGGGAATTTTGCCCTACGGGGGCCGTATAAAAATTTAATTTTCGTATTTTTTCAAATAGACCCTCCATGGAGTTGCAACTTATCTTATCAGAAAGTTCACCTTTTTTTTTTTTTTTTTTTTTTTAATTTTTGCAATTGGAAGTATGGGTCTAGGGGCAATATTTGAGGAGATAGCCTATTGTTTCGATATTTATGACTCACCCTGTATAGTTGTGGGTCATTATCGGCTGAAAATTCGTCTATGAATTTTTAATACGATTTTTGTTAGACTGAGTCTCTATTAAAAAAATCTAAGGTACCCTGGGTTAATAACGCCACGGGTTCTACCAATTTTCACGGCTCGGTTTTAGATTGTATTTTTCAAACAAATATATGATTTGATATAGAAACTCATTGACTATCTATATAAAAAAAAATAATTTAACAGACATGTATTCATAAAATGTAATGGCGTGATTTCTTGACCAATGCTATTTTACGTTATTACCCACCTATATGGGTAATAACGCCATGCAAACAAAACTATGAAATAGGATGGAATAATTGCATGTAGATTGTCCAATTCTAAAAATACAAACTCTACAAACTTAGAAATTGACAAATTGCATTCTAAGCTATTGAAAATGTTCAATTTTTGTAAAAGTGTAAGAAAAATAAAGTTGTGGTGTGTGGGGGAGGATGAGGCAAAAGAATATCAGACCGTGAACTTCTTTTTGCTTAAAAAGGACCGCTTAAATAGAATTATTAGAAATATTGCACTGTTTTAACTGTGTTTATTTGAATCAGTATTTAGGATGTAGCTCGGCCACAGGGAATCAACCGGGGTATTAATGCCAAGGATTGGCGTTATTATCCCGTTATAGTTATTGCGCTGTACATTTTAAATTACAAATTATCTCGAGAAGATAGCCAAAATCTTCAAAAACATTTTGAAAGTCCATGAAATGTACTACAAATTCATGTAATTAACAAAGTATTTCCGGATAAAAAAATAATCTTCACATCACAAAACGTATCTCGCAAATTTTAGATCAAGCGTTAATTTTAGTTGCTTGTAAAAACAATAAGACCTAAAAATGAAACAAATTAACTTGAAGCTGTTTTTTGCAATTTATATGACTAAAAACCCTTCTGCGCAGAGCACATGGGTGTCATTTACCAGATTATTTCATAATTGTGCATAATATTAGCACTTGGCGTTATTACCCCGCCTGGCATTATTACACCAGACCACCTTAGTATATATTAGATTTGTTTTAAGTTCTTGTTACTTGATGATATTTTTGTTCAAAAGAATTTTCGACAATGCTAATATGTGCACTTAAAGACTGATAATAATGATAATGAATCTTTCATCGTAATGTATGTCGTTAAATGTATTTTCAATGCAATAGAGGTTTAATATAAGAAAACATATGATCTATTCATGAAATAAATTATTGCTTCTTTTTAACCTTTATATTTTTTATAACACTTTATGACACGATTAAAAAGTGTTTATGATTTCGGCTTGTTTGACTGTATGTCTGTCTGGTCGTTTGGCTGTGCTCTAACTCGCGTTCTATATTGAAAGCAGAGTACGTCATATTTATGGGTTGTTTACAATAGCCACTGAATAATTTCGTTAGATAAAAGCGATTTATTGAGAAAAATTATTTCAGTGCATTTTAGTAAATTTACACTTTTTAAAATATAATTGAATTGATATGCATCATTGGCGTGCATAACAATGTTCTTCCTATAGAATACAAAATACGTAACATTTATCTTTTTTCTACAACAACACAAAAAAATTCGCTGTATTACTGCCTATAAAAAAAAGTAAAGAAAAAAGAAGAAAAAAACATACTGCATACTTTAATGATATATTTTAAACACTGGTATGAAATGTGCAATTTTTTTACGAAATTCGTACGTATTTTTGAAATTTATATTTTTATTGTTTATTTATTTATTTATTTTAATTTAATATAAAAAATTCTGGAAGTATGGAAAAGTGTTTCATAATCTATGCGTGAGGACAATTTTTCTTTTCTTTTTTTATTTATTATCACTGATAATATTACTTTTAATGAAACACTTAAATTTACATCTATCGGAGAATAATGATGTATCTAAACTCTCGTCGCCCTTGGTATTTTCACATAAATTGAATTAATTAGATGTTTTCCTTTAAATTTAAATTATTTTTTCATTAGCATTTAATTAGATAATTTATCTGATTTGTAAACCAAATTAAAAATAAGAAAGAAATTAAAGAAAATTAAAGATAAGAAAATATTTGCTTATCATTTTTTGCATTTCTAATTTTCAAATCCAGACAAAAAAAAAAAAAAAATAATAATAATAAAATAAATAAAGTGCTATTCTTTGTAAATAAGTTAAAATTTTGATATGAATCGAATTCTTAATTGAAATAGAACAATATCTAACTACTTATCTATATAAATTATTTATTTATTAAAATTAATTTAAAGTTATCGTCAAATAGTTTCCTTTTGTTATGAATACGTGGAAGACCTTGACACATCGGATTTTTTAAGAATCTTGCTTTTTTCCACTTGGTATATCAAGCACAACCACGAAATGCGATATTCTTTTACAACGTTCTTGCATATAACTGCAGAATTTCAGCGACTCCAGCCTTATTTTGAAATATTTTCATTTATGTACTTTTATTTAGATATATCACGCAGTTTTATCTTTACGATGTGGTAATAAAACGAGTGCGTTTCATTGAATATGTTGTTGATAATGTTACCATGTTATATAAATACCATATAAATCCTTATAATGCATGCAAAAGTGTGTGAAAGCTTGAATGAAGCAAATTTCAAAACTGATGAATTGAGGCTTTTGTATCGTTCTATATAGATGGATTATAACACATAAATGAATATAGGCAGTGATTTATTTATTTTATTTTATTATTTTTCTTAATAACTCAATTATTCATTATTTTTCATGCATAGTCAACTGACAATTTTCCTATAAAATTTAACTATGTTTATTTTTTCATTAATAAAACATAAAAACACGGAATAATTCAGTTAATTAAGAAAAGGGGACAATTATTACTTATTGATATCATTTTGTCATGTTTTAAAAATCTTAATGAAACGAATTTATAAGCGCATGAATTTGGATATGTGAAATGAATGCATGAAATAATAACTATTAGTTAGGGGCCATCATAATACTTACCCATCATAGGTATGCATTCTATTAAATATGAAAATAAAACATGCGTAAACTATTTATAAAATGCATCGCAATTCCAAAATAAAATTTAAACATATGTTTAAATATTTTTAATGCTTGATTATAACGTGGGCCAATTTTGACAAATAATGTAAATCGCCAAACTATTCGTAAATTATACAAATTAGCATACTTTTTATTTTAAATAAAGAAATAATAAATAAATTAGTAAAAGATTAATAAAAATAGAAATAAAATGTCAACTTAAAAATCAATTGATGATGTAACAAACACATATAGCCTGTTAAATGCCAAATGAATGCGACATTTACGATAAGTCATTATTGAAATTTGATCTAACAGTTTGACTATAGTTTTTTGATCGACGGAATAATCAAGCAACACCGAATTGCGTAAAAGAAGCATTTTTATAACTCTAAAAATAATAATTGTATTAACTAACAGTTTACTGCGTTCGATTAAGCGTCTTATATCCCATTAAATTATATCTTTGAATTGAAATTTCAATGAAATACAAGGTCACGAAAAATCGGAGAATGTGGAAAATATCATTACAAATATCTCAGCAACTAATTATTTGATTAACTTCATTTTTTATGCAAAATTTATGTTTTTTATTGTCTTTTACATTTATTCCTTAAACTAAAAAATTTCGAAAATGTTTATGTACATTTCATCAGAACGAATATTTCAAGAGTCCGAAAAAAATTAGTTCCGTATAAGCAAGGTTACCAATATTAAATACTATTTAATATAGGTACACATATCTCACATACATTCTTTCAGAGAATGTGACAATCTTCCCATTCTCACATACTATGTAAATACCAAATTTCAAGTCTCTATCTCAATTTTTTCGGGAGATAGAGCGTTTACAGGCAGACAAAATCGAAAAAAGACATTTTTTCGATTTTCAACACTAATGCAAAACTTGTTTTATACTACGTGTAATGGGTAAGTAATAATTGTTCAATTAAATGTAAAGAGGATAAAATTTCCTGCTTGGTTTTCTTTTAAATTTTAAAGTGAATATGACAACTAATAATACAAATATTGCAAATTAGCCGGGATTCAGATGGATTTTTTGCTATTAGTGAGACGAGATTGACCAATCAGGAGACTGCATTTTTGCGAACTTTTCACTGTTTGAAGCAAGCAACGAAAAGTGTGCAAAAATACCGGCTGATTAGTCAATCTGATTTCCTAACACCGAAAAATCTATCTGTATCACCGCCATCAATTTCAATAAAAGAAAAAATTGCAGCTATTACAGAAGTGTCATTAAAATTTAAAACAAATTAATATTTCAAAAATATTACTTTTTTAATATTTTACATTTAGAACTTTTAAGAGTTATTAAATTTCTTTTGGAGTTATTCTGGTATCTGAAACGGATATATGAAATAATAATCATACAACTGAATGTAAAGAGAAAAAAAAAATCACCCCTTGGTTTTCTGTTCAGTTTTTAATAGAAAATGAAATGTATAATACAAAAATGACATAATTTGCTCTTTTCACTCTTGCATTTGTAGGTAGAAAAAAAATATGAATTTGTTATGACAGAAGTACTATTAAAATTTAAAACAAATTAATATTTTAATAATATGATTGAATTATATAGTTATGCGTAAATTTCAAAGAGTAAAAATACTTCGAAATAATTACACGCAAAAAATTGTGCGGTGAAAATTATGCTATATACTAAAACCTTACATTTAAGACGATTTACTGATGGACAGTCATTCGATGTCATAGTAAAAATCACATATAGTGTTAAAAAAAAAAAAAAAAAAAAAAAAAAAAAAAAAAAAAAAAAAAAAAACGGCTAAAGAAATTGTTTAAATATTTTATCACTTGAGGCAGCATAAATGTAGGTTGCCGGCAAAAAACATTTTCGATTTATTCTGTATAAATTACTCTTCGATAAATACTTAATAGAAAATTCTTATAATAAACAAAATGAAAATTTAAGTTTTTAAATCAAAATGAAAATATGCATGATGCTGCTTTAAAATAGCAAAAATAATTAAAATCTGTTGCTGAAATTATGAAATTACCTAAAAGTTAACGGAAACATAAAATATAAGCATCAAATTATACTACATTGTGCATTTCCATTGCTCTGAACGTTATTCCCAAGCGAATGATTTCCTTTTTTAAATCTCGAACACGATAAGAATATTTTCTATAGAATCGTTGTGACAGCCTAACTAGCAACGACATTTTAAGCATAACCATTTTATACAAGAGTGATTTTCAAATTTGTAACTGATTTTATTTATCTGTTCCAAAAGCAACCGTCAGCAATCGCGACAACTGTGAGTGAAGCTACGGTAATCGAAAAATGCCTTTTTCAAACGGAAAAGCATGGCAACCCGATTGCAGAAAATAATCGTTGTTCGTGATAGCACCATTCAGTCTTCTGTAACCTTCAGGTATTTTTAAAGAAAAGGCACATTACGATGTATTCAAAGTCTGTACGGGGGTTGGCGGACGTAGCTCGCAAGGGGCAGAGCTCCTTGGTACTTACATAATATTCTGATGTTTAAAGTCTGTTAAGCATGTAATGATAATTTTTCTTTTTCCAGATTGGCAGTTATGCAGGTTTCGCCATCATTTTCGTCTGTCAAACCATGGAGCTGATCATCTTCCCTGACATCTTCGACGGCATCGGGTGGCAGTTTTACGTGGCCCTCGTCATCTTGCCCTTCGTGGGACTTTCCCTGGGCTACGGCCTGGCCTTCTGCCTCCGCCAACCTCCCCCCGTGAGGAAGACGATTGCCATCGAATGCTCGATTCAGAACATCGGCACAGCTCTCACAGTCATCTCGTTGTCCTTCCCGATAGAGGTAAGTGTTACGATCAGGGTTCTCGCTGTCGCTCGCCATTGTGCCAAATTGCGACTAAATTCTTCATTTTGCGAGTAAACAAGGGATTAGATTCGCCAAATTGCTAGTGCTCATTTTTGCTTTTTCTTTCTTTCTTTTTTTTTTTTGCATACTTATGCATATATACATATTTGTAATATATTTGTAGCGGATAGTTGAAATTAGATTAATAATCGCTGTCGCAGTTTTAAAAACTTAGGAATTTTTTTAACATATTGAAAAAAAAAGAGGTACATTAAAGGATTAAAGATAAACTTTTTTTAGTGCTACACGGGGAATCTATTTTGAAAATACTTTTTTTCACTTGGCGAATGTTTTTTATTTTTAATTAGCCAAATTACTAACGTTGGTCAAATGTCAGCGAGAACACTGGCTACGATAATCCCAATCTATGTAAAAGCATGTGTGAAATATTGGGCTGAAATCAGCGTCAAAACTGTTTATATAATACCTTTGTATCTTTAGATATACACCAGCGTGCAAAATGATAGAAATGATAACTTAATTGACTAAAAAATAAATATAGATACATTAATTCGCATATATAAACCATATACATTTATTTTCTCAAACAAAATAAGTAATATAAATATAAATAAATATTTCGAAAACAATTGTTATTATTACAATATTGCTGTTGAATTGTTATTGTCACAATATTGTTATTATTATTACAAATTGCATTTTCACTGGTTAAGCAATTCACATTAATAGATGCCATGCTGTGAACATAGACAAAATACTTTGCTTATATTAATGTTGTTGGTACATTCTAAAAAAAAAAAAAAAAAAAAAAAATACAAACGTACATACTTATCTCCCCGTAAAAAAATTAATAAAACATCCAAATTTATGTCTAGAAAAACATTCTTCGATACAGTTCCTGCACCACTTTATATTCTTACATCTGACCCTATTTTTCCTATTTGAAAGGTTTTTGTAAGTTTTGTCTTTTAAAGTTAGGAAAGCAGCCTTTTAGATTTCTTTAACATCTTTTCCACGTTTTCCTTTGTTAGTTCTAAAAAAAAAATAATAAAATCTTTGTGTTTTCAGATGCAGAAGAAAGTGCTGGCTTTCCCATGGCTTTATTCCCTTCCCTTGATCGCGACAGTCACAATCAGCTGCTGCTGTTATCAGCTCTACAAGCGTACTTGCTTCAAGAATACACTTGGTTCCTGTGAGAAGAAACTCAACACACTTGGAGGTATGTACGATTCCACAAACATCACATTTGCAAAATTAAAAATGATAATGGTTGGTTGGCCGTGTTTATGACGGCCAATTATCAACACGAGGAATTTACGCCCTACAAGAGGAGAATGCCTTCCGTGGGGGGGGGGAGTCTTTCTAAGGGAACCCAACACATATTTACGCAAGAAAATCCAAGGTTTAAATAAAACGATGGAAAACTCCGAACGATTAGGCTGACGGGCGCGATTGGATTCGAATCCAGTACTTCATGTCGACCAGCTTCGACAGCAGAACCTTCGGAACATTGGTGGGGCATTAAAATGAAAATGATTCATGGGTCAGTAAATTGCTTACTATTTTATGGTGTAAAGTTTAAAAAATAAGTAAATGTTTTTAATTTTAAATATTACGATTAACTACATATGTTTAAGTTAAATGAATCTGGAATTAAAATGAAACACTAAACATTTTCTAACATATTCAGCATATTATAACAAAGTTACACAGTAGAGTACAGTCTACAATGTGTCCTTAAAGTCGTGGTGTACTATTAACCGCTCACAAGAAATCAACGATACAAGGTGGAAATTTGAAATCTTCTCCAAATAAAAGAAAAAATCTCTAAGTTTCATACCTGCTCAGTGTAGCTCGCTCTGGCCTCCATTTGTTGCCCTACACACATCTAAGTGATATTCAAGTTTTTTCCATACACAACTAAGAACTTCTGGTGTAACAGTGTGAATAACTTCTCTAATTCTCTGTTTTAAATGAAGGCCAGATCAAACTGCATTCAACAGACATGAAACTTAACTAGTTTTTCTTTTTTCTGGTCGAAGATTTCACAGTTCCGTCTTGTTTCACTGCTTTACAGTGAACGGTCAAAAGTGCACCATGACTTTATGGACACGGCCCCACCAGTGGGCGCGAGGTTCTGACCTCCAAACTGGGGACGGTAGGTGCTGGGTTCGAACCCAATCGCGACCGTCGGCCTAACCGTTCGGAGTTTTACGTGGTTTTCTTCGAACCTTGCGTAAATACGGGTTAGGTTCCCTTAGAAAGACCCCCACGGAGGGCATCCCACCCCATAGGGCCTATATCCCATAGCGTAGATAATCGGCCGACATACATACAACATACAACAACAACGACTTTATGGACACACTGTATAGTAAACAAGTCGTAAACTGCACGTCAAGCGTAGCAAATGTGATGTGTTCTTCGTACTGTAACGAAATTTTAAAAATATTCAGATCTTGATGTAATAATGTACAATACTTTAGATACAATATAGTAGTCGAAATATTTTGTGTGTACATGTAAATACTATCTGCTTTCTAATAAGAAACTTGAAGTAGACCTCAGCAACGTATGTCAATTTCATAAAATGCGAAGTAGTTTAATAAATTAGTATAGTTAATTAAAATAAATAGTTAATTAAAACGCGCCCCAAACAATATTTCCTCTTATATCATTATAAAATAGAATATTTTTGTGTGGCCCTTTAAACTAATAATATTCTATGCATTGCAAAGTATTCAGAATGTACATTTTAGTATATACTTCATAGATGCACATCAATTTTGTTAGTGAAGAATGCAACATCATTAAAATGTAATTCAAACTATTTTTTCACATTGACCATAATGTAACGAAACACTTTTGATTGTCCCTGCTATTGAACTATATATACTATTTTCAGAAAATTTGAAAAGGAAACAACAAAATTATGCAGTAATCATGTATTTTAAGTTTCAAACGATTCAGTTGGGTAGTTTTTGCTCTCTTATATGCGGACAGATGGACTGAATGACATCTGTAGGTGCTACGTATTTACATAATTACGAACACATCTAAAAACGATGTCTAAATAAGCAGTTGAGCAACATAATTAAAATATGTTTCAAACAGTTTTAGACCGTACACTATTATATTAAAAAAAACTCCTTTGTGTGACCCTATAAGTGAATGGTAAATGCATTGCACTCCTCCCTCCCATATTCTACAAAAGGCATATTTTAATTCATCCCAGAAATTCACATAAATTTCATCATGTTTGTAACACCAGTAAAATTTACTGGAAATGGTTTTGCCCTGTTGACTATAATGTGATGGAATTCTTATAAGTGCCCCTAAATGAATTATTATAAGTGTCGCATATTTCATTTTTAATATCGAAAGTTCATGTTAAGTCTCAATATCTTATATCAATAATTTGGAAATTCGAGCATGAACAGAGAGGCAGGCGATCGGATAAAAAAAAAAAAAACAATTCATAAACCGTTTTCAACTATGTTGGAAAATGTTATAAACTTAAATAAAAGTTTTGAACTCGTAAATCAATTATAAAAACAAATCTCAGATTCATTGTTTGGAATATAATCGTGCGATGTGTACAGAAATCCGTCTCCTTTTCAATTCTCTATCTTTAGCATAATGGCTAAATTAAGCCTTTTTTCAGAATTACCCTTGCAAAAGACATTAACGTACTTGCACCCAATATGAACAGTGCTCTTAACATTGACACCCCTAACCTATATTATAAAGGCCAAACGTATCTGTGCGTAACGCATACGTCATTTTGCGAATGGCAACACTTTCCTCTGCAATTTCGGTTTTGCAATTTTCGCTACTGCAAATTTATACTTCTAAACATTGCAGATTTAAAATTTTTATACCGTCGTGTAGAGAAAAAAATGTATTTTTAAATGCAGTTTGTTTCAAAGCTGCATCTCAAATTATTTCTGATATACTATTTTTTTTTTTATAATTTTTTGTACCGATGTTTGTAATTGTGGCACCATAATCAGTCACTTCATTTTGTCTTAACCTCTTCAGTCCCTGAGTACCCAAATGGGTATATCAGTTTGGTCCCATTTTATTAATGATACTCAAAAATAAATGAAATTTCGATATAAGAATATTATGCTTCGAATTCTAAGATTCGAGCTAATGAAAATAAAACAAAAATCTCGCTCTGAAGTCAAACGAGAGAAGAAATAATTCAGTAATAATTAAAAATACTGTAATAATCGCCAGTAGCGAAGAGGTTAAAGTACACTTATATATTACACAAGTACCTCAAAGCAAAATATGAAAAGGAGAAAGAGAAAAAAATAGAAATTAAAATGGGTATACTATTTCAAAAATATCGTCTGTTATAAAATCCGGTGAATTTCGGATTTATTTCGTTTAATAATTTGGATAAATGAGTTTTATAGCATTTTGTTAATTTTAGCTTAAAATAATATTTATTTGAGAGTTAGACTGACCAATAAAGATGTATTTTTTACTGTAACTAATTTTGTAGATTTATTATAAATCAATGAAACAGTTCTTTCTAAAAGATTTTCTTTCGTCGAATTTCGACGGGTTCCACTTCGTATCTTTAAAAGTAACAATTTTGATTAAGAAATGGCACAATATTTCCATGAGGAAAAGCAGTTGAAAAGATAATTAAGACAAGAAATTGCAAATAAGCACGCTTTTCGCCATATAGAAAAAAACTTGTTGTTTCGTGGTATGCTGATCGTAATTACAAGTTAGATTAAATTCTTATTAGATATTGAAAAATTACTTTAAATGTTGAAAAGCGGAGTGTTTTAGAAATCTGATAAAACATATTTTCGATTGCTATTGAATACATTGCTTAAAAATGTTTCCCTTTTTTATTTATTACAAGATTTAGTAAAACTATGCCCGATTTCCAATATGGACATCCTATGTCCCCATCGACTCCGACTGTAAGAAGGAAGAAGGCTCAACGTCACCAAGCAATGAATTCAAAAGGCATCAAAGTGCTAAAATCCTTGTTCTACAAGATGCCATCTGAACAATAAATCCCCCCTTCCCCTCCAAAAAAAAAAAAAAAAAAAATCCTCCAAAAAGCCCTTGCAGAAAAAATCAAAAGAAGCCTCCCCTCAGTAGTGTATCTGTTGGCGAAATCGCAGGTACCAACGGTATGACTTCTTCAATAAAGGAGAACTGGTACTGCTTCTTATGCAGTATTGATGCTGTTGCAGACATGCGGCTACGCATCACATGCGGCAGATATGTCCATGAGGACAGTATGAAACTTACAGCCTATGATGGAGTTTTTATTTGTCCATCTTGTGAGCACTGAGTAATAACAGATGCAAATTCTGCAGACAGATGCAATAAAGCTAAGCAAAACCAACTACATTATTTCATAATATTTTTAGTAACTGAGGTGCTTTGCATGGGTCCCGAAGCCACAATCAAAAATGACCTCCCCCCTTTTAAAGTGCATTTCTTAAAGATATTTACTGTACCCCCCTTTCCCGCAATACTTTAAGATTTTTTTATCAACTCTTCTCTAAAATCCCTTGGAATAGTGGCTCTTCCATACACCCTGTGTAGTAAACCAATGAAGAGTCACCTTTCCCTAATATGGACAGGCATGTCTATAATAGGGACAGGTGGTTCCTTAGATGGACACTTGTAAACATTTTTTGTTTTTATCATTTAAATTAAACCAGAATAATTACAAGGTCGCTAATTTTAATACTGATAGTCAATAGTCCAAGGATAGTGGACATATATTTTTGGAGTCCTATGACATGTACATTGGGGGGGGGGGCGGAGGAATAAATTTTCCTTATTGTGTCCATATTGGGTATAGGTACCTTATTTTAAAAACTGATAATCAGTAATAAATCAGAAGATAATCATTAGAAATCAAAAAACATTCATTTTGTGTAGTTTTGGCCAGTCCCCAACTTCATCTCATGTTTAGCCCACGGCCAACTCCGTTAAAGGACACCAAAGCTTTTGCTTGTTAAGGCGGGATTCAGGATAGAGTTCATGAAGTTAGATCATGTGATCTGCGTCGACTCAATCCTGCGAGAAGGATGTCCTAAAGTGGGGCCTTACAAACAAGAACTGTCTCTGTCGATTGGGTCGGCGCTAAAATACGTGATATGATGTCATGAACTCCGTTTTATCAATCAAGAGTTTTGTAGGTGTCTACTGAGGTCGGTCGTGGTTTAGAGTTGCCATGTCCTGAAGCATTATATTTGACAACCTCAGAAACCAAAGGGTACAAGTGACAAAAATTCGAATTGGAGTGAATTGAGACATTAATAACAATTGACTGGATTGGAATAGGAAACTGCCGTTTGTTTCAATTTGGTCTTTGAACTCTTATTTCAATAACTGTAAAAAAAGTAGAATACAACTTTTCTTAAATTTATAATTAATCAATATTGATTATTTTTCAGCAAAAGTGGTTTATCTCGAGAACACAACACATAATTAGAAAATCACTTATATTTCTTCACCTAAAGAGAACAAAGCATATTTACAGGTCGTCTCTGTACTTGGTTAATTTTTTTTTTCAACTTTGTCACTTATACCTCCTGGCTTCTGTGGTCCTTATATGGGATGTCGTTGATCGGGCACCATGTGCCGACCAATGAATGTTGGTGTCAAATTTAACATTTGTCTGTTTGTTCGTAATTAACTACAGCATTTATTCAAAGCAAGCAAATATTATTTTGCTGCAAAAAAAAAAAAAGGAACACATGTGGCATCTATATATTTTTGCAGTGATTTCCTAATCTAAATCTTCAAGGTAGCTGTTAACAATTTTCCTTTCTTTGTTCCAGTGGTTGCTATTCCGGTGGTGGAGAAGATGGCGAATGGCAAGTCAGAGGAGTTGCAGTCATTTATTCCGCCCGAGAAGCTGACGTCAGTTTGAGGGCCGATCTTGTTCCTATTCATCTGTGATACATACTTAGTGACAACCTCCTGTACAGTTAGTTTTCGGGTGTTACGCAACAACACTCCATGCTGGGAAGACAGATCGAGCTATTTCAGTGTATTAAAGGAGTCAAATAGAAAAGAAAAAACTCTTTAGGTTCTTCGTAATTGCATCACAAATTCTCACTCTAAAATAAAAATTCTATGGCCTAAAGATGCATCAGTGATAAGAAAATTAATATTTTCAATCCATTTTTAACTCCTACTCATCCTGAATATATTTTTTTTCTTGTTTAATTCATAAAACATGCATCTTCTGATTTTACATTTTATGTGTTCAAAATTGAAAAGCAGTGAAGAAGGTTTTTACATATTAAATAAATATTAAGTACAATATTTAAGAAATATTATTTAAAAAAAAAAGAAAGCGACATTTTAAAAGAAAAATATGCGTTAAAAATAAGTTAAAAGTCTCAGTTTTCTGAACAGAAATTTGAATAATAAGAATGCATTCCGAGCTTATATGTTTATTATCAGAGAGGAAAAATTGTGGTCTGACTATATTTAAAGCTCATTATATTACCTGTCAATTATTGTTTGAAAAATAACAATTATTGCTTATAAAATATGCTAATAGTCTCAGTTTTCTGAACAGAAATTTGAATAATAAGAATGCATTCCGAGCTTATAGGTTTAACATTAGAGAGGAAAAATTGTGATGTGACTAATTTCAAAGTATTTTATATTACCAGTCAATTATTGATTTAAATTAATTTCCTCTTCATGATTGGTTAAAGTAATAATTGGCTGGTCATATAATGAAATTTTAAATTTCAAGACTGTTTTACAATGTTTGGAAGCCTTCTCCCGACGAAGATATCAGATGAAAATCAAAACGCCAATTATCTAAACTTTATATTAATGTTTTTATAGCTTTAAGGCCCCCTGTCCTCGCTCGAGGAAACGCTCGCGAGCTAATGCTATTCCTATGGGGAAGCATTTTTCTAATAACTCTTTCGCATTTTGACATTTTTGAATAATTTTTTTTTGCATTGGATAGCTGAGGTGCATGCCGACAGCGCACCTTTTTTTACTTTTTCGACTTTGGTTGCAGATATTTTTTACAAAGTTAGTTTCACTTTCAAAACCGGTTTCGAAACTGAAAGTGCTTTAAAAAAAATATCTGCAATCAAAATCGAAAAAGTAAAAAAGGAGCGCTGTCGGCATGCATCTTAGCTATCCAATGCAAAAAAAATATTCAAAAATGTCAAAATTCAAAAGAGTCATTAGGAAAATGCTTCCCCATAGGAATAGCATTAGCTCGCGAGTGTTTCCTCCAGCGAGGACAGGGGCCTTAAGACTTTGCAATAATTTCTACACACCATTTAGTAAATTTGTGATTTTTATTTTCACGTTTATGTATAGCATTTATATATACTTATAATTTAGCAATATACAGTTCGCTCTCGTTAATTCGAACTCGACGGGACCACAAACAAGAAATGTTCGAATTAGTCAGTGTTCCAATTGTGGAAAGTATGACAGGGAAACATTATTGAAGGGATACTATTACAAAGAAATTTATTTTATAGTATTTTTTTTAATATACTTCGATTGTTATCACTAGAATAGGATTTAATATTAAATTAACAGATATAAATACATAAACTAATTAAAGGATTAGAAACAAAAACAAACGAAGATGGGGTGGAGGTGCCATTGATGGACAGAAAGTGGATATTAAATGCATGAGACAACAACTATACTTGTCCAGAACAATTCTGGCATAAATGTGAGAGTGAAAGTTATTTCAAGGATCTGAAGTCCGGAATGAAAAAACTGAAAAATCAGCATCTCGTTAGTTCGAATTAAACTAGTCACGAGAAAGTGAGTTCGAATTAATACAAATTTTTAACGTTATTCTGCTATTGAAAGTTTCGGGGCTTTATATTTAGTACGAATTAAGCGAAGATTCGATTTATCCGATTTCGCAATAACGAGAGTCGACTGTATCTCGAATACGAATTAAATTCATATTAAGGAAAAACAAAGCTACATTTTTTTGTTGTTGTTGTTAGCTATTCCATTACATTGTAATGGTTAAAAATGGCTTTTTCCTTATCGATAATCATTTGCTTCGCTCAGTTGAATTTAGTCATTTATACTGAGGTTGAATTTAAGGAAAAACTTTATCTTAAAATTGGTCAAAAAATCGATTTTTTTTTTTTTTTTTTTTTTTTTTTTTTTTTTTTTTTTTAAGATTAAATGGAAATTTCTTTAATTGTGAATATTTTGATACCTCGTTTTTAAAAATACGGCAATGATATCTCGAGATACTGTAAATTTTTTTAATACACTCGGCGCAATTGCCCACTCAACTTAAAACTTTAAAAGAGCTTTTTTCATATTCATATTTTCTTCCCTTTCCTGTTTCAAAAATGCTGATGCATTTTTTTATTTTGTATTTGAGATAGACATTTAAACATTTGTACTTGTTTTTTATTATATATGTCATAAATATGCACATTCAATTGGCCTTCAGAATTTTCTGTTATTATTATTTTTAAATAAAAATGTACTACATTCGTATTTTATAAGCATATATATATATATACACATTAAATGAAATATTAGATGGACTTAAAAATCCATGCGCAGTTTTGTATAATAAACATTTAAAAAGCTTTTTTTTTCTTTTTTTTTTTTTTTTTTTTTTTTTTTTTTTTTAATGGGCAAAAATATCAATTTTTAAAAAATCGAATTTTTATTAACTATTTTGATTTTATAATTAAATATGCAATTAACATACTTTTAATATTCAAAATGTATTTTTAATTAAACTTTGAAATGAAATGAGTTAATCATTAGAACCATATTACTAAAAAAGAAAACGACATTGCTGAAAAAATTGAACTGTCCCCTTAAAAAGAAAATAAACGATGGCCTTTTTGACTCATCGAATTTCGGACGTTGTTGCTACGATTCTTCCCAGCATTTTGTAGATATATCCTAGATTCAACTTCAATTTACCAAATATTAAATGAATGCATTTTGTGATCGGTATTTACATTCGGCTTTTTTTGTGTCATTATTATTGTTATTATTATATGCAAGCAATTTTTTGTATCGCAGACTTTGTACAGTACATCTCATTTTAGACGTCTTTTTTGTGAATTACTTTTTTTTCTTTTTATTTTAATGACGTTCTGCATTTATCTTTATAATTTTTGCTAGTATTGTTAATTGTAAATATGCTTTCATCTGTAAAACAGTTATTTTAAAAAATGAGATTAATTTTTTACTGACTTTGTCTGATACTCATTAGCGTTCTAAAAAGATCAGAATTAAATACTATTATTAAAAATAAGATGTTAAAATAAAACATATGTTTAAAAAAAATTATACATGAAAAAAACTACTTGATACTTACCAAAAGTATCCTTTTGATTCAAAAATAACTCTTTCGGGTCCAATTTTTTTTTTTTTTTTTTCACTTTGAAGAAAAAATTGCTTTTATGTTAAAAACATTAGCATAGCTATCCAAATACTACCTCTGACAATAAAGTTCGGTGAATAGTCCTGTAGCATTAATGTAAATGAAATATTAACAAAAGTTACCATACCATCCTTCAAAATAGTCATCCCCTATAACTATGCACCTCTTCGATCTGCTTTACATGTCCTGAGAAATTTCCAAGAAGTCTTCTTTTGGGATGGAGTTCAAAAGATTCGTCTCGTTTCGTTGGATGTCAACAATATGGTCAAATCTCTTTCAGAGAGAGTTTGAATCGTGAAAATGGGAAGAAGTCTGGAGGATTGAGATCTGGCGAGTATGATAGGTGTTTAATTTGCACCACCCGTCATGAATTTCTTTCGGTGTCTTGCAAAGCTTAAAACCAAAATTTAAACTGATCTTTTATTCGTTCATTTTCCTGTTCTCAGTTAAGAACCAACACACTGAACAAGCACTTAGTAAAGCACGTCTTACACAGAACATAATCGACACTCAACTGAACAACTGTGAAGGAAGATGGTCAACACTTGCCTCTATGCAGGTGCAGCGTTTTGTTTCCCCAGTGTTGCCAGATCGGTCGTTTTGAATTCATTCACCGAACTTTATTGTCAGAGGTAGTAGATTAATTAATGTTTACGGATATTCATTATCTAAAACAAGGCTAACTTATCATAATATAAAGGCTTGTCATTCACCAAGTTTCCTTTGACCGCAGTACAGGGGGCGCTGAACTACATGATTTTCACGTTGGTAGCGCCATCTAATGTTAGAAACTGAAATGTTTTCCATTATTTCCTATGGGATTATTAGCAGTAGTATGCACCAGGTGGCGTTACATACGAGACAAAGTCATATAATAAGTTGGCAATTATAGGGACAATTTCAACAATAGATTTTCTCCTGAATGCGAGGCCTGTATATTATGATAAGGGGGCCTTGATCTAAAAGATAATGATTGTTGTTGTTTTTCATATTACTCAATTCATATTCATATGACTATAGGCCAAGGAAGAGTTTTTGGAAATGTTTAGAAAAAATTGTATTACAATAAGATTTTACTTATATTACAATTTTCTAATGCTTTTTTTATTTTATTATACATAATCCTTTCCGGAAAATAACTTTTTTTTAAAAATTTGAAAATCGAAATATATGTTTCATATAAAAGAACCGCAAACGACGCAAAGAAAATATAGCAAATAATAATAATAATTATTATTACTAAATGCCTAAATATGAATGAACTGATGTAGTAAATGCATAGACATGTACTAACATCATTATATGTAAATAGCAGTAAAAGTATTTCTTCAAACAATATAAAACTCCATTAAAAGACATGTACTATAAATAGTACACCAGACCGGAAAGGGTTAAAAATATCTTTACTTACTCTTACATTCCATTGAGTCGAGACAATTAATGTTTTGATCATTTTTTTCTGAAAAGTTACTCATGACTAGAATGTTAATGCATCTTAAAATTTTATTTTTACTTTACAGTACCAAACATCTCATAGCAAATCCCAATAACATATATCTTCATAGTAGTTTGGCTGTATTTACACGAGTAAGAGCGCGGACAGACAAACCAATTTAAAAACATTTTTTAATTGTGTTGGAAAGTGTTCAAAAGCAAAATGATTTCGTCAAAGTCAGTGTTTTGTCTCTTTAGAATTTTTTTTTTTTTTTTTTTTTTTTTTTTTTGGAAAGATACTATGGAATATAGATGGGTGAATATCACAAAATGTGAGATTTTGATTATTTCGGATATTGGAATTACAATAACTATCGAAAACAATTCAAAATTTCAAGAGATAAATTTATTTTATGTTGGAAAATAAAGGATTTTTCAGTCAATTGTTGAATTTTTAAAGCTTAAATAATAAGATAATGTTTATGTAATTATATGTCATTTCTTAACATGCATATGCCAGGTTAATGAAAATTTCATTCTAAAATATTTTCTTACATTCTTTTTTATTAGGTCAAACATTTTAATTTTGTTTAAAAGAATATGGTTTCTATATAGTAGTTTAAATTCGATGTAACATTCAGCTTTATTTGTTAATTTATGGAAGCCAGGAAAAGGCCATAATAAAAGTCTACTCAATATTTACCAAGACTCTAAATACACTATTTTCAAAGGAATATCTAAACGATCTTGTTGGTTCTTTATTTATTACTATTATATTACTATTTAATTATTTATTACTACTATGTTAGATTTTATAACTTCTGACTTGAACTATGTCAAAAATAAAAATAATTACTCTGCAGCGCCATATTTTATACCATATTTCGTAACTAATATGAGCAGGGCAGGAAAATGATATTCATTTTCAGTGACAATCATATTTTTATCATTGAAAATTATTTATAAAATACAGAATTTGTTACCTTCCTCATATATGTGTTTTATAAGGTATAAATATTAATTAGAAATTTTTAAAAACTAGAAAAATATATTTCTAAAATATGGCATATATGTACAGTATAGCATGTAGTACAATATAACATACTTTGCGCACATCACAGTGTGACATGCCAGAAAGATAGCAATCTAAAATCTAAATAGCAATCTAAAGTCTTTAAATTACTTTATTTGTGTTATTAGAAATGCAATGTCTCTTGAAAATATTTCTAACGATACTTTGTATTCGAATATAAAACTAGTCGTTGGGGGCCACCGTAATACTTACCAATTATGGATATGCGTAACATAATATATGAAAATAAAATATGTGACAACTATTTATACAAAGCATTGCAATTCTAAAACAAAATTTAAACGTATATTTAAATATTGTTAATATACATAGTAATGCTCTAGAACCAATTTCGACAAATTATAGAAAATGCCGAACTACTCAACTAGTAACGAGCTTTGGAGTAAAAGAAACATCCTTATAACTCCAAAAATAATAATGATATTAACTAAGAGTTGGCTGCATCGGATGAAGCGTCTCATTTCTAATTAAAATATATATCTGAATTAAAATTTGATTAAAATACAGGATCATGAAAAATCGAAGAATGTGGAAAATAGGATAACAAATATCTCGGCAACTATTAATCCGATCGACTTTGTTCATTAAGCAAAATTTGTGTTATTTTATTGCCGTTTACGTCCACTCCTTAAAATAAAAAGAAATAAAAAAAAAATTATATACCTTTCATCAGAACGAATTTTTCGAGGGTCGAAAAAAAATTGTTCCGGATAATCGAGGTTACTGATATTCAATAGGCTTCGTCCCATTCTTATATACTAAATACCTACAAAATTCCAAATCCCTATTTCAATTAGTTCGTGAGATAGAGCGTTTATAGACACACAGACAGACAGATAGACAGGCAGACGGCAATTTTTTTTTTTCTAAAAATATGTTTTTTGGAATCTCCACTATCTGAAACGTGTAAATCCGTCAAAAGAATTTTTTCGATTTTCAAAATGATTGCAAGACTTACCCTGTACAACGTGTGATGGGTAAGTAAAATGAAATAAATAAATTACATTACATAACATTTAATAGTAATTTTATTGTGCAGACAGCAATTTTCGTATTTTGTGATATTCGCTCAGATGCTTTTCATGCCCTGTTATGACTATTTGAAATCAGCTTGTGATTTTTTGCTAGCTAGTAATTTTCAGAGCTTCTTATATATCGAGTAGCAATGAGTTGCAAGAAAGACTAGTTACTATTTTATAAATAAATTCATCGGATGGTATATGTCAAATGCATTTAATGAATGTGTTTTTATATTTATTAAACGGAATGTAGTTTCCGTCTTATAACAAACTTTATAAGTTTTTCATGTTGTGATGTTTTTTACGTTTAATAACATTTTGTCACTAAATTTTTTTTAAAAGCTTACATTTTTTTATATTTAAAGTACGATTTGTACATTTTTAATAAATTAAACTATATGGATGTTACTTGTTAAGCTATTTTTAGACTGTTTTGTAACTTGAATTTTATGACTGTTATTGTATCAGATATTAAAATTATATTTTGATTTATGAAAGTTGCTAAAACACAAAAGTACTTAAAGTCGAAATAAAGAAATATTTTCCTTTTTTGTGTGTTGTGTTTTATTTTCAAGCAAAAGTACAAAGTATGTTATTCATAATTGCCATAAACACAATCTATATAATATGTATATATATATATATATGTAACGTCTTCGGGAGTGTTGTAAATCGTGGCATAATAAGGACTCGGGAGCCTCTTGTTGGTTCGAACTCTTTTTATTTAGGCCGCTCTTCGTACAGAAGGATACGCGAGTCCGGTCGGAGGTCGCCCGGGCCGTTTACATTGATTATTTAGCGTTACATGACCGTAGGTTCTGCAGGCTCCTCAAAACTGCAAAGTCTCTCGTTTTTCGCGCGTGTTCTTGCTAATATGTTAGGGATTGTCATATTTTCCAGCAGAGGGCAGAGTTGTGAATTAGGGAGGAACATTTAATTTAATTGGTTAAGAAATATCTGGGCAATCTGATGTAATTTAGGCGCGGTTGTCCAGGGCTGCATGCTGATCCTACAAATTAAGAATTGCGCTTACCTAAGTATTTTTAATCTTAAAGAACATCCAAAAATGATCTCTGAAAGTAATAAATGTTAGGCTGGGAAAGAAAGTTACCAGGGGCAAAATAGCTTTAAGCTTAAGAATTAAAGTTAAAAATATTAATTTGGATTTTAAACTTTTGAATTTTAATTTTAAATTAAAGTTTTAGAAAGGGGTTAGTTTTTATCCTTTCATATATATATATATATATATTTCTTTCATTTTCATGGCTCAGTTCTTTTATGCTAAGCTAATTTCAAATATACTGATAACTATACTAACTATAATGGTAATATGGAGAATAAATCTATAAAGACAATAAAAACTATAAGGACAAATAAAACTATATGGACAATAATCAGCGGCCACTTCCGATTTTAGATGTTTTGTTAAATAATTGGAAAAATACAAGAGAGATTACCCTGAAACTTAAAGCGTGTAAACAATATAGCGGATTTCATACATTTCCATGATTTTTTTTTCTTGAAACCCTTATGGACTCTAAACAAACTGAAGAAAAGCGAATATCTTTTGGACTACCCTGTCAAAACTAATGTTACATAAGCTTTGAAACTTCTGCACAAGACTGGCAGGCTTCTTGTAACAAATTTTGTAAACTTTCATGAAGATAGCATGCATATTCGAGCATAAATCAAGTTTTTTCAACAACAATCCTTAATTTTATTAAGTATTTTGCTTATAATTTACAAATCTCTTTTAAAGGAATATTCTTTTTTTGGAATCATGACAAACGACATTGTACACAATACTCTGAAGACAGAATTAAAAAATAATTATTATTGGATCAAGAATTAGCGCGTTCATTAAATAAAGTTTCCTCTCATGCGCGAATTCATTGAAAATATAATGAGCATAATGTATTAGCTAAAAGCATAGAGCAATTTTTGTGAAAGTCTCATAAACGTATAGTTTAAAAATTATGAAAATGTTCGTTGATAGAATACGCTCAAAATCCATTGTTCTTAAAAGGAAGGAAAAAGGGGTTGTATCCAAATATAGTATATGCTACACATTATTGTACCTACACAATATTTTAAGTACTACTATATTTGAATACATCCCCTCATCTTTTAGTTTCCTTTTGAGAAAAACAGATTTCGAGCTAATTCTATCGATGAACACTTTCAGAATTTGAGTGTACCTGCTCATTTTTCATGCAAATTTAATTATTTTTTAAATCTGATGTTTCCTAAAAAACATATTTTTATATTAAAAACTCTGCAAATTATAAGCAAAACACTCTGCAAAATTTGAGACCGGGTCATTCCATGTCAATTCAACCAATTTTCCCCCCATTTGTAACCCGACCGACAGGGATTTGGATGAAACTTTGTGTGCACACTAATTCTATCATGAAATGATTCCATCAGAAATTTTTCCTTCCCAGACCTCATAGTTTGTGAGATATGGGGGGTCCAATTCTTGGGTTTTTCTCAAATCGCAAATTTCTGAGTCTGTATTTTGAGATTGCCGTTCCATCTTCAAAAAATTGTTTCTCTGGATCTAAAGCATGAATCATCCTAAAAATATCACTGTAAGAAGATAAAAACATGCAGATTTTAATAAAAAATATTTAAAAAATTTACTTGTAATATTTAGGATAAAAAAAGTCAGCCAAAGTTGAGAGTTATGGTTATTTTTCCAAATTTTTGTGACTTCACGAAAAAAGCTGTACACAAAAAGGCAAATTAAATTTCCAATTTCTTTCTGTTTTAAATAAAAGTTTACACTTTGGGCTTTCTATCTATGAAATAAAAATGATGTGTTTCGCATGGCTTATGCAAAAATTTTGGGTACTTTCCAATTAGCCGGATAAGTGCTTTATTTTTATATATTACATATGCACAGAAAAAAGCAAATTAAATTTCCAATTTCTTTTTGTTTTAAATAAAAGTTTACACTTTGGGCTTTCTATCTATGAAATAAAAATGATGTCTTTCGCATGGCTTATGCAAAAATTTTGGGTACTTTCCAATTAACCGGAAAAGTGCTTTATTTTTACATATTTCATATGCACACAAAAAAGCAAATGAAATTTCCAATTTCTTTTTGTTTTAAATAAAAGTTTACACTTTGGGCTTTCTATCTCTGAAATAAAAATGATGTCTTTCACATGGCTTATACAAAAATTTTGGGTACTTTCCAATTAGCCGGATGCGTGTTTTATTTTTACGTATGTACATATGTGTAGATCTATATAAATACAGATGTATTATACATGTACATATGTATGTATATATACAGTACATTCATATATATATGTATAACACTGGTGCCCGTCTAACCTAAAAGTACCAAATTTTGCCTTGTTTTGAAAATCTGCACCAATGAAGGGGAAAAAAAATCTGACTAAGTTTAGCTGTGGTACTTAAATAATTACCAGAGTTTCTATGAGTTATTGAATTTAATGTTATTTGATACAAAAACAAATTGGAAATTTCATTTGCCTTTTTGTGTAGAGACTTTTTCATAAAGTCACAAAATTTCGGAAAAATAATCATAACTTTCAACTTTGGTTTACTTTTTCGGCCGTATACAAATCTCTATTAATGGCTTTAATTGCTTTTTTCACTTGCTTTTTATGCCGCTTAAATGGATCTCCACATTTATATTAATAAAATTCATATTTCATTAAGAGCCAAATTCTGTGATTTTCACATATATTAATAAAACGGTTTTCACTTAATTTTTGTTTTATAAATGCAATAGTCCTAACTAATAAAAGTTCTTTTTCTGAATCACGGAGATTATCAATGTAGTCTATTTCTCTGTTATTTGTATAGCTAGTTTTGTGACCTTCTAAACCAGTTAATATTACAATACTGCAAGCCTGAAGACTAGTAGAAGGTTTAATATCAAGCTTTATATTAAAACAATAAAGCAAAAAAAATATTTATACGTACCACAAACTATAAAATATGTAACAATCAGAATATATTTTTAGTAGCACAGTAAAAGTTAGACAATTCTTCTATGAAAAGAAACAACATAATGACAATAATTTGATTAAATTGATTTCAAAACATCTGCTTTCACAAACAAACATTACCCTGCCTTTATCAGAACGTGTTTATACAAGGCAGGTGCAATTAAATCTTTCAGACTATAGAAACAAATTTAAGTTCTGTTACATTTTTTAAACACAAATAATTAATATATAAGCATTCGAAAGAAAGAATAGAAATGTAAGGAGAAAAAATTATTTATTTTATACTGTACATAAAAAAAAAAAAAAAAAAAAAAAAAAAAATTGTTTTGAGTTTAATTATTGAAAATAAAAGTAAGAGATTCTTTAGATTAGCAAAGAATGCCCATTATTAAATAATTAAATGAAATATATGGACCATTCACTAAATTTAATGGGGAAACATATTACAGTCAGATTTTTTTTAATCAGAAAAAACAAAGCCCAACTTTACTTTGCAAATAAAAAAACATGCATCAAGTAACATTAAATTCAATAACTCATAGAAATTTCAGTAATTATTTAAGTATCATAGCTAAATTTAGTCAGATTTTTTCCCTCTTAATTGGTCCAGATTCTCAAAATAAGGCAAAATTTGGTACTTTTAGGTTAGAAGGGCACCAGTGTTATACATATATATATCAATATACTGTATATATACATATATATGTGCATGTATAATACATCTGTATTTATATAGATCTATACGTATGTACACATGTAAAAATAAAACACGCATCCGGCTAATTGGAAAGTACCCAAAATTTTTGCATAAGACATGCGAAAGACATCATTTTTATTTCACAGATAGAAAGCCCAAAGTGTAAACTTTTATTTAAAACAAAAAGAAATTGGAAATTTCATTTGCCTTTTTGTGTGCATATGTAATATATAAAAATAAAGCATGCATCCGGCTAATTGGAAAGTACCCAAAATTTTTGCATAAGCCATGCGAAACACATCATTTTTATTTCATAGATAGAAAGCCCAAAGTGTAAACTTTTATTTAAAACAAAAAGAAATTGGAAATTTAATTTGCCTTTTTGTGTACAGCCTTTTTCGTGAAGTCACAATTATTTGGAAAAATAACCATAACTCTCAACTTTGGCTGACTTTTTTTATCCTAAATATTACAAGTAAATTTTTTAAATATTTTTTATTAAAATTTGCATCTTTTTATCTTCTTACAGTGATATTTTTAGGATGATTCATGTTTTAGATCCAGAGAAACAATTTTTTGAAGATGGAACGGCAATCTGAAAATACAGACTTAGAAATTTGCGATTTGTGAAAAACCCAAGAATTGGACCCCCCATATCTCACAAACTATGAGATCTGGGAAGGAAAAATTTCTGATGGAATCATTTCATGATAGAAATAGTGTGTACACAAAGTTTCATCAAAATCCCTGTGGGTCGGGTTACAAGGTCTGGTTGAATTGACATGGAATGACCCGACCGTTTTTATAAAAAAAATAATTTCTCGACGAGTATGTGTGCTAGCCTCATAAAAATGAACACAGTTTAGAATAAGAAGCGTTCTTAATTATGTTCTACAGTTTCGGTGCTTTTGAGACATTAGTTATACAGAGTAACTCAAAAGATATTAGTTTATGTACAATTTGTTAGTGCAAGACCCCGCCGTACAAAACCCTAAGTCATCAAGCACAAGAAAAAAAATTATTTATTTTATGGAAGAGTAGTAATAGAGGAATCTAATGATCCATGTCTGCCAGAAGTGAAGTGGTGCATAAGCCAAAAATTGATACCACTAGTGGTTGACTCGTAGCTTTAGCATTGCGTTTGCCGTACAATCAAAAGTAAGGAAACATGAAAACTGGGTGCAGGAAAACACAATGCTAAGCCTACGAGTCAACCACTAGTGGTATTAATTTTTGGCTTATGCACCACTTCGCTTCCGGCAGACATGGATCATTAGATTCCTCTATTACTACTCTTAGATGATATAAAGGAATTTTTCTTATGCTCGGGGACTTAGAGTTTTGTGCGGTCGGTACTTGGACTATATAGGATTTTGTAAAAACTTTCCTAGGAAGTTTATGACCTTTACATTTCTGTTTACACACCTGTAGTTTCAAGCTTATTTCTCAAGTATCATTTCTAGATGTTTAACAAAACATCTAAAATCTCAAGTGATTGGTCATCATTGGGTATATAGTTTATAAAGGCACATTAGCTTAAAAGCATGATCATTAAAAAATTTAGAGAATTAAATAACAAAAAATAATAAGGATGAGAAACATGAGTTAAGCATAGATTATGAAACACTTCAGAAAACTTTAAACAAAACTTGCTAATTTTAAACACAGTTGAAAATTCACCTTCAGCAATTCTCTTCAATAAACGGAAATGTACTCGAAATCATTTTCGGCTGCTCTGTATATCATACATAGAATTTATATACACTAAGTACTATGCAAAGAATTAATTATATTTCAAAACGCATAATACACTTGAAAATTCACTTCTAGCAATAACTGTAATGGACAGTACTGTAACTGAATTGTTTTTATCTCAATAAATGAACGCTGAGTGCTATTTATTCCTTATTTTATAATAAGACTTTTTTAGGCTCCCTTATGGATATATATGTATTGCATTATTAATTCTTCCTTTCTGATATTTCCTTTTGTTATGCTAAATTACCAATATATTCACTAATCTCTTATTTTTTTTATAATATCTATCATTAATCTTATTCAATTCTCTTTAATAAATTATTATCTTACTCGATTTACTTAAATATACGGTTTTAGTTTATTCACCAAAATTTATTACATCAAAAATTGTACCATTATTTCCGATCATTTCTATTGTTTATTGTGAATTAAATGCACTTAAAAGAGCAATTTCTTTTTTTACTCATTTTTTTCTGTGAACCTTTCACGCACTGGGGTATTTTTTACTCCAAAATCCATCCGCTAGAAATTGACAGGATTCTTTACAAAATCACTCGCAATGGAACATGACGTAGGTTTCACGCGTACCTAAATTCACTCATTGGCCAGTGCGCGCACGACGTCATGATTTGTGTTAATGCGAGCTATGACAAAAGGCGGACGCAAGGAGTGATTCCGCAGATTTTGTTCGGTTTTTCACCTACCAACGTACTTGTTGAATAGTAGTCCTTTTGAAAGTATAGTTTTTTATTCTAATGTACTTCAAAATCATTACAATAATTTATTTAACATCTGAAGACTTCTAAATGGAAATGTAGGAATATTTTCGATGATTTACTGTTAATAAAGTTATGATGGCCTAAGGAGATTCATTATTTTGTCATGGAGAAAGCTCTTACTTTTCATTTTATTACTTCTGTGAATTCACTTTACGACTTGCACCAATCGTCAACACTTCATCGGATATTTATCGAATTATAATGATTCGACTCTCGATTCATAAGTTGCTCTAAATCTTCAGGGATGAAATAGCTGCTAGCACTGCATTATTGTTCGATTGAATGCTTTCACAATAAGCACGTCAAGATTTCAACGATTTTACATATTATCAATATCAAATTGAAATAGTGTAACGATTAGAAAATGCAATGTATGTATCAAACATGCCGAGAAGGGACCTCTATAAATATATCATTTTTTAGTAATTTCAACAGTTAGAGTAAAATAAGGAAAGTTTATCTACCTCAGTTCCAGGAAAATACCTCCCCAGTCCAGATTTCGTCTAAGGCACGAATTATTCAAAGCAACATTTCACTCGCATATTTCATATTTTCGTGCTAAGGTGTTACATGGGAAAGAAAAAGGAATAATTGCATTAATTCTCTGTTTGTCTTTCATATTATTAGTTTTGTGAGCTTCCTTTGACGAAGAAGTATATCTTTCTTATTTCTGAAGATTTAATTACTTGTCTTGGATATGTAAATTATGAAAAAATACATAGCGAGAGAAAAACGCACTTCCCTTACGCAATGATACCACATTTAGGAAGGAGAGCGCAAAACCGAATAATAACCTCCTTAGTCCTGAGACAAATATAACCAGGGACCTCAGAAACTAGCTTAAAATTATTATGAAACATCTCCAATGATGTAAAAGTCAATATATCAATGTTTATGATATGTAGGGGGAACTGGGGCACATTGATACACCCCCTCTACCGCTCACAGGGTCATTACAGGAAGTTTCACAACAGCTCCAAAAGGTGATGCTAGTGCACTTAACTACATACAGAAAGTCTTGGAATGATTCAATAGTGTGATGAAATGGAACGGGTGATTTATTGTTTTTGTAGGTGAAAAGAAAATTTGAATTGTACAATTGAGATGTATTATACAACTGTTCCAGTATTTTCAACCGAAAAGAATACCCTTTTTGGCTGTTAAAACTACTCTTTATCAGTTCCTCATCCTTTATCGTTAGATAAATTATGGATTGTTGGATTTGAGACTAATTTTATTCAAAATGGCTGTATGGGGCACATGGATACAGTCCAAATCGGGGCACATTGATGTAACCTAAATCCTTTTCCAGTTCATTTTTTCATTGTCGTTTATTTATTTTTATTTATTATTTTTTTTTTTACCATACACTCCTTAATCCAACCATTTTTCGTCAAAATATTTCTAATATTAGTTTTTATTGAAGTGAAATAGGTAAAATTTCTTTATATCAGAACATTTTATAGTATTTTTGCAAACGGAAGACGTACGAACTTACCCAACATCTAGTGCTTGTAGAACTAAAAAAAGAAAAAGACGGCAGCATGGAAAATCTCAAATTTATATCGATTCTCTAGAGAAAAAAGTATTTTTGACATGATAAATTTTAAGTAAGAGAAACAAGCTGCAGAACAGCACAGAATAATTACATTATAAATAGAATTTTAAATATAATTAGCCTTCATGTTCTGTTTATAAACTGATTTATAAACAGAAAACATGGTAATTTTTTCATCTTTCCTAAGAAAGAAGATAATGCTGGGGTTGAAGTGTTAGAGATGAGAAAATTACCACAGCCAACAATCAGACAAAAAACAGCCAGAACATCAGGTCATCATACATTTCATTTTGATCGCTTTAATATTGCTTACAAATAGATTGTGGGTGATTTGAATGTCTTTAAATAAATATAAAACGGTTTGCTAACTAATTTTCTTTGAAAAATATGCATTGGTGTTATTTTGTCTCCATTTTTCCCAGACGTATCAATATGCCCCGGGGATGGGGCACATTGATACAAATTACTTTTTTTATTTTTTAAAAAATTACATGCAAAAATAATCTATAAAAAACGGTTGTACATTTTTATAACATACACACAAGTTTTGCTGACACCACATGGAAAAATAACTTGAAATTTCTACTTTCTGGACACCAAAAAAGTTTTTAGAAAAAAGCTGTATCAATGTGCTCCCAGTTCCCCCTACGCATTTATTTAAAAGGTCTAGAAATTCTTTTTAATTCTGGAAGGATTTACATTAATTTAAAGGGTGTTCTTTAGTATCTCCTACAGATGGCGTCAGGACAGAGGAGGATAATACAAAGTTTGCTTCATACAAGGCAAAGCAGCACGCATTTCAAAGCGAGCGGCAGCCACAAAGAATTTACAAAGATGACAGATTTACATCTACACCACAAAAGCTTTGGAATAAAATATTAATACAGTAATTTAAAGAATAAATTAATGTGAGATTCAAGTTGAATGATCTAAATGAGAGATTCAAGTTAAAGGTTTAATAACCAATGAGAAAACATGTAAATGTAGCAATGTCAAAAGCGCCAATTGTTTGTGCTTTTAACGTTGAACAATTAACTTTTAACGTTGCCACTGAGTTTTCCGTGGTTTTCTTCGAACCATGGATTTCCTTGCGTAAATACGGGTTAGGTTCTTTTAGAAAGACCCACCCCCTAGAGCCTATATTCCTCGTGTTGATAATTGATCGTCATAAACAAAACCAACCCACAGACCATCAAACTTCTGCTGCCATAGTGAGAGCTAAGCCATAGTGCCTTTCGGATGTTTGCGGGCAGAGAGTGGATCCCCGGTTTTCTCCAGATGAAAGTACGTCGCGAATTCGTATTTTAGACTGAACATCGACTCATCAGTGAATAGAATAATTACCTATTGAACGCTTGTCCAAAATATAAACGATGCTATATTGGAGATTAAACAAAGGCTATTGGAGAGATTATCGCAAAATCTCAAGTACTAAGTTGCTATGGCATTTTTCTGTTAAATAGCGAGAAAAACTCGAGATTTCTTTGCCAGTTTTATTAAATTTAAATACGTTTCACTGTACAGTACAGTGCCAATTAACCTGATCGATCAAGGACCATTACATTTTTTGCCGCTTTCTCCAGACATTTGAAGTGAAACTTCTTTAGGCGTGGTAGGGTAAATTCATCTGGATGGCATGAAATTTTTAATATTTTACAATTTTACTAAATATTAATATTTTACAAAGATATTTTATATTCAGAATGAGCATTAGATAGAAAAACTTTCGAACGCCGGTGACTTGGTTTTCTAGAAAATTAAATTTAGTACCCCCCCCCCCCCCCCCCGCTAATATTTAAATCATTATGCTTTAACATACATAAAATTTTTGTAGCCGTAATTTATAAGATTAAAATACTTCCAGACAAAAAGTTTTAAACTATAAATAACAAGGGAAAAAATTTGATTGAAAAATTGTGTGCGATTGGATTTGAAAATCCAGTTATGCTCTATTAATATGTCAAGGTAATCTGAGTGAAGTCTTGTGTCAAAGGAATTCCCTTAATTAGAGGTATGTAATGAAACTGTTTAATCGCTCGTTACAAAATAATAAAACACAAATTGATACAATGTTTTTCTTTTACAAAATTAAGCTCATCAGCTCTATATAGTTGTAAAAGTATGACAAAAAGCGGAACAATAAAACAAAAAAGCGACCTACGAAACACTGCACTATATGGCCAAAGTTGACCGTCCACTTGCGATGTTATACATTTTATTAAATAGCTAGAAAAATACATGAGAAACTGTACTCAAATTTCAGGTGTCTAAATATAAAAGTACAGGTCATATATAACCATGAAGATTTTTTCTCGAAACCCAACAGAGGACCGTCAAAAAATTAAAAAAGAACAAACACCTTTTGAATAGCCCTGTCAAAACTAATCTAGCAAAAGTTTTTAAACTTCCAATTGTGATTAAGTGTCTTATAGTAACAAAGTGTGTACGTTTTTGTGTGGATAACATGTACACTAGTCGAAAAAGTAAGGTTTTTATAAAAACAGTCCCAAATTTTGCCAAATTTTTTGCTTATAATTTCCAGAGATCTTAATATAAAAAAAAGTTCTTATCAAGGAATATGACAAGCAACATTGTACTTAATACCCTGTAATCAAAATTAAAAAATAATAAAAGTTGTATGAAACCTGAGCAGATTAATTAAATAATTTTCCGCTGCGTATGCTTTCAAAATTTCATTTCCATATTGTGTTAGATAAATCTATAGAGCAACTTTTGTAAAAGTCTCAAAAGCATAGCGTGAAAATTCTGAAAATTATCGTCGATAGAATAAACTCAAAATCAGCTGTTCCCAAAATTAAACAAACAAAAAAAAAAAAAAAAAGAGGGGTTGTATCCAAATATAGTACGTGCAGTATTGTGTATTCTATAATGGCACTAATCAATGGATATATGGATACAGCCCCTCATCTTTTTGCTTCATTTTGGAAACAACGGATTTTGAGCTTATTCTATCGACGAAAACTTTCAGAATTTCCAAGCTATGTTTTTCAGAATTTCACAAAAGTTGCCCTATACATTTTGCAAACACATTATATAAATTATATTTTGATTGCTTTGGCGCATACGCAATGAATCCTTATTTAGAAAACCTGCTCATTTTGCATACTAATTTTATTTTATTTCATTTTTTTTTTTTTTTTTTTTTTTTTGATTAAGGGGTATTATGTACATTGTTGTTTGTCATATTTTTTTTTTTTAAACGAGCATTGTTTTATATTAAGAACTTGGCATTCTATACATAAAAAGACTTGGAGAAATATGAGACTCGTTTAAAAAAACCCTTAATTCCTCTATGAATATGCGTTCTATCAGCATAAAAAATGAACACAATTTATCACAATAAGCCACTTAAACATAATCTACAGTTTACACGCTTTTGCCATATTAGTTTTGACAGGGTTAATCCAAAAGATATTTGTTATTTGTCTAGATATTTCACAAAACGTCTAAAATCGCAAGTGGCCGGTCAGCTTTGGCCATATAATGTAGTTGCATGCAGGGAATATGGAAATTTTAGGCTTAACCCTTAAATGCATATTGTATCATTTTCGATACCATAAGTGTTCCCGATTTATTGGGGGTTTTATTCACATATTTCGTATTCTCACCAGAAATTTAAAAGAGCAATTTTCACTTCACTTAATGACAGACCATTCGGAATTAAATAAAGAAAAATTTACTAGATTTTCAGGTATAAATTCTGATTCTTTGATTTGCGCATTTTTTGGAACGCGTTCTATCCTGAGCAGTTAAGGGTTAAGATTGAATTCCATTGTAAACAAATTCAGACCTCATATTTTTAAGTAAACGAAGTACAATAATGTCTGTAAAAATACAATCGATAAGCATTGAATAAAATTCTGAATTAACATATGCGATATTCCTACCCGCGGAATCATAGGCAGCGTTACAGACAAATTCTGTTTTCTTTTTTTTTCTTTTTTTTTTTTTTTTTAATGTATAGTTCCACAAGATGAAGAATAATGTTTAGCTGGGTACGAAAAGAAATTTAAACTTCACTTGACCGTGAATATTTGCACTATGCCATAATTTATCGACTGTAGTGACCGAAGAATGAATAGGGTGTCGTGCTAGACTCTCGGTAGCCGTGGACCAGACGTTTTCTACCTTCCGCTTTTTCACCCCAGAAACATTTTACAGCAAATTTTACTATTTCAAATCGCCGTAATCTGTTGATTAAAAAAGGCAAAAATTTCTGTTAAATTTTTCCGGGTCAAAAAACCAGAAGAGTTGGTAGCTATGCGCTTTCAATTGATGAAACATCAGGAAAATTTTGCCAGCCAGGGCAACAATCGAATATGTTCCTTATCAATAAATGCAGGACAATACAAGCAACATGCGGTTGTGCATTATCCTATTGAAAAATTCGTGCAGTAAAGGATTAAGGCGAGCCTATGCTATTCCTATGGGGAGGTTATTTTGTGATAACTCGTTTACATTTCAATTTTTTTGCATTGGATAGTTGAGGTCTGTCTCTACGTCACACTTTTTTTACTTTTTCGATTTCGGTTGCAGATATTTTTTACACAGTTACTTTTACTTTCAAAAACGGTTCCGAAAATGAAAATGTCATTCAAAAAAATATCTGAAATCAAAATCAAATCTATATAAAAAAGGAGCGATTTTCAGAAGGACCTCAGCCTCAGCTACCAATGCAAGAAAAAATATTTAAAAATGTTGAAATGCAAACGAGTTATTAAAATATAGCCTCTCCAAAGAAATACCATTAGCTCGCGAGTGTCTTTGCTTGCAGGGACTTCAGCCTGAAATATTCATGTTGTATATTTATTTTATAATGATGAATATGACTTTCAACTTGAGATATAGAGTTTCCCTACATATTTCATTAAGTGTTTTAATTGCCAATAATGCTAAATGTCAGGAAATCGGACAAGCATTTTTTTTTTCCAGATGCCATTTCTGCTGACAAGAAAACGAGCTTCCTGTGACCTTCAGTTCTTTTGACAGAATTCCCTTTCATAAATTATGCATATTCGCTTTAATTGCCTGCGAACCAAAGCGTGGATCTGTTAACAGATAGTCTTGTTTCATTACCATCAGTTTGGAAATTTTAAAATTCATCGCAAATTCTGCCAAGGTCTCCTGCACTTACCCACTACATAAACTGCGGTCTATTTAAAAAAAGAATTCTGCACATTAATTTTTATGGCATTGGGGGGGGGGGGGGACTTCTTTAATAGACTAGGCGGAAATTTATTACGTAATGAATGTGGTGATATTGCGTTTTTATTACACTGAATCAATTAATTAGAATAGAAGTTTCGATGCTTGATAACATCGAAAAGCTTGTACTGTGTCAATCATCAAAATTTTGTGATCAATCAGCTTTGAACTCAAGATAGTAGGAAATTAAAATCAAGAAAGTACTAATGTTTATTTCGTAAGACTAAAATTACTGGTTCTTGAATATTTAAAATAAGTGACTATCACATTTCTAGATATTCACTTATCAATTACTCAATATTTTCAAGCGTATTTTCATTGCTAATAATTAATTGAAAAACAATAATTATAATTAAATATAAATGATTTCTTTAATCGATTCTAGAATATTTAAATTTAAATTTAGTTAATGCGCATACTTCGAAAGTCACATGTGATATTTTCTTTAGCCCTTCAGAAGATAAAATAAGAAATGCACTAGGTTTAGAAAAAAAAAAAAAATTGTAGCAATTACCTTGGAAAACGAGATCCAAACATTTCTAGAAATTTTCAGAATTAACTTATATGAACAACACATGTATGTATCAAACGCATTTGACTTTTTCTTTCACTACACAATCGATATTTGCGCATAAATTGAAAAACGCTCACTAAAATGTTCTTAAAAAATTGTTATAAATACTGAACAATTATACTGAAGCGCATGAAATGTAGGCAAGAAACGCTATTTAATTCAACACTCAGACAAACAAAAGCGTCACAATCCACGAAAATTTAAAACATCCACGTGCAAAAATATACAATAACAAATTTCGAATTACATTGAACAGACAAAAGAGTAACTAAGAAACGCTGTTGTATTCAACAGTAAATAATAATAATAATAAAAAAGAATATTGCCCAGTTAAATTGATGGCATTGAGCTCACAGGCTACGCATACTGATTGTACATTGCAGCCTCATATTTTCAAGTGTTAATTCCGTTCGAAAAACAAATTAAGGAAGGGAAACAGCTCCCTAATTTTCAATTTTTATACTTTATCATTGAACTTCCTAAACTAATCAGGGACATGCTTTATCATATAAAAAATCTATATCCAAAATTCAGAGTAAATCGGAAAATTCTTAATAAAAACCCATTTACATAATTTAAGAGGATTTATCCCCCACTTTTATACTTAATCATTAAACTTTCAAAACTATTCAGAGATTCGCCTTATCAGAAAGAACCTACATCCAAAATTAAAAGCAAATCGGATAATTGTGCATAAAATCCCATTTATCCAATTTAAGAGGGGGGTTACCAATGAATCCCCCAAAACAATCAAGTAAGCGCCTTATCAGAATGAACCTATATCCAAAATTTGAAGCAAATCGGTAAATTCTGCGGGAAAACCCCATTAACCTTAATTAAGGAAAGGGGGTTACTTTCTATTTCCTCCCTCTTAGACTTATCCAATGAACTTTCAAAACAAATCATGGCGGTGCCCTCATCAGAATTACCCTATATATAAAATTTGAGCGAAAACTGATAATTCTGCATGAAAAATGCATTTATATCAATTAAGGGGAGGGGCATGAGCCCCCCGTTCCCCCTCTTATACATAGCTAATGAACTCCAAAAGCTAATCAGGGAAGCGTCTCATCAGAATATACTTATATACAAAATTACGCACGCACGCACGAACGTATGTACATACATACAGGACAGGTGGGCACATAAGCTCTCAGGCTTTAGCCTGTGAGCTAAAAAGTCAAAAGAATCTCAATCTATTAAAATATATCGATGACCGAAAATATATAGCAACTGCTTTCGAATCACCCATGGAAAGAATATTCATTCGAATTCAGAAATATTATTAATACATTCTGAAAAGTATTCAGGAAAGTTTCCAAAAATCAATGGCAATAGAAAAAAAAACTTTGTTTTTATGTTTTTATTTTTTTATTTTTCAATTTGGAAAATTTATTAGGTTTTGAAGTAGAAAGCTGAAGATCTGAAAAACAGACGCCTGCACGATCGAGCTGAGCAGATGAAAAAAATTCAGCCCGATTAAAATAATAATAATAATAATAAAAATAACAAGAAAGGAAAAAATTATGCATCAAGCATAGATTCTGAAGCACTTTCCAACATATTGAGAATAATGTAACAAAACTGCACCGTTAAAAAATCAAAATGTTATGTTTTATTTCACCCTATGAAAATGAATAACGCATGTTAAGACCCAATTTCAGCTGTACCCATCTACACTTGGAAAATCACCTCAATTTTTTAGTAACCCTGTCTGCGATACCGAGAATTTTATCATTATTATTAACAACATGCAATCCAAAATTTAGTTGATTCAAGAAATACTTATATTTCAGGCGAAAATTCCCCTTCAGCACTTATCTCTATTAAGGAGAATGGTATGCGAATACTTTCGTGGAGCCCTGTATATGAGGTATAGAATTTATATATAAAGAGTATTGTGCAAAAAACTAATGAAATTTAAAAGCGCATACTGAATTTTAAAACGTACTACGCTCTATCATTTGTTACGCAAAACCAATTTCTTTTGTGTGTCCTTGCAAATGAATAAAAAATACTATGAATGCTCTGTTTTAACGTAATCGTAGTGAAATTCAGTGACTGATATCAGCATCAATACATTTGAAATAACGTAATATCATTAAAATACTCTCCAAACGATTTCGCCCTATACCCCATAATGTAATCGAATTCTTTTGAGTGCTCCTACCGGGTGTCCAGTAAATGACTGACCCATTTTAAAATTAAATAACAAAAAAACGGTTTGAGATAAAAATGCGCGGTTTGCGGTATTGTTATTAGAATATCAATAAATTTTGAATACGCACTTCCTTCAAATAGTTCTAATTTCGTCCAAAAGATGGCGCTGGCGGCATCAGACTACAGAAATACCGCCTGTTTTCTTGTTCTCAAGCTGATGATCTTTCCGGCTCATAATAAATATTTGTGACCAGCAACGTTTGTTAAAGAATCCTAGAAATATTTGTAACAATTCTAGAAAAATTGAAATTAATTTAAAGGATGTTCTTTAGTGTTTCAAAATTCTGTTCGGAATATGTCATTTTAACCGCTTAACTGATACTCTTTTTACGTATATATAGAAATATATTTATGTAAATATGATTTATTATCTTTTTTAAATTATGTATAAAAAACTAATGTTCAATTTATTTTTCAATATTAATATTTATAAAATTGAACTAAAATAAGTAGACATTCAGTTTTATCTAAAATATCTATGGCCCCACCAGTGGGTGATAGATTCTGACGTTTCAACTGGTAGACGGCAGTGCTGGGTTCGAACCCAATCGCGTCTGTCGGCATAACCGTTCGGAATTTTCCGTGGTTTTCTTCGAACCTTGGATTTTCTTGTGTAAATACGGGTTAGGTGCCCTTACAGAGACACCCACGCAGGGCATACCCTGACCATCCCCTCATCATTCTGACCTATATCCCACGTGTACTTAATCGGCCGACATTAAATAAACCAAACCAAACTAAAATATCTATAGGCAATTTTATGGCAAAACATTTTTACGGAAACTTTTTACTGAAATAAAGTTTCGTTTCTTTTTCTTCTAGTATTTTTTTGAATATTGCGTGAAACAAAAGCTGTTGAAAATATTTCAGAAGCCAATGCAGTATCCACTGTCCCGATCCTTTCTTTCATTTACTATCTCCCGATTCTACTTTTTTCTCCTGTTGGATTCGATGGTTGAAATACGAATCGGTTTTAAAAGCCTAGATTACAAATTTTGAAGCTATATTTGTGTAATGCAATACCGAATAACAGTAAAAAAGCAATAAACATCAAATTGATGCTCTTAGCACAATATCAAGTTTAAATTTTGAGGTATTTGCGTCATCTAAACTGTAAATAGAAGAAGTTATTACAATGCTGATTTAAACGCCAGTTGAGACGTCAGAAACTATCGCCCACTGGTGAGGCCATAGATATTTTAGATAAAACTGAATGTCTACTTATTTTAGTTCAATTTTATAAATATAAATATTGGAAAAATAAATTGAACATTGGTATCTTTTTATACATAATTTTAAAAAGATAAAAAAATCATATTTTTAATAATATTTCTTATTTCAAATCAGATACAGGAGATATTTTCAGAATGTTTTTTTTAGTTCTTTTCCTCATACCGGGGTAAAAGAACGAGATTACATATTTCCCTCCTATATGGGGGGGGGGGGGCAAAAATATATTTCAGGTTCTATGATTCTTTTTGTAATAAAGTTTTGAAGAGGGATGACTTACAGGCTATAAAAAAAGATACGTCTTCCTTTTTTCTTTTTAAATATCCGTACATTTTAGCGTAGATACGTTTCCTGCCGTGGGTGGGTGGGGGGAGGCGAGGTGTGTACAAAAGACATCTTAAAATCTCTCACGGCTTTCGTAATAAATTTTTTGGATACGTTAAATGACAAAATATGAATATGAAGTAGGGATGCATTCGGTTTTCGGAAAAAATAATAATATTTTGTTTTAGGCAGGTTTTTGCCTTAGCAGGTAGTTTTGTATGTTTCTTTCTACTTCGTGATCAATAAATTTTTATGTCTAAAACAGGATTTGTTGTAGACGGATTCCTTTATAGTAAGATTTAGAAAATTTTAATGTGCCAATTTATAAGTTTTCTTAGACATGAGACTTAGCAACGCTATTTGCATACCATTGTTTTAAAATTTTAACTGGTTTGCCCGTACAACATACCGGCAATTATAGTTTGCTTCTTCCATCACTTAAAGCTTTCTGACACTACGAAAAATTTTAAATGCAATTTCCTACTATTTAATAGAAGAAATATTTAAATTAAATATTACGATTATTTTAGCTTTAAAAAAGCGGCGTTTATCCCATATTTTCATTTCATTGTACGTAAAAAAGCGTATCAGTTAAGCGGTTAAAATAACATATTCCGAAGATAATTTTGAAACACTAAAGAACGTCTTTTAAATTAATTTAAATTTTTTTAAAACGCTTCTTATTTAAATGTTTTCTTGTCATAAATATTTATTTATAAATTGATACACCGTTGGAGATGTTTTACAGTAATTTTAAACTAGTTTTTATAGTTTCCCGTGATATTTGTCTGAGGCAGTTACAATAGACAAAGGTTGTTACAATAGGCCTAGTTCAATCTTATATGTTATTTTAAATCTCGTTTCAATCAACAAATCCTATTTCTGTAGTTGAGTGGAGAGTCGATTCAACATTTCGACTCAGATTCGACTCGGGAAAATGAGCCGGAAAGATCATCAGCTTGAGAACATGAAAACAGGCGATATTTCTGCAGTCTAATGCCGCCAGCGCCATCTTTTGGCCGAAATTAGAACTATTTGAAGGAAGTGCGTATTGAAAATTTATTGATATTCTAATAACAATACCGCAAACCGCGCATTTTTATCTCAAGCCGTTTTTTTATTATTTAATTTTAAAATGGGTCAGTCATTTACTGGACACCCGGTATAAATAAACCATTAATCGTACAGACTTCATATGTACGATTCTTCATACGTACAGTACTTCATATGTACTTCATACCAAACATACTTTGGTAAACCTAAAGAAACTTTATCAATTGCATGAAAATCCGAGTTTATTTACTGAAGTTAGAGCATGATTGACGGAAGATAACCGTCAAATCAATAGATATATTAATTTTTAAATAAAATATTCAGGAAAGTAAAAAATTTCAAGAAAATTAAAATTAATAAAAGATGTTTTTACAGTTAAAAAATAAAGACTTCTTTTAAGGCTAATATTTTATAGGAATAATTTTTTCAAAACATTTTCAATTGTTACATGATAAAATATTAATAAAATTAATTTTAAGACGAATTTGAAAAATGTCTCTCAATTTAGGGATAATTTAATTTATTTTCAAGCGGGAATTTTTTTAAATCTATTTCAACTAAATTAAATAATATAGATAAAAAAAATTAAACATTAAATTATCCATAGAATGCAGCATTTTGTTACTATACTAAAATCTCTTAACTAAAAAGGCAGATATTCAATTTTTGTAGAACATACACTGAGAAAAAAATATAGTTCCAGTATCTAGAATCTAAAGTGTAGCTCTTGAAAAAATAGTTCCATGTCATCCTTATAAATTCTAATTCCCTATGCCAGAGAGTTCTGGAGTTCCCTATTAGAATTCAAGAGCGTTTTCTTATAATCTCGTTGTCAAATCTATTTAAAAATCTCTGCAAATAGATGCGAACACAATAGGTTTAATTTAATAACTAGAATTCTAGTATATGGAACCATTCCCAAAATCAAGCGAAAATTTCTCCTTACTTGAAACGATTCAATATCGTTTCGTCACCTGGAAAACACTAGATTAGAAATGTCAGGTCATTGCGTCTATTCAACATAATTGTTTAATCTATTCGCATAGTTCGGTCATCTGTAGTTCTAGTTTGAGTATTCAAAAAGTGACTGACTATTCATTCTAGGTGAAGGAGGTATATTTTTTTTCTCAGTGTAAAATTAATATCATGTCAAATTACTTGAAATATGTTTTGAATCAGATTATGAATATGATATGAATTATGTTTCATCACTTTATAAGGATCCTTTTGATATCTTAGTTTATAACAAGGAATTATCCCTATTTGTGGAAATGGGGCACAGTCTCCTGATTATGGAAACTGAACGAGGAAACCACGCAAAAGAAATCATCAGTCAAAAACATTAAAATTTTGTTCCATCTGAAAATTGTCCTATTACTAAAAAAATATTTTCTCCATGTTTGCATAAAATTTTATTAGCTCAAAACAATCGATGCATTTCAGAAGAGATGAAATTAAAACTAAGAATGATTGACCATTTTAAAACTTCTTTTTTAACGACAAATTTCCACGGGTTCCATCTCATTTCTTATTACTTTTATTTAATCTATTGTATGTTAAATAAAATAATAAAAAGAAAAGAAATTAATCCAACATTTTGACTGAATTAGAAGAACTTTTTTGTAATTAGAAAACTTCAGTTCCCTATCATTTAAGATATATATTAAGGGAAAAAATATGCTTTGCATGGTAAAAATAGATTATTTAAAACTATCTATCTTTTTTTATTTCGCACTGATCAACCTTTTCACAAGTTTCTAGTTTGTGCATCGGAATTTCAGATATATATTCAATTTTTAACCTTGATCACTAATTGCTAGCTCCTTCGCAGGTAGTTTCATAGATAATTTCTATAGAGCAATAACGGGGCGGAGTAAAAGAAAAATATAATGTACCGGATTGAGAAGTTTTGTTAATAGAGAACACTATCAAAGCATTTAGCATACTTTCAGATTTTATTCATCAGAATCATGTGTCTGAGTAAATCTAATACTAATATTGTCTGATTCATCATTTATTATCGTTATTGAAAGGTTTACATTATCACTTATCCATTTTAAGTCTTATAAAGCCATTATTAAATCTTGCAATCGTTTTGAAAATCGATTTTTTTTTCTTTGACGGATTTACATGTTTTAGACACTGGAGATTCCGAAAAACATATTTTTAGAAGAAAAAAAAAATGCCATCCGTCTGTCTGTGTATCTGGAAACGCTCTATCTCCTGAACAAATTGAGATGGATACTTTAAATTAGATCTTTAGTTTGTATGTATTAATATAAAAAAGCCTATTTAAAATCAGTAACCTCGATTATACGGAATTTGTTTCTTCAGACTCTCAAAATATTCGTTCTGATAAAAGGTACATAATTTTTTTTCTTTTTTAAGGAGCGAATGTAAAAGACAATAAATAAGCATAGATTTTGTATAAAGAACGAAGTCGATCGGTTAATTAGTTTCCGAGATATTTATAATTCTATTTTCCGCACTCTTCAATTTTTCATGACTCTATATTTCATTCAAATTTCACTTCAAAGATGTATTTTAATTGGATATGAAACGCTTAATCCGACGCAGTAAACTGTTAGTTAATATGATTATTATTTTTAGAGTTATAAGGATGTTTCTTTTACGCAATTCGGTACTACTTGATTACAATGCCAACAAAAAAGCTATAGCCAAACTATAAGATTAAATGCCAATAATAGCTTATCGTAAATGTCGTATTCACTTGACAAATAAACATGTTACATGTGTTTGTTTTGTGATCAGGCGATTTTTAATTCAACGTTTAATTCATATCTGTATTAATCTTTTACTAATTTATTTGTGTTTTCGTTATGTAAAAAATAAATTATGCCGATTTGGATAATTTACGAGTAGCTTGGCGATTTATATAATTTGTTGAAATGGGTCGATGGGATATCAAGTATTACCCGCAATTCCTTAACTGAGCATCACTATGTATTCAAAATATTTAAATATACGTCTGTATTTTATTTTTGAATAGCAATGCATTTTATAAATACTTTACATATGTTTTACATTCATATTTTATGTTATGCATATCCATGATAGGTAATTGAAGTGAAAAAACTTCTTTAAACACCATAAAATAAGTTACTGCCCAAGGCCTTTCAAAAGAACTTAGTCTTTCTTCGTCAGGCGCAAAAAAGTCGTGCGTCTACAATGAATGTAGCGGCACGACTGGTGCCGCTATATTCATTGTAGACGCACGACTTTTTTGCGCCTGACTTAGAAAGACTAAGTTCTTTCGAAAGGCCTTGGGCAGTAACTTATTTTATGGTGTTTAAAGAAGTTTTTTCACTTCAATTGTGTATAACACCAGCTTCAATTTTATACATTCATGATAGGTAAGTATTACGGTGATACCAAACGACTAATTTATTGCTGTCATTAAAAGTTTTGCATGTTTTAGCACCTAGTTTTGGCAAATCTAAATAGTCCGATATGGCATTCCCAAAACTTTCTTCTATTTCATACATATTAATACTTTCTAAAAAATGCAGCACAGCAGATGCTGCTACCGCTCAAATGTTTACACCAAAATCTAATCAATAACAGCTTATAACAATTTCTAACTAAATGTGCAGTTGGATGAAAATCTGGATTAGTTTTTGAGATAGAGCTATTGCGGAAATCGTGAAAAATTCTGCATAACAGTTCCACCTGTCCAGCAATTTACTGCAGAAACTACTAAGTACCAATTTAGATTAACCTCTTCAGACCTGAGCATAAACTAACTCTACAAATGTATAGTTATTGCTTTTACATAATCGAAATGATAGCATAGGTGGAAGAATGAATCATTTTTATGAAATCAGTACTTTAGGGGACTAGTAATTTAGTTTTATAAATATGGATATAAAAGTACTAATCCCCTTAAAACAGAGTTTCCCAAAGTGTGCTCCGCGGAGCCCTTAGGGCTCCGCCTAGACTTTTCAGGGGCTCCGCAGTGTTCCAGGAATGTAAACAAAACATTAAAAAAATTAACACATTGCAAGGGAAAAATTTTCAAAAATATGTGAGAATTTTTTGATGGGTATAACACAAAAAAGCGTAAATACACAGAGATGTGTGTTTTGTGCGTTAAAAATAAACACATCTATCATTGGGTTGAAAAATATTTAATATATTTAAAATCAAATAAAAATTTGTAATATATATCCATTTTCCATATAATATTTTTGGTTTAAACTACTTTTTTTTGTTTCCGTATTTAATTTTTTTTTTAATTTGATTCAGAAAAAGCTACAAGAAATAGCATTCTGAATCGAATACAGAAAGTGAATCGAAAGAGGAAATGTGCGCCACTGCTGTTATCGCTGCTTGAGTGTTCGATAATTTTTATTTTAGGAATTTCAATTTCCTTAAACTGTTTCTTTTATCCTTTATTAAATTTTCGTTATTTAAATCTTTGATCCTATTTTTCATAATGGTATTTAATTAATTAAATGATAAAACAATGCTTATCACTTAAAACGTCTGTCATAATAAGATTTTTATCATTTAAAGCCCCCAGATTCATTTTGTATTTGTGTATGTTGTGTATATATATTTCCTTTTCTTTTTTATAACTTTGATTTCTTTTTAAGCTGTTTATGTTATTTGTATTGATTTTTAGTTATTTAAATATTTTATTTTATTTTTCATAATTAAAAAATGTTTGTCGCTTAAAAATCGCTTTGTCGTTTTTTTATAACATCTTGTATATCATTTAAAGCCCCTTCATTAGATTCATTTTACAGTTATGTATATTTAGTTTTAGTATATGTATTTCTTTATATATAAGGTACCTGTACCCAATATGGACACCTTAAGGAAAATGTATTTTTTTCACCCCCATGTACAAGTCATAGGACTCCAAAAATATGTGACCACTATCCTTGGACTATTGACTATCATTATTAAAATTAGCGACCTTGTAATTATTCTGCCTTAATTTAAATGATAAAAACCAAAAAAATGTTTACAAGTGTCCATATAAGGAACTACCTGTCCCTGTTATGGACAAGTGTTTCCTTATTGACTTTCTACACAGTGTGTATGGAAGAGCCACTTTTCCAAGGGAGTTTAGATGAGAGGGAATAAAAAAAAAATGTATCTTAAAGTATTCCTAGGAGGAGGGGGGACAGTAAATATCTTCAGAACATGCATTTTAGAAAGGGGGGGGGCATTCTCGGTTTTTACCCTTCGAAGACCCATGCAATGCCCTTAGTTACTAGTAAATATTATGAAGTAATATTGTTGGTTTTGCTTAGCTTTACTGCATCTGTCTGCGAATTTACATCTGTTATTACTCAGTGCTCACAGCATGGACAAATAAAAACTTTTTCACCATGGGCAGTAAGTCCCACATAATCCTCATGAACATATCTGCCACATGTGATGCTTGGCTGCATGTTTGAAAAAGCATCAATACTGCAAAAGAAGCAGTACCAGCTCTCCTTTTTTGAGGAAGTCATACCATTGATACCTATGATTTCGCCAACAGATATCCTACTGGGGGGGGGGCTTCTTTTTATTTTTCTGCAAGGGTTTTTTGGAGGAAGATTTTGGGGGGATTGTTCAAATAGCATCTTGTTGAACAAATATCTTACAACTTTGATGACTTTTCAAGTTATTACTTGGCAACGTTGAATTTTGTTCTTTCTTACAGTTGTAGTCGATGGGAACATAAGCTGTCCATATTGGGAACCGGGCGTAGTTTTACTAAATCTTGTACCAAATGAATAAGGAAAATTATTTTAAGCAAAATATGCAATAGCAATCGAAAATATGTTTTATTAGCTTTCTAAAATACTCCACTTTTCAACGTTTAATGTAATTTTACCATATCTAATAAGAATTTAAGCTTACAATTAATTAAGATCAGCAGATCTCGAAATAACAAGTTTCCCCCTAAATGGCGAACAGCGCGCTTTTTTACACTTTCCTGACTTAATTATCTTTTCAACTGCTTTTCTTCGCGAAAATGTTTAGCCATCTCTCGATCAAAATTATTACCTTTAAAAATATTAGGGGTGTCCATATTGAGAGCCCTGTCCATATAGGGTACAAATACCTTATATAACTTTAATTCATTTAATATTTTAGCATTTGTATATTTAAATTTTCTGTATTGTTTTTCATAGTAAACAACGCCTTTTTTTTTTGTAACGTCTTGTATCATTTAACACCTAGATTAATTTAATATTTGCATACGTTGTTTATATAGGTTTTTTTTTTTTTTTTTTTTTTTTGTAACTTTAATTTTTTCAAGCTGTTTATTTTATTATTATTAATTCTTTGTTATTTAAATTTTCTATGCTGGTTTAGGTAATTGTACTTAATTTTTAAAGCAAATTATTATTATTTATTAATTTTTGTTGCTGAAAACGCATTTTTTAAACATATTCTATCACTTAACAACCCCACATTAAAATTTCGTTTTAATTGATCACAGTGTGATAATTCAGAATTATCATAGGATTTTAAAGCAAAGTAACAGAAATAGGCATTTATTTCTTAAAGAGGTTTCACCATGAAGCTGCAAACTCAAAGTGACCCTCGCAAGAATGTCGGCGATATCATAAGATCGCTACATCATTATCAATCAACGGAACCGACAGGCGAATGACACTAGAGTGAATGGACTATCGCCCGCATCATGCCTTTGACGTCGCTCTTGCACGAAGAAATAGCACCTAGGGGTCAAGAACGCCAGACAGACCGGCGCCGTGGGTGTGAAATTTCAGGTACAAATAATAGCACGATTTTACTAATCATGTAATGAAGAAACGACCATTAAGGTTCATGATTGGTTTGTGACCCCTAAAGGGAGGTCCAGAGGGCTCCGAAATCGTAAGAAAAAGAGAAGCCAGGGGCTTGCAAGAAGGATTCAGAGAGAGATTTTCTCGCAGAGGGTGGAGAGAGAGCAGAGCGGCTAGCTCGGAGTGTTCTCTCGTTCCCGATCAAGTGAAGCAGCTCGGTTTTGAGAGCTGGTGAGATAAATCCCGCCAGTGGATTTTAGAAGGGGATTCTGATCCCAGTGTTCGTGCAGCATCACGGAGTATTCTCTCGCCAGGAGAGTCAGCGATAACTCTCGTCTTGAGTGGATTGATTACGCCGTAATCTGTGAACTATTTTACCTTTACGTTGCGCGTCATTTTCAGAGACTTTACGACTATCACGAACTTTACGTTTTTGGAACTCAATCAGAACTCTAGTTGAAGCTAGTTGGTATAAGAGCCTACGTATTCTATAATAATTTTTATGCTGTATATATATTTACTCCAGAGGATCTTTTTTGTTCTACAAATAAATAATAGATTCTCCACTAAATATTCTTGCCTGGATTATTTGCCGAGCGGCACACACGCTACCAACCACTTAGCATATTAATCTACTAGGGGCTAAGTTATTACAACAGCATTGGTTAAGATGCTTGTGCTATGATGCCGCATATTCCTATCAGAAATGAGGCTATAGCAAATTAAAAAATATTTTAGCTCTTTATATTAGTCATCACATTAACAATTTAAACTTTTGCTCACCTCTGCTGCTTGTTTAGACCTTTCACCAATGAGTACCCGTCCTGATATAAATTTAACCCCACCCATATATCCCGTTTTCTTAGTAAAGTTTTTAAACAAGTTGCAGTTCTTTTAACATGTGTAGTTTTTAACCGCATATCTATTTTGAGGCAAAAAGAATAGCGAAAGAAATTTTCTTTAAAACTATAATTAATAGTAACTATAATTAATAGCTAAATACTTCAAATAAAATATTCAAAAAATGTGAACAATGCTGAAGCTAATAATACAGAATACAGATTTTGCCCCTTCCATTTAAACACTAAACCGGTGATATTCTTCTAAATGTATTTTTTTTAAATGATTCAAAAGAAGAAACTCGGAGGCGATTTGTTTTCGTTGCATGTTTAGAAGTACTAGAAACGCAAAGAAGAACAAAAAACAAAGAAAGAAAGAAACCGTAATCGCATGATTCTATAACGAGTGGGCGGGACTAGCGAAAACATATTATAATTATTCATGGACAACTAGGCTTTGTCGCATTGTCTTTCTTCATGTGAGTAGTTAGCTGTTCCATTAATATATATATATATATAAAAACATTTATTTGAAAGCCATATAGTAACGTGGGGTTAAAGGGCTCCGCTTGTAAATTCTTTCCAAAAAGGGCTCCGCGATCCCAAAAGTTTGGGAACCGCTGCCTTAAAACATCAGTTTAACTATCAGTAATATAAATTTACGCAATAACAAAATTAAGGTCTTTAAACAAGTAAATGATCAGCAAATCCTCAAAATTTTTTATTGTCAAGCATTTAAGTAAATAATCATGAATATTTCTTACTTTCATGGCCACAATGTCTTGAAGGTATTTTCGAAACTCGGATGTAAATAATATTTATTTTATGAGGTAATATTCATCAGTGCTGGCACTTATTTGATTTGTTTAAAAGCAAAAAACATTCAGCTGTATAGAAGTAAAGTAAAAATGCAAAAAATTCGAACAGTTTAGTTTTTATGAAGAAAATAATGGAGGTACACATTTGTGTACCTCAGGTCTGAAGAGGTTATGGACTAATTGAAGCTGAAATTTCGTGAAAAATGACGCATTAATTTTTCAGATACAGCTATTGTGGAAATCCTGAACAAATAAAGCATAGCAGTTTCACTTGTGAAGAGATTTATATCAAAAATAAAACAACACTAATTTATATCAGGAATTAATTGTATCAGAAATTTGATGAAAATTCGAACATTAATTTTCTTGAGATAGAACTATTATGATATTCATGAATAACGCAGCATAGCAATCACGAACCGGAATAATATCAGTCATAATTTCCCTTTGGTTCATCTATATGCTAATTATTTGCCCGAAACCACTATTCAATTCATACCTATTTAAAAGTAGAGATGAGAATGGTTGGAAAAAAATTCTAGAAATCTTCGGGAAAAAAAAAACGATTTTTTCTCGTTTATTTTCCGAAGGACTATTTTTTAATTTTTCCAAATAGGAAAAATTGAAATTTCAATTATACAACAACATTGTGAAAATTTTATAATTACTACATTCTGATACTCTTATACATTTTCCGTATTAGTCCCATGTGAAAACATTAACATGGAAAACCTTGTCTGTAAGCAGCATAATATCAGGTTTAGAAAGAAATTGAAAACTCTTTAAAAGAGCCTTCAATTTTTTTTTTTTTTTTTTTTTTTTTTTTTTTATGACCCTTTACTTGACATTTGGCATACATCTGAAAACACTATAATTCTCATATATGTTAGCTGTAAGTGATCAAGAACAATCCAAAGAATGAAATAACAATTATTTTATCCATGTCAGTTGGCTGCACATGACAAAAACTTAAAAATTGTTTTTGAAAAAAAAAAATGTCGTTGAAGCTATTAAAGCAAAATTTAATTTTATTATTTTTGCTAAATATTTAAAAATATTAATGTAAAGGAAGTTGCAGAGTGTTAAGCAAATAAAATTATATAATTTAAGCCCATTTAATTACAAAATATAACAATACATATTTAAAACCCTAAAATTGCAGAAATTTTTTCGATATCCAAATTGAATCCTTCACAAATGCAGTTTTTTTTAGAATTAAAAGAAAAAAAATATTTCATAACAACTGAAATTACCAATGAAACAATTATCTGGCTGTATGTATGCACAAAAGACCGTCTCAATAATGTCTAAATAAAAACTTAAATGATATAAATTCTCATTCAAGAAATTCTGATTATATTTTATACAAATATATACAAAAGTTTACAACTTCACAAAAACAAGAATGTGTGAAGAAAAAAAGTTCCAAGCAAATCCCTCGCAAGATAATTAAATGCAACTTCGCATGTTAAAAATGAAAAATCATGTGCATAATTATTTGAATAATGTACCAATTAATGAATATTGTAAGAAGGAAATTTTAATTATAAAATTTGAAACGTTCATTTATTTTTATTCGCATAGTTGTAGCTTTTCACTACTACTGGAAAAGATTCTATTCATAACACCCAGTAAAAAATATTTATTTTCTTTCTTTTCCTGAAAGATAGATTTTTAAAGTTATCTAAATGTATTTCTTTTAAATATATTCAAACAAATTTAGCAAAGAAAATGTAAGGAAATTTCTGTGAAAGATTTAGTTTAAAACCACTTTTAAATATAAAAAAAATCCAACTGTTTTAAAACTTTCATCATATAGCACGATAGTCCTGTATAGTAGAGCTCAGACACATCTATAACGTTAACTTTGGATCGGATGGCGACAAAATTGAAAAGGTGGAGTGTCCTACTTTAGACACCAAAGTTTACCAAATTTCATCTACATCCAACTGATAAGTTATGAAGATCTAGGACAACCTGTTTTGTCACTGTTTTCTTCTTAAAACAAGATAAAAGGACAACTCAATTATAACCCGAACCAGGAAACTTTCAGCGATGAGTAATAACTTGTTCGAAAACTTTTAATTTAGATATGTGTCTTTCAAAAGTCCGGTCAAAATATATCCAATATTAAGTAAATGGCACCCATTTAGAATTTATCTAACGCTATACCTACTATAATTTAACATTATAGAAATCTTTCCTTTTTAATTGCTAATTGAATCATTATTTTCGAGTTGCCACCAACTAAAAAGCAGCACAATAATTTAAAAGAGAAATGATAACACATGTTCTCATTTTCATAAGTCAATAAAAATTCAGATTCTCCTGACAGATTATTGCATTTTTGAAATTGACGTCATTTGAAACAGGAAATACATATTTTTTATAAACATATTTATAAACTGTAACTAAATATGTGTTAAAACAACATCATACCTTTATTTGAATATTTTCGAAGTCAAAACAGTTACAATAATGCAGATATTTCAATTGCAGAGCGATAATTTAGAAAAAAAAAATCCTTCTATATAGGAAAAAATAACGATTTGGAAATGAAGCAATGGAAATCTATGTAGATACCTAGGGACAAATGAAAATCTGCATAGACACCGCGAAACAGTGGCGAAACAAATTTTCTGGGAGAGAATGGTTCTGTCGCCAAATTTCGCCAAGTTTGTCACCAGTTTGTCGATATATTGCCAAATCTGACAACCAAAATTACTCGTCAAAAGTAACTTTAACTTGGCGTTATATCCGGCATTTTGTCATACTAGTATGTCTACTAATAACTTGAAACTAATACTAACATTAGTTTAAATTTCTTAGTTGGAGTTGGTTGATCAAATTCCTGAAAGGATCTGAAAAGGTTGTGAAATCATATGAAAAACTGATGGAACCATAGAGAAAAATCGAGCTCGATCTAAAAAATGTAGCTGTAAAAATTTACAAATATTTTCAATCTAAAAAGTGAGTTGAAAAATAATGGAATCAGACTATATGTAAAGCTCATGAAATTACTTAAATTCTTGTTAGCTGAAAATGTGGACTGAGCTTTACTGGTGCATTATATTCAGAATCATACTATTGTCCATTCAAAATGATTACTGGCCAAAGTAGTCAATAGAATATATAGTTATGTAGTCTCAAATCAGCTAAGCTCTACAAAACTAAATGAATATAAATCATGCATTAATAATTAAAGTATAACATTAATATAGTCAGGTTGTTGAGAAATTAATGTGCTTGAATATTTCTGAACACAAATATTTAGCATATGGTTTATTTGCACATGTTTAAGGTTTTGAATTTACTTAGAGCTTTGATCAATAAATATAAAAACTTTGTTAAATCACCATAAAAAGAAAAATTAAACAGGACGCGTTTCGAGCTGCAAAATTACCGCTCGTCATCAGCTGATCCAAACACGTGTCACAACGGACAGAGTGGAAATAACAATCTCAATTCTTAATATTGTTGGTTATTTCCACTCTGTCCGTTGTGACACGTGTTTGGATCAGCTGATGACGAGCGGTAATTTTGCAGCTCGAAACGCGTCCTGTTTAATTTTTCTTTTTATGGTGATTTAACAAAGTTTTTATATTTATTGATATATATTTATCGCCAGTATTTTCAGTGTTTCTCAATATTAGAGCTTTGATCTTTAACTTATTAAAAGCTTCTGATATGGAATTTTGTCCACACTTTGTACTGAACGGACTGTTCTCGACCGGTAACCTATTGTTATGAACCCACATTTTTAAACTGGTTATAGATCATTGGAGTATGGAAAGCGTTAAAAATGCGTCTTTCTCCCTGATTGATTTTAAGGAAACAGTAAAGCTCAGTCCAAATTTTCAGCTAACAAAAATTTGGGTAATTTGATGAGCTTTACAGATAATCTGATTCCGTTTCTTTTGTACGCACTTTTTTAGATTGAAAATATTTGCTAATTTTTACTGCAACATTTTTTTGATCGAACTTTACTTTTCACTCTGGCTCCACCAGTTTTTCATATGATTAAAAAAAGAAAAAGAAGTACCACTTCGATATTAAGAAAATGAAATTTAAATTAAAAATAGATTGGGTTTAAACTGGAAAGCTGTAGAAAAACTAAATACACACAAAATTAAAACTGCACTTATAAGGGAGGTAAAATATGTTATATTTTAAAGTAATAGTAAATTTTTAAACAATGGAAGCTTTGAAAATTATAAAAGCATCAGACGTATTGTGAATTGTTTCTTTTAAACTAGCATGTATCATACATTTGAAAATCAGTGCTAAGTAGATCAGATGTACATACAATACTGTTTAAATTGCTCTAAAATTGCTTTCTGCAACTACTAGTTTAAACTTAAAATGTTCTTGTTATTTTAAAAATTAGCTCTACTGATATAATTAAACAAATGCAGCTGAAAATTCATTTCTAAAGACACATGATATATCATCCTTATATCCTTATATATATTATAAATGTGAAAGTGTGTCCGAAAATTGGACTGAACTTGGCCTCAAAACGGATAGATTAATGTCTTTGAATTTTTGTATATAGATAGATTATTGACTTGAAATGAACATAGGCTAATTTTTATTTATTTTATTCAAATATTTTTCTTAATAATTCAAAATTTCACTATTTTTCATACAGAATAAATTGAAAAATTTTCCATAATATTTAATCATCTTTCTTTTTTCGTTGCCAAAAAATAAAAAAACCGGAATAATTATTTATCTTCTGTAATTAATTTTCAACTGAAAGATTTTCACGTGATAAAACAAAATGAATTAAATAAATGGACCCTATTCTGTTTTTCGGTTCGAGGTTAAAACCGCAATTTTACCAATTGTGACGTCAGAGGAATACTGTTTTTCTTCTTATATCAGGCAGACGATTATGTAAAATTTCTTTTACACTTAGAAGACTTCACAAGAATATAACTTCACACTTTACAAGAAAATAAATATTTTAGTAGTTTTTCCAGATATTAATCCGTAATCAAAATGAACCTTTTTCTTTCTTTCGGTTCGAGGCTATACAATTCAATTTTTTACCAATTGTGACGTCACAGGACTACTTTCCATTAAGAATTTTAAACTTATCAATGTAACGTCATATCTGAAACAAAGTATAAGTTTTCAAGTCTTCATTTTAATAACACAATGTAATTTAGAGTAAGTGCTAAAAAGAGACGACTGTGACGTCACATATTAAAAATAAAATAAATATGCTCTGATATTGTAATGAAATGAGATTGAATTATGATATCAAAAGTTATTATTTAAAGAAAATTAAGTTTATCGTCTGAGCGTGGTTAGTATAAATATTTAATTTTAAAATGTAATAAGTTTTTTAAAGATTAAGTATTAAATGATTAGAAAATGTTAATAATTTATACATATCGTAAATAACGTAATGATCAATGAAAAATACTTTTTACCATTTTTAGAAAGTAAGAAAAACTCACCTAATAATTAAAAAATATTTTTTTGTGTGTTAATTCTTAAAATTGTTCAATTCTTCAAATGTAAATAAAAATCACTTTAAAAATGTACTATCAGGCTTAAAATCTAAAGATTTAATGTAATTGTGAGAAAATACATTCCCTCAGTCAATATCTCAATTTCGCATAATGCGCTTGAAGTGTGCTGGAAACAGGTTTGTAAATGGATATTCCACTTTTTTTTAGCTCTTAAAAAGTAAAAATATGTTGTCACTTTTAAGAATATATTTTTACAATAAATTTATATAAATTTTTATGGTATGCAAAACATATATGTACAAATTATACAAAAATGCCACCTAAAACACAGTTTTGAAGTAGATTTTTCCTAACACTGTTTTTTTTTTTGTTTTTTTTTTCCGTTTTACGGAAACTACTTCCATTTTGACACTTTCTAACATGGTCTAAAAGTGTTTACGACTTCAGCCTGTCTGTATACCGGATGCCGAGTGCTGGGGTCTGCCGTCTGTTTGTCCGTGTTTCAACTTGAGTAAATATAGTAGGATTCATACGAAAATAACTTACGTTATTGAGTTTTGCCATAGCATGTGCGGCATTGAAAATGCGCCAGGTAGCAATTATAGCTGAATCACAGGAGCACTCATAAGGAGACTTTACATTATGGTTTAAGAAGGAAAAATCATTTTTGGTGTATTTTGATAATGTTACATAATTTTAAATGTAATGAAATTTACATGCATTTTTAAGGTTCACAAGAACATGGTTACCATTGAATATGTTAAGTGTAGTACTTATAGTGTGCGTACAGGGAGCTCAAAAGTATTTCAATATATAATGGTCTGTGAAGAAAAACCATTTGCAGCGCATTTTAATAATGTTATTTTATTAAGGTTATTTTAATAATATTGAAATTGATATCAGTTTCTGAAATGCATTAAAACAGGATTTCTATAGAAAATGGGGTGAAAAGATTTAACATTCATTTACAAGATCACAGAAAAATGTTCGGTAATATAATAGTCCACGGGGAAAAATATTCTCAGCGTATTTTAATTGCGTTGCATTATTTCAAACATGATGAAATTAATATACTGAGATTAATCAATACAATGATAAATACTGAAATTTACTACAATATGCTTGCAGTTAAGTATGATTTGCATCACATTTGTTGTTCATTTACACAGAAGCATAAAAGATTTTGGACCTGTGTCCAGATCTCAGATATTGTATCCAAAGTATGGTCTATTAGAAAAGAATGCTGAAGAGCTTTTACAATTATCGTATGTATTTTAAGGAAAACTAATGCATCCTGAAGTTCAGCTACATTTAGTATAATAAGAGATGTTTGTAGAATTTGAATAAATCATCTATCGGATTATACAATAAACTGGATATATGGTCACTATCTATAACTGGATATATGTGCAATAGCGATTCCCGGAAATATGAATTCAATAATTTTAATCGGGTTTTTTGCTTGAATAATTTAAGCTAAATATGCGGTCGTATAAATATTTGCACGTAGTATACAGGACTGTAAAAAAGAATCCAAGTAAGTTTCTGTCTATTATTAGAAATTGCTAAAGGTGAATTTTAATCTTCGTTACACTTTTTCTAACTAAGCAAAATTTTAACATTGTATTTAGAATATTTACAAACACATAGATCATATACACAGCTGAAGAAAAGAATGGGCCGGCGAAGTTATGTATTATGGAAATGTTGGATTTTTTTTATTACCTAGATTAGACATATGATTTTTCTTTCTTTGATATGGAATTCTGAAATACACTACAACATGATTTGTGTACAATTGGGGTGCGTTACAGTTGTTCTACAGTATAAGTGGTTGCAATTTCATTTTCGCGATTGCTCATATTATCTAACACATTTCCATTTTATTTGACCGAGTTCTTTAAGTCCCCCATAAAAAAACTACTGCATAGCCTCCTATAAGATATGTGTTATATATATTTTAAATTATTATTAATAAAACGTTTTGTTTAACTAAAGCGTTTATCTTTTTTTTAATGCTACGTGAACGACGTCACGGGTAACAGCTAGTATATTATAAAGCAGAAGTCCTGAAACTTCCACACGAGTGTTTTCAAAAACTACCCAATGGATTTTTTTGCCGATTGTATCATTCGATAGCAAATATTTTTGCGGGGGTTTGTCATTCAAATATACAGGGATAAGTATGATTTTTGGTAATAAATTTTTTATTTTTCGGTTATTTTTGATGAAAGGGTTGCCAGTAGTTATTTTTTGGCGAAAATTATCATTACTAAGCAAATTAAAAATGATATATCTGTTAGAAATATTACAAACATCTTGCAAATAAAAGCAGAAAACAACTATTGATAATAATAATAATAAGAAGAAGAAGAATCCTTCTATAGTAAAAAAAAAACTAGCCTTAAAAGGAATGACTCCTGGAATGATGCTGATGTGGAAGATTTCCGGAACTAACGAATCCGGGTTGTCCACTCCTTCCATGAGTCGAATAGACCAATCAGGAAAGGACTCCGTCTATGCATCGCCGTATGGGTTACCATAAAGAGAGGAAAGGTTACCATCGCCAACAATCGCCAAATTTGTCGCCAACTTGGCGATATATCGCCAAATTTGGCGACCAAAATTAGTTGTCAAAAGTGACACCAACTTGGCGATAACTGTAATATTTCGCCAAATTTTTAATTTCTTTACAACACCAGTCGTTTGATACATCATTTGAGAGGTTTGCAACTGCTTATTCATATAATGGATGTCTTGTGTGTTATCCCCCATTCTGCTCCCCAGGGGGGACACATTTTTAATTTCTTTACAACAACAGTCGTGTTACACAGGATTTGAAAGGTCTGCAACGGCTTATTCATATTATGGATGTCTTGTGTGTCACACCCACACTCTGCTCTCCCCAGGGGGGGTCACATTTTTAATTTCTTTACAACACCAGTTGTGTGACACATCATTTGAAAGGTCTGCAACTGCTTATTCATATTATGGATGTGTTGTGTGTTCATCCCCCACTCTGTCCCCCGGGGGGGCACATTTTTAATTTCTTTACAACACCAATTGTGTGACACACCATTTGAGAGGTCTGCAACTGCTTATTCATATTATGGATATCTTGTGTGTAACCCCCCCCCCCTCTGCCCTCAGAGGGGGCGCATTTTGTAATTTCTTTACAACACAAATTGTGTGACACATCATTTGAAAGGTCTGCAACTGTTTATTCATTTTATGGATGTCTTGTGTGTCACCCCCACTCTGCCCCCCCAGGGGGGCACATTTTTAATTTCTTTACAACACCAGTCGTGTGACACATCATTTGAAAGGTCTGCAACTGCTTATTCATATTATGGATGTGTTGTGTGTTCATCCCCCACTCTGTCCCCCGGGGGGGCACATTTTTAATTTCTTTACAACACCAATTGTGTGACACACCATTTGAGAGGTCTGCAACTGCTTATTCATATTATGGATATCTTGTGTGTAACCCCCCCCCTCTGCCGTCAGAGGGGGCGCATTTTGTAATTTCTTTACAACACAAATTGTGTGACACATCATTTGAAAGGTCTGCAACTGTTTATTCATTTTATGGATGTCTTGTGTGTCACCCCCACTCTGCCCCCCCAGGGGGGCACATTTTTAATTTCTTTACAACACCAGTCGTGTGACACATCATTTGAGAGGTCTGCAGCTGCTTATTCATATTATGGATGTCTTTTGTGTCGCCTCCCACTCTGCCCCCCAGGGGGGCACATTTTTAATTTCTTTACAACACCAGTCGTGTGACACATCATTTGAAAGGTCTGCAACTGCTTATTCATACCATGGGGTATTGGCGAGCGCAGCAAGCAGGGGTAGCCAATAATTTGGAATCGCGAAGCGATTACGCGGGGGGTTGGCGAGCATAGCGAGCAGGGGGGCGGGGCCCCCCTAGTAAGAATAAATAAAAACTATTTAATGAGGCATGATATTATAAAAAAAATATTTATCTTAAAAATAAAGAAATATTTGTAACGCTTAAAAAATAACTTAACGTGAAATATTACATTTGATGCAACATTTGGCGACTTATCCTTGCTTTAGAATAAAGCAAAATAACTTGAAAATTTGATTAAATGAATTTTGAACGATATTTATTTTCCTTTTTATTATTTTCTTTCTCTTTTTTATCAAATTTCGATAGTATATAACTTACTCCAGAAAAAGGCAGATCTAATTATAAAAATAATTGTGAGTTATATATTTATTTCTTTGAGATTTTTTTTTACTTTTGTCAGCAAAGAATTAAGCCAAAAATGCATATGCCTAACATTAGGTCGCAATAATGTTATTTTTTCCAAAAGAAGATAATTTTTGGAGTGTATTTTAGTATTCAATTGTAAATTCAATAAACATAAGTTAATATTTTAAAAATTGTAATCAAATATTTAAATTTTAGCTTTAGTCTGAAATTCTGCCACACACATATATATATTGTAAAATAATGTCATTCTTTTTCAAAAGTTTTTCACCGCAATTTTGAAAATTGTAATCAACAAACATACTTTTTTGCGCCATTTTGTCAAATTCTTTTCCAGGGAAAATTAGTTTTAAAATTTACAAACTGAATAAGGTAAGCTATGCAATTTAAATGAAATTTATGCAATTTCGCGTTATCACTGTGGATAAATTCAACATTTTGAAATAAAAATTGCCTGCTGAAAAAAAATGGCACAGATGTCATATATGTACCACATTGGCGCGATTGCAACAAAACGTTGATTTTATGTTCATATGGTAGCTCGGGTATTGTATATTTATTAATAAACTCTTTACTCTTATTTATTTTTTTAAACGATGTAAATTGTTTTACTTTATAATTATTAACAAAACATTATTTATTTATTTTTATTTCCTTTTTAAAATAATAGAAAACAATTAAAAAATATATATGTAACTGATATTTTAAAACGAAGTTTTTGCCAAATTGGCGTAAAAAAGGAAAAAAAAATGCACAAATGTGATGCACATAAGGCATTTGTGGCAAAATATTTTACAAGTCTGTTTTAATTAGCCATTTTTTCTTCAATTTTCTTTATATTTTTCCTGTGTTAGATAACATTTAAAATGATATTGGACTAATCTTCAATTTTTTGAAAAAACAAAAATTAAGGTAAATAAACAGTTTACCAAAAAATAAACAACATATATCAGGATTACCATATTAGGCAAAATAACGCCATTTTGGCGCTAAATAAATCCCAGTGAGTATATGACATATATGTGCCCTGAATATTTAGATTGCTAGAATTCACGAATTTCTCGTTTGGCCGCCAAGTCAGATGCCAAGCAATCGTTAAAATGCGTTTTAGCCATAAATATAAATATAAATGTAAAAAAAAAAAAAAAAAAAAAAAAAAAAAAAAAAAAAAAAAACTTTGAGAAGGTTATTTTGAGAAGAACTGATAGAAGGTGCGCAATCTATTTAATTTAAAATAAAATTTTACTCAGAACAAAAAATAGAAAACAATATTTATTATCATTTCCATGAATACGTAGAAGCAATCTCGGCCTCATAGGCTATTCTCCCCAAAGTCTCAATGGAATCGGCTTGGCATTCTGCCAAGTGAGGATCTTACAAGAGTGGTATATTAGTAGATAGAAAACTGTAGTAGAGTTGCCAGAGGAGGACGGTTATTAAAAAATGTAATGCAACATGTAATGAGATTGTATTTAGGCTATCAGATCTGCACATAGTGCAAGTTCAGATTCGGGAGTTTAAGAACTAGCAAACGATAATGTGCTATTTGAAAATTAATAGAGTTTGATAATCATTGCAATGCTTTCTAAGAAAATAATGTGATGAGTAGAGAACATTTTGATTCTTGCTGTCACAACGGTCTCATTTTCATATCAAACTCTTCTATAAATGATCAAATAAGAGAGATGGTACTTCATTACCCACATTTTGTCCAAGGCTTACGATAGTGCAATATCGCAATGACATGGGCACTGGCATCGTTTTCAGCATTGCGGAAGGACATTCCAGGTGATGGTCTACACTGCTTTAAAAAAGAAATTTCAAATCACCATTTTGTTTGAGTCAAGATTTGTTTGGAAAAATGGACCAGCGCAGCGGGCATAGCCTGCTAGCATATTATAAAAACTGGTGTTTAATTAAAAGTCACTGTAAACGTTTTAAGGCTGAAAGGATAAAATTTTAAAAGCTGGTTTGTTTTATTTCGCTTTTTAATAATGTATTCAGATTAAAGGAAAAATAGCGTGCATAAATATTAAAATTTACTCATCGTGCATAGTATTCATTATTTTATATATTTTTAGTAAATATAACCTTTTTTTTTAAATATTTATGAGAAATCATTTTTTGCGGCACCAAATAAAAAAAAATAAGTATCAAAATTTCCGGATAATTTATATATCTATTTAGAATTTAAATAATTTAAATTTATGAAAGTGGAAATTAAAAATAAGGAATTGAGAACATAAGGAGAAGAGTTAATTTTAAATATGGTTAAAAGACTGACATTAAATTAACTTACTGATTCTTCTGCTTTTTTTTTTTCAAAAAAGTAATGAACCGCGAAAACGGCCACTTTTCAATGAAAAAGCTCTGTCCACTAGAGATGTGTCATTTGTTAAGGAACGAATCCAAAGGAACGAGCCTTAAAATAAAAAGGATTCGTTCCTTTTCAGAACGAGTCAGGGGAATCGGTCCTTTTTGGAACGAATCCGCAAAGGACCGAATCCTCGGACTCGTTCCGAAATGAAACGACTCCGAAAAGACCGAATCCTTGGATTCGTTCCAAAATGAAACGACTCTGAAAAGGACCGATTCCTCGGACTCGTTTCGAAATGAAACGACTCCGAAAATGACCGAATCGTCGGATTCGTTCCGAAATGAAACGACTCCGTAAAAGAACGAATCCTCGGATTCGTTCCGAAATGAAACGACTCCGAAAAGGACAGAATCCTCGGATTCGTTCCGAAATGAAACGAATCCGAAAAGGACCGAATCATCGGACTCGTTCCGAAATGAAACGACCCCGAAAAGGACCGATTTCACGAAATCGTTCCAAAATATAGGGGAGAGTGGGGATACTTGAGCATAGGGGATACTTGAGCCACCCCTATTATCTCTACAGTTGATTAATTTTTCTTTCTAAAACTGCCAATATGATAACATATTTATAGTTCTGAACATGTAAAAAAGAAATCACACATCTTGGTACCATTTTGAAAGTATAGTGATTAAAAGTTGTCTTTTCCCTATCTGAAAAAAATATTTGGATGCATGGTTTTTTTGTTTTTTTGTAATCAAAGTTTTGTTTAAAGTTGCAACTATATACATACATTCAATAAGCATAATTTCAATTGTATTTTGAGTCTAAAATAGTTCTAATTGCTGCATGCTTTATTTAGTAAAACTCTGGGAAACAAAAATAGTGATAGTGGGGATACTTGAGCCAATGAGAGTGGGGATACTTGAGCCATGTCTTAACCATCCTCACTAGAAATTAAACATGGGTGAAACAAACAAAAAATAAAATTCCATCCTTATATTCACTAATAGATATTTTTCTGGAGAAAAGGGAGAATAATTTTTCATTTTATTTTTTTTTTCTTAAAAAAATAAAGACCTAAAAATGTTTAAAAATGCATATTTTTTAAATGAAAATGTCTATTTTATTTTTCGATTTGTTCGATTTGACAAACGACCAAAATTCGAACAAAATAGTCTGTCTAGATAAATGTAAACATAGTTTTCAATTTAATTTTCATTAAATGAAAATAACTTTTTAAAACGGTTTTACAGGCTATAATCTCTAATACTTTAATTAGTTAGGTCCAACATAATAAAATATTTATTTTTTAATATAACATATTAAGATTAGTATTTTATATTGAAATCGTAACCTCTGTTGCTGTAACTTTTTTTTTAACTAAGAAAATTGAAGAAAAATTGGTAAAAAGAGCGCACAAAAACAAGAAAAGCAACAAAAATCCCAGTTCAAACTTACCTACATGGAGCCAAAGAGGAAGACAAAATCTTTTCCTGTGAAATCAAAAAAGTGTTTGAAATAGTAGAATGATACATCTGGCTTAAATTCCGACAGCTACTAAACTAAAAGCATGAGTTCGACAATATCATTAGAGGAAAATTCTGTCAATGATGGTGATGATGTGAAAGAAAACCTTCTATTGATGGTTGGTTACTAATAAAATATGCCAGAAAGAAAACTGTAAAAATATTTGTTGGATAAGTGCTTAATATTTTGAAAATGAAATTTGCAAGAAGAATTGCAGATTCCAAATTTAAATGGCTCTGAACTGAGGATGTTTCTACCGTCGTTATAACTGAGGTTCAAATTATCCTTCGACAACCAGTTTTAACGACAAAAAATGATCGTATTACTAGCTTTGTTTTCTTAATTGGTTTTGAAACACTTTACGTTTCATAATTTATCATTCTGTAAAATATTTGTGCAAAAATAAAGCGAAAAAATTACTTTTGTAGGTATTTTTCCGTAGTGGCTCAAGTATCCCTTCACTATGGCTCAAGTATCCCCGCCATGGGGATACTTGAGCCATGATGTAAAACAAAAAATAAACATTTATTATGCATAGAAAAATAGTTCAAAATTTATTGAAAGTGGTTTTTAGTTGAAGGAAAAATATCAAATTTTCATTTTCAATATTTTATTTTATTCTAAAAAAATATAAAAAATTTAAAAAAAATAAAATTCAAAAAATGGCTCAAGTATCCCCATCTTCCCCTACAGACTCCGAGGAATCGGTTCTTTTTGGAACAATTCCTAAAAGCACCGAATCCTCGGAATCGGTCCGAAATGTACAGACTCTGAGGAATCGGTCCTTTTTGGAACAATTCCGAAAAGGACCGAAACCTCGGAATCGGACCGAAATTCACCGAATCCGAAAAGGACCGATTCCTTGGAGTCGGTTCGAAATGGACTGATTCAGAAAAAATCTGTTCTTGTTCCTGTAGATTGGCTAGTTTTAACAAATAAAAATACGCTATTTTACTTTAAGATAACATACTTTCATTGTATTAAAGCAGAGTGTATTACCCAAATACTCTTGTATTATGCCCAAATACTGTATGGGAAAAACAAGGATGTTGTGGGAGGAGGAGAGCGCTTAATAAACTATAACTGCGCATTATATCCTCTTAAATTTTATGTTTAGAAGAATAAAAGTATAATATTTTACTTCAATTAAGATATTGCCCGTTACAAATTATTTACTGTCATCTGTGACTTAATTACTATACTATTTGACTTTTTTGTGCTAAATTAATCTAATGGAAATAATTAAAAGAATATTTTATACTAATTGGATTTTTTTTCACCTGAGCGAAAAAATGCCCCAGCTAAGATTCGAACCGAGAAACTTGGACTGCATTCCCGGATCCGCAGGTAATGAAACACCATATAGATTTACATACACTAATACTTTCGACTAGGTACTAAGTACACTAATAATATGGTAAATATATCATACGAAATGATTTTCTTCCGAATGAATTTTTAAGAAAAACAAAGTAAAACAAGGTTAAAAAAATCGGATTCGAAATAGTTTTGAATAATATAAGAAATACATGATTATGTCATAAAAATTGCATTTTAATCGGATAATAATAACTGATTTTTGAATATTTTAATAATTAGGGAATTTCGCACTTTCATGTATATTTCAGTTTCATGCCCCCCCCCCCCCTCAAGCATAATATGAATTTGCAAATCCTCTTTGTCAAAAGAGAAATAAGAACAGCAACGAGCGCATGAGTATCACTTTATTTCCACTATTTGGCGTCTTGTTTGTCTCTCCTGAAAAAGATGATTAAAAAAAAAAAAATTCGAAACTCTCGAAGAGTGTTTTATTCAACTTACAGTGAGGTTTATTGCAAAAAAGAAAATCTGTTTGAACAATAGTCCAGGCAATAGAGACCGTATTGCGGTTCTACCTAGCAAAATTCATGATAGTTCTGGAAAAAGGCTTACTTTATGTTTTCAGGATCGCTAAATCCGAAGTTCTAACTTTCCACCAAACTTTCTCCCGACAGTCCCTCCCCCCACACACAAATTTTGATAAAAGCGGAATTGCATAACTTAGAGCACGCAGCGCCGCGGTGCATGTTGAGAGGCAAACTCCATCCACCCCATTCATCCTAAATCATAATGTCATCTATAGCATTTTTTGCAATTTTTTCTACTTTCTGAATTTTTAAATAATAACCCCCCCCCCCCAAAAAAAAAAAAAAAAAAAATTATTATTTTATTAAAATTTTTGGCGTGGGAGGGGAGGTATTTTGGTGAGAAGTCACAAATTCAGATTCAGTGACTCTAAAACATAAAGTAAAAATTGTTGAAAGTTCAGAAGCGTAACGGTAGAGCAAACACAAACGATGCGAATGGTTAAAGTGGAATTGTATAACTTAGTGCGCCCAGCGCCGCGATGTTTGTTGAGAGCCAGCTCCCCCCCCCCATTCCCGTTTATAATGTTATGCATCTTATTTGTTGCAAATTTTATATGCTTTCTAAATTTCTAGATACTTTTTCACTAAAATAATAAAAAATTATTTTTTTAAATATTTCTTTAGAAGTGAATTTGACCCAAATTTGGGAGGGGTGAGATCGAGATGCCCCTCACGAGATGTGGGGGGGGAGAAAAATTTTGATGTGAAATTACAAATTTGGATTCAGCGACCCCAAAAAATCACATTTGAAATTATTCCATTCACATTACTGATTCTATTCACACTTGATCTTATTCCTTAATAGACAGAGTGCTAGGAATTTTTAGGTAGATTTCGTATGAAATACTACCTAATACGGTCGTTCCAATGTTGAAATTTCTGAAATTTTTTTTACAGATTTACACCAATTATGACCTCTAGACCCCAAAAATGCCATTAGCAAAAAACTTTACCTATCTATCTATCTATCTATCTATCTATCGCTATATATATTTATGTATATCACTTTCTTCTGGACACGATAACTTCTATAATTCTGCTCCAATCTTCTCCAAACTGATACATAAAATCAAGGGGCATAAAATCTCGGTCAAGTTCCTTAATGGGCAAAATCGGACCAAGGGGGTGGAAATAGGGAGGGTTTTTGTGAAAACCGAAAAAATGACATAACTTCTTAGTTAAAATAGATGTCGAATCAGCTTAAAGTTTATATTACTTCTAAAAAACGGGCCAAAAGTTTATGCATGACAGATTTTTGATAAAGTTAAAAATGGGCTCAAGGAGCGAAAAAAAACAGGGTTTTTAGGAGAAAAAAAAATCATAACTTCGTCAATTCTCAAAATATCAAATCCCCCAAAAATTTTTTATAAATGTTCTCAAAACTATCTAAAACTTTTGTATCTGCAAGTTTTTGATAGGACCAACTTTTACCGATGAAACAAAAATTAAAAACGAAAAGAAAGAAAGGGGGGGGGGGGAGAAAGAAAAAAATCCATAACTTAGTCAATTCTTAAGCTATCAAATCTAATTAAATTTATTTTACATTTTCTCAATAATATCTACAACTTTTATACTACCAAGTTTTTCATAGGACTAATTCTTATAGCAAAAATAAATTAAACAAAAGTAGGATTTGAAGAAAAAACCTCAAATCCTAACTGATTATATTCTTACTCATTTTTAAATAATTTTTGATTTTAAACGCATTTAAATGGCAGGACCTCTTATTTAGAAACTATATAATGTGATGTATTGGCCAGTTTCTTGATAAAGCAGAATTTATTTTTAAAAAGGCTGCCAAAATGAGCGTTTTGAACAGAAATTGCCAAAGTGATCGTGATTAAAAATTGAGCTAGTATTCAAATAACAAACTGCGTTTTTTCTGACTAATTTTTAAATCCATTTTTACTCAAAAACGCATCCAATTTATAGATCCTTTTATTTAGGAACTATATAATGTGACGGATTGGCAAGTTTTTTGATAAAGGCAGAATATATTTTTAAAAACTCTATCAAAATGGGTGCTTTGAACAGAATATCCCGAAGCGATCGTGATTAAAAGTTGAGTTATTCAAAAAACAAAATTGCGTTTTTCTGACTCATTTTTAAATTCAGTTTTGCTCTGAAACGAATCCAATTAACAGGTTCTGTTATTTCGGAACTGAATAATGTGCTGTATTGGTCAGTTTTTTGATAAAGGCTAAATATATATATATATATATATTTAAACTATCAAAGTAAGCCCTTCGCACAAAATTTCCCTATGAGATCATGAGTAAAGGATTGAGGATGTATTCAAATAACAATTGTTTATTTTATGACTCATTTTTAAATTCAATTTTGCTCTCAAACGCATTCAATTGACAGTTTTAGGAACTGTATAATGTGCGTATTGGTCGATTTTTTTAGTAAAACCAGAATATATTTCAAAATATGTTGTCAAAATGGGCATTTGAGCCGAATTTCGCTTAAGGTGATTCTGATAAAACCAATTCTTACAGAAAATGGAATTAAAAATTTTGCAAAAGCGACCAAATAAAGTTGTTAAACTAGGTTTATCTCTAATCATTTTTTATTTTTTGTTGTTGAAATGAGCATTCTACGAAATCCACCTCCTCCTATAGCCCAAGCCGACAGGGATTTTTTCCAAATGCACAGATTCCAAAATTAGCGATTTCTGAGGAATTGTACCGAAATGGACCAACTCGGAAAACAGCCGGTTGCGAGAACCGATATATAAGCTGAAGATTATGTAAGGGTGGATTTTGAAAAGGAAAAAAATCGTAGGCCCTGATGTCAAATAACAGACAGTAAAATTTCATGTATAAATTTTTGCGATAAATGAAAGGTCAACCGAATGTTCAAGAGGAATTATGCTTAATGTCATAAATCATAAAGTCAGGAATACTTGCATTATGGTGATTAGAAATACCTATGATAATTAATAGCACACATAGATCAATAAAATGAAATCTCAAAAGCAAAATCATTTCTCCAAAATATTAAAAAAATAAGGTGAGTATGGGAAAAGATGGATACGTAAGAAAATAAATTAGTAATAAATACTAAGGATTGCATGTCTCTCCATGACCTTTCATCCCTGCCTCCAGATTCATTCCCTTTTTCTTAAAATGGTTCTCCTACATGTTTTTTCCCCTTGAAATCCTTTTTTTTTAAATCCATCCTTTTTTATCGGATTCATTCCGTTTTTTCTCGTATTTGTTCCTTTTTTTCTTGGACTCTTTCTTTTTTGCTCGGATTCGCTCCATTTTTCTTGGACTCCTTCTTTTTGGACTCGTTCCATTTTTCTCGGATTCGTTCCCTTTTTCGGAACGATTTTAAAGGGAACGATTCCGAAGAACTCGTTCCTTTCGGTGAACGATTCCGGCTGGAACGATTTCTTAAAAGGAACGCTATTGCCCATCTCTACTGTCCACTACACATTTTCAACAGGTTAAGATACTGTTCCATAATTTCTTAATATTCTTTTCCCTATTGTCTAGGGTAAGCAGCAATACAAACAGATTTTTCTTTCCTTCATCAACCTACAAGGGAACTTCATCTTTCCTACAATACCGTGAAGTCAATGAGTAGTTACTCATTGACTTTCGATGATCCGAGAAGCAATCTTCAGCTTTACAATACCATGAAGGCATTAACTGTTTCTTGACTTTGGATGAACTGCAAGACTACATTCCATTATACAATATCATGAAGGCATTAACTGCTTCTTAACTTTAGATGAACTGCAAGACAACCTTCCACTCTACAATACCATGAAGTATTTAACTGCTTCATGACTTTGGATAAAGTGCAAGACAACCTTCCACTCTATAAGACAATGAAGGCTTTAACTGATTCTTAACTTTCGATGAACTGCAAGACAACATTCCACTCTACAATCTCATGAAAGGTTTAACTGCTTCTTGACTTTAGATGAAATGCAAAACAACCTTCCACTATATAATACCATAAAGGCTTTAACTGGTTCTTAACTTTGGATGAACTGCAAGACAACTTTCCACTCTACATTATCATGAAAGTTTTAACTGCTTGTTGACTTTCGATGAACTGCAAGACAACCTTCCACTCTACAATACCATGAAGGCAAAACTGCTTCTTAACTATGGATGAATTGAAAGACAACTTTCCACTTTATAATACCATGAAGACTATTAATTTTTCTTAACTTTGGATGAACTGCAAGGCAACATTCCACCGGATAATATCATGAAGGCTTTAACTGCTTGCTAACTTTAGATGAACTCTAAGACAACCTTCCACTCTATAATACTATGAAAGCTTTAACTGCTTCTTGAGTTTGGATGATCTGCAAGACTACATTCCACTCTACAATATCAGGAAAGCTTTAACTGCTTCTTAACTTTAGATGAACTGCAAGACAACGTTCCTCTCTACAATACCATGAAGGATTTAACCGCTTCTTAACCTTGAATGAAATGCAAGACAACCTTCCACTCTACAATACCATGAAGGCTTTAAATGTTTCTTAACTTTGGATGAATTGCAAGACAACTTTCCTCTCTATAATACAATGAATTCTTTAACTGCTTCTTAACTTTGAATGGACTGCAAGACAACCGTCCACTCTACAATATCACAAAGGCTTTAACTGCTTCTTGACTTTGGATGAACTGCAAGACAACCTAACATTCTATAATACCATGAAGGCTACAATTACTTCTTAACTTTGGATTAATAGAAAGAAAACTTTCCACTCTACAATAGCATGAACGCTTTAACAAATTCTTAACTTTGGATGAACTAAAAGAAAACTTTCTACTCTACAATATCATGAAGGTTTTAACTGCTTCTGGAATTTGGATGAACTGTGAAACAACATTTCACTGGATAATACCATGAAGTTTTTAACTGCATTTTAACTTTGTATGAACTGCAAGAAAACTTTCCACTCTACAATGTCATGAAGGCTTTAACTGCTTCTTAACATTGGATAAACTGCAAGACAACCTTCCACTCTATAATCCCATGAAGGTTATAATTGCTTCTTAACTTTGGATTAACTGAAAGACAACTTTTCACTCTAAAATACCATGAATTATTTAACAGCTTCTAAACTTTGGATGAAATGCAAGACAACCTTCCACTCTATAAGACCATGAAGGTTTTAATTGCTTCTTAACTTTGGATGAACTGCGAGACAACTTCCACCATAAAATACCATGAAGACTTTAACTGCTTCTTAACATTAGATGAACTGCAAAACAACCTTCTGTCATACACGCTATTGCTGTTACCTCTGTTTCTTCACAATGTACTGTGGAACACCTGTGTATGGCGAAATAATCCAAGAAATGAAGCTTTGATGCAAACGAATAGTTTATTGACAGACACGGAACACACAGACGTCACAAACACGAATCTTTACATGAACACACAATTAAATATATATAACTATTAAACATCTCCTTCAAGTACTTCTACATACATCCTTGGAAAACATCTAGTGCTATAAACATCGTGCCCGTAGCACACCCATATTCCAATTACAGAATAATATTTAACTTCTTTTTACCTGCTCAAAACATTCGCAGGTCTACAGCTTACCTACTCCACTCACACTTCTCTTTCCGTACCCCTCCCTCTCCTCACTCTCTCATCCGCTCGTCACGTGACGTAAAGAAGCGGCGCCGTTGAATAAAACAAAAAAAAACCATCATCAGTCATCACCCCCCCCCCCCCACGCAAGATTGAAAATACGGTACACACTTATTTTTAATCTGAAATTCGACTGATGATGTTACATTATTTAACAATGGTTACCCAAATTATAATATATATATATATAATGATACAACAAATACAAACGTATCCGGAGAAGACACAACTTCCGGGGTTCTTCCTATCTGCTAATATAAAATAGAATTAAATTAATACCTCATATACACAATATAACATACAATTAACAAAAGGCAATACACAAATACTTAATAAACATTAAACAGGACACTAATAGCTGCTGAAAAAAAATATATATAGTTCAACAATGTTCAAGGAATGTTCAGTGATGGGATGCTCCAAAAGTTCTTGAATGTTCTATACAGTGTCCAAGCGAGATAATGCATCAGCATTAATTACTTTAGCACCCGGGCGGTGCGAAATCGTAATGTCATACTTTTGTAACGCTAATGGCCATCGCTGCAGCTTTGAAGATTGGGGGGCATTTTTTGTGATAAAAGTTAATGGATTATGGTCCGTAATAAGTTCCATAGGTGAGCCGAAAATCCAAGTTTCAAATTTTTTCAAACTCCAGATCACTGCATAGGCCTCCCTTTCAATTGTTGGCCATGCCTGTTGAGTTTTGGTGAGTTTTTGACTGGCGTAACTTACCGGATACACTACTCCATCTCTTCTTTGCGATAAACAAGCTCCGATGCCGATTGCAGATGCATCACACTCTATGATGAAAGGTAACCCAATAACAGGAGTATGCAAACTGGGCGCTTCAATGAGACCTCTTTTTAACTCGTTGAACGCCTGGTCATGCTCTACTGACCAGCACAAATTCTCTGGGCTGTCCTTTTTTGTCAGTTCAGTGAGGGGATATGCTGTTTCAGCATATTTTGGTATGTAGTCTCTGTAGTAGTTGCACAATCCTAGGACACTTTTTAGTTGCTTCTTGGTTTGAGGCATAGCTAACTTACGAATGGCCTCCACTTTTTCTGGATCAGTCCGATGGCTGCCGGACCCGATGATATGCCCTAAATATTTTATTTGGGGTTTTGCAAATTCACATTTTTTTCAAATTAACTGAAAATTGTAACTGTGATAGTTTGGAAAATACTTTCTCTAAATGCACCAGGTGTTCCGCGAATGTTTCGGAAAACACTGCTATATCGTCAATATAAGCTCTTGCAAAGTCCTGGTATTCGGAAAGCGCTCTGTTGATTTCTCGTTGAAACGTCGCAGCAGCATTCTTGAGCCCAAAAGCCATGAACTTGAAGCGATATTGAGCTCTGTGTGTCTTAAAACAGGCTAACTTTTGACTCTCTTCTTCTAATGGTATGGCCCAATAGCCTTTGAGTAAATCCAACGTGGAGATAATGTTGGCCCTGGCAATATTAAATAGGAGATCAGTAGAATTTTACATAGGAAAGTCATCAACCTTAGTGATTGCGTTCAATGCCCGAAAATCTACGCAAAGACGCAGCGTTCCATCTTTCTTCATCACGCACACTACCGGATGCGGTGCTTCTTCATCACTTTCCTCAATCAAACCTAACTCTAAATTCTTGAATTTGTTTGTCTACTTGAGGTTTTAGGGCCTCTGGAATTCGATAAACATAAGGTTTCTTCTTCTCATTATCATTTAACCTTATTTTGTGTGCACCAACTTTTGCTATTTGTATTTTCTTAGAAAATAATTCTTGATATCTAAACAATAAATCTAACATATTTTCTCTTTCTACGTTTTCTAAATGATCTAAATTTACTTCTTCGATGTTGAAATATTTCGAGTTAGCCTTTGTACTAGGGGTGGGATGGACCTCCCCTAATTCCTCTTCATTCTCAAAAATTACCCCCACTGCTTGTACCCTAGGAGTAAATTTCCTGATCTTATTCACGTGAACATTTTTAATGTTTCCGTTTGTTAACCTGACTTTAGAAGAATCGGGATTACACCGCGCCACTATTTCGGCTGGGCCTGTCCATCTAGCGTAAAGTTTATTACTATAGTCTGGGATTAATAAATATACTTGCTCCCCCGGTCTAAATTCCTTATAAATTGCCCTTCGATTCGCATACTTCGGATACGCGCCCTGTTTAACCTCCGCTACTAGTGAAGCTTGTTCCGCCGTTTTTTCTAAGTTAATTTTTAAATCCTGAAGGTATTCGGTGGCACTTTTCCGAGATTTATAGGTAGTGGAATTTCGCCCGACCTTGGGGATTTTAATACCGCCAATGGCCCCCTGGACTCCCTTCCATACATCAACTTAAATGGCGACACCCCCGTCGTACAATTAGGAATCTCTCTATACGCAAATAATAAATAAGGGATGTGTTTATCCCAATTTTTAGGATCGCTCCGAACGATATGGTGCAACATGCGTTTCAGTACCTGATTATACCGTTCAACCAATCCCGAACTTTGTGGATGTCCCGGTATTGCAAATCTAGGAGCCGCTCCTAGCCTAGCATGAAATTCCTGCATCAAACCTGAGACAAAATTTCCCCCCTGATCACTTGCTATTACGCGTGGTATCCCTGTTCGCATAAATATTTCTAACAGCGCATCACAAGTAGCTTTAGCTGAAATTGTTCTTAACGGAACCGCTTCGGGCCACCTACTGTGTTCGTCAACTAAAGTATGGGTCACCCATATTGATGTCTACGCGCTGAAGGTGGTTCAATTTTTCCAATTATGTCAATATTTACTACGTCAAATGGGAGCTCTGCTCTCTCAATCGGAAGAATCGGTATCTGATCACTGGCCCTCTCCCGGCTTCGCAATTGGCAGTCCTTGCACGATTTTCAGTATTCCTCATCCCGCGACACGCCTGGCCAAAAAAATGAATACCGAATTCTTTCTTTCGTTTTCCTTATACCGAGATGGTTCGCGAAAATTGATTCATGTGCAACCCTTAAAATTTCCTCTCTCCTAATTTTAGGCACTACTAATTGCATGACTTGATCTCCAGAAACCTTTTCCCTATGATAAAGTAAATTATCCACCATAACAAATCCATTTTTCCCTTGTTTAGCATCTTTAAACGCCCCCTGTAAAGATTTGCAATTCTTTTGTTGCTCCCTGTAAATGGCCGTTTCCGAATACTGATTCGAATTTAAATCATCACAATCGTTTTTCTTTCCAATACAATTAATAATCAAATTCTCTTCAAACGCTTTATTTTCAACCCGCAAACATAAATCTTTATCACTCGCATTCTGCTCTACTTTCTTTCCCCCCGATTTATTTTCATCCCCCCCTTTCCGATTCCATCCCATTCGTTGGTGCCACACTGTCGGCTAATCTTTTCCCTTCTCCAATTTGCACCGATTGTAATAATTCATAAACCTTTGGAATAATAATACATGATCCACATAATTTATCTGTCACTACAAATAATACATCCACACTATTAAATAAACAATTTGATTCACTCATGTTTAGAGATACCGGTAATGTTAAAAGATCAGCCGTAATTTGCTCACCAAAAGCTGAAATCGACTGAATTTTTGAATTTTCATTATTTTTAAATGATTCTGGTATTTCGTTCGAATTAATAACAGGAATCTCAGCTGCGCTGTCAATTGATGTTTTTATTTTTTGTTTCCCCACCCAAATTTCATGGTATTGCAACGGTTGAGTACTTATTGCGTCATTTTCAAAACATAAAGCTGTCACTTTCGCAATCAATTTTTCGTCTTTATTCTTTCCGGTAGAATCTTTTCTCATTTGATGAGGATTTCCCGATTTGTCTTTTTCTCTATTATTAGGACAAAAACGTAAATGAACGATTTGACGGCACAATTTACAAACAGACTTTTTCCTATCATTACGCAAATTAAAATTATTTCTTAGATGAGGTGGTATATATTTGCTACTACCGTAAGTTGCAGAATCATCAGAAATGCGACAATTTGTCGTTTATCATATAACTCGAAAATGTTCTACCTTTCGAAGTAAACAATTATCGCATAATTCCGCAATCTCCAGCGCTTTCAACCAATTATCTAATTGTTTTATTTTGACATAGCTTCGCGCTTCTGAGTCTAACGCGTCCATTAATCTATCACTAACTATTAATTCATTAAGTGTTTCAAAATCATTTACCTTTCTAAGCTCGCGATAGAAATCCCAATTCGCCCTTAACCTAGATGCGAATTGCATATGGTTTTCATTTTTCGCCCTCTTTGCCGAAAGAAAATTTTGAAGACAAGCTTCAGGAGTGGGTTGAAATTCTTTTAAAATTAAAGCTTTAACCTTTTGATAATCCTTCATTTCATCTGCATTTGCATATACTAATAAATGCGCAGCTTTTTCTCCTACTAAATTAAACAATATTTCAACTTTCAAATCTTCCGCGACATTCTTTAATTCAAACGCCCTTTCGAGTGAAGAAAAAAATAAATTCCACGATTCAGGTTTGGTAGGAATCGCAATAGTTAAAGTTTTAACGCTTTTAATTACAGCTTCTAACGAATTAGTTTTGGGATTTTGTCCATCCCCCCCACTATCAGAATTTTTGTTCTCCGCCTGGAGTTTAGCTATTTCTAATTGGTGTTTCTTTACTTCTAGTTTCGATTTTTCTAATTCTAAAGCTGTTTTCTGTTCAGAATTAATATTTTCTTTTTCATTTTTGATGGTCTCTGCCTCCTGTTTTTCTTTTTGAATGCGGTCTGATACCGTTGTTACGAGAAATTCCTTAACAAAATCAAAGTCTTTGCCATATTGTTCACTCCCTTCGATTAATGCCTTTAAGTCGATAATTCTGTGATCTGGCTCTACTTTTAAGCCTAATTCTGTGGCCACAATAATTAAGTCCTCTTTCTTTAACCCTTTAACAGTAAACATCTCGTTTTACTCAAATGTTACTATTTTTATCAATAATTATAATCACTAAATACTATAATCACTATACTCATACTAGAATACACCTAGAACAATACTTTTTTTCAATTCTAATACGATTATCTCTTTAAAATCATTGTAACATATTCATTAATCTAATATTCATGATTGTACAGTTAATACACAAAAGTTATATTTTTCAACTTTATTATCTTCTTTATTAAAAGATTATCTTTTCTTTTAAACTTGTTTCCAGAACTATAAAAAATAATTCCACTTACTTCTCTGGTTCTCATAAGAGAGCGTGTCATACATGCTATTGCTGTTACATCTGTTTCTTCACAATGTACTGCGGAACACCTGTGTATGGCGAAATAATCCAAGAAATGAAGCTTTGATGCAAACGAATAGTTTATTGACAGACACGGAACACACAGACGTCACAAACACGAATCTTTACATGAACACACAATTAAATACAGTCGAAGCTCGTTAATACGCGAATCAGGGGTCCGATCAAAATTCGCGTATTAAACGGGTTCGCGTATTAACCGAAGATCACGAATTTTCGTCGATTGCTCTATCTGATAACAATCTATGCGAAAAAAACACATTTTTTGTCAATTTTTAGCGTTTTTAAGACATAAAATGACATTTTACTTATTTTATGTGCTTAGTAAGAAGGAACTTTTGAAAGCTACAAATTCAAATAATCGTTATTTCCTCAAGTAAAAACTCTATGTCTTTTTTAATTTAGATTTACAACATTTCTATTAATACATACAAAATTAAATAAAACGAATACAAAAATTTCTGCGAACCATATGAATTAAAACTAATGTTAACAAAATTGAAATCTTTGTTAGCGATACAGAACAGATAGATGAGATAATAAATAGTGTAGATAATAATAAAAAGTCAATTAAAAAAATCTTACTAAAGTCAAAGTAGGAAAAGTAGCAGTCAATTTTGGTGGAAATGGGGCCGGAAGCATAGGTTCATCATCTTCTTCCTCCTCTTTCGGTTTGTTAGTCGCAGAGGCGTGCGAAGAGAAAACTGCGCCTGGGGCAAAGTTCCAATTTGTAGCCCCCCTCACCCAACTTTTTCTTCCAACAGCCCAAAAATGACGTTTGTAGTATAAATTTGGCTCCCCCTAAATTTCTGTGCCAGAGGCGACTGCCCCCTTCACCCCCACCCCCCTCGCCGCTTTGCACCGCACTGGTCATTCGCAGTTACATCGGCGATGATATCATCCAGACCTCTAAGTTCGGAGGTAAATAGATCTTTGTCGATATTAATGAACGTGTCTAAATCGACAAAATTTTCCCCTACAGTTTCTTGTACGGACAGCCAATTTTCTTCAACATAGGTTGCGAGGCTGGCTCTGTGTAAATGAGTCCTCGCTACATCCGAAACCCGCTTTGTGAAAGCAATTTGTAATTGCTTTTGGTGCGACACTCTCCTATGCTGCGACGTGAGTCTTGCAACTTACTTTGGCGCTGTTAATTATTCTTTGGTCCATTGGTGACACTAGTCGAATTCGGAGGTAGAAATTCTACTTCGACATTATTCAAGTCTTCGTTATCGTCTGAATGCGCAGGACAGTTGTCCACAAGCAATAACATATGGCGTGGTTCTTTTCTTGTACGCCGATCAAAATTACGAAGCTGTGTTGTAAAAATGTCGCCCGTCATCCATGCTCTACGCTGGCTTTCGTACAGGCAGGGAAAATTCTTGACATTTTAAAAGCATCGCGAGTTGTGTGGTTTCCCTATGACAAGCAACTTTAATTTATCTGATCCATCATAATTGTCACCGAACAGAATAGTAAGACGCTCTTTGCTCAGTTTGCCTTCATGACATGTTTCTCCTTTCATGTCCATTGTTTTATTGGGTGTCAATTGAGTATCAGCTTGTAAAAAAGCCCAAATTCATCCACGTTGTAAATATCCTGATTTGAGTACTTTTCTACAAGCTGCGGAAGCACATTAATTTTCCAACAGTGAACATCTTCAATGTTGATTGCAGCTGACTCACCGCACACTTCCTTGAATTTTTTGCCCTACGGAGTTTTAAATCGATCCAGCCATCCATTTGAGGGATTGAAATCTAACAATCCCATTTTTGTTGTGATTTCAGAAGCTTTTTCTTGTATTAACAAACCGCTTATTGGGATATTCGTAGAGCGCGCTTCAACAAACCACTCGTGAAGGGCCTTTTTCATGTCCTCAAACTTGGCGGTTATTATTTTCTTGTTTCTTTGTTCCTCCAACCACAGCTTGATTAACAATGGCATTCTTATTCTTTAACAAAATCCTTAAAGTTGACTCAGGTATGCCTTTTTCTTTGGCGAACGCAGAATTATTTGAGGCAGCTTGGGCATCGTATTGATTTATAATTTGTAACTTCTCAGTGATGGAGAGAGCCTTTCGTTTAATATGTTTTGCTCCTTCAGCCATAGTTTAGATTAGATTATAAAAGCAAAGATAGAAATTGTACACTAGATAATACTGGGAGAGACAAGCGACTTTCTTTTTTAAAAAATAACACAGCACTGATGAAACAGTGATTGGAAAGACTCACGTGATTAATCTGCGGTTGTAGCGCATGCTCCATCTTTGGTTCTACCGCTCTAGTTTAGGGGAGAGGGGGGGAGGGTCACAAAATTCCTTAATAATGGAAAAAGTTCTTGTCATTTTTGCTTTTTATAAAAACTAGCTGACTCGCGCAGCCCGCGTCCGCGATGAATGAACCTTACATGAACTTCAAATTTGTATGATTTTATAAATTTAATTCCCTTTTTGTTTACATTTATATTTTTAAATGACAAAAATCGCAAGAAAAGTATTCAGTTGAAGGTACATTCTGATTTGAGTAATTTGATTTTTTGAGCCTATGCGTACAGAAAGCGAGTGAAATCACGACAAAATACTCAGGTTTTTACTGATTTCAAAAAGTTTTGTATCAATTATTTTTTAATTTACATATTCTTAAGTAGCGTCTCATGATAGGCCGAAATGGATAAGTTAAAAATCTCTAACTAATGTATTTTTTAAAAATTTGAATTTCCATTAAAATTTTACACTGTGCTTTATATATTCACCAAATCAAAACAGGTGTTTTTCAAAGCAGACATAATGTTTTTAACTTTTGCACAACGCCAGCCTCGTCTCGCTTATGAGATTTCTTTGGGAGAGTTTTGATTGGGCAGTCTTGTGCTAGCCTACGATCGGTGCCCAAATCTAGTCAGCGTGTGGTTTGGAGGGGAAAAAATGCTCAATTTAATTGGGTTTAAGTAATTGTTGTAATAAAAAATAAGTTAAATAGTTGTTGTATAAAATGCTTAGGAAAATACATCATCTAAAAATTCGTATGTTTAGAACAAAGCTCATTCGCGTATTAAACGTAAGTTTTTCTTTCTAGGGACTGATAAAATTTCGCGTATTAAACGGGTTCGCGTATTAACCGTTCGCGTATTAAAAGTTCGCGTATTATCTGATCCATCATAATTGTCACCGAACAGAATAGTAAGACGCTCTTTGCACAGTTTGCCTTCATGACATGTTTCTCCTCTCATGTCCTTTATTTTATTGGGTGTCAATTGAGTATCAGCTTGTAAAAAAGCCCAAATTCGTCCACGTTGTAAATATCCTGATTTGAGTACTTTTCTACAAGCTGCGGAAGCACATTAATTTTCCAACAGTGAACATCTTCAATGTTGATTGCAGCTGACTCACCACACACTTCCTTGAATTTTTTGCCCTACCGAGTTTTAAATCGATCCAGCCATCCATTTGAGGGATTGAAATCTAACAATCTCATTTTTGTTGCGATTTCAGAAGCTTTTTCTTGTATTAACAAACCGCTTATTGGGATATTCGTAGAGCGCGTTTCAACAAATCACTCGTGAAGGGCCTTTTCCATGTCCTCAAACTTGGCGGTTATTATTTTCTTGTTTCTTTGTTCCTCCAACCACAGCTTGATTAACGATGGCATTCCTATTCTTTAACAAAATCCTTAAAGTTGACTCAGGTATGCCTTTTTCTTTGGCGAACGCAGAATTATTTGAGGTAGCTTGGGCATCGTATTGATTTATAATTTGTAACTTCTCAGTGATGAAAAGAGCCTTTCGTTTAATATGTTTTGCTCCTTCAGCCATAGTTTAGATTAGATTATAAAAGCAAAGATAGAAATTGTACACTAGATAATACTGGGAGTGACAAGCGACTTTCTTTTTTAAAAAATAACACAGCACTGATGAAACAGTGAATGGAAAGACTCACGTGATTAATCTGCGTTTGTAGCGCATGCTCCATATTTGGTTCTACCGCTCTAGTTTAGGGGAGAGGGGGGGAGGGTCACAAAATTCCTTAATTATGGAAAAAGTTCTTGTCATTTTTGCTTTTTATAAAAAAGAGCTGACTCGCGCAGCCCGCGTCCGCGATGAATGAACCTTACATGAACTTCAAATTTGTATGATTTTATAAATTTAATTCCCTTTTTATTTACATTTATATTTTTAAATGACAAAAATCGCAAGAAAAGTATTCAGTTGAAGGTACATTCTGATTTGAGTAATTTGATTTTTTGAGCCTATGTGTACAGAAAGCGAGTGAAATCACGACAAAATACTCTGGTTTTTACTGATTTCAAAAAGTTTTGTATCAATTATTTTTTAATTTACATATTCTTAACCCTTTGCTCCCCAGTGGTTTAGGTCTTAAACCACCGATCTTTAATTCGTATATTTCAGTTCCCACCAGAAAATTAAAACAACAATATTTGCTTTAATCAATAACAGAACATTCCATATTTAAATAAAACGAAATTAGCCATTGAATTTTTCTGGTGTGAAATGAACTACATAATTTCTAGAACGTGTTCTGGCATGGGAATTAAAGGGTTAATTAGCGTCTCATGATAGGCCGAAATGGATAAGTTAAAAATCTCTAACTAATGTATTTTTTAAAAATTTGAATTTCCATTAAAATTTTACACTGTGCTTTATATATTCACCAAATAAAAACAGGTGTTTTTCAAAGCAGACATAATGTTTTTAACTTTTGCACAACGCTAGCCTCGTCTCGCTTATGAGATTACTTTGGGAGAGTTTTGATTGGGCAGTCTTGTGCTATCCTACGATCGGTGCCCAAATCTAGTCAGCGTGTGGTTTGGAGGGGAAAAAATGCTCAATTTAATTGGGTTTAAGTAATTGTTGTAATAAAAAATAAGTTAAATAGTTGTTGTATAAAATGCTTAGGAAAATACATCATCTAAAAATTCGTATGTTTAGAACAAAGCTCATTCGCGTATTAAACGTAAGTTTTTCTTTCTAGGGACTGATAAAATTTCGCGTATTAAACGGGTTCGCGTATTAACCGTTCGCGTATTAAAAGTTCGCGTATTATCTGATCCATCATAATTGTCACCGAACAGAATAGTATGACGGTCTTTGCTCAGTTTGCCTTCATGACATGTTTCTCCTTTCATGTCCATTGTTTTATTGGGTGTCAATTGAGTATCAGCTTGTAAAAAAGCCCAAATTCGTCCACGTTGTAAATATCCTGATTTGAGTACTTTTCTACAAACTGCGGAAGCATATTAATTTTCCAACAGTGAACATCTTCAATGTTGATTGCAGCTGACTCACCGCACACTTGCTTGAATTTTTTGCCCTACCGAGTTTTAAATCGATCCAGCCATCCATTTGAGGGATTGAAATCTAACAATCCCATTTTTGTTGCGATTTCAGAAGCTTTTTCTTGTATTAACAAACCGCTTATTGGGATATTCGTAGAGCGCGTTTCAACAAATCACTCGTGAAGGGCCTTTTCCATGTCCTCAAACTTGGCGGTTATTATTTTCTTGTTTCTTTGTTCTTCCAACCACAGCTTGATTAACGATGGCATTCTTATTCTTTAACAAAATCCTTAAAGTTGACTCAGGTATGCCTTTTTCTTTGGCGAACGCAGAATTATTTGAGGCAGCTTGGGCATCGTATTGATTTATAATTTGTAACTTCTCAGTGATGGAGAGAGCCTTTCGTTTAATATGTTTTGCTCCTTCAGCCATAGTTTAGATTAGACTATAAAAGCAAAGATAGAAATTGTACACTAGATAATACTGGGAGTGACAAGCGACTTTCTTTTTTAAAAAATAACACAGCACTGATGAAACAGTGATTGGAAAGACTCACGTGATTAATCTGCGGTTGTAGCGCATGCTCCATCTTTGGTTCTACCGCTCTAGTTTAGGGGAGAGGGGGGAGGGTCACAAAATTCCTTAATAATGGAAAAAGTTCTTGTCATTTTTGCTTTTTATAAAAACTAGCTGACTCGCGCAGCCCGCGTCCGCGATGAATGAACCTTACACGAACTTCAAATTTGTATGATTTTATAAATTTATTTCCCTTTTTGTTTACATTTATATTTTTAAATGACAAAAATCGCAAGAAAAGTATTCAGTTGAAGGTACATCCTGATTTGAGTAATTTGATTTTTTGAGCCTATGCGTACAGAAAGCGAGTGAAATCACGACAAAATACTCAGGTTTTTACTGATTTCAAAAAGTTTTGTATCAATTATTTTTTAATTTACATATTCTTAAGTAGCGTCTCATGATAGGCCGAAATGGATAAGTTAAAAATCTCTAACTAATGTATTTTTTAAAAATTTGAATTTCCATTAAAATTTTACACTGTGCTTTATATATTCACCAAATCAAAACAGGTGTTTTTCAAAGCAGACATAATGTTTTTAACTTTTGCACAACGCTAGCCTCGTCTCGCTTATGAGATTACTTTGGGAGAGTTTTGATTGGGCAGTCTTGTGCTATCCTACGATCGGTGCCCAAATCTAGTCAGCGTGTGGTTTGGAGGGGAAAAAATGCTCAATTTAATTGGGTTTAAGTAATTGTTGTAATAAAAAATAAGTTAAATAGTTGTTGTATAAAATGCTTAGGAAAATACACTATCTAAAAATTCGTATGTTTAGAACAAAGCTCATTCGCGTATTAAACGTAAGTTTTTCTTTCTAGGGACTGATAAAATTTCGCGTATTAAACGGGTTCGCGTATTAAACGGGTTCGCGTATTAAACGGGTTCGCGTATTAAAGGGAGTGTTTTTATATGCGTAAGATAGGATTATTTAAAGGGACCAAAGAAAATTCGCGTATTAAGCGATTTCGCGTATTAAGCAGGGCGCGTATTAACGGGGTTTGACTGTATATATAACTATTAAACATCTCCTTCAAGTAGTTCTACATGCATCCTTGGAACACATCTAAACCAAAGACATTTTATAGGTAGACATGAAAAACTGTGATCTTAACTGAGGATTTTTGATCACAGCTGACGTACGGAAAAAAGTAAGTTTATAATGGAGTTTCGTATATGTTTTATATTTTAATTTACCTAAGAAAATGCCTTTATTAGTATAATTTTCATTGCGGATCATTAAGTATTATTCTTCCCTGTTTCATTTAAGTCCTTTTTTCAAAAGAATACTTTATTTTTCATAAGTTTTTTTAATTTTTCGTAAACAAGTGAATGTTATAAAAAAAAATTTCCAATTATAAAAATATAGTGTTACTTTTGTTAATATGCTATTTTTTTGTTACCTTTTTGCATAAAAATTAGATTTTTTTTAAAAAAAAGTAGATTTTTTAAAAAGTTATTTAATATTTTGTAAATTATTTTATTATGTTACAGTTGCTACCGTTAAACTAAACTTCTCTACCTATTATTTTTGTTTGTCAAACTTGAAAAAAGATGAAATTATAGTTCATAAATTTGCTATGTATTAGAATCAGTTGCTTAAACCAAGTTTTTATGTGCTAAACATTTAATTTAAACGGACGTTAGTATAATGAACTGTTAAATCAAAGGTAGCAAATCATTTGTTTCATAGGAGCTGATTGGTATTAATGCAGTCTTATTTTGTTTCGGTTTGTCATAAAATTGCTTTAATTATAGAATATTAAATCTCAATATTATCCGATAGAATATTTGTAATTTAAATTTAATGATTGTTTTAAAAATGAGCTGTTTTAAACTTGTTAAAATGCAAGTTTTTTTTTTCTTATTACTAAATGAATTGTTATTTATTATTCTTTCATTGAACTTTGTTCATGTATGCAAAAATTTATTTTTGTAAACTATTTTTTTCCTCACTTCCTGATAGGCGAAAGTTATAAAAATTATGTACATAGATGTATTTCTGACGTCAGCACTGCATCCTGAATTTTAATATTTGCAGAATTTAATTACAAATTAATAAATTAGTAAGGCATTTTTTCATTATCCTTTTGAAGATATTTGGCCGTCAAAAATTCTTAGTATTACAATTGTATAAGAGTTATTTACAAATATAAACAATAATTTTGTTGATTATGTGATAAAATGTGCCAACTGACTGTGAAACTGCAAAAATACTTTAAATATTAAAAAACAAAAAATACTTCTTGATACTCAATTTGTTGCTTGGTTTGATGCAGTGGTATCAATCTTTAATTTTAATCTTAATCTTTAATCATTTGTAGAACATTAATCTCTACAAATAAAAATACTGTGCTTTTATTCAATTTTTGGATTTTCAAAGTAGCTGCAGGTTTATTTCTATTAAATTCAATAAAAATTTATTTTCATTTTAAAAATTCCTTTATTAAATGTTTTTTAATTAAAAAAATTTGTATTTAAAATTAGACAATTGTGTTGTACAGCGTTGAATTCAGAGGATGGTCAGAGCAATGGAGTAACTGCCCCCCTCCCCTGGAAGATTTTAGATTTTGTGCTTTCAATGGTGAAAAGGGTGCCATTTCCTTTCAAAAATGTATACTGTGCCCCCCCCCCCCAGAGCCACAGAGATCCCCAGTGCCGAAACTAGAAATCCCTCCCATAGAAAAGTATCTGTTTACAGATCAAATTCTCTGTAAAAGTCATGCCAAGTAGTAGTGGGTTGTATTTGTACTTCCAGCCATACTCTGTTTACATGAGTAGATTTAGTTTTTTAGTGGAAATTGAATATGAGCTGTTAATTCATTTAAAAAAAGAGCAGAAGCTGTTGCTGTTGAATACAATATGAAGTAGAGAATACCTCCTTTTACTAACCAAACTTTTTAAATTTCCAGAGTCCTGAATGAAGAACCCTCAATGAGAAATCACCATTTGTCGTGAAAATTGGCAAGGAATTACTTGTTCTTCAATTTATATTTCTTTTTTGGTAAGTCATTAAAATGCAAATACTTATATATATTAGTACATATATATCAAAATAAATCTGCATATATATTTTAATAAGAGCAAAATGCATTATGTTGACCCTTACTTTTGGCTCTTATGCTTGGTGGCATTGGTTTGTTTACAAATTTGAAAGTATAAAAGCTGTGAAATTTGTACTTTTAAAATGCAAGGTTTTGCTGACAATGTTATTTATTTTTTATTTTATTCTTATAAATTTAAGAATAATTATATGAAAAAAGAAAGACAAAAAATTTATCATTCAATTATAAGACGTATAAAATTGAATTATGTACATATTTAAAATTTCTTGTTTAATGTTAACATAGGTACAAACATGTAAAGTTAGTGTTTACAAGAAATTAATTTTTCTTTGTTTTATGAACAGATAATTATATTTGTGGTAATGAAATAATTCTAATTGTTATGTAAAATGCTCATGAAATCATGTACAGTAGACTGCCTCAAATCCGCACAGCTTGGGACCAGAGGTTTTGCGGATTTTAGAATTTTGCGAATTTCTGGTCATTGCTTTGTTTACATTAAAAAAAATAATTTGAATGTAATTAATAATGAAATCAAAAGTATAATAAATGCATACAATATACTAAAATATTTAAAAAAAAGTAAACTAAAATAATAAAAAACTTAGGTATTTTTTAAAATGATTAAAATACTAAAAGGAAAGGTAAAGTTAATAATCAATAATGTACAATTAAATATTCATTATAAAAGAGGAAATGTGTTTTTTCTAAATTATTCAATGAAACTTGCCTCATAAAGGTACATTACTAATTCACATCAGGATAAAAAAATAATGGAACTTTATTTCAGGTTTAGCCAGACATAATAACTAAAAAAACTTGATTTATACATAAATATATTTGGTAAGATTGTGATTACCAATGGTATTAGCAATATCTTTATTTTTTCAGAAATAAATTATTCTTTCTTTATGAAAAAACATGAATTCAATAACCTTAACAAAAATTATAAATTAAAAAATGGATGGAATTGATATAAAACTGAAAAAATAAATTTTTGCATCTATATTTGAACGGAATGTTTCATTGTTTACATCCGTAAAATATGTGCGGATTTTAGAGAGTTGTAGATTTTAGGAGTGCGGATTTGAGGGAGTCTACTGTACATTGTTATTAACGATAACTTTTCAAATAAAAGTTCTGTTGAAACTAATTAAACTACTATTTTTAAACCACTTAGTAATGTATAACTTAAAACTGCAAGTATTCTTTTATCATTTGATGTTTATTTTTATTTTTCTGTCAATTTTTTGCTTAAAGTTTCAGTATATAATTTCTAAAACATCAAAACTTTTAAAACATAATTTAGTTTTTAATCATGTTGGCATGACTATTGATTGACTACTGTAAGATTTGTTTAAATGTGCTTGAATGTATATCATATGCATTGTTATTCATCAGTTAAGTGTGTTAACTTTTTTAAGCAATCAATTCTAATGTGGCATTTAAAATATTGCAAAGATTTTTACAGTTACATGCAAATATTTCTAATGGATGAAATTTTTCAGACACCAGCATAAAATTAAGCTATTTACTGAAAAACAAAAACATTTTAATATGGGTATCTAAAATTGTACATTCAATATAACTTTCCTAATCTCAAATGAACTTAACCTTCCGTTGGGCGCCCATTGTAAAAAGTATAACGTCTTATACTCTTAAAGTATGCACTTTCTTCTTTAAAACAAAATTCAAGCCGTAGAGGATGTTAATAACCATATTGGATTCTCTTTTTCCACTTTCTGAAATTATTTTCTATTTCAGATTGCACAATTAGTTGCAACTATCATTTCAATCTGTTAACAGTGCATGAAATGTACAAGGTTTATCTGCAAACAGCCTTCAAATAAGCAAATCTTATGCTTGATACGTGAAGCAACTAATCTAGATGAAATATGACTAATTCTGTAAATCCGAAATTACTTAAGGGTGTTCTTAAATCAAAAAGGGCAACTTTGTGACATGCTTTAATTTATTTTTATTCAGAAATGCATGATACTAGCAGGGTTGTTATTCAGAAACTGTCTAGTTGCACTCAATTTTCTGTTTTTTTTTTTTTTTTTTAAATTCACAATAGACCTTTCATAACAAGCCTTCAAAGTTGACGTTTTTGAGCCCATTTCCCAACAAAAGCAGAAAAAAAGGTCGAAAAGCGAGTGATCATGTGATCAAAATAGCTTAAACCTGAATAGATATTTTAATTATCATAAAATAGAAAACTAAGTTCCATTCAAAATCGCTTCCATAGTTAGGTATTCCAATTTTATAACTTTCTGTTAAAAAATGAGTTTGTGTCAAAACATTTTGCACTTGTTGAGCAAAGCAGTTAAGAACACCTTTAATTATTGTTTAGTAATTCCTTATTAGTTTTTATTCTTTGTGATTGTAGTGGTAAGAAACTTTTTATATATCTAAACGTCTGCTTTAATATTTATATTAAAATAAGTTTTGTGGAATATTTTCATAAATTGTGATCAGAGATAACTTATGATATTTGTAAGTTAAATTATTTGTAAAATTAAAATAAAGCAGCAATGATTTATTCTTTTTCACCTGTTGTACAATTTGCAATACACGCCGGTTCATGTGATGAAAATTTGTGTGCCTGGCGAAAGGTTAATATCAAAATATTAATTTAAATTGTATGACATGCTATAATTATCACTGGAGATACAAGTTCACTTTTAAGAGGGTGGATTGAGTTATGAAAAAAGATATAGTGTGGAATATTTATGATTTCTTCCACAGGATTAATATTAGCAAAGTGTCTTTTCATTTGAATGAAGTAGCCTCTTAATCCTACAGTTAAAAGCATTTATTTATTTTTTTTTTTTATTTTTTTATTTATTTTTTTTTTTTTTGTAATAATTTGTTTACACAAAAATAATGTTATTGTTGGAATATTATCTTTGTAGCACAGGTGTTTTTAAATTATACTCTAAATTTATGAATCTATTTAAATAAATGATAAACAGAAATAATTTTTTTTTTTTTTTTTTTGAAAACTTGTAAAGTAAATGTTATTATTTAAATTTATTTCCCTTCTTAAAGGAATTCTGTTTCATAACACTGTATAATAAACTTAGAGTACTTTAACTCTTACACAAAAATGGTTTCAAAATAATATTAAATCAATGACAGTTTTCTTTTTACAAATTTCTCATTTGCATTTGTATATTTTTATTTTTATCCGTTTTGCATAGGTTATTTGAGATCAATGTCGAATTGGATATTGTTGTACTATTTTGTTTTAAGATGGTTTTTCAGAAGAAAATTTTGTTTCAGAACTTGTTCCAAAATTAAAAAAGCCTTCAAATGGAAAAAATCTGAAGGGGAGGGGGGGAAGAATTTTGGTTACATCAGCCTCAAGTAACAAATGCCGAAAAAAAAAAAGCTTAAAGTACCGAAATGCAAATAAGAATTTTGAAGAGAACACTGTCGTTGGTTTAACATTTAGTTCCTGCACAATCTCTCAGCAACACCTACCATGCTGAGAGGGGCATATGTCTCCTAAAAATGCCCGGAAATGAGAACTAATGAGTTACAAACATTTATTGTGGCTGTAATGGGATTTTTTTTTTAAAATAAAAAAGATCAGATCTTGAATTGAAAAGTACAGTGAAACTCGTTTAAGATACGCCTGCTTAAAATACGATCCCGCTTAATATACGAATTATCTTTGGTCCCTTGAAAACTGCCTAATAAGAGCCCACAATACTCACAGGAAAAGTACACAAAAAGACCCGGATGACCATGTAAAGTCTATGGGAGCGTTCTTTTCTAATATCTCGTTCAAATTTTAATATTTTGACCTGATTTTTTTTGCATAAAATAGTTCAGGACGATCCACAACCGGGCTAGTTTTTACTTTTTTGATTTTGGTTTTAGATTTTTTTTAAAAAATTACTTTAATTTTCAAAACCGGTTCTGAAACTGAAACTATCATAACATAAAAAATATATAACCAAAATCGAAAAAGTAAAAACTAGCCCGGTTGTGGATCATCCTGAACTATTTTATGCAAAAAAAAATCAGGTCAAAATATTAAAATTTGAACGAGATATTAGAAAAGAACGCTCCCATAGACTTTACATGGTCATCCGGGTCTTTTTGTGTACTTTTCCTGTGACTATTGTGGGCTCTTAAACCCATGTAAAATTACCCGCTTAATATGCGTACGCATAAGATGCGATCCCGCTTAATATACGAAGAAAATTGGTCCCTTGATGTCAAAAAACCCGCTTAATATACGAAATGGTGCTTATGAAATCAGTATATCGCGTGTTTTTAGGACAGAATATGTAAAATCTCAATTATTTTTCATAAGATACTTTCTTTTAACCTTTTTTCTCTCTAAAATATGTTCTTTTCCGCTGCTTTTGCACGCGGAATTCTGATAGACTCCTTTTACAACAAAATACAAAAACAACAACCTCTTTTATTTGTTTTACCATTACACTTGGGAAGTGGATGGATCTGAAATTTCATTGGTTGCTCCCTCTCCTGATTGAATGAGAAAGTTGTTAGTGAAATCCATCTATACTTTTATGCTTTTTATTTTTTGTATCGCTTATCTAGCTATTTTTTATTATTATATTATTTTTATTACTATAAATCGTCCTCGGGAGTGCTTTTTTATGAGTTTCTTTTTGTCACTTACTTTTTGGGGGCACTTTACAAAATATTAACATCACAGAGTAAGAGCAGTAGCAAGAAGAATACAAAGATATGGACTTTTTGGCAAAATTAACGATCACGTTGTGACAAGTGAAGTTCGCTCTATTGCAGATATAATCACGAACGTCAAAAGTTCCAATTAACCTAGGTCTTCAGAAAGAGTTAGAAGACGACGTAAATGAAGAAACAGATGTACCAACCATACCATCATTCCCAACTGTAATGAGATCGTTTAGCTTACTGCAACTGTATGCCTCTTCGATGGATGCTGGTCTCTTCGTTGAAAAATTTTCTACCACATCAACAAGGGAGAAAACTTCCTAATAAATTCTCGCCTAACGTTGCACCAAATCAAGATAACTTTTTCTCAAGAAACTAAAACTACATCATGATTTTTATAATGTATCTAATGATTATTGTTCCTTGCATACATTTAGTTTGTCTTTCAAAAAATTATTATGACAATTTATTATTCTTCGCCTTTAAGTATGTAATGTATTTTAGTTATTTTTTCTAAAGATTAACAAAATTTTCATCTTATTGTCTGTTTTTTAATTTGGCAGAGAATACTGTATAAAGGCATTTTAATTTTTTTACTGTACAAACAGATATTCAATAAAATTTTGGAGAAAAATAAAATTATTCTTTATTTCAATCAATATCTTAAATTCAAATTTTCTAGAATGTCTAAAAAGTGTTAGTAATGGGTAAAATAAGAGTTATAAATGGCTAAAATTACGTTAATAACAATGTGCACTGTCTTTAATATGCATTATTATTCGAGAATCTATGAAATCCGGATAAGATACGATCCCGCTTAAGATACGAAATGCTCTCGGTCCCTTGATTCGTATCTTAAACGAGTTTCACTGTAGTATTTATTCCAAAAATTCAAGATAAGCAGGTTTGGAAAAATTCGACATATGCAGATTTTCAACATAGACAAGTTAGACTGTAATATCAGTTTTGACTTTCCTGAAAGCTATTCTGCTTGCCTATATTCTGCCCACACAATAAGTTTTTCTTATTTCTAAATAGTAAATACAGTACTCTAAATACATTACAAAGCTTTCAGAAATTTTGATGCATAAGCAATAAAGATTTTCTTTTTAATAGAACATGAGTGTAAGTTATTGTATTTCTGATATCTTCAAATCTAATATATTCTTTCAGTTTGAATGAGACATTTTTCTTTTTGTCTCGCTAAATATTTATGTATAAATTTTAATATATTTTGATTTTTTAATTTATGTACAGTTTAATTCTATTAATGGAATGATTTTTTTTTTTTTTTTTTTTTTTTTTAAATAGGTATATCAAGAAACATTCTTTTCAGACTTGATGTTAGTACTTCTTGATCATACCAACTGAACATTGATTATCCTGCTTCTTTACAAAATACTGCCTTAATAGTTCATAATTTACATAGTTTATTTTTACAGATATTTCTTTCAGATTAAAATTTAAATACCTGTTTCTGCAGATCAATAAAATTTTCTGCAAAGCATACTGTCATCATCATATGCCATTGTAATACAGATTGTTTTATTTAATGTGTAGTAATCATTATAGTATTCAATAATAAATTTGTTCTGTAATAATATTTATAACAAAGAAATTTTGTTTCTGTAATTTGTACTTTCAAATAAAAAAAAAATTATTAAAAATTTGCTGTTTTCATGTGAATATATTTTTATTATGTCATTTTCATTTCAAATATTTACTTGTTTATCATGTAAACCAATAGTGCAAGAATTGTTTTTAATTATTTCTTTATTTTTAATAACAAAATGGTTAAGATATAAAATAACTAGCTGACCCATGCAGCATAACCCAGATCTGTGATGTATGAACCCCAAATTAGAATGATTTTATATTTTTAATTCCATTTGGTCTAAATTTATACTTTTAAATGAAAGAATTCGCAAAAACATATAGAGTTGAAGATACATGCTATCTTGTGCAATTTTTTATTTTTGAAGTCTATGAATTGAAGTTGAGTGAAAATATCAAAATAATTTGTTACTTTTTAAATAACTATTTCTTTAAAATGTCAGTTGATATAAAGTTTTTTAAACAGTGATAATTTGCACCTAAGGCGAACATAGTTTTGCCCCTCCCTCCTCTCCTTTACAAAGAACAATTTACTAAGTTTCTAATAGCGAACTATTTTGAAATTTAAAATACTTTTCTAAATATTGATTCATAAAATCTTGAAAATGGAATAAAAAAAAGAAATTTAAAATATTCAGCTTTATACAGGTTTCCATCTTAGCAGTAGCAGGTATAATTGCTGATATTTTCTCTGACAAAAATATAGAATTTTTTCATTCAAGACTGAGTTCTATTACAGACAAATTTCCTTTTCAAAGATTTTATGGCAAGTTTTATTACAACTGAAGCATTTAAAATTGCAGAATTAAGTTACTACATTAGTCACTTTGTGGTAAAAATATGAAAGCGTTCTTCACAAATATATATATATATATTCATGAGGTGCTTGTGATCGATATTTAATGTTCTGTATTTATACTTTTTTGAGTTTGGAAACATTTTTCTCTTTTATATCCAGATGCTTTCATTTTTGGAAGATAGTTTCGAAATGATTCTGAAATCTAAAATATGCTCATATTAAAGCAATACAACCAAAGTTTAAAAAATCCAAAATCCAAGTTAGACATCAACCTCAAGTATCATGTATGTATATATATAAACATAATTTAAGCAAGAATTCTGAAAAAAAAAAAAAAAAAAAGGCTTCTGTATGTTTAACATTAGTGTACGAGTGTGAGACTACAGTAGTCATCACATGAAGAAACTAGAACGTAATTGTTAAACCTATGTGAGCATTTTTTTAAAAAGTTTCTTATTTGCATAGAACTAATGTTGAATTCTAACAGCGTTTGTATTGTATTTACATTTTCTATTTTGATTGTAGATTAAAGTTCTTTAACCTTTTTGTTAGTTTTACATTTGGATTTTCTCACTGTAAGACGATTTTATATAAATTTCATGTATACGTATGTAGAAAAAAAAAAAATTATTTTAGGTGGCACAAATGCCAACCAATTGAAAAAATCCCCATGCAATTTCTTGAACCAGGTCAGCATAGCAACTGACATTCTACTGACTAAACTACATGGAACGATACTCAGCCTAGAATTTCTCACTCAGAGTAAGGAGATTTTAAAAAAAATGCAAGAAATTCCTTACCCTGTGTTCTCGCTATAAGTTAAGCTACAAATGCAGCACATGATGGAATATTTTCAACGAGCCACCAACATGAGGCAAATATGAAACTCAAATAAAACCAGCATCAATTGAATGTATTAATAATGCTTGGAAACTTTTCTGCAAAAAAAAAAAAAAAAAAAAAAAAAAAAAAAAAAAAAAACTATCTAAATTTAGAGGGGTAATCCCACTGATTTCCCATTTATACTTATCCAATGAATTCCCAAAACAAATCTGGGAAGTACCTTATCAGAATGAACCTACATCCAAAATTTGAAGCCAATCAATAAATTCTGTGTGAAAAACGCATTAACCTAAATTAAGGACAGTTACCTCCCATTTTTTCCTTGTTAGACTTGCCAATGAACTCTCAAAATAAATCATGGATTTGTCCTC